>CM057815.1:81800418-83140418 GCA_030067965.1 Latrodectus elegans
GAAAAACGTTAGGGAAACATCAAGGTCGTGAAACAAATTTTTTGGAATTTATTTAAATACACTTAGAACAGTAATTAAGGAAAATTATTTCTATATCGTCATTCTTTTCAGACATATTTTCATCAAAACGATATGGATAAGCGGTGTTCAAATAATTGAAGTTGTAAGCCAGTTATAGCCCCATCGTTAATTTAGAAGTAGGAATGCAGCCTTCGAAGTAAATATTTACGCACAGCGACACTGCCACCAAGTATTAAGATTACGCCTAGTAAGGTGGATTCTCTGCTACCACGACCCTCTTCAACATCGACACCAATTGCTGCCATGACACCCCTTACACGGAAAAAGCTGAAGATATGTCCAGGGCACTGCTCCATACCTTTGGTCCTTTATGATTTGTCTTTTTTTTTTCACTTGTCACACGGCAACAACAAAGTGGAAGGAACTGGGTTCGAGCCTAGTTACTATTAAACCATGGGGGATTTTACTTTTGCTTTCTGCATTATCAATTGAAGTGGTGCTTGAAAGTTTACTGGATTTTTACTTACAATACATAAATATTGCCCACTGTCAATCAAAAATTACCCGGGAAGCCATTCTCAGGCTGATGTTCCAATGCTATACAACAGTCTTCAGCTATTAAACTAACTGCTTTGTGGTATTAAAGTGAAAGCTATCAGGTTTGATTCTAGCATTTCTGTTTTCTGTATGGACATATGCCAAATTTTGATCGTCAGAGTTTTTCAGATCTCCTCTCAGACAGCCCAAGAATATAAATCGGAATCAATGAATAATATCTTGATTAGTTTGGCTGTTATCCAACAGCTAGTTTTAGCACACGAGGGATCATTAGACAGGGTCCTACAGTTTAAAGTTGATTTTGAATTACTATAGACATCCCAGTCCGAGGTGGGATTCGAACCTACAAATTACTGAGGTGAAGACCGGAACGCTAATCATTCGCCAGTCAGCTCGGTATACGGTAAGACTTTCAATGAGCCAAGCTGTTGATTTAATCATGCGATGTCATAATTCTATTAAAATTTTTAATTTCAATAATATAATTCAAAATTTCGATTTTAAATATAGGGTGCTCGACAGTTTTCTAAGGAGAGATTTTCTTCTACTGGAAACAGTGTAAAATAAGGCCAAAAATTAGGCACGATACCAAATTAGTCAAGTTATTTCAAAATCTGTTATAGAGAATTAATTGTGAAAATATCCATTATATATTATTTTAGCTAAATTTAAAATTTTCATAGATATAAAACACACCTATACATTCTCAATGAATTAATATTTGAAAATTGCTATAAAATGATTTTCGTAAGAATTTTAAATTATAAAATGGTAACTAGAAATTAGAACTTTTAACTATTCAAATTAAGAATTATATTTAAAGAACCAATCTTTTAAAGCATATAACTTATTAAAATAAATGTCACATTTTCCTGAATAAATTTCAATATTATCTTTGAAATAAGAAAATAATAAAATTTTATTTTAGAAACTAAAGAAAATAATATTAAGTACAGCGTTCTCTAAGAGACAAAACAAACAATTCACCCTTTTATTCCACTTTTGCAATAAAAAGGATAAAAACAACTAAGCAAGGATTCTAACACCCATTTCATCTGAATACGGATCATTTGGCGGAGTAACTTGGCAGGCTGCCGCCGTTTCGAGTTCAAATAAAAAACGTAATGGTTTTTATCGCATTTAAACCAACAATCACAATAGTAAAAAAAAAGGGAAAAAAATGCACCAGTAAGGAACAAAAGACTAATGTATTTGGCGATCGGTAGAAATTCCGCTAAGAAAATATTCAGACACAAAATCTGTTAAATAAAAAGTTTCTTACGAAGAAAAAAAAAAATATGCTTTCGATGTGAAAGACCCAAGGTATGGCCCCACACAGTTGAATAACGGAAAATAGATGACATGTTTCTGCTTTTTGTACGCATATGTGAGATGTACGCATATGTGAAATGAGCTCTTGGCAATTATTCCGGATTTTCTAACAGGCAGATGTTCACTGCCTTTACAGTGGTTTGCATTCAGTGCCAATGGACTCATGACAGCCATTGAAAGACAATACTACGCCAAGATTACTTATTTTCGAGCATCAGAGCATCCCTTAATGGATGTTCTCTTTCTGATTTTCCCACGTAAGTATACGAGTGTTTTCCGAGATTTCTGCTGGCTATACGTGACCCACTATTTAAAAGTGTTTCGCCTTAAAAGGACATCCACGACGGAAATTTAAATACTTTATAAGTATTTTCAATTATTATGCTGAAGAAGAATCTACAGCGGTATGAATGCATGGAGGATATCGACCATCTGCCAACGGTGAAGAGGGATTGAATCAGTGATTTCTCATTACCAAAAGCGCAGGCCTTTTTTTTCTTTCATAACGGTGGGCACATTGGGTAACTAACTCTTCGCCATGACTGGTGCTCACCGGGTATCGATAAATGAGTACATGAAACTGGTACTCATTTATCGATACCCGGTGGGAAACTGTGAATCAAGCCACGGAGGTTAGTATCTTTACCCACGTCAATCCACAACAAAACGTTTATAGGAAGGGCCACATTCATGCATTATAAGCCCAGAAACTGCAACTCATTTTATGCGTATCCGGTGCGTACCTGTGAGCCAAGTCAAGGAGGCCAGTATCTTTACCCACGTCAATCCACCACAAAACGTTTATAGGAAGTGCAATATTCATTCACTCATTCATTAGAAGGCCGAAAATTGCTACTCATTTTATCCGGTGCGCACCTGTGAACCAAGTCACGGAGGCCAGTATCTTTACCCACGTCAATCCACCACAAAACGTTTATAGGAAGTGCAACATTCATTCATTGTAAGACCGAAAATTGCAACTCATTTTATCCGGTCCGCACCAGAACCAAGTCACGGAGGCCAGTATCTTTACCCACGTCAATCCACCACAAAACGTTTATAGGAAGTGCAACATTCATTCATTAGAAGACCGAAAATTGCTACTCATTTTATCCGGTCCGCACCTGTGAACCAAGTCACGGAGGCCAGTATCTTTACCCACGTCAATCCACCACAAAACGTTTATAGGAAGTGCAACATTCATTCATTAGAAGACCGAAAATTGCTACTCATTTTATCCGGTCCGCACCTGTGAACCAAGTCACGGAGGCCAGTATCTTTACCCACGTCAATCCACCACAAAACGTTTATAGGAAGTGCAACATTCATTCATTAGAAGACCGAAAATTGCTACTCATTTTATCCGGTCCGCACCTGTGAACCAAGTCACGGAGGCCAGTATCTTTACCCACGTCAATCCACCATAAAACGTTTATAGGAAGTGCAACATTCATTCATTGTAAGGCTGGAAACTGCTACTCATTTTATGCGTATCTGGTGCGCACCTGTGAGCCAAGTCAAGGAGGCCAGTATCTTTACCCACGTCAATCCACCACAAAACGATGATAGGAAGTGCCACGTTCATTCATAAGAAGACCGAAAATTGCTACTCATTTTAACCGGTGCGCACCTGCGAACCAAGTCACGGAGGCCAGTATCTTTACCCACGTCAATTGTGGATTGTTACAGTTTATTGGAAAGGCCACATTCATTCATGATCTCAAAAGATAGGGCAAGAAAACACAGAGAAAAAAATATCCACATCCGTATCAAGATTCGAACCCAGGGTGAACAACCTAGGAATCACAACTCAGTCGGCTCGTAATCACAGGCCTACCCTCTTGCATACATAAGTGTCATTATTATTTTTTTAAAGAATAAGATTAAATAGGAACCTAATTTTACTCGACAAGGAAGCCCACCTTCCCATGTAATTGGCAAACTATATAAAATACTTTTTGGACATGTCATAGCAACGCACAACACCAAAAGTAGATGGAAAACAAATGAGCCCGGGATATACAGCCAAGCAAGATATTAGATATTAAGTATTAGTCTTGCAACAGCGGGACCTGTATACAGCCACCAACAAGTTATAAATTCAACGGAATAACTCCCATTGCAAACAGAAGGCGTTAACACAACGTCCCTCTCAACGCCCACCGCGCCGCCTGGCGATAAAAGCAAGACATAAAATCACTCCGCTCTAATTAAGAGAGAGAGCGGAGGAGACGCCCGCCTTTTAATTACTGTGGCTGCTAGTGCATATGCATGAAGGCATGGTTGTGACGTTTTTATGACGTCATTCAGAAGAGGCTTCCGTCTGGCTCAAAGCTGGCACACATAGTACTTCGGCTGAACGGCAGAGTGTTTTATTATTTCAAAACTGACAAGTCTAATGTAAACACGACGGTACACTTCAAAACCAGACTTGTTCCAGTTGTCGACGAGGTTAAGCTTATATTTCAGGTCTAGCAGATGTGAATTATTAAGCCATTTATTCACACAAATGCTTCATAATTAAAGAAATGAAGTAAAATGTATCACAAAATGAGAATAATGTGATACTAAGCTATAAGACATAATTTAATCAGAGAATATTCCCAAGCGTAATTAAATGAAACAAAACAAGGAGTAATTAACAAAAGATTGAAAGAAATCCTAGCTTTCTTAAGCGTAATTTATTAAATCAATCAATCAATCTCACACATACAAATTGTATGCCACTGTACAGTGGTTGGATTAATAACTACTGTACATTACTTTTTAACTTTCAAAAGCGGTGTGAACGGATAAATTTGAAGGGAACCAAAAAACTTTAAACCACCCAACCAGACAGACGAACAAGCATAAAAGCTATCTTTTGTTTTTAAAAACCATCTTTTGTTGCTTAAGTTCACTATATCTACTAAGCTGTCAGCCGAATGCTTAGCAGCCTTCCTTACGGTTGGTTCAACATGAGTTCGAGTCCTATCTCGGGCATGGATGTTTGTAGTGGTTCAATAGACTCTTGTGGGCAAAAAAGAATATTGAGCGGCAAACCAACCAACCAACCAACCAATCCAATATATGTTGACTATACCGTATGTTTAACTGTCACAGTGAACGTTATGAGAACCGTCACACTTCGAAAGTAATAAATTTAATAAGAGAGAAAAATCAGCACTAAAAATGTGTAAAATTCAACGCCCTTATATCATGCTGAATAAAGCTTTTAGGAAGGAGAAGAGCCAACTCTGGTCGGCTTCGTCACTTGAATTGTCTACATTTATAAAACCGTTGGCTGAGTTTAGAGACTTGAATCAGCAAAATTATGTAAATAAAATAAAAATAAATCAATCCATTACATCCAAAAATTCTCGAAGTCCACAATCAAAAAAGGATTATATAGTCAGGGGTTTAATCTTTTCTTTTAAATAGGATTTATACTTTAAGCATATGTATATATATATATTCCGGAACTACTATAAAAATTATTCTAGATTTCATCACAACAAGAACCGGCCAACTTGTCTAGTGGTCAGCGTGCCTGACTACGGATATGGAGGTCCTAGGTTCGAATCATGGTTCAGGCATGGATGTACTTTCTCTTTCTCTATCCTGTCTTTGCCCTTTCCTTGTGTGTGAATGAGGTGTGAATGGTTGCCTACCCTATAAACGGGTCCCTACGGCATGTATGTGTACTGAAGAAGTCGGACAGCACACCAAATACGGTTCAGTTGGAAAAGTGGAGCAGCGCACCCCTAGCTGGCACACGCGATCAACATCAAAACAAGAGTTATATATATATATATATATATATATATATATATATATATATATATATATAGAGAGAGAGAGGTTGATTTTAGAGATATTTTCCCCAGAGTTTGGTTCTTTCTCTGTGCATTGGTTTCTTCTCTTACAATGGATTCTTGAATAAAAAAATTTCTATACTGTTTTTACACTGGTAAGACAATTTTTTGTTTTTTCATCATTTTAATGAATGTTTATCGTCTAATACGAAACAACCACGTACTCTTAAGTTTTATTTTACTGCTTTAAGGTCGTTAATCTGTGAGTCTTTCCGTTAGTGTAACGCATGTGCAGAGAAGAGTGCCAGCTCAGGTGTCGATTTCGTCAGATGACTCTTCCAAACCCGTAAAGCTTACGTACAGCCTGGGGCTCACATGCAACGTTACGGATGTTTGCTTTATATTTTAAAAAAGAGCAAGGTAAACTATCACGACAATGTTATGAATTGCTTACTGTCATAAAGAACACATGGTTTTGTTGTTGCACCGGCTCTATCCCTGAGTTAAGCACTTAGAGTCAGCCAAGTGGATTTTGAAACAAGGACCTAGTAGAAGACCGACAATATTTGGCCTGCCACCCCCAGAGGTAACATTTCACTTGGAGGACATTGCGATCAATATCAGTTTTAACGTGCCCCAGCTGCCTTTAGAGAATACGGCGGATCTTTGGTTAAGCGGTATTCGAACTCATTGCCTTCCGATAGTGAGAACGACACCCTAACCAACTAGGCCACCAAGGCCTGAGAAACACATGTAATCTCGATAACTTTATATACAAATTATCCTTTCAAAGGAGAGAAATTTAACTTTCCTTTACAAGATGATTGTATTAATTAGAACCAGCTACTTACACATAAAATTCTCAGCTAACAGAATATGATTATTTAATTGCTTCTTTTGTTTTCCATTCAGGCTATAATTTTGAACTTTTATAGACAGTTAACTTAATAAAATTACATAATTTCAATAAATTATTTATAAAATACTTACAGTTCATAATTAATTGTTGGTGTTGTTGCATGTCCCTGAGATCAGCAGCGCCAAACCAAGTCCATAAGCGCGTACAACTTCAAAAAGTCCAGAACCTTAAGTGGATTCTCCAACAAATCTCTCCCGGAGAGACCAAGGCATTGAAGAATATGTGCAGGAGAGGCCTGTTCATTTAAGCACTTGGAACAAATTTCGAATTTCTTCGTACCCTCGACGAATTTCAATTTACTAAGATGGTTATTTCTGAAAAGGCCAATAGTCATTTCTTCTTGTTTGTTGAGACCAGTAGCCAAGGAAGCACCTGGAGGTGCGCAGCTGTACGAATGATGCTCAGGAGGGACAATCCAAGTGGTTTTATTCTCGTGTTTAATATTTGAGTGAATCTTCTGAAATGTGAGAAGTGCCGACAGCACATCGTTCTCAGACACACCAGCTTTGGCCAAAGTGTCCGCAATCTCATTCCCCTCGAGATCCACATGGGAAAAATCTACTGTAGGTGAATATGATGCGATACGGACAGCCGTTTTAACATTTGAAATATTGAAACCCCAGCCCTGTCTCTTTTTTGTTGCCATCTGGCCAAATGCTGTATTGCATTTTTACTATCAGATAAAATCCTAATCTCAGCTCCATGGGGAAATGAATTCAAGGAGTCCAGAGCTTCTTCTATGGCAATAAGCTCACTACCGAGCAATAATCAGGATTTTTCTTTTCATAATTAATTAAAAAAGCAATATAAAAGGTTTAAAATTTCCATTCTTGAGAGTTTTTTGTTATTGTAAATAGTTTAATTAATAAAAAATATATATATTTCAAGAGGCTATTAAAAGGGAATTTTTAGTAGCACCATGTAAAATTTGTTCCACTTAATATGTGAAATAATTATTATATAAACATGCTTCTAAGAGAAAATGTGACGTTAACAGAATTTAGTAACGAATGTGTAAACAGTTTGGAGTTCAGACGAGTCCACTTTGAACTATGGGTATCTTCTTAAATCAGCTCTCGATAGAATAAATGACCTTGGCAAGCAACAAGTCATAAAGTAAAAGAAGAAAACAGTCAAACGGCTATTGCCCGTTTCAGAAGTGGACATCTTAGTAATTAGCAATTCGTCGAAGTTACGAAGAAATTCGAAATTTGTTTCAAGTGCTTAAATGAACAGGCCTCTCCTGCACATATTCTTCAATGTTTTGGTCTCTCCGGGAGAGATCTGATGGAGAATCCATTTATGGTGATGGACTTGTTGAAGGTGCACGCGCTCATGGATCTGGTCTAGTACTGCTGACCTCGGGGGCATGCAACAACAACAGAAAACAATTCACCAAGAAATATTTTTCGTTTGATTTTTAAGAATTTTAAACGGAGAAAGTTTGAACCAAGACTAAGAAATGGAGTGCGTCAAAAACCTGTCGACTCTTATAAAGAAATCGTTTACGTCAATCACGAAAAGATTCGATATTTTCAGCAAAGAAATATTTTTCAATTAAAAAAGAAGAAAGCACTTGACATCGATATTAAAAGCTTATCTATTAAAATGAGCAGCGTGATAAGATATAATTCAATCAAAGATAAGAAAAGGACAAAAGATAAAACAAATAAGAAAGATATTGATGTGTATATCTTGGATCGAACAACACGATATGTACATTAAAGTCCTACGCAGCACATTCAAGAGAACGAACTTTTTTGCAACTATTTTAGGGACGTATTTCTTAAAATAACTGATAAATAATACGGAATACAAATCTCTTCCAATCCATTAAATCTTAATAATAATGAGCATTTAATTAAAATTCGTTAATTGTTCACACTCAAGTCATCAATGTTACGGACATCACGATCCCATGTATAGAAATATGCTAAATAATATATGGGTCACAAAACTTTAGAACATGTTCACGAAAATATGTCTTTGAGACCATACATTCTTGTCTTTATGGTGACATTTCCCAGCTAAATGGTAGTTTTCACTTGCTAAGAAGGAAACCAAAAAAGCTTCCACTCTAACAGATGTGTTTGCAGAAGGCTCATGTGTAGCACGCATTTGTGCACTTCAACTGTGGCTAGTATCGAACTTAAGATCTTCCATTCCGATTATAGCATACACATTTCAAACCTCTCAAAGAAAATTATAAATTACAACGGTAAAAAAAAAAAAAAAAAAAAAAAAAAAAAAGTGACACGGCAGCTTATGTTGGCCATGGCCTATAGTGGCCATCTCTGCTTTCTTGACCGAGAGGCCCCGGGGTACGAAGCATACGTTCCGATTAAATGGTCAACCTAACATGAAATCTTCAGTGTTTAGTTCCCAAACATGTTTGATACCCAGTTTATCGACCCACTGAAGGGATAAAAGGCTGAGTCGGCTTTTCCCAGCCCGAGAATCGAACCTCAGACCTATGCTATGCTACCACTTAGCCACCGGTCTTGAATTACGATCTAACATAAACAAATAAATAGAGTGCGACACTGCATGATACCAAATCGAAAATATATAAATCAATACCAAAAACATGCGCATTATAATGAGAAACATTAGCTATGAGCAATCAAAGTCAGATACCAGCGGCGATATGTTTTAAAAGTGATTTTATTTCAGTTATTACTCAATGGCCACTTTTTGTGAATTTTGACGGCTAAAGCGATAAGTTATAGTTTCAAAATCACTAAATATCCCAAGTCCGAGGAGAATCGAACTCACGAACTGTTGAACCAGATAGGCGAAGAAACTTAATGATAGAAATATATATATAATGTGCTAAAAAAGTATTAAATGAAATAATGTTTTGAATTTTTTTTTTGGGGGGGGGAGAAAACTTATTCTAAAACTCGCACAATTTTTGTAATTACAATACGATTTTGCAAGATTAAAAGAAAATACCATATTATAAAATTTTTTTTAAAGAATTCACAATACTTTTTGCACTTTCATAAAAGAATACTTCATCAAATTAAAATTGAAAAAAGGGAATACTTATTTCCCAAAATCACGCAACATTCATCATGTACCAAACGATAATCTAGAGTTGCTTCTTCATCTCGCAACATAAGCACCGGGAAAGCCCGTAAATTAAAACGTTGCTTCATGCAAAGCGGCCCTTCCTCGACGAAAACTAAATAAAATGAAGAACAAAAACCAGACAATGTAATGCGTTCACCTTACTATGCCTGAAGGCCAACAAGTCGACGATTTCGGAGGATTTCAGACACAGAAGAAAAAAATTGCAGGACATTCTGGTCAGAATGAAAGGTCAAACCTGTTCGTTACCATGTTTCCTTTCAAAACATTTTAGAGGAAAAAAAGGATAGTAAAGCCAATGAAACAATCGACATTGGCTAAATTAACATTTTTATTCTGTATCTTCCAGACCAGTCGCCGATTATTTTTTAAAAGAAATCTGACCAAATCGTATGAAATAATTTCCACAAAAATAATAACAATTTAAAATCAAAATAGTTGATGAATTTTTAATGAAAACACGATTTTTTTTCGCTCGTATAAGTTAAAATATTCTCTATTTGAATTACAATAAAATGTAGGGAAACATGAAGTATGAAATATTTAAAGTTTATTGGCAGAAATTTGATTTTGAGGACCTCATCAATGTTTATTTTCAAGCATTCAATAATTATCGTTAATAATTTTAACATAAAAATAAAAAACTTAAATCGTCTTGCCTAATTTAAGCTAATTATGAAAGAGATTTTTTGTCGTCTCTTTTTCAGTTTGGTTTTTTTTTGGCTTCTATTATCAACGCGTTCAAATTTGTAAGCCATATCGCTAAAGATTTGAAAACTAACTTTTCGAACAGGTAATTTTGAGGATTTTAAGAATTTTTAAAACAGAAAAAAAAATATATTCTTAAAATTTTTTTCTTTATTAGAGGTAAAAATCACGAATGTATTTTTTCTTATTGCCAATGACACTCATATATATATATATATATATATATATATATATATATATATATATATATATATATATTCGATGGTGAACTTCGCCTTATTTGCTGCCTCTCTTAGAATGCGATTTGAAAGCAGGCAGCAAATTTGTCGACAAGTTGCATTGACTACACCGTCTCAATACGATGTGACAGACATATTAACGGATCAACAGGTCTCTAATGTTTGAAATTAAAAACTTGACATAAATATAACATCATGGATGAAAAATATACAGAATTTTCATTATGAGAGATGACATGAAGAAAATATTGCACAAAAATTTTTTTTTTAAAAAAAAAAAAAAAAAAAAAAAAAAAAAGTTATCCTAAGCATTCCATGTAAACTGATATTATGCGTAACGAAGATAAAACGTTATCTGACGTCATGGATATTTTAACCCAATGAGAATCGTAATAAAGTGACGTAATCATGATCTCAACTGGAACGAAAAGAGGAACCACTTAATGATTAAAAATATATAATTATGGTTAATTATAATATCACTATTCATTTGAATTAGAATCAAATGTAGAAAATATAAAGTACCAAATATTTTGTTTTTGCATAATTTTGACAATACGTTATAAAAAGCCTAGTCATTGTAATGTTTTCAAGTTTATTTTACGTTCTTTAAAGTGAGTTGTCACTGTCATCAATCTTTGTCATTTTAGTCCAATCTTTAATAATTGATACATCTACGTCAATATTTCGTAAGCGATGGATATTTTTAGCACACACGGAAATTATCAATCGAAAACCGACTTGATATTGCAAACGATTTATAAAAATTTAGTTGGAGTGGCAGTTAATCTACAAACACAATAGTTATTTTTCTTATTTCATTACTAAACGATAATTTTACGTAAATAATTTATTTCTTTAATCCAAATAAAAGGAAAAAAACTATTCAAATATTTTCCTTTTATAAGGACAGACAAAAATATATTTAATGTTAAAAAAAGAGCGATATTTTTAAAATTTTATTCTACAACCATTAAATCTAAATACTTTAAATTATTTGATTCGGTATTCCAAAAGTTTAAATTTAGATAATCATTTCCGGATATTAAAATAGCTTCCATATGTCAAAAGAAACAATTTAATGGCAAAATTACATGGAAAGATCAATGGAGACGTAACCCGATAGTAATTTTAATCCAAACGTTGCAGCTCTCCTGGTACAACTCAACACAGACATGAATGAAATTGAAAACGTTAATGGCAGATATGTAACTGCTGGAACAAGATGGCGTCAAGCGTGTGTGGGATAATTATCATTCCACCTAAAGCGAGTCGAATGTTGCCACCAGGAACAGAGAAATAACGGAGAATTTTGTGAATATTTAATAAACATTTCGGGTAACATTTGCTATTTTCCTTTCTTGGCCTTGCTTAACTGTGGAGGAAAAAATTAAATAAAAATTTATCGCTGACTCGAGTTGTTAAGAAAATATTTTTCGGCTTAGATTAAAAAAAAATTTACAGTCGAAAGAGAGGGTGTTTTTATTGCATTTTATGTTCTTTCTAAAAAGGAATATAAAATGTGATTCAATATTTTGAAATAAATTATAAAATACATATGCATAAAGAATTCTTTTTTTTTATTATTATTATTATTATCGACTCGATTTCAAAGTTGGAAAGTGAATATATTTCGCAAATGAATAATATCAAATATTCTTTTTAGGAAGAAAGTAAAACGTAGAGCTTTTATTTTCTTCACAAGAAAGAAAAACAAGAAAATGTTTCTCAGCGCATATATTTAAGATCTTCAGCTCCTTTGAATAAATAGTACAGTACAGACGAAAAGTTGGGATTTTATTATTTTATGGCAACGATATCAAACTGAATTTCTCAGATGTTCTCAATCTAGAGCTTTTTATGATCCAAAATATAATTTCAACATTAGAAAGGGTAAACATGCCCGGCTACTAGGATTTCTAACTTTCAGCACTGTAAGAAGTGAAGGCACCTTATCCAGTGAGTGTGCCCTCATATCCCCGAAAGTGACTCCTAGTATTTAAAAATAGGGTCAAAGCACAAGACACCAAGACTTGGCTTGCTATCTCAAAGCTATCATTTTATATGGAAGATATTGCAACCACGATATATTTAACATGTTCCATCCGAAAATTAGTGAGCACAATGGATCTTCAACATGGTCGGGATTCGAACTCGCCACTTTCCGATAACGAGAACGATGTCCTTATCAATTAGTCCACCGCAGACCAGTAAGACTAAAATTGTTTTACTTTGATACGTAACTCTATGACACTTTTTGCACAAAAGATCTAATTCATTTAAGTTATAGTTTAAATCAATATCAAACCAAGATACCAGTAGAATGTCGAGCATTCTTCAGTCCAACAGATCATAGGTTCGATTCCCATTATTTTAGAAAAAAAAAAATCCTTTGGAAACTATTAACTTGGGGAATATTAAATGTCTCTAAACAGGCTTAGGCAATAAGATTGTTCCTTTATGCGAAATCGAAATTCACAGCTCTAATATGGACTTGTGACTTATGCTCTTATCTTATGCCTTTAGTACAAGTCTTGAGCCATAAGACTTGTCGCATCTTGCTTTTTAAAGTTTACTTTCTACAAGGGTACTCGGTTTGATTGCAGGCGTAGTTGAACAGCAGGAAACGGACACTTGTTTCTACTTTTTGAACGCACCCCAGTCAGGGTAGGCGCTTGAGTGTTTTCCAGTCTTTTCAACTCTATGAGAATGAATGAATCTACTTACAATGTATGGCCACAATCAATAAAAAATTCTCTTGAATGCCAAATATGCAATAGTTATTCAAAGAAATCTATCCACAATATCCAATATAAGCTGCCTTTAATTCTGAGTCAAATCTTATAATATAAGACTTAGTTTCAGGATAACATTCCTCTGAATAAAGGATACCTGGTTCGAATCCAGACACTGCTAAGCAGCAACTATAAATGGGTGCCATGCCTTTAAATTATTCTGTTTGTATCTCTAGGAACAGATATTAATATGTTTATCAGGCTTCATAATTTGCAAAATTTGAATAGAGCCGATATCATTAAAAAAGTATCTTTGAGAAGAATGCTTCAAATATTTAGCAACCGACTTCATATAAAAAATCCTATCAAACATCATACAGTACTATAACAATTATTGTACAGGCGAATCGGTTCCCGACTGTACTACCCAAAGATGTTAAGCAGGAGTATATATATATATATATATATATATATATATAAATTTCAATAGATGGATTGGAAAGAATTTTCCTAGTCGAGAGAACGAATACGATTCGAATGTTTCGTTCTAAATTGTCTGCGTTTCACCCTCATAATAACGATACTCAAAAAATAAAAATAAATAAAAAAAGTAGTTGTGATAAATTCAGCAAGGTACTTTTCTGCAGAGAGTAGCTTGAAGCTGACTCGAAAAAATCATCCCTAATTTTCCCTCTTGAACATTAGAAAAAATCCAAACGATAAAGAAGAACGTGTTGTTAGGGCATTTCCAGCTGCGGAACAAGGTCAAGCCCCACTTCCTGATGTCGGCAAAGACGTCAAGAACAGGTATAGGAAAAAGTAGTGATCATCCTTCTCGGCATTGGAGAGGGTGGATCGTAAACTTTCCAAAGAAATTCGAACGATTTTGTAATGGCACGTTTGCAAGATTTTTTTTTAAAATTATTAGGAAGGAACTTTTCTTAAAACTTAGGAGAAATTTTTTTTCTTTCATAAAAAGCTCAATAAATTTTTAATGCATGCAATTTTTATTTAAAAAAAATAATTTTTATGTTATTTATTGACCTATAAAAAATTTTCATTGAGGCCGTAAACGTGGAGATTATCTTTTATTATCTGACGCTAGCGGGCATTTATGCCTATTTATCCACACTTTTAGTATCTTAAAATAGAGTGTAGAATTTTTCGGCGATAATTTTATAGCTTACAGATGTAATCAATAATTTCCCGATTAAAACATCATTTTTTAAATATCATTTACACGTTTTATCTTCTCTTTGTTTTCTCCATATATTTTCATAAAAAGGTTTATAACTATTGAAAATCTTCCTTTTTCAATCATAATTAATAAGATAATCTAGAAAATAGATGTCTATCATAAAATTTTCTTGCGTAATAAATAAAGCGAATTAATTGTGGAAAGTGTTTAAAATCTTTTCTTTCTTTTCTTTTTCTCTACACAGCCTAAATAACTTGAAAGTTGGGTCAGATTATCGCTGATTTAGAAGATGGAGATTTTCATATTTTTAGCATGTATTTTAAGTACTTTCGATACAGCTCTTATCCTCGCATGTTACAGAATATTTTAATAATTGATTATCGCATGTAGGTTGGATTAATTTGGGTTTAATGGCGCAAAATGGACTAACTTCACCAAAACTATAAGATTATCTATAAATATGTTTTTTCTTAACTCAGACATCATTAAAATTTAAAAAAAACAAAACTTGCTTTAGATTATGTAATTAAAATCTAAGAAAATATAAAAAAATAATACCAAAAAATACATTCAAAATTTAAAATATAAATAAAATAAAATTTAATAAGCTTATTGCCCTTAAAAAGGATAATCACAAGTGGCAGAAAAAATGTAAAACAAAAGTAATTTTAGATAAATAACATTAATATTTTTTTAATTTTTCCAAATTAAATTCTAACAAAAAACTCACACAAAAGTTTTTTCCCCCTCTACCACGTTTCTTAAATAAATTCAGAGCCACGATCTTTTCATACTTAGATTTAAGTCATGCTTTACTCTAGAACGCTTAAGATTTCCTCAAACATTTATTGAAAATATCAACATTTTATTCAATTTTGTGGAACGCAAAACAAATTCTGATTTTTGATTTTGTCTTGGTTTGTCGTTCGACAGTCATTTTTCGCACATGGGGGCTGACGGGCAGGGGCCTACGATTTAAAGGGAATTATGAAGCACTACTAACATCCACACCCAAGGTGAGATTCGAATACACGCACTGTTAGATCAAAGGCAAGCAGACTAAGACATTCAGCTACAATCTCGGCGAAAATGAATTCTGGACGAAATTTATACACACCCACGGTTACATCTTTCTCAAGGTTATTTATATCATTTCTATTACATAGCAATGTCGAAAAAGATGCAATTAATGTGTTTAATTATTTTGAACAAAACACACACTTGCAACATTGCTTGCACAAACACACACTTGCACATTATTTTGAACAAAACACACACAAACAAGTGCCTATATTACTAATAATAAACTTTATATATTAGTAATATAGCCACTTGTTGCCTGGTATATATGTTCTAAAATACAGTTCCACCTAATTTTGTAAAAAGTTTTTTCCTAACAAAGTCTATTTAAAGATATCATAACCGATATAATCATTTTAGCCTGCCAAAGTTGCTGGTTGATGAGAATGCTCTGTCCTAATCACGAAAGAAACATCCCAGAGTTTAAACATGCCACCAGCTCGATTTTGACTAAAAATATTAAGTGCAATACTCATAAGTAAACCGATTAATAAATTAAAAATGAATAAATAAAATATCCAAATATAAATTAAAATCAGCTTTAAACTCAACATTTTAAAAAGGAGGAAATTCTTAAAATGGACCTATTGTGTTCCTGGCGCAGAAACTGAGTCGAAAAGGCAAAACAGTATCTGAATCTATTATCAAATTAATGGCTGAATTAAAATATATTTAGTGATTATGAAACTCTTCGCATTTTTTAAGTTTGCTTTAAAAAAGTAATGGAAATATTACACTCCTTATAGCCATATCTATATTATAGCCATAAAACAAACTTTTACAGAATGCAAAAATTGATCCTAAATGTTTTTACTTCTTAAACGATTTGAAGAAAATTTCATAGACGATTTTATTTTTATTTAAAAACCTTTCAGCTGTATAAAGAATATTTATTTAATATCTTGAAAGGAAAAAATATTTTTGAATAGATACTTTAACGCTGAAGGCGGTACTCGTTTCATCCCTGTACCAATCTGGCCTCAATCGATGGTGCATTGGGAAAAGCGTAAACACATTCGCTGCACTGTGTGGATAAAAACAATACATTATTATTGCTTATCAAAAAAAAAAAAAAAACAAAAAACAAATGCGATTTTTTTTTTAGCGAAACAACACAGTAGGAATGTAAAAGGAGGTGGGATAAGATGCTGTATGTTTTTTGTTTTCTTTTTTCTTTTCCGTTATACACACAATTACACATAAATGACAGTCAGGACCCGACTTACCCTAATGGGGTCCCAGGACCAAAACTTCATTGTTGTTGTGAAAAAGAGAGGGACCCCAAAGTTTCTATTCGATTTAGGGGATCTTTCCTACATCATGCTGATAAAAATTTTTTAAGGGGCAAATGAATTACATACTTTCTTTCTTAAAGTAAGCAATTTCGAATAATTTTGCTTAATTTAATATATATATAATAATAAAATTAAATACTATTTCACTTATTTAAAAAATATTTAATTATTAATTAAAATGGTTTCGCTTGATTTTAAAATAAAAATAAATCAATAATTCACCTAGCTTTGTTTAATAACATTATGACATAAGCAAATTTACAATAAATTCAAGTCGGCGTTCGTTATGGGTTAAATTAATAAACGCAGTAATCAAACATGGGCTCCAGTGGCTCAGTAGTTTCCCGCCGCTTCCAAAAGTTAAAATCAGCGGCGGACGGTGATTGAGAGAGTGACAACATTCTCACTCCCTGGGTTGGGGATATGTCCACGTTCATTTGTGGCGCCCAAAGTCTTTCCGCTGGTGTGGCGTGGATATGGGGAGAGTGCCAGCTAAGATATAACCTCGTCACCTAATCGTGGCTCAAATTTCCGAAACCTTGGTGATAAAGGAGTACTCTAAGTCAGTGTTTCTCATCTGGATTTACTTCAAAGACCGGTATATAATATTTCCCGTGGACTGTTAAGTTCAATAATTCAACCCACTGGTACAACTTTTTCATATAAATAAATCATAAAGACAAAAATATTTTTTTAAATAATTGGGGAATTAAAATAATTTTATAAATTATTACGATAGATATTCAGCATTCAAATAATCAGAGATACTCAAGGCAGACAGGGGCACATTAATTGTTGTACACAAGGTGTATAGTAGCACAGCAATTTATGAACGGCGATTAAATACATAGTTGCCAGTTTTCATCATCGATCATATTATTTTCTTAACTCTAGTAAACTATTGTTATTGCAATGTAGGTGCTGTTTTAATATCGGTTATCAGTCGATGACACTTTGCATTTTAGATTTCGAAGACCGGTGGTGGAGAAACACTGCTCTAAACTATAAGGAATAGTGAATGTAGTCAAACCTAATTAAACCATAACATATGTTTTGAAAGGCAGAAACTCATATTTCGGTCTTCAATCCATTCTGAGCAATCCCCCGGACGAAACTTTAATGGACAAACACAGTAAAAAATTCATTGATACAATGAGATTTTAAACAATAGTCTATAGCAATAATTTGAGTAACAATGAAGTCAATTACTTCTTTAAAATGTGAATATCAAACCGTTTTAATTCTATGGCTTATTTTAGCAAAATTAAAAAAAGAACGTTTTATCAGCTAAAATTAATGATTGCGAGCACTTCGTAGAAATTTCGTTATAATTTTCGGTGCTTTAGAATTCGTTGTGCACAAATTTTTATGCACACGCAAAAACACGGCCTCACTATAAATAAACACATGAACAACAGAGGCTTTTTTCATTGAAGAAGAAAAATAAATAAATAAGAACTAAACTAAATAAAAGAGTTTACGAAAAAAAAAGACGAAACAAGAACAAGAGTAAGCATTCATTAAGGAAAGCAAAATCAACAGTTGCATTTGAATTTAGTTTACGAGGGAGGAAGCGAGGAACGAACGTACCCCCTGGGCATGAAGAAAACAAATTAGCCTCATCTTCAAGATGGCAAACAGGGGGAGGAGAGCAGCGCAGTGATGATTTGTGAATAATAAAGGCAGTATGCATTGTCAGCAAGGTATGCACAGGGGATTAAAAAAAAAATAAAAGTTATTGATTTCTCTCTCTCTCTCTCTCTCTCTTGGGAAAAATAAACATTAAATTCTACTTAGTGAATTTAACTCAAAATGAATGCTTTTCCCATTACAAAGGGAGGAAAATAATCTTTCCGTTATCTTGTTTTTATATTTTCACACACAAACACAATTTAATAGCAAAATTTTAACAAAAATATCTTTGTACGCAAAATGCATTTTTTTAATTCTTTATAATATAGCATATGTTGGTTCGCAACCTGTTGGCGATAATTCTAGGGGAAAGCACATTAAGTTTTCATTGGATATATTTTGCTTCGACCTTAACTCCGCAAAAACATGTACTAATAATTGGCAGTAACATAATCATTGATGAAAAACTGCAATTTTAATGCAATTTAAAAATGATTAAAAATATTAAACTGCTGATGCCTAAACTTCATAAATATTTAATTTAAAAAATTTAATTTTGACATTGCTTGCTTTATATAATATTTGTTACCCATAAAAAATTAATATTTCATGAAAGGCAATCGATGAACAGTTTTAGCGATATATTTCTATTTCAAAATATAAAGAATGCGAAATTGTATTTGGCTTTAAAATTACCATTTGGATGTCATAATCCTTTTAGCGCGACTTATATTATTTTCTTAAGCATTTTTTTTTTCTAATATTTATCTGAACAAATATTCTGCTCCCAGATTGTCTTGTTTTTTATAATTATTTGTATTGTTTTTATAATTCTCTTTTTAATTTTTATGTATAGTTTTTGTTCGATTTTTTTTTATTTATTCTAACTATATATTTGCATATAACTGACTTTCCAGTTTCTTGTTTCATTTTAGTAAATCTTAATATTTCATAAATTTATATCACAATTTCACTATTAATCACCAATACCAAACCTAATATCAAGAAATCACATATGATATTAATAATGGTTGAAAATTTTTCCATTCTCTCAAACAAGTAAAATTACACCATGATTTGGTTGAATTTGTTACTCAAGTTTCCATTGATGTCTCCTTTCTCAGAAACTCATTCACAGCCTAGTAGGTGCTTTGATAGATGGCAAATCAAGACTTGCGCAAAATTATAAATTTTTTATTTTTACAAACACAAAAAAATTTTTTTTGATTACTTCTTGCTTGCCAATATTAGGATCTAACACATATTAAGAAATGTTAAGAACTTATTAACATAAAATAAATTTCATGACTTTTTATTAAGAAAATAGCATCCAGATAAATTACATAACATTTATTTCAAAATAAGATTATATAGTTTAAAAAAATTAAACCCCCCCCCCCCAAAAAAAAAAAAATTCTGAACTGTTTATAAAACAGTTATGTTTACAAATGCCAAATATATTATCAGATATTAAAGATGTCATTAACTTGGTCAGATGAAATTAAATTGAGAACATTTTGTTTTAGATAAACACAATTAGATCGAAAATAGATATGCGTCGTCTAATTTAGTTTGCCTAGTGAGAACTGCAGCTGCACCGAATTTCGACGACCTGATTTCCAGTAACAATTAATAATTAACCCGAATTCAAATATAGGTTAACTATTAGTTATAAGCTCGAGAAAGTAATTTTTGAATCAAATATATAGAGAACGAGTTATATACTTCAAGTAGAATACTTGAAAACGATTTTTTTAAACTATTGATATTCCAAACAATTTTTTCTCTAACCGTTGCCGCCAAACGTACTCATTATATTTAAATAAACTAAATAAAATTACTGTCGATTTAACTAACAATTTGATAAAAATGAGCCCGCTGTCTAATTCCAATTATAATGGAAAAGATGAAATATGAAATTATTTTGTCGCATTCGACTTTTTGAAATAAGTCGTTCGTGAAAACGATTTCAGAGTTCACAAAACATTTACTTTTTTGATTCTCAAAGTTAATAATACTTTAAATACAAAAGGACCGTCTATTTTTTATAATACTTGACTCAAAAATATATATATATTCTCCAGGAAAAGTTAGTCTTCTTATCGCACCACTGAATGCGCAAAAGTTGGAAAAGGAATTTAAGTAAGAAAACGGAAATTCTACAATACTTCCACCGCATAATAAAAGAGTCGGGTCCGGATTTTTTTATACTTATGTTTTGCTTTTTCCTCGACTTGCTCCTCTTCGGTAAATTTTGTTATCATTAGATTGGTTTTTCTTTCTTTGTGCTGGCAGCATCCAGGAATAGAGAAGTTCTATCATGGAGATTGAAGAGGGGGGGGGGGGTAGAGGAATCTTTTCCTATTTTTCAGAATTTTAAGGGTATTTAGAAGAAAATGGACTTAGAATTCCCCATGGGAGAAATAAAAAAAATATATAACGATGCACTCAAGATGGGTTTTGGTAACAGGAAAAAGCATTCGTTTTTTTTTTTAAAAAAAAAAAATAAAAAAATTCCAATTAAACTGTGGTTTTTTACTTTGATAAAGCATGAAAGATTCGCTTTACTTATAAAGGAATTCAAGTATATTTTTTTTTCAAAGCTTTAAAAATAATTTTAATCCTTCTTGTATTGTGATTCTTATTTATAATCATTAATGAAATTGTTATTCTCTCTGCAGGAAATGATAAAAAATAAAAAATCATTTAAAAAACACTTTCCGGTTTGGAATATAATTTTTTTTTCCCGAAACACACACACACACATTGAAATGATAAAAAAGGTATTAAATATAATAAACAAACACAATATTCACAAGGGGAAAAAATAAAAAAATTTGAGATTAAAAATTTAAATAGTTCTGCCAAATAAAACTTAGCATAAAAAATTTCAATGGATTCCAGTATATTTCAATATATTTTTTATATACCTTCGAAATTCAATTTTATGGAGAAAAATTTTTAAAGTATAAAGATACCTGCGTTTAAAATTAATTCATTAAAAGGGAAAAATTGGAGGGTTATAAAAAGATCTTACAAAATATATTTAACTGCTAAAAGACAAAAAAAGTACATCTACGTTAGCAAACCAAGCAACTGTATCGAGTATAATTTAGCCCAATAATTAAATTCTCAGGCTTTTTTTAATGAAATCACAATAGTAATATATACGTGTTATAATATTCTTAATGCGTATTAATTAAAAATATCTTAAAAAACTATTACTTATATTTTAACATTATACAATCCTCTTCCTTTTTATGATAGCAAAAATTGCCTTTGAATGGTATAACATTGTTTCAATAGTTGAGAATTACAATTTCCCTATTTGGATTTTGAAAACAAAATTGTAACATATCAACGGCAATAAATTGTTAAACGTTCAACAATTGAATCTTTTTCATACAAATGACTATTAACCTGAAATTATAAAATTAAACAAATACAATGGAACCCAAAATATTAATCTGTTAAAAAAAAGTAAATTCTTGTAATTCAACCACTTACAAACAAAGGAAGTGCTTTGGAATCTATAAACTTTCACACCACGCAAAAGGAGAATTTATATTTTACGAATATTTAACATATTTCAAACGTCATGACAATGGCTTCTAATTGAATGAAAGAAGATCAAACTTAATTCATCAATCTATCGGACTTCTACAATTTTGTAGCATAATTGACACTTTAAGGTTACTTTTTACAAATGCGCGGCAAGGTTACTGGAATCTTAAGTTTAAAATAGCCACCAAACCATTACGTACATCCACACTCAAGGTTAGAATTGCTCCAGCATACTTTCCCGTATCTAGCCTTGAGTTGAGTTGTTCTACACTAGTTAGAAGCAGCCGGGTGAAATCCAAATGATTTTGAAGCAGAGACCAAGCAGAACACTACAAATACTTAGCCTGCCATTCCTAGAAGTATCATTCCACATGGAGGACATTGCAACCATGCCCAGTTTTAACGTGCTCCAGACGCCTTTAACAAACACGACGGGTCTTCAGTTAAGCCGGATTTCGAACTCACTCCCTTCTGATAATGAGAGCGATGCGCAAACCAGCGCAGCCTACTCCACAACGTAAGGTGGGAATCAAATTCATTTAGTGTTGAACCAGAGACCTATTTACTCCTCTAACAACTCACCAGGGCAATCAAAGATTAGCGCAGCTTCCAAGCATAAACTGCAGCTAGAAAACTAAATTTTTGAAAACAGATTTAAAAAAAAAAAAAAAAAAAAAAAAAAAAAAAACTGCTTTTTCGATCTTTATGATATGCAACATTTACATCAAAGGGCAGCTGTGGCCTGGTTGGTTACGGCCTCGTAGTCACTACCACAAGGTAAGGAGTTCGATTCCCAGCTTAACTGAATATCCCCTTTGTTCGCTAAAGGCGGTTGAGGCACATTAAAACTGGGCACGGTCGCAATGTCGTCCAAGTGAAATGATATCTCTTACTTCAAAATCATAAAGACCCCACCCAGCTGCTTCTGTCCAACTAATGGAGCCCATCTTAAGGTTATGTACAGGAAAACATTGGTGCAACTACAACATATATAGGTATATCTACTCCGCGCAAAATGAAAATGATATCCCAATACCCTGATGTACATCTCTAATGGATTTTATCCCATGTAAATATTAGTCATATTGAGACCGCAGATCGACTGGCCAAAGAGGGAAGTGAGGAAGATACGCCGAAATCTAGACTACATTCAATCTGGCAAATTGCCCCCTCGCACCTATGGTAACCTGGGACATCTCCCGGAACTCTTCTGGAAATAAAATGTGACCGAAAGTATCATACTGCTTTGGCCAGATTCTCAAGCGGACATCTTAAATGTTTACCGTTTGGTATAAAAAAATATCCCACTTGTAAAAAATGCTGCGACCATCCAGCCTCACCAAAACATATTCTGGATTGCGACGGACTTTCCAGGGAGGATTTATCCTCAGATATGCTAATCAACGACTTTCTGAAGGTCAACAATTTATTGGAGTTGATCTGACAAATGTCAGATCTTTAAAGAGGATGCCATAACATTTGCAGCAAAATAAAACGACAATTAAATTCCAAGAAAACAATTCAATTTGTGAAAAATGCGTGGGAATAGTTCAATTTCCAAAGTATCAAAAGTGCGACCCTAAAATTCAGCGATGAAACGGCAAAATCACACGGCAACATATCACTAATTTAATATGTCGCACAACGAATTAAAAGGTAAGAAATTAGCCTCCACATTTCTCTTCAACACAACACAGGAATCCAATGGCATCATCTACAATTCGTATTTATGTGCAGGACACTCAATGGCCGGAAAGCTTCGAACAGGACAGAGGCATGCCCAGATCGCATTCAGGCGCGTCGGGGGAGGATCTGCCATCAAAGGGTCCCTCGGCGACAATGGAGCGGGTAATTGATAGGGTATGCGGGAACCGTCGGATCGATGCAGGCAATCCCGCTCCCTATTTAATGGAATTCTCAGGAAAGCGCTTCCCCCACCATCCTCTCAATCGCTCGGAGCCGCAGCACACCACTGGGGCGAGAGAAGTTATCGACACTGGATAAACGAACGAGACGAGAAATCGAACGCATTCCTGCAAATAGGGAGAGGCGTCCTCAAACACTCTCAGACCAACCTCATGCCTTATTCAATTCCTGCTGAAGATACAGGATTCGGTGGAATCTAGCCCCTCTGGAACGCGACTGAATCCCTTCCAAACACATAGGAAGAATTCGGATTATTAGGCTCTAAAGTTGAAATGCCTGAATGAAAAATATGCAGGGTGCTTTAAAGATGAAAATACTGAAATTTCAACCCTTTAGAATTATATTGTGGTTAATTTTATATATTGTCAATGATACAGAGCTAGCTTGTTTCTTGCTGTACGGTCATTTTTTGCACATGACTAACATTTTAAGTCAGAATTCATAATTTAAAATGCATTCTGTACCATTATGAGGATCAATGACGGAAGTGGGAATCGAATCCATTAACTGTTAACCGAAGGTTACCTTCAGATATCAACTCAGCATTCCCACTTTCCAAGTATGCTGCCGTAATACTTGATTACAGTAAGTCCAATTAAAAAAAAAAAAAAAAAAACCTTTTCTGCCGAAATTGACTATCATTTTAAAACTTTTCTGATTACAATTAAAAAAAAATTAACGCTTCAGATAAATATTACTCATTTATTGTGTGTTAACTAAATTATATATGCTTAAATAGAAATGAACTAAAAGATTAATTACCATGATTTAAGTTGACAGGGTTAAGGATGGCCAACATAGAGAGAAAATCTGCTGAACTCGGATCAAAAATAAGAGCAAATACACTTTATAAAAGCGTCTTCTTTATATTGACATAAATCAATAACGTCATTAAAAAGGAGAAGCAAATACTCAAAAGAAAAATCTCAAATCCGTGCTTTATCTCAAAGAGAAAATTCCTTCCCAGCAAAAGATCTCAACACCTCCACGTCCTAGGTTCTAGGGGTGACCTCCCGCGAATGTTAGGAATCTTAAAGTTCAAGAGTACTTTACTGAAAGAAAATTTTGGAAAAGACGAACACTTTAATAAACTTTTAAGTTGTAGCAAAATCAACCTTAAGGAGGAAAACGATGTTTAAAAATAGTTAGCATTTATTTGTCTTAACACACGGATATCATTATTTGATCTGTGAATATAACTCCAGAAAGAGAAAACATAATTAACATTTAAAAAGTGCATTTCACAAAAAAATAATAAATATAGTTTAAAAAAAGAAAATAATAATATGAGGATTCACACAGTAAACATAGAAATACTAATTATTAAACGAATGTATGTATGAGGCATCTGATACAAAGTCACTTCCAGAAAAAAAAAAAAAAAAAAAAAAACTCAGTATAGATAAAATTATTGGCCACCTATCGGCATGAATGGAAACTAAGCACTCATGTACTAACCCGAAAAAACCCGAGTGAGAAGCGAATCAAGAACTGCTGATCTGAAGACAAAAAGCTCTATTTTTTAACAGCCAGCTTGCCTTGAAATGATACCAGTAGCCTGTAGTTTACATAATGAAAAATCCTTAAAAACTAAAAATCTTAGTTTTTTTAAAGGTTTTTCAATATGTAAACTTCAGACTACTTGTATTGTATTGTAAACAATACAAGTTGTACTTCCGTATCAATATGGAGGGAGGATCAATGAAAGGTAAGAAAAATCAGAATTAATCCTCCGTTGTTAAAGTACAAGATATCACTGTGACCATGCCATGCAGAATTGTTAGCGCCGAAAAGAGGAAGTTTAAAATTCGGCACAACTGCACGCGATGAATCTGCAACTTTAATACAATTTTATTCATGCAATTTGCAAGACACATCACGCTGCATGAGTGCATTCCTATCAAAGTTCCTATGATTTACCTGATGGGCATGCGACAAGAGTTAAATTTGCATGCGTGCGCCCTTGACTTAGAAGTTCCTTATAGTTGAGTAACCACAGAGGAAACGGCATGATTGTGAGAAAGTAGAGCGGAAAGCATCTAAAATGTCATGGTTAGGGTGACGGAGCAACGCAGAAAAATAGCACGATAAGGATACAAATATGAAAAATCAAGAATCTGAAGAAACAGAACGTCACAAAAGAAAAAAAAAAAGAACGGATCGAAGTGTGTCTGTTTCGGATTCATTTCCAAAATTATGGTAATGTAATGTGCGCTCAAAAGATGGCGTTAGTATTTTTTTTTTGAAGACATATTCTTATAAGAAATTATTTTGGGTATATTTTATAAATAATTCTTCAAAATCAGGGATAATTATAAATTTTATACGACTTCAGAAAATGTAAACACAAAATATTCGTAATTTTAACTGTAATAGATGTTATAAGAAGCCTTACGGTTTGTCAAGTGCCATGGTAAATTCTGACACGAAACAGCTTCTCTCCTGTCAGAACTCATCATGGCACAGAACAATAAACAAAATCACTAGTTTGTTTGCCACTTAACGGTCATTTTTGTCACACGAGGGCTAATTAGACTACGGTACTATATGCATGATTGCAACGTGAGTGCCGTCTTGCATATAGAAAGCAGAAGAGTTAATATTTTTAATTTTTTAAACATCACAGTTATTTATTATACATGCTGTTACTTCCGCAAATTGAAACAAACCAGATACAGCTATTTCACATTATTTAACAATAGGGCAGGAAAAAATAAATTACATTTGATGTAATGTTAACTGATAACAAAACCCAAGACAATAAATAATTACAAATGATACTATCCCATGCCCACTTCAGCTTTTTCTTCTGGCGTAAATCGATCACGAAGTGTTTGTGTTCCTCCAACGACCAAGATCGTATCCAACAGGAACAAATCTTCGGGGATTGGAACAGGAAAGAAATATCCACGGGAAACCACTACCGCAACTCCAGTGTCGCCACTTAATCGCAAAGAAATGCAGTGAGAGGAACAATTGCTAGACAAACCTCGTCATCGTCTCTCCAGAGATTACAGAAAGAAAGCAAAAAAAAAAAAAAAAAAAAATCGGTGGCAATATCTAAGTACACTGACGTTTGTTCTGTAGGATGGAGAAGTACTTCGTTAGGGAAGTTTCACAAGGGAAACAAAAGAACTAAATTGGCAGATAGGAGGAACAAAGAAGCTTTTTAAGCTGTCTCTCATAAAAGTCGTTTGCAAATAAGTATTTTAAATGTCAACAGAATGATTTTTTAAAGGTATAAAACTAGCATATATAAAAATTTAATTCCATTTTGAAGTCCCTTATTTTTTTATCTGCTAAACATATAAATATTTTTTATTGTTTAAACAATAAAAATGCACATTTTCATGAAAATTCTGGAAAGAAAACACGATGCAGTTACTTTTATTTTTCTCTCACGTAACATTGTCTTCATAATTTTCTGCCATAGAAGTTTTATTTTATCGCTTGCAGAATCAAATACTTTTAGTTTTATCAACTGCAGAACCTATTTTTGTTACTAATTGAATATTTTTATACATTTAGCAGCAGTTTTCCTATCATGGCTTGTATTTTGTAAACAAAATGTGCGTCTTTAATCTAAAACTTATCTAGATAAATCTGAGAAAATTTGTTAGATAATGGCGCGATTGATTTTTGGAACTTTATACTAAGTGCTTTTAGTTCACACTGATAAAAGAAGAAATTTTTACAAATTGATTCAATCAATGAGAATATTGGAAAATGGTTGAGTTTTCGTAATTTAAGAGCAGAGATCAAGCACAAGAGCGCCAATAGTCACATCAGGTTTCCAGCAGTTTTAAGTTGCAACAATATTTTAATAATAGTCTCAGTGGGGATATTATTAAAATTTCTGTAAAAAAAAAATTCTTTTTATTTAAATTACTGAGTGTTGTTATTTTTTCTCTTAATTTTGAAACATAAGATTCTTTTCACTAAAGTGTTTCCTTTCCTGGTTTAATATTTGAATTCGAAGAAATAACCATTAAATTAAAAAAAATTATAAATCACTAAAAGACTAAATATTATATCAGAAATAGCCTTTTCAAAGTTTATTTTAACTTTACAAAATATAAGCTATAATCAAAAACATATAGAATGGCGTTTTTATTTAGGCCAAGAAGGAGCTATTTATTCCCAAATATACTATTCAAAATGGAACAGAAAAAAATCATTTAGAATAAATCCACATAACGATTCGAACGAAGAGAAAGAAACACGGTAGAGTTAACCTACATTTCCTCGCCCTGGTTTTTATTAAATATCAAAACATTTTTATTAAAATGGCGTACAATGTAACTTTCACGTCTCTTTCTTCTTCATTTTCTTCATTCTCATTCAAGTAGAAAATTTCTCACCTCAGCCAAAGGAAAACGCTATAATCCTGGCCTCAGTGATTTTCCCTGGCAGGGCGGCCGTCTTCTTGTAACCTGGCAACCAAGTCCGAGTGCGTGACGTCATCAATCAATATCCTCGGACGAAGAAAGCGAACTCTACTCCAAGAATGGAATCAAGGCAACGCCCAGTACAGGCATATTACATCGGCCAACAACGAAGCGAAGTGAATTAATAGCAGGAGGGAACATAACTAATTACTTTCAGAGTTAAGCGGGATCCAGCTATAGAGTATTTTCTCACGATTTTCTGTTATATTCAGCTCTTTTATTTAAATATATCTTTGGTCGGTACCTTTTCAGGAAAAATGACTAATAGCAAATGATAATTGTTTGAAAGAAAGTGCAATACTGAAGTTACTAGTTTAGTTACACATTACTTACATAATAGTAGGAAAAATTCTACTGGGATATTAGTAAAGTGAGTTTCATAGAATTGACAGCAAATCACGGTTTTATTTCTTTTTCGCCATTAAAAGAGAAACTTTTATTTACTAAAACATATCGCTTCAAAAATAAATTAGCATCTTAATTTTTTTTTCAAATAATCTTTTATCAATATAGCCCACATCAAGTAATCTAAGAATCTTTCTTACATGGCAGCTTCAGTTATTATGCTATATAAAATTCACTACAAAATATAATTAAAATTTATAAGTGGAATGCAATTATAAGAATCCGAAAATTTTAATTTAATTATCTAGGAATCACAGATTGTGAATGTGGCAATAAATACCAACAGTTTTTGATATCGTTAAAAGTTTTTGAATACCTACTTATAGTCACATTGCAAGAATTCTTTTCAAAGAGAGTGGTTCATATTGCAAGGGACAAAACTAGCAAAACTATCGGGCATCCAACCCTAACTAATAAGTAAGTATTCAAAAAGACAAAACATAATACCTATTTTCCGCTGGTTGAAGAATGAATCCAAAGTGAAACTCGAATTCTGTAGATTGATCTTTTACTTTAAAATTTTATGCTAAACTATTAAAATGAATAATTTTAAAAATAGACTTAACTGAATAGCCCTGAATAGCGAATTCAGAGCATTTCTTTACACAGGTTGATCAACTTATCGTTCTACAATAACGTTTTGGACATGAGGTCCAATTAAATTTGTAACCTATAATTTGGCTATTTCCGAAGTGAGAATCGATTCCAGAAACTGTTAAAGTGAAGATTAAAATGATAACTATATAGCCAATTAGTTTTTTCTCTCGCTATTTTTAAACTTATAGTTAGATCATGTGTTAGAATTTGATTTTAACATGTATTTTACACAAATACAAAATTTAATCTTCTTCACAGTAATACATCATTTAAGAGTAATATTGAATAATACGCCACAAATTTTCCTTTAGGATGTTTCTTTTATTATGATTATACTACTCTTCTGCTTTTCCTTCCTTTTCTCCCTCGTTGTGGTTTCTCGAAAGAGGTTGAGGGCTCCCTGAGTAGCTGGGCCGCTCTGTTGCTATTAGCTACTCTTGAGGACTAAATCACCCACGTGTTTGCCGTGCGTGGAGACCCGTGTCCCTGGAAAGGAGGATCCTGGTAATTGAGGCCTCCTGAGACCAACACATTGCTTTGGCCTCTGCTTCAGGTAAACGGGAGGTGTGTTGTGGTCCTCAGCACATCAATCGGCTTTATGGATCAAGCGATCGGGTACATCTACTGGGTGACTCTGCCAAGGGTGGAGACCACTTCAGATGTACCGTGAGCGTATAGGGACTGACTAGCATTGTTGCAGTTGATATTCTGCATCCCCTTGTAGGGCTCCGTGGTGGAGTGATGCCGTCCTCAGTCCCCGAATTTTCTGACAAAACTATATGGATAACAAAATAAATTTCTTCTTCTCCCAAGGAGCAACAGTTAGAAATGATTAATGCAAAATATTTTATTGTGAAAAGAACTGAGGGAGGCTCTTTTTCAATTTGTCTCACCATTTCTCATTGAGAAAGTATTTCTCTTATCTAGAGAAGTGAAAAACATACGAAGGATACGATCTGGAGATATATTGGTTGAAATTGCTAATCAACGACAAGCAATTTTGATACAAACACTTAAAAATTGGCAATGTTGGAAGTTATTGTGCAGCCTCATGACATTAAACTTCTGTAAGGGAGTAATTTCTGCGGCAGATCTGATATATACATCTACAGATGAAATTCTTGAGAATTTAAAATCTCAAAAAGTCTGTGCTGTCAAACGAATAACTTTAATCGAGATGGTGTTTCAATCAACACGAAACATCTCATTTTTGACATTTTCAACTCCAGACTTGCCAGAACACATAAAAGCTTGCATATATGAGATGTTCTGTAAGAGCGCATATACCAAACCGCTGCGCTGCTTTCAATGCCAACGCTTTTGGCTATTCAAAAATAGCTTGCAGAGGTAAACCACCGCCGTGTGCCCGTTGTTCTGACGTTGGCCACGATAGTGTTACCTGCAATGCTAAGGAGGTTTGTGTCAACTGTAAAGGCGACCATCCTGCTTACTCACGATCTTGCCCAGCATGGCAGTTGGAGAAAGAAATTACTACCGTTAAAATAAAAATAATGTGTCATATCCAGAGGCTCGACGAATTGTCACCACACGTACACCACAGCTAGGTATTAGCTATGCAACTGCCGCTAAGAAAGTCACCAGATCTTGCTGCACGCAAACTGATGCTATTTTTGCAGCCTTCAACTACTCCATCTCCCAAACCAAAAGTAACAAAATCTTTCAACCATTATGCCAAAACTAACTTTTGCCAAATCAAGGGCATCCCAAGCAAAGAAATTAAAACTTGCAAAAGAAGGTGCTCGTAAATCTTCCTTGACAGAAAGGAAAGCCAGGCTTTATTGGATGAAGATACAGTAAAACTGTATCCTCAGATGCTGATAGTTTGGAGGATTCATCAGAGACTCAGATGAGCACCGCTGGTGAATAACATTCATACCATTAATGACATCCTTTGTTTCATGGAATTGTCGAGGTTTTCGTTCTCGAATTGACGACGTAAAATCTGTTATCTCTCGCTACAACCCGCATGTGTGGCTCTCCAGGAAACATTCCTGAAGCCCACTGTTAGCACCAAACTGCGTGGGTTTCAATGTCAGAAAGGATAATGGTGGTGATGCGTCTGTATTCTGGAGGAGCTTTGCATATTCACATCAAACCTCATATTCTAGTACAGAACATCCACTAAGAACTACACTACAAGCTGTAGCAGTGACAATTCACGTAACATGTCTTATCACGGTTTGCAGCCTGTATTTACCACCACAAGACGTCGTAAATTCAGAGGAATCCTAGATAATTTAATTGACCAACTCCCAGCTCCATTTGTACTCCTCGGTGATTTTAATGGCCATAATACTCTGTGGGTAGTGAAGATACGAATTCTCGCGGTCGTCAGATAGAGCAGTTCATATCTGAAAATTGCCTCTGTCTGCTGAATACCGATGAGAAAACTTATTTCCACGAACCATCACGGACATTTCACTCTCTTGACTTAGCTATTTGTTCTCTCCTTCACTCCTGCCATTGCTGATTTTGCTGTCGGAAATGACCTCTACAATAGTGATCATTTCCCACTAATCGTGTCTCAGGCTGGAAGTAATAGTGTGTGTCACAAACCACCTAATTATGTGTACAGTCGAGCTGATTAGTCACTTTTCACGCAATTGGCTGTGATCAGTGAGATAATATTTTAGACAGATGTGATATATGATGCCGTTAAATATGTCACCGGACAATAATCAGAGCTGCGGATGTTGCTATCCCTAAAAATTCCATCATTACACATAAACACAGGAAACCTTGGTGGAACGAAAAGTGTTGTCAACTCTCCTATAAGAAACAAAGGGAAACAATGGAATATATTCCTGAAGATACTACTACGGAGAATCTTGTTGCTTTTAAAAAGCCAAAGCTGAAGCTCGAAGAGTTAGACGTCAGAGTCAAAGAGAATCTTGGATTCGCTACGTGTCGTCAATAAATTCATCGACAACATGTAAACAATTATGGAGGAAAGTTAAAGCAGCCAATGGTATTTATCAGGATTATTCCATTCCTGTATTAAAAACCGGAGCCTGCAATACACTCCTCAGCGGTAGATATTGCTAATGTCATCGGTGAAACCTTTGCTAGTGTTTCCAGCCTGATTCGTATAATCCTACTTTTCTAAGGATTAAAAGAATCGCTGAGCGGTCACTCCTAAGCTTTCATGATCGACATATTCTACCCTATAAGTGTGATTTTGAATTGTCAGAATTGACGTCTGCTTTCTCTAAAACAAACGACACTAGCCCAGGACCAGATGGAATCTCGTATCAAATGCTCCGTCATTTACATCCTGATTCTTTATTTAACATACTTGCATTGTTTAATAGAATCTGACTGAGCATGTTTATCCTACATCATGGAGAGAAGCGATAGTGATTCCAATATTGAAACCTGGCAAAGATTCAACTGACTCTGAGTTATCGTCCAATAGCTCTCACGAGTTGTTTGTGCAAAACCTTTTGAACGTATGATCAATGCTAGACTCATTTACATCTTAGAGAAGAATAATTGCATACCTCTTCAACAAAGCGGATTTTCGAAGTGGACGATCCACTATTGATAATATAGTAGATCTGGAATCCCAAATTCGAAATGCTTTCAAGTGAGGAGAAATCATCTTGTTGCAATTTTCTTCGATATTGAGAAAGTTAATACGATCGTACGTGGCGTCATGGCGTTCTCTCGTAATATGCATAATCTTGGATTTAAGGGTAATCTTCCAATATTTATAAAGAATTTCCTAGCCACTAGGCTTTTTAAAGTACGTGTTGGAACCATACAGTTTCCAATACCTTTACTCAAGCTGAGGGTGTCCCCTCAAGGTAGCGTTTTTAAGCGTAACCCTTTTTTTAACCTTTTCATCAATAACATACTTCATCAGATACCATCTTCTGTTCATAGCACTTTGTATGTTGATGACTTACAAATTTCATATCAGGGTTCAAACATGAATATAATTGAGAGACAATTGCAAACAGCTGTAAATAAGTTAACTACTTGGTGTGAAAGGAATGGCCTTTGTATATCTCCTAGTAAAAGCTATTGTGTCCATTTCTGTAGGAAAACAGCTACCATAATGATCCTGTGCTTCACATAAATAATAGACCCATTCCTGTAGCTGTCAGTGAGATAAAATTCTCGGGGTACTTTTTGACAAGAAGTTAATCTCTTCCTTCCGCATGTGTTACACCTGCAGGAAGAAATGTGAGCGCTTGTTCAACATCCTCAGAGTGCTTTCTGAATACATCTTGGGGTGCAGATCGAACATCACTCTTAAGAATTTATCAGTCTGTAATTTTATCTCGAATTGACTACGGCTGTGTTGCTTATGGATCAGCTAGGCTCTCCATCTTACGCAGATTGACACTGTTCACCATAGTGCTTTAAGGATATGCTGTGGAGCTGCACATCACCCGTCCAGAGTCTATATGTCATCTGCCAGCAGTTGCCATTAGACCTGCGGCGGATGCAGCTGTCTCTTAATTATTATTCAAAAATAATGTTCTCACCTCATCATCCCTTGCGTTCCACGATTCCAAGTGCTGCTCTTAAGAGATTATATAATGCTAGACCATCAAGCATTCCACCTTTTCTCTGTCGTATTAAATCTATTATTTTGCTGTTCGACCATGTGATGTCCGAATCGAGTCTACCTGACCTTTACGCACATTCACCTTGGTATAATCCACACATTATTGTTCTAAATCCTTTGGAAAAATAAAAATCAGACACAAATACTGCTATTCTTCAACAGTTTTATTCATTCCATCGCTGTCAGTATACCTATGTATACTCCAGTATTTACGGATGGATCCAAATGTCCAGGATCAGTTGGCTGTGGAGTTTATCTTGATGATACCTCCTACAGTTATAGCCTTCACAAATCCTGCTCCATCTTCACTGCTGAGGCTACGGCTATATACCGAGCACTTCAGTTGGTAACAACTAAAACGAACGTAAATTCTGTGTGTACACTGACAGTATGAGTGTATTAGAAGCTTTGAGGAATAAATAACTATAATTGCCATCCAGTTGTGTCTAAGATATTCAAATTAATTGATACTCTTACTAACAAGGGATTTGAGATACTGTTCTGTTGGGTACTAAGCCACATAGGTATAGATGGCAATGAGAAAGCTGATGATGCCGCTAAATCTGCAGCTACTTCCATTTTGCCTTCAATACCATCAATGGACATGAGAAAAGGATTCAAACATTTCATATATTCTCTTTGGCAGGAATCCTGGGACCTGCAAGTCAGCAACAAACTCCATTCCATATTTTCATACATCATTCCATTATCTGTTTTATCTCCACGAAGCGCAGATGTCAGACTGACTCGCCTTCGAATTGGTCACACGCGTTTCACCCACAAACATTTGATCTTGAGTGATCTCCAACTATGGTGTGAAAAGTGTGATGAACCATTTACAGTATATCACATTTTAATTGTATGCCCAAATTTCAACCATCAGCGTTTTTAGATATTTTAATAGTAACATTTTAACATTAGAAGATCTGCTTGGGAAACCATTACTGCAACTCTATTTGCGTTTTTAAAAGACATAGGATTTATGAATTTTATCTGATTTAGAAATATTTTACTTAAGTATAAAATTTTTAATTTTATACATGTGTATATTGTATGTTTACAAACTTTTAATATACATTTTAACTATATTTCTATTTTATACCTTTAATATATATTTTAACTATATTTCTATTTTATACCTTTAATATACATTTTAACTATATTTCTACTTTTACTTTTAATGTACATTTTAACTATATTATTATATACTTTTAATGGGTTTAAAAAACTTGTGTAAGCTATCTTGTGTTTGGCGCAGCTTGTCCTTATCTGGACCTTGCGCCATAAAAACCAACCAACCAACCAACCAACCATTTTATTATGATTATAACACACATTCGATTATTCTCATTCAACGTTACTGATAATCTAATAGTTGCCAGGCACCACATGCGGAACACCGGATTTGACTTGGATTATAGATGGCTCAACATTTATTTTCAGCAGGTGAGTGTTAATTACAACCTGACCTACTGTTTATATATAAAGTGGATTTCAAACCACTGCGTACATCCCTATTCTTTGTGGGAATGGGAATCGAATTAACAAACTGTTGAACAGAAGGCCAGAGCTCTGACATCAGATTTTCATTCACATTACATTGGATTCAGATAATCAACTTAGGCAGTAATTAGCATTCATATTTTACAAGGGAAGAAACCATGGAAACTAACTAAAAATACTCTTATAGATACACATATAAAAGGCAACAAACAATTCTTTATATACAAGAATAAATAGGATCGAATATAAGAACTTCCATTTTGGAGAGTGCAGTCAAACAATTAGGCCATTGGAATATTTGTTTCACTGTTAAAAATATATTTCTGTTGTTGACCAACAAAAATGTGAGATCTAAAATAGTTCCAAGACTTTTTATGAATATTATGCTTTATTTTTTGTAAATTAGCATTAAAAATTCGGTTTAATAAGATAAAGTCATTGATTATACGTTGTTAAATAGACACATTCAAAATACATTTGGAATATTCTAGAACAACCAGAACACAAATAATTTCATAGACTATTGTGATTAAAATTTACAAATAGATAAGTTATCAAGCAAAATATGCAAAATTTTCAAATTACATTGGAGAATAAATGAATAATTCAAAACGAATTCGCGAATTTCCTTATATAAAACACTTAAATTTCTTAGAAGACATCAAAAACAGTGTGCATTTAAGAAAATCCTCTTCAGACTAGCTTTATGATCAAAATCTAACTTTAAGATTATTTTAGGAAAAGAATTCACTTCGTTAGTTCGAGTAAAAATGGCAACAAGCGATCACCAAATCTAAAGACAGCACCGGGGGAACAACACATTTAGATAAACTTGCGCCAAACAAGAAGCATTAAAGATAAACAGCAGACGGTAAAAAGGAAGCCAAACGATATGGAAAAACTTTTCCGGGGTATTATAACAAATTACCATGGAACGCAAACTAATCATTAGGCCACAAATTCCATCAAAAAAGTAAACAAATAAAATAAGAGACTGCAAGTTGCCTAAGGCAGACAAATCTTCGAACAGTGCGCTATAAAGGAGAACAAAAGACTAACAAAAAGTAAACAAAAATAGCAAATACTACTGATGAATTTCTCGTCTGAAATTTATACCGCTGGAATTTTGAATCTAGATTTTTTTTTTTTTTATATGCGGGAACAAGAAAACAATAAAGGTATAAAAAAATAGCAAACAAGCTTGTTTTTGTGCTTCCGTGCCTAAAACGGTGAAATATCACTTTTTTTTTTATTTTCATGGTGAAATAAATATTTTCCTCAGAACAAACTAAAAGCGTGTTTATCGATTTTACTTGTAAAATGCAGATGGAGGGGGAGAAGGGCGAATTTCGCTAAGCTTGCAGGGTTGATAGATAGAAGAGGAAAATAATACCAACATTGTTATTTCTCTTTTTCTTTGTTTCAGCGTCTTCCTCACATTTAACTAGAGGCTGGATATTCTGAAATGAGCGCCGGCAACCGAATTTAAAAGGAAGAAATCGTTTTCAATATCTACTTCCAGCGAAAGGAAATGAAGTTTCCGTTTCTCGGTTGAGAACCTTCTATTTTTTTCATTTATTCGTTTTTTACTGGGGAAGAAAAACAAAATAGAAGTTTTAAACTTGCAACTCAACTTATCCACAGAATAATTTCGAGCATTCAAAATAAATATATAAAATGTGTTCTGAAAAAAGAAAGCATTTGAATATAAATGCATACCGATCAAAAGAATTTTTCTTTAAGCTACCTTTGCAAATTGAAGAACAATTTATACTTACAAAAAGTCGCCATTCAATATAAACTCAGCAAAGTATAAAAACAGACTTACCTAGAGGAAAAAGAAAAATGATTAACCATGTCACAAAATGTAAGTTATCACAAAAATATTCAAAATAAATACAATTCATGATGCAATATATCGTTAATATCAGTTTATATAAACACACATATATAAATATACATATATATATACATATATATATATATATATATATATATATATATATATATATATATATACATATATATATATACATATATATATATATACATATATATATATATATATATATATATACATATATATATATATATACATATATATATATACATATATATATATATACATATATATATATATACATATATATATATATATACATATATATATATATATATATATATATATACATACATATATATATATATATATATATATATATATATATATATATATATATATATATATATATATATATATATATATATATATATACATACATATATATATATACATACATATATATATATATATATATATGTATATATATATATATATATATATATATATATATATATACATATATATATATATATATATATATATATATATATATATACATATATATATATATATATATATATATATATATATATATATATATATACATATATATATATATATACATATATATATATATATATATATATATATATATATATATATATATATATATATATATATACATATATAAATATATATATACATATATATATATATATATATATATATATATATATATATATATATATATATATATATATATATATATATATACATATATATATATATACACATATATATATATACATACATATATATATATATACATATATATATGTATATATATACACATATATATGTCTATATATATACAAACATATATATATACATACATACATATATATATATATATACATACATATATATATATATATACATATATATATATATACATACATATATATATATATATACACATACATATATATATATATATATATATATATATATATACATATATATATATATATATATATATATATATATATATATATATATATATATATATATATATATATATATATATATATATATATACATATATAATGAAAATGATACCATTGTTCTTTAGAAAACATTTTTATTTATGTTCACGCGGATTGAGAAATCAATATTTCAGACTACGACTAAGCAAGATTTATTACAAATGTGGAGGGATAAAATAAAGAAGTATTGGTTGGTTTGTCCCTACACAATTGCGCAACTAGCATCTAGGGAAATATTATGCACGATGGACAAAAATATTCCCGATGCATAGTTTGATTACATTGAACAGAAACTCCTTTTACTTGTTTAATTTAATAAAAATAAAACTTGTAATTTTAAGGTAATAAATTTTGCTCTCATAAATAATGAAATATTCCTGTATCCATTTTAGAGAATTTGGTGAATAATTCTTTCTCTTTAATATTCTAATCGATTTGTTTTCTTGCATATATGAAGATAATTTATAAATTTTAAAGTTTAATTGTTTTAAAATGAAACAAGAATATTTTGTTCCGTCACATATATTTGGACCAAAAAAAAAAAAAAAAAAAAAAACATTTATACAAAGAATTTTAAATACTAGATAAAAAAATGATATTTTAGAACATAGTATTTTATTTTCCATCGTAAATAATTGGAGCAAAAAATGCAATAACAAATCAAATCTTAAAAAATTGGTTCATAAATCATTCTGATTACGATTTTTAATGCTACTAATTTATAGTTATGAGTCTTTATGGAATAAAATTAATATATATTCACACAAAAATTTTGGCGAAACATGCTATACAATCGTCTGCACTTGTCTCTTGAATTTCAAAGAGTTTTTGATTAATTTGAAGTTAGATATGGATGTTTGTTAGAGTGACATGAGCGAATAACATATTCGTGCACTAATTTATAGATTAAAAAATACCCCAGAAATTCAGAGTTTCACGTCTTTATAGATGGATTCATATTTTATTATGAAGACGGTAAAAGAGCTGGAGTGTATTAGAATTTTTGTATAAGTATGATATATCCCCCCAAAGAGATATCTCGCCAAATCTGGCATCCTTTGTTCTGATTATAGTGTTTCGATTTTGCCACTGTTGTTGCCAATTTGAATTTTAGTTGATTTTTGGACATTTTGTAGTCAGATTTGGTGTTTTTCTTATGTTTCACGATACTATATGGGTTTATAGTGGCAACAGCGTTTCAATTACTTGGCGATGAAAAAGTCACAAAACTCGCTGGGGATATACCATACTAATTCCTGAATCTTTTTTTCCTTATTACATATATGCACCAATTGGGGCTTGGTTTACACATAACGATGGCGAAATTGGGGTAACTTTACATCGCATGAAAGCAGCTGTTTATCCAGTAGTCTTCTTTCAATCGAGCGGTTATCTTGCCTGACTCTATACCGGCTCGCCTATCTAGTGCTAATAGACAATATACAGGGAATATATCCGTATTTTGCAATGCAAAGATCATCCAAAGTAAGTCGAGAGGATTTTAGATCGCTGTGGGATTCCTGGAAATAAGGCTGCTGGCTTTTTGGCGAAGAAAGGCGCAAAGGCTCTCTTCAGACACTTTTGAATGGCCTTTCTTTCCCTTCAGTAAAGTTACTGATTAAGAGAAGACAGGCTACTAAAATAAAGCCGAAGGCATTACATGATTCTGCTAAGCCTTGGGTTCTTTCAGATTAAGGGTTTAGAGGCTATTTCTAATTTTCTTGGAAGTATAAGTGTGACACATTTTCGCCTTTCTACAGGCCTTGACTGTATGTCTGGGAATTTCTTCATCGGCTTAAACTTTGAACTTATCCCTTGTGTCCTTCGCGTCAACAAGTTCAAAGTTTTGATGCTAACCATCTTGACTAGTACCCTGCACTTGAATTGAATAAATGGCATCGTTTTTGGACATTTGTAATGAATAAATAACAAACGTCGGTCATCTTGAAATCTAGGCAGATTACTGTTTTTTAATTTCAACGTATTATTCTGAAGTCATGACTTTGAAAGAATTTGTATGTTTTGACATCGCATTTATAATCAAAGCTGTTTTTTAATACATAACTTCGTTTACGTGTCCTACTTGAAAATCTTTCATAAACAAGAAATGAATGATGAACTAATTACGTCTTTTTCAAGACCTCCTCCAATACTCGAAGCAACATACATCGCATCATTTACACGACTATTTTTCTAAACACAAATAAGCTGGTTTGTTTAGATTTTTAATACTTTCGGTGAAAAAAAAAGGAGGAAAAAAAGGAGAGATAAAACAAGAACACGGTTCGCATGAAACTTTTAAAAATTCACATACTGTGCGACACACACACACACAAAAAATTCTATTTCCCAAAGAAACAAAATACTCAAAGCTCTGGCATTTCTGCAGACGATAAAATAATAGAGAAGTATCGGACTTCCTAAGACAAGAACTCAAAAGCTGCAGTTTATTTTTTTATTTTTGTAATATTTTTTTTTATTTCCTGCACAAGATGAACTGAAAAATGTTCCACTTCGCACCCAGTGTTCTATTCTGCTGAATGGGTATAGAGAATGCCTCATGTTGCGCATTCTGAGTTCCCCGAATTCCGCAGGATTCCCCCCCCCCCCCCAAGAAGCGAAAGATTCTTTAACGAAAATGGCGCGGCTTCCCGAAAGAATATAATATCTCTAAAGAACCATTCGAAAAAGTTTATTCGTTAAAAGCACATTCTTTTGGGAAGGGGGATGTCAGAAGACCGTAAAAAGGAAAGGGGCGGAAATGGGGGATGGAAATTTTTATGCAAAATAACTGACAAAGCAGACAACTTTTGGCATTGGAAATTTTCATCGTCAGCACATTTCGGATGATCTTTTTTTTTTTTTTTTTTTTTTTTTTTTAAAGGAATGAAAGTAACTGGAAGTCGAGCAATTTTTTTCTTTTAGAATATTAAAATGTGCTTGTGGTACAGGAATGTGATTTTGTATTTTTTTAAAACTAGTATTGTCAAATTAAAAAATTAGCATTCATTTTAAAATTAGATCATAAAGAGTTAACTACATTTCGAAGATTATATTAAAAAAATATAGACAGGAAAGATACAATAAATAGGCAGATAATTAAAGAACACCATAAAAATTTAAGCACAAAATTTAAATATTTAGAGCACATACTAATAATAAATATAATACAATTTGATTATTTTAATACAATAGTTTTTTTTTTATAAAACGGATCCATAAATAATTACACCAAAGGAAAATAGAAGTACAATTTCTATTACTTATATAAAAGAACGAATAGTCAAAAACAACGATAAAAATAAGAAAATAGTTAAAAATAAAAAAAATTATTCAAGTAAAAGTTTAAATATAAAGCGGTAAGAAAAAAAAAAAATAGAAATGTTAATTTGTTCAGAAATAACTTTCTACACTCGAAGATACAGCTTTAATTTAAGTAACTTCGCTAACTGATATGATACGAAACTAAATTGTATTACATTTTTTTTCTTATGCATGAACATAGTGCTTAAGTGGAGAAAAAAATAGTAGTCCCTCATAACAATTCAAATACATTTCAAACATATAAAAAATGATGATAAAACTGTTTTCATTTCCAAAGAATAAATTCTCTTTCATTTCTATTATTTTTCGCTCACGTTTCTAATTGACAGGAAAAAATAAAGAATAAAAAATTAGCAGAATATCAGATAGTTTTTTTTAATATACATTTGAATAAAGAGAATTAAAAATGCTAATTCCTTAAATTGAGATACAATCTGCAAATTTATCAACTTGTCATTTTTTTATTTCATTCTTTTTACGAAAAACAAAATTTTGATGCCGAGAAAATATTTTCAATCTCAACAGAAAAACTTGGTTTTGAGAAATATTTACATGAAATATGACCTACACAAAAGGAGCAACCAGAGAAAAGTTGTCAACATTACTCCCCCCCCCCCCAAACGATTACATTTTCCCGCTACATTTAGTATAAGAAAAGAATACATATTTTCCTAAAAATTTACTTCTCCCAGACGACTTCTCGATATTTATGATGAATTGTATTCTGCTGCTTTGGCAACTACACCGCCCCGTGGACGTTGATACATTGCAGCTCGCATGTTGACAACATGTTTATATTTTCTTACAAATTCTTACCGAGGAAGGATAAACTATCCCAATGTTTCTTTCGCTTATTGCACTTGTTTCCGACTGAACAAAGGCATTGAAACTCGGCCAACACTCATGACCTTTGAACCAAGGTCAAGTAGGGATAATTGCAAATGTATATAATATATTTATTCTTACGGTTGGCAACAGGAGTTATTCGGCCGCGTTGATTAGGGCGTCGTTTTTGATATCAAGAGGTAGTGAATTCGAATCCCGACCCAATCGAAGATCGTTATAGACGGCTGAGGCACGTTAAATATGTCGAGCTCGCATTGTCCTCCAAGTGAAATGATACCCCTGGGAGTGGCACGATAAATATTGGGCGTCTTCTGCTTGGTCCCTGCTTCAAAGTCACGAAAATTTCATCCGGTTGCTTCTATGAAACTGGTAGAGCTCAATTCAGGGCTAGGTACAAACAGACAACGAGAAGGAGAGGCCCAGGGCTATAGCTATAGGTTATCAGGTTTAGCCCCTTCTTCATATCTAGAGAAATGGACGCAATGCATAAAGTGCCGTGCACCCACTTGTAAACGCAACCGGCTGTTAATCAATTGAATATTTGATTACAAAGTTGGAACTTCAAGGCCTACGGTGATCTACAAAGTAGTCCATCGTATCACAGTTTTTGGTACACATCTGAAGTTAGCACTTATTTTAAATAAAAGATGAAAGGGCTAGGTACAGGGAAGCATACTGATGCAACTACATTTATTCGTTTTCACGCGGAGAGCGCTATAGAAAGTGAAGTAAAATGAGGAGGATCGGACTTTTGGAGTTTCTTGTAAAAAGAACACAAACGAGGAGTTGAACGAGGGGATGTTATGTTGAGCAGCGAAACGTCAGAGTGTGAATTCTGACTATGATATTTTATATTTGTGCACGAGATCGTTCCAGCACTTCCTATCGCCACGAAACTAAAAGAGTGACAGTAAACACATCTAAATGGTATTTGATGAAAAATGGTATCCAGAAAAACACGCTGCCATAATGCTGTTCCTGTCCCACAGGTACAGTATCTAACCCTACATATTATCCACGTGTTTTGCCCCCGCGTTACCAGCGAATAGTCATACCTGTAAGTAATGCAGAAATTTGAATTTATTTAAATAACTAGAGTAATTTTGGATATCATTTAAAGTTTGTATTAAACATATGTGCATGTTAAAACCTATGAAACCAGCGGCTTCACGCTCCCAAGGCACAAGTTCGATCATCGGGCTGGGCAAAGTCGACTCATCTATTTATTTTTTTCAGTGGGTCGAATAAACTGAGTACCAAGCATGATCGAGAACTAAACACTGGATGTTTCGTGTTAGGCTGACCACCTAACTGGTACATAAACTACGCACACCAGGGTGTTCGATCAAGAAAACAGATATGGGCGCACAGTAGGCCTTTGACACAAGTGTGGTCAGGTTTAATTTTTAATATATGTAGATTAAAATGATATTAATAATAATAATAATAATAATAAAGATATTTTGTTATTTATATTCTAATTTCATATAAGTTTATTCATTTCTAAGTAAATGGAAAACAAATGAAGTATAATACATTTCAGTACAATATGTTAAACGGGGAAAAAAGTTAACATTAAATATCCAATCCCATCATTGAGGAAACTAATAATTATTAATTTTATATTTTAATAAATAGTATTATAAAATCAAGACTTAATTATTGCCTTCTACAATAATAAAAAATTAAAATTTTCATCCAAAAGATAAAAGAACAAAACATTTCTATTATTACATATAAATATACAAAAATATTTATTATTCGATATAAATATACAACTTCTCTGTATATTTGTACTGTTATATGCAGGTATTTTGCATACAAACCAGAAAATTTTACAGAAATAAATGAGAGCTATTGTGTGAAAATATATGGAGTACAAAAGAATATATATTACATGTATGAAAGTACGTAAGTATGTTCAAAATCAAAAACTATATTTTGTCAAAGCCTTAGCAATTTTTTTGACACTTCAAACCGAAATTTAAATTGTCACATAAAAACGTTGGCAATAGCATTTTTAAGCTACAAATCAAAAATAAGTAAAAAAAAAAAAAAAAAAGTGATTTATAGTCACATTTTGTACCGGCGATCCTCTCGACTGGGAAAAAAGAAGGTTTAAGTGAATTTATGAACCATTACAAAGATCTACAGTATAAGCAGGTGTCGAACTCGTAAATGATCGAACCTGAGGCCATAGCGATAACTATTCATTTATCACTTCCCTTTGAAAATAATGGATTTCGGATGAATTTTCTTTTTCAAACTTTTAAGTGTTATCGTTATAAGAAATCTCAAAAAAGTATGCATATCAAGGAGGTTATTTCTTCAATTAATTCTTTAATTAAATTGCACGACAATTGCAATTTAAATATTGATTTATTTGAATTTTTCTCTCTCCTCTCTTTTATATTAATATATTAGTTTCCACCAAAAGAAGAGAGTAAACCAGTTTTTCCAACAAAAAGAGAAAACAATTGCAATTTTCTCAGTGCTAAATCTAATATTTAATATTTCTTGTAATATGTACTTTATATTATTACACACAAAAAATGTTTAAAATTATAAAAATATTTTGATACTTTTCAAAACATAGATGACCACTTTTTCACTTTTGTGTTGTCAAAAATTAAAAAAATTCAGTTTATAGATACGTTATCAAATTATGTACTGAAATTATAATATTGGCTTTCGGAGGCTATGGAAACATTATGTCAAGCATAATTTAATATATCGATTTAGAATTTTCTATAATCTTAATTGAATTCTAGACATTACGTATTCATATAAGAAAACGCATACCAATCTCATATTACAACTAACAGCACTGAAATAATAACAGACATTACTTGCAGTTATAACTAAAAGAGAAAAAAAAAAGTACCATTTCTTCTCTATAAAATGAAATAAATCGGCTGAAAAAGGAGAAATGGCATAAAAACTCAATCCACGACTGAGAACGCAACCGATTTTCACCATTTCCAGTTTTCGATTATTATCAATCTTGGAGACTTTTTTCACCCCTCAGAAAATAAATCCAATTTCAAGAACGCCCCTTGAAATGCCGGGGGGAGGGGAAGAATAAATTGAATTACAATTCTCCTCAGGACCATTTGAATGTCGAAGCGTTTCCGCTGCAGACGATGGAGGTAGGAATTGCTTCCACCTAAAAACCCTCGTACCCCTATTTTTAACATTCTACTTCAATTTAATCAAAACCAAAGCCAATCTATCAGAAATAAGCCAAGACATGTATGACAAATTCGAAAAGGAAAAAAAAAAAAAAAGGAATTTTTTAAACCGTATAATCATATTATTATGCAAGACTACGCAATAGAATATATAATAAGTTGTTTAAAAGTCACTTTGCACTCACTAGTAAATAGAGTCAAACTTATCTTTCATTGCTTAGCATTTATATAGAAAAATCATTTTTTGTCATCATTTATCATTTTATATTAGGAAATAATAAAAAAAAAAATTCTTTTAACTGCGTCTTAATTATATGTTGTTGTTTTTCACATTTACAAATATTTTTTTCCATCTCAAACATAAATTTTTGAAAAACGAAATCTAAATTACTTTGGAATTTATTTAACTTTTACCAAATCCACAAAATTTTCAGATATTATTCGAAGAGCAACAACTGTAGCGTAATGGAACAGTTTAATTTCACAAAACACTGAATAAAAAATAAAATTATCCTCAATAAGCTTAAATCTCATTCGTTTCGACTAGCGTATCAACATCACATACCTTCAGTTGGTTGCCACAGTAACGAGTATCAAGATAGTATGTCATATTCATAATAAGTCGAATTATTTCTCAAGGGAAAAGAAAGACTTGTTATAATCCCATAAAGATAATATAATTTTTACGTAAACGGTCATAAAAGCGCCTTTATTATTATTATTATTATTTGTTCAAGAAAATTTGAACAGTGCTGATTTTAATATATATAAACTTTAACATAAAATCCACTAATAATTGTCAACAATAAATTTACGTAAAAGTTTCAGTGATTACAGACTTAAAAATCATTCACTTGAATATGCCAATTTAAAAATATAATCAGCAAATTTGGAACGTTTTTATTGAAGAACATGGATTGGCAATCATTAATTATAATTGGCCTAAACACTGATTAAAAACAGGTATGCTAAAATTTATTGTCAGTAGGGACAAGAACTTTCACACTGACTGACAAAAACTGCTATCCTTAATCTTAACCAAAAAGAAAACTGGGACATGGGATTTACGAGAGCGGTGAATGCAAAAGAAATGGCGCGAAAACTGACGCAAATGTCATCCTTGGATGCGATCCCTGATATCCTGCCAGTTGGCTTGCTCTCTTAACTCGTTTTGCCTAAAACTCGCGTGGTTTTCCAGTGGTTGTGTACAGTGAACTCCTTCCTTGTGCTCCGGAGGAGGATTGAATTGCAAATTGAGCCTCTTTCATTCAATAGAAAGTCACCGTTAACATCAGACTTTAAATCTCTGCCAAAGTCACCTTCTACATAAATGTTGGAAAGACTTTTGACAAGAAATTATCGATATGTAAATGACTCCAACTTATCAGTGTTTTTAGAAGACTGATGAATACATTTAATAAAATGGAAAAGTATTTATCGGGATACTGAATGTTATCCCGAAAAATGCGAACAAATAATTGTGTGTCTTATATCTCAGCTTAATTACCTGGTAACCATAAAGTGGTTGTTTCTTTCGTACCAGTTGAGGTCATTGTTAAATCACTTTGTTCCGTTTGTTAAAAGTTTTCAAAATCATGACAATTACCTGTTGTTCTAAATAATTAATTTTCAAATCTTAAGTGATATTGCTTCTAAAATTTCCTGAAATTATTATCTTTTCTTATTTGTGTCTTTGACCGATTCAAGTTTTGGTGGCCTGGTTGTTAACATCCCTTTTGTCATTTCACATTCTCCTGAAATCAGTTTTAAAGCTTCTCTAATTCTCTTTAAAATCACTTTTTACGTCCCCACAAGCACACGTTTGAAGAATATTTTCCAATAATGAATCTGGCTTTACGCTATTTTTATTGTCTGGACTTTATTCATGTGATTCCAGAAGTCGTTTTGAATCGATTTGTGCCAAATGCCCTTAACAATAATCGAATTGATTTGCACATGGCACCCATACCGAGTAACTCAATGACTTCTGCTCATTGGTATCAAAATTAAATATGATGTCCAGTTCATTTTGTTAATAAAACCATTTTTTATATGAAGACCAAAGCATCGGTTTTGAGAAGCCGTTTTCCATTGATTCAAACCATTAACACGTTGACAACAGAACAGAAGAAAAAGCAAAAGGAAAAAAACAAGACAAAATATACACTTTATGGTAAGTTATTGACTCGTCGTCATTTCATAGTAGTCCAAAATCACGGAATACTTTTGGTTTTATACCAGGAGAATTAGGCAGCCGCAAACTGCGTGTTTAGATTTCTTCCTAATAGTGGTTTGGTTTTTCAGTCGATGGTTATTTTTTGTTCACGAAAACCAAATTTAGCCCTACAAACATCTTAGCCCGAGGTGGGATTTGAATCCAAGACCTGCTAAAACGAAAGCTAGAAATGAACTCATCGGCTGGCAATTCGGTTTCATAATAGGAGATCGTATTTACATATCACAAAGAATAACAGGAATAATTAAGCATCCATACCGAAAACAAAAGCATGTTTCCTGTTCGAATCAAATTAGAGCTCCTGTTCTGCAAAGAAAGGTTCGATCACCAAGACATAGCCAATTTTCATTAATATGTTATTTTCAGACTCATTACGTAGTAATTAATATTACAACCCATTTTTTTAAATTACAATAGTGAATGAAAGGCAAATTATTTTATGAATAAACTTCCCTTATTATTAATTTAAAGGGAGATAATAGAAAAATATTATTACGTTATAAAAAATAAAATAAAAAAACAATACATTATTAAAAGCATCAAGATTTTACTCGACAAGATAACGCTGAAGTGACACGAAAAATAATTTAATTTAACTGGAGAAATTTGCAATTTACTGGAGCTAAATAATTTCAAATTATCTGCTGTTTCATTATACTCGATAAATAGAATGCTAATGACGCTGTTAGATTAAAAGCTAATTCGATTTCAACAAACACAGCAGCGAAAAAAGCTATTAAAAATGGCGAAAAACAGGAAAAATTACGACGTGGCGAAATCATAACTTCTAGTACATCATTTGGACGAAAATTAAATTCTTTTTGGAAAAAATGTTAATTACAAATTCTTGAAAATACACAATTTAGATAAAAATGCAATTTATGAGCAGGACCTTAATTTTCTAATAATTACAGAGACTATTAAATTAATATTTAAGGTAATCACCATTATCAATGGAACAAAAACTAAAAATAATAATAAGCAGACACAAATGAAAATACAGTCATCAATATTTTGATCACTGTCTTCAATTATTTATTTATGAGTTCTTTTGATGGTAGCGTCATTATCGCTTAAACATTCGAAATTATCGAATTTGTGGCTAAGCGAGCCCCCGAAATTCGTAACTTCATTATATTGCAATTCTTTTAGGAGCGCTAGGTCTTTTCATTAATAACAAGGCAGACATCCATTAAGCCCTCTGTTACACTGTTGTTTCGCAGATAATTAGCCTCTCGTTTTAGTGTCGCTTGCAGTTGTTCAAAAACGACAACTGATTTTCAGCGTAGAGTACAGCAAACGATTTTCTTGAGACAATTAATGACGTTTTGATAGTGTCATAAAATAGCACGGAATAAATAGGTTGTTATTTTAAAAAGGTAAAAAGGTCGTTTGCATCAATCGAAAGTATTTGATGACAGTAATGAATCTATTGACATTTCCCGTAACAAAAACTTGATAACTCAGAGAAAGATATTTGAAAGAATTCCAAAAATCATTTGTTTTATCGGCTGCACATTATTAACCTTGTACTATAATTTCAAAACAATAAAACTCTTAAAACTTGTAAAAAATTCATTTATACATATATATATATATATATATATATATATATATATATAGTTTATACATAAGTTTAAACCTGATGTACACACTATTATAAAAAATTTAAAGGTTTCAATTTTAAACAAAATTGTTAGTTTTATCTGAACAATAATTTTAAAAAATATTCCTACCTTAAAAATTAATTTATTACTAAAAATATGCAAGTGAATACAGGTACAAGAGATTTAAAATATATGAAATAAAAACATTAAACGATAAAAAATTTTACATGTATATAATCCAAACCGATTCTTTTTTCTCTCTCCACAGAAAAAAAAAAAAAAAAAAAAAAAAAAAAAAACTGATAAAACTATTACAATTATCTCAAATTTTAAAAGTTCGCATGTTTTTAATAAAATCAGCTTTTCAATCTATTCCGCATGTGTTAACAGATCTTACCGAATTTCTTATAGCAAACTTCGTTTCCTTAAGCCAAATAAGCTTACGAGACATGAAACAACAGAAATTAAAATGGTTGCCTTAACTATTTTAAAAAACACACGGTTTTAAGCTTTGACCAGAATCTACAAATATATTACTCCAAAATATGACCATGCATGTATATACTTTGACACATAATGAGGACTAAGAATTTAAACTTGTCTTGCACACAAAGGAGAAGGGGCTGCAAATTTCTCACAGGGTGCTTGCTGCATGTTGGCTTGCTAACTGTATTCATCATACCCAAGGTGTAAGATTAGATTCTTTGAAGTAGGAAGTCAAATGTTTGATCTCAGTCAATTTCGACAATGATTTTCCTGCCGTTTTATAGTTAGTGTTTGCACACGAGGCTAAATTAGGTTAGGTTTAGCTGGTTTGTCACTCAATGGCCGTTTGTGAGGGCTAATTATATCGGGACCTTCAGTTCCAAATGTATTTTTAAACCAATGGGAAATATACCTACCCAACGTCAAATTCGAACACATGAGCTGTAGAAACAAAGGCCAGAGCGCGTACTATTGTGATGCCTACTCGGCCAGTGGCAAATTCGATCAGGATTTACAGTTTAAAGAGAATTCCGAATCTAGAAATATCTACACCCGAGAAAGGAGTAGAGACCAGAGTGCTCATTATCTAGGCAGCAATGTCGTTGAAGAACGGGGAAATGAATACTTTGATTCTGCTTTCAGTACGCAGATCAGTCTGGTGCATACCTGGGAATCTTCCAAGTTTTCTTCTTTGTAATACAGCTCACAATCTATGAAAATAGTGTTAAAAAGACTAACAGCAGTTTTGAGCGGACAAGTTATTTAAGCGGTATCACACTATCCAGAAGTAAACGTTAAACTCACAAACACTTGAGATTAAAACTGAAAAGCTGATCATACTACTATGAATTCCATTAAAAAAGAAAATTTGCCAGACAGTGCTAACCGTAAAAATTTAAACAGTTAAAGAAAGGGAAAGCCCCATATTTTTCATATTTATGATGTTTTAGTAATTAATACTTAACTAACACATTTTTAAATTAAATTTTAATTTTTCCACATAATATTTAATTTTATTTATTTCATCAGTTGTATTATAAAAAAAGTCTCTTTCAATGTAGTAGTATTCCAAAAGGACATCAAAGTTTAAAATAAGAAAAATTAGCGCTAATATTTAGGAAAATAAGAATTTTCCTAAATATTAAAATCATAGCAAATCTATTTAAAACAAAATGATAATAACAAAGGAACAAAAAATATTTGTAAATTGAAAGAAAAGAAAAATAGCAGAAAATAAAATGATTAAAAAAAAACTGGATTTGATAAATACGGGATAAAAAAAAACTGTAAACAATTATCAAATTTAAAAATAAACAATTTTATAAACATTAGAAGAAATCAAAATCATAAAAGTAATAAGTAATACGAAGTTTTATTTGAAGAAAATATCAAAAACAAATCAATGACATAAAAAAGAAAGAAAATAACAGGTAAAGTGATTAAAGAAAGCGAAATGCAAAAAATAATAAGCAGAAAGATAGAAAAGTAGCTTCATTCGCCGTTAAATCAACAATCTTCATTTATTTCATAAGTATTTGTAATAATGTAACATATAATTTATGAATAATTGCTTTTCAAGTAAAACAAAGTAGTGGCTGGAATCGAACTCAGGACCTAACAACTCGGTCCAACCATGACACCACGTGAAACCACAACTTTATTTTTAGTAGTCGGGAGAAAAAAAAATAATAATAGAATTTTATTTTGATCTGATCAAAGATCATCACACTGATTCGCAGCTCGAATGGGATGGTGTGAAAGTTCAATTAATAGGAAAATCAGCATAAATATCAACATTATTTGACCAGGGTTTAACATTACGATGCGGTATACTGTTTACCGATATTTGATTAGCAAAACTAAACCTTTGAAAACAAAGAAACAAAGGCTTACTTTTTATGGTTCGAATGAAAAAGGAAAAGCCCCATAATTAATAGTAAGGAAAATTCAATAAGAAAGGTCTTCTACGAAATTAGGTAGCAAACGACTTTAAAATTTATGAAATGACCAGAATGCATCTGACATTTCAAATGGTACAAAAACTAAAGAAAGGAAAAGAAAACCGAAGAGAAGGGAAAAAAAAAAAAAAAAATTCCCACTGTCGGAACAGAATCGATCCAAAAGTAATTTAATAAGACATGTGACTTCTGTTCGTGAGGGAGACGATAATTTTTAAGAGCCAATCAATTTGCCGGGGATAAAAGTTGAAGTTGGGGGGGGGGGGGGAAACGATGCAGAAAAATCCAGCATCCTTTTGGGTGTTAACAGTGGTCGAAATCGATATGGTAGTGGAAAACCTTATTTATATTGGCGGCATGATCAATACTTCCAATATTTGAGAAAAAAAATTTTTTTTTTTTTTTTTTTTCCTCTCTTTCTTGTTATTACTATTTAAACTTTATATCGAAAAAAATATAAAAAATAATAAAAAGCGCACCCTACTTCTAATAACAAAAACAAATGGTATGGCCTACTTCGCGCACGTATTGTGTGCAATATTAATAAAGCTCAATCCATTAAAAATAAATATAAAATAAAAATGTACAAATAAAACTTGAAACAATAGTTATAAATATATTAGCTTACAAAAATAAAATGAAATAATCCTCTCTTAAAAACTATATTTTCTCAGAGACATAACTCGGAAAAAAACAGTAAATGAAAAGTTAGCAAAGTATATTTTCCAATCCAATATTATCTTGTGTTTAACTTCATACGCGTGTAAAGAAGGGGAAATTAAAAATTTAAAATGTGTTCTTGCCAATTCAAACTAACTATAAAGTGGATATTTATAGTCTTGTTTATTCAATTTGCTTTTTCTTCTGTTCTATGGGTGTTCAATTTTGGAAGCAATATCGTAACAGATTTGAAAATTCGAAAATTAATTATTTAGAACAATGTTAATCTCCATAATTTAGAAACCTTACACAAACAGATAAAAAAAAATAATAATAATAAATTTCTTCTTTATTACTGGCAAAAATCATGAATGTATATTTTCTCATCGCCGACGATACTCAAGACATTCAATGGTGAACTTCGTCTTGTTTGCTGCCGCTGGATAAATGCGTTTTAAAAGCAGTCAGCAAATTGTTGATAAATTGTATGTACGACACCGTCTCAGTAAAAAGTGACGTAGATGAAATGCTATCTGACGTAATGGATATTTTAAACTTATGAGAATTGTAATAAAGTGAAATATCTCTTAACAGGAACGAAAAAAGTAATCACTTTATGGTTAATAAACACAAAAAAATGGGTTTATAACAGGTAAACAATAAGCATAGATGATAATGTATGATAACTCCTTTTTTTAATGAAAAATGGCTTAACGAAGCTTTTAAGCTGGTTTTACTAATATACATCTATCAATTTATTACCTTTCAATAATTCATGCAATTAAGTTTACTTCATAAGTTTAATCAATAAATATTTTTTTAATAATGAGTACTAAACCAATCAGTTCTGAAAACAGATTCTTATTTAAATAATTCATACTTCATTAAATTTCGAATTATTATATTAAGAATAAATGTGAAAAGTTATTTTGTTTGCTTAATTTTGTCTCTCCAGACAAGATGGTCTGTCGTTCAAGAGTTTCTTTCTGCAACACAGACTAATCTGATTCCAACCTGCAATTCCTGTGGGACTCCCAACGCATACAAAACATCTACACCGTGGGAATCAAACTCGCGGAATGTTTAATACTATACCACAGCACTGACAATTTAGACATCAGCTTCTCCAAACTATCACAGGACCCTTTACTCATTTCCGTAAGGTAATCGATTCAATACCAGATGCAGTCGAATATTGTTGATGTTCAGGAAGGCTATGCAAGTCAAAATTTTGTAGAATCTGGTGTTTTGTTTTTTTGGTGTGGACGAAAGTTTGGAGTGGTGAATGCTAGCTCGATTGTCACGGCATTATTTGATTCTAAATGACAAGATAGGTTGATATACCTGAATATTTTTTAAAAACGAGTGTTAATTCCATGCGTACGATCTAAAATATATTCAGAGCTAGAATAATATTCAAACTGGAAGTTTACGAGTTTGATCCCAGCCACTGTGGAAAGATGGGTGAAATGATTGGATTTCATCATACGCTTCTTTCGAGATTTGTGCTTCAGTTTTCTTACATGAGACAATAAATACAATGTCTGAAAAAAATGTTGAAATGCCTTACAATTCCTATGGGGCTACTGGCTTATAAATAAAACAGCGTGTGTGAGGTTCCTTGAATTTTTAAGTTTTGTAATACGGATTAGACTATCAGATCAACAGGGATTAACGTAGACATGCGTCAAAGTATTGCTACGTAAGCTTTTTTCCCCAACTTTTAAACTGTTTTAAGATTAAAAACGAATATTTTATTGATAGTAGTTCATTATTTATTTGACAACTCACTCCAGATTATCAGGATCCCCAGACTAGGTGAGGCTCCATTATGCAGGATTAGTGTCATTTTTTCCCCCCATATCTGAAATAACTTTTTATTTTTAAAGTATACGGAGTATATTCATAGATTTCAAAAGTAAATAAACTTTTTATTTCGACTTTTTTCTTAACGAAACCCATTTCTTGCTCAAAACAATTTTCAAATTTCGTAGAAAGTAATGATACAAAAAAAAAAAGGGTTTGCAGGAAGGTCAACAGATTCGATAAAGAAACAAAATTCTCTCAACTTTGAAAATGTAGCTGTAACCGCAGTCCTTGAATATATTCCCACCAGACAGAAAATGTTTGGATTCCCAACCTGTCTGCGTGATGACGTCATCACGCACATAAAAGGGTTCGAAATTCTTGAGTTTCAATGCAAATGAGAATCATGGCGAATTTTTAATTAAAAGTAACAGCGCGACTACATACTTTTTTCCAAATCACGCCTTCCCCGCGATGAAAGGCATGTAAATTCCTGCGAGAAGGGAGTGCGGTTCCAGTGGAGATACTCGGATATCTCCAATAAGGAAGAATTCAACGGTGAATGGGGTAAGTTGACTATAATGTTAAAAATAGCTTTTATAACCGTTCGGAATATTCTCTATATAATTAGAGATTAATTCAGCTATCTATTTTGGGTGCACCTGTTCGATTCACGAGCACAATCAAGACAATTTTCAGCGCACAGCAAAGAAGTTTCCAAGAAAACAAATTTATAAAATGTAATATTCTTGGAAGTCGTAAGATCTTAAAAATAAAAAATAAATAAAATATATAAATAAATATATAATACTTAAGGTATTATCAAAAATAGTGTTTATGCAAGAAAAATACAGTTGTTTTAAAACCTAAATTTCACACGCGAAATTTTGATTTAAATCCATATTTTGAACAAAATGATTTTATTTAAAAAAAAATGTATATTTCGTCGCGCAATTCAATTTGTTTTGGAAACTTTGGTCGGTTTCACGGAATTTCAACTACCCAAATACCGAAACACTACAGAGTTAGGACACGTGATTTTTGGATCGAATGCGTAAAATGACTTACTTTCTCGTTCGAAATTAAATTTATTTATTAGCAAATTTTGGTTTGGGTTGCTATATATGTAGTTCTTCATTGCAGATACAACTTATATTGAACCATAACTTCCAATTCAAAACGGATTTCGAACCACTACAAAACAATAACGACTGAGGTGGGATTTGAAGCCATAATTGTTGAAAGCCACAGAGTCAATTATTCAGCTGGCAGTTTGGATTAGAAACGTGGTGTCAGCTGATTTTACTTAGTAAATTAATACCTTTTGAGAATTTTTTTTTTTTGTTGAAAGATGATGCTTCTCTTAAGTTACCTAATAATACTACTTAGATAAAATAAATAAAATATAAATTTAAACAGAGTTTCATCAATTTGTCTACGGTTAAATTCAAGTTATATTGCTTCAGAAAATATTTTTGAAGAAATTTGCAAAAGAATTAAAAATTCGCTATCCTAGACACAGTTGCGCTTTCTAAAAATAAAGACTTTACAAATGACTGTTTATTTTAGGCGTTAAATTTCTTTAAATCTTCTTCAAATTATAGATTTATATAAAAAAATTTTTTTTTTAATTCATGGAAAAGGAATGTAATAACAGAATTTATAATTAGGAACGAAAGATTTATAATTTGCACTATAAAGAACAAACAAACGCAGATAACAAACTTTAAAAAACAGTGAGCTGTAAGTAATACATGGTTTGGTCGGTTGCTGATGTCTGAGCATCTCAGCCCTGGGGAGATGAGCCCAGTGTCAGCTTTTCCTGGGATATTGTCGTTCAGCATTTGAACGTCAAGCTGTCTGGCAGAGCTGATGCGTCTAAACGCCCACGATTTATCGACGGAAACTGAGGAGAAAAAACTGTTGCAAACATGTTGGTAAAAACTTGCAAACGGTAAGCAGCAACAGAGTGAATACTTTTTATGATTTTTTTTCCACACTATATTGGTTAATGAAAAATTAGTTAAATGTGCACAGAAGTTCATGCTTTACGTAAAAAAAAATGAAAGCAATTCTTACAGTTATATAGAAATAAATATCGCCAATACAAAAATAATATCAATAGTTTTGGCGACTACTTTGATCACTGGCTTTTATTTCCGTTTATACCCGCCGATTTTCACGAAATTTGTATTCGAAATGTAAATTAAGTATTTGTTAATAAAATACTTCAAGAGGGTCATATTTAGCTTTGTATCATGGTAGGTTAAGTCATTATATTGCGATGGTTTGTTCAGCCAATCGACGCCAAAAGCATCGCCACTCATGATAGGCACATTAGCTGACACTTTCTTCTCTAAGTGAGTTATAATTAAATGTTAGATTACCCTATGGAACTTTTAACGTTATCCAACGCGCAACCTTTCAGAGACGAGAACCGACTCTTTATATACCTACCTAAAAGGATATATCTGTTGTCAGCTACTAAAAGATATTTAGAAAAAATTATTTAAAATTAAGATGTTTGTTTTTAAATAAATAAGCCAATCTATGGCATATAATTTATCCTGTTTAGAATTTCTTGTTAAAAATTAAGCATCATTAAGAACTGTATATAGGATTCTAAGAGAGATACTTCTTTTAGAATTATTAAATTTAAATTAATAAAAGTAACATTTGCATGTTACAAAATGACTAACATTATAATACGAGCAAAATCAACAATCAATTTAAGTGAGTAACAACAAATAAAGTGTTTATTATTTTATTTCATTTATTCATTTTTACAAGTTTACATTAAATCATAATAAAATCTGCGTATCCAATGCTCAAAGAAAAATGTAAAAAAAAAGTAATAAAAAATTTTAATGCTGTAAAAATTAAAATTTTATTCTCATACACAATCGCTTTTATTACAATTATTTCACACGTTAAATTTTACTTAGCCCAATTGAAGATCGTTTTGCTTAAAATAACTATGCACGTTAAAAAATTTCGTGGATTATGACGTTTCTCAGCTGAAAATCAGAATTTGGAGAATGCCAACTCAGATGTCGACCTCATTACATCAATATAATTCAAAATACCACCATTGTTTTTCCAGGATTGTCAATAACATACTGTTACTTTCTGCATTCCACTGTTGGTTAACGCGGTAGCTAGAGTTTAAAATAGATTTCGACCCACTGCAGACATTTTAATATCACAAGCCTCAGATTGGAAAGGTTTCGTATCCTATATAATTTTGAATTAGCGATAAAATTTCTACTTTGCGTTAACATAGACATGGTCTGAGTGTTTGGGATTTTTCAGGAATCACTATAGACATGAGGATCGAACTCGTGAACTGTTGAAATTGAATGACCATTCCACTCATAATCGATCATTCATTCAAATCACAATTACTTAGCTTAAAAAAAATTCATATTACCATGAGAAAAAGTATATATATATATTTTTCATGGTAATATATATATATATATATATATATATATATATATATATATATAATATAGCAAGAAAAATAATTTATAAAATGGAGAACTTGTAATCACAAAAAGTGATGAATCCAAACCTAGAATTCTAATATAGCAGAGAAATCATAGTTTGCTTCCACTTATATATTTGACGCCAAATTAATGAACGAAAGCCAAGCGAGTGAAATAAAACGCGCCAGTTCAAAACAAAAGAGCAGCGTTTAAAATTCTACGCGCGCGCTTCAAACTTTGCTCCCCTTATAAAATTCGAAAGGCTTTTCGCTTAAAAATGAATTAAACAAATAGAGCCATTAGCAGGAAAGCTAATCTCATTTGCCATCCAGAGAACAGAGTTGCAAGCGATTTAATAATTAAAATAATATTAAGGAGCGAGCCTAATAAAGGGCGAAGTGTAGCTACGAATTATCGAACGCGTCGTCTTCCCAATTAACAAGAAACGTGACTAGGAAACCGAATTTCATTTTTCTCAACTGATTATGCAAATTTCATTAGAGATTTAATGCTGCCAAATGCTATTCAGAGTTGCTTTACAAACTAGCCAAGCCCAATACAATTGGGCTTATCTGATAGTTGATCTTGTCGCCCAATCTCGTTTTGTTCTCACACACTTAACTGTCAGTATATTACGCATCACCGACTTTTTGGCGACAATCTAAATTAAGGGCAGAAAATAATTAAAAAGGTTAGAATAAATGGATTATATATTCAAGAGAATTTTGTACGCCATGAAGTCATATTATTGTCTCGCAGACCTAAATTGCAGCCTAACCAGTAGGTTAATTAAGTTTTTTTTTTTTAATTAAAACAGAAGCATTATCAACAAAAATTTTAAGTTCACAGTGTAAGTTATTTTTATTCTAATTTAATTCGTAGTTCAAGGTGAATGCTTGTAGAGTAAGGCATAAGAAAAGAACAAAATAAAAACAAGAAAAACCTTACGGTAAAGTACTGATAATGACATCTTGGTAAGATAGATACTTGTAAAAGATAAAAAAAAAAAATAATAATAATAAATTAAATAAAAAAATTAGACATGAGAAAAGATTCTAGAAAAAACTTTGATTGTTGAACAAACTGAAAGATCTTCAACGTGACAGTAATTTAGGTAGGAACAAAAATATAGATGAAAGAAAAATTCTACATTAGAATATTTTAAACTAAAATATAAATATTTATAGACATAGGCAAAGAGGTAGAAATAGACGCAAAAAAAAAAAAGTTATCACAAGGAGAACTGACAATGAAAAAAAACACTAATTAGTCGGAAGAAATAAAAAAGGAGCTATATAAAACCATTATGGTACTCACAACTGAAAAATATTTTTGAAACTGAGTATATTTGTTGCATACGATGTAGGAAAACGAAAAAAAAAAAGGAAACTACGAAGAAATATACTCGAAAAATGAAATGATCTATTATAATATTGATACTAAAAAGTAGTACTTTGATATTCATGAATGCTTATAGGATAAAAATAGACGTGGAAGGAAAATTCTTACCTCTAGTATTGATACTAAAAAAGTAATTTTTTTGAATGAATATCTGCACAGTTAAAGATTTTACCACTGATTGTGTTTACCCAAAATTTCGATCTAGTCTAGAAACAATATGTTTAGTAAGTAACTACTAAAGACGATGCACAAAACATACGATGTATATGATTTACAGAATAAAATGCACAAATCTTTCACAAAATACATAGTGTTTTCAATTTAGAATCTACGTATGCGCGAAATAAACCACATCCTGAATATAGGATTTGACCGATACAATTTTGACTTTGTAAATATGAAAATAATTTAGCCGTGTAAGTCACAAAGCACACAAAACAATTATTTTCAGTTAACTGAATTACAGAATTAAGCATGTGATAAATCATCAGAACAAACAAAGATTATTTGTTCACTTAAGAATTGAAAGACTGAATTTTTCACTTCATAGCAACGTATACAAAATTGTTTCATTCAAATGCGATTCTGTAAAACTTTTCATTAAAAAACTTTTTGTTTCATTTAAAATAATTAGCAGATTATGAGAAAATAAGAGATGACAAAAAATAATTATGTTTGATGACAATTTTCCTTAAAATAATAACAATCATTTGTTGAGAATTAAGCCTTAGCTGATGAAATAACGCCAAACATTTAACCTTAGTAGCAGTTCAAATGCACTTAAAAATGAAAATAGCATGCAAAATATATCGCAACCAATAACATTTTCCCCTTTCTGTAGAAATGTATACATTAATAAGTAATCCTAATGCTTACCAACCCATGATAAAAGTTCTATTAATTAAGTGATTAAGTCAATAAAAAGTTAAAAAAAATTAATTTTGGCGTAAATGAGGCATTAGTCTTTAGATTTAAAAGAAATTGTTTACAAATATTGCAATTATTACTTTAGAATTCTATTAATTAATAATATTTTTAAAAATTTAAATTGGCCTTACCGATTTAAACTAACCATAAAATAAATGTTTTGTCTTGTCTTTCATTTTGCTTTTTTTTCAGTTCCATTATCAACGTGTTAATGGCTTCCATCAATAGAAAACGGCTTCTCAAATCCATGTTTTTGTCTTTATATAAGAAATTGCTTTATTACAAAAATGAACTTTGACAGTATTCTCAAACATTCGTATGTAAACTTCGCCTTGTTTGATGCCGTTCGCAATATCCGATTTGAAGGCAGACAGCAAATTCGCCGACAAGTTGGAGTTACGACGCCGTCTCAATAAAATGTCATAATTATTTATGTGTGACCTAGATGAAATGTTATCTGACGGGTAAAAATATATTAGAGGGTGCTCCTTGGCGAGATTGGCGATTTTTGTTTGGCGATAATCCTGTTAGCACGGAACGCTGTGCAAACAATAATGGCGGCCAAAACATAATGAAATTACAAAAATAATGCAGTAAGCACATAAAAAAAATGTACTTACTTCATTTTGTTAGAATATCCTCATTTTGTAGTATTTATTGATATCTTATTGATATTTGCAATAAAAATTATTCCAAATATCAATAAGATACTGGTTGTGGTAGATACTACTGGTTGGTTAAGTATAGAAAGCTGGTCGCTCCATATTTGCCCAAATGGATCAAGACCTACTGTTTATAGGAGATTCCGAGCCACTGCAAACCAAGGTAGGGAATCTAGCTCAGAAACAGTTGAATTGTAAGCCAGAATTAAAAAAAGCTCAACGGCCAACTCGCCTAGATAGTTTTATTTTTATTCAAAAAATTCTAAACACCATAACGCATACACTTAAAAATATTAAGCCTAACTGCGATAGGGGGAGAACTTTTACATTTTATGATTATACACTATATAACATATTCCATGCATTTTTAATATATTTCAAATGTAAGTGCGAATCTTTTGAGCAACAATACAAGATCTTTCTCAGGATGGGGGAGAAAAAAGCATGACCTACTTTGATATCTAATAAATATTTAAGAGAACAAAAGTGGCATTCTCTTTTATCGGAATCCATATCGTTCAATCTTAGTCGGAGCTTGTAATGCAGAATATCGATGTTTTTATCAGAATATCGACATTCGTACGATATCGATCTTCCGTGCGAAGAAGGGAAGGCAGCGATCAATAAATAAACAATGTATTTCTCGTATCGGTCGCCAGGACAGAAATTGCACACGCTAAAATTGTCGCCAGAATCGGAATTGTGCGTTTTGCAGAAAGTTTGTTTTGAGCACTGACATTTTATGCAGTAAACAGATTTCATTATTAGATAACTTTGAATATGAGTAATCAAAATAAATGCGATTTTATTTGGCAGAAAAATTATTTTCATAGGAAAAATATGTAATAGTATTCTCTCCCTTGAAAATGATATCAATCAAGGCTTCGTGAATTTACATGTACTGGATAAGGATAATTAAAGGGGCAGATTTATATTAAACTAACCTATCAAGGCTCCATATCAAGATGAATGACTTAAAAATGGACGGAGATTAAGCATTTTCATTGGACTGCATAGATACTGTGAAATAGGAGACCTGGTCTTTCAAACTGAATATGGTAGTTTACCTCGTTAGCCGATCTATAGATTTTTTCCCTTCAGTTCGCTTGGTTTGGTAATATAGTTAACATGTACCTTTTTTTGCATAAAGTTTAACTCGATCAAAAATACTAGTTTGAAACGGATTCCGAATCACAGCAAACATCGAAATCCGAAATCAGTATCGATCCTAAGAACCATTAAACAGAAGACCAGAACGCTAATGAATGGACTGACAATAACTAGAATAAAAAGGAAGTTTTGAAATTTTCATTAAATATTCATAAACGAGAAAAGAGAAATCTTTACCAATTTCATTTATAAGTCATTTTCAATGAAATTTATATTACTGAATCCAACAATTCCACAATTTCCAATTCTCCTTCATTAAGCAAAAATTAAAAAACAAAATTCATTAATACAACTTATTACTTCAAGTTACTTTGACTTAATAAACAACGTAATGGCGGAAGGTTGATATGATTTGAATTTTAATATATACGATTACAAGATGTGGGTGGCTATACTTTGAGGTGTCCCTCAGTTTCTTCCTAATTTGACGCCATATTGTAAGCGATGTTGGTTTATTTCTGACAACCGTAGTATTTTTGGCATTCTGGATCTCAATTTTGTTTTGGTAAGTTAAGTAGACTATTAATTTTTTACTTTAACACATTTCTATTGATTCACCGATGCAACTGATGTTTTTGAAAAAAATATTTTACGTTTAAGCGCTTTTGCAAAATTGACGTAATCCGTTTAATTAGAATTCATTCCAGGTCTATTCAATACAATTTTGCTTCGAATACGCTTGAAAACAGGTTAGGAAATTTAATTAACTTTATAAAAATGTGTGAAATCGAGCTTCTATGTGATAAATATTTGTTTTTATCTTTTAAAGCATTTATAAAATTAGTATAATTGTTTTACTTGTGATAGGCTATTAGGTTTTGAACGTCATCTTCTCTCGTCAAACATGCTTGTGGTGGAAAAAAATTAATAAAAAGCATTTATTTTCGCCATGGGACACGCCAGGTGCACGCTTACCATTGACTACAATGTTTTAAATCAGATTCTAAAATAGTGTTCACAGGAAAAAAAAATATCGAAAATTGAATTTTATGTGTTAGATAAAAAAAAAATAAAAATTCCTATCTGAAACTTTTAAGAATCACTAGTTAATTAAAGAACATTAGAACCAGGTAACTAAAAATTTTGCACATTTTGAAAACCGTTGACAGATTAAGCCGTTGTTAATGAAATTTCTCGAAACTTATAGAAAAATCGACTTTATGCACATGTAAAACGACATTGGCGATATAATTATCTTGCTCGTCACCTTGGGCGTGCAGAATACACTACTCACAGGATAAGAGCTTATAAGAAAAGCAAATCATCCTTGGTAAATACCAAGCGATAAATATAATGGTGATTACGACATTCCCAAGATAAACCAAATTTTCAACAGAAACCGTCGTCTGCTATCTGGCTTTCCTCCGGAACAGGTAGGGCCATGGCAAATATTTGCCGATTCGGTCGTTTTCGCACGGGAAACGAAAGCATCCGATTGCATTAGGAAGTGACAATCAAAATGGAAGTCTTATTTCCTGAATTTGGCCTTACTAATTGGTTGTTGAATCACTCACACTTCTTACACAATACAGAAACTGCTTCAAGAATGAGAATGCAATGAAACTGATATTTCTAATATTAGGATTTTACGGGTATATTTAAGAAATCCGAAATAGCTCCGCGGCCTCTAACGGTGAATTTTGTAATCATTTGCATAAATATTTAATTTCGGTCAATCAAATTACAATAAAATAAAATTCTATGAATATATAAATCACACGTAAATATTATATTTGTGTTTATGGTAATTTAACTGGGTAATGGTAATTTATAATAGGATTAAAAAATAATTTTTAAACAAAATTGTTTGAAAATGTAACTTTAACATATTTCGACCTCATTCTGACTTTTACAGGCCACTTGAATCGTGGACAGTCATACGATCCTATAAATCGTTGGCACATTATTTTAAAAAAGAATCGTCTAAGGAATTTCTTTAAAAATTTTAGATAGATTTTAAATCGTTTTGGTATTTAATTTATTCTTGAATTGTTTATTAATTGGTTGGAAAAAAAAACTAAAATTTTATAATAATGTTTAAACTACTACTTTTTACTTTAAAAAATTCAAAATGTTTAATTATCGTTGTTGAAACTACACACACACACATTCTGAATAATAAAAGTACATAAATATTCTAAATAAATACCAAAGAAAAAATCAAATATTAAATTTGTTTAAACTATATACAGAAGTTTTTATATAAATTATTAAATAATTTTGAAAAAATCGTCTAAAAATTAACTTTTAAATCTTCTAGGAATAAATTATCCTTACTTTAAATTTATAAATCGCATCTGAAGAAACTAATCAACTTTATTGACTAAATGTGTCATTATCGTCTCCAAAATATTAAACTTTTAATTTTTAAAAAAAGTTACAAATGCAAATAAAAGAAATCACTTCGAAACTGAGTGTAATGTCAGATAGATCTGCAAAATTACACCTGACAATGCAGACACTTGTTCTGCATAAGGGGCAGATGTAACATTCACTTTCAGCAGACGCCATAATTGGTTTGCATAAACAGGTGGGCGACATGTAATAAGGCGGCCATGAAAGCCGCAGGAATTGGCTGCTTCCTCGACACCTGCCCACAGCAAAATAAAGAAATTTGTTTTGTTATTTTGGCATTTGCAAAATTGCATCATGCAACACAAAAAAGGAATCCCCGCATCAAAAATGCATCACGGTAACGACCATGAGCTATCCCGAGTTATTTATTACCGTTATTAAAATTTCTAATTAGATGTCGCTATTTTTGTGATTAAAGTCAAAAACGTTTGTGATAAATTCAAAAAACGCGTCTTTAATATAAGAAATATCTCATTAAAAGGAAAAGGAAATAAAAACTAATATAAGAATTAAGATGCATTAAGATTGAACTTCAATTTTTGAATTTCCGGAAAAATTTAGAAACGTTAAAAACTCGTTTCAAAGCACAACTCTTTTAACACTTAAGTAGATCTTAATGACTCTTGGTATTAATAAAAAATATTTGACTATTTTGCTTAATTTTTCTTATTTAAACGAAAGTAAAAGTAATGAAAAATAATTTATATTCTGTTAAGCAAGTATAATATTCGATGTGTGATAATATTACAATATAAATTTATAGTCTATTGCATATTATTGCTTTTAATTCAGTATATTTAAAAAAATGATGGAAAATTATATTCCTCAAGATATAAAATTTATTAAATATTATCTATGTTAATGTTATTTATTGAATACATAAAAATAGCTTGATAATGTAACACAAACATAATACGACACTAATAACATGTCTTCATTTGTGTTACAAGACATCTTTCCATATATTAGTACAGTAAGTTAGCAAATTACTGTCACTTATGTCACACTGCATTTAAATTTCCTTATTTTTAAAGGCAAAATAATGGAAAAAATTTCCTTTATGGAATTCCGTTAAGTTTATATTCTAACTGGCGTTAATACTTTTTAAATATTTATTTTATAACATACTATACCATATATCAACCTAACAAATTACTATGCATTTATAAATATTTCATAAAAATAAATATAAATAGTGCATACTTTGCTAAGCTACTATAAATTGAAATACATGTACTGATAAAAATAGATCAAAAGATAACAATGAATATATTATTTGATCAAAGTTAATTAGAGAAAGAAAAAAAAGTATGGGAGAATCAAAATCATTATTTTTTCCATAATAAAAATTAAAATCCAAAGATTAATAGGGTAGTTCATAAGCATGCACCACATAATCAGCTCTTTGACATTTTTTAATCGAAAAGAGAAAAAACGGTGCGTAATTAAGGACAGGCCCACGATTTCAATTATTAAAGAATATCATTCACAAATTGCAAACGATCTTAGGAACCGCTACAAAAAATAATTTCAAAAATTAAAAAGAAACAAATATATCTCGAAGGGGGAAAAAAAGGGAAATTTTTAAGCTCGCAACTTACCAGAACTGGAAATAATAAAAAAAAAAAATAAATAAAATAAAATAAAAAAAAAAACAGAAAAGACGCTTGAAGAACCCATTCATTTTGCACAATCTATTAGAAAAATAATCGTAGCGACCGTTGTTTTTTAGTTTTTAGCATTCATCCATAGCTAATTAATTACTTTTCAACCGAAGAAATGCCCATTCCAGAAAGATCAGATGTAATGCAGAATTAATGCAGTGTGGCAACGATAATAATGGATATTATTCTTAATCAGAAACAAATGGCCGAACCTTTTTTTTTTTTAAGTCTTTGTCATATGTAAATTCTCCAGTTCGAAGAAATCTGGAATCATGGGTAATTTGTTGGGACTCAGAGAATTTATTTTTCCCCCTTTAAGAACATTTGATAGTTTTTTTGATTTTAATCTTTTCCAAATGAAAAAAAAAATGTTCCAGAAAATGAGTCAACTAAATAAAGCCATTGACTTTTCAAAAGATTAAGAAACAAATTGAAAAAAGATTATACACTTTCTCCTTTCATCAAAATGTTACTCTCGTTGAATGTCAATTTTGGTTATAATACTTTATTTAATTCCATTAAATGATAAGTTACACCACCATTAGCTCAATTCGAATCGAATTTCCAATGCACTCAAATTTATAAAATAAGAACAATACGGCGAGATTTCTGCTATCCAATGGAATATTTTCATACTTGTTTTATGACGTTTACAATATTCAGAAAACCATTAATTTTGAGGAATAAAAAACAAAATCAGAACTTAATATTATCTAGAACATATTAGATGAATACTTTTTAAACAAAAATTTATAACAAAATGCCTCAGATACTACCAAGTCCAATTTAAAAAGTAAACGATGAAATTTTCGTATTGGAGAAGAATTTTCTCTTGGAAAGTTCTAGTGTAATAATCACAACACTTTTATGACAGAAAAGTTTTTCAAGACGCCATTGTCAAATTAAGATAATAACAGTACATTTAAGTAATAAAGTTAAAATCTCTCCCATACACACACATGATACAAATACTACGCTGATTATCGATACAACGTTGATATGTATCGATTTAATCTCAAAACTTAGATTTAGTGCTTTTCGGATAAAATCAATTTATACGATCATCCTAATTGAATTTTTACCTTTTTACTGGAGTACTATGTGTTTATATACTCGATATAATTTCTCCAAAATTATTATATTTTTATTAAATTCAAAAATGTATTTTAATTTAAAAACTATCCACTTGTAATATCATTTGATGTCTAATGATGAACCTTATATTTATGCAGATTTTAATTCCGTATTTGCGCAATACGAAAAGCTAATTCTTTTTGAAAATAGGAGTCCACTTGCTTTTGAAAATAGGATCACATGATCTGACAGTTGTTAAAATGGCATCACACTTAGCATTATTCAGCATTTCCAAAATTTTTAACAACAGCCTTTACATTCAGTGAATAAATAATAATAATAAAAAAATAATAATAATAAAAAAGAGGAACCACAAGCAGAAAAATTCGCCTGATATCTTGAGAGTTTTATGGATTCTCTTAAAAAATAAACGGAAGACATTCCAAACAAAATTAAGTCTTTTTTCGAAATTACTAGACCGGAAGGAGTTTGTTAATTCTTCTGTTCGAGAAGTTTTGCTTCCTTGGATGATTTAGAACACAAACTATGCAATGAAAACGACAGCTGTTGCGGTCATAAAAGAACAGCAGTTGACGGCACGCCTATTAAAATGACTTATATAGAAAACAATGAAATCTCCACCCAATTCTTTTAAATCTTAAGATTTATGATCGACAAAATAAGTCGACTCGGAAAGGTCACATGGTAGCCTTTGGTCAAGCTCATTTGACCAAGAGGGTATATCTAAGCATGCTCTATTTGCATTTTTAGTTTCAAAATAATTTGATGCGCATTACGGTCTTGCTATTTTGCGTTACAAGCATAATAAAATTGTAAATATCCAAACAATACAAGCAGGAAATTTAATAAAAAAATCAGCAAAAAATAAATTTAAGGTATGAGGCTAAATTTTCTTACTTGACAATTCTTTTTTAAAAATTTCAAATAATTTTATCAAATAAGCATTTTGAAATCATTAAAACAAATTCTAATAAATATTACAACATTTTTGTGTAAGTTTCATTTCATAAATCATACATAATTTTTTTACGTATTATGGATTTGCAAAAATATGAGAATATAAATTCAATATCATAAATTTAAGATTCTTGTAATATTGGTTTCTCACAGTCCAACTGTTACAAGCAGAGATAAATTCATTGATTGGCACTGCATCCATCAGTTGGATGCAGTGCCAATCAAGAACATCAGAGACTACCAAAAGAAAGATCTACAATGCAATAGAAATGGTTATTTATAATGCAATAGTTATCCATTACAAGTTATTAAAAATAACCAGTTATTTTGAAAATGCTGTTATTTTGATGGCGCAGACAGGCATATAAGGTTGTTAATGTAAAATGGAGTTATTTAATAACAAACGTTCTTTTGTAATTTGCTTTATATTAACAATATCTATCAATTCATGTTAAATAATAGAACATTTGTAAAATCCCACAAACCAAAATTAAAAAAATAGCGGCAAAAATACACTAATTTTCACCAATACATGAAAACTATGAAACAAATATATAGATAAATACCACTTGTGTTTCTTCACATAAGAATCAGTTCTAAAAATTACTTTTCTGACTTTATATAAAAAGATGACCTTGGAAACTTAATTACAACAATATCGAATGCAATACATTTTAAGTAAAAGGATTTTGGAATCTAAAAAGTTACAGTTAATTTTTCAATTAAAATGTGCCAATATTTTTTTCATCATATGTTCTAAAAAAAAATAATAATTTCAACTTTTTTTTGAAGAAATAATTTTTTTTTTATTTCAATGAAATAGGAAAACAATCAGAAATGATTCGGTGTCCATTTGACAGAATTTACAACAACTTTCTTGGTTAATAAAATTTAGCACATGTAACATAAGAACAGTTTACATTAAAATCAATAAACACTTCTCAATTTGATAAATTGCAATACTGCTCATTCATTTAAACTATATTCGGATATTTTAAAATCTTACATATTTACAATATTTTTCTTTTACATGAATCAAAGAAAATTATAAGTCATAAATGAGATTAAAAAAATTAAAAAAAAAAAAAAAATTACCTTTAAATTTATGCAATTTAAAGGTGAAAGCATAAACTTGTTTGATATTTATAACATATAATTAAACTAAACACAACAATATGTTTAGAATATAACCATTAGTTATTTATAAAAAGTAATAATAGTAATAAAGTAACATTACATATTTATTGTACCAATTAGTAATTTCCCTGTACTAGATGCAATTTGTTGCCAAAATTATATACTGGTTATATTCTATCATTGAAGAAAAAACTAAGATCATATGTACTGCAGTAAGATAGAATGATAAAAATTACACTTTTATAGCAATTATTTTAAAAAATAATAGTGAATTTATTACAATTAAAAAGGAATGCAAGTAACAAAAAGTTATATTTAGAAAGAAAAGGAAAAAATCATTAAATCAAAATGTTTGCACAACTTTTCCATAAATTAAAAAGCCTTTAAGAAATTAAAAAAAAAAATTAAGATTTACCACATTTGGGTGTGAATTCTGGATATTATAAGAGTATTTAATTTTCTGTTCTCACAAAGATATATTTAATTCAAGTATTGAAACAATGCAATGGAGAATAAAAATTAAAAATGCAATAATATTAGTTATTTCTCTCATTGAATTTTATAACTTTAAGGTTTGTTTAGTTGGATTATCATTTTACCATCACTTTTTCCATGAGACGACTAATCTGATTAGATCTACTGTTTAAAATGAATTCAAGACCACAATTACTATTTTTTCTTAAAGTGGGAGTTGAACTCATAATCATTGAATAGAGGGCCAAATCATCAACTACTCAAAACCTAGTTTATCAAACAAAAGTGAAAAATCTAATTCCGTAAAAGCTGAAGAAACTATTTAAGAGGAGACAAATATTTTAGTTAAAGAATTAATTTAAATAAGCAATTTTTTTTTAAATTTTGTACACAGTTAAGAATTGTTTTTTAAATGGAAATATTTTTAACCTATTGAGAAATACAGTATGTTGTGTGGTAGCAATTTTATTTGTAGTACAAGAATAGTTTTTGCATTCAAGAATTTTGAAAAGGATCTAAAATAGATTTTGAATTGATATAATTTCTGAATTGAAAATGTTTTTGTTTGAAGCTTCACAATTCCATTTCACACACTATTATTTTTAAAATATATGAAAAAAAAACATCAACATGTCTGATGTAGAAATTAAATAACTAAAACATTGCTTATGCTACCCTTTCAATTGCCACCTGGGAATCAAATTCACAAATTGTTAAAAATAAAATAAAAAACTTAGAAACCAGTTTGGTTAATATTATCAAGGGGAGTGGCAATTAGGAAGACATTTTTTTGTCCATGAATTTACATATAAAATATTTCGTCTATGATTACACACAACTTCCTACAAAAGTAGAAAAAATGTTTTACAATTTTGTCTACCTCTTGGAAGAGTTCTTGATGAAATTCAATAATTCTTCCATATCAAGATAAATTTATTTTTGCACCGTTTACAGATTTTACAATTTTCTAATGATCAGATATAAGTTACTCACAATATACAAAGCATCAGAAAAATAGAAAATAAATATATTATCAAATAAAATCAACATATGAAATTAGGAATACCTTATACATTTAGATTCATTTAAAAAATAATAATAACTTGACTTTACACAAGCCTGTAATTTGAGCAGAGAAATAAAATTTTTATTGATTGAAATATATTTTTCAAAATATTGAATTTCTACGACAAATTTACAGCCCAACAGTTTTAAAAATACAAGAAAATCAAGTTTAGGTGGCAACACAGCCTTTTCTAAATGAAATCAAATATGTAAGTATATAATAATAAATATGATACACAATATCATCATAAAATAATATAACAAATAGTGTGAGTATTTTTCTCAAGAATCTAAAGAAACTCATTAATATAAAAAAAATTCCAATAAAAGACTAAAGTAAACTCCCTTAATTTTCATTAATGTTTAGAAAATATCAATTAAAAATTAATTTCTTTTAATAAATATATTTTTTAACACTAGTTGAAAAGAAAGTTTATATTTAAATAGAAAATATATTACACTGCAAAGTTTGTAGCATATATAAGATTTGTTAACAATTACACTCTTACGCATTCCAATATCACACAAAATATACAGGTTACAAGTTATTGTACGAGTTTAAAATATTGGAGAGCAATTTTGGATTCCCTTAGTTAATATATATATTTAATTAAATAAACATTAAAAATTATTACATTGTATATAAAATTTACAATTTCACTTCTGGAGAGAAAATAATATACATAGAGAATTAAATAAAAAGTGTTTTATCAGAAACAGTTACTTGAGGTGAGAAGATATAAAATAATAAAATCTAATAAACATTACATTTAAGTTATTACAGATACATTTTATTAATAACTTTTTCATTTCAATCATATTTTTAAATTTAGTGTTTGAGCTAATTATGTTGTTTTGCTATACTTGATTGGACTTCATGATTTAAATTTCATCATAACTATTTTTTTTTTTTTCATTGGAGAAACCTGCCAAAAAATTTTTAATGTATATGCATTCCATTTCATTTAATTATGTAAGTAATATTACAGAGATTCATATTATTAATTTTCCATATTTTTAATACGGGACAAAAAATTTGAAAGACATTTTCTCATTTCTTATATTTTTAACTTATTAAATTAAAAGAATATATATTTAAGGTTAAAATTAAGTTTATTCTGAAGTGTTAAAAATGATGCGAGATCGACGATAATTTCGACTGTTTCTTCATGAAATAAAGAACAGTGTTTTTATTTTTATTATCATAAAACTCTATATTTTTCAGATCAAAATACTTAAAAAACTGCACTTAAGGTAGATCAATACATCCATTAAATATAACACTCTGGTTACATTCCAAGTGATAAATAATATGTGACCACACATACTTTATCAAGTTCATACTTAAAAAACTTCGGATAATCATTTATATAAATACAATGAAAATCAACACATTAGAAAACAGATATAATTACATTTTAGGTATACAGATAAATTTTATACAGCTAATCAACCTATAAAAAAAAACATCTAATATCAAGAATCGGCAAATGTAACCGGAAATGTCACATCCAGGTGCACGGATCCGATCTCGACAGGATTCAAGGTGTACGAGATAATGAAAATTCACGAGGAAAACATCACTTAGGCCTAATATTGCGGAGAAAACACCACCAGGTCCCAATGCCAGAACGTTTTGATGAGGGCTTCAAGATTCTCTATTTACATGAAACAACAGATCTTTAATGCATGTGTAATCGCAATGCGTACTCATGCGTATAACTCCGAATATGGTAATCAGAACGATTAGCGAAAACGATCTTCATAGGTAGTTTTTTCAGCACAAGTAGATTAACACCAGGTTAAAATTGTAAGAAAATGTGGAAAATATTTTGACTTACCTCTAGCAAGCGCGACGCCAAGCAAGCAAGTAATGATTATTCCAATGTAGTTCATGTTTAAAACATGTATATGGTCAGTTTATCCAGTTCTATTAAGTCAAAATATGATTGTTTTTTTAAGAGTATGTATTTATATATAATATTTCCCCACTACACAACAAATTTCTGCCGACTGTCTTTCACCAAAAACTGACTCTTTCTCCCCTTACTGGAACGTTCCAGGGTTGCTGCAGGTGACACAAAATACTCGCCAGATTCGCCACTGTTTTCGAATGAAATCGCGCCAACATAGAATTTATTTTTGTTGTGAAATAGGTGGTTATCTGTGGCATGACAGTAAGATTTATAGGAGTAAAAATCACTCACAGTTTAAGAAAGGAAATATAAATACATATTCTCTTTTCAATAGTATATCTATTTTCTTACTTATAATGTATGTTGCAGATAATAATAAAAATAATTAGAATGAAATTTTTTTATTTATAATTATTTCATATTTATTATAATAATTTGTTAAAAATTTTAAAAGCTATTTACAAAACAGTTACAGATGTCTATTAATATTCAATTAATTAAAAATAAACAATTTCAATATTGGACTTTTTTAAACATTTTTATTCGCTTATTTCATTTTTTTTACTGCGTAAGAGAAATTGCATAGATTTAATCTAAAAATTATATTAAAGTGTAAAAAAAAAAAAAAAAAAAAAAAAAAAAAAAATTAAGAAAGGAAGGAAACATATATCTCATGAATCTTTTTTTTTATTTATTCGAATTATTGTTTTTCTTTTTTTTTCCACCAGAAGAACTTTAAGAATTTAGAAAATATTTACATAAAAATTTTTCAACTGTGATCCAGTCAATTAGTATCTTAATCTATTTTTCAAACTTATTTCAAAATTTTTAATTGTGTGTGAATTTACTTTTTTAAAAATTTTAAATGATGATTATTTGTATCAAATTTAAATGTTTAATTATACTAATTTAATTATCAGCCAAAATTTCCTCAGAAAAAATTTAAATTGTTCGACATTTCCTTTAATAAAAATTAATTTCTTTAACTATTTTAAGTTTTTATAGCGTAAAAGAGAAACATTTTCAGTACTTTCAATAAATTTGTATTTTGAGGAATTAAATCGATTTTTTTTTTCATTATTTAGTTGTTTTAATTTTTCTTTTTAAGGAGGTGTGCTCAAAATTGTGTTCTGTTTCTCCTTTTTTCTTTTTCTTTTCTTTAATATCAAAAAATATGAGTAAGATAAAAATTATACATAAAAGAAAATTATCTTTTATTTTAAATATATTAATTTTTAAATATTATACATATTTTAAGCTATCATTACATGATAGCTTAAAATATGTATAATATTTAAAATGCATAATATGTAAATTTTTATAAAATTATTCTGAGATATGATTTCCCTCTAAAAGCAATGATACTAAATTTTAGAATTAATGAATGAAACACACACACATAATTACTTTTTATATTTTTATAATTACATTAACTGAGAAAAATATGTGAATGGATTTAGAACTTCTCATTCAAAACATTCATGGTTTAACACTATTGGGTACAATTTTTGATGATTAACTAAAATATAATTAACTACTTTCTATTAACAAGTATTGCTTTCAAAATTGTAACTATATTAAAAATGAATAGAATGTAAAGATTATACTTTGCGTACATAATTATTAGCTTATTACAGTGGAATTCTGAAGTATAATAAAATGTGCTAATAAAGTAATCCATCGTTCTTGCTGGTTAGATTCAGCCAAGTGAGGGCTGATTTGATATAAAGAGGTTTATACATGCTACATTTCTACCGGAATTTAAATAATAGCTCTGCTAGATCTTGATAAAGTTTGGAGAGGATGGTGCTGTGTGTTTACTTGTGTGTGTGCCACAGTTCAAAATTATATTATGCTTTCACCGTTATTCAAAAGTGATAAAACGATGCGCTATTTCACAGACAAAAATTACCTGAAGAGGAATGTACAGAGGGATTGAAGGAAATGAACAAAAGAAATTATTGTAAAACTCGAAAACTTGTTTTATTTTAGGAATAATTCATATAATTTACAAGAATAATTTAAAATAAATTTATTTGTCACATATTATTATTGTTAGGAAAGTAAGTGATAAAATTATTTCATGCTATTTAAATTTTTTTCCAGTAAATATTTTTAGAAATCTTGTATTTATTATCATTATTTTTATATCAATATCAAAAATTTTAAGTAATTCTAAAATAAAATAAAATTTCACAAGTTAAATATTATATATTTTATAGTTTACTTTTTTTATGTCAGCATTTCTTAGATATACATACACACTTTTTTATGTCAGCATTTCTTATATATACATACACACACATATATATATCATATTTTTCATTTATTAAATCTTAGGCATTTATATTTATAATTTAGATCTAGTTATCGATAGAATATAAGAATTCCCATCTTTAAATTTTTTGCTTTTGATTTACTTTAAATTCTATGCAACAGATAACTTTGCCGCCATATATATATATATATATATATATATATATATATATATGTATAACATAACAGTATTTTTTTAAATTTTGTCTATTTACTTCTTATTTTATCAATATTTTCTCTTGTTTATTACGTTTAGATTTCTCATTTATGATGCAGATCTAATTTTTTTTTTTTTTGGAATAGAAAAGTTTACATCCTTAAATCCTATGAACTTATGATAGTTTTAAAATTCTATGCAACAGATAATTTTGTTGCGATGTTTTTCTTTTATTAAATGTATGTAATTGCAATTTAAATATAATCTCTCTCCTCTGTTTCGTTTTTTCACTTCTTTGTCTATTTACTTCTTATTTTTCTTGACATTTTGTTTTATTCTTTACATCTAGATTTCTTATTTATGATCAAAATATAATTTTTATGGAATAGAAGAATATACAGCTTTGAATCACATGACCTTTTGAATGATTTCAAATTCTATACAACAGATAATTTTGTTGCCAAGGTTTTTCTATTATAATGTAATAACAAATTAAATATGATCTTCTCTTTTTTATTTTTTTACCTATCTATTTACTTCTTATTTTTCAGAACAGTTTCTCTTATTCATTACATCTAGATTTATTATTTGAGATCTAGATCTAATTCTCCATGGAATATATATATATATATATATATATATATATATATATATATATATATATATATATATATATATATATATATATATATATATATATATATATATATATATACGGAAGGCAAAACTGTAAAGCCAGAACAGAAATAATACAAAAATAAATGGAATGAATAATAAAAGTACAAATATAAGAAAAAATTCATTGCAAAATTATCAAAAATAAAATTTTAAAATTCAAAATGTAACTAATAGGATAAATATTTAAGTATTCAATAATATAATAGAAAGCATTATGACAAAGAAAATGAAAATTTTGTCCCAACATGGCCAGCTGCACTACCCCCACTCACAGAAAAACTGGTATTACTGAGCATAAGCAAAAAATTTGCAATTAATCAACGATTATATGCAGTAAAACTAGTGTATTTATATAAGGTAATAGATCTTTGGCCAGAAATAAAAATAAATTCTGTCAATGGAAGACCGATTTTTGTTGCTATAATTATAGGTTATTTTAATTTGAATGACATTGAATGTGGTGTCATAATTGGCAAATAAAATGATATATTTTCTAAGGAGCGATCAAATTTTAATTTTCATATACGAATATTTTATGAATAGATCTTGACTTTTGAGTATTCAATAAAACATCAACACTCTGGCAGTGATGAGGTTTGAAAACTTTGAGATTTTGAAACAATGGTAATTTTTAAGCTAGACTTCTTCAAATAGTTTGAGTTTCTGTACAAGGGTATAAGCAAATATCGGTGAATTTTAATCAGACTTTTATTGACTTGTGCTTTCAAAGCCAGAAGTCCACACGTACATCATTGTTGAGTACACAGCGCTTGGCTTTACACTGCCATAAGACTATGGAATCTATGAATAAATAAAAACACAATTCCTGGAGATAGGAGTCTTCTCCTCAACTCTACCGAATTGATGAACACATGAGAAAACCGCATGAAATTACTGAACCATACATGTCAATAAAATTTTAGTCGAGTTGGTAGAACTTCTATGATAGCATGAAACTCGTTCAACTGGAGTAATATGGGTCACTTGATACGTTTATAGATGAATCTGGTTGGTGGCAGATATGTAACTGTCACCAATCAAATTCATACTGTACAGTCACCAACATCCATAATGCTTTCATCAGACTTGGACAATTCCCGCAGAACAGTGGAAATGCTTTTTGAAATTTCCTTCTGTGTAGTTCCAAGATCACTGTGTAGATGTTAGACAGTTATAGTGGTATTTGAAACCAAAATCGTGAACATTATAGAGCATGTTTGCAATGATTTGCAAAACGACAACCAAAAAGGGTTTCCATCATCTCATCCTTTTATGGATTTGTGGATTGTTCTACAGTATTCATTATGCAAATTCCGTCTAGGATAGTTACAGATATTAAGCGAATCTATGTTTCGTCGTGTTCATGTCCCGAACTGGAGTAATATAGGTCACTTTATGCGTTTAGAGATGAATCTGGTATGTGACAGATATGTAACTGTCACCAACCAGATTTAAACTGTATAGTCACCAACTTCCATAATGCTTTCATCAAACTTGGGCAATTCCCACAGAACAGTGAAGATACTTATTGAGATTTCCTTCTGTGTGGTTCCAAGTTCACTGTGTAGATGTTAGACAGTTATAGAGGTCATTTGAATACAAAATCGTGATTAGTATAGAGCATGTTTGTAATACTTTGCAAAAAGATGACCAAAAAGGATTTCCATCATCTCATCCTTCTATGGATTTGTGGATTGTCCTACAGTATTCATTGTGTAAGTTTCGTCTAGGATAAATAAAGATATTAAGCGAATCTATGTTACGGCATGTTCAAGTCCCGATTAACCTAATTAGTGCCAGGGTTAAAATTTCTTTGCTCTCCCCTTTGCTTCAGAACAGCTATTTGATTCTTTCTGTTTGGGTCATTTTCTATTTGATTTTGCAAATGATTCTGTTCGAGTGACAACGTAAAATAATTTGTATTCAATTTTGGAGCCCTTCTGATGTGGAGAGCTGGAGCAATTACCCTGTATGCCTCTGCCTTAGTCATTCTCTGGTCATGTTCTGATATTTCTTCTTCTCGTAACCACTAGACGAACTTAGATTGTGCATCGATTTTTCTAAATATATATAATTTCTTTTAATTTTTAAATACCACAAATATTTTTGGTAAAAAAATAACATTTCTAGAATTATTCATAACACATTGTGATTCTTCCTAAAGACAAGACTTTTTTGTAAATTCCAATAAATTTTTATTGCGTTTATTTGATAGTTTGCACATCCTTTTTTTACGGCTTTCTGACATAAAATGTTTCCTTAATTCTAATCTCCATGTTCAACATGTTTTGTGAATCATTATTCAAAATATGGTTATAGTAAAATGTTTAAATAGTTCATAAATATGAGGAAATAAAAATACATAAATAAGCAATATGTTTTTATACATCCCGTCTAATTTCTTGAAAAAAAATTGTAAAATTTTTTTAATTAAAATACATAAAATTTCAGGAAAAAAGAAAAGGATTTGATAGTTAAATTCTCATACATTTCTGTAACATGTTGTTCAATAATTGTTCAAATCATGTTTGTAGTACTTTAGTACTACAAACATTTGTAGTCACTGTAAACCGTAGATATCAGTCCAATTAGCTCTCGCGTGGGCTAACTGTGGCCATGAAGTAAAAATAAAAATCGAGACAACGAAAACATTTGGCAAAATTTGTTAAATCCAATGGTTAGAACTGATGTATATCCGATTTAAGCATACGAAGTATTCAAATTGTCATAAAAAGTAGTTATAAACACTCAAAATGAATAACAATCACATATTTCATAGTGCTTCTAATAACAATCACATTTTCATGATTCACAGACTATTAAGAATCACTTACATCCGTATAAATTCTGCAGTAAATAACTTGATCCGAAGTGCTTTTTCAAAGAAATTAAATCATCATTTATAAAAATAATCTTTATAAATATTCTTAAATAATCTTCAAACTAATTTCAATTCTCATAAATTAGGATGGAAAAAATTCACGTTCTATTTGATATAGCCATTTTATTTTGACGTAATGAAATTTATTTCACCATTTTCCTCTGCAAACATTCCAGATGTTTGAAATACTCGAATATATGATTCCGTTTCAAATAGAATTCTAAGAAATATTTTTATTCGATTTATCAAGTTCAGGTTCGTTTTGTTCACAGCAATGTTATATTTTTAATTTTTCATGGCGCAGTAAGTTTAACGTATTTTGTTTGACAAGTGTTCTAAATTATTGCGTTCGTAAATATATTTAGCTTTTCACGAGTGCAACTAATTTTTTTTTTTACATAGTTCAAAAATCGTTTGCTTTTGATGCAAGCCTAATTATGCGTTATTCAAGAATTCGAGTTTTTGAAAAATTGATTAAGTTCCAATCCACATAAAGCAAACTGAATTATTTTTCCGATAAATATAAACTTTCGAATAAATTCTTTTTTTCTTCAAGCATTCCAATTCTAAACTAAATTCATTGAACTAACATTGCGTGACCAGTAAACTGAGCAAAACTGAGTCATTTTACATATTCTTAGCGTTCCACAGAAATTTCACAAAAGAACCTTTTTTATGCAATATTTATTTTTTTAACCCTATCATCTGTGGACATACATTCAATGCATTTTTTTATCAAAATAATTGAATGTTGACAAATATCAGGCTGTAATTAATGATGAATAAACGGTAAATTTTAGATTTTTATATGTTCTTAGATTGGTTGATATTGCTTACAGAATGTCATTATTAATCCTTTTTTATGAAATTTATAAAAATACGTGTACGTAAATATTATTTTATACATTTTTAAAATAAAAATTTATGGTGAGAAAAATTTATTTTTCTTTCAGAAATAAAATTTATAATTATTTTTCTTTGAAATTTGCATTAAATATTGCCAGTCATGCATTGTATTATATATAAATATTTTTAGGTATTTTTTTAAACTTCTGAGATAGCTTAGTTTAGTTACCGCTCTATATTTTATATCCAAAGGTTCATTCGATTAGAAGTTGCAATTTTAATTAAAACAGACTGTGAACCTCAACACATGCCTGAAGAGGGAATCGAACCCACAAAAGGCACGTCAGAGAGCTAACCATTCAGCTGTCCACTCTTGGAGCTAACAGTTAATGCATGTTTCCAAACTCGAATCCGACAATCATTGTATTGTAGGCAGAAATGGGATTCATCAGTAAAAACAATGTCGTTAGTGTAATCATCAGTAGAAACAATGCCCATCATTCATCAACTTACTGGTGACGCAAAAGTCTGTGATAGTGGATCAAATGAAAATGAAACAATGGACACCTTGTGGACATTCCACGCAATTGTACCTAAAGCCTGGGATGATCTCCACTATTTAGATGGAAGCAGCCGGGTGTGAATCTTCGCAATTTAAAAACAATGATGAAGCAGAAGATCCCAACATTCCATCCTCAGAAGTATCATTTCACTTGGAAGACATTGCGATTACAAAAATATTGTTGACAAATAGTACCAGCGGACACCAAATGATTCGTAACTGATAGTCTATGGCTTGTGATGTGGCTGAGTAATGACCACTCATCTACAAGTAATATGCTTGTCCTCGCGTGTGGTAGTGTTGCGGGATGGGTGTGATCGGTCCTGTCAATGCAAAACGTTCCATTATACATCCAGCGATTGCAAAGCCGGATCACAGTTGCTTGGTTACTTCCAATATGATACCCGATTTCTCTGAAGAATAATCCACAATCCCTATATCTATCTTTTTTCACCAGTTGAATTCAGTTACTTTTACCAATAGGCAATCCCTTTACATAACGCTCTATGATGTTCATATACACCTCAATGTTTATGATTTGGATTGCTCATCTCCACGAATAGGTGACGTACATTTCACATAATTTTTATTCTTCTTTCAGGATGGTGAATTGTGAGTGATCAGCAGTGTACAATATAGGTATGCGTATATTTAATCGTCTTAAGGTAATCCTTTGTTTTTCGTGGTTAATGTGGACCACAACCTTCCGCGAAAGCTGAAAAACCGCGAAGTAGGATTTGCCTCTTGGAATTTTCATGTATGATGAATACACGAATGTTTTAAATATGTAAACAGTATTTATATTTTACACATTGAAGATAAAAGCTACAACTGTATACGTATTTACTTAAACGTGTCAGTGCTATTAATAAGGTTAATTATAGATCCTTATACAGTAATAAGCATTGTTTTCTGAGTGAGGTGAAGAGTTTTGTGTTGGTGGCGAAGGAGAGGCTCTCACTTGACTGGTAGAAGCTTTGGGCTTACTCGGAGACTCTTCTGCTGGAGGAGCTGACGGTAGGGAAGAGTGCTTTACCTTATAGAGACACATGGTAGCTCTTGTCTTTGTTTTTTTTCTTTTTCTTCGAAATTCCCTTGTTTGACTACATAACCCCATCAAAGTGATTGCTGAACTCGATAGCTAGAACCAGATGTCGTCAATGTCTTGTTCAAATTGTTGCAGATATTCCAGGGTAAGGTTACGCTTTTCAGTTCATCATCTACCTCGTCAGATCAGAGTTTTCGTTTATCCAGGCATTGGAATTATGCATCAAGAAAACGGGCAACAAAGCCGTATTTTTGTTTTTTAATGCCCGTGGATAGTTTTGGCTTTATAAATAAGGCATGACTTAATTAAATGAATTTTTATTTTTTGATGAATATTTTGGAAAAAAAAATGGAGGCACTGAAGCCGCAAAACATGAAGCACGAAGAGAAAGCGAACACTGTATACACACATACCCACACTTATAGCACTGATCCTAACTTTGCTGAAAATAACAATAAAAGTCTTGTTATAGTAAGTCACGACAATTTTAATACCTTCAATCCTTTGAAATCTATTTTGATTTTGGCAAAGAAAATTAGAAATCCGACGGTGCTACATCTGGAGAATAGGAATAATTTAGAAAAAATGGTATGCTTGTTTGAGAAAACCATGTCTTCTCATTAATCGATATGTGAGTGGGAGCTACGATATGTGAGCTATCTCAAAATCGACAAAACAATTTGTAAATAGGACTTTTGTAAGGCTAACAAATTCTCTTTAACAGATTTCTTCAATCAACCCATGAATTTGGTGTTTGACCTTTGATGGAAATCCATGCCCATTGATTCTGAAGCACATCTTCCTATTCTTTTGTTAGCTTGTCGCTACCAGGAATTCTATAAATGATAAAACTGGTATAATTTCGAGTGATGAAGAATTTTAACGGAAATCTCGATATTAATTTTTATTTTGGTCACTCTGTGATGCAGACGTTTGATATTGATAATAAAGATACTTTTATAATATCTTGAACAATTTTAATTACTTTCACTTTTATTGTTACATCAAATGTTTTAATTTTTCTCTTCATATTCTACCCAGGACAATAAAAATGTCACTATAAATATAAAGAATTAATATTTATGAATTGTTATGAAACCCCTCGAACATTTTATGCGTACAGTTATGCTGCATTTTTTTCCAACAGCGGGCACATGGAACCCTTTGCCATAACAAGGCCAGAAACTGCTACGCATTTATCTTTACCCAGCTGGAACCTGTGAATCAAATCACGGAGGCGATTAGCATTGCCGGCGCCATACCACCACAAACCCGTTTCTAGGGTGGGCCACATTCATACATCATCACAGAAGGAAGGACAAAGAAACACAGAGAACAGAAAAAGAAAGTAACAGCCATGCCCGAACCGGGATTCGAACCCGGGATCCACAGTACAGGAGTCAGGAGCACTAACCACTCAGTCATTGGTAGGCGTTATGCTGTATTTACACTCGCACAAATTCTGCTTGAGTTATTTAAATAATATTTTTTTTATTTTAGCCTGAAATATTCCGATGTGACTTCATATAATCATAGCAGATTTAATTCTTATTTACTTCTGTTTATGACCACCCTTCTATTAGCTTTTAGGAAGTTGTAGTAAAGATAATTTAGATATGCATAAATGTATTTATATAGCACAAAAATATTTATATGTATGTATGTCAGAGTTAGGCTTTTTTTTTTTTTTAGTAAAAGATAATAGACACATACCAGTATTACACGTTCCATACAGAATAAATGAGAATTCCGAATAAATCTTCTTTAATATAAATGTCCTTTTTTTTTTTCCTTAATTTGACAGTTGACACCAGCGAACTCCCCTGTTCCTAACTCTAAGTAGTTTTACCAGTTTAATGGGACATGCTGAGAATTTTATTTCAAAATAATAAAAAAGAAAGTTTAGCATTTTTATCAATAGTTGAACATGATTATGTATTCAACATCTCTTAAAATATACTATCAAATTCTGGTAAACTTTAAGGATGAAAACTAGAGGATAGTCATTGAAGTAACTAGATAGTAATACAATGGAGTCAATGATGAATTATATACAGTTAACACATAATAATTGGTAATTTTGCAAAGCTCTTGGTTAAAACCAAATTTAAAATGAATCATTTCACCTCAATCATGATGTTAAGACATTTGGTCGTCATAAATCAAAGTGATGAGTCGATTATGTTGCCTTTGATCTGTAAAATTAAGCAGCCAAAAATGAATTTAAATGAAAGGTAGCGAAATACGGAAAAATTAAACTAAAATTTTGTTATAGTTACCGAGACCATAATCAATTTTTAATCATACTATTTTTTTCTTCCATTATAGGCGAATTCATCTATTACAATAATTTATTACAATAGATTTACCAATAAATAAAATTATCATAATATATAGATTTACAATTATTAGGAATTTTATTTTTTTTATTTCTGTTATTGGTGGTAAATCTCAATCCATATGTAAATTATTGGTAAATATAGTTATATGATTATATTTACTGCATTTCTCAAAATGTTATTATTTTTCTTAATTAATAAAAATAAATCACTTATTTACTGATATATTGCATAAGTAATAAATGAACGTGCCGCCCAACTTTTAGTGGTTAACGTGCCTGACTGCGGATAGGGAGGTCCTGAGTTCGAATCCCTGTTCGGGCATGGATGTACTTTCTCTCTCTATCGTGTCGTTATACCTACCACCCTATAAGCGGTTACCTAGGGCATGTGTGTATTGAAGAAGTCTGACTCCACACCTAAATATGGATCAGATGGAAACGTGGAGCCCTCATAATGCCAGCATAGCTGTCACACAACAACAATAAATAGACCTGTAAATCAGTGACACTTATTCTTTATAATGTTTTTTACAATTTAAATTAGAATAATATTTTCAGTATTACATTAAAAATTTTTTTAAAATATAAACAAAAAAAAAATTATAAAATGAATTGCGCCGCTGAATATAAAGAAATAGATTGAGATACAAAATATTGCAGATATCTAAAGAAACAATAACATTTTAGTAGATAATTTATCGTCATGAAAATAAATATTTTTAATGTTGAATCTTTCATATAAATCTAAATTAGTGCAGGCATTTTTCAAATAAACTTCCTTTTCACTAATTTTCAATTTCGCAATTCGAAGGAGCAATTAATTTTTTAAGACTTCTGGGGAAACACTAATTGCTACTAAATGGAACCAAATTGGAGTAATTAAGAAACAAGCTTTCTTTTGTTATAGAAATTATTGCGTTGTCTGTCCTTATGGATCGAGAACCTTTTAAATGTCAAATTTCAAAATTAAGTACATGATTATAATCACTCACCATATTATCAATAATAAATTTAAGCTATATATATCAATAAAGTTACGAGCGGAAAAAAGCTATTCCTAACTGTGACCGTATAAAGTTATAAGCAATTCTGCTGAAAATGTAATACATTTTAAAATTAATTAATAATAATTAAAGAGGGTAAAAAAACAACTAGTTAAACCTTAATGAACATTTTAAAGGTATTTTCATCATGTTTCCAAAAATAAACTTTTTACCTACGGAAAATATAAAGAGGTAGCTACGACAGTTTCATTTTTTTAATTTTGCGATAAACCAAATTTCTGAAAATTTAATTATGTACATAAAAGCCGTTACTTACAACGTTTGTGGAATCAAAAAAAGTTCGTTTATTGTGTGTGTGATAAACTTTTATATTTTATTAGTAATTGCATTTACTTCACAATCTATTGTTGAAATTATAGTTTTTGATTTTTGAGAGTTTATTTCTTTAAAACTGGCGAAGGCAATTGTTATATAAAGATAACAAATTTATTTTTATTCAATTTTAGTTTTTCTTTTATCATATTCTTTAAACAATATTTTCAGCAAAATAATTGTTCTTATAGATTGATGTTATGTATGTGTATAATATATAAATATATAAAAAGCATATTAGTATTATAACAAACGCAATATTAATAAATACATATATATAATAATGAAGTATTATATAGCAATTTGAATTCATATATATATATATATATATATATATATATATATATATATATATATATATATATATATATATATGTATATATATATATATATATATATATATATGTATATATATATATACTTAAATTAACCTATATATGCTCAATTTATGTATATCAAGTAAGAATTTACTAGCTTAAATATAGAATACAAAAATTATATTTTATGAAATTATTTGTTGAACTTAAAAAAAAAATTATTAAAATTTTATTTTTATTTTTTTATTACAAGTTTTCAATAAATTCATCAACTGCTTGTGTCTAATTTTTTTTTATTCAGTGCTTTGAAATTTGACGATGTGGAGGCAAGGATGTGGTTTTCATTGGTTATGATATAAAACATAAGAATATAATTTTTTATAAAAAAATATTTAAGAAATATCAGTAAGAATTATAAAATTGGAGTTTAATAAATTATAAGATTTATCGCGAGCATATATATGTATAAATAAATGTATATATATATATATATATATATATATATTAAAAATAAAATGTTTGGTATCGGCGTGTAGTAAGTCATTACGAACACCATAAAGTCATGTTTTAAGATGTAATAAAACAACACACAGCCTTCTGAGATGTGATGCTTTTTTTAATTTCTTGTAAAAGGCATTTAGAAAGAAAACTCTAAAAATATTAATATTAAACCAACTTCAATGTATGTGCGCAGGAATGTATGAATATATATATGTATGAATATAAACATGTATGAAAATATATATATATATATATATATATATATACGTTGATTACCAAAAAAATCAGAAATTTGATAATTTGATAATTTGTGCATATTTAGGGTACCTTATTTTGGTACCCTAAATATGCACAAATTATCAAATTATATCTATGTAAATGCCGTTCGTATTTACAAACATTTCATTTACGAGAACTCTCAGCTTTGCGAACTGATGAATTGGGTCCTCAAATGTTGAAATATAGGAAAAGAAAATTTTAGTTTATATTTACGAACAATTTCACATTTGATTAAAAAATTTCTCATTCTTCGAATTAATTTCATATTCGATTATTTTCAACACCATCGTCTATTTTATTTTTATCATTCATTTATTTTTTGTAAGTTTTATGATTCACAGACTCCGGTATGTATTTCTATTAAATAATTGTAAATCCTTCAAATTATGGAGAGATAATTAAACTTTAGATGATGAAATCTTTGATTTTTGAAGTAAATCATATGGAATTTTAATCATATGGAATTTCTTTCTCATATGGAAATGATCATATGGAATTTCTTTCTCCCGGCTTACAGCCTATGCATAATCAATATCTTCAAGTGCAAATATCGTAGGGTACTTTTAGAAGGTCTGATCAGGTCTTATATTTGTCTCTTGAAATTCAAGTTACAGGTGCATTTGTCAATCTAAGCTACCAGCGATGTAAGAAAAACGCTACCAAATGGTACCGTTTATACTACATCATTTGCATCCCAGCCATTATATGCTATTTTGATTTTCAGAGTTTGTTAAAGAAACTACTTTTGCTGAAGAGTATTTTCAAATTTTATTTTAAGGTATTTTGAAGCTGGATTTTTTAGACGAAATTTGTAAGAGACAGATTTATCGGATGATTAAATACTTGAGGTCATCATGAAATGAGTATGCAAAAGAACTTTCAGATATAAAACTAAGAGAAGATGATGTAGAGCTGCGATCATCTGCAAAACAACCAGAGGAAGGGTAAAAAAATTAAGGCACCTTTTTTCGAAAAAAAAAAAAAAAACTGCAATGAAATACACCATCTTACATCGCGGAGAATTTGAAAAATATATTTTCAGAATGATAGGTTTGAAAAAGGAAAAATTAAGATGACTTTGTCGGATTTTTTATCCGCAAGTATGAACTATTTTTAACTATAAATTGTTCTTTGTATGTGTTTCTTATGAAATACATAATAATATGAAATACATATTAAATCATTACCTCTACCTTATAAGGGGAGAGCAGTTTAGTAAACAACTAACGCTTATATTGTTTTGTTCTTACGAATTTCCAATTTTAAAAATTATTTTATCGATGAACATCTAAATACATGAGTTGCCCGATGGCTTAGTGGTAATGTTTCATGCTCCCAAGGCACAGTTCCGATGTTCGATCCTCGGTCTGGGCAAGTTCGACTCAGCCTTTCATCCCTTCAGTGGATCGATAAACTGAGAGTACAAAACGCCCCAATGTTTAGTTCCAAGCATGCTTTGGAACTAAACATTGTGGGTTTTGCATTAGGCTGACAACCTAATTGGGACATATGCTTCGCACTGCAGGACCTCTCGGTCAAGAAAACAGAGATGGGTGCTATAGACCTTGGCCCACCAGGGCTGTCGTGTCACAGAATTTAGTTTTAATTAGATCTAAGTACATGTATAGGTGCGCAGGGGAAAAAGGTTAATGAGTTAGGAATGCTCGCCTGTTGTACCTTGTAATTTCGAACCATGATCAGGTTATGAGTTGGTGTCTTCCTCCCTACATTTACGCCACACCAGAGATATGGCTTTGGTCATCAGTAATTAAAGGGGACACGTCTCCAAACAACATAGCTCCAGAAATTCTATAAGGGAGAATCTGTGATCAAACTCCCAATTTTCACTTAGGCAATGTTTCACTTTGCTGAAGCGGCGTGAAGCTACTGACCACTGGTGGGGATTCTCTGTATGTTATAATACAGTGTATATAAGAACCTTCGGGAATCGGCATTCGGATAAATAAGTGCTTTTGTAAGTTCCGTTCATTATGTCATTGACAACATTATGATTTCATCCTGGTTTATTAATCATAAAGTGGTTGTTTCTTTCGTTCCAAATAAGATTATGACTACATCACTTTATTACACTTTTCATTGGTTTAAAATATCCATGACGTCAGATAACGTTTCATCTTTGTCTCATTATATAGAGAGTGCGTCGCAATTCCGATTTATCAACGAATTTGCTGCCTATCTTCAAATCACATTTGGAACTGGTAGGATATATCCACCCATTGGTGAACATTGTGACTTTTTCCATAGCTAAGCAATTCGAACTCTGCTGTCACTTAAAAAAATCGTAATTACGACAGAAAATGACGTAAAACGTGAGAAAAAAACCAAACCTGGCAACGAAAAAAATCCAGAAAATTAAAACATTAAAATTGCCAATTCCAAAATTAAAACCGAAAACAATATTATCAAAACAAAGGACTCCAGATTTGGTGAGAAAACTCTTGGGGGATATATCATACTTATACCTCACCTTCTTCGAGAGGCAGCAAACAAGACTAAGTTCACCATTGAATGTCTGAGAATAGTGTCAAAGTTCACTTTGTTAATAAAATGATTTCTTATATAAAGATCAAAGCATCGGCTTATGAAGTCGCTTCCCATTGATTCAAGTCATTAATACGTTGACAATAGCATAGAAAAAGCAAAAAAGAGACAAGACAAAACATCCACTTTATGATTAGTTTAAATTGGCAAGTGGGATTTGAATGTTTTAAGAACTCATTAATTTATAAAACATTAATTAATAATTGCAATATTTGTAAATAATCTCTTTTAATTCTTAAGACTGATGCCATGTTTACGCCAATATTAATTTTTTTTCCGCATTTATTGGTGAAAACATACTTTATGATTGGGCTTTTCATTATTCCCGATTATACTGTATTTCCGTTTTGTAAAAAAAAATTAATAGGATGGTTATAAAAAAGAGAACATTTACTTCATATTTTAAACAATTCGTGAAAAAAATTTAAGAGAAAGATTTTACATCAAGCAAAATTTCAGAAGAAAAATAACTGAAATAATTATAGTAGAATAGAATATGAGAGTAAAATATTTAGAATTCTAATAAGATCAAATTTTGGACGAACATTCAAAACTATCCAGATTTTGTTACAAGAAATAAATATTTTGTGTTAAGTTTTGATATACGAAATATAATGGTTATATATATATATATATATATATATATATATATATATATATATATATATATATATATATATATATATATATATTTTTAATTTATAAAAAAATGCAGTCGTTTAAAATGTGTTTCTTTAATTATTAGTTTTCTTTCAATGTCAAAATTTCTTCCTGTAATGAGATTTTGCAAAATTTCACTGAATATAAATTTTACATTAATTGTATAATCAACTTTTTATGAAGTAAGTAATTAAATGATTGTCAACCAACTAAGAATCGTAGATATTTAATTGATATTCTATTCCAATAGGAAGTGCTCCTTAAATTTGTCATTAAATTTAACATTATAAAATTCCTTAAATTTTAAACATTCAAAAATTAAAGAATTATATTAAAATATATTGCTTAAAAATATATTATCACATTTTATTTACTATTTACGAAAGAGATTTATTTCCAAATGCATTTAATAGTAAAATATATTATGCATTATATGTATTCATGATTATATGCATTTAATAGTAAACTACATAATTATAGGAATAGATAAGAAAGGGCAATTATTGTAACACTAAAAAATGTGTTACAGCAATTTCCTTTTATTAATCGAGTTTAAAACATTAAGATATGGATATCTACCGAGACATTTAAAAATTTACATGACGAATTCGACTCCTGAGTTAGCTGAGAAATATTTGTTTCTCAGCGAATCGAAGGCATGCTTAGATTATTATATATGAGTACTATCGGAATATGTTATATTAATAGTTCGCATGAAAATTTTCTTTCCTAAGCGGTCATTGACGTACATTCCTTGATGTATTTTTCCATTCTAAAGTATTTTTCACAACAAACTATTTTATTATTTTAAACCAGGGATGGGCAAAGTACGGCCCACTGGCCAACTCCAGGCCCACCGGAAAGTTTTATGCTGCCCACGGCTAGAATTTTAATTTGTCGCTCCAACGGAAAATAAATAAATATGTGCATAATTTATATATTGTATATCCATCTCTTTTCCTATTTTGTTTAAATGTTATCATTTTCTTTATTTTTTTCAACGGACTGATGGTCTTTTTACTTTCTCTATTTTTTTGTTTTACAAAACATAAATCGACAGAAATAGCAAGCACAGACATTGTAATCGTTAAAGTGTTAAAAGCGGAAATTCTTTGTTAGTTACAGCTGTAAGTTGGCGCTGACAAGCATTATCTCTTTCTCAGGGCGCAGACATATGTGAATCCAAAATAGGTGAATTAGACTTCACACGTAGCAGACTGCGCATTTTAAGCTCCTGTTAGCACAGAAAATCAGTGCTAAGTTTGCTTCATCTTATACATGTGAACAAGTTTTTTCAACTATGGACCTTAAAAATTCAGAAGTAGACTGACAGATATTAACGTCATTCCTTAGAATTAATACATCTCACTTCGAACTTCATTATAAGGAACTTTTAGAAGAGAAATCGATATTTCCCTCTTCTCATTAACATAATCGAATTGTAAAACTTGTATATTGTTTCTAAAATTTTAAAAAGTTATCTTGACCCCCCTCAACCTCTTTTTTTTGTTTTATACCGCGACCGAAAAAATTTGCCCACCCCTGTTATAAGCTACAGTCAAGTGACGAGATCGATACCTGAGTTAGAATCAAACTCATCATCATCACATCTGACCACAAATGAGACATTGGATCCTGGTGGGCATATAACGTTCATAGATCTTTGTAGAAAAGTTATCTTCAGTTGAATTAGGTATCAAACTTGTTGCCTATTGCAACCAGGCCACTATGCTCAAAGCCAGTAAGTAGACATGCATCATAATGTTATATAAAAATATTGGCTGTTATCTTTTAATAAACCCAAATGATAAGCATTAGTTCTGTAAAATTTTATACAAAGTCACTCGCGTAATATGTTGCAATAAAAGTTCATTTCTTTTAAATAAATTCTCTTAGGTCAACTATTTGTTTCGAATTGTCGTTAGAAACTGAAAACAATGATTTATTTTCAGTTTTCTCCCAATTCGTCTATTAAATTACCGTAAATCAGATCTTAAAAATATGAAATTTTTTCTACACTGATGGCAGCAAAATAAATCACTAAACTGGCAGCGGAATTTTCATCGAGACTACTCATGACAAACTCTCCCTCTTAGTCAACGTAATCCCGACTTCTGTTCGATCTTTCACAGCGAACCAATAGCCATCAACATCTGATTGGAATCTATCATGAGTGAAATTAATTGTACTGATGTCTGGATATTAACTGATAACCGTAGTTCAATTCAACATCTTCTAAATCGGACCTGCTTGGAAGACCAAACAAGCCTTTCTATTCTAAACAAGCTTAAAATTGTCTTCCTTTGGCATAATATCTATTTTCATTAGATCCCGTCTCACGTGGATATTGGAGGCAATGAAATAGCAAACACTTTAGTAAAGGAGAGCTCAGGTCATCCTGCTCCTTCTGCTTCCGCACTTACCTACCTTGAACTCTTTTCCCTGAGGTAAGCCCAGTTTAAAACCGATTGGCAGGTACCTTTGACTCACCACTTCTACAAGGGTGGAGAGACGGGATTTCCTCTGGCTCTTTCCTGTGATAGGAAATCAAGCACTTGCCTTGCACGTCTTGCCTCTGGACACCTGAAATGCCTCACTTTTGCAGTGGGTAACAAGACCTTCCCCCTCTGTCCTAAATGCAATGGACACCAAGCTTCTCCTGAGCATATCCTGAACTGTATGAATATACTATGGGACGAAATCTATATTTCTCCCCGCATTGTCATCGATTTCCTCTCAGTCAACGGATTCCTAGATTTGGTCTGACTCCGTTAGACCCTTGGAGATAAGCAACAACAACAAGTTTTTAGACAATCAAGGCACATATATGTATATATATATATATGATTATTTTCCAATATTTGATTTATTTATTTCATTTTAATTTTAATAAAGTTAACATAAAGAAAGTCAAAATATATTTTTAAAATGAAAACAATACGTATAGATTCACCGAATTATTGTTTAAAATTGGTTTATTTGAAAACTAATTATTTGATATTAAATAAAATTGCTTAAATTAATATATTATGTGCTATATCCAGTCTAAAAATTGTCTTGTTAAAGAATCAGCCTAAGTGGATCCCAATAAATATGTTGTAGATTTTATATACAACGTATCGCTATAAAATATTAATTCAAATTATCCCAAATCTATAAAGATAATTTAATCTTTTATCCCAAATATGCCTTAAATTTTTTTTTCTTTTACTCATTACAAACACAAATGTATCGATTAAATCTTGAATGTTTATTCTGATTTTACTATAAAATAAGCTTCACTCTATATCTCCCAATATGTAAAATATTTCATTTTATAAACTAACTTCATTTTTGAAATTTCGTATAAAATTTAACAAATTCAAACAGACGAGATTATTAAGCTGACACAATCAAATACTTATTTTATATGTGTTCTGTTTTTTCCCACCAAATTTTTTTAAATATATGTTTTTTTACGCTTTTGTAGAATGATGAAGACGACCCACGAGCTAGCACACTCCTTTCTAAACGTTCAACCTATTACAATAGCCCATCAATAAATCGCATGATAATTTTTACGTGCATTAATTTCGTTAAGCTGACAATCTGGTAGGATGTGGTATCGATCTTACAACTTTTTATAAATTATTGATTTGCTTATAAATTATTCTCGTTTTGATAATAAATTGCTTTATCTCTTAAAAAATATTAAGTTTTGAAATGAAAATTTCTTATTACTGAAGTCATTTTTTAGATAAATAAAAGAAATAAAATTCCATTCCAAATTTGAAACTTTGCGATAGCTCAAGACACATAAGCGTATCTTTCCAAGCTCTTTCACATCATAAATAAGTTTGTTTCGTGCCAAACTATCATAAAATAAACGTGCCTGTGTGGCTGGCTAAATAATTCATATATTTCCCGTTGCTAAAAGAATAATACTACTATCAGAAAAATGTCTTATGATATTTATTACGGCAATAATAGTGGTCTTTTTGTTTTCTGGAGGGAAATATATAATACATCACTCATACTAATATTATATATTATATTTATATTGCAATTATAACATATAATGCATTAAATCAGTTTTTATACATTTAAATACTCGTTGAAACGCTTACTTGTTTTCAGTTAAATAATATCGAATGAAGTTTTATTTCCTAAACTATAAAATTAAATAATAGTGAATTTTTATATTATATTCCATATAGATGGCGAAAGAGCATTGGTTTTGATTATTCCGTACAGTAAGGTGGTTTCAACGTGTATTTATTGAAATTAAAGAAGTAGGGCTGTGAGCTCGACGAGGAAAAGTGTAGATACCCAGTTCAATACCTTATTAAACAACCAACAACGCTTAGACATGTTAAACTTACCTAGGAACTAATATTTTTTGATGGTGTAGCATGGAGGTTAGGATTTAGATTCTAGCCTGACAGAAACTTAAAAGAATGAGATGGTTGGCTGCTTTTACATGCGGAAAAGTACCCGGTGATAACTAGACACATATAATAAAATGATTAAATATTGCTAATATGCCGGTTCTGGCAGCTTGTTTGCCGTGTTTGGAAAGTAGCGGGTTCGGTACCCGAAGAGACGATGGTGATCTTGCTGTCAGAATCTTTGCATTATAATATTTTATAATGTTTATGTTTGCTTGCTGGTGCTATTGGGAAATCTTATGAAAAATATGGCAACTAAATTATCGAACTTGTCAATGAATATGAAACTAGAAACAAAAAACAATTGGCTATATTTACGCATAGACCAATCACAGAAATGTTTTGTAAAAGCCTAATCTAATATACAGAAGATTAGCATTAAAATTGCACCTTAAAGGATGAGCTGATAAAGGAAAAATCCACTGTGCTTTTAAATATAAATAAATAAATTCATAAAAGAAATAATTTTACAATAATTTTATTTAATTCATTACTGAATTTTCATTTATAAACGTTATTAATTCATTTATACGCTTTACTGAAATAATTTTTTCTCTCTCTCTCTCTCTCATAAATTAAACAATATACTATTTATATTCATATCTTATTCACGCAGATAGGGTTTTTGATTCACAAATATACATGTTTTTGAACAAGTTGTAATACATGTTTTTGAACAAGTTGTTTTTATTACTAAATAAAATTCGAATAACTACAAAAATATTTAGTTTTATCTTTGTTTAGTTAATCATTTTATTTCTAAATGTGCATACAGTAAAGTATTTTGATTATGAAATAACGTATTTTGAAAATATATTATTATTTAAATTTAATTTAATGTTTCCTATAATTGAAAAATGACAATCGTTTGAACAATAGCAATTGGACAATTTTACGATATTAGTTGACTCACACACAAAGAGTGTATGAAAAATACCTTTTGTCACCAACTTAATTGCTGTTTTTAAAGTTATAGTTAATTTACGGAAACAAATCTTTAGAGCACCTGAGATAAATCTTTTCTATCATTCATGAAAAAGGAATACTGAGTTAGAAGGATAGAATACTCTTTGGAAATATCGAGTTTTGTAATATTTGAAACGTTTTTTGATATTGTAATTACACAACGTAAAACAATATAAATGAAAGAAAAATTTGCTCATTTATATTTTAAGTTTAAAATTTAAGGCAAATAAATTCATTCATTGATATAATACATTTAGAACTTTCAACATTGTTTTCCCAAAAAAGATATACTTAGCATTTTGGAAATACCATTTGCACTTCAAAAGTTTCAAATAAAAAGTTATTTTCAGTAGTATTTTAAAGTGGAGTTCATAGATATTGTTACTTATACTCTTTATTAGAGACAATATTCTCTGTATTGTATGATTACTATCAAATTTCTTATATATAAAAATTTAAATAAATTTTTAAGTCATATCATAGGTTTATTTATTTATTTATTTGCTATACATTAGAAGTATTTTTTTCACATTTGTTTGTTGATACTTTCGCGTTTCATTATTTGTAGTATATTTTATGCATCACCTGACTGAAACGAGTCATCAGCCCTCTGCATTTCAGTTCATGGGTTCAATTCATATCTCGGATGTGGATGTTTCTAGTGATTAAATCCACTTTGTACTGTAGGTCAAATTAGTCCTAGACATAAAAACTAATAATAAATTGATAAATAAACAAACTACTTATTAAAATCCGATTTAACGGATACATAAACTTGAACGACAAACAGATAAACACCTATATTATCATGAGTTATAATCTCCAAGATACCATGAGAAGTTAATTTGATACCATGAACGAATAGCTTAATATCTGAATGCAGTTTGGAGATTTTTGAACTTTCAATGCATTATTTTTAGGCAAAACTTTGCATAAATTATCATATTCATGAATCACAAGGCAGGAAACTTGGAAAACTTTCAAACACCCTCTTCGACAAGAAAACATAAGCACAACATTAATCACCAATTGTGCAGCACTTGATGGAATTGAACCTGGAAACTTTCGCTGATTAGAGTGTAGTCCGTCCTCATATCTCTGCTGATCACTAATACAAACCACATACTGATATAGAAACTTTAAATCCAGCGTATTGTTTTTAGCTTGGATTAGTCCTTTAAGCATTACGGAGCTTGATAGCTACAGTATCTAATCCATTACTTTCCATAAATATCGCTTTTCTGCATTCAGCTAACATGCATCCAAAGATAGTGTCTTATAATGAAATGTTTTATGTAATATCAAATTTCTCTCCGTCAGAATACAAAACAAAGGTGAATTTAATTTAAGGTCAAAGTATTAACTCAAATTTTCACTCATTAAAATCTGAACAACAATGATAATTTAATAAAATAGTAAGAGAGTTCTCCTCCATCTAGAAGCAGCTCCTACTGCACGAGAAAAATCGCCAACTTTTATTCACGCTACTATTATACATTTGTATTCATCTTCTATTACATAAATGAATAATGAAATAAATGGCCGATGTCTCTAGTATCCATTGGTTACAGAACTTTCTTTTATCAAACATCTTAGCAGCTTGTGCTATTCACAAATACACTACTGGCCATTAAAATTGCTACACCAGGAAGAAATGCAGACAACAAAATGATATTTATGGGACAAATATATTATAATAGAAATATATAACAAGTGATTAAATTTTTCAAATATTTGGCTGGATAGGTCCTGAGAAATCAGTACCCAGAACAACCTCCTCTGGCAGTAATAACAGCAGTTATACGCCTGGGCATTGAGTCAAACAGAGATTGGATTGCATGTACAGGTACAGATGCCCATGCAGCTTCAACACGATGCCACAGTTCATCAACCGAAGTGACTGGCGTTTGGTGACGAGACAGTGGCTCGGCAACCATTGACCAGACGTTTTCTATTGGTGAAAGAGCTGGAGAACGTGCTGGCCAGGGCAACAGCCGAACATGTTCCGTATCAAGGAAGGTCCGTACAATACCGGCAACATGCGGTCAGGCATTATCCTGCTGAAACGTAGGGTTTCGCAGGGCTCGAATAAAGGGTAGAGCCACGGGTCATAATACACCAGAACTGTAACGGGCACTGTTCAAAGCACCGTCAATGCGAACAAGAGGTGACCGAGACGTGTATCCAATGGCACTCCATATCATCACGCCAGGTGATGGGCCAGTATGACGATGATGAATGCACGCAGCCAATGTGCGTTCACCAGGATGCCGCCAAACACGGATGCGACCATCATGATGCTGTACACAGAACCTGAATTCATCTGAAAAGATGACGTCTCACCATTCGTGCGCCCAGCTTCGTCATTGATCACACCACTGAAGGTGCTCTTGTCTATGACGCAGCGTCAAGGGAAGCCGCAGCCATGGTCTCTGAGCCGTGAGTCCACGTTGCTGCAAACGTTGTCGAACTGTTCGTGCAGACAGACACTTGTCTTCCAAACGACCCCGTTTCTTAACTCACGGTTCGTGACGTGGTTGCACGATCCATTATGGCCATGCGGATAATATGCCTGTCTTCTCGGCTGCTAGTGATAGGTGGCCGTTGAGATCCCGTATGGCGTTCTGTATTACCGTCCTGAACTCATCGATTCCATATTCTGCTAACAGTCATTGGATCTCGACCGACGCAAGCAGCAATACTGCGATAAGATAAACCACAATCCCGGTACGCTACAATTCGACCTTTATCAAAGTCAGAAACGTGCTGGTACGCATTTCTCCTTCTTACACGAAGCATCACAACAACTTTTTACCAGGCAACAACGTTGAAATGCAATTTGTGTATGAGGAACCGGCTGAACAATTTCCTCATTTTAACACAATGTATGTGTCGCTACTGGCGCCTGCTTTGTCTGAATGCGCTGAATAGCTAATCATTTGCATATCACAGCACCTTCTTCCTTTCGTATAAATTTCACGTCTGTAGCATGTCGCCTTCTTGGTGTAGCAATTTTAATGGCCAGCAGTGTACGATTCACTCTGCATCAGAAAACTGGCATTGGACTCAAAGAATATTGAATACCCAATGGCCTTTTTAGGCTACGCACCTCTAGTTGGATGAAAGAAGATCAAATCTAACCAATTTTCTTGTCCATTGAACTTCCGAAACCCTTAGACACTAATTGCTCAGGACGGAAGGAAGTAATATGTCTTATTCTCAAGATTTTACTCAGCAATGCAGGACTTTGGTGTTCAAACAGTGATAGACACCATGAATGTGGCATTCAATCCTTTTTTTTTTCTATTACGTACATGCCCTTCCCCTAAATAAAGCACGAAATCTGAATTCGTATCATATGTCAAACTTATAAAAAAAAAATTGTGGCTTTACAATTGTGAGATTTTAATCGAATCGGGCAACTGCATCTTTTAGAATAGGCCTTGCAGGAAAGTGTTAAACTCTGGCCCTTTTCCAAAGTGTTGCAGCATAACAGACAGTTTAATTATTCAATTAACTCTTCAGATTTTCAGATCTGCCATGACCTAGTTGGCCCTTTCCCGGGGATAGTTGGAGGCCGTCATTTTCTGTGATTCCACGCTGGTTCATAGTCCGGGCATTGTCCTCTCGACGGCGAAAAATCCTTGACTGCACATCCTCACAATTATTTTATATATCCGTGATTTATTCATTTTTAAATACTAGTTTTATAAAAAGTAATAAATATAATCCACAAATTTTTATTATATGTAAAATCTTAAATATATATATATATATATATATATTCTTATTGTTCCTAAGAAGATGTGATTTGTAAAATGTTAAGCTCATTATAAAGCATTCAAGAAAATTTACTGTTTTTTAAAAACGCTATTTCATCACCTCTATAACTGATGATATATGAAATAGGTAGTTTTTCTCCCCTTTCTTAATTTCTATGTTTTTTAATGTATTTTTTATTCATTAATTTATAAAATTCCAATTGATTATATGTTTAATTAAATGTGTATAAGCACTAAATAACCATAAATTAACGTGAAGTGTATACAGAGCCATCAAGAAAGTAATCCATTTGACGAAATGTTACAAAACTCGGCATGCATGCGCACATAAGCAAAACCAGGGATTTTAATTCCTAAGCAGCAAATCCTAAGCAAATTTTGCTCTACTTTTCACTACCAGGGGATATGTTAGTGCTGCCAACTACAAATATTGAAGCAAAAAATATGAATAAATAAATGTAAAATACTACACATTAGCGTTGCCAATATTGCATGATATGCTTATATTTAACTGTAATTATATAACTATTGTAACAAATAAGGTTTAATGTGGTGAAATATTTACTTAGAATAATTTTTCTTCTATTTTTGGTATTCATCAGAATCTTTGTTTCTGTTTCTTAAGCTTTTAAAATTTTTACGAAGTCATTTTCGCCATCCATTCCACAATGTAAACAATGAAGCTGTAGATTTTATGAAACAAAAATCTTATCATAGATTTTAAGGAAACAAACATTGTTTCTGACTGAACAGCAATTGATATTTCTATTTACTGTGTACTTACTTTATACGATTAGTTTATTTGCTTTAAATCAATTATAGATATAATATGAATATTTGATTTCTGAGAGAGAGTTATCTTCAGCAACATTTGGCTAGGTTTATGTGTAGAGATTTTCCGGTGTTTTCCCTAAGAAGTGTAAATACAACCTATAAGATGTCCTCAGGGAAAATTATGCGCTACGAGTGTGATTACAGTCAATGGCAAGAAATAATTTCACTTGCTAAATTTGTTTGTATCTAAAATAAAATATGTTTCAAAAGTAAATCAATGAATTAATGGAAAACAATTTTTAAACCAACTGTTGAAAAATTTTAAAAAAAATGTTATTTATCAAATTTTTCGGTAACTAAAATGAAAAAAAAAAAAGTTTATATATAAGACAAATTTTAAAAATTTTCAAAAAAGTTACAATTTGAAAAATATCAACTTAATTAGTGAAGCTAAAATAATATGCATCAAACTGTTTTACGCTTAATTAAATAAAATGAAAAAATAAACCAGTGTAATATGTAACAAATGAAAATATAATTAATAGAAATATAAAACACAAACTAAATCTTAATTATTGTAAAATCAACAGAAAATATGAATAAAATCGTTTTATACACCGACAGTGAAATTAATAACAAACAAATAAACACAAAACATTGCCAGAAATGACAGCCGGATAGTTCTTTCCGGATGATAATAGCATTTCATCCGTGACCGGATACTGGATGTCTTACTCCAAGATGATGAGTCAGCAGTGCTATCGGAATGAAATCCTGGTACATCATCTATACTGTCATCGTGATAAATCTTACTGCTATTCACTATTCTTCCCTCACCCCCTCTATCCGACCCCGCCCTTATTTTCCCTCCTCTTTCTTTTTTGGGATCCCAAGGATCGTTAAGCATTATCTGCTGTTCGAATTCTTGACTTTCCGGGTAAATGGTAATTTTCTTTTCTTTATTTCCAGCAGGTGGGGAACATGCCAGTTAAATTTGTTGTAATATGTAATCTTCAAACAAAAGTGACACGAGAATAAAAAATAGAATCTATTCCTTTTTACTTAACTCTCAATACATTTATCCTAAGTCTGTTTCCGGGAATGCCCAAAGAAGAAAAAGATTGCTTAAATACCTCGAATGTCAGTGGTTTTGATACTAGAACCAGCTAGATATCGTCTTATTGAGATTAGGCATGAATATAAAATGTTCTATAATGATATATCGATCTTGTTATTTCCCTTTGGAATCAAAATGATGATAGGGTCTTCTAATTTAACACCTTTTTTCGCTATAAGAAGGTCTTGTGACAATTAACAGATGATACACTTTAATAAATATAAATTTATAAATCTTTACTCTACTAATTACTAATCATGCCTTAAATGCATATTATTTAATTGGATTATTTTGGTTTTCGCTATAGTGTTACTCTTCCTACGAGAGATAAATTTGATAGTTTAAAGAGAAGGCTGTAATGCCCTTTGATTAGATATTTTATAACTGGAAGACTTTAAATTCTGACTTATCCGAAGATCCACATCGTGATCTCTAAGGGAGGTTGAAATACGTTAAATAGATCGTGAACGCAATGTCTTCCAAGTAAAATGATACTTCTAGGGGTGGTAGATCAACTATTTTTGAGTCTTCTACTTGGTGCTTGTTTCTAAATTGCAAAGATTCCAACCTTGTTGCTCCCACCCAACTGGTAGAGTCCAATTCTAGGCCACGTACAGATAACTATGTTATTTAACACAGCTTAAAGTAAGCTCCTAATAACTAAAAAAATCCACACCCGAGGAGTGAAGTGGTTTTATGAAGCTGTAAGTTTAAAGACGGATAGCTTTTTTTTCTGTAGCCAATTCAGCTAAAATTAATATTTTAACAGTTAGTGTGAAAACGAGTTTAGTTTTGTATGTTATTGAGAGTGGGTTTGTAGGTCTGTGGTCAATATTTTCCTCACGAGAATTAATTTAATAGTAACAAATGTATTCAAATGGGTTCAGAACTTTTGCAAATATTCATACTCGAGATTAGAATCAAACCCACATACTTTTAAAATAAAATCAGAATATCGCGTAAAATGGAAGGAATATCGAAATGTAGTATTTTGTACTTATACTTTTACTGATGTGTCACCTTCTGATTCTCAAGTATTCTCCTTTGATACGACAAAAATCACTATATTTATTAGATGATATGTGGGTTAGTACGTTATTCTGTCATCTCACCAAGTGAAAAGAATATCATCATTGATCATCAATTATTCACCAATATTTATGGTTGATGAACTTATATGATTAGAAGAAGTGTTATAGCAAGGATTGCTATATCCATATAAACCACGGAATCTCTGTTGGACTCCACGCTGAAATGATTAAATGTGTTTATAATTAAGAAAAGTTACTCATCATACTGATTTCTCAAGTGAAAACTTAAGGACTTATTTACTATAAAGCCTTTGTCTAGTAAATACCATTCTCTTACTTGTATCTTTTTTTCATCTAAAATTTTTAATGGATAGTAATGGAAATGTAAATATAATTTTAAAAGAAAAATATTATTACAAAATGCTTAAGCTTTACTGGGTGAAATTTTTTCAATAAAGGATAGCAGAAAAATTCCGATTTTTAAAGACTTCATAACGAATTATTATAAATAATCTGTTTCTTTCAAACGGAAAAAAAATCGCAGATTTTTAAAAAGTTTCCATAGTAGAGGTAAAGGGATAGTAAATTATGCTGTTTTGGTGAGAGAGTATAATATACCATGCTTCCGACAAAACATGTCTATCGATAGGTATAGAGTTGTAACATGTCTATTTTGTCCTATTCGAAATAGCTGTAACTACCTGAAACCACCATTTACTTTGGAAGATTCAGGTACGAAGTCAACATCTGAAATGTAGGCACAAATACCTCTCTACCATACTAATCCCTCTTACGTCCTGTTTGTGGCTTCATTGTGGTAAATGGGGAACTCTTGCAAGGAGAGGATGAACTACATCGGGAGTTTTCCATTCCTGGTGGATCATCTCAAGACTTAAGCATTACTTCATTTTTTTCTGCTATCACTAACAGGCAACGCCGTTAAATCAGCCTTCAACTCTTGGATGCACCAGGACAGAAACTGTCTCCCTTATAAAATGAGCTTCCGTCATTTACAATGAGTTGCATTCTATTCGGAAAAAAAAATGTGTCCGGGCTAATTGGAGCATTCTACCAGCTCAAGATTGGTACTCTGGCGGTGGTCATAATAGTTCCATTGTTTTCAAGGGATCTTGAGATGACCAGATTACATACTCTAGGTTTGCTAGTGGTTATCTTCATTGTCTAATATTTGATGGCAAACGTAAGCTCTATCCTAATTGTTCTAAGGGCGGTGGCGACTGGGATAGAACACAACACCTTCTTTTGTATCTGGGACTTACTAACGATGATTTCATGATTTCCTTGCGAATCCACTGCTGTTCTTGATTTTCTGAGGATTGAGGTGGTCGTGGATCTGGTATAACAATGCTACATTAAATGGAAACAGAAACAATAACAACACTATATATACCAATGGGAAAAATACTGAATTTTACTAATTTTTAACGTGTACAGGTCCTTAACATGATAATTTTTGTCTGTTTTGGATAGTTTACCTCTTATTTTCTGGAAACGAAGGAAGCAGCTTTTCCTGTTACGTCCACAAGATTATCTTTATTACGTTACATTTTTAGCAAAGATACCTCCACTTTGAAATAATTAAGCAGACAAATGAATGGTTCGCTCTCTGACATTCACCCCAACGTTCTTAAGTTCGATCCCTAACTCGAATTGGATGTTTGTAGTCACTGAAAGCTCGCTTTTAAAGGCAAGTCTCAGATTTATTACCGAATTTAACTCTCAGGAAAACCTGGAGTAATGCAAGAGAAATCGAGGCCGCCTAACTATTCCTTTTCTCGATGCTCAAGTATTGTTAACTAAGAGGTCGAACTATAAATATTTCCCGAAACTCTTTTACAGAATTGATGTTTGTCGCCGTATGTGCCGACTCACCAGGACAAGAAAATTTGGTTTTTAGAGAAATTATAGATAAGGGTTCATTTAGCTTTTTTTATTAATTGCTTTTTGGTCCAGTTTTCGATAAATTATTATTTACGACCCTTAAAAGGGAAAGTTAAAAATCAATTTTCGCAGTGGAATGTTTAGGTTATTCTAACAAGACAGCAACATTTAAGCAACAAATGAAGTATTAACAATTAACTAGTCAATTAAAAATTGTGTTGCCAAATTCAGCTTCCGAAATTTTTGCTTAAAAGAAAGAATCGGAATTATCGAAATGCATGAATCTATATTCCATTCGTACTACAAAAATTAAAAACGTGGAAACAATAACTCAACAACCATTATAGATCATTCATTTTTGGATTTACTTTTACGTAATTAAATTATAATTTTATATTTAAAATAGGTCACATTGGATAGCTGAATGTTATGGTCTCTGGCCATAAGTTGTTCGTAGATTCAATTCCAGACTCAAGTGTGAATGCTTGTGATAGTTCACCTTTTTTTAATTGTAAGTCCTGGTAGAATCAGCCCTGTATGAAACCGTGGAGTGAAAACAAACTGAGCCTTATTTAAAACTGCCGATTTATCATGTTATTTTGATAATTTATTTCTAATTTTACCGATCGATTCCCTTGAATAAGAATTTTCCCCATTTCCATGGCTTTGTAATCGAAAAGACTTCGGTTAAAGTTAATCTTCATCAATCATTGAACATTGTAAAATGATGGCACAAAGATATGGTCAATGATGGAAGAAGTTTAGTTTTCATGTAAATGGAAGACAAGACTGGACTACAGTATGAACAGGAGAAAGAAAATTATAACTTTCGTGGGGAGGGGGCATGATACCTGAAAATATAAGATACTTGAGCTAGCTCTGATGTCGAACTCATCATTTTATCCTGTTTAAAATAATTATATGGCTGTATTGGCTATGAATAAAACATGCTCCCGTCAGAAATAAGCAAAAATGTATTTAAGACACAAAATAAATATGCAGCAAACAACATTTACAATTTGATTTTGTTGTTTTTCAGCGATATAATCTAACTGCGCAGTGTTTACGAATAGATGATATGCGTTATCAAGGAATTCTTGAAATTTCAAAGCATTTGTAATTTTACGATTAAGAAATTTCTGAAAAAAATATTAAGAATCAAGGAATTTAAAGATTAGTAAAAATAAGCATCTTATTTTTAATTATAATGAAAAACAACCTTATCGCAAAAATAGTAATCATTCAGATAAAACACAATCTAAATTCCTTTCCCTGTAGATTGTTTAAAAACTTTTATTCAAATATATTTTGTGGTTATCGTATTGAAATAAACTCAGAAAATTAAACCATGCATATGTAAAATTTCATTCTCTCTCATTAAGTATCAATAAAATTAACTACATAATATTCTGTAATATGAACATTTATAATTTAATGTGATATGGTAGGTATTTACATTTAATGTTCTACTTTGAAATGACCACAAATAGAAAACGTTATGAGCGAAAAGTTAATTGTTTACAAAATTTGTCGCATTTTTTTATTCCTGTGAAAAAATTCAATACCATCGAGAAAAGGCGGAGTGTGGAATATTGTTAAGGGATATAGGAAAGTGAGACATTTGCTATAAATCGAATAAAATTAACTCGCTCCCCAAAGCCACTATTTATGGTGATACAAACAAGGAAAAAAGTAGTCAAAATTGAATGATGTAGTATACCTCTTGTCTGCAATAATCCTCCTTAGATACTAGTGCTGTGAATGTATTGTTGCTATTAAACCCACTTTCAAGAAAAGGTGAAAACTGCAATTAACCCGTTTTATAGCAGATGCCTAGTTAATGATGATCAATTTTGGAGCTTTATGCTAACTACAGCTCACATTGGTAGAATAAAATGTTTTCAAGAATGGATTCACTCTATGAGAACAATGCAAGGTAGTTGAGTTTTCGTCGCTTAGAATCAAGATCCAAGGAGAAAACCTCTAAAATTTCACCTGCCACAAATAGAGATACCACTTCATTTGGAAGACATTGCCACCAAGGTCTATTTAAAGTGTCCCAGCCATTTTTAAGGAATGCGGCTGATCTTCTATTATTTCGGTAATCGATCTCAATACCTTCCGATTATAAGAACGATACTTTTTCTAATCAGACTTCCGCCGCTTCAAATTTAAAATGAATTACGTTTCTATTTTCCTATTTCTGACAACACAGCAAATCGCTTCGTAATTTGGACACTTAATTCATTGATATGGTCAACACACGAGTTGTGATTATTCCCTCCATGACGCATTGTTTCTTTAGGGGGATATTTAAGCCTATGGGGGATACTTGATAATCAAAAGCCCTCTCCAAACAATAATCATAAGTATACCGAAAAAATTATCTTCTGACCCCAAGGTCAAAAAAATATGTCTAATAAATATCGCGACTATTCTAATAAGACTTCAATTATTCATTACTATTATCTAATAAGACTTCAACAATTCATATACATTTATACATTTCGTTTGTTTATTCCTCAACGGCCATTGTTTACACACAAGGGATAATTAGATCAGGATCTATGGTTTAAATTATTTTTTTATCTTTCGCCCGTTCTCGGCATCTCTGTTATTAATCGACAAGCAGCCCAATAAAAGGATAAACAAATATAAAAATAAGAATAAAATCCTTTAGTAGCCTCAAAAGAGTTGTCAGTCATAAACTTTAAAACATCAGGGCAGTTCTTGAGTTGAGCAGCATCCATATCATCATGACTGCACTATGGGCAACGAACAGAGTCCCTTACACCTATTCGATGCAGATGCCTTTGTAGATAGTTATGACCAGTTATCACCCAGAAACAAACGACACCAACAGGTCGTGGTAAGGAGCCAGGGATTTTATGGTTTTAATCTAAGCTCGAAATAGTTTTCAAACCACTACAAAACCCCGAGACCTAGATGGGATTGAAACCCACTAATTGTTGAACAGAAAGCAAGAGCACCAAGCATTCAGTTCCCAGCTTGTTTCACTTGTCTCCATTTTCAGCAGCCTATATTCTTCTACTGAAGACAATAAACATCGCCAACCTCTTCACAATTCTGAACCCCGATCGAATTACGAAGTCACAACCCGAGCTGGTATCTCCTCCATATCACCACGTAGATATTGAAACCTATAGAACTTTCGTTATCTAAATTTGCTTTCAATTTTATAAAGTATCAAATATATCTTACAAAGAAAATCGTTATTATATCACTATATTTTCTTTTAATTTCTAAACTATTTTAAAAATAGTAACATTTTCAATTCTTTAAAATTTGAAGCAGTTATGACCACTATATCATTACTAAGTTCAACACAACTCAGTAATTTTCATTTTATAGTCATGTTCATTTACGATTTTCTGTTTTTAAATACAGTTTTATTTAAATATTTTAAATTTTAATTAAAAAAAGCAGTTTAAAATAATATAAAATTTATTTAATTTACTTGACGCATAAATAAGTTTTGTTACAACTAATACTTAACGAACAATTGTTGCAATTTTACTCCTTATTTTTCCGTTTTACCATTTTTTTTATACCATACATTGTATTCTACATATTCAGATAATTAATGGTTTATTGAAATAATTAAATGAATGAAAAGGACATTCCATTCAACAAAAGCTCTAATGAAGTGTAAAAATCTTTATTAAATGTAACAGAAAAAGCCTGAGTTTATGCATTATTTATTCACTTGCTTTTATGAGAGAGATGGTGAAGGAAAATTTAATTTACCCTTTGTTAAATGCTGCATTCAATATTCATTAAAATACGCGATGTATAAAACTATCTTTTAAATAAAGAAAGAGTATTAGTGTTAGTAACCGGTATATTTCTTGCTGGGGAGGGGGGAATTAAAATTCATTTTGGTTGATTAGCATTTTTTTTGAAGACATAAGACATTTCTTAAATTGCGTTATAAGTTGAGTTATGTTGAAGCAATATTTTTACATTACACACAACACACATATATATATATATATATACGGATTCACCCAACAGCATTTTATGTAGGGAACATGTTGACATGGATGACGAGAATCTTTGGAAATGTTCTGCCCTCTAGGAAGCCCGCTCTTCTTCACATTTCAAGACGCTCTCCACTCCTGGAGATATTTCTTTTCTTTATTAGACTGCAAAACTTATTATACTCGAAAGAGCCAACATAAGGGCGTAATTTATATATATATATATATAGATATATATATATATATATATATATATATATATATATATATATCCACTCGTGTGTTGTGAATGTTTGAAGAGAAGACTGTATTCAGATATTGACTGCTATAGAAGGAAACTACGAGGGGGGGGGGGGTTGACCATGTATTTGTGGTTAGCGACAACATAGCCCGTGAATTTTTACCACAACCTTGTAAAACCTTACAGACGTAGACTTTTCAACGGGTTGCTGATACGCATGCAGAAGTTGTGTCCTAATAAACGAGAAAAACAGTGATTTTTCTCCCCCACTCATCATGTTATCTGGCAGTGATATATAGAAATGTATTTCTCACAATAAAAACATAAATAATGAACTAATGTTCCTTTTGTCTGAAGTCTATTCTGTAAGTTTATCTTTTATTTTTTGTTCATAGATCCACATTCTGACTTTTTTTTTTATAAAATTTCTTTTGGCTTATTCTGTTAAAATTATTTAAAACTCATAACTGTAATTGTAACTTTTGATTGTAATTAATTATTTCAAATAGTTTTACATTTGAAACAATTACGAGTTTTCCCTCAGAAAGATTTGCATTTATATCTAAGCTGCATATTTTTTTTTTCGTTTACTACTTGAAATTGATTCAAAGAATGATTAACTATCAATTGAGTGATTAATAATCACTTTTAGTTTAAAACGTCATGGGCTCAATTTCAAATATGAGTACAAATTGTTTTGAAATTTGGAATCTGCTTTAAACTAGTGTTACCATCGAAATTATGTCTTGTATGTAAAAAAATCATGCAGAAATAGCGTAACCAAACTTATGAAACTATTGGAAAAAAGGTTATGAAAAGAATTTAACTGAAAATGTGATTTTTCTTAAGATGATTTCATCAAATGTGAAGTAGAAGATGTTTATAACACAAGCATTTCTCTTAAAACAGTGCTTTTAAATTATTTAACAATATAAAATTTTATTTGTTTAGATAACGATTGTCATATAAAGATTTTTGTGACTACGAGAAAAGAAAATCTTGACAAATATTTAATTAATATATTATTAATATTAGTTTTATTAAAATGCATATTAAAAATTAACAATACGTTACAGGTAAATCCCGAATTGTATTTTAAAGTTAGAGGACTTGGAATTCTTGCCTGTCAACGAGCGACTCGAAATTTAATTAATTAACTGCAGTCAGGTCACACCTGAAGTCATACCTGATCTGGCACCCTCCTCTCCACATTCACACCTCATCAGCAGAAGATCTTTGGATGTCACTGATTAACTTGGACACATTCCTAACTCATGGAACTTCAACAACTCACTGAGAGTTCCATCGAGACCAATTATTCTCCGCTGATGTGGCTTTAACATTTAGAGAAAAAAGTGTCTGCTCAGTTGTCGACTTCGTAGCTTTGTCATAGCGCTTGGTAAAGACGTTTAGTTAAGTTTGAGTTAAATAGCAAGTCATTTGATATTTGTGACGTACATATGCAGCTAAAAACATGTTTGTAATAACCTGTTTTATTTTGTATCAGTATCTTATAATAAGCAGCTTCTTATTTCTCTCAACTAAAGCTACTAAATATTAACAAATAACTCCTCATTTTGAATTGTAACAAAATGACGCTATCGACACCTGAGTTGGCCACCTCACCTGATAACACATTGATATATGGATGACATTGTCTTAAAATTACAATATCATCCATATCAATGTGTTGAAGTTAAATTCTATATTTTATGTACGTATACACTCTCAATGTTGTATTTTGGTAAAGTATTGAACCGGTTACCTTCCGCATGATACTCATTATATTAGTTTGGTGCCAAAACTTAATCAAATATTGCTGTTTATTTACATATTTTTTGTAAAATCAAAAAGAATTCTTTCTAAAGATCCAAAGTAAATAATATGTCTTAATATTTTGATATAATTCAGAGTTTTTTTTTTAAATATTTTCTTTAAAATAATATAGAAATTTTATAACCAAATAAAAATATTAGCTAAATTTTTGTTATAAAAAATAAGTCAATTCCATTGCTTAATCGCTCGGTTCGCTGTCTTTCTATGACTAGAAGCAAACGCTGAAAATCATAACTCTGAGAGGAAAGACATTATCCCTTTGGATGTTACTATTTCCGATTCTCTTGTCACAAATCCAAGAAGAAAAGTCACTGCTCTATTTCGTAACTGAAAATGATCAATTTTTTTTTTTTTTACGACGGCTCGTTGCAACAATAGGACATAAAGTCACTTGCACAATTCGACACGTCACTCCAAGCCCTTGCGGCTGGAGATTTAAGATCCACTTTGGCTCTTCACCGGGGGTGGGAGGGACTTCATGTACGGAAAATATTCTAAGTCACGCGAATTGTGAATTTTTTTTTGTAAGAATGAGTTAAGGCGATGACGGAAAATTCATTCAAGTTTCCTGTTAACAGTTGCAGACTGATTTAGAAACGGTGACAGCTCTGGCTGTTGGAAACGACACCTTGCTGACGAGGAGAGAATGAAGACCCGTAGGCATGTTTCAAACTGTTGGCGGAGCAGACGGATGAAAGAGCTCCCTATTTAGACACATTGCATCAGCCCTTATCCCACCCTAAAAACACCGCTTTCTTCTGTTTTCAGAAATGAAGAAGTGATTTCAGACTGCTTTTCGAAGTGAAAGATTCCGAGTTCGATTCCAACCTCTGATGAACAATGTACTAATTTCCCGTGTTTTAGGATTTCCTGGCTCATGATAAGAGACTCAGAGGGCTGTAAGGAATGATGTTTTCAAGTGTCCTACAATAGTCTTCCACAATATAGCCTTCAATACTAGATTATAGCCTTTGTAATATTAGATTGTTATATTCTGACTGCATCAAATAGCAAGAAAATAGATACCCCACGGTATAGCTTTAGGATCAATCATTTCGGATAGAGTTCGTTCCTAGGCTCGTTTCCTGTCACTATTGAATAAAGAGAAATGAATACATTTGTCCGTATTGCAGGTTTGTTTGTCATGTGGTTTCTTGATTTTCTGCCCTTTCAACATGAAAGATGGGAAATACTTCCCACTTCCAACATTAAACATATCCAAGGATGTGAATGTTGTACCATGCCTTACTGTAGAAAATTATTCATTTCGATGGCTTTTCTAAGTTTTTTTTTCAAATGAGTTGCATAAAATGTCCGCGGTTTTAAAAATAAAATATTTTAAAGTATTTTAAATCAGCAAAGAGCTGAGAGGGTGCTATGGAAGATCATTCTCTTATCCATGGAAAGAAGGTTCGATACTTGATCACATCAAAAATTATGTGCTAAATAATCTGTTGGATGCTAACTTTCACAACGTATTGAACCAATTTGGTGGTGCTAGAGTTTTCCAAATCAGGGTCGACTTCGTCTCCTAAATTTGCTTCAAAATAACAAACTTATCCTGCTATGGTAGTCAAAAATAGATAAAGCAGTCAATGAACTTAACAAAGCAAGAAAATCAATAAGCGTCTGCCATATATTGTACCACAATTTAAATAATATTTCATTTTAACAACATTTATTTATTTTTCCTTTAACATTCATTAAATTTACTTAAATATAATACAATTTTTTTCATATACTTATTGTTATTAATTTAAAAACAAATGAGAGAAAGTTAGAGAAAAACATGAGAAAAATAACTATCAAAAACTTTTTGATCTCTAAATGTTATAAATGCTGATATTTTTTCCTATTTAAAATATTATCTATTTTATCAATAGTTTTTTTTAAAAGAAACCCAATTAATTTATATTCCCAATACATTCTTACACTGTATGTGTGGGCATATAATTGTTAGAGAGATGGATTTTGAGTTACAATATAACAAGACTGAAGTACAATGAATCGATGAACCAAGAATTGCCAAAAGTTATCTATCAATTTTATTGTATTTGGCATCATTATAGTTAACCTGTAAGATCGGTTGCAACTAGGTGCTCGATTAACTCGAGATTTTTAATGAATTACTACATATACTTTCTATTTATTATCAGGTATAACTCTCGTATTTCAAATTACCATTTATGTTGATAAAAAGTGAAAAAGTTTTCTCATTCACATGCAACATAATCACCAAGTGCAATTGTTTTTAACAGAATTTCACTATACAGACTGTTACTACAGATTCAATCGATGAGATCTGTTCCTATACATAGAATATCATTTGCTTTGAAAAAGATCTGAAACATTTTAAAAGTCACTTTAAAAGGATTGTGATGGTTTGTTAAAATTTTATTTTTCTTAGTGTGTTGCTCATTACAGTTCGCTTTATTATTACCCTGATGGCGTATAACGTATTCGTGCTGTACCACTGTTTTACATATTGCAATTTTCTTTTGCAGTTGTTGTTGAACATTATATTTGAATTGAAGAGCACCATATTTATCGAATGCTTTGACTTTTGGTTTCGGAGGGAGCTGGGTAGAGAGAGAACCGGTTAAGTCATTTTTTGCACACTAAAGGTTATTAAATCGCGATTTCTAGTTTTAAATGGATTCCTGTCTCTACAAACATCCTGCCCCAGGATAGAAATCGAACCTAACGTTTATTGAATTGAATAGGAGAATGCTAAATCAGATGCTAACTTGGCAGAAAGAGTATATCTACATTATACAGTTATATATTTATGTGCAGAAGCCAGGTGGCGTTGTGGTAACATTTCGCGATTCCAAAACACAGGCCCAAGGTACGGTCCTCGGGATGAGTAATGTCGATTCATTCTTTCAGTGGTTCTATAAAGCTGCGCACCAAGCATGTTTGGAAGCTAAATTCTGAGAGTTTCGTGTTATGCTGACCACAGTACCTGAACATATGTTTCACACTCTAGGACCCTCTGTTAAGAAAACAACAACAAGAATAAACAACTCGACAACAACCATGGGCTTTGGTCATATGTTTGTTTGTTTTAAGCTGCTGAGTTTAATTGTATATGTGAACAATTTCTAAAATTGTATTATTACGTCTGGGAATTGAGAGAGAAATCTTGATTGTTAATTAAATAGAAAAATGGATTTTTTAAATGATATTTTTCGTTAACACTGCTTTGTAAAAAATTGATTTATTAACATTAATTACTACTCAACTGCATATCACATTTATTGTCTAAGAAATATTCATGTAAAACATAGTATGAAGTTGAAATAGTTTCTCCAGTAATTGGTAAAAATGCCCTGAACTTATAAATTGACCTTTGCTATTTAAAGAATTAGAGAAATAATTTCAACTAATGAAATTTATGTAAAATTACTGCATACTAGCCTTACACTATATATTTGAAATTTCACATCCAATCATTTCTACCCAGACATTAAAAAATCGATAATATAATCTTAATTCAGTTCTTAACTCCTATGATAGCTTCAAATTATTTTAATTATAATTTGTTTCTCCTATTCACATTAAGAAATTCTAGTTTAATATTTATAGTAGCGTCCTCTTTCAAATTCCTATGTTTTTAAATTTAATTAATATTAATTAATGATTTTGGAGCAGAGAGACACGAGAAAAAAAATTACACTTACATAAAAATTTTATTTTAAAGATTGTATGTTTGCTTACACTTTATTTAAATTTTAATTACAAAAAAATAAATAAAAATTTCTTAAAAATTAACTATTTCTCTTTCAATTATTTATAGAATTTAAAATATTAGAAAATAGGTACACCTTACTGAGTTATTAATTTTCTGGCATTTTTAGACTTAATTAAATTTGGCGCATGACTTTAAATATTAATTGGCATTATTAGAATTAATTTATAATATGTTGCAATAGTTAGTCTCAATTTTCGTAATAAAAGCGCTTGTATAACAAATTTATTTGATGAAAGTATACTTACATATAAATTCTTTTAATTTATTCATTTAAATTGATTAAATATCTATTTATATACTGAAATAGAGAAATGTATATAAATATATTAATTAATTTAAATAATTAAGGAATTTTAATATTGTTTAAAACAGCTCATTTATTAAATATTTACTAAAATACCCTTATAAATTTTCCACATTTTGATTTTAAATATTAATTATTTATTGTGAATACATGTATTGCTAAAAAATTTTAAATATTAAATTAGAAAGTAATTACAGGCGGCAAATAGTTAAAAATATTCAAATGTGAAAAAAAAAATGTTGTATATGTATATATATATATATTCTTTCTATTGTATATTAATTATTAATCAATGCATTATTTATGTATTTTAAAGTATAAACTTTCTGTCCATAGTTTTCTTTTAAAATTAAAAATTAATGTATTTAGCTGTATAAATAAAATTATTTTTGATATTGTCTTTTTTGAAGAAGTGTTCAAATTAGTTATTTAGTTTAACTTTTTATCTTATTTAAATTTTAATTATTTTTTAAAATATATTTTCATGACTACAGATGAAAACTGACATTTTTTAAAAATTAATTCACTTAAATTTTAAATCTGATGGTAAAAATTATATAATAGGAATGAAAAACAAATATACATTTAAATTAAAAACAAATAAAACGTGTAAAAAAGTAATTTTCTTAAGAGCTGTGTGTGGTAATCTTAAGTCTTGATATATAATCTCCAAGATATGCATTTACAGCCAAAAATGGCAACCCTGATTAATTTTTTTCCCTTTGGCTGATTTTCGGTATTCTCCACCAGGGCGTGACGTCACGAATTTCACGTGACCGCATCTGTAGCCTGTCCGCATGCGTTGAGTAGGATTCAGAGCGATCGATGGTATTATGCGAATTCTCGGCGATAAATAATTTTCGGCGCTGCTCGATTTATTTCGCATAATAACACTTAACATATGGTCAAAGGAGTCCTCTTGCAACTTTTTTTTCACTTTGTTTGCGGGATGGATCTCAAATTTCTCAGGGGGTTGAAAGATAATTTGGGATAGAAAAAAATTATTTTTGCAGATAATTCAAGTATTAATTGATTAGCAACTTAATATTATCTAGCGAGAATTCTTTCATCAATAAATTTCTTTAATTTTAATTTTTTTTTAAAAATGTGAAGGCTGGGAATTAATAATTTATTATAGGATTTAAGAAGTTATTTTGAAATAATCTTTCTTTAAATCTATTAATCTGAAAAATAAGATTCATTGTTACAAACTTAGGAAATACGAAATAGCGACTATCATGCTTTGTATTAGTGGTATCTTATTGACGAGTAATATTAATATATAATTAATGTTACTAATTAATTATATAATCATGATTATTTAATTTAAAAAAAATAGACTTAAAAATTTATCACTAAGAAATTATATCATCGAATGAGTTTGGAATTTTTAGTTAATTTATATGAATGACTAATTTTTTATTTGTATATAGCATAAATTTTTTAAAAAAAATATTTCAGCAGCAAAATACATTTTCAGACATTTTTATTTTACATTTCCGTAGGCATTTTAATAATAGGTTTAACAAAAGGAATTCGGTTCTATGAGCCCATTTTTGAAAATTTGCTTTGCAATCAAGTGACGAGGTTGACAACTGAACTGACATCTTTTTGATTGTCCCAAATCAACTACGGAATATCGCATCTTATAGATCATTCAACGTGTTCTTTTCAGCTTGACTCAGCTTTATTTCTTCAGCTCGTCGAAAGATCATCAGCTGGGTTAAGTATCGAACTCGATATCTTCTGGTCAAAAGGCGACATTTGTTCCTACCAAAATACTGTGGATCCAAGCTTTAAAAAATATGAGCTTTTATTCAGTTTTTATGTAAATATAAAGATTTTAATCGCTATTGGATAAAAAAAATAGAATTTTTCAAAGAATGATATTTTTATTATCTATCCCATCAGGTGATTATAAGTTGTCTTTATATTTTGAGATATATAATTTATTTATATTTTTTAAATTGGCATGTGAAAAATTAATAATAATATTAAAAAAAACTGCATGTGGTATTATAGAATCTGAATTCCATTTACAGTGATAGTATTAAAAGAAAGCATTCTTTTTGTTACTATGGAAACAATTCAAAGAGCACATCTTTCGCGCCAGCTAAAAATATACATAAAAATATTTCTGAGATTAAAGTTAAAAATCATAATTTTAGTTCTATGAAAAATCCTTTATTAGTACTTTCTTTTCAATTTTGCTCTAAATTAAAATTAATTTCAATTCAATAAATAAAATCTATTGAAGCACTCTTTTAATATTCGAAAAATATACATTCTCAAATAGACTGTGTAAAATATTGAAACCTATAGGAGATATTTCTAGAAACAAAATCAATAAATTAAAAAGAACGTAGACATAGATATGATAGCAAAAATAACTATATTTATTTCTTTTTATGTGTACATTTCACTGCACTGTTTTTTTTAATCATAATCATTTTATAGGTACGAGTCTTTAAAAAGGAAACACTTTCGTTAAAACTTTTCTTTTTGTACAGTTGTGAATATGTTTTATATAAAAAGTATTCCAAAATAAATTTATATGAATCTTCAGTAAATTTTTTAAAACATTTTTGCATTTATATGGGAAAGTTTTTATCGAAAACTACTATACAAATGGATGGATTTATATGAGGAGTTTTCTCTCTCTCACTCAACCACCCACCCACACACTTAAAACCTTCTCATATAAATGCCTTTATTGTGATTTTTTGCATAGGTTTCTGTTAAATAAACCAACAAGGTGAGATAATATCTCCAATGTATTGCACAATTCCACAGATTTTGGTTGCTGCTTTTCAAAGAAATCATCGTCTAATCATCTCATTTTAACTATGTTATTGGGTCAAGAAATGTTCCTCAAGCAGAATTACCTACCTAGATCTGTCCTGATTAAATAAAGGAAAGATTTGTTTTTGCTTCAAAATTATTGCTGTTTCGATTTTAATTCCTGGGCGTTAGATATATCTAATTTTGTAATCAAATCTGTTGCTTTCATCCACTTTATTTCTTGTGGACCAACTAAAAACATTTAAAGAGCTATAGCGAATTTTTTCCCTCATAAAAGATAAAATTCATGAATTACATTTCAGATTTTAATACATTTTAGAACGAGAAAACGGACAAAATTATTAACGAAATTTAAATAGATTTTTAATTATTTATTCAAGAAATTAAAAAGTTAAGTGAACTGGGTCTCACTATAAAAAAATAGAAATTGGAAAATAGGGTATATTTTAAATCTGGTGTAAAATGAAATATAGTCGTACTTTATTTAACTATCTCGTGAGCTAAGGTGTCGAAAAAATAATAAGGTGATAAAATAATTTGGGCTACATTTTCTGTAAAAGTATAATTCCTCAGTAAAACTTTTGAAAAAAAAATTGTTTTTTCCTCGAAAACAATACGATTAACATTTGTAACAACTAGAAGTGAGATACTATCTGTAAGCAACAATGTAGAAATTCTTTTTTGTGTAGGATATAATGATGTTTTACAAAAGATTTATAAAAAATATTCGTATTATTTCGATAAAGATTGGCTAAAAGAAAGAAAATATTGGCAAACTAAAATTCAATAAATCAAAAAATTCTGCAATTTTTAAAAAAATTTTGAAGTCCGATAGTCATTTATGCGATCAAATATTATTGTTAAATGTTCTTAAACTTTTTATTATATTAAATGTCTTAAGCGTTTTATGATTCCATAAGCATTTTATAAGTAATTATTTGTATCATATACATGAATTTACCCTAAGAAAAAAAGATGGCTTATCGTTTTACTTTCTGTATTTGACCGCAAAACTTAATTGGACTTGAACCTGCAGTTTAAAAATGATTTCACAGAACATTTTTAAAACTATTTATTCTTAACTAATGAAGAGGGAATCGAATTCATAAAAAATGGGTAGAAAATAGTTTTCCGTTTTTACAAATGTACAGTATATTTCTACAAAAAGACATACTCTATGTTTAACATAAACATGTACAAAGCTTTTTTTAAAGTAAAACAAATATTAATATTAATTATTTAAATGCTTGCATTTGAATTGTATAACCATTGAAATCGTATAAATTTGATTTTAATTGACATGTAGATATTATGTATGCATTTGTATATTTCGAAACTTATATTTTTCGGATAACGGGGGCACAGGAACTTCAATGATTAAGCAGTATAGTTGGCTTTTCTTCGATAGCTCATACATAAGGCCGCGGTGGCCTGGTTGGTTAGGGTGTCGTTCGCATTACCGGAAAGTTGCAAATTCGTATCCCACCTTAATCGAAGATCCATCGTGTTCGCTAATGGTGGCTGGGGAAAGTTAAAATTAAGCGTGGTAGCAATATTCTCCAAGTGAAATGATACCTCTAGAGGTGGTAGGCTAAACATTTGGGAGTCTGTTTGGTTCTTGCTTCAAAATTGCGAAAATTCCACCCTGTTGTTTCTATCTAATTGGTAAACGCCATCTCAGGGCTTTGCACGCGGGATCATCCTTGGGAAATAAAAATTCATACATTAATATCGACATTTTCTGAAATTGGAGAATGTCGACATTCACCGGTGATTGTCAATACACACTAAACACACCGGGGAAAGTTCGAATATTTCATTACATTCTATTAGAACTCTCACCAATGTATGTCAAGAATCACAGATATGCTCAGTAAAAAAAGATGTACCGAGGTCAATAAAGAGACGAGGTTAAAAACCGGATGTTTTCCGTCAAATCTTTTGTTCTGCTGGGAGTCATTCCGCTTTGACAGTTTTATGGAAGCTTTGTGTGTGTGTATGTTTTATTAATTTTATTTTCTGATACCTTTATTTATACTGAATGGATACTGTGGTGAATCATGTTCTTTTCATGAAAAGTTAAATGCATCGATTGGGTGTAAACGAGAAGAAAACTGTTTACACACACTTGTTGCTCTGTGTAATATATTAAACTCACACCAGAATAAGACAAGGAAGAAGAACACGTATGCTTAAAGAGCTGTAAGTTAAATACAAAAACGTTTTTATGTTGTATTTGATGTTGTAATGTTGATTTAGTAACGATGTTGTAATGTTGTATTTAGTTTATGCAAACATATTGTAAAATAAAACACAGTGCACTTAAGAAAGGCATAGTTATATAATACCAATGACCAATTCCGAGTTAAATTCAAGTTGTCAAGTTGATCTGTAGTGAAACAGATGGCGAACATATGTTCATGATGGAGTGTCAAGATCGATCAACTAAGTTTGTCTAGCACGACCTTTGAAAACTAAAAAGGCTGTGAGGAAGCTACGTATTACAGTTTTCAGTATTTTTAACATTTGGCGCTCCAACAATATTTCAATCAGATTGTGGTAGAGAATTCAGCTAATCAAGTCATATATAAACTTTGCTCTATGTGGAAATAAGTTAAAATAGTTCATGAGAAATGTCATTTTCAAATGCAAGTATGTGTTGAAAATGCTAATCAGTATATGCAGAATATGCGAACAGCATGGATGAACGATAATGAGGCAAATAAATGGTCAAATAGTTTAACCTCTATTTAATTTGTGAAGAGAAACACAACAAAAAACAATAATTCCTTATGAAGACATGTTTGGCGTTAAAGCTAAAAGGGGCATAGATCGTCTTTATTTCCTGGCAAAGAAATCGCAAATATTGAAACCGAAGAACAACTCGAAGAAATTACCAATCAATTTGAAATCTATGAACAATTTTAAGAAATTGTTAATACCTCTAAAAAGTTTTGTTGGAAAAAGTAAAACATTTAGGAAACCGAAGAACAACTCGAAGAAATTACCAATCATTTTGAAACCTATGAATAGTTTTAAGAAATTGTTAATACCTCTAAAACTTGAAGTCCTAAATAAAATTTAATAACCTGAAGTCGACCGTGGTAGTTCAGAAAGCCGAAATGTGTTAGCTGTTGTTCATTGAATAAAAAAAATCTGACTTCTTATTAACTGGCGAATAAAAATGGCTTCCTCAACCAGCTTTATGCATGTAATCAGTACATAATTTGTAAAGAAAAGTTACTTTCCATAGATGAGATTTCTTCTCGAGAAATATCACTGAAAGAAATAACTGCAACCCATTCAAAAAGCAAGGATGAAGGCTATATCTGCTGTCATTTCGAAAGGAAGTGTTCCACAAATAAAAGCAATTTTAAAACAAGGGGCTCTTGTACAATTCAAAGTAGCAGGTTAGGTTGTTGCCATAAATAAGATTTGAATTACATAAATAAGTAAAACTTTCATTATTATTATTTTCTTTTCTACTTAGGAATCTACTGCACAATTAATTATTTTTAATTCGATTTTTTCCCTCTATTAAAATGTAATGTTTATTTTAAGTTCTTGGTCACTTCTGTCAGAAAGAGAAGCAAAACAGTGACATTATCCTTATGACAATTTTATCGCTACTGAAATACGGAGAAGAAAATATAAATCTCCGACACATTATCAATTTTCACCACTAGTACATGGTGAATGACGACATTTATCAGTGCAAGTCAGAAATTAATGTGTATTTAGCAAATATTTCGGACATACACCAGGTTAATAGGTAAATGTTGATATCCACGTTAACATTCATCATTTTGGTCTTTCACAGTAACATATACACACAGAAATCTATGTAAGAGATTAAAATAACGACTTAATAGAGTTTTTACCATTAATGTCACTTTATAAATTTTTTGATTTTACAATTTTCAAATAAAAAATTATGACACCGTATAGAGCTGCTGTAAGCTATTTTCCAGTCCACAACGTCAGTTGTCTTCTGGAAGGATTTATTATATATATATAGTTAGTGGGACGCATTCAAGTATCACAAAGAAAGAAAGAAAATTCCCTACAAGAATAAGTGCATGTAGAAATCAGAAAACCCACCATCCTGCTTTATTCAATAGCAGCTGGGATCGAACCTAAAACCGTATACACCTAATTACGCTGTCCTACAGATGTTAGGCTCTTGAAAGTAAGTCTCTGAAAAGTTTTTAATAAATGCTCAAAATAAATATTAAATTTTATTTCTTTTAATCCATAAAATTTTTAATTGTCAGACGATTAGTAACATTGGTGACTGACTTGCACAATTTTTATGATAATGTCTTTGTAGTCTGCAATGAAACGAATAGTAGATACTAGAGAATTTCATTTGGTAATCGTAGCATTATTTCTGTGATCGCCATTTTCCCTTACTTTAGATTCCGAGAGTTTCAATTCATTTCTTGCAAACTTCAGTTTGAGCGGCGCAAATGTATTGAGGAATAAAGCTCGGAAAAGAATGTAAAAAAGCTTATGTAAAAATCACTGATTTTGACTCATCACGGAATAGGCAAGACTTTGACATTGTTGTTCACGAAAGAATTGTGAAAAAAATAAAAATAAATTAAAAAATGGCTGCTGAAATTGATCCCCGATCAATCCTCTTCGTATTTTCAACTTTTGGAACTTCGTTTTCGAATCCTAAAACCAATGATGTCCCACCTATGTAATCGAACAGCTCTAAAATGGTAGAATTGAATAATAGAAATTTTGTGAAACAAACACACACACATATATACACACGCATATCTTTGTATACATATGTATGTTTATAGATACATATGTGTATGTGTGTATTCAATACCAAACTTAGACATGGATGTTGTAAATCGAAATCCAATTAAAACTTCAGAATCTGATTTAATTAGCCTCCTCATTTCATGAAATGCCGCCTAAATCGTCTAGTGGTCAGCGTGCCTGACTGACGATACGGTTGGTTGGGTTTTATGGCGCAAGGTCCGAAAGCGGACATTCTGTGGCAAGAAAAAAATTTTGAAGCAGATATTTATTTATTTTTTTTTTCTTTTTAAAACCCAGGCAACATTTAAATTTTAAAAAACAAAAATCAGTGTACATATATATTAAAACCCAATTATAAAATATGAAAGGAAAAATTAAAAATACATATAATTTTAAAATTTAAAACATTTAAAACACAAATTAAATATAATGTAAAAAACCTATTGCCCTCAAATAGGTAAATAGGTTCCTCTGGGGTGGTTCTGCAAGCAAATCAAATAAGGTTAAAATATCACAGTTAAAAATGAATAAGAGATATTGGTTAAAATATGGACATGAAATTAATATATGATAAACAATGAATGGTTCATCTCACGTTTCACAATAAGGATTTATTTCTTTTAGAAACTAATATCTATGTGTGAAACGTATGTGTCCGATACGAAGGCGAGTTAATCTGACATCAGCACTTCGTAGTGGTTAAACTGGTAATGAGATTATATACGGAAAAATGGAAAAATTTGTTGGTGACCTGCATTCTTCAATACTCCTGGAAAAGAGAATAGAAGATATTTTTAACACACTTCCTCACATCCGAAAGGGGAATGGATGATGGCATTGAAGTTGATGCTGCTTTAGCAGCCACATCTGCCTTTTCATTTCCCTCGAGACCTACGTGACCTGGGATCCAACAAAATTTGATATCATACCTCTTGCCAGCAGCAGGGAATCCAATATTTGGAAAATCTTGAACACAACCGGATGACAGTGAATGTTTGAATTTCCCAACGCTTCCAATACACGCAAGATGTCAGTATACACGCAAAAGGAATGCGAATTTACAATATTCACCAGCTGAAGCGCATTATAAATTGCAGTAGCTTCAGCTGTAAAGATGGAGCAGGAAGCATGAAGGCTGTAACTGTATGTAACATTATTCATAAAAATACCACAGCCGACATGTCCTGCAGTTTTTGAACCATCCGTGAATATTGGCGTATAAGAAGAATACTAACAGCGATATGAATAATAGAGCTGTTGGAAAATTGCAGAGGTTGTGTCTGATTTTCTACAGTTGGCAAATGGATTAATTATCAATATTTGTGGATCATACCAAGGTGGATGTGCTAATATGTCCGATTTAATAAAACGGACATCACATAAGTCAAACAAGGATAAATGATTTTTTGTTCGAGTGAGGAAGTGTGGGATGCCGTATGGTCTAGCATCATATATCCTCTTCAGAGCAGAAGTAAGAGCAGAAGAATATAATGGATGATGAGGGTCAGACATAATTTTACAATAGTAATTGAGAGACAGTTGCATACGTTGCAGGTCCAAAGTTGTCCAATTGTTGGCTGCATCGTCTCAGGTCCAATTGTTGGCATATTGCATAAAGACTCTGGAAGGGTGATGTGCGGAATGCGCCAGAACATATTCTCAGAGCAGAATGATGGACAGTGTCCAGTCTGCGTAAAACAGAAGATCTAGCTGATCCGTAAACAACACAACCATAGTCTATGTGGGATAAAATTAATGATTGGTAAACTCGGAGGAGTGACGTGCCATCAGTATTCCAAGATGTATTTGAAAGCACCTTGAGTATATTGAGTGATCGCTTGCACTTCTTCCGCAAATGTAATACATGCGGAAGAAAGGTTAGTTTACGGTCAAATATCAATCCAAGGAATTTTACCTGACTGACAACTGGTATAGCTGTGTTATTTATACGAATAACAGGATCATTGTTGAGGCTAGTCTTTCTGCAGAAATGGACACAACTGCTTTTACTAGGAAATAGTTTATGGCCATTCTCAGCACACCATGCAGCTAATTTATTAACATATGTTTGTAGTTGTCTCTCAATTAAACGCATGTTTGACTCTTCACACGATATTTGCAGGTCATCAACATATAAGGTACATATACAGAAGGTGAAAGCTGGTGAAGAATGCAACTGATATGAAGATTAAAAAGGGTGACACTTAAAATACTTCCCTGAGGAACACCTTCAGGTTGGTTAAAAGTATTGGAGAAAACAGTACCAATAGGAACTTTAAAACGGAGTGTAAAAATTTTTGGATAAATATCGGCAAATTACCCTAAAGCCAAAATCATACATCCTACGGAGAATTGCATAACGCCACGTACGGTTGTAAACCTTCTCTATGTTGAAGAAAATGGAAACATGATGATTCCTCCGCACAAAAGCATTGCGGATCTGCGTTTCCTGATCAGTCATATTATCAAAAGTTGATCTTCCTTTATGGAAGCCATTCTGATTGATATGGATGTATTTCTTTCTTTCTAAGACATATACAAGACGGGCGTTGACCATACGTTCGAGAGTCTTACACAAGCAACTCGTCAGAGCTATTGGTCGATAATGTGAAGGAACAGAAGGATCCTTACCAGCCTTAAGGATCGGAATCATTATTGCTTCGCTCCAAAGTGATAAAAATTTGATTTCAGTCCAGATCCTATTGAACAAAAGCAGCAAGTTCAAAAGGGAATCTGAACTTAAATAACGAAGCATTTGATAGCTGATTCCATCAAGTCCTGGGCAAGTATCATTGGCCTGCTGTAATGCTCTTTTCAATTCCAACATTCGAAATTCACAGTTGTAAGGCAAAGCTTGTCCATGGTTGAAACGAATTGGTGTTCGCTCAGTGCGACTCTTAGTCCTTAAAAAGGAAGGACTATAAGAGTCATTGCTTGAGACACTAGCAAAGGTTTCACCAAGAACGTTAGCGATGTCCTTAGGAGAAGAATACACAGCAGCTCCGGATTTTAATATAGGAATAGAAGATTCCCTGTAGATTCCATTGGCTGCTTTTACTCTTCTCCACAACTGTTTACTGGATGTGGAAGAAGTTAATGATGATACATAGTGAGACCAGGATTCCTTCTGACTTTGACGACGAGCTCTGCGAGCTAATGCTTTTGCTCTCTTAAAGGCGATAAGACTCTCCGTTGTGGGGTATCTTCTAAATAGCCCCCATAACTTCCTCTGTTTTTTATATGTTTCTTAGTATTCCTTGTTCCACCAAGGTTTGCAACGCCTAAGAGGAACTCTTAGGTATTGATGCATCATTTGCATTCTTAATTGTTTCGGTGACTTTACAAACAGCAATATCAATATCTTCGATCGAAGCTACAGCTGTCAATTATCATCTACAGCTGTCAATTGTGTAAATAATGTCCAATCTGCCCGAATATACACTTAAGTAGGTAGACGTTGTCCTACACTACTACCTCCAGTCTGGGAGATGACGAGAGGAAAATGATCGCTACTGTGCAGATGATTTCCTGCATTTAAATTTAATGAAAGCAGAAGTGAGGGAGAACTAATGGCTATATCGAAAGAATGAAATGTTCTTGTGGGTATGTGAAAGTAGCTTTTCTCGTCGGTATTAAGTAGACAGAGACTGTTGTCTGAAATACACCGCTCTATCTGCCGACCGCGAGAATTAGTATCATCATTTCCCCACAAAGGACTATGGCCGTTAAAGTCACCTAACAGTAAAAATGGAGTTGGCAGCTGATCTATTAATGCATCGAGTTCCTCTTGGCGGATGACATCATGTGGTGGTAAATATAAACTACAGACTGTCAGCAAGCATGCTGTATGGATTCGCACAGCAACAGCCTGTAGCATAGTATTCAAAGGTTGGGCAGTGTTGGGATAGTTATTAGATGGTAATATACAAACCCCTCCAGACACTGCATCCCATCATCACCAGTCTTTTCTAAAGCTTTTAAACCCATGCATCGAAAGTTATTTCTCGACTTCAGGAATGTCTCCTGAAGTGCAACACATGCGGGGTTGTAGGCTGAAATAATAGACTTGATGTCATTATGATTAGAACACAAACCATGGCAGTTCCAAGAAACAAAGGAAGTTATTGTTCAGTTAGAAAAGCTCCTTTCTCGGAGCTGGAAGGCATGTCATCTGACATCTCCTCGAATGACAGATCTTCGTCAGAGGGATGTAGATATACAGCGCCAGCTTCCAGGGATAAGGCTTTACGGATGGATATGGAGGGCCTAGAATGGCCCTCCTTTGGAGATTTTAGTTTTAAGGCTTTTAAGGCTTTATATCTAGCCGTTGAAACTTTTCTACGGAGAGTAGTTGTAGATGTTGCTTTTGGCTTTTTCTCAATTGTAAATTGTAACTTAACTATTGGAAGTGAAAGAGCATCCGTTTGCATACTAGCCGTTCTGGTGACTTTGGCGGCGACAGTTGCATAGCTAACTCCTGCTTGAGGTGTACGAGCTGTAACAGCGCGCCTAGCCTCGGGATATGAGCAATTATTCTTAATTTAGTAGTTGTGATCTCCTTTTCCAGCATCCAGATAGGACATATTCTAGAGTAGGAGGGCTGGTCACCTTTACAGTTTAGACACCTCTCCTTTGCAGTACAAGACGAGCTGTCGTGGCCAACTGCTGCGCAACGGGCGCAAGTCAGTTTGCCCCTGCAAGCCGCTTTGGAGTGACCAAATCTCTGCCACTGGAAACAGCGCAAAGAATTTGGAATAAATGGCCCAACGGATAAATGCATATACGCAGCTTTAATATGCTGCGCTCTGGTATCTGGTATCGCAAATGTCAGTACGAGAAGTTTAGTATTGATAATCTGCCCATACCGTCTGACAGTGATGCGTTTTACAGCACAGACCTTTTGATCTCTGAGATTTTCTAAGATCTCGTCAGCAGGCGCATTTAGCAAATCCATAGAAGATACCACACCACGTAAAAAGATAAGATTATTATGAGGTTGGACGAGTACCTCAAGGTTAGCAAACATGTTCATGCTGCTTATAAGAGTAGCTTGAGCTTCTGAATCAACTTCTACCAGAACGAAATTTCCGGATGCTCTTTACTTCGCAAATATTACCAGAAATATTTTTCTGGATTAAGAAAGGGGATACAGTATCGAATGTACCCTCTTTCCATTTCACAATATAAAATTTAGCTTTCATTAATGTCAGAGTATGCTCCCGTGGGAGAGAAGAGAATATAAATGTTTCCATAATAGAGATGGAAAATTCGGGACCTGACGGCACCACCCACTACCGATTCCAACAAGGGGATGTAGACCAGCTGCACCAGTGCTAGCCAGGTTCTACACGCTGACAGTACATCCCTGAGGTGGCCTCCACCCTTAACGAGTCACCCAGTAGTTGTACCAATCGCTTTATCCATAAAGCCGATTGATGTGCTGAGAACCCCAACTCACCTCCCGTTTACCTGAAGCAGAGGCCAAAGTAATGTGTTGGTCTCTGGGGGCCTCAATTACCAGGACCCTCCTTTCCAGGGACGCGGGTCTCCACGCACGGCAGACACGTGGGTGATTTAGTCCTCAAGAGTAGCTAATAGCAACAGAGCGGCGAAAGCTACTCAAGGGGAGCCCTTAACCTCTTACGAGGCAACCACAACGAGGGAGAAAAGGAAGAAAAAGCAGAAGAGTAGAAGAGAGAAAGAAATAAAGAAGAGGACAGATCACTGGAATCTCTCGGGATTGTGACACCCGTGTTTACCTAAAGTAGGTAAGCACCCTGAGGGCACCAGCTGCTGGGATGGGTCGTTTTAAAGAGAAACATCATGTATTAAAAAACTTGTTCAGGATGTATTGAAATTTATTAGGAAAATAAACTGACGTATTCATGCAATGAATGCTAGAGCCTCTCGTATAGCTTTAAAACTATGCAGTTTTAAAGCTCGTCTGTAGTTTTAAATCTTTAAAACTATACAGTTTTAAAGCTCGTCTACATTTTTAAAACTATACAGTTTTAAAGCTATACGAGTTTTAAAGCCGTGTATAGCTTTAAAACTGTTCTGCTAAGGAGAGGTGTCTTTTCCCTCTGTTTGTATGAATGGGTTGAGAATGATTGTGCCTACCCTATAAAGGGGTGCCTATGGCATATGTGTACTGAGGAAGTCAGACTCCACACCAAAATCCACACTCCATAATGACAGCCTAGCTGGCCCACGACAACAACAATGTTAATGTGTTTATGATCAATCATATTGTTAACGAAAAAGAAATATAGTAAAAATTGTAACACATAGTTTGAAGTATAATTGAAAATACTACCTTTACAAGAAAACAATACCGTGTACCTCGTAATCACTTGATTATTGTATATTATTATTATATTTGGTTTATTTTATTTTTTATTTATCATTAAATTTATTACAAAGTCAGAATGTCTATTTTTTTTATTTTTCTTTCCCTTTAAATTAAGTTTCTTTTGTTGGATATAAGTTTTTGAGAAATCGATTAAGTCCTCTTTTGCGGCATTTTGATATAAAACTCGTCCTTTCTTTGTTTATCAATTTATTATTTTTTCTTTTAGTCTTCGCTGTAGAGTATTTTAAAAAATCAAAAGCTTTTTCTTTTGTTTATTTTTAAATATTTCTTTGAGAAGTTTTGCTTTATTTTTTAATTTTATTCTTTCCTTCCTGTTCTCCTTTGGAGGGCGCTTTTAATATTCATTTTCTATTTTCAACACTTTATTTTCTTTATATTTTACTGATCGTAAATCATGCTTTTTTTAAAATTCTTTATTCAGTGTGAGTGTGAATACATTAATCTATTAATTTCACCAAATTTGTTGTTTTTTTTTTATTTATATTTTTGTGTTAAGTTTTTATTTTCACCTAACTTTTTATAGATCTTTTCAAAGTATTTATCTTGTTCTACGGCATGTTTTAACATAAGTGTTTTTAACTGCACTTCTTGTTTTTTATATAATCTTTATTTAAATAATAGTAAAAAAAAAGTCAACTTTTTATTTATAATTGAATACATTTCAAAGGTAATATTTATATTTGACTAATCTTTCGAATTTCTGCCATATAGTTTTTGAAACAATATTTTTCATTGTTCCCTGGTGAGACGGGGCAAGATGTTGTTCCTGTCATTTTCGTGTTGTCTTCATTATAATTTAAATTTAGACTTATTTCTTTGTTTTCTTATCAATTTAAATAACTTTTAACGTTTTTCAGGTTATTATTGCTTAAAATTATTATTAATATTGTTTAATAGTGTTATTTTTTAATTTTTTTCCCCAAATATTAACACACAACTCTTTTTAATTTTCAATTCAAAATTTTATTTTAATTTAAATTAAAATTTAAACTAACACACAAACATCCTGTACCATTTCAGATTCATCAGATGTTCCGTATCTGTTAAAGTTTGAGTGACCAAATCTGAAAGACTATCCCAATTTCAAAAATTTTCGATTGGTTGAAGGTCTGGTGATTTATATGGCCAAGAGAGTCGTAGGTGTCCATAGATATGTGAGTCTGGAGAACCACCTCTTGTGAGGAAGCAATATCACGTTGGAATGTTTATAGTCAATCTATTTTAGACATGTGAGATGCCACACAAGGATAATCTTTCGAGGAGTTCGATCTGGCTCACCAATATTCGATCTTGCCTCGCTCCTTCAGAATCTCCAAATCATCGATAAGATGCTTATAGTGACCGTTACTATGTATTTTTGATTCAGTATTTAAGTGTAATCACAACCGTACCCCATTTTTTGGCGGATGAGGCTGCGGCGGATATGTTCATCCAGCTTCAAGAATTTCAAATATTCTGTCAAGTTCAGAATCACCTCGTCGGAATAAAAAGTTCGATAACGTCCCAACGAATCATTTTTTGCGTTTCCAGGAGATCCTTCAGTTATCTTTGATACAACGACTGGAGATAAACCATCTGCAAGTGTAATCAAGGGGTAGCAGCTGCACAGCAGAAAAATCCGCCGAGAATGAAAATAACGATTATTGTGTGTGTGATTCTGATTTGATAATTTAAAAGCTTTATAGTACAAAAATATTCAGTTGAAATTTCACATGGAAATATCAAAGCGTTACTTCATTTATTTGAATAAATATGTATGTATGTATATATATATATATATATATATATATATATATATATATATATATATATATATATATATATATATATATACACACACACAATTATATTTAGATGCATTTGTTTTTTAAATTTGAAAATATATTATTGAGGATGAATGTACTTTGTATTCTGATTAATATGTAATTTTAATTCAAGTATTCTTTCAACTTGTCCCAAAAAATAATAGCTAGAAAAAAACAACATTGACTTGTCCTTTTAATTTTTCATAGTTAAAATTATGAGATAATTCATAAGGATAATTTAATTCAAAGTTTAATAGATTGACAAAAGATAACACTATTTTTAATCAACTGTACAAAGACAGAATAAATTGTTGATTGAATATAGGTCAAAATACTAATTTTAATGAGGTAAAATATTTCATGTGCCAGTTTGTTCAATTATTAGTAGAATTTATTCTGGAAAGCATATGATATAATTTAATACATAAATAAACTAAGCAAACACTTTCTAAATCAAATTAAGCTCGCTTGGTGCAAGAATATCACCGAGGGTATTTGAATGCCTATAATTTTCCCTCTCCGAAATTAGGGAAACAGAATATCAAGAAAATACATTCCTAAATTCCAAAAGCAAATATTTTAATTAGAGATAGTTCATTTGAATTCAGTTGTGGTAGGATATACTATAACATTAAAATATTTCTCTTAAATATTCTTTGAATAAGAGTATTTATATACTTATGTTTATTTTATTTTTTTTTTACAATAAATTGGCAAGAATGAACTTTTTGTAATTTAAAACTAATATTACAATCTTTTCTCATTTATTATTTATTTATTATTTTATACTAATTTAACACTTTTAATATATTTGTTACAAAATTATGAGCTTTCATGTTTAAAGTAGGTAATATAAATTTCAAAATCTTTTTTAAAAATTCTTTAACTCTTTTGTGGAATTGTGGGATCGTAGCCAACAAATACGTGTTTCATTTGTTTTACATTTATTCATTTGTTTTACATTTATCATTACATTTAATTTTCTCGCCTGTTTCAATGCACCAAATAGTATCCAATTGATTAACTTAATTTCCTGCAAATAATTTTGACCTCGAAAATGAATTAAATGAACAATGAAAAATGACGTACTAATGATCATTGTTAAGTCTGATCCATTTCTGATTCATACGAATTATAATTAAGTTAGATATTTTCAAAATAATAAATAGTTTTGGCTTTCAGAGAAAAAAAAAATGTATATAGCTTTTCGGCAAAAATAACGATATTTAATCCATTTCAGCGGTATTTTTTATTTACTTAACTTTGATCAAAGCGATATTTTGTTTCTCGAAATGAGGCCTCATATGTAAAACTGAGCTCAGAGGCAATACAACTCAATGTGGAGAAAGGCCTACAGTGCCCATATCTGTTTTCCTGGCAGAGGACCCTGGGGTGCGAAGCATATATACCAGTTAGGTGGTCAGTTTAATAAGGATTCCCAGTGCTTAGCTCCCAATCATGCTTGGTAACTAAGTTTTATCCATCTATTGAAGAAAAAAAAAGGTTGAGTCAATCTTAGTCAACCTGAGGATCGAATTTCGGATCTGTGCCATATTATGTCATGGTTTCGGACCTAGGCCGATGTTCGAGGTCTCACCTCCAGACTAGCTAAACTCAATTGTAAGAGGTAAGAAACTCTTATACATTTATATCCGCGGTTATTTACAATAAAATTATGTCTGGTTTAATATGCATCCTGATGCACTTCTGACTGGCGGCCTGTAGGGAAAAGCGAAAGCACGTTTGCTTAAAAAAATGCTTCTTAAACAGGGAAAGATAATGAATACATGTTTATGTGTAAAAAAATATGAAACTAATATTATAAAAAGAAAAAAGGATTTGAAGGTGTTTTTTTTAAATTTTTCTCAGTTTAGCACGTGTGATAATTTCAAATGGAAAATTTTCTAGGAACTAATTTGAATGGTGTCGTGTAAACTTACTTTATTTTATGGTGAGATCCTTTTGACCATTAGAACAATCGGGTGCATGACTCGAGTTTATGAGAATAAAGTAATCCATAATTCTGCGAATTGTTATTGTAATAGATACCTTTTAACTAACGACATTTCTAATAAGTTCTTTGAAAGGACACCGAAATATACTCTCATTGTAGTACCACATGGAGAGATTATCTCTATTCTTTTACCCACCAAAATGTTTTTACTATGTACCAGTATATCTATATATATGTAGTGGAAATGAGGAAGCAGATGCCCTGGCTAAAAGAGGAGTTGGTAGTTCTCCAACTGACACTGTGTTGCATTCTATTCTGGAGCATTCCACCTGCATATGAGTGGTGCTTTGTTGGCCGTCCTGGTGGTTCCATGGATTTAAAGGGTTCTAGGGCTTAACAGACTACACACTTTAGGTTAGTTAAAAGCCATCTTCGTGACCTTAAATTTGATGACGCTCCGTCCTACTTGTTGTAAATGCCATATGTCAACCATGCAAGTCCCCAATGTCATCTTCTGCGTCTGATATTTACTAAAAAGAATTTCCTTGCGAATCCATTGCTGTACTTGATTTTCTGAGGATTGAGGGGCTCGTGGATCTGGTGTAGCAATTCTACATAAGATGGCATGAGAAACAACAACAATATCTGCATATGTAATTCTACATATATGTGCTGTACATGTACTTGCTCACCATGGTTAAATTATAGGAAGGAATTCTTCCTATTACTTAGCCTGATAAGAGAAAATTCTTTCTATAACTTTGCTTGAAATGAGGGAATTTTTCCTATTACTTGCCCTCATTGGAGGGAATTCTTCCTATTACTTAGCCTAATAGGAGGGAATTCTTTTTATTATTTAGCCTGATAGGAGGGAATTCTTTCTAATATTTAGCCTGGTAGGAAAGAATTCTTCCTATTATTTAACCTTATAAAAGAGAATTCTTCCTATTACTTAGCCTGATTAGAGGGAATTTTTTCTAATATTTAGCCTGATAGGAGGGAATTCTTCCTATTACTTATCCTGAAAGGTGGAAATACTACCTATTATTTAGCCTGATAGGAGGCTCCTAATAAAAGGCTAAATAACAAGAAGTAGAAGATGCTGGGTTCGGTCGTATTTACTTTTGCATAACAACTGAGCAGTTGCGGTTCCACTTCCTGAAACATATCGGTCAGGTTGGGTATTTGGTGCTTTTCTAGACTTCTTATTTAAATGTACATGAATGCAGCCATCCATGGAAAGAATCTCCATCATAATGACATCCCACGACATGTATTTAAACATCTTGCAAGAACAATCAGCTTTTTTTTGCATATTTGTTTTACCGTTTCAAAGTTTATCTTAGTTATCTCAAAACAATTTAAAGACAATTGCAGCAAATTGTACAGCAAAAAATAAGCATTTACCATAAATGAATGAAACCAACTGTGCATAAATCGAGATATATCGTATCTCTAAATAACGTCTTAAGGAATAAAAAATATATATATTGTATTGGAAACCAATAAGGGAAAACGCCAGAGGGTTATCGGGAAAAAAAGGGCATAAATCGGGAGACACGGAAATGCCGTTTGGAAAGGAAAGAAATCGCAAATGGAAGATCCGGATTTATATACGCATTTATTTATATTTATATACGCTTGGATTATGTATAGGCTAGCTTAATAATGTTTCAGAAGAATTTGCTTTAATATAAATCGCTTTAAGTGATTATTAGAAAGAAATGTACATTTATATTTATGGGTTATATAAATATTAATTAAATCTATTATCTAAATTAACTGGAACGGATTCTATTCGGATAATTGGATTTTTTTCGGAAAAGAGATCTATTTTAATTAGTTATTGTACATTGAAAAGGGGGTTAAAACGACATATTTTTAAAGAAAAATAATTTTGAATGAATTAAACGAAAAGGCGATAACTTTACTTGTTAAGGTACTTTACAAGTGCTGTACATTAATATAGTATAAAAGAACAGTGTTTGCTGAACATCTCGGTCAGAGTAAGCTGTCTCACTGCTTTCATCCTTTTTTGGACAGCCAAATCGCGTATCCTATCGCTATCCGCGGACTATCCAAATCGCGTAATTTTCATGCGGTCACATTCGAGCTGACGCTCCATCCATTTCAAAGTTGGCAAATGCTTCACTAGCTGATGGTGCCGTATCTGCTTCAACTTGGACATTAAGGTCTTCTTCCTTAATATTTTCAATATGTTTGACAACCATTTGTAATTAGAAATCAAGAGTCTCATTCATAATCCATTCTCCAATATCTTCATCACTAAATACAACCCTGTCTAGTGATCAGAGTGCCTGACAGCGGATAGTGAGGTCCTGGGTTCGAATCCCGCTTTGGGCATGAACTTTCTCTCTTTGTCTTTTCGTCATATGAATGGGTTAAGAATGGTTGCCTATCATGTAAACGAATACCTATGGCATGTGTGTACTGAGGAAGTAGGACTCTATCCCATAGAAGGGTTCATTTGGAAAAGTGAAGCAATGCACTCCATATTGCCAGCCTAGTTATCACAAGACAACAACAACATCGATTTCAACCTTTTACCTGTTTTTGCTGGGATTTCAGATTGAATATTCTTAGGTATCTTGAACAGGATAACATTGGCATCGACACATGGGTTATATTTGAATTTTAGTAAAAACATGAATTAAAGCAATAATTAATTAACCTATCATTTGTTTTAATTCAATAATTAAAAAACTCATTATTTGTTTTTAATTCAGCATCTTGAACGATGATGAAACTGTTAAGGATTTTAAAATAAAAATTGATGTGTGGTGTTATGCATTAATAATCTATGTGCAGATATCATTTTTGAGTAAAGCCATTCAGGGTTATGAAATACATTTATTTTAAAGTTTTTGAAAATAGTACTTATTTATAAAGAGGAAATGAGGAGAGAATTAGTGATAAATCTGCTCACCTGTTAACAGCCAAATGTTAAGTTTATTTATGGTACTTAAAAAAATAACATCTTGAGTTGAATTATTGATGTACATAATGAAAAATTTGTATTCTCATATTAATTTTTTAGCATTGTTTTTTAAATTCCATTTAGATCATTTGTTTTCTTATTAGATTAATGCCGTTTGTGTGCTTAAGTCTTCTTAAATTCTTCAAAATTGGTAAAATTGGTTGATTCGTCTCTGATAAAACTGATAGAAATTCAGCTAAAATTTTATAAACTCCTTAAAATAATAAATCTTAAAATTAATACAATAGAATATCATTAAACTAAATTGATATGCAAACTAATTTTACTCAAAATAGTTTTGCAAAGGATATTAAATGCAATTGTTTTCATGCATATAACAGAATTTTTCAGTAAGTAAATATTTACCAAAAAGATTTACACAATCTTAACTGTGTTGAATTTTTATTTTCGTGTAAAATAAAACTTAAAAATCATGTAATAATTGTCATATTCTAGCAACATTTTTTTGGTATCATATAAAAAAAGTATGAGTTTTTAAAAACAGTTATAGTATTACCATATATACGCATTTTGTGATGTTGCTTACCGATATGGAGCTGATATCACTACGAAATTCTTATGCAAAAGCTGACTCAAACCCATCACTGCCGATGTTTGCCCATCAGGATGCCGATAAGCTTGTATTTGCTGGGCTATTTCCATTAGAACAATAGAGTCAAGCAGCTCAATCTAACAGTAAAACCATCCACTTTTGAGAGAGAGGTCAAAACTGCAAAGTCACTGCTAAATTAAGGGAAATAAATGATGCACTTAAGTTTTCTGTCGGCATAAATAGCAGGGTGCGTGCTTGAGAATCTTAACATGTTGTACATAAATATCCATTAAAAAACACAAACGCTGTGGATAAATGTTACGAAAACTTGTACAACTGCTTTATCATATGTGTTACACATTATGTTAAGTCAAAGCAAAATATTTTATTTGACTATCATAAGGCATGACCGCATGACCTATTTTTCCCCGTTAAAGATGCTATATATCTATATCTATCTATCTATATCTATATATATATATAACCTTATAAACTGCCACTACTGAGAATTGCAGAATACTGTGCTTCTACATTCCTTTCAGAGTAGATCCTTGAATTTTTTCAGGTTTCCTCCGTTAGGATACGTAAGTGAAATCATCTTTTACTAAAAGTCCTCCAACAAAGAAACATTTTTATCGATGAAAAAAAAAGCTGTTAGATCATAAATAATTTTGTATAATATTTGAGTGTATCGTTTTACTATCATTTTTTGGACAGGAGAGGGCTAATTTAATCTGACCCTGTCTTTGAAACTTTATTTCGAGCCACTGCAAACATTGTCCCTTGAGAGGAGGGAATCGAACCCATCAACCATTGAACGGAAAGATAAGATGCCAGGTATTAAGCTGTTAAATTGGTTATTGGAAGCAGAAACATTTGATAGGAGGATTCCGACCTCATAACCTAATGCTGCTAGACATCCTAATCAATAGAAAAGAGCTGGTCACTTCTTTCTTCCTTGACCTAATATTGGCAACATATGGACTTGTTTCGAACTTGCAATAGTTTTATTGACAGCCTGTGATGCCACAATTTATGAGTTTTAAATATTTGTAAGGCGTAATGTTTCTGCATTGAAATATTATGGAAAGAAGCATCCCACTTGTGCTATTGACATCGTAACATGTCAACACTAAAAATTACAAGGCAATTCCATATTGATGAATTAGAGAATTTATGTCTTTCGTGAGATTAAGGGTTCCCATTGAGTTGTTATCGCAGCTCTGTGGTTATTAGCTCCTCTTGGGTCATGCGTGGAGACCCGTGTCCTTGGAAAGGAGTGCTCTGGTAATTGAGGACCCCAAAACCAACACATTTACTTTGGCCTCTGCTTCAGGTACATGAGAGGTATCTGTGGTAATCAGCACATCTATCGGCTTTATGGATCAAGCGATCGGTACATCTACTGGATGACTCGTTAAAGGTGGAAGCCATCTCCAAGGATGCATTGTGAGCGTATAGGACCTAGTGCAGCCAGCCTGTATCACCTTGTTGGGATCGGTTGTGGGTGGTCATATATCCCACGGTAGCAACTGTTAAATAAAGTCAATGACAATTTTTTTAATAGTTAAATAAAAGGCGAACAATTTTGCATCTGTCTCTCCTTTTCTTATGTTAAAGAGAATATCGGAAGTAGTCGAAGATGTAAAAATATCTAGAAAATGATCTCTGGTGATTTACTAGTGGAGGTTGGCTCATAAATTAGAGCAACCTTTATAGCAAATATGCAATATTTGGCTAATCCAGAAGTAAGTTTTATGCCTTACGGTTATCTGGATTTCTCACATGGCGTTATCTCAGTTATGGATTTGTTGAACACGCCAAGGACTGAGATTCTAAGAAAAATCTACAGGATTAAAAGATTTTTGAAGTTAAACGCATCCCAGTTAGAAGAGATGAGAAGTGTATCGCGACATTAAACATCTCATTCTGACTTTTGAGACTCCAGATCTTCCGCAGAATATTAAAGGGCAACTGGGAATCTACCCATTCGGCCGTATGTTCAAAATCCACTGAGATATTTTCAGCGCCTGCGCTTTTGGTCACTGGAATAGTGCTGGCAGTGTCAAATTCACCTGTGCTTGTTGTGCGTTGGTAGGTCACGATAATTCAAACTTCACAGAAAAGGAGAAATGTGGCAACTGTTACTCTCGAAGTTTTCCACACTGGGTACTAAAAAAAAGTGATAATCATAGTTAAAATTAACAAAAAAATTTCTTCTCCTGAAACTCGAAAAATAGTCATTTCACGGACTCCACAAGATAAAGTTAGTTATGCAACCGCTGGGAAAATCTGTAAAACCAGAAGCACATAGACGGACTCTATAATAATCACCTCTTCAACATTTCCTCAAAATCCAGTATCAAGATCAAAAACCTTCATTTCAAACGTCATCAAAAGAAAATCTCCTTTGGCGAAATTAAATGCCAAAGGCGTATAAGCTAAAATCTTCAAAGGAGGGACCTTCTAAGAGCTCCGTTCCACCCGAAAGCCTTTTCCTTATCAGCTAGTATTGTTTCTCTACATCCCTCAAACGAAAAATTTTTCATTGGATGAATCAAATGAGGAATCATCAACTGAGTTCGGGAAAGGAGATTTTCAATTTATAACTTCCTTTGTTTCGTATAACTGGTTTGGTTAACACTTACATCTCGATGTCATCGAGTTTATAGTATCAGTTTATAATCCCACATGTGTAGTACTTCAGAAAATTTTATGAAAATCTTCAAAGAACATTTAAATGCTTTAAGGACTGTGAAGACGGGGCAGTGTTAGGTGTTGTTTGCATGTTTATATCAAATGATTTCCTTGGCACTGATCATTCAATTAATACTTCTCTACATAGTTTTTGCTGTGAGAATACAAACAACAGTCCATATCGGATAGTTTACATCGAATACTTTTATCCAGTTTGAGGGTGTACCCAAAGTATCAATTTTAAGTGTCACACTATTTAGCCTTTACATTAATAATATTAATTATCTTTTATCACTATCTATCTATGATACATTGTTTTTTGACGACCTAGAAATATTTTGTTAAGGGTCCAATATGTGATTGAGAGATAATTACAAATAACTATATTAATAAACTTGCTGCCTGATTTTCTGAGAATGGCCACACGTTATCTTCTAGCAAGAGCAAACTTCTGAAGAAAGACTAGCCTTCCCAATGATCAAATGGCTTATAACAACAACTATCATATACAAATAGTCAATGAAATAAAATTCCTGGGAATTATCTTTGATCGAAAATTAACCTTTATACCGCATGTTTTACATTTGCGGAAGAAGTGCAAGCGATCGCTTAATATCCTCAAGGTGTTGTCAAATACATCTTGTGGCGCAGATCGCACATCACTTCTTCGAGTTTATCAGTCATTGATTTTATCCCGCATTGACTACGGATGTGTTGTTTACGGATCAGCTAGATCTTCTGTTTTGCGAAGACTGAACACAGTCTATCACTCTGCTTTGAGGATATGTTCAGGCGCATTCCGTACACCACCCACCGTCGTGGATCTAATGGTAATGGTAATAATCTATTAATGGCATACCACGTATGTCATTAATTACCATGAAACCCACGACAAATGCAGCAGTCTATATTATTCTACAAAGATTATGTCAATCCCTCATCATCTATTACATTCTATGATACTTTCCTCCGCGCTTAAGACACTATATGATGTCCTACCATCTACCAACATACTTTTTCTCGATCGATTCCATTTGCACATGGGGTTATCATACCAATGTGAAGTTCTGATTGAGACAGTTGATCCATTTACTCTTCCACCTTGGTATAATACAACAAAAAATTTTAATAACACCTTTGCTCAGTATCGAAAATCGAACACAACACCAATTGATTTTCAAAATCCGTTAACTTCCCATCGCTTTCAGTACCAATTATACATACTTGTATTCTCAGATGGTTCTAAAACAGCAGAATATATTGAATGTGGAATTTTTATAAGCAATACACAGTTTAATTACAGCCTACATTTGTCCTGCTCCATCTTTACTGCCTGAAGCAACAGCAATTTACTACACTCTTCAGCTCATGAATACAGATAACCACAATCAATTTTGTGTATACACTGACAGTATGAGTGTTTCAGAAGCTTTGAGAAACAATAGTTTTACTGGTCATCCTATTGTGCTTAGGATTTTCAAAGCATTAAAGTCCTTGTCTGGAGAGGGATACGACATTATATTTTGTTGGATACCAAGTCACGTAGGTCTTGATGGAGATGAGAGAGCAGATGCAAGGTTTCATTGGATTCAGCTCTCATATCGGTCATCTCTCTGATATGAGAAATGGTATAAAGCCTTATATATTGTCTCTGACAGGATTCGTGGAACTTACAGGTTGGCAACAAATTACATAAAATTTTCTCAATCCTCACCTCTTTATTACTGTTACGAAGTCAGTTGGACACGCCTTCGACACACACTTGGACACACATTTTTCTCACACAGACATTTGTTTTTGAATGAATATTAAATCCATGGACATGTGAGGAACCTTACTCGATTTATCAAATATTAATCTCATTTCAAGATTTTAACTATCAACGTATAGACTTTTGTAATTCTGATATTTTATCTTTGGTTGATTTATTGGGGCATCTACCCCAGAAAACATATTTGCCTTTTAAAGAGTAATAGGTTTTTTACATTTGATTTGATTTTTTTAAGTTTAAAATTTTATATGTATTTAGTTTTTTATGAAAATAGTTTTTAAGTATATTATATACAAATATTTTTGATTTAATGTTTTAATGTTGCTTGGGTTTAAAAAAGATTACTACATGTAAGCATATTTTTGACTCAGCTTGATCCATTTTGGAAACTGCGCCATTAAAAACAGCTAACCAACCAACCTATTGCTTTTATTACTATAATTATTCACATAAACGGAATAAAAATCATTAACATAATTGCATTTCAAACGTGTGAATGTTATAATCAAGTTACTTTAAAGGGAATATTTTTAATGTATGACAAAAATATTCATATTATTTTCGTCTCATTGCTTTTAAAGTTAAAAATTTATTATCATTAAATATTTCAGTAGGGAAGGATCACAAAATTACTTTCAGATGATTATGATTTTGTTTTGAATATGTTCAAAGAATTGTATCAAAGAATTACTTTTAGAAAGTACACAATTTCCCCCTAAAGATGCCTATTAATTCTCCGTATTAGAATACTAAAGCGAATTTTTTTGTTTATTTATTAAGTAACAGAAGATATATAAAAGAATATGGCATTTAATGATGATGAATAATATAAGTTTAAAAAAAAGTATCGTGCAAAGGAATAAATTATTCGAAGAAATGAAAAAAAGACTCTTGTACTTAAAAACGAAAAAATCTATGTACTGCGGTTACAATGCAGAAAAAGTCTTATTTCTTAAAAAAATATGATATAATCATATGTAAAAATATAGATTATGCATAAATATATAAAAAATGATTTATTCTATATGAGATTTGATAAAGCAAAAATGAAATTATCATCACATCGAAAAAAAAGTTTATTTTCCTTTTCTATGTAAGATATATATTGTTGCAAAAATAAGAAATAATAAATTAACACAGAAAATAAAAAACGCATTGATTAAGAAAATTTCAAAAATTAAATTATTTGAGCAAGAAATAAGTCTTTAAAAAGTAAATTATCAACTAAACACACAGCCAGAAAAAAACATTATTTCTTAAATTAAAAAAAAAGCATTTTTCATACTGTTTTTAACAAAAATAAGTCATTCAAATGCATTCGAGCGAATAGACTGCATCTGAAATTACTTCTTTTAAATTAAATAATTGAGAGTTTTTAATTATAATATAATCATTAGCAATTTAACCAGGGATTAAAGCTGAAATTTTTGAGATAGGTTTTTTTTGAGTTGAAAAATTTGGTAAATAAATGTTGTTACATTCGCAACAAACACTTAATTACTATAAAATGCTAATTTTTTTTTATCAAAATTTACTTGAAATAATTTCGTTTTTTATTGTTATTTATATAATTATATTTATGTATTTACAGATGGTTTCTACTCTGATTTCCAATTGTTTGCTACTGCAGGTGTACGTTTAAAGCTGACCAATTTCTATGCTTCTGCATGTGTCTGCAGAACAGCAGTTGACGGAAAGGTTGAGGCAATCGGAATAGCCTTAAAACAACTAGTAGCTCTTCCTGATGTTTTTGACAGAGTGGCTCTGTTCTCTGACTCAAAGGCTGCAATTCAGATCATTAGATTAATTTCTCCCCCATCTTGTGAAATTCTCCATATCCAGGAACTCTTGAAAATTTTGATATCATGAAAGAAACGTGCTGTGTTCCAATGGATACCTAGGCACTTGGGCATCTATATAAATGAAAAGGTGAACTTCTTCGCAAAGAAGGGCGCAAGACTTCGCCAGCCAAGACACACAGAGATTTCCTGCCTCACTATAAAGCTACACCCAAAACAAGTTTATAAAAGAAGTCAAGCTTCTAAACTGCAAGAAAGGATCAAAGCCAAGCGGTGGAAAGACGACCATCTGAATATCCCTGATGGTATCTCCGTGAAGTTGTGGCACATTTTCGACTCCTGACAGGTCCGCATTGGGACTTTAAATTCATTCGACTGTCCGATCTGAAACTTGACAGAGCCCATGAATAGGAATCACCTCCACCGCTGTGCTTCACTGCATGGCAGCTCTGAATCATCGCTTTCTTGGCGAGCCAGAGAACTTTTGGGGCAATGACTTCGGTCATTTCGTCTGCGTTTATGTACTGTTCTGTCTTCGGCTCATGTTGATTTGGTGATTTTTCATGTGTTTTATTTGTGTTATTCCTTGTATTTTGCCCTGCCATTGAAATATATAACTATACTTAAATTATACTAAAATATTAATGTTATTGTTATATAATGTTCAGATATTAAGATTTCCACCTCACAGCAACACAAGGAGCGGAAGTGAATGCACCTTATCTCGTGGAGTACCCAGAGGTTGTGCCATCGAAGCCCCGAAAGTAGGTAGGAGTCTTCGTACATTAGAAGCAGAAACCAATGCAAAAGACCAGACTAGGTGTATCATTCAGAGAAGTAATATTTTACGTGGAGGATATTGCAACCATGACACATTTAACATGCACCATCTGCCATAGCGAACACGACGATTTTTCGATAGTGCGTGGATTGAAATTCTCTACCTTCTATAATGAAATTGAACATCCTAACCAAACATGTCACCACTGCCTACCTAATACATCAATAGAAAGGACGTAATGAAGACAATAGATTCGTATATTCACTAAGACACACCACATGCAATGGGTATACATTAGAAAAATCTGATCAAAGAACTGCATTATTTTAAATAGGCATATTTCCTTTTTAAATTTATTAGTATCATATAGTATGAAATAGAATTCTAACTAGAATCCAGTCTCTAGAATGTGAATATTAAAATCATAACGAAACGTAAATATACTAGAAATAATCTCACATATAGAATTTAATTAACTCTATAAAGAACATTGAGTTTATTTCCTGATGATTACTCTTACTTTTACAGTGTATATAGTAGAATTATTATCAGGGTGAATTTGACAAATTTTTTCTGGCCCGTCAATTTACTTCACACTGAATCTGCTAGAATTAACTTAACGTGATTATATATATATATATATATATATATATATATATATATATATATATATATATATATATATATATATATATATATATATATATATATATATATATATATATATACATACAGGAGTGATTCTAAATGGTTTCTACAAATTAAAATGGGAGATAGTACGTGGATAGTACTCATTCATATAAGCTATATTACATAGGAACATATGGTCGGATTCCACTCTGAGAGGCAGAAAAGAGATAAGCAGTAACGCGTCAAGAATCTATCTCGAATTTACCCCGAGCACAATTTTCCATCACGGTTTGTAGCCTTTTTGAATAGCACATATCCCCACGATAGATTCGACGTAGCAGATCTGTGGCTAGGCCTCGCTCACCAGATCTCAACCCACTGGATTTTTTCTTCTGGGGGCACATGAAATCGTTAGTGTATTAGACGCCTGTAGACTCAACTGAAGATCTCGTGGCTAGATTCGTAATTGCCTGGAGCAAAATTAATACGACACCAGGACTCTTCGAGAGAGTGCGTCAGCCGTTCTTTCGAAGCACGCGGTGTCAACTGTGCAACGACACGCATGGGTGGCATTTCGAGCATTTGCTGTAGCGTTTTCACTAAACAATAAACATGATTGTGAAACTTTTGGTATTATTCATCAGCTTACGCAACATTGTTTTAAGTGTTGGGCAAGCACTGTTTGGTGGGAATTCCTCTTTCCTGCCTCTCAGAGTGGAATGCAACCATATGTTCTTATGTAATTTTTGCTTGTCTGTATGGGTACTATGAAACCCTCTTAATTTGTAAAAAAAGTTTAGAATCACACCCTGTATACATATATACCAGCACTAATTAATTGCCTTATTTATATGTTGCTGCTTATTCTTTCCTAAGCATTTTAAGGGTAAAAATGATAAAAAAAATCATGCTTTATATTTTAACAAAATATACCATGAAATAATAAATATATACATCCGATTTGGTTTTTTTTACCTTTTAATGTAATTCTTACATGCAAATATCATTATTTCATTCATATTTCCTTTCTTCTTTGAAAGGAAGGAATTTAGACGGATAAAGCTGTCATCAAGTTTATTTTTCCGCAAAGGGAAAGGAAAGATTCATAAAATTCTTAGTTTTTCGCTAAAGGCTAAAAACAGTGTTATTTAACTTCCATTTTTATTTTTCCAATGAAATATAATAAATATAATATCCAAGCATACATAATATAAATATCATATGTGACATCCATTTTCCAATATCAAGCAAACATTAAAGTTTATTAATATTTCTATAAAACACACGATTCAGGCTCAAATTTTATCAACATTTCCAGTGCCTGCATTGACTTGGATTCACGCAGTCGATATCAATACCTTAGAACTGGGAGGTGGTAATTTTAATCCCTGATTTAGTTGAACACGTATTGGAAGTAAGACCTCAGAAATCCTGTTGAATAAAAATATTTGCATTGTTTTTTCAGATAAATTACGCTTTCTATAAGTTATCCAACCCATGATATTATAATAACAAGACATTTTTTCTTATCTGGCTGCTATATATATACAAAGTGATGCAAGAGTAATGTACATGGAAAGGTTATGCATCAAAGGCATTCTGCCTAAAGCAGGCTCATACACGCCATGTAATTTTAAGGCGTTGTTCTCATTATCGGATGGTAGTGATTTCAAATCACAGCTAAACCTAAGATACGTCATATTCGATAAAGGCAGCTGGGGCACTTTACGTGGTAGCATTGTCCTCCAAGAGAAATGATATTTCTGGGGGTGACAAGAAAAGTATTGGAAGTTTTATGCTTGATCCCTGCTTAACAAAATCAAGAAGAATCCACCCGCTACTGCTTCTATATAACTGGTAGAGCCCAACTCAGGAGAGTATAGGGAATCACGCTAATGCAACAACATGCTAGATAACCATCCGAAAATAGGTTAGGAAGTTTTCCCGTAAAAGAACCTGCTCAGATGTCGATATCTTCACATGAACATGTTAAAATAAGTTGCTTAATTTGCATCTGTTATCAGAAACAAGTAATTGAAACAGAACCTATAACTTTTGAGAGAAGCTAATATAGAATATTCGATATTTTTTATATATTATTTTACACCATATTATATCTTTGATGTATACTCATTATTTACATAAAAGAAAATTTTTATGATATTTTTTTATAATTTATATTTAAAATAATTATATATTTGTCTCTTTAATAATTATTATATTTCAAATATTTATTAAATCATGTTGTCAAAATATTTTGTGATATATTTTACATGTTAGCTCGTTTAAAACATTAATCTTACCTTACTTTGTTTTAGGAACAGAAATTACGCATTTAGTTCTACAAAATTTCTGACGGAAGAAAACATTTAGGTTACACTGTTGGAAAATGTTTTTAATGTAAATAATTTTACTGTTAAACAATTTTAAAAAAAGCATACAGAAAACAGTTTTTGGAAAGGAAATGCAAAAAACAAAAGGAAACTCATTTGACAAATGTTCCCTTGGCATAGGTAAGTAAAAAAAAAAAAATTAATTCACTTCGAGCAATTTAGTTTTTTAAATTTCATGCTAAAACCATGTATAATTTAAATGTGAAAGATATTTTCTAATAATCTCATTAAATTTTGTTAAAATATCAATAAAGAATAAATTATTTAATCAAATCATTATAAATAAAATTATTAAAAATTAAGAATAAAATTTTCCAGAATTTTCTTAAAATATCAATAAAGAAAAATTATTATCTATCCAGAATAAATAATTAAATTAAATTATAATAAATTCTGAATAAATTATTTTCGAATTAAGAAAATATTTTTTTCTTTATCTTTTAATGAATTTATACAAAATTGATATTTTTGCATAGTAACTTTGAAATTTTTAACGCAACTTGCGAGTCGATCGTTCAGAGGAAAAAGCATTGCTCCTCCAACGCAAAAATCTCAATTGCTAAAAATAACGATTTTTACTATTTTTTAATGCTAATTTTGTTGCAAATGCTGTTTTGCAACAGGAAATATGAGAATGTCGAAATCCCAATTAATCAGCTGAAAACAAGCAGACTGGGATACAGAGCATTTGAACATTATGCTTAGTTATGATTTATTTAATACTGAAGTTATGGAACTCATTCCATTCACATTCTACAGCATTTCGGAATACCAGTGTATTGGAAAAAGCGTAAGAACATACGCTGAAGAGCCCAAAAACAATGCTTTTCTGAACTAATATACATACATACACACACACACATATATACATATACATATATATATATATATATGCATACAAAAAATGCATTAGTCACGCCTTTATTCTTTATTTAGTTTATTTGTCGCTCAACTGTTATCTTTTGCATGAGGAGGAAAATTCGCCAAGGTCCAACAATTTAGAAAAATTCCCCTCTACTGCAATCACCCAAAACCGAGTTGGGATTCGAAACTGAGAACTCTTTAGTCGATAGGCAGAGCACTAACCAGCGCGGCATCTTCCTCCTTGCCATAAAATAACCAATTTATCAAAAAGTATGCTATATCTAAAATTTTAGTTTGTTTTATGTTTTTATATTATAATATATATGAAAAGAAGATAAATGAATATTAAAATTACGGAACTAGTACGATATATCCCACCATTGGCGACTTTTTCATCATCAAACAATTCTAGCATTGTTGCCACTTATAAAGAAATCGTATATATGACGCAAAAATGGCATAAAAACGAGAAAAAAACCAAACCTGGCAATAAAAAAAATCAAAAAAAGCTACAAAAATTCAAATTGGCAACACCAAAGTGAAAACCAGAAACACTATAATCAATACAAAGGACGGCAGATTTGGCGAGGAATATCTTGGTTGGGTATATCATACTTATACCAAAATTACTTTTAAGAAAAAGTTGCGTCGAACATAGGCGGATATTTTAAGTTAGCCATCCAAATGTGTTTCCTACTTCTCCGAATAAAAGTTTTTATTGCAATAGAGAGCCTAAATTGGGCTGACACATAGAAAGAAATCTTTTATACAGATTTAATTAGGAATTTTGTTAAAACTCTCACATACATATCTTTTCATCTTGACTATGCGAGGAGACAGTTGTAAAAAGATTTTGCTATGCATTCAATAAACATGAAAGTTAGCCAATCAAACCTAAATGGAATGATTAAAAATTCATCAAATAAACAAACTTTGTTTATTTAGATGTCAATCAATTCAAGAAAATGCTTTATTTTCTAAAAAAGTACTTACTATCCAACAATTTTACATCTGAATTATTTCTAGTTAATCGAATAAATTATTAACAGCAAATATATAAATTAAAAATTAAGTGTTTTAATTTTAATATTATTTATGTGTTAGTTCTAAATTTATGCTTGTTTAATAAATAATATATTTAATAATTTTAAAAGTTTTTATTATATTTTTTATTTTTATTAATAAATTTTATTTATTATAAATTAAATGGAATATAACTATTTTTTTCAATTATCTGTAAATAATTCATTATAAATTATAAAAATGATAGATTTAAATTAATTTAATGATTAAAAGAAAACCACAGGTATATTTTAGGAATTAATTTTGGGAATTTTCTAGAAAGAACACACATATATTTTTATTAAATTTATAAGTAATTTTTAGGAAATATAGAATTACTATATATTTGCTGTTTGCAGCAAATTAAAATATAATGGAAAACACACAGATATTGTCTATTTCATTTTTATGCTTTGTACTCTATAATTTGTAAGTCTGTAACCATGGAAATATAATTTCCTGAGAGATGTATGGGATAAAATTAATGTAACACATACACACACTAGGTCACATCATGTTCGTTACTATGGCAACGGGATTCAGAGCATTTCTACGATACTGCAGTTTGGATGAAACAGACAGGCAAGAATTTCGGGCAGTTTAGAGTATTAAAATAATAATTCGCTTAAAGGTTTCAATAAACTTATCAAATTTTTAAGTAATGTTTCCTTAATTCTTTTTAATCTTCTGTGAAATGCGTTTCAACTCAAAAGTAAGGATCAAAACAAAGATTTAAAAGGCTTATGTAGAATCTCTTTAAGATAGTGTTTCTTGAAGTAGATGTTTGTAGGTTCGATCTCAGCTACTGTTGAAAAAAAGTGCTATCTTCTTCTGGAAAAGTTTATATAGACTTCTTATATCATATCTATATTACTGTGATATTACTAATTAATTTAACTACTAAAAATACTGCTGCCGAAATTAGTTTTTTTATTTTATTGATTTAAAAATGCTTCCATTGATTTAATTTAGTTGTTCATAATTCAACTATGCAGTATTGCATATGCTTTTTTGCCCAATGGTTCTGGATTCGAGCCCCGGTACAGTGATCGAAATATAAGATTATCTAATTTTTTTTAATCATGACATTGGTGTGAAAACTATAAATTTGTTAAGTTATTTAAGTTATTCCTAGATTTCAAAAATATTTAGATTTTAAAATAGGAAACAGTACTTTAAATTTCTAGTTAATGTGATAAATAAGATCAGATAATAATTTAAACTTCATTCAAATTTATTTATTATATTAATTACAAATATATATATATATATATATATATATATATATATATATATATATATATATATATATATATATATATATATATATATATATATATATATATATAATTTTTTGTATTTATTGGCAAAATATTTTAACGCATATTCGTTTTTAATTATATATAAATATTGAAAAAAAATTTATGTACTTGTAGATATTCAGGATTTTCAAGTACCAAAACGTACTAAAACAAATTTGTGTTGAATTTTCAAACATATTTTTTTTTAATGTGAAGACAGAGAATATTTTGAACAATTCTATATACTTTAATATAATAAATCAAATAAATTTTATGATATTTAAAACAAAGAATATGAATAATAAAATAACGATTTTTCGAGATGCAGCATCTGTAAAAAATATTAATGAAGATTCTATGTTAGAAAATAATTTTCATCCTTAAGTAAAATATATTTGAATAAAGTTTATTTGAAGGAATATAATCTCACAAAATGAAATTTCATATCTAGGTTTTATAAGTTCAGTATAGTATCTGAAAATAACATTTGATTTTTAGACGTATGAATGAACTTTTATTTTAGCTTTCTCGTATTTTTAAATATTATTTTTATTCGCAGGTAAACAACATATTGTTTCTGGCTGATGTATCATCCCGGACGGTTTTATTTGCAAGTCTTGCATTTTGAAACAACATTCATTCGTATGGTTAAAAACATTGCTTATCTGTGATAATTGCGACTAACGATTCATATTTTCCTGGGATATCTGAATATAAAACTAATTTGAATTTCTTAATTTAAATGCGAAATTCGTATTTAGCGAGATTATTATTATTATTTTTTTTTGTTGAGAAAACTGTAATTACAACCTTAGAATTATTTCCTCCCCCGGCCCCGAAATCAAAAACGATTCTAAATAAATCTCTTGCGCTTTGAAATACTTCTTCAGAAATATTTGGAGAGTTGTTTAATTATAATTAAATCTTTAATTAAGCTTTGTTTAAGAAACGTGATGGGCTTACTCTGAGTCCCAGCGCGGACACTAAACCCTTTGAAATGACTCCAAGACGTTTACTAAGCTGAGACGAAAGAAGAAAAGGCAATTATTAAAATGTCTGTGGAGCATAAAATTGAGTTAATTAATTCTTTTAATTTCGGAAAAATGGAGCCTGCTCATTTATTAGGGGGAAAGATGACGCTTGTCACTCATTAAGTGAGATAAATGTGTCAGGATGGCAACACCGAATTCCATGTATTATTAAAAGGAAAAAAAAAAAAGTAAATTTCCCTTTAATTAGAGAAAGAAAAATTTTTATATTCTTTTTTCCAATGAAAACGAAATATTAATCTCTTTTATACAAAGGAAAATAGATTATATGACAGTAAAAACTTACAACAACAAAAATAGGAGTAATTTCGTTTCCCAAAATAAACTTAAAAATTAGAAAGTTAGATTATGTTCAATGATAAATAAATTCAGTTATCTGTTGAATGCCTACTTCATAACCTTAAATCCAAAAGCTCTAGTTATACGAAAAACGACGACGTATGAGAAACCGGTTGTGCACTTACGTCATTGAAAATGACGTAGAAGTAAAGTACAGAAATGAATGGATCTACTCTGAAAGCTAATTTAAGTACTGAAAATGTTAATCACAAAGTTATAGAGCAGTAATGATTTAATATCTATTGACATTTTCTATGCAGATCTACAAGGAAAAGAACGTGTAAAAAGCTCATTGGTTAGTACTTGAGTTCCAACACGGTTACGTCATGCAGTCTGCCACGGAAGAAACAGTTTCGGTTTCAGTGAAGGAAAGTAATGGTAATACGTAAATATCCATAATAAATGAAACAGTAAACGTCGGCACTCGTGCTTAATGGCAATTAACAACTCGCATGTGTTTATGTATGGATTCCAAAGTTATATTTAATTACTGGTTTATACTAATGAAAAGTTAAACCTGGTTGTTGAGGCCATCCTTTCCAATACAGGAAAAGGTTGTGAGTTCGAATCCCGACATAACAAAACAACAGACGTGTTCACTAAAGGCGGAAGGAGTATGTTAAACATATCATGTTAGTAAAGTTATCTTATAGTGAAATGAAACCTCTAAGGGTGACAGACCAAGCATTGAGGGTTTTTGGTCCCAATTTCTAAATTACGGAGACGGCCTACAACTTCCACGTAACTGGTTGAGAATTACTTTGGGCTGCGTCCAGTGATGTAACAAGCCTAGAGTTGGTGCTGATGCAACAAAAACCATTGGAAGCTATGATTTCTCTCATCTTATCCCATATAATCACATTTCTATGTCTATCGTTGTTGTGTTGTACCAGCCAGGCTGATATTATGAGTTGCGATGCTCCACTTTTGCGACTGAATTATATTTTTGGTGTGGAGTCTGACTTTCTCAGTATACACATGCTTTAGGTACCCGTTTATAGAGCAGAGTACATTCACAACCCATTCATACAAAGAAAGGATAGACAGAGAAAGTACATTCATACCCGAACTGCGATTCGAACCCAAAACCTCCCTATCAGCAGTCAGGTACTTCTATGCCTTAGCATCTTTTTCAAATTGTAGTTATAAGTGTTTTATATTAAAGAGAGAGAGAGACTATACTTTTTGGACAGTCCTTATGATAGAGAAATGGAAAGACGCCAATATCTTCCTGAATCCATATTATTAAAAGTTCTGAAAAAAAAAATCCATTTTCTGTATGCCCATTGAAAAATAAGGCATAGGATTACAGTTTCTTCAGGTAAATAAAAACCTTTAGAGAAAAAAAAGTGAGAAATGGTATAAATAGGTAATAAAAAAGAATTTTTTTCCAAGCATTATATATATATAACTTTATGTATATATATATGTATATATATATATATATATATATATATATATATATATATATATTAGACAATATTTTACCTTAATACTTCAATGAAATAGTCAAGGTATACCTCTTAAATATTAAATATGAGTTATTTTTGCAGTATTAAATTTTACGTGTAAACTCTATTCATACTATTTTAAATGTAATTTAAAAAACAGGAATAACCAGACATAACATATAAAATAAATGAGTATAGAAAAAATATGTGACAATGTTAGGCTATAAAGTGGTATTTGTTAACTTTTGCTTGAATGCTTAAATCAATGCTTAAATACCTTTGATACTCTTCTATAAGCTTAACACTAAAAGTATAAATATTTTTACATGCGTATCTGATAACTCTAGAGGAAAAAATTAAAGATGTATGATATAGCTGTATAAAACGAATATAGTTAACATTTGAAATGAAATGAGGTGAAACAAAAATTGATATTTCACCATGCAAATATGATAAGAAGAAAATTCTTATCTTTTTATTTACTATGCAAAGGCAGATAGCGATTAAAAGAGATAACGGGTTTTTTTTAAGTTAACATTATTTTTTTTTCTATGAATAGATAAAAACTTCAGTCTTCTTTAACTTAATATAATAAATATATTTGATGCCGTGTATGCATATAATTTAATACAAATGTTTGTTGTAAGACTTCTTAGCGTTGAAAGATTTCCCCTTCAGAAAAGTCTTTTCATTGAAAATAAACTTTACTGAAGTGTCGAAAGGAAGAAAATGTGGAAAACTTTAAAATATGCACCCTGTCAGAAAAACATTTCTATTCAACTATGGCTGATATTGAACCCAGAACCTTCAGTTCATAAAAGAGCTGTCATATAATTATATCAATGTTTGCTTGTACGTGGAATTAAAACAAATAATTGAAATAAGATTATATTTTAATAAAATATTTGATTCATGTGTTGGATAACAAAATAGTCAATGACTATTGCAAGGCTTGTTAATATTCACTCACTATTATTGTCTTCAGGGAAAAATTTTTAGAAGTTAGACGCATCACAGTTAGGAGAGATGAGAAATTTATTGATACCAAACATCGCATTCTGACTTTTGCGTCCCCAGACCTTCCACAACATACTGAAGCTGCTTATCTGAATTTACCCGTCATGCCATACATTCCAAATCCACTGCGATGCTTCCAATGCCAACGATTTAGACATTCGAGAAGCGCTTGCAAGGGGCAAACTGACATGAGCATGTTGCGCAGCAGTTGGGCATGATAGCTCGACCTGCGCAGCGAAGGAGAAAAGTGTCAACTGTTAAGGTTACCAATCCTCCTATTCTCGAAGTTGTCCTCAGTGGGCACTTGAGAAGGAAATCACCACGGTTAAAAATAATACAAACTGTTCATACCCCGAGGCTCGACCTGAAGTTACCTCACGTAGTCTAATATCTGTTATAAGCTATGCAATCTTTGCAAAAAAAAAGTCGCCAGATTCATAAGTACACAAATTGAATCCATGCTACTTCCTCTTGTTGGATTGCAACAAACTTCATCAACAAGACCAAAATCTGGTTCCACTACAATCAATAAAAGAAAAGCTCCATTGAGTAGATCAAAATCTTCGAATGCTTACGAATTAAAATGCTCAAAGGAAGGCTCCTACTGGCCCTCCATATCCACATGCAAATCCTTGTTCCCGGTGGCTGATGCTGCTTCTCTATACCCCTCCGGCGATGATTTATTGTTGGAGGAAAATGTCAGATGACATGCCTTCCAGCTCTGAGCAAGAAGCTTTTCAAATTAAAAAAATGATTCTTAATTTCTGGGAATTGTCATGACTTACGTTCACATCAGGATGACATTAAGTCTGTAATTTCAGCCTACAACCCAACATGTGTTGCACTTCAGGAAAAACTCCTGAAGTCCACCAATAGCTTTTCCATGCGTGGCTTCAAAAGCTTCAGAAAAGACTGTGGTGATGATGGTTCAGTGTCTGGAGGTTTTCGTTTTACGCCTAACAATATCCCCATCACTGTCCATCCAATTAATTCTACTCTATAGTTTTGGCTATAAGAATGCATACTTCATGCATGTTGACAGTCTGTAGTTTGTATTTGTCACCGCATGATGTCATCAGGCAAGAGGAACTTGATACATTAGTTGATTAGCTGCCAACACCATTTCTGGTGACTTTAATGTCCATAATTAATTCCTTGTGGGGAAGAGATGATACTAATTTTCACGATCATCAGACAGAGTAATTTATTGCTGACAATTGTCTCTTCCATTTACACCCAAGAACATTTCATTCTCTCGATCTTGTGATTTGTTCTCCCTCACTTCTGCCATTGTTAAATTTAATTGTTGGTAATGACCTACAAAATAGCGATCATTTCCCACTCATCATATCCGAGACTGGAGGTAGTAGTGTACCATAACGTCTACCTACTTACATGTACACACAGTCGGGCAGATTGGGCGCTATTTTCACAAATGGCAGTTGTTGATGATGAAATGGTTCAAATTGAGAATATTGATGTTGCCGTTTGCACGGTCACCGAAACAATTTTAAATGAAGCTGATGAATCAATACCCAAGAGTTCTAAGCTACGCAGGCTTTGTTTAGTTGCCCGAAATAGGCCACTACGTGGAAATATATCATGCACGTAAACACACACACACACACATAAACATACTACTCCAAATATACTAATAAAATTATTAGATTTTATTAGTATATTAAATATCAAAATATTTTTTTCTAATGGATGTTTCATTTCAAAATATATAAAATGCTATATTTCTTTCGAATATGAAATCAAATTGCGTGAAAAAATGTAAGAAGATATCAAGGAGAAAATTCAAGATATATGCTCCAGCTGAATAAAATATTGCTGCCATTTATTGAATGAATTGCCTTAGTCAGCTAAAGAAAAGAACAATTACTCTAACTTGAAAAAAAAAAAAAAAAGAGATAGTTCGAGGGAATTTAAAAATCATTTAACTTTACTTATGCGCAAAATTTTATATATGTTGATAAGGAAACTATTCATATATAAATATTATTAAAATTTATTTACCGAGAAATATAAAAAAATCCATGAATAAATCTTAAGTTTTAAGAATATTTTATAAAAAAAAGCTGCAATATTTGTATATAAAAGAAAGAATGTTTTCTTAAAAAAACCTATTAAATATATTCTTTTATCTACACATTAAATATGTATGCTCGTCTTCAAGCAATTTCATACAATAATAATAAATTGAAATTTCTATAAAATTAAGAATGTTAATTATAAAAGAGAATTATTCCGTAAGAGGTATATTGTGAATAGACATTCAGTTTGTGCTATGTTTTAATTCTTTTCTGCACTTCAAGCGAAAATTTACTTAAAACAAGAATTTTTTTGGATTAGGATTAAAAAAAAAGTATATTTTTGTACCCAAAAATCAGGGCTTGTGCTTTTTATTTCTTTTTCCACGTTGAATTCGTTTATCAAAGGGGGAATTGGATTTGCATCAAGAACGTTGCATCTACTTAAATATCATTATTTCCTTTGAGAACAATCTGTAAAATATTTAATACTTAAAGTTAAGTAGTAGATGGTTTTATACCACAAACAGTTTCCAGGCCATTCTAAAAAGGGATGTCTTATTCCAGTATTATTTGTTTTTTAAATATATACTCATTTTCATTTGATACAAAATAATAGACGAATACAGGTAGTAGATTTTTTTTTATCATAAACTATGTTTTGCTAAGGAAGATTATGTCGTAGATAATGGTATTCAAGCATCATTTAGAAGAAAATCTTGAAAACTTCCCAGTGAACAACCTAGCGGTGAATAAAGAAAATAAGAAATGCTATAGAAAATCCCCCGAACCACTCCTGGTGTTATAAGCAAGCTGCAAGTAGTGCCTTTATCATCAACGCTGACCGAATCATTCAGTCCATGATATATATATATATATATATATATATATATATATATATATATATATATATATATATATATATATATTTATTTATTTACACACATATATATATATGTGTGTGTGTGTATGTATGTGTGCTGTCAATGGATAAATCAAATGTCTTTCTTATCAACACTTTTGTTTTTTCTCTAATTCTTGATTGCACTTAGGATATAATTATTCAGTGCTACAAATTGCGAATGTGATGGCATTTTATACAGTGGGGCGCCCAATGGGAGTGCCATCTTGATAACGAAAGTGAAGGAATAAAAAACACATACATAGACAATGAAAGGAATATCCATACCTGAACCAGAATACAAATCTGCGACCTACTGCTTCTAAGTTAAACTAACCACTCCGCCATCAGTCAGCCTCATTTAATCAGAGTTAACTATTTCGATCGCACTAAATGTAACTTCGTCTAGATCTCTCCCGATAACATTTTGACATCAGCAAGTTTAGAGAGAACTGACATTTTTAATAGCCATCTTTTCATTTAAGATTTTTGAAGATGCGTGGATATGTAGACTTATTCTAGATTGTTTCTGGATCACGAGGAATGAGACAACGACATCAACAGAAAATGGAAATGAAATAAACGTCCATCTTCTGCATTTCAGTTGTATGTGGACTCAAATCTGTGATCGTGTCTATATTTTGTTGCACTTAACAGCCTTTTTTAGTAAAAGTGTGAGAAGAGAACAGGTTGTAGCAATGCATTTCTGATAACCTTCTACTGATCGAAGTTGTTAACTGGAATGAAAAATTTTTTAAAAACAACTAACAAATTGCTCACTGTTACCTTTTTAATGGACGAAATCAGAGAAAAATGTGTCTTCAAATGAAGCATTCTAGGCCTAAAAGATGCCCTACCGAGTGTAAATGTCATATGGCATATTGCCGTTCTTTTCCATCCCCTGAAATTCTAATTCTGAATAAAAAATTAAATATGACCTTGACTTCGTGACTGCTCTGTCTAGACTAAAAAAAAAAAAATAAATAAAATAAAATAAAAAAAATAAAAAAAGAGAAAATTAATTACTCATTTAAAGTATCTTTCCTTTGATAGTGCCAGAAACTCCGTAAAAAATGCTGTGACCATCTAAAACTTCACAGGATCTCACCCTAATGTGCGTTCGACAATCTAAGGAAGACGAAGTATCTTATCCCCTCTATATTAAAGATTTCTCCATTGGCAACAACTTCCTGGGGGATGATTTCATGTATCTTTAAATTATAAACAAGAAATAGTTATTTTCCGTTCTTTTCCTAAAGTAACTATTTTGCAACATACTTGCTAATCTGTGCTTGGTATTTTCTTCTCTTTTCTATGTGTAACTGGCGCCTGTTATTACATTGTTGCAGCAGTACCACTTTGTTCCATTTTTTACACACTTCGCATAGTTTTTAAATTGGTAGAACAAATTAAAATTTATATTGGTTGTAACATAATTTAATGCTTTCCATTATCTGTAAGTCGCTTTTCACCTATTATATGTTCTTCTTAATACATTATTTATGTTCATAAGGGACCATCCCTTAATGGCAGCGTTTCACCGTCCCAAGGCACAAGTCCGAGGTTCGATCTTTGGGCTGGACAAGGTCGACTCAGCCTCTCATCCCTTCAGTGGGTCGATAAACTGAGTACCAATCATGATTGGGAACTAAACACTGCGGGTCTCACATTAGGTTAACCATTTAACTGGGACATATCCTTCGCACCCTAGGGCCCTCAGTCATGAAAACAGATATGGAGACAATATTCTTTGGCCCTCACGAGCTGTCATTGTTACGGAATTTAGTTTAGAATAGTTCAATATATTCATGTGCTAGTTTTCCTGTAATGCATAGATAGTATTAGGTAGTGTATAATCCGACATAGGATGGAGCTGTTTTTTATCCAGTATGGTGGCACTTTTACCTTCAACTCAGCAGTTTGTGGGTTCGAGTCCCATCTAGGGTATGTATGTCTGTAGTGGTTCAAAATCCCCTTTAAGTCATATGTCCCGGTTCAGTTAGCCTTAATATATATATATATATATATATATATATATATATATATATATATATATATATATATATATATATATATATATATGTATGTATGAATGTATGTATGTATATGTATACACAGGAGGATTCTAAATTGTCGCATCGCATTGTCATAAGGTCGCATTCCTCTCTGAGAGCCAAAAAAGAAGACTTCCCATCTGACATTGCTTGCCCAACACTTACTACAATGTTGGGTAAGCGAATGAGTAATACCACAGTATGTGAAATTCCTTTATTTGCTGATATAGTCTATATATTTTCTTATATTTTACAGTTTTGTTTCTTTTGATGATGAAGATGAATGATAGAAAAATGTTTGTTAGTTTATTATTAATACGTATATTTTTATTTATTTTACTGTAAATCTGCTGCTTAGATTATTGGCGATTTAAAATATATTCTAATTTTCTCGATGTCAGATTTTCATAAACTTTATCAGAAATCAAATTATGAGATGCATACGCGAGTTGATATTGTAACTATCGCTTCCCAGAACTGAATGGGTATTAGATCGTAAAGCTGATATCCATTCATTTGCAATGCCTGATATTTTTTGACTTCGTGTCTCTCTGAATTTTGTCCCCGGCAACAACAATTCTAGCCACGAGATCTTTAGTTGAGTCCACAGGCATCTGGTACACTAAAAATTTCAGGTGTCCTTAGAAGAAAAAATCCAGTGGGTTGGAGTCTGGTGAGCAAAGAGGCCAATCTACTGGTCCAATTCATCGTGCGGGATATGTGACATTCAAAAAGTTTCAGACCGTGACAGAAAAATGTTCTGGGGCTCAATCGTGCATAAACCTCATGTCTCTCAGGATAGGGAGTGGAACAGCCTGCAATAAACTATGAAGCTCTTGTTCCAAGAAGATACGGTATGTTGCGCCTGTCAGACGATCTGCCATGATGTAAGGGCCTACCAGGTAATCACCAAGGATACCTGCCCAGTTGTTCACGGAAAATTTCTACTGATGTCTTCGAGGGGTTGTACAGTGGGCATTGTTGTCAGACCAAACTTGTTGATTGCGGTTTTAAAAGACAATGTGTCTATTCTAATTAGCTTTCTCTGGCAACCAATAGTGAAATGCTGCTTCTTCTCTGGGGAAATTTGCATACGATAAATTCGTGATAGATTCTTGATGAGTTTCTACTTTCCTCTTTTATGCCTCTCAGAGTGGAATGTGACCCTATGCTCCAATGTAATAATTGCTTGTATGGATGGGTAGATGGGTACTACTATTACCTCTTTTAATACATACATATATATATATATATATATATATATATATATATATATATATATATATATATATATATATATATATATATGGTGATATGTTTTTAAGAAGAGTAAAATGACAAATGATATTCATGTTAAAAATCTCCCTTGCTTTGATTTTAAAAATGGATGAAAGTGAAATTAACCTGTCCTTGATGTTTGTGATTTATTTTATTTGAAGATGAAGTTCTGTTTTAGAAAATGTTTCAAATATAGTATTTCTCTTTATTTATAAAATCAAGAGATATGTGAAATTAATATAGAAGTTCGAGAAATAAATTTGTTTTACCACAAAATGAGTATTAAGCTATTCATTTTAATATTTCATCCGAATGAAATATTAAGCTTCAATTCATATCAAAATAAATTTTTCCTTGGATAAAATCTAGACACTTTTAATTATAAATCATTTTCATTCAAAGTATAAATCAGTGTGAAATTTCTTCAAACTTTATCTTTCAAAAATAATAACAAGTTATTTGAAATTTAAATCTAGAAAAATGTAATTTATGCAAAAGAAAAATGAGGCTTAGTGTAATAATCTCATGCTTCTTTAATGAAATAAATGTGCTTAGATCAAAAGCTTGCTAGATACTTACACTCTTCTATCTGAAATATTGATCGTAAATAAATGATTTTTTTAAAATGTTTTTGCTTATTATCTATTGGTTTTTGAAGACATATCTGTATAAAAATATGAAGTTTCATTCGACACCCTCAGTTTATGATATCGTCTGCTTTATTTACTTTCTAAATATAGGCTGCTTCAATGTATCTTTTGCCTACTATACATTGTCTGTTAGTGGAATTTTTTATTCCAAGATTTTTATCTTATATGTACTTTTTGACAACTCGCAGTTTCTTATAGCGGTTTTATTCGAATTTTCAATAGTCTAGCTCAGGGATGGCGAACCTTTTTTGATGTCCGTGCCATACAAAGTCATAAAAATTCTTTTTTTTAAATAGGTAACTTGCCACAATAAAATTTCATTCGAAATGTGAACTTGGGGAAACTATACGTAAGTATAATTAAATAAACAAATAAAAGCAATTCTTCTATAAGCATATTTTTATTAATCAGTGTATTACAAAAAGCAATATGCTAGAAACAAATTTCACATTAAAAACAGTTGTTTTTTTCAACAAATTAATTTAAACAGTACGCATGCAGAGCTCGACTCACCCGTCATTCTATTCCTATATTTATTTATTTTTAATAAAATTTAATTCTTAAAATAGAAATTTATATGCCTACGTCGATGAAAATATTGATAAAATTGCTTTGCTAATATTTTTAAACAATTAAACGTGTCAGGAATTGAATTCCATGTAGTTAGAATTTCATCTTCTGCAATTTTATTTATTTCCTCCAATAATCGATTACTTTCTATAATTTCTAAATCATTTCTTAAATCAACAAATTTTTGGTTCCATATGGTACTTGACTGAAATTCAACTAATTCCATTTCTAATTCATTAAAATTTAATAACTCAAGGACTTTTAATATTTCAAATGGTATTGTATCAGGATATAAAATAATTTTTTTAAAGTTTCTTCGAATTCCTTAAACTGCGTAAATCTTGCAGAAAATTCCTGAATCTGGGATTGCATTACCATTGAAAATTCTTTCGTTAAGGACTCTTTATTTGGTTTTTCGTGGCATTCACTTTCAGAATTTTTTTTTGTATTTGGAAAGTATTTATATCAATTTGAAAGAATATCACGATTAAAAATATATAACTTGATTTCGAACTCTTTGACTAAGTCAAACATTATAATGACTGTTTTATTAACACCTTGTAGTTTTATATTTAATTCACTTAAGCGAGAACATAAATCAGTGAAAAAATATAACTTAGCTAGCCATTCTACATCCAATAATTATATAATTTGTATAATGATTGTGTAGATAATTGTATTAATTGTTTAATAATAAAATGCATAACTTGTCGTTTCTAGTTAACATACAAAGATAGGTATTCAGTATTACAAATTTATATCATAAGATAAAAATTAACTGTAACTTAATAATTTTTAATAAATTTGTATCAAAAAAGATAACTTAAAAAAAATAACTTTGTTTTTGTGCGTGCCATCAAATTTTTCAAACGTGCCACTTTTGGCACGCGTGCCATTGATTCGCCATCCCTGGTCTAGCTTTACCAAAAAGTTCTTCTAGAAACGAAACTTAAGGATAAAAAATTCTAGCCGGGGATGATATACAGAAAATAGATGATACACAGAAAGCAAACGAAGTATATAAACAATATATATCCTAAACGGAAACTTTCTCATACGATTTATAGTTTTTTCATAAACCGCAAATATCCTTTTGAAATTCGTCTTGTAACAAAAGCACATATTTGTGTTGTAAATTCTTAGATTATTTTCTGGAGCTTTACTGCATTTTTTAAAAATATATAACGAAATTGACTTTAAAGGGAAAAAATGGTTAAGCATTAATCATAAAAATTGCTTTTGTTTTTCAAACGATAATTACTTTCTGAGCAAGTGTTTTAATTCGTTAAATCTGAAATATATTCAGAATTATTATTTTTGTAGTGCTTGCTGAAACAGGGAATCGAACCAAGAACTTTTTTTGAAACTTTGAATTTTGTATAAATCAAAGAAAAGTATTTAAGCTCCAGTTCTAATTTTTTAATTTTCTGAACAATAAGCAAGGTAGTCCTGGTAATAAAACGGTATTATCATTTTTCGATAAAAATAAGAAATAGCTTGATGATACATAAAAGCCACTATTTTATAATGAAATTGACTTAATTACGAAACACTTTTTAAGTGCTTGTTTGACATTCCGTCGCGAATAATGTAATAATTATTACCATGAACTTTAATTGTTGCTAAAGTGTTTTTGGTTTTTTTGAAATTGTTTCACTGGTAATGGGCTATATTGAAATATTGTGGAAGAATTCCCGGAAATTCGTAAGCACACAACAAATTGACATTGATAGGGATTGTTTTATCCGGTGTTGACTATAGATTGACTTCAACTATTCTTAGAAATATTTGACTCATATTGTAATCCATTTTTTGACAACAATATTTGTCTTATTAAAAAGGGTTCATGGTTTTTTTTTCCCCTAAGTTTAACTTTAATTTTTTTGTACATGAGGACTAGTTATACTAGGACTAGTTATACTAGTTATACTAGGACTAGTTAAACTCTAATTTTTTTGTACATTTCGAGTGAAGATTCCGAAGCACTTCAAACATCTTTGCTCAAGGTGGGATTTGAATCCAGGAATTGTTGAAGCAAAATCAAAATCGCTAGCCATTTGGCTACCAGTTCAAATGACCCTTTAAAACTGTTCTATAAGAAACAGCCCAAGAAAATGAATAGGATTTTCTTCATTTGATTTTCTTCCATTTGAATGTTTCCGGAGATTTATTTCTAAAAATTAAAGTAGTATCGCCTCCCCCCCTGTCCAGCTGTCAGAGTGTGGATAGAGAGTTCCTAGGTTCGAATCCCAGTTCGGGCATGGATGTACTTTTTCTCCTTGTCTATCCTGTCTTTTTATGAATGGGTTGTGAATGGTTGACTATCCTATAAACGGGTACCTATGGCATGTGTATTCTGAGGACTCCGCACCAAAATATGATTCAGTTGGAAAAGTGGTGCAGCGCACCCCATAATGCCAGCCCAGTTGGTACAAGATAACAACAAAATAATATCTATACATCTTGGAGTTGAATTAGTGTATCCCTCCATATGTATAAAAGAAACATTGATTATTACATGCTCAAAAGTAAACACATTTGTTTTTTTACATGCGACATTAATGAATGGGATCAGAATGTATTGTTAAACAGAAAAAAACTTTTCTATTCTTTACCAGGATGATTATAAAAGAATGCTTGCTGGGTTACTTGTGCTTTCACCTTGTGTCTCATCTTTTCCATACGTTTTCTGTAAAGGATAAATAGAACAAATAAAAATTTTAAATAATACCCATCTATTTAAACTTTTTATTGTTTAATAAAAATATATTTATACGTTAAGTGGATAAGTTTTCAACGTGTTCAAATTTGGAAGCAATATCGATAAAGTTATGAAAATTTGAAAACTAATTATTTAAACAAACAGGTAATTTTCAAGACTTTGAAAACTTTTTCAAGTAGAAAAAAATTATTATTAATAAATATTTCGTTATTACTGGTAAAAATCATGAATGGTCTTTTTTCTCATCGCCGACGACACTCAGATATTCGATGGTGAGCATCGCCTTGTTCGCTGGCGCTTGTAGAATACGATTTGAAGGCAGCTAGCGAATTCGTCGGCAAGTCGGATTGAAGAAGTGATTTCAATACGATATTGTAATTAATTATATGGGACTTAGAGGGAGCGTTATCTGACGTCATGGATATTTTAAACCAATGAGAATTGTAATAAAGTGGGGTAATCATAATCACAACTGGAACGAAAGAAACAATCACTTTATGGTTAAAAAAAGGGAAAATGAGTTGCATTTATTATTTTAATGCTAAAGTTTACAATTTCAATGAGTAATATAGATTAGAAAATATTAATTTAAAACTTTTTCTGAAACCTAATCAAATTTTTGTAGAATTTAATTCAAATTTTTCTCACAAACTAATTTTTTTCTCATACTTGGCTATTTAAATTATATTTACAAATTATTTATTGAATTCGAACTATTAATTAGCTGAATTTTCTAGAATTTAGTTTAAATTTTTATCAAAATCTAATTTTTGTTCATGTTTAGTTATTTATAAATTATGTAATTAATGCAAACCAATAAATAGCTGAAATAGAGTAATTTTTTATTTCACCAAGATCAAATTAAGGATAAACTGATGTTAACTTTGGAGCAGAGGAAAAGAAAAATATATTAAATTATATTATAAGAGAGCCTATCTATGAATTAAAGAATAATTTTTTGTGGTCTCATCAGCCCTGCATAAAGTTTTTATTTCTACCGTGTGATTATTTGAGAAAAATAATTTCAAATTACAGAACTGAAATATAATGATCAACATAAAAGCGAAATATATAGTTAGTTTCCCTGTCTGATCCATCAGTTCTCAAGTCTCAGTAGAAATACATACCTACGTCTCAAAATTAATTACAAATGCTACCAACAGAAGGCGCTTTATTATTACTTTAATTTATCGATTTTCGAAGGCTTTATTTATCATCAAACAGAAACACTGTGTATTTCCCTCTTTCATCCATTACTTCTCAAGTCTCAATCGAAAAATATAAAACTCAAAATTAGTTATAAATGTTGCCAGTAGAAGGCGCTGCATCATTAATTTAGTTATTATTATTATTTTTTTTTGAAGATTTTTGATGATTTTTTTTATGAAATATATTGTAAATTTGTAAACTCTAAGAAAAAAAAATATGTGATCGATTATTCAAGTCGCAATTAGAAATCAAATCTCGATATTAAATAGCATGTGACCAATAGAAAATATTTTATTATTAGTTTAATTAAACGACTTTCGGTGATTTTGTTTTTATACATGTAATTTCTCAGACTAGTGTAGTGACGTAAGAAACTGGAAGTTAGAATAATACAAAACAAAATATTTATTACGACATTAGACATGATTAAAACAGTTACAAAAGAAAATACTTAATATTAATAAACAAGGTTATATATATGGTTATAAGATACATTAGAAATAATAAACAAAGTTATTTATGAACGCCTTCCATTTCTCTCTCATCTATCTTTTGTATCATCTATCTCTATTTCTTATTGGATATTGAATATTTTGTATGTTCACACTATGGGACAGTAATGCTATCTCTTATCAGTAGAATTAATATAAATTTGTTAATCCAAGACTTTTGGTTTGAATTGAATTTAAAGTACTCTGAAAACGGATAGTAATAGTAAACCTTAAGTCTTTAATATAATCTTTGAAGAGACTGATGTATATAATTTATAACACTTTCTGATTCCAGGAGACTGATGTGTCAGAAAGGACTGTTCGCGAAAACAATTTCAGAAATAAGAGTCTTTATGGAATTAATTGGTTTCCATGTTTACTGTTTATTGATAATTTTCTGTGTATCGTTTCAGATGAAAAAAATTCTTGAGTATTCCTGTCAGCAAATCTGGTCGACGAGAATAGTGGTTAGTATTTGGACTTCAGTTTAACATTTTATGAAACTGGTGATTATTCCAGTTGTGGACCTGGAGCTTTAGAGTAGTATGTAATCCAATTAATATATTATAGATACCATTCAATTACCACTAGAGGTCAAAAATGCTTTCTTTGAGAAACAACAAACCAGTAGAGCGCAGAGACGCCCATCGTTAAAATTTGCAAACTATATTTAAACTACAATATATACATTAACTTATTGTTTTTTCAAAAAAATGTATACAGTTTTTTTTCTACATATATTTTAAGCTATATCAAAATGAATAGAAAAGTATTCACAGTATCGTATCAGAAAGATTGTATATTTTAAATTAATTTAATTCTATTATAATGAAATACACATTTTTACATTAAGGAGAATATGGGGAATTGAGGAGAGAAAAAAACTCGAATTTCATTTCAATATTTTTTTTCTTTAAGTATGAAATTATAAAAGTTGGAAATGTTGCTGATTCGTCATCATTTCGATGAAAGTAGAAATGAAAAGACTTCATCGATCTCCGATGTCGATTTTTGCTGGGGAAACAATTCTTTGCTTCCGATCGTTATTTGCGAAAAACACAAAGGAAGCAATTTTCCACAGTTTTCATCAAAAATAGTCAATGGCTTATACCAAGTTTCTTGCTCAAGTATTTGGGATTGGAGAAATTATGTGCGTCATATTTTTAATTTCAATTTATCTTCATTCTCTCGCATATAAAGAATTTATTTAAATATTGATTTAATATTAAGACTTAAAAATACTAATATATATATTCGCGTTTTTTTTTAAGTATATATATATATATATATATATATATATATATATATATATATATATATATATATATATATATATATATATATATATATATGTATATATATATATATATATATATATATATATATATAATGTAAATCTAAATACAGAATTTAAATAAAAATTAAATTAATTAATAAAACAATAAAACATTGAAACATTTCTGAGCTAACAAAGAAAAAAAAAACTAAAGCGATAATAAAAAAAATAAAAAATGTTTACTAATGTTGTAATTATTAATTTAAAATTTTATTAATTAATAAAATTTTTAAAAATTTAAATTGTCCTTAAACTAACTATAAAGTGGATGTTTTGCATTCTTTTTTTTCCAATTTGCTTTTTTTTCTGTTCTTTTTTCCATGTGTTAATGATTTGAATCAATGGAAAATGTCTTTGCCTTTATATTAGAAATCGTTTTGTTAACAAAATAAACTTTGACAATACTCTCAGACATTCATTAGTGAATTTTGTCTTGTTTGCTGCCATTCGAAGAAAGCAATTTGAAGGCACGCAAATTCTTTGGATTGACGATGCCTTCTAGATACAATGTCTGATGTATATGAAGCGTTATCTGACGTCATGGATATTTTAAACCAATGAGAATTGTAATAAAATGGTGTATTCAGGATCTTAACTGGAACGAAAGAAACAACCACTTTATAGTTAATAAAAATTATAAAACAAGAAATGAAAGAAAACAAAAATATTTAGATACAATAGAAATAAAACTTATCCATTCATATCATTGGATAAAAGAAAAGGCGCTTTAATTTCAGCTGTGGGAGGATTTAAAAGAATAAACAATACGCAAATGAATTGCTTCCAACGATGTCAAAAAGAAAATTAATACCAATTAAAAATGGAAAATAAAAATTGAAATATAAATATCCCAAAACGAAAGAACAAAAAATATGGTATTGTTCCTTGCATTGTAAAATTCTTACACAAATTTATAAATAAGCAATAAGGCTATTAATAGATGCAAATTAAAAAACGTTGATACCTCATTAAACAATTCTATAAATAAATACAGGATGCGGTAAACTAACTTCTTTATTTTGAACTTCAATAACTCTAAAAGTAATAAAGATGAAGAAAGAGGCGTGGTCTCGTTCAAGAGAAAAGATCATAAAGTTGTGTTACATTGGGATTCAGTTGTCATCATGATTTGAATATAGAACAACTAGGATTTGCCACGGAGGTCTATTTTTCAAAGGGTTGTTAGGTTATTTCAACCCAGCCCGCTTTCCGAAATAACTTCAATATTGCGCCTTTCTGATCTATACCGGAACAAAAATGTATTGTTGAAGGGGGGACAGCGTTCAGAGAAATTGGTTCTGCGCAGAAAGTAAAAATATAAGAGATAATGAACTTCATTTTCATTCTTACAAGCTGACGATTGTGCAGGAACTCTATGAACCAGAATTTAATGAGAGCAATTAAATGCATGCGATCATGTTCCTCAAGACGCACTTGTCTTTTTAATGAAAGGAGGCTCAATTCTATTTGAGTGGATTGGGCAGCAAGCAAAATATGAGCTAATGGTCTGTTAGTCGCTCGAGAACTCCATTTGAATAAATGCAGGTGATCATGTTCCTTAAGACGCACTTGTCTTTTTCAATGAAAGGAGGCTCAATTCTATTAGAGTGGATTGGGCAGCAAGCAAAATATGAGCTAATGGTCTGTTAGTCCCTCGAGAACTCCATTCGAATAAATGCATGCGATCATGTTCCTCAAGACGCACTTGTCTTTTTCAATGAAAGGAGGCTCAATTCTATTTGAGTGGATTGGGCAGTAAGCAAAATAAGAGCTAATGGTCTATTAGTCCCTCGAGAACTCCATTCGAATAAATGCAGGTGATCATGTTACTGAATGCGCACTTGTTTTTTCCAAAAATGGGGGCTCACACTTCTATTTGACTGGGCTGGTCAGCAAGAAAAATATGAGCTAATGGGCTGTCAACCCCTCGAGAAATCCGTTTGAGGCCTTTGCTTTCACCATGTGTCACCATATAGTGCGCAATTTCATCAGCAAGAATTTGGACGCTTGGTTTTTAGAGAAAATGAACAGAAATTCATGGTCTTTTCAAATCGTTATATGAACAGGCCGAAAGATTTTTTTGCCACGATTTTATAAAATGCATTTTGAAGAAGTATAACTTTAGTAGGACGAAGCAACAGAACATACTTCAAGGGCATCAATATCCTCAAGGAACCATTTGATATTAGCGCAGAATTTTTAGATTTATTTATCAGTATTTAAAAATTCGATTACTTATGTTGATATTTTTGGCAAATCGAATTCATTTAATTTTGAGGTCTATAAATTAATATACTGGATTTCACATATTTCTTTAAAAATATATAGGAATATTATATTTAATGAACTAAATTGAATTTACAGTATCTGCAATACTCATAAATTTACTAAAAATCAAATAAAACGTCCAACTGATCTTCTCAGAAACAATAACACTTTTAAGATTAATAAAAGAATTCAAGAAACAATATAATATTTAGAAACAATAAAATTTAACTGACAATTTTATTTAAAAATATAGAAGTTGGGAACCACTTATAAGGTTGAAGTAATGCATAGTTTTTAAAACTACAGAAAGTTCACTCAAGCATTGAAGTTCTTACAAGAATCCCCCAAACACCTGCATTCCATAATTTAACCTTAAATCTCTTTAAGCACAATTTAATTTTAATTTTACTGCACGTTTGTAAATTACTTTAACTTTTTGAATTTAATTACTCTTGGTAACTATATCTTTCCCTTATATATATATATATATATATATATATATATATATATATATATATGTGTGTGTGTGTGTGTGTGTAATTAATGTATAAAATTAATATCTTATGCTTCTTCCTTTTAACACAAACATTCTGCTATGGAATTGCTCGAATATCTTTAGACATTTGTCCTTCATGCATGTTAGAAAAAGGTGTTTAATTTGCATAGCTTGTCATCTCCTTTTCTCCTTTCCGAGGAAAACATGGTCCTACGCTCTTCTTCTATTCTTTGTATTGTATATTCAGTGATTTTAAAATTTTGTCTTACGGATTTTATAGTTTTTCCCGTTTTATCTCATATATATATATATATATATATATATATATATATATATATATATATATATATATAATATATATATAATATATATATATATATATATATATATATATATATATATATATATTATATATATATATATATTATTGGGATATATGGGAAAGAATAAAAGTGAGCATTTCTAATATTAGTATTGGGGTATTTAAATTAATTTTAATAAGCTGAGAATATTCATTGAGAAATCATAATATGGAGAGAAATACGTATTTGAATTTCGGTTCATATACACGAGTGAATCCACAGTAGTACACAGCAGACACACACACACACATGTATATTTATGTATTATACTTATGAATATTCAATAAATTTGTTTTTCGCACAATTTTGCTTAAAAATTTGCTTTTGTTACTTTACCAGAACAAAATATTATTTTTTTTTTATTTCGTTTTATGTATATATATTAAGAAATTTGTCATTTTAAAACAAAAATATTTGATATAATCAAGAGGATCGCTACTTTTTTTTTTCCATAAAGCAAACAATTTGTAAACATGAAGAAAATAATATTTATATATCACTTTGCATTGTAAATTAATTCTTATTTTACTTTGAAAAGCTCCTCGATTCTGTCATTGGATACAAAACCTAAAAAAGACAACTTCTTTCGTCCTCGAATGATTCCTAGAAACTGGAAATCCCAACGCAACAGCTCAATTTGGGAGTCGAATTACATTTTATGGTTCTCTCATTCTACATCAACATAAGTGGCCATTACCGCCAAGATATATGGTCGCGGTGGCATCAGGAGGCCGGGGACAAATGATAATGCGTCAAAGACTATTTATTACCGCGATAATGGAGTTCCGTGGCATCGGTTACAAATCTTAGAAATTATATTTCCGGCAGAAAATAAAACATTTATAATGTCTTGCATAAATGTGATAATCATAGAAATATTCTATGATTGGTATCTTTTTTCTGTAAGTTTGTCAGAAAGTATGTCGACTTTTTGTTTCCTGTATGGATGTAGGGTGTTTAAATGATATTGTGACTTCCATTTAGTTCAAAATATATATTGATTAACAAAAATGTATTAACCAAAACATTGTGGGTATTGAAGAGTTCCTCTAAATTAAATTATTGACTCGTTTTTTTCCAGGCATGCTGATTTTTATCCATACATATGGTAGTTTGTACAAAGATTAACATAATGGGTAATCTGTAATAAATAAAACTCAAATTCAGTGGAACGACAGTCCAGCTCAAGGCCTACAACCATACCTGTTTTTTGAGATTGAGGGCCTTGGTTTGTGAAACATAAGTACCTATTAACTTATCCATAGAGTCTAGTTCCAAAACACATGCTTGTGCATCTCAATTTCATCAACACAATACTTTAAGGACCCGATCTCATTAGCCATAATGCAAAAAATAACCATTGAGTGACCAAGATACAAACAAATATGAAGCCAAAAAGAAAAAACGATTAAAAATATATGAGAAAGAGCACATATTTTTTTAAAATTTTGATTTAGAAGCAGTTTCCTTATTTGCTAAATTACTGATAAATTCTTCCACAAAGAAGTTTGATTTACAGGTTACCCTTATAAATGTTCTTCTACCTTTGTGCGCTTCATTTTAGCACATTCTTAAATCCTTTTCGGCTACTTAAATGTAAAATAATTTCGTTAATAAAAGTCAAATATTCTCTTTTGTATATCCTTTCCCAAATTATTAAGATGGTTTTAAAATTCTCTCTCTTTTTATGGCTAATAAATTTTTAAATTTGTTTATAAATTATTTTATAATCTCTTAAAATTTTTTGAAGAGAGTGGCAGAGCAAATCTCCTATCTTGGGAGAGAAATGCTGTTGTACACTTTGCTATTACTTATTTATCTGTGTTAATACCTCTCAGATTTTTCACTATTTAGATTTACGTAAGTTGTAAAACTTACTTCCAAAATATTATTCCCAGAAAGAAAATACAGTAGAACTCCTTTTATCCGAACTCCATTTATAAGAATATTTGATTTCTAAATCTCTTTCAGAATTTCAGAAAAATAAATTAGATGGAAAAAAAGAGATGGAAACTGAGAAAAAAATTTCCAAAAAAGAAAAGGGAAGAAAAGGGAGAAGATGAGAAAGAGAGGGCAGAGAGAAAGACACCTGTCACTTGAGGAATTTCAGAAACATTATTTTCAAAATTAGTGAATGTTCAGAAATGAGTGCTGATTGTATTGGAGTATGAATAAGGAACTAGATATATTGGATTTCACACTGCCAATGATGGTAAACGTATTTAAAGTGTTGATTAAGAAGGTGTCCTTAGTTTCCAAGTTGAGGCAGACGCGGGACCATCAGCTGATGGTGAAATATTTTTGCCTGCTTTGAAGTGGATTGAGTATCAGCCCGAGTGTGACCACATGCAAATTCTCACTGTCAACTTGATGCCAAACTTGTGCAACTTGGCTACCAAAAAAATGGGTGAATATTGGGAAAAAGTGTACTCTGACCCAGATATTCAGCAACCCAGATTTACAGTACTGCACGTAAATACTGTATTAATGTACAGGACTTATAAGTACATTAACATGTAAAATTTTTGTCTCTTTTCATATAAATATAATCCAATTAACCGAAGTTTTGATAATTTGAATGGGGTTCTGTCCTAATTGATTCGGACACTTGGAGTTATATGTATTTTTAATCTCGCCTATTCACATGATTATAAACATTCAATAACTTAAAGAAATAATTTTTACTTTCTGTTTAATATAGTTTGTAACATAAAATTTTTACAAATCAAAGTTTATTTTTTAAAAAATTCTGTCATGCATTACTTAATACATGCGTCTTTTTAAAAGAGAGATTTTCTTCAATTTTTGAAAAATATGCTTTGTTCTTAATACTATTTCTATTTTTTTTCTGTACATTGCCAACATATCATTAAATAAGCAGAAAGATTTGTAAGATATTGAGCAATAAATTATAGCCCAAAATGTTACCGAATCACTAAAAATATCCGTAAGGTTAATTTTTTAAAACAAATCGGTAAATTTTGAAATTAATTATATTGTGTTAACATTAATAAGCACATATGACTTATCATATAGAAAAATTGGAACACTCAAATTTATAAATTTTCGAAATATCGAAGCTTTGGTGACAAAATACCTTTTTGTCTTTTTAAAGGCAATAGATTTTTTAAATTTTGTTTAGTTAAATTTTGCATTTCTATATTTTTTATCTATATATTATTGGGGTTATTTTTTTTTTTTTTTTTTTTACATTTTGTTAGATTTTAATTTTTTTAAAAATTCATTTTAAAGTTTTTTGGGTTTAAGCAACATAAAAAATAAAATCTCTTTACAAGAAGCTTATTCTTGGCGCATTAAGTTTGTTCTGTACACGTGATGCGCTGTGACAGAAGCGTCATCTTTGTATGTGAGAATAGCAAAACAAAAAACTGTGAGAGTGGAGAGAGTCGAGTTATTGCTTTTGAGGAGAACAGTTGTAAAATGAGTGAATCATCTACGAAAAATAAAGAGTCTTTGTGTATATTAAGTTATACAATCCATTTATTTTGATACCAGAGCTATTGACCACACAAACAGTGTTCATTCTTGGACCTTGCGCCATAGAACTCAACCAACATACCTGGCTACTAAGTTGAATGATTTTCGGTGCCGATTGGAGAATGCTTTTCAAAATCCTGAGAATTATTTAAATGATTTAATAATTGTAATTTTATAGTATCTATTTCTTATGATGCATAAAACATTTTTTTAACATATATCTATATAAACTCATTTTAAAAACAGACAGATTCTTAGATATTTTTGAAAACGTTTGCAAAGAATGAATGGGGATTTAATATCATTCAAATATATACCAACGAGTATGAAAATGCACTTCATTAGAAAAAGTGTTGCATATAAAATGTCAATACTGTTATGATTCAATCCCGAGAACAAATGGTTAACCAAAGCATTGCTTCTGCTCTAAACTTCAAAATTACCTAAAAAAAAAAGCAGTCTTCAATTACAAATGGAAATCGTTCTACAGTGTTAATTTTGCTCTTTAATTAGAGACTTTCAATTTACTTCGAGAAGAAGAAAACTGAGGACAGAAAACATGGCGGCTGTTACTATGTTTTCTATACATTCCAGCAAACCTTTCGATACCTACGAAAATACGAATGCACAAATGTTTTTTACCACAAATCTATACTCATGTGCAATTCTAATTTTTTCACTTAATTTCAGTATTCAAAACTAATTTATTAAGGATTACTGAATACATTTCACAAGATGAATCGCAACTTATGATTACTTTTAATTTTCCTCTAGAAAGTAAGTAGAAAATTTCGTCCTCGAGGATCCGATGACGTCATGCGCAAATATCTGATTTTAAATCATGAAAAAAGCAGACGATAAAATTTAATTAATCAGCAAAATTGCAAGCAAACGATTTATTTCTAAATTAAATCTGTTTTCTTCCAGAACTAAAATATTTTTAGTGGTTACAGCATAGGAAATATTATAATATGATAGGAAATATGATAAAAATATATATTTTAATTGACTTGTGATAGGAATAATTTGAAAATATATTCTTTTCACAATGTCAAATCTGTGCATACATTCTTCAATCAATTTATCATAATTGAAAACGTTATTTTACGTTCGACTTTACTTCAGTTCATCGTATACCAAAAATTTACACAAAACATTCACACATAATAATAAATATAACTTATCCAGCTTCGTTTTAAAATAGTAACTTACTTAATTTTCCTTAATTTTCAAGCAGTTTCAATTTTTCCTAAACCCAGAAAAAAAGTATAAACAGTAAAATATTTAATTTGTATTACTTACTAAAAAATTGTTTGAAATAAACACAGGATCTCTTCAAAATTCATAACTTGTCGAAAATAGACATCCATATATAGAAAACTTTTTCTAGAAACATGTATATGACACGACAAACCTGGTTCCAAGTTGAATAGGAAACAATTTCGAGCAAAACTGTCTATCAAAAGATATAGAAGAAACATGTGTGACGTCATCGTCTGACAGTTCGATATCTCCAAATTCTGCATGTATTGAATTTTATATTTTTAGCGGAAACAAATCTTGTTTTTTCAGTATAAAAGATCTGATTCTGAGAAATTTATAAGAAAAAATAAATTTTTTCTGGTTTCTATAAAATGTAAAATGAATTCACTGAATTGAAAGTTACTAAATCTAACATAGTTACTGACACACCGTACATGTGCATCCCAATTCATTAATTTTATTTGTAAATTACAGAAGCGTTACTGTAAATTTCGATTTTCATATAACTTTGTGATTTTATAATAATAAAATTATATAATACAAAATATTGCCTCGATTATAAAGTGAATGGGAAAATACTGACTTCAATATTTAATAAATTGCCAAAACTAATCTATACGGGAGAATTCATTTCCTCCTATAAAACAACATTTTGAGAAGATGTCAGTTAAATTATGTGTGGAACTGAAGAAATTTATGTTATAAAGGTATTTTATACAGGCCATATTCCTCATTGAGTTTCACAGACATTTTTCATAAAACATTAATCATTGAAATTCAATATTCCTAATTCAATATTACTTGCATCTTTCACAAAAAATGATATTCAGGATTAAGTGTTACAAATGCTTTTTAAAAAAGAAAAATTTATCACTAGGACCAACATGAGTATTTTATGTGAACGATATTTAGTACTGTGACAAAAGTATGAGTTTAATAAGTTGTTTCGACTTTATATAGACAATCGGCCGTGCTCGTGTATCCCAAACTTGGAAAAATTCCTAGATCATATCCAAAAGAGTCATGTAGGTTAAAAAAAGGTGCACAGTGATCATCTCCTTCGGTTCGATAATCTATGCCTTTTAACTCTGAAGACCACTTTCTATTCCTAAGTCAAAGGGAAATTTACAGAATGTGTTTGAGCTTAGTGTCCTTTTTATGGATTCTAAAGTATTGTTCTTTTAACGCGGAAAAAAATCCGGAAAGTAGCATAAAAACAGATAGCATAGTTTTATGACATGATTCTACAGTATATGTTAGTTACATGAAGAACATTTTCACTTATTGCTATTTTTATATGGAATATTCAGTGAAATTTTGTAAAATTATCTATATCATTGTACGTTTTTTAACCCCATTTTCTTTAGCTCTCAATATTTTCTTAGATTTTGATACATTTCAAAAAAAAAATTGTTACTTAAACCCTATGTCCAAATTAAATTAAGATTTATGCAGCACAATTTTCTGCAGAATGTTAGCCATTTCGTGAAAAATTTCAATAAAATTTGACAAAAAGTCTATATATGTAATTAACATTTTGTGACTAATATTTTTACATTATAATATATATATTAAATATATATATATATATATATATATATATATATATATATATATATATATATATATTAAATATATATATATATATATAATTAAAATACATTTATTCTTAAAAAATTTGTTTATCTTTTAACTTTGCATGATGTTACAGTTCCTAATTCACTGGCACGGATTTTTTAAATAGGCCTATATAATAACCATTAATGTTTTAATTATTAAAATGGATTAAATATTTAATTTAACCATTAAAAATTTTGCATTTTTCAGGTTCATTTCAAAGATCATTTTTCAAGAAATGTTGCAAATTTGCAACACTTCCTGAAAAAGGGTTTTAATATGAGGTGATAATGTTGGAATTCTCATTTCTATATCAAACATGTAACGAAGACTTGTGATTTTCGTAGAGAAAAATAGAACTACTGGCTTTCCTTGTCATTTCAAAATTAACACTTTTAGTGCTTATAAACTGATCTAAACTTGTATAAATTTTAATAACATTTCTATCAATTCATGGGAATAAATCCGCAATTCAATCAATCGATGTATAATTTTGATTATCGAGTAAATGAAGAAGTCTAGTTTGAGGTAACACCATCTTCTGCATTTCATTTAGTATACGCTGAATATTATTTGTCACTAATAAACTTTTAACTTAATAGACCCTTTCAAAAGGACAATTTTCAGTAGCGATAAGTATCGAAATCTATCAATATATCAATCACAAGATATCACAAGAATAATGCCTCCACCTAGTAGGCTGTTGCAGTCTGTAATCCATTAATGAATCAATAACAGAGTTGAGACTCCCTTAGAAAAAGAAAATTAACAAGTATTTCGAATAAAAATCATTAACTTTTAATTTAATGAAATTTAAAAACTACTTTTTAATCAAATTATTTATGCACGAAAACTAGAAACATTAAGAATTAGGAAATATATATCTTATTCTATATACCAACAAAACGTTTTTTAAATCTTGTAATAAGTTATCGATTTCTGTTCCCATGCTCTACTTGACAAGCCTCAAATGCAAATTATTAAGTGAGTTTGGAAACAAGCTCGTAAAAATCGTCTGAGCAGGAAAAGATAAGAAAAACCAGGCGAAAGGGAAAGAGTGATGTTTATTTCAGCAACAACCCCCAAAAAAAGCAATTTACAGTTCCCAGAGGAAAAGTGCATTTATTAAATATATGCGAATATGATTTGTAGTAGGCGAAGACAAAAAGAACATACACCCACACACGAAAAGCACCCTCAATAGCTGGAAGCAGAATTTAATGGCCATTTTTTTTCGCTCCCTCTGAAAATGCGAAAAAAGAAAACTCATAAAGTGCGTTCGATTTATGTCTACCAAAGGCAATATTCTCAGAGAATTCCTTTTCTTCAGTTTTCCTTCAAGATATAAAACGGGACTCCAACAGCCTGTATAAATCTCGCCAAAAACAAAGGACTTTTATTGAAATTCGCTTTCACCACAACTTCGAAAGTGAAAATTTGTATTCGATAAATTGATTTCCCTGCTGTAATTGGAAGGATTGTCTGGGGGTGGAGCGACAAAGGCTGTCGGCTTTAGAAAATGCTCAATTTCAGCGGCGCCATTAAGATTCTTTGTCTTAATTTAGAAAAGTAAGAATTTAAATTATCATTTAATGTGATGTATTCAGTTGTTCAGTTAGTTCCATGCATTATGAAAAAAATGATTTAATTTTAATCAAGAATTTTGGATTTAGTTTAAAATGGAATATATCTTAACATATATATATATAATTTTGATTTTTGTAGTTGTTTAAATGCCAAATTCTTAATTTCCATATTCTAGAGGGAATTTATAAAGTACAATGCAAATATTTAATTGCATTTAATTTTTTATATTATTTAATGAATGATAGTATGCATCAAACGTTGTTATTGTTAAATTTTAAGTTGAGTTGTTAGTCTCTGGTTTTCAAGTTTAATCATTCATGGGTTTGATTCCCACTACCGGCGGGAATAATTTGGAGACAATTTGAAGCTTAAATTTCAATTACTCATCAGACAAAGGAGAATTTTGGGAGAAATTATCTACTAACCAGCCAAGCTTTGTCATTTAGATATCCCCTCTGCCTCAACGGTGACCTCTGGGATTGAAAAATGGAACCACCGATGAAATTAGTAGTGCTGTCGCCTTTGGTAGATTGCATGAGCGTATGCATGTATGTTAAGTACATAATAATCATATATATATATATATATATATATATATATATATATATATATATATATATATATATATATATATATATATATATATATATATATATATAATTAAGCAAATTTTCTTTTTTCTTATTATATCCCTAAAATAAGAGGAATAAGTTCTGAAGTAAGGAGAAGAATTCTTGCTGCTTATATGGACGGGGAACTTCCATAAAATCGAAACTCATCAAAAGATCTACAAAAATCACGCTATATAAAACCATCATAAGACCTTTTCTCACTTATGGATGCGAAACCTGGTCTCTAACAAAGACTCACTCTAATCAATTTTTAAAATTTGAATGAAAAGCCTTAAAAAAGATTTTTGGTGTTGTAAATGAGAATGGAGTTTGGAGGCGCAGATACAATTTCGAGCTCTACAGACTTTTTAAAGAAGCTGACATGGCATCAATTATATTAAAATATGTCGCTTGAGATTTGCGGGCCAAATGGATTCCTCGTCTTTAATTTGAAGAATTTTTAATTTTAGGCCCATTGTAAACAGATCTAGGGGTCTGCCCAAACTTAGATGGACTGATTGTGTAGAGGAGGACTTTAAAGTACTGAAAGTAGAACTGTCGCCTCCCGGAGAACACAATGGAGAAATGTTCTGAGTAAAGCCTTCGCCCACACCGGGCTGTTGTGCTGAAGAAAAAAATAAGAGGTTCTTATAATATAAATTTTCCATTGATCTTTGATGAAAGTTAACAAGAAGTATTTATAACATTTTTTTAATAGAATTTATAATGATACTGCAAGAGAATAAACTTCAAAACTAGCATTTTAAATAGGAAAGTGTAAAAATAATTGGAAATTTATTAAAAGTAATTAAATTTTGTAAGAGAACTGAAAAAAAATTGTTAATTAAAGATAACACCGATCTAGAGTTATAAAAAGAGATTATTAAATTCTTTAAACCCAGCCAAATATTTTGAATTAATATTTCAATATTAATTCATAATCTAAAACTCCAGAGATAGAAGCAATATTTATGTGCATATTTGTATCCATGAAAATGACGACACAGAAACTTGATGAGAAAAGGCGCCATTTTCAGGCATTCGAAAGGTTGATTGTTTGATACTTGTAAATGTCGTCATGGTGCGATTGCATGAGAGTCTTTGGCTAGATACTCTGTTAAATCTTCTGCTAACTTTAGACAAAAAATACAAATTTTCTTCACTGCAACCATATAACCACTTCTAAATTGATAAAGTTTTATAAAATTCTTAGAAAATCAACGTGGTTATAGTTTAGCTAGATTAGTGCGATATGTCTCTATACGCTTACTTCAACTGATTAAATATAGAAACTTGCCTCGTTATTTTGAACCCAAGTCAAATGAGGATGTTGACACCAGTGCAAACATCCTTTTCTTTACGCCAAAACCATAAAAAAGTATTCTAAAAAAAAAAAAAGTTAATTTTCAAACGGTTTTTAAGTATTGAACCCATGACCTTCCTTACACGAAAGAAATACTCTTTCCAGTTTTCTATATAAGGACTCCGTTATATTTTAAAATGCAGATTTTCAACTCTTTTGAAGTATATTTGAACTCTTAACCCAAGTTCATAAACAATTTCTTTTTGTGAAAGAATTCCTTTACTCCGCTTGAACACGAATAAAATGTTGACTGTTATTCGAGGAAAACATCACCAGTACCTCTGGAAATAAATTACAATAAATATATGAGGAATACGAGTCCCAAAACGTAAACAAAGATATGGAAATTTTGTTTCTGGAATTCCGTTAGAAAAGCAAATCCTAACAAATATGCGTCAACGTAAATAAAATAAAATTTTGAACAAAGATATAAACTTGTATTCCGCGTGACAGATTCGAATTGTGTTCGGAGGCTATTTCGAACCCGAGGTCAGGATTACAAATCACCCATTGGCTGACGACGAGTACCATTCATCCCTGTTTTTTGCAATTTCTAAAAATGGCATATTCCGAATGGCAGTGCATCTGAAAGAGAATTTGAATAAAATTACACATCGCAAAATGAAACAGTGTACACGTTTGTTACGTAAGCGAACACAGTATTGCTACAATGTATTAATATCATAACAGTAATTAAATACAAAACCTAAATTTCGTTACAGGGTGAAATGAGTGTATCGAACTCATGATATCATGAATCGAATAATCGGTTATAAACTTGAAATAAATAGCAAAAAATACTTTAGTTGTAGCTAAAGCTTATTATTAAAATCATTTTGTCCGATATTATTTTTGGGCTTACAATGTCTTTATGGTAAAATCTTGTTGTTTGGAATAAAAAGTCACAGGTTCGATACCAGACACTGTTGAATGAATTTGCTTTGAGAGTTATAATGATGCGGGTTATTAAGGAACGTATATATAATGACCGATCCAGGCAGGCAAATCAATTTAAAGAAAAGCACTGGATTTGGGGTCCCTCTTAAACATCCCATGTGCTCCATTCAATTTGCTGTTGCAGCTTTTCATCTTGACACAAGGTATGGTTGCTTAGAAAACCATTTATTCCGATAGAAAATCTTCACGTCCCCTAACTGTGTACAATACAAAAATGGCGCTATCGTGAATATATATTATATGAATTGTCTGGACATTTATTTAAACGATACTAAAGGCAAAAGATAAAATTCGGGACCTTTCGTTTATTTGATGTGTGTTAACTAGTTTCATGTGACCTACCGATGGCTGAGTGGTTAGCATTACTGGCTCCTGAGCTGTGGGTCTCAGGTTCGATTCCCGGTTCGAGCATGGATGCTACTTTCTCTTTGTGTTTCTCTGTGATTATGTATGAATGTGGCACACTCAATAGTGTTGGTATGGCGTAGGTAATGCTGCTCGCCTCCATGACTTGGTTCTAATTTTTGACATGCGAATTTGGGTGAATCAGGTAGTGAACCTTTGGTCTTTTGACCCAATCGCAACGATTTTCCCCACTCAGTCGACACATTGTGTAACCACGTTGAGACCTGCTTTTGTGGTGAAAATATCAATTTATCACTTCTTTAAACTAAAGAAGACTAAATATACAAGCTGTCTTTTATTATCAATTTTATTTTACATGTTGCCTAATTCTAAAATACCCTACTCTTCAGAAACGTTTCTACATTTCAAGAAAAAGAAAAATCTAGATAATTTTCGTGATTTGGAAATAACAAGTTCGATACTCAATCAAACCAGATGCAGTTATACTGGTATGGCATTCTCGTACAATCAAAACAACAAGGCTTATGGATTCACTTAAAGGGTTTCATCGTGAAAAATATACAGATAGAAATACATTACTCCAACCTAAGTAGTTTCCATTTTACGTAAGTTATATTTGATGTATCATACATTTTACTTGTTTTAAGATAATGAATTTTCATTCAAGGTCATATTTATTCAAATATTTTGAGATTAAATGATAATTCATAAAAATAAAGAGAATCAATCAATTTTTAATATATTATATAATTTACAGATTTTAAAGTAATAAATTTAACGTTAGATTTATTAAAATATTTTGACGTTAAATGAAAATTCATTAATATAAATCACGTCTTTACAAAAAAGAAATGATAAAAAAAATGCCTTACCATCATTGTTAATGATAAAAAAAGCATATATATATATATATATATATATATATATATATATATATATATATATATATATATATATATATATATATATATACATATATATATATATTTATATATATATTTATATATATATATATTTTATATATTATATATATATATATTTATATATATATATATATTTATATATATATATATATATATATTTATATATATATATAATATATATATTTATATATATATATATAACTCATAGAAAAAAATGTCCAGTAACGATTGCTTTATCATCTTGAAAATCATGATCTTTTCCCCAAAAAACAATATGGATTCAAAAGTGGTCATCACAACCAAACATACATGGTTATCTACCTCGTCCAGAAAATTAAAGATGCTCAAAACCTGAGTCCGACAAATTTATTATTGCTACTTTTCTGGCTACTACGATTATTGTTACTTTTCTGGTCTGGAAACAAATTAATTATTGAGCTATATAAGGTTTTTGGTATTAGAAGAAGAGCTGTATCATGGATATATGATTTCTTGAGAGACAGATTGTTCAGTGCTTAATACTGCCATCTCAAATAGCTTTAAGATGAGTCAAGAAGTACCTTAATGTTCAATGTTGAGCCTTACACTTTTCTCCCTGTATTTGGCTGATGTTGATAAGATAATGACGAAAAGAAGTGAGTTCGGTGCATGAGTCGAAGATATTGCTCTCTGGATCTCTGGCTCAGATGTGGATAAAATTGAGTCCAATATTGAGTTTTCATTTTGCAGTGAAGTTTTCTCAACAATCATAAGCTGACATTTAATCATTATAAATCTGCATTTTTACTATTAATAAGTGGTTGTTAAGTTATCAGCCAAAATTTCTTTTGGCAAATATGCCTCTCAAATTTGAGAAGTATCCTAAATAACTTGGTATTATTCCAGACACTGAGTTCACTATCATTAGGAGTGTGGCGGTACTATTGTCGAAGAGTAGGAAACGGCTTAGTATGTTGAAATATATCTTGGTTAGAGACTAAGGTATTGACGTAGAAACTTTAAGAGCTACTTATTTGGCGATTATTCATTCCGTCTTGGAAAAAACAGTTTTCCTTTATACTGTTGTGCATTTACAATTAAGCTCCAGAAAGGAGAGAGAATGCATCTTATCACCCCCAGTGTTATAACTAGCTTACATAACAGCTGCCCAAATGATATTGTAATGTTTGAGGCAGACCTTTTCAGTCTATGAGTCTCAGACAGAATTCGGATCTGGTAAAATATTACATCAAACATTTCAGTTAACGGTTCTCGTACTTCGGATATATTACGGCATTTGCATAATAGAGAAAATTTAAGAAACACAGTCCATTTGACCACATTGAGTACAGCAATTTGTTTGACCCTATGGTAGAAGAGAGTTACTTGAAGCAATGGCCACTTATTGGGTCTTCCAGGGGTAGATTTCCATACATATCTACTGTTAAGGATCTCAAAGAAAAATGATGCTCCAGTTTGTCTTCAGGAATTTGCCCTTGAAATAACATTCCAGACGGAACTAGGGGTAATGTATTCTGATGGTAGCAAAGATGAGGAATTCCACGTGGGTAGTCGCGTTCTTATCAGAGTTTCCAATGGGATTTTCAAAATCAAAAGAAGAAATCCTGTAAAAATGAACTTGTTCCTATAGTTGAGGGACTGAGCTATATAATACCTTCTTTATAATCTTAGGCTATCTGACACATCCTCGCAGTGCAATCCAACATTTGTGAAACTAAAATAATGTTGGCGACAACACTGGAACTTCATTTCTCACTAAATTAAAACAAATTTCGTTCTCTTGTGATGTGCATATTCAGTGGGTCACCTCATATGTAGACATTTGTGGTAATGATGTCTGGGCGGAGATGAGTGCCACTCGGCGGTTACTTCATGTAGTTTGACTTCCTTTGAGCTTTATTCTGATAGAAAATACAGATAAAAGGACTTGGTTTATACCTCTGGCAAATTCTTGGCACTCTGCCAAATCTCCACGCGGATCCCTCGTATTAACTGCAACAGATGTATCCAGACAGCTCTCCCCCACTTTCCTATTGGCCTTCTAAGAAGCCTCGTCTTCCTGGGTAGTTAAAACACCCCGCCATTTTTATGAACTGCGACGATGCGTTCAGGCAACTCTCTCCCATTTTCTTATTGGCCTTCTAAAAAGCCTCGTCTTCCTGGGTAGTTAAAACACCCAGCTATTTTTATGAACTGCGACAGATGCGTCCAGACATCTCTTACCCGCTTTCTGTGTGGTCATCTAAGGATGATCACACAGAAAGCGAATCCACAAGAAAGCCTATCCAGGAAGACAAGGCTTCTTAAAGCCTTGTCTTCCTGGATAGTAAAAAGCGCACCCGATTTATCTGAAATAAAACCAAGTACAGACTTCTCCGACACATATTCTTTGGTGTCTAGATTTGTATTATGACTACCTGTTAGATTTACCTATCCTAATCTTTGACTTTTTAAGGATGAATAGACTCGTAGATCTCATCTAGTGGAGACTGGACACAGACTAGCAACAACAACAACATCAACACACACGCTTGCCAGAAAAAGTTTGTGTACAAACGCATAGTAAATGTTTTATAGAGAATATAAGTACATTATAGAGTCTCAATATTAATTCAATATTTATATAAAATATTTCTTTAACAATTCTTTAAATATAAGTAACAATTTCAGAAAGATAATACATGTTGCTTCAAAGCAATAAGAATAAATTAATAATTGCACAAAAAGCAGTCAGAAAAAGTTTGCGCACACATAAGAAAAGTCTTTAAAAATAGTTTCCATGTACTGTCAATTAATCTGGTCAACTGGGCTGAAATGCCGGCTGGGAAACATTTATGTCTAAGAACCTCTTCCAATCGCTTAGGCATAGAGTAAACTAACTTGGCAGTTTCCGCAGATGTGAGATATTCCATTCCATTATAATTATTTTTTTCAGAATATCTTTTGATGGTATATTGCTGAATCTTGAATGTCAGTAAAGTAAGTTCTATAAATGTTCAACGGGGTTTAAAACTGCAGATTGTGGAGAAATATGCAACTGATTTTTGGTTTTGTATAACACCAGGAGCTTTACATTATGGGCAATGAGTTTTGGATCATTGTCTTGTTGAAAAAAACCGTCCTCGTTCCAAGAGTTAAATCTTGTACACTCTGGTTCAAATTTTCATTTAATATATTCAGATATAAAATAGGATTTAATGTAGATGTATAAGAGTTAATTGACTTGCTTCACTTGTAGCCACTCATCCCCAAATCCTTAAGCCACCTCCACCGTGTTTAACTGTAGACACAAAATTTTGCTTCTCAAAAGCCATATCTTGTTTTCTCCTTACCAATCTACGCTTTTTGATATCAAAGATACAAAAATTGAATCTCACCTCTTGAGTTTGAATCTTACCTCAAGATTGGAAGTTTATTGTGTTATTGTGTTACAGAATACATTTTTAAAAATAGGTTCCGGTCTAATTAGCCCTAACATGCAAAAATGCCCGTATATCGACACACAAAATAAATCAAAATTAATCTAAAGAATCCTTTTGTGGAAATATTTATCCTTCAGCTTCAAATGAAACAAACCAAATTGAATAAAGAAACTTTTCATGAATATGAGGATCTCAAGAGCACATTCTGTGAACCATCATCATAGAAATTTTGGAAAATCAATTTTTAGTGCATATACTGAGAAACAAAAGTGTGTGATTGTTTTAATATTCAAAGATATCGTTCAAAAATTAACTAAATGAATAATATATGAAGAACATAATATGACAGACAAAAACTCTCTCTCTCTCTCTCTCTAAAATTGGAATTAAAATTTTTACTTGCTTTTTTAGATAACCTCTCTCTCTTTCATTTTCTTATTTATTAGGTCCTCAAGGAATTGCCGTTTTCACAATGCATCCCTATGGGAATTTTCCTTTTCGCTGAAATAGATCATTATTTATCAATGTACTCTCTCTCTCTTTTCATTAGATTTAAATATATTTATGGACTTCTCTAAATTTTTTCTACCATATATAACAAGAGGTTCTTACATTCCATTTAAAGATCTAATTAGATTATGGGTGGTGGTGAGGTATACGAAATGCAAAAAAATCATGATATGTTTTCACGTAAGTTCACTTACAATTCCATTAAATAATCGACCGCTATTATCTTGTTTTCAGACTTTTAAACTGCATCAGTATCATTCTCTTAATTAATTTGGACTGCATTTTGGTATTCTCTGAGCGATGGTCTCCAAAAATTAAGTAAGCTTTTACTCAAAATAAAAATGCGTTGCCATGGAAATAAGTAACATGAAAAGAATGATACTGATGGCGTTTGCACTGAGGGTTGTCTCTAGAGAGTTGATAGCGATGCGGACCATTGCCTTCTGACGACGTTTTATTTAATTGATTTGAGAGAATCGACCTTAACGGCAATTGTCACGGCAAAAAATGTTTTTTTTTTTACCATTATTAATGGAATGTGATTAATTTAAATGAACTGCTATAATTTCTTTCATTTTTGACTCTTCTTATTTTTTATAAAAATTCTACATCTTTTTTCGATAAAATGCAATACACATTTTACTTATTCATTCGCTCATAATTAGCCATTTGTTGAGTAGATAGTTGAATCCTTATGCTTTTAAATCAACAGTTCATTGGTTCGATTCCCACATAGATGTTTGTAATTTTTCGGAATTTATTTTAAGCCCTGTCAAAAATGAATCAGTGTAAGTAAAAAGTGAGACCCTAGAATTACAACTAATAATATATTAATATACTAAGGTTGAACTGGACGATACACAGTTATAAGAGGGTGTTGATCAGTAGGTGAATCGAATATTCGCGGAAAATTTACGGTATTGAAAATAGTAAGGAAACACAAAATCACCTTTTGAATGAATGACTGCCTCCATAACATTCACGATGATTCAAGCAACGCTTTCCAGTTAAACATTGAAGTCAGACAAAACTAATTACCAAGAACTTTTGATAGGGGGTGACTTTCGACATTTTTCTTTTCTATTTGTCCTTTCATTTCCCCTATAGATTCAGTGTTTAAGCGGGTACTTTTTAGTTTGGCAAAATGCTTACCTATAAATATTGGTGATAAAATTTAGTTACTGGTAATCTTGGTATTTTCAGTATTTTATCTAACCTATTTTTAGGATTGTCGTTTAGTTATTCACATTTTGGAGTCAAATTTGGTGTATCATAAGAAAAAAATTATGAGTACCCGAAAGTAAATTTTACCTCCTGTTGTATTTGTTCCACGGTAAATCTATTAGAGAAGTTCTTGACTTTGTTTACTCTTCTGTAATTTAATGAAAGACAAACACTCTCTTAAAAAACCTAATAGATTGCATATTCCTTGAAAAGGATTTCTTCCATTAAACGTTACTTGATGCATACCTACATGGTGGTGCACACAAGCCCCGCAATATACCTTAAATTTTATGGGTTTTGAAATACTCTCCTATAACAAAGAACCTCATAGTTTTGAACCATAGTCAGGTAAAAGGGTCACATCTGAGCTGGCACCCTCTCCTACATTTATGGCATACCAGAGGAATAACTTTGGACGCAACAGATGAACGTGAACACGTCTCCGATCAACGCAACTCCAGAAACTCAGTGAGGGGGAATGTGGTCACCATCCCAATTACTGCCGGCGTCAAGTGATGTTTCATTTTGCTGAAGCAGCCTGAAGCTACAGAGCCATTGGGGATTTAATTTCCTATAAAAAGAAAACATTAAATAGTAATCATTATAGTTTAAGTACCTTAAAATTAATTAAAAAAGGAAATTTTAATGGAAAAATGATATTCATTAAAATAAATCATTGTGTTGGTTTTTCATGAAAACTAACATATGCCATAAAAAATCATTTGTGTCACTTTGTACGTACGACTAATAAAATATCAATACATTAATTTATTCCATTTAGTATTCTCTAAAACAATGTAAAGCGATTAAACTGACAGATATTTATCACAGATAAGACAGGAAATTAAGCCCGTAGTACTGCCGAAATTAATCGTAGTCATATTAGCAACTGATCTGTTGGATAAAATTGACATAATGCACCATTCGCTTTTGAGAAATTGAATGTCACTTCAATATAGTTTGAATGTTTCGTGTAGCACTAATACATACGTTTGCTAAATGCTAGATAAAACAGTTGTTAAACATTTATTTGCTGTGGATTAGAAAATTGGAAAAAAATATAAAAGTAATTTGCAAATATTTAGATATTTCAATAAAATGTTGATTTAAAATTATGTTTTAAATGATATTTTTTTATTGAAATAACGAAAAATAATAATTTCTATACATGATCATTTTTAATTTGATTTGTGGCTGGAAATAATTACAACACTCAAAATATCTCAACATCAAATCAAAATAAATATCTTAAAAATATCATTAATTAATTTTCATGAAATGACAAAAATTACATATATGTAGTTTCAAATTATTAACCATAAAGTGGTTGTTTCTGTTGTTCCAGTTATGATCATGATTACGCTACGTTATTACAATTCTCATTGGTTTAATACATACAGATGACGTTTTATCTACGTCACATCGTATTGAGACGGCGTCATCAATCAGATTTGTCGGCATATTTGCTACCGGCTTTCAAAGTATTTTGAAAATATTATCGAAGTTAATTTTGTTAATAAAACAGATTTATTATGTAAAGACCAAAGCAATCGGTTTGCGAAGCCTCTTTTTATTGATTCAAACCAATAGAACAGGTTGCCAGTAGAACAAAAGAAAAAGACCAAACAAAACATCGTTTTATGATTGGCTTAAAACACCAAGGACAAATTAAGTTTGGAAAATTTCATTAATTAATAGAATTATAAATTAATAATTGCAATATTCGTTGACAATTTTTTTAAGTCTTAAGATAATTGCCTTGCTTACACCAACATCAAAATGTTTCTCATAATATCGTTTTCTGTGTTTTTTTTATGAATCCTTACTTACACTTTGCTAAAAATAAAATCATTTTACTAATCATCTTAATGAGTCATCTAAGAAGTCATAATAGTTTCAAGTATTATTATGCTTTTATCTTACTATTCTGATAATAATTTAGCTGGTTGTTAATTCTATGCTCGATAAATAGGAAGTCTAATCGTTCAAGCAGATTCAAATTATTTTAATGATGTCAGGAAAAAAATACAACATGTAATATGGCATTGTCATTTTGGTAGACTTATAAAAAAGTATCTTGCACAAGAAGCTATACTATTGTTTCAGTGACCGCATTCATTAATGGTGCACACTGTGTACCATAAAATTGGACGCAAGTAACAAAAAACTACATACAATATTAGTTATAAATTTATTACTATGAATTTGGTGAATGAATACTTTGGCACCACATGTATCAGACAGGCTTTTAGCCGAAAGACGTCACGAGGCATTTGGGCAACCAAATAGTTTTGCCCTCTAGGATTATTTTTAGTAGATAATGGGTCACATTCACATATCAGCAGGAGGAAACCTCGAGAAATTCCCAAGCACCCACCCACACACTAAGACATGCATTAAAAATTCAGAAATGTCATGTCCATATCTTGTTATTCAACAGTTTTTTAGATCAAACTGTAGACTTTCACATCAACACGTTTGATTCTTTTATTAGGCCACTGTAAGTTTTGAAATTTTCTTACAAAGTTATTACATGAACTTTGGACGAAGTTTGTCGCTCAAAGGTCCATTTTTGTACATGAAGGCCAATTAGCCGGGATTTTATAGTTTCAGTGTATTCTGAACTATTACAAACAATTATGTTCAAGGAGGGATTCGAACCCACGAATCACGGAACCAAAAAACAGGGGGCTAAGATAATTATTCTGCTCCTAAAACGGCTTCACATTCGGCTAATTTATGGGGTCTGTTTAGTTAGTTTGTAGCTCAACGGTCATTTCTTGCACCAAGGACTAATCAGATTAGAACTTATGACTTAAAGTGGATTCCGAACAATTATACCCAAAATGGAATTCAAACCAACAAATTATTGATACTTAGGCAAGAGTGATAACACAGCCAAAAGAGTGGAATTCGGCTGTAATTTATGGGCAAAACTGTTCTAGAATTTCATTTGAGTTTATGTCATTTAATGTATTTTTCTTACTCAATTTTACCAGCACTTATTACAGACAATAAGATTATACACACATATTGAATGTATTTAAATGCAATTACCGAAGACAGACAATTTTAATAATATTCGAAGAATCCTTTCCATAAATACAGCTGCGAATAATATTGAATATTTTAACAGTTGTTCACGAATACCATTATATAAAAGGTAATAATTTAAGATCATTGTTCCACAGTTAATTATAATACTCTTTTATCAGCAGGATAAGATAACTTTCTATGAGGATAATCTTGAAACAGTTTACTTAAAGTGGATTAAAAATAACTACTTTCATTGTCTTCCAAAAACATAAATAAAGACATTATGAAATATCATATCGCGATATAATTCATAGAGTCTAAATACATACTTCCATATGTCATACAAATCCCTTAAGAAACAACTATTACACCCTATTAAATAAAAATAATAAAACTATTAAAGAAATACATAAGATAAGAAAAAACAATTGAATATCAGATTGCTTTTCCATGTTTATAAATCAATAATGGTAGTGGAAAAGCATGAAAATATGACGGCGAATTCTTAAGCCCTGAACATTTAATAAAAAAAGGATATTTGTGTACTAAAATGTTAACAAATAGACCAGTATTGAATACATTCGAATCGAGACGATTCATAATAAATTCCTTTCTGTGTACATAGCTCACAAAATATAAAAAAGTAACCATTTCAAATATTCACAAGCACTTATTTATCCATTGAAAATGGATGCATTTATCATTACACAAAAACGCACTTTGCAGAATTGAATCATTTAATGTTATTTGAAATATTCACTGTATAGAAATTTAAGAATCTAAATAAATATTTAAAATGTCATTTCTAGCGTTCTACTGAAAAGAATTTTAATTTTAGTATATTTCGCTTATAATCTATTAAATATTTTCTAAAATCTATTATAATTTGAGTAACATAAATTTTAAATAATCTTAACTGTCACCGAACCATCTAGACTGCATAGTAATCTCTTCAGCGGTATATTGCGTACCGTAATACGTAGGTCATTGTTTGATCAATAAACACAGTACTTATTGGGTTGCTCGAAAAGTAATTTTATTTTTTCCCAACAGAGGATTTAATTGTATTTTTTGCACCCAACTTCACAATAATTCATGTAATTAATATACGCTTTGGCAGCTCATATAAAAAAAACTTGTGTGTGAAAAATTCCAATTAATTCTACGCTGTAGTTTTTGGTTGGTGCTCTTTTAAATATGGCGAGCGATAAACAGCATTTTCGACAGAACTTACTGTTTTACTACAGAAAGGATAAAAATGCTGTTCAAACCAGAAAAAAATTGACCCATGTGTATGGAGAAGGTGTGTTGACAGTAGGCCAGTGCTAGAACTGGTTCGCTAAATTTCGATCTGGCAAATTTGATGTCTAAGATGCACCACGTTCGGAAAGGCCGGTTGAAGATGATAAATAAGTGATAAAGGCATTAGTTGATGCGAACCGGCGAATAACAACAGTTTATGACCACTTGAAAGGTCTGGGATTATCCTCGAAGCTCGATATATGGGTTCCCCATGTTCTCACAGAGAGAAATTTGTGTCGCCACATTGAAGTCTGCGATTCGCTTCTCAAACGTCACAAAAACGATCCATTTTTGAAGCGCATCATCACTGGGGACGAAAAATGAGTTGTATACAACAACGTCAAACGCAAGAGGTCATGGAGCAAAAAAGATGAACCAGCTGAAACCATTTCCAAAAAAAAAAAAAAAAAAGGTGATGCAGTCGTTTGGTTGAATTTTAAAAGAATAGTTTTTTTTTTTTGAGATTTTACCGGATAAAACAACGATTAATTTGGAGGTCTACTGTCATCAGCTGGACAAACTGAATGATGCACTTTAACAGAAAAGGCCAGAACTAATTAACAGGAAAGGTATAGTGTTTCACCAAAACAACGCGAGAATTCACACAAGTTTGGCCACTCGCAAAAACTTTTCCGCTTCAATGGGATACAATGTAACACCCACCATATTCACCAGAACTGGCACCATCGGATTATTATTTGTTCTGGTCACTCCAAAATTTTATAGAAGTTAAAACCTTCACCTCAAATGAGGAAGTCAAAACCACCTCGATCTTTTTTTTGCCAGCAAAGACAAAAAATTTTATGAGCATGGAATTATGCTGCTACCAGAAAGATTGCAAAAGGTGTTGGGCCAGAACGGCCAATATATAATTTAAGTATTTGTTTATTATAGGAAAACTCTTTCATTTCCACAAAAAATAAAATTACTTTCCAAACAACCCAATAGATTCAGTTATCAAATAAATTGCTGCATTTTCGCAAACCAGCACGACTTGGTCACATTAGACATTATTTGGAATATTTCAGCCTGATCAAGTGTTATTGAAATAGTCTCAATTTAATAACTTTACCTTTATTGATTTCTCTAATTACCGTAACAGTATACTTTTCATAATTGAAAAATCATTTATCTCCATAATATTCTAGCTTAAGTGATAAGGTATATTATTCTCAATTTACTCATAAAGATAGGTACCTGAATTTTATATTCTTTACGTGCAATATCCTCAATTTAAATTGCAGCTCTAACTTTTCAGTTTCACCAAGTTTCACAGTCTTAATCTGTCTTTTCAGTTGCACAGTCTTAATCTGAAACCTCAATTTATGCAATTAATTTTATTGGATAAGTTTAATTATCGTTTGAAAATTGTCACCAATCAATTCATTGATTGATATTTAAATTTGCTCAACATATCTGCTTATGTAGTTGTATAAATTGCCTCAATTTATTTACGAAGTTCGGCAGTAGAGCTTTTATCATAGTAAGTGTAATTTGAATTACAGCTCTAACCTTTCTATTTCAATTTCATAAGCATTCATAAATTCAATTTCATAACCTTTCACTTTAATGAGGATTAAACTGAGATTGAGATTCAATCTCGATCCCATTATAATTCTTAATCCAACAATATCTTTATTTAATTTTACATTTGTACACACACACAAATATATATATATATATATATATATATATAAACAATAATATTTAGGTGTTCAGATAAATTGCTTCAATTTACTAATTTACTACTAAAGCTTGACAGAGACATGGTATCACTAACTAAATAAGGTTAGTTGGTTTGGGGTTATGGCGCAAAGTCCTAAGTTAGACAAGCTGAACTATCGGTTAATATAATTTTCTCAAACATTCTGCAATAGCTTGGTTGGTTTGTGCGTTCTTTCTCCTTATCGGAAGATACTGAGTTTAATCCCAACCCAACCGAAGGTTAGTCATATTGATCTAATGGTGCCTGGAGTACATTAAGAAGGTCGCAATGTCTTCCATTTCAAATGGTACTTCTTGGGGTGACAGGCTAAATCTGAGGGTCTTCTGCTTGGTCGTTGCTTCTAATTGACGAAGACCCACTTTCGGGCTACAATGGCACAACCACTGGGTGCCCCACTGTATAAGGTGAATCACTTCCATCCCTAGTAGTGTTGAATATATGTGAATTTTAATAGCAGGGCATTATACAGCAACACAACATAATATTCTCAATTCAAACTACTGAAAAAAAATATCGATTTCACCAAGTATTCTGTTTTAAACATCGTGGTATATTACCACTAGTGCCGCAAGATGTTTATTTATTTCTATTTATATAGTGACAAAAGAAGTTTATACTTAGATAGTAAATTAAATAATCGTTGTTTAATTAATTTCCACATAACTAACATTTAGGTATTTAGACAAATCTCAATTTTCTAATAAAACTTAGTAAGGCTTCTATCAATCAATATGATATTATCGATTTGAACTACTGTCCAAAAATAACAACGTCACACAACAAAGTATTCAATTTAAACTACGGTCTAACTACTCTTTGTCTCTATTCAATATTTTATATTATTTAGATAATTTTATTGGTTGAATATAATCACTAAAGCGGACATTTCAGTTTGCGATTATGTTGTCTCAATATAATATGATTTATATAATCAAATCAATGTAATGTTCTGAATTTGGAAAATAGCCAGATGCATTTCAATTTTGCTAAGTATTTAGTTTAAATCCTAATTTAATGATTGATCCACCAACACCTCAAATGTTATCCCTAGAGATTATTACAGCATATACCTTCATTCAATAATCAGATGCCCTTACTGATTTACACCGTAGTAGATTATACCAGAGCAATCCATTCAACAGTCGCAGTCTGATTAGTAACGTACCAGATTATCGATTAAATTTTCTCAGTTTATTCTGATAAAATTTAAAAGAAATGATGTAATTGGTCAGTATCATATTTTCAATTTCGACAGCGATGCAAGAAATATTAGATCAATCTAATCTGTCGAAATTGAAATCAATCTAGTGTTGCGATTGTTAGTCGCACGGAAACACATGTTATCGTTAAAGTGTGAAATGGAATAGATATTTTACGAAATAATAAGACAAGTCAGTCTCGATAAATTTATTTTAATCTGTGATTTAATAAGTATTCTGTTGAATAATGATTAATCGTTAAAGTCTGAATTATGGCACTCGAATGTTCTATGAGTTTTTCCATGTAATTTTAATCAATTTTGAACCATTTATAGTTACTTTCCAATGGCTGTTTCTTATTATTATTTAAATATAATTTCATTTCCTCATTTTAATTTTCCCTCTTCTGTTCAACCAATGATATCACAATATGAACAATAATAAATTATATCATTTGCTACTCCTTATTATTTATCAATCAATCATCTGCAACAGTGGGATAAAATGTATTTTTCGTAAGCTATTGATGAACAGTTAATTTATGAAATCACTGAATTATATACACTTACACATTAACTCACACACAGTAATATATATATATATCTATATATACTACAGGCCATTAAAATTACAACACCAGGAAGAAATGCAGATAACAAAATTATATTTATTGGACAAATATATTATACCAGAAATAACAAGTGATTAAATTTTCAAAACATTTGGCTGGATAGATCCTGAGAAATCAGTACCCAGAACAACAACCTCCGACAGTAATAACTGCAGTTATACGCTTGAGCATTGAGTCAAATAGAGATTAGATTGCATGTACAGGTACAGATGCCCATGCAGCTTCAACACGATGCCACAATTCATCAACCGTAGTGACTGGCGTTTGGTGACGAGCCAGTCGCTCGGCAACCATTGACCAGACGTTTTCTATTGGTGAAAGATCTGGAGAACGTGCTGACCAGGGCAACAGCCAAACATGTTCCGTATCAAGGAAGGTCCGTACAATACCGGCAACATGCGGTCGGTCATTATCCTGCTAAAACGTAGGGTTTCGCAGGGCTCGAATAAAGGGTAGAGCGACAGGTCGTAACACACCAGAAATGTAACGTACACTGTTCAAAGCACCGTCAATGTGAACAAGAGGTAACCGAGACGTGCATCCAATGGCAACCCATACTATCACGCCAGGTGATGGGCCAGTATGACGATGACGAATGCACGCTGCCAGTGTGCGTTCACCACGATGCCGCCAAACACGCATGCGACCATCATGATGCTGTACACAAAACCTGGATTCATCTGAAAAGATGACGTCTCGCCATTCGTGCGCCCAGGTTCATCGTTGATCATACCATTGAAGGCACTCTTGTCTATGACGCAGCATCAAGGGAAGCCGCAGCCATGCTCTCCGAGCTGAGAGTCCATGCTGCTGCAAATGTCGTCGAAATGTTCGTGCAGACACTTGTTGTTTTCCAAACGACCCCGTTTCTTGACTCACGGCTCGTGACGTGGTTGCACATCCATTACGGCCATGCGAATAATATGCCTGTCTTCTCGGCTGCTAGTGATAGGTGGAGGTTGAGATCCCGCATCGCGTTCCGTATTACCGTCCTGAACCCATCGATTCCATATTCTGCTAACCGACGCGAGCAGCAATACTGCGATAAGATAAACCGTAATCCCGTTACGTTACAATTCGACCTTTATCAAAGTCAGAAACATGCTGGTACGCATTTCTCCTTTTTACACGAGGCATCACAACAACTTTTCACCTGGCAACAGCGTTCAAATGCAATTTGTGTAAGAGGAACCAGCTGAACAATTTCCTCATTTAAACACAATGTAGGTGTCGCTACTGGCGCCTGTCATTTGCATATCATAGCACCTTCTTCCTTTCGTATAAATTTCACGTCTGTAGCATGTCGCCTTCTTGGTGTAGCAATTTTAATGGCCAGTAGTGTGTGTGTGTATATATATATATAATGGCATTATTACAAAAATATTTAGTTTAATAAAAATCAAGATGGTTATAGTAACAAACAATGGCTTTTGAATCAACTTGGGTTCGCTGAAAAATTGGGTCCGCTAAAAAAAAAAGGCAAACGTCTTATACCGACTGTACCGTGATCGATTCCGGGCCTAGTTGAAGATAATCACGCTGAAGAGGCCTATGGACGCCCGCGTTAAAATATTCATTAAGTGTAATGGTACTTAGCTGATATGGCTGGAACGGCAGGGACAAAAATCCGAACTTCGTCACTTCATTCAAAATTATGAGACCATGTCAATTCATTACATGACCTTCATTTAAATTTATGAGACCACGTCAATTCATTACATGACCTTCATTTAAAATTATGAGACCATGTCAATTTATTATATGACCTTCATTTAAAATTATGAAACCATGTCAATTCACTACATATATTCCTTTAAAATTATCAGACCTTGACATTTTAATGTATGACCATCATTCAAAATTATGTGTTGTTTAGCGGTTAGAGATGGGCAACTGGAAACATCAATAATATAACATAATCAACTCGAAATAATAGACATAACTAATGTTTAATATACATATCTCCACCCTAAGCTGTAACCTCAAAAGGGTTAAGTATCAAATCTTATAATAATAAAACATCAGGTTACAATGGACTTGATCAACATCTTTTCCATCAGGTTACAATGGACTTCTTTAAACTACAATCTTAAGCTGAATTGTGCTACCTTATGATTATGAACCTTTCTCTCTAAGACTACAGTGATTTACAAATAAGTGTTTCTTCCATAGAATATGAAATGGAAAGATGTTTTGACTCAAAACTATATAAAATATCTTTTTTTCGAACAAAAGTAATACACTTAATATTTTGGCCTAATTCTTAGCCAATAAATACGTCTGCTACATCGAGTAAGCATGTTACACCTTAAATCATCGAGTAACAAATATTTGGAAGTAACACACACACATATAAACACACATATGTATGATGTCAAGATTTTCTTTGAAAATCAAGTTTCCATTTTACCTAATGAAGTTCCTTGTAATACTATCTCCTATAATTTTTTTTCTCACTGTCAAAGTGGTTCAAAGTATCTAAAAATATTTTTTAAACTTAAAAATTAATTTAATACCCTCCCAAATGGAATCAAAGTAATTCGTATCTTGTAATTTGTTACTTTTTATTGTATTTTAACATATATATGAGTTACACAGCCCTTCCTGTGGAATTTCAAAATGTACATTACCAAATATGGTTAAGGAGATTCGAATTAGTGACCGATGATATTATCTCACGCCACCATTCTCAACGAATGAATGACCAGTTTGCTGCATCCTTGTGGAATGGTTAAGCTTTCTCGAGGCATTTTTTAGTTGATCTCTCCTAACTTGCAAATGTGCTACAAATGTTATTGTTAGTCTTCACACGCAAATAAAACTTGTCCTTGAATATATGTCTCTTCAATAATTCTTAATAACCTCACCAAGACAAGGAGGTAGCTAAGTAATATATATATATATATATATATATATATATATATATATATATATATATATATATATATATATATATATATATATATATATATATATATATATATATAAAATAAGGAAAAAATTGAAATAAATCCGAAATCATTAATAAATAATTTAATGAAAATATACAAATTTTTGAAAAAGTAAACACACAAACACACAGAAACTGTAAAAACAAAGTAAACTAATGTTTCTTTTCAATTTTTTCGCACAATCCCTTAATTTCCTCGTGCAATATGTTTTAGGTATAAAAGGAATTCTGAGTGAGAAAATTCTCATTCTTCTATTATTTAGTCTTGTCTGGTGGTAGAAAAAATTTGCTTTAATATTTGTACATAATATTGATTTTATAAGGTGTTATGGAGAGTAATTTTCCTAATCAATATAAATTACATGATTTAGGAATTGTATATATAATGCTGCATTCTTTTTTTCACTCGAATGCATTTTTTGAGTCAAGGATATTTTTTAAGAGTAATCTATTGTCTCTTTCCAACCATTTTTGTAATAAGAAACTTTAAGTTGAAACTAACAGTTGCATATATGACGGATATAGATAGTGCCAGTGTCATTCAACACATATAAGTTTATTGGAGATTACATAATTTTACATAAAAAGGGGGAATTTTTAATAATTACGCCAAAAATAATTTAGTATGGAAAAATCTTACAATCGTTTAAATGATTCTGTTTAGTTAAAGTTGCATAACTATTTCTTAATAATATTAAAGAGTTGGTGTAAATATTTAGAGGTATTTTTTTCAAGAGAGAGTGAGAGTGAGTGAGAGAGAGAGAGAGACAGTATAAAAACATCTTTATACTTAAAAATCAAAGCAATTCTCAATTCAAAAGAAATTCCTTGAATGTTTATAAAATTGGTACTTTGCTTCAAAATTAACTTATGCAGAAGGAAGTATGATTGATATTCAGAATAAATGCATATAAAAATAAAATTAGACATTTTCAGGATTAATTTAAATAGTATAAAACTCATTTGGTTTTGAGGATTAGCTTACATGGAACAAGAGTCGGACAGTTTTTCAGGGATCAACTTACATACAACAAATCGAACAAGTCTTATTTTCAGAAATAATTTATATAGAATAAAACTATACTGATTTTCAGAATTAACATTTATAGAATGAAACTGAATTAATTTCTAAAATTTAATGGAAAAGATTTTTTCAATGAATTTTGGAAAGGCAGAAATGTTATGAGAATTAAGCATAGAGATTGATTTAAAATTAGCTCAGTAAAATTAATAATTTTTGCCACAAAGTTCTTCTACAAAATGTATGATGTTTAAGCTCCTAAAATGGTAAGGGTAAATTTAAATTAGAAAAAATTATTACAAGGGTGAGAAGAATAGTATGATTCTTTTTAACAGATTTTCCCTTAGCCTAGCGTCACATAGATGAATTAACAAGTTTATGGTCAGCACTCCGGCTTTCAGTTCAACTGTCAGCGCGTTCAATACCAACGTGTACTAGTACGGATTAGAAATCCATTTAAAATAGGTCCCCATATAATTGGCTCTGGTGAAGGAAAAGTACTGTAGAACCATAAGCAAATCTTTATTGCGTGGAGAATATGGAAACGATATTTGATCGTGGTGGCTCACCATGACCTAGTGGTAGGACATTGCTCTTCAAAGCGAAGGGTCCAGGTTCGATATCAGTCACTGTTGACCAAAGAGAGATGGATGTTGAACTTCTGCCGTCTTCACACATTGTTATTGATGTTTGATGTGGAAGCTTTGAAGTTTTCTGAATTACCTCTTCTGCAACATGTGGATATTTATGAAAACTTTCTTGGTAAGCAATTATACGAAAGATATTAAAATACTTTATAGCAACTATAGGCCATTAGACAATCTACAACGCAAATTCAAATACCTAAAGAAAAAATTCTTGAGAAGTTACATCTGATAATATATCAGAATCTCGAAAAAATGCTGTTCAATCTATTTTTCTGTGAAATAATCAACGCAAACGATAAAAAAAAATAAATAAATAAAAATCCAAATGAGAAAAACGAAATCATTTTTGAAAAAACCTTGACAGTATGATTAATATAATTTAAAATATCGATTTATTCAATAGTTTATGTATTATGAAACATCAAATTTGTCAGATATTTATAGATATCCTGAATGTTTTTTCAGTAGATTCTTCTTTCGTCATTACAGAGATTATTTAAAATTTAATATTTCTTAATTATGAAACCGTGATTTTTCCTATGTGTCAATTGCATTTTTTCTTGCATAGAAATTGCCCCAAATATTTTACCTCCATCAGTTTCTTCCCTTAAGAATTAATCATGGAATAAAAATTTAATGCAAAAATACAATGCTCAAACTCAAATATCAGTAGTGTAAAAATCAAAAATGTGAATAGTTCAGTTTAATGTGAAATTCATTTCTACTCCATCTATTTCAGAATGTCACTTATAAGGAAAGGAGTGAAATTTCAATCTTTACAATTAAAATGCACCCACTCAGGAATTTGAATTTGAATGCCCAAGTCATAGAGGACGAAATTAAAAGTCAAGTGAAGGATGAAAACGATTCCTTTTCTCATTGCGGATCATAAAACACCTAGACATTCCCATTATACGCAGAAGATGAGATTTTCAAGCTAAAGAAATTCAAATTGCAGTTTTAATTTTCCCTTCGTTTGAAGGCTGCTTCGAGAACTTGTAAAATTAAATCCCCATGTCAAATACTTTCACATCATGGAATAGATTAAAATTGTCACCAAATTTCAGGTAAAAGTTTAGCTAGAATTTTTCATTTGTGTGCTTATTCACAAGTGTAACTGAAATAAAAAGCAGACGATATCTGATACAAATTTTAAAATTCATATTCTAGTAGCTATAATCGCAGACGATAACTGATATGCTTTTCAGAATTCATATTCTATCACCTCTTTCTTTTGGATTACTCTTCCATAGCTTCCGCAAAACAAAGAAATTCTGTAGAATAAAGAAAATATTCTTTTCACACAAATTCACACTCCAAATCACAAAGAATTTCTTATAAAAAGATTTCTTTTCGAATGACCTGGACACAAATCTTGGGTTTGTTTATTCGATCGTAAGAAAGATATACAATGTCTTTTTTTTTTTTTTTTTTTTGTTCTCAACACCATTTTTTAGAATCTTGACCAAGGATTTTATATTTTGATCTCCAAATAAGTATAATATTTAGAATTCTGACTGAAGGTCGGATTTTACGCAGAGCTTCTTTTTTCATACATTTGTCTCAAAATTTCGTCTCCACAAGGTATATGTTTATGTTTTATGACTTATTCCAGAAATATTTTTATCTCCGAATATCCAACTATTCTCATCTAGATACTTGAAATTTTTTAATTCGAAAAATTTGATTAAACATTTTTTTATGGTTTCTTTTTACGATATATAAAAAACACCAGCATAGCAAAGCTCGAGTGTTCATAGTTTAGAATTATTTGTTCCAGATATTTTAAAATTTTTTATTGGCTTGATTTCTTTTATATTAACCTTCAGAATAATTATTTCAAATCAAGATTCGAGGAAAAGTTTTATTCATCCGAAAATTTTGTTGAAAATTCATAAATATTTATGAAAAAGATAATTAAATACTTATATAATTGTTCCAGTTTTTTTTTAAACTTTTATTGCCTTGTTTTTTTATTATAAGTGGATACTAAACCTTCTGTAATATTTGCATCTAATCAAGATTAAAAGAAGAGTTTTTAATAACTGAAACTTATAGAAAATAATTACGTAAGATTGTCTGCGTAAATGATTTTTGTGTTAAATGAATATTCAAGATCTTAAATGATTGTTACAGATAATTTTTAACTATTATTGGGGCTAGCATTCTCTCTTTTTTCATATGTCGAACTGAAGCCTTCTGATATATAGCAGCTTTTAATCAAGATTAAAGAAGCTTTTATTGAAAAGGTTTTTCATAAATATCTACGCAATCGATTTTTGTTAAATAATTTCTTTAATTCTCATACAGTATTTCTATTTTATATATTTATCGTATAAGATAAAGAGTAAAGAATCATTATTTCACTGTTATTTTTTTTATTCTTTTACAATTCGCTAAACTTCTTAAATCGCAAAAATTCATTAGTTCTAAGAAAAACTTTAGAACTAATTTTACTGGGTTATTAGCAAGTTATTTATATTCTCATTGGAATATAGTTACGCATTATTATTAATAAGTTTTGTTAGAGGCTCGGAAAACTTACGTTAATTTATGATGAACAAGGCGAATGTAAATTAAAGTGCGGTATTTATAGAGTCCCCTAGCGAGTAATACATTTGAGAAAAACTTAACAGAATTTGGTGAGCATTTATAGCTAAATATAGTATTTGACTTTGTAAAAGAATTTAGTACCGAATGTCACTTGTAAAAGATATTGGTGTGCTGCAAAGTATAATTCTGTGAATAATACGGGAATAAATACCAAGGTAGACGCTGCACACAAAAACTCTGTTAACAATGCTTAATATTTATTTATGCATAGTTATGCATACTAAATTGATTCCTCTCTTAAATAAATGCTCTTCGGAGCTAATCATTTCCTACATTAAAATATTTAACTATTTAAGCTGAATCTTAAAATAAAAACACGTAATCGGTAATATGATAACAATCATGTGAGACAGAAGTATAGCAGGAAAAAAAAACTGTACCTCGGTTTCAGTTGTTATAACAGTCTTCTAAGTTGTGAAAATAAGTTTAAATGCCTTGTAAAATAAATAAATTGAGCTTTAAATTTCTTTCCAGATATAGTTATTGTTGAAGTGTTAACACAAAAAGGCTGAATTGTAAAGTTAATAATATCAGAATTAAACTTTATTTGTATTCAATTTTTAAAATTCTTAACAGATAAATGAAATAAATTTACGTGTTAAAAGTAAATATAAAATATAGTGCTGGCCACCCAAATTGTAACAGCAACAAAGACAAGATATAACAAAAATTATTTTGTTGATATCAGGTTGACTAAGTATCAAGTAACAAAAATTTATAGACTTCTGTAAAGTGTGGTTCCTGCCAAAATCAATAGTCAAAATAATCACCATTGTTGGAGATCACCACTGTCATACGCCTCGGCATTGATTCAAAAAGACTTTGCATAAGTTCTTGGGGTACAGCTGTCTAAGCAGTTTCTACATGTTGCTAAAGTTGATCTGATATGTCAACTGGAAATGTAATCTGGGGCAATCGTTATGCAACCATGAACCACATGTTTTCTATCGGCGATAAATCCAAAGAGTGAGTCGGAAAAGGAAGTAATTTAATCAGGTGATTGAAGAAGAACTCTTTGAAATTCGTGCCACGTGTAGTCATGCGTTATCCTCTGTGAAATATCACTGTGGGAAAGCCCTGAAGATAATGAAGTTGAACTGGCTCCAACACCTCGGAAACGTAACGATAGCTGTTTAAAATACCGGCAATGCGTACTAGAGGTGTGAGAGAGAGTGATATCCAATACCGCCCAATACCATAATAACAGGTGCAGGTCCAGTGTAGCGGTGCATAACGCAGCTGTTCAGCATCCACTCTTCACGGTGTCTCTAGACTCGAATGGGATCAGTGTGGTTTTGCAGACAGAAGTGTGACTCGTCAGTAAAGACAATTTCATTCCCTTCCGCCGTCTACATCCTCCTTTCATCTCACCATTGTCGGCGGAGACATCGTCTCTGGTTCTGCGTCAAGGGTAGTAGAAGCAATGGACGTCTTGCGGACAGACCACTCTGCTGTAAGCGGCGTCGAATGGTAGGCGCAGACACTGGATGACGCTTTAGAGCCGCTATACTCAATATGCGGCCGCGCATTCAAAATAATGTCAGGAGTGTCGTCAAAGTATAAAAGAAAAATATCAAGTGAAAATAGATTGTTTCAAGATGAGTAGGAATCTGATTATTTTGTTGTGCCAAATAAAAACAACGCAACTACTTGTTTGATACGTCGGGAAAGTATCATATTGAAGAAATGCAATATTTTTCGTCATTTCACTTTAAAACATAACGATTTTGATGAAACTTTTCCTCCCGGATCGTCTTTGAGAAATGAGAAATTGAGTTTTTTTAAGATGCATGAGCAACAAAATGTTATGTTTTGTTGCATGAGCACATGTTTGCACATTTTGTTGCTCATGCAACAAAATGTTATGTTCGCGGCATTATCACAAGACTAGGCGGTAAAAAAAGCATCATATGAAATTTCTTACATTCTTGGTAAGCATATGAAACCATTTACCGATGCGGAAATTGTAAAGGAATGCTTTATTAGTGCTGCTAATATACTTTTTGATAAATACAGTAACAAAAAATAAATAGTAACAGTAACAAAAAATAAATAGTATCTGATATTCAACCTGCACCAGGCGTATTGAAGACATTTCTAAATTTATTTCCGATGATGTATTAAAAAACCTAAGAAGATGCAAGTTTTTCAGTTTAGCATTTGATGCCAGCACCGATATTTCAGCAACATCGCAGTGCTCGGTGTTTGCTAGATATTGTACAGAAAAAAAAATGAAATTCATGAAAATTTTTTAAATTACTGCCAATGAAAGGTCAAAGCCGAGGCACGGATTACAATGATACTATTTGTAATTTTTTAGAACATCATGAAATTGATGTGCAAAAAATCGTGTGTTTGTGTACAGATGGTTGTCCTTCAATGACTGGATCCGAAAATGTCTTCATTTCATTATTTAAGAAAAAATATAATTGCAGCAATTTAATAACATTCCATTGTATTATCCATCAAGAAAACTTGGCGGCCCGTCCTGCACAACCAGAAATAGAAGCTGTAATGAAAACAGTTATCAATGTTGTCAATTATATACGAGCAAAAGAACTGAACCACAGAAAAGTTAAAACCCTTCTTGAAGAACTGGGAAGTGAGCACAGTGACGTTCTTTTGCATACCTCGGTGCGATGGCTTAGTGGAGGAAAGGTTTTGGAAAGGTTTTTTTCATTACGCCATGAAATAATCCTATTTCTTAGAGCAAAATAATAAAGGGTACCCAGAATTACAAAACTATGAATGGTGGTGTCTTTTAGGTTTTCTATGTGATATTACGGAAAAACTAAACAATCTCAATCAGAGTCTACAAGGCGAAAATAACATAGTGTCCAATATGGCAAATAAAGTGTTTGTATTTGAAGAAAAGCGAAGTATTTATTATAATGAAATACAGAACAAAAACAGCTGCACAATTTTCCAACTATTATAAAAACCAGAGAGGACGGTATTAACATTTCAGAAGAAAACTGCTCCATAATTTCACATTTTATAACTGCACTATTAAACAAATTTCAAAAAAGGTTTCAAGATCTCAGAAAAATAAAAAATTGTTTGTTACTTGTAGAAAATCCATGGCATTTAAAGATACCAACTATTTCTGAGTTGGCTTTTTTAAATTGTAATTACTCGGAGTTGCTTGATGAATTTATTGATTTTAAAAATGACACCAACCTGGAAGTAATTTTCAAAGAAAAAAGGGAATATGTGGAATTTTGGAGCATTGTTCCCCAAAAATATAAAAGCGTGCAAAGATGTGCCCAAATAATGCTAACATTTTTTGGCTCAACGTATGTGTACGAACCATCTTTTTCAAAGATGAAATACACAAAGAGTGTATATAGAAATAAAATGACAGATTCCCATTTGGATGATATAATAAGAGTAGCATGCAACAACAAGCCAGATATTGATAAAGTTTTAAAAAAAACGCTCTCAGTTCCAAAAGTCTCATTAGATATACATATAAGTAAGTAAGCATCTTTGTCAAAAGTTCTTTTTTTACATTAAAACTAAATAATTCATTAGGTAGATATTACTTTTTCATTTATACACCTAATTATTTTTTACTTGCGGCCCGGGCTACCGTGACTGAAACGTGTTTGTGGCCCCTATAAAAAAAAGGTTGAGTATGGCTGCTTTAGAGACTGAATAGGCTGTGCTATGGCTCCTGATGTGGCTGAGAGATCCGTTACTGCCATGAGCTTAAAGTAAGATTGCAAAGTAAAACTTTCTTTGATTGTATCTTTTTTTTATGAATATTGATAATAACATAAGTCTCCTTGTGGGTTTAGTGTATGTCAAGTATCTTTGGAATAAAATATATATGAGTTCGATTCAAGTTATTTTTAAGCAATTGAGCATGTATGTTGTACTTCTACTTTCTGCATGTTCACCCATCTGTGTGGATGATTTTTATAGATTTCTGGTTTTTATCATTACAAACGTGACATATATATAAATATCTGTAAATAGTTTGTAACAGTTTAGCTATGTTAACTATATTTCGTATATACAACCTCACATCCATAAAGTGTTAATTGATTAAGAAATGGAATAGTATTAATAATATTTATTAAGTCAGTCAATTCTATATGCAAGCCATTTTGTTAAACAAAGTTTCATTCAGTTTCCAACAGAATTTCATTAATGTTACTCATCAAGTCTATCAACTTTGTCCGATCATCTAAAATTTATCATATGAATGTAATCTGTGTTTCAAGCCATTTTGTTAAATAGATTTTCATTCAGTTTTTAAAAGATTTTTCATTAATGTCATGTATTAAATCAATCTTCGGTGCCAAAATATCTAGATTAATTCAGCTTTCATTCAACAGTCAACAAAGCTATATCAGGTCAATCAAATCTGTGTGTCAAGCCACTTTGTCAAATTGATTCAATTTCCAAAAGATTTCTCCTTACAATCATGTAACAAGTTAATTAACTTTGTCAGATCATCTAGATTCATTAAGATTTCATTCGAAAGCTTACAGAGTTATATCATATCAATCAAATCTGTGTTTTAAGCCATTTTGTGAAATAGATTTTCATTCAGTTTCTAACAGATTTTTTTATTAATGTCATGTATCAAGTCAATCAATTGTGTCATATCATCTAGATTAATTCAGCTTTCTTTCAACAGTCAACAAAGCTATATCAGATCAACCAAATCTATGCGTCAAGCCATTTTGTCAAGTAGATTTTCATTCACTTTCCAAAAGATTTTTAATTAATATCTTGTATCAAGTCAACTAAATTTGTCAGATCATCTAGATTCATTAAGATTTCATTAGAAAGTCCACATATAATTATATCATATCAATCAAATCTGTGTTTTGAATGAAAATCCATTTGGTCAATTGGTTTTTCATTCAGTTTTCGACATTTTTTTAATTAATGCCATGTATCAAGTCAAATATCTGTGCCAAATCATCCAGATTAGTTCAGCTTTCATTCAACAGCCAACAAAGCAAAGATCAATCAAATCTGTGAATCAAACCATTTTGTCAAATAGATTTTCATTCAGTTTTCAGCAGAATTCCATTAATATCATTTCTTAAGTTAATCTTATCTATGTACACAATACAATTTAATTCATAAAATGTTATTCACTGCAATTTTAATAAATGGAATCGATACATATTGTCTTACATCTCTATATTGATGTTCCTTGTGATGAAGGATGCCAAACAAGGTATCACTTTCGCCAATCGGTCATAAATCAAAATTAACATGTGGCTGTGTTGAGCTACGATTGGTCTAAATAATAGGTTGGAAACATATCCCAATAACCTAACTTGATAGGACTACATTATCATATAATATGGGTAAGGTATTATCAGCAGTTAATAAGTTTTCTATTCGTCCCCAATAACTCAGTGTTTTGGTGGCTTGTTCCGGCTTCGTTAGTGTAATGTGGGAATGCGGAGAAAAAACCTCCAACTCTGGTAACAACCACATCTTTTGATCCTGTTCCGAAATGACAAGATAGTTGAGAGAAGTAATAATTAGAGAAATAAATTAATTTCCAGTATTTATTTGTTCATATAATATTTATTTTGAAGCCACTTACGTTGGTATGGGTGAAAAATAATTTATTGATGGCATATATTTTATTTAAAATTTTAGTTTCTAATTATTATTAAAAATTATTTGGATTCTATTAAATATATTATTACTGTATCTGATTATTATATCTACCGTCAGATATGATTAAAAAAAGGAGGGAATATTAAACCTTGTAAAAGTATATTTTTATACTAATGCTAGGAAAACCTCTTTAGAACTCCAATTCATTGAAAAGATGTTTTCTTGCTCTAACAAAGTTACTTTGCTTTCTTGACATTCTACGTCTAGAAGTTATTAAATGCAGACGACATTCTCAACTTAAACTGGACACATATACTTTATGAGAACCATTAATTTGCTTGACAGTCCATTAATTGTGCATTAGAAAGGTGACTGTAAATTTCAAACATCCTAACACAGGCTTCGGAAATCACAGTGACTTCAGCTCTCTAGTTTCGGAACAGTAGTTGGCAACATTTCTACAAGCAGTTTGTGTTCCTACCGCAGCAGTCGCTCTTTTAATTAATTATGCAGACGATGTCGAAGGAGAAACGTTTATGAATTCCGCGCCGTCATATTTACACTCTCTTGACCAGAATGTGTTCCGAACGTATTAATTTGCTTCCGGATCCGTCTTTCTGGAATCTCTGAGAGAACTGATATTTATTAAGCGGGTGAGGTTCAAGCGCAAACACCGAACTATTAGCAAACAGTAGGTTTATGAAATATGCAGTTTAGCTGTAAGAGTATTAATATTTATTAATTAGAAGTAGAATGTGCGTCCGAATTTTAAGAATTCATATTCAAATTAAAAGAAAAAACTAAATATTCCGTGAATTTTTCAATCTTGAATCATTTGTGCAAGTCTTATAAATACATATTAAGAAAAAATTATTCCAGTAATTTCAAGCAGTAAGTATCTAATAACGAAAATTCTTGGTTAATTTTAATTTTAAAATTGCAAAATAAATAAAAATGACAAATTTAAGAATAAAATTATGTTTTTTATTGTAATATAGATATATATTTAATTTGAGAATTTCTAAAAACTGTTGTTTAAATTAATAGCTTTGATTTGTAATTATATTAAATAATAATTAGATATTATAAATAATTCATTTTTTGAGTGCCACTTGCATTAATTTCGTTAAGACACACACATATACACAGTTTTATTTTGATCCCATAAATAGCTTAGTTAAATTTTAAGTTAGAATGTAGTTTTTCTTTAAACAAATATAAGTTTTCAATTTTATCTTCAAGCAAAATTAAAAATTTAAAAAATTGTTTGGATTTTTCACATTTTATTGTTTAACATAGAAAAACTCAGATTGTAGCGACGTAAGAAAATGGAAGTTAAAACAAAACAAACATTTATTACATTACACATAATTAAGATTAGCTACAAAAAGAAAACACTTAATAATTATAAAATAATAAACAAGGTTACATAGTACCAGAATGGTACAAAACAAACGTATTTAGGAACCGGATGGTTTGACTTCCATTCATCACATCTCTAAACTCATCTCATTTTGTTGTTTGTAAGTCTATTGGGCAGCTGCGCCATCTACTGTCAATATTGTTAATATGGGTCTGTTACAAGATGAATATTGTTGAAAAAATATTGATTCATATGTTATTCAATAATAAACAATATAGTTTTATACTATATCAATGAATAGGCCATCATATTTTATAAACATTTTAATGAAAGGAAAATTTATCTAAAATACATAACATTTCAATATTTTGGGTAATAAATTTTATTATTTTGTTTTTTGTTTACTTATTTTGTAAGTTTTTGTTTTAAGTGTATTTTAATTACTAACAAGACAATTCAAGTTCCAGAAAAATGTTTTCAAATACAGAAAGGAATTTGAATACCTGACTTATGCCCCTTTTATATTAATTTAAATTCTAAATAAGTGAAAATAAAAGATTAAGCTCAAAAACAAAAGCTGTTACGAATATCAAATGTTTCTTTTTTTAAATTAAAAACTAATATTTATTTTCATTGAATGCAATACATTTCAAATATTACTTGCAGATGCATTAAATACAGTTTTAATATAATTTATAATAATTAGTATCAGGGAATTACTATTGAAAATTAAAAATTATTTTCTTAAACAGTGATATTGCTCAGCAAGAATTTTACTTTTGAAAAGTGTATTAAAAAGATTTTAAAAAATTATTTACTGTGCTCATTTTTGTAAACATAATTCTCTTATTTAAAATAATTTATAGAAGTAATAGATTTGATCTAATTTTAAGACAAGTGTTTTTGAAGTAAACTAAGTTCAGAATTATTTTATTAAAGTTGCGATTTAATATTTATATTTATTTAACATTTTCCAATGTTATACATATGAATAAAAAGTCAGTTACAATTGCAATTCAATTTATAGTTGAAAACTTGTTGTCATGGTTGTCATTAGATATAATTGTAATTTGCTTATGAAGTTTTCAAAAGTTTAATAAATTTCATTAAAGCAACCAAAATAACTGATCAAAAAATCTAAAAATTATTTTGTCATCCTGCAGTGAGTATGATTATATTACATTTTATTTTAAAAATAGGCAAGACATAGAATTTGATAAGAAAGAAATAATTTTTTTAAATATATTTGTATTAAATTTCAATAAAAAACAAAACTTGAACTTTTTCGATACTAACTGACAGATTACTAGTTCTATATTTCCAAACGACAAATACTTTGTCAGAGGAATGACGTGATCGATATCGTCTGACAAAACTCACATCACTGTTCGAACAGGAGTAGTGATTTTCTGATAAAAAAAGAAAGCAATAAAAAAAAAGAAATAAAAGCAGAACCCGTCTTCCATCATTTTTAAGTGGTCGTTCGTAGAGAATCTTATGTTTTTAAGTTTTTGTAGTAACACAAGTAGCCGGAGGGAAGGATCTAGAGTAGGGTATCTGGGGAAAAAAATTTTAGGAAGGAGAAACACAAAAAATATTCCATAAATAAGCACATCATTAGCCAGAGACTTGTTTCAACAGCTGGGTATGAGTGATGTTTTCGTAAATTGAGCAATTCTTTTTCTAGGCTTCCGCGCTGTTATTTTTTTTATTTTCTTTCTTTTTCATAAAAGTAAACACCTAATTAAGCATTTTCTCAGTCTCTTGGAGTTCTTTTAAGTTGTACATTCGCATAAAAAACCCAACTAATTCCGTTTTATTTATATTTCTAATTCTTTTTGTAATTTAAATAAAATTCAAAAATCACAAAAAAACTCCTTTAAAATAATTTAAATATTACATAACTAATATTCTAATAATTGTGTATAATAGTCTATAATCGTGTAAAAGAACACATTTTTTAACGCATATGTTTTTTATTGTCATTAAAATGAAAAATTAAAGTTTTATGGTGCTCTAAATATTCTGAAAAAGTCAGTTTCTGATAATGGCAAACGATTATTTTCAATGCATGTTTTAATATTTCTAAATCAATTTAGTATATCAAAAAGAGAAAAAAATTAGTTATACATAACAATAAGTAAATTCATTAAAAATAAAGGGATATATACTTATTAATTAATTAATTAATTTCAAATTTTATTGATGATAGTTGAAACAAAAGTTTCAATTTTTGGTAACAGATCAAACGATGCTTTTTCATCATTTTAAAAATTACTTAACATCTAAAAAATTATTATTAGTATAATTACGAACATTCATTGATAATTCATTAATTATAAAAATTCTGCATCATTTTTATAAAACATAAGTTTTTAATTTCAGTTTTCTAATTATAAATTAATTAACCTTATAAAACAAAAAAATATTGTTTCGGTTAACTGCTTGAAAAACGTAATAAAATGTCAAAGAAAAATTATTTTCCTGAATTGAATTTTTTAAAGTTTAATTAATGAGAAACTAATTAATAATGACATAATATGATGTTCTTTGAACTATAAAATGTTTCATTTCTGAGAAACCAAGTGATTATTTTTAATTTACATTTTATTTTTTCTAGCTTTATACAAAAGTTAAAAAAAAATATTTGCTTTTATATAACTATTCAGAGAAATTATATGTAGGCTTTAAATAAGGATATATTTTTGATAAATTCAGTTACTTTGATAAATTTAGTTACTTCTATTGATATTTAATTAATGATGATTAAAATAATGTCAGAGCAACGGAATTTTCCCTAAATTTTAGGAATTTCTATTCGCAAAGAATTAAATGATTAATATTTTAATTCATATTCTTATTATCACTGAAATTAATTACTAAACCATGACAATGGAAACTCATTTTATATTTTCTTCATAAAAATATATAACATTTCAAACTATGAACAAAGTGAAATATTATTCTTAGTAATTTTATTTTATTGCTTTCAAATTTAATGAATGTTAAATTAATTTAATACATCACACACACATTCTACACATTGTAAAAATTGTTATCATGGAATAAATTTTCAGTTCTATATTTTTATTACTCTATTTTAATTCTTTTCCTAATGAATTACCAAGATTAATATTATTCGCATGTATTAGTCAAATTATTATTTAAATTAATTCGGGCGACATTTCTCCAAATTTCATTTAATAAATAATTGAAATGAGACTAAGATAATAGCATTTGAAAAATATAATTATATTTTATTTTCTGAATAAATCAAATGATTGTTTCCTATGAATATTTTCTTACGTTCTAACTTTAATTAAAGAACAATAACAGTCACAGACCTCCAATTTTATTATGTTGCAATAATCGTATTCAGTTCGAATTTCAAATTGACTGTGCAATTATTTTTAATGAAACATTTTCAATATTTCGACATTTTTTAAATATTAAAAATAAAAAAAAGCACAGACTTTTATTTATTAAATTAATTTGGAAACTAAATTAATTTAAATCTTATTTCATTTTTATTTTTAAAAGAGAAAATTATTTTCCAAGAATTATTTTCCTGAAATAGAGGAACAAATGAAATAAAAAGAATGAATATTTTTCCTGTATATATCTTTCGTTTACAAGAAAAATGAAATTCAATTCGAATGCTATGTAGCTTCATATTCAAAATATAAAATGCAATAAGTAATGGTCATTCAGGGGATATTTGGTTATAGGAGTATTTCCCAGTGGAAAAACTATTACGAAGGGAATTTTTTCTTTAAAAAAAGCAGATAAATTTTGTAATCGTTGTAAATAATTCCGATAAAAACTTTCAAAATATTCTATTTAATCTTCTATAATAATGAATTGAATTCTTGAAGGTTCATTTGTATATAAACGCATTTAATTTTAACAAATTGTCGATTCTCTCTAAAGTTTGTAGAATTCAACTATAATGAATTCATATCTTTTAAAATATATTATTACTACATCTAGTCACAAATACGTATTTCAGTTGTTGTGTTGTTGTTAAGTAACAACAACACAACAACTGAAATACGTATTTGTAAATCATATATAAAAATATGTAGATATCTTTAGTTTTATGGGGGTTGTATAGCCTAGCTAGACAACCTGAGATAAGTAGTTGTCTAGCTAGGCTATACAACCCCCATAAAACCAAAAATATCTAAAATGTCTAAAAAAAATGATAGGTCCCGAAGGACATCGACTTTTTTACGTGACAGCAAAAATGAAAGTATTGTACTATATAAGTCGTTTAAGAAATTATTATTGTGTATTTATAAAAGGAAATTAAAATGTTAACTGAATCCATGATTTGGCTGCTTATTTTTTTCAAAAGCAAGCGAATTTTCAGGGACATAAAAGATTATTATAAAGTTACTAGTAGATGGCGCTGCTAACACCAATATAATATATCTGAGATTTTACTTCGTAGACTATGTTAAGCCTTTTTTGGAAATTGATTTTAAATTTCGCTCTTTCTTTTTTTTATAGCATGCACTTACTTTTAGTAAAGAAGTTCTCATAAGCTACGTCATCTACATTAAGCTAAACTAAATTTGAATTCATTTTCTATTAAATAATTGATGGATGATTTATTTAGAATTTCGAAGTTATTTATTTTTAACGTTTTTTTGAGATATTCATTATTTAATCGAACTTTCTGATTTTAAAAATATTTTGTTATTTTTAATGAATGTGAAAAATGTAATGATAACTAAAAATTAAAAGTGCTTTAAATGTAACATTTTTCGTTTGACTATATTATATAAAAGTCTTAAATATAAATTACATCCACCTCAAATATACAAATGGATATAATTTTTATTTTGATGAAATTATATGAAGTATTTCTCTCTAAAAGATATATACTTTTATATTTGGTATATTTATTATATAATAGTGCTACAACAATTTCTTAGGTATATAATTGCAATATGTTTCTTGATTTAGGAAAGTTTAGTTCATCGTAAAATATCAAATATTTCTATTGAGAGTTGAACATGCTAAAATTATCTTTTTTTTAAATTCCTTATCATACATTTAAATTCGTCTGTTTGTCGATCAACTCAAAATTCTATTTTTACGCGTGCAACCTTTTTAAATTTGTTTCCACAGTTCATTGTAAGATTCTTAAGGATTTTTGTTGAAAGTCGAACATTCTAAAGTTATCTTTTCTTTTTAAAGTTTTTTTTTTCAGACCTTTATTTTTGTTTTTGTCAATTTTCTCAAAATTCTACTTTTACATGAAACTTTTTAAAGTTTTTTTCTACAGTTCATTGTAAACTTCTTAAGGAATTTTGTTGAAAGTCGAACATTCTAAAGTTATCTTTTCTTTTAAAAGTTTTTCTTATCATACCTTTATTTTCCTTTTTGTCAATGTTCTCAAATTTATACTTTTACATGAAACTTTTTAAAGTTCTTTTCTACAGTTCATTGTAAAATTCCTAAGGATTTTTGTTGAAAGTCGAGAATTCTAAAGTTATCTTTTCTTTTTAAAGTTTTTCTTATCATACCTTTATTTTCCTTTTTGTCAATGTTCTCAAAATTCTACTTTTACATGAAACTTTTTAAAGTTTCTTTCTACAGTTCATTGTAAAATTCTCAAGGGTTTCACATTCTAAAGTTATCTTTTCTTTTAAAATTTACTTCATTACACATTTAGTTTGGATGCTATTTCTGTATCCCAAAACTGTGAAAATTATTTTTAAGTGTGCAATATCTTAAAAGCATCATGCATCTTAAGATGCATCTCTACCATCTCTTGATATTGCATGTTGAATATCTTAAGGATTTTTCATGCATCTTGAAAGAAAGTTTTTGCTTAGTTTCCCAGGATTCTTTGCTAACTGTTACTTGGTCCTTGTTTCAAAATCACGAAGACTCCACCCGGCTGCTTCTATCAAACTGGTAGAGCCCAACTCCAGGGTAGGTACAGGGAAGCATGCTGGTGCGATAACAATACAGTATGTCTTCAGAAAATATTATTTCTCTTCCAGAAATATAGCTCCTCTATTTCTTAAAAATGAAATACATACAAACGATACATAAGAAACTAATTTTTATTTTAGAGTAAAATATCACTCTTTGTAGTGAATGGAAACGAATATCCTAGCAGCTAGTATTGAGCAAAGAGAGATTGGTGTTTCGCTTCGATTTTCTGAATGGATATTTGTCTCGGTTGGTGCAAGAAAATTTCTTAAACTTCCTTATTTTCGAAGTCGTGAAGATGGCCCAACATCTTTGAAGATTCATTCTGAAAGGTGACTAGATCTGAATTTTCAGAAGCTTTAGAACGGTCTCTATACCATTAAAACCTCTACTATGGAATATTAGATTAAAACGATATCTTAAAAGTATCATACGTCTTTATTTCCTATAAATCCACCCCGTAATATTTTTCATATGGAGAAAATGACGATTACCTAACAGAATAGCTCTCATCGCATGATATATCGATTCCTGGAGGGTTGACAGCCGAACACTAATACTACCAAAAACTTGATTGTGACCTTCTTTTTAATTTTAAAAATTAATTAAACTAATGCTATGGTTGACACTAATGCTACCAAAGGCTTAATTTCGTGTTTCTTTTTAATTTAAAAAAATATTCAAATTTTTTATTTCAAAAGAAAATAAAAAACAATTTTATAACATATTTTTGTTAAAAAAAATAATTATTATGATATTATATCTATATCATTCAAATTTTGTTTAGTGGTGTGTATACATTAAAAAAGGGATATTATCTCAGTGTCACACAGTTAAAAAAAATATCAAGCTTTGTTTAGATATTTTACAAAGATTAGAATAACATCCGTATATATAATACATAAATATTGGCAAACAAATTTAACAGAAAATCTAATTTTTCTTCAGAACGTTTATGTGAATCATAATAATATCCGTATAGATAACTATTAAAGAGGGCAGTATAGAAAAATAAAATATGAAGTGCGATTTGATATTCCTTTATTTTTAATATTTATATTCTTATAAATATCTTTTAACAATATGATAATATCAAGATTTCTTTAAGAGGGTTGGATGAATTAAATTGATATCTATGTACTGAAAATATAAACAAAAAATTGCCAAATTTATTGGTTTTACATGATCTATATTAATTTTTTGGTATTTAAGTATTCACTACAAAAATAAAAAAATACAAAGATTTTAACAAGTATTCCGCAAGGATTACAGTAATAACCACAAAAAAATTTAATTTTACATTAATACACATTTAAAAAACCAGTGATACATTCTAGAATATATCTAAAGATACTCTGAATAAATAAATAAAAAAAACTAAGCTTTTTCAAATGTTTTGAAAACAATATAGAGGCATCCGTATGCGTAATTATTGACAACGTGCATTAAAATGTAATTGTTTCGTTTAGAAATCTTAATAATGATTATAGGAACATGGTTACGAAACTGCAGGCACCTTACTCAAAATGATATCTGTTTAAGGATTAGGGTAGTAAACAAAGTATTGTTAAAATTTCTTTAGGTAAATTACTTTTAGTATTATCATTGAAATATATATTAGTATTATCATTGACATATATATATAGCAAGATGGGTCTGTGACCTTCCACAAGCAAGAGATTCACGTCAATAAATTGTGAAAGATCTGCATGGCGACACTTCAGTCTAAAAAGACAGCAAAGTCAGAAAATTTATGCAAAAAGGAAGGTTTATTTTTTAAGTTTACAATTGTTTCTAAAGGAAGTTACAGTTTTACATATTTATTGGATTATAGTAATATCCGCTCGTATGATGTCAATGCAAATAAAAATGTTAATAATTTTCATAATCAATACATAAATACATAATATAATAAATACATAAAAATGTTAATAATTTTCATAATGTATATATATATATATATATATATATATAGCAAGAGGGGTCTGTGACCTTCCACAAGCAAGAGATTCACGTCAATAAATTGTGAAAGATCTGCGTGGCGACACTTCAGTCTAAAAAGACAACAAAGTCAGAAAATTTATGCAAAAAGGAAGGTTTATTTAAGTCTACAATTGTTTCTAAAGGAAGTTACAGTTTTACATATTTATTAGATTATAGTAATATCCGCTCGTATGATGTCAATGCAAATAAAAATGTTAATAATTTTCTAATTTTCTTTCTGGAATATTACTAAGAAGAGAAATTTGTTTTTACAATTTTAGATGACAATTAAAAAGTCATTTAAGATAATTTGTTTCCGAAAAGATCTGTAGTTTTTTTTACATGAAATAAAGTGAGAGAAATTGTATTTTTAAAGAGTTTATAGATATTTAACATTAATTTTTAACAGAAAAAATCTGTATTTGTCAATAAAAACTATTTTTATCGAAAAAATTTTGTTAAAAATTAGTTGAATTCTGTTAGAAATGATTTCATTTGATAAGTCATGAGACGCAATATCAGTTTACTTAAAAATCAACGTTTCTATTCAATTTTATTATTAAGATTTTAGTGCTAGTTTTTTGTATATAAATAAGAAAATAATTTTAAAGTTGAATGGTTTCCTTACTTACGTTGCTAGCCACCGTAAATGCAACACCCTAAGGAAACATGCAAATAACATGAAATTTACAACATGCATTAGTGGGAGTGAGATGTGCAAATTGGAATTTCAGTGCAGACGCGAACCTGTGGCGTCACTTAAAGCTCTATTTAAGGATTGGAGATTTCAACGATTACAAGTTAGGTAAAGGTGTTTTAACTGTGTTTTTTTTTAATGATCAATTATGCCTCGAAGAAAACAGCAATCATTTTTTAATCAAGTATCCGAGTTTGACAGAGGAAAGACAGTGGCCTACCGATATTGTTGATGATCATTCAGGGAAATCGGTAGTCATGCTGGATGAAACCAAACAACTCTAATGCGGTTATGTAATCGTAGGATGCAGGAGGGTACGGTGGACCGATGTGTTCGATTGCATCCACCTCAGTAAAACACTTCACGTGATGACAGGCAAATTGTGCGCATGCCAGTGACGGATCGCTCAGCCACATCACGAACCACGCAACAGAACGTTCAGTCTGTAACGCGTCATCCAGCGTCTGTGCGTACCATTCAAAGTCGTTTTCAGCAGAGTGGTGTACCCACAAGACGTCCATTACTTCGTCTACGCTTGACGCAGAACCACAGACATCTTCGCCGCAAATGGCGCGATGAAAGAAGGATATGAACGGCAGAATAGAATTAAATTTTCTTTACAGACGTGTCAAGCTTCTGTCTGCAACATCACGATGGTCGCATTCGAGTCTGGAGATACTGTGTACAGAGAATAGAGGACCATAGCATCGCACATTCAGTCTGTACTGTATCATCCAGTGTCTGCGCGTACCATTCGACGAAGTTTACAGCAGAATGATCTGTCCGCAAAACGTCCATTGATTCGTCTACCCTTGACGCAATACCTCAGACGTCTCCTCTATCATTGATGTGATGAAAGAAGGATGTGGATGGCAGAATGAATGAAAATGTCTTTCCTGTCAAGTTACGCTTCTGCCTGCAATACCACGATGATCGCATTCGAGTCTGGGGACACCGTGGAGAGAAGATGCTGAACTGCTGCGATATGCACCACCACACTCGTCCTGCTCAGGGTATTATGGAACGGGGTTGTATTGGATATCACTCTTGCACTCCTTTAGAACGCATTGTTGGAGCCAATTGTCCTTCCTTAATTTCAGGACTTGCCTAAAGCCATATTTAATCTAGATAATGCTCGTAGGGCATGGGTTTCCACATAGGGCACATATTCCAAAGGGTTCTTCGTTAATCGCTTGATTAAATTACTTCCCTGACCGGCTCGCTCTCCGAATCTTTCGCCGATAGAAAACTCGTGGTCCATCGTTGCTCAACGATTAGCCAAGATTACATCCCCAGCTTCCCCAACAGATCAACTTTGGCAACATGTGGAAGCTGCTTGGTCTGCTGTTCCTCATGAACACATCAAAAGTCATTTTCAATCAATGCCAAGGCCTGTTGCAGCGGTGATCTCCAACAATGGCAGCTACTCTGGCTACTGAGTTTGGCAGGAATCCTATTCCACAGACGTTTATAAATTATTATTATTTGATACTTGGTCAACATATCATCTACAAAATAATTTTTGTTGTGATATCGCTTGTCTATCTTGGTGTTGAAATTTTGGTAATCAGCAGTGTATATTAAATATATAAAATATTTTTCTTAAAAACAAGTTTTTGAAGTTCAACTGTTTTTATTAAAGTCAAATAAAATTATCAAAATACATTTTTGTAAAAATAAAGTCTTAATGATTCAATAATCTTCTCTGTAATAAGAAATCCCATTAATTATTAACTATACAGTTGATAGGATTTCTTATTCATTAACAGCATTAAGTAATATGATTTATTATTATTGTTGTTAATTCAATAGATGAGTAAAAAATTAATATTATGTGTATTAGTTATATAATATATCATATATTGTCTATGATACCTAATGTGAAAACTTATTGCGCATTAGTTAAAATTGTATAGTATAAAAAAGACATTTTTAGTTCAGTTTTGCTTGCTTTATTTATGTTCATTTTATGAAATATATCAGCATATTTTAAATGTCTGTTGTCTACATATTACAATTTAAAATTATAACTAGTTTTTAAATAAAATAATACAATTGCTTAAATTGTTCATAAAAAAAATTCTGAAATTTTTTCTAAGATAAAAAAAAAAAATGTTTTACATTTATATTCGATATGCAAGTAAAAATCTCTTTAGTACAATTAATGGTACTATATACCATAAATACGTCTGTGACATATTTTCAATGTATTTTGATGTCCTTTAGTTTAAAAGCATTTATATATATATATATATATATATATATATATATATATATATATATATTAACTGTATATTTTTAATATGAATAAAAAATAAAACAATATTTTTTTTGTAAAATATTGAACTTATGTGTCAAAAATGATATATTTTCAATTTTATTCTCTCAGTTTAAGTTAATTATTTTCATTAATGCATTATAATTGAATTATTATATTAGTTTTCATAATCAAATTTTCCTAATTTAAAAATTTATAAGCTCATTGACATATTAGAATATGCTTAAAAAATGATTATAATTAAAATGCCAATAACATAAATTCCGTTTAAAAAAACCTTGATATTAACCTTCGATTCAAAATGTAGTGCTTTTTGTATACCTAAACAAACACGACAGCCCTTAAGCTAAAGTATAATTGAGCCACCAAAAACATTTTTTGGTATGATAATGAAAAATTTGAAATTTTCTTTTTGTTTTTATGAAATATTTATTCACAACAATAGATATAATTTCATGGGCTAATTACACTAAAATATATTTTCAGGAGAAAAAAATGAGAACATTTAAAGTAAGGGCTTAATTCTTTGGTAATACTTGATATTGTGTTTAATTTTTGTCAGTCATGTTTATCTTGTGTATTTATAACTATAAACAGCATATACAAAATCAATGTTCCTACATATTTACTTTATTTGATATGCTTAATCTATTTTTAATAACTATCTTTATTCGTAATAAATAGTTTAATTCAGATTAAAATAAAATAAATTATTTAAAAAAAATTGAGTTAAAGTTACTTTAATTTACAGGATGATGATTATTTAAAATAAGTTTTATTTCATGTTTTATTCATCGATTATTTCAGAAGATTATTTATATGAATCAAAACTTTTGGAAAAGTGATGGCATGGTACACTGAGAAAGCGTAATACTTTACATAATTGCTTTGATCAGATGAAGATTAACTAAATCTAAATCTACTGTCATGGCATTAAAAAAGAATATAATGTTCGTTGGGATAAATAAAAATTGGGATAATTAAAAATTTCGATGATTAGATTTAATTATTTTACATTGAAATTGTACGTTTTATTCAAGTAAATGAAAAGGCAACACTTTTGCATGTTAAGGTACTTACAAGTGCTGAACATTATTGCAGTATTTATGTACAGTGCTGTATATGCATACTGCAATAATGTTCAGTCTGAAAGTCATTGTTTGTTGAACATCTCGGTCAGAGTAAGCTGTTTCATTGGCTTCATCTGTTTTTGGGCAGTCAAGTCACTCATCCACTGGACAGTGAGAATTTGCATGTGGTCACACTCGGGCTGACACTCCATCCACTTCAAAGCAGTTTCAAAACCGGAAAATCTATCACCAGCAGATGGTCCCGAGACTGCTTCAACTTGGACATGAAGGTCTCCTTCCTCAACATTTTCAATAAGTTGACCATCATTTGTAATTGAAAATCTAGACGTCTGACTCATAAACATTCCTATATACATTCAGAAAAAACTTCTGATCATCTAGGAATTTTCAAAAGAATATATTTGAATTCTACAAGTGATTTGTCAATTTAATCTTTTCCCTTCTCTTACCTTTCTTTTTTTTGAGCTTTTTCCTTTTTCTCACATTTACCATCTCTCTTATAAAATTAATGTTTCTGAAATTCTGAAAAAGATTCGGTTAATTAGCGATTCGTACAAACGAAATTTGGATTATTGGAGTTCTAATGTAGTTGTGTAGCTGCATTATAATACACGATGGATTAAAGCTTGTTCTCTGGCGTTACTTTCATAGCAGGTTTGATTATAAATTGTACTTAGTGTTGAAAATAATATTTAGATTGATGGTTTTTTTACACCTTTAAGTCCAGGGCTACACCCTTGCAGCTCCCTTCACGTTGTAGGTAATTCTTAAAAACCATTTTTTGCAATATAAAGATATTAATCAATAATTTTATTCGGGCTTTTATTAGTCCCTACATGGTTATATGCAAATTATAATTGAAATATAGATCACAGCACCTTTTTTTATTTCTTCTGAAATAATATTGTATTTATGACCTACACATAAAATGTATGAAAATTGAAATTTTTTCAGTTTTTTGAAAAAAGATTTGTGATAAAATTGGATTAGGAAATTTACATGTACTATTTAATTTCATCATAGAAAAAATACCTGACAAGTAAATCAGTAAAAATTGTTTATAGATAAATACATTAACAAATCAAGATCATTTGAAAATATTTATTTAATAAATAAATAAAAATAATGTTAACACATAAAAGAATAATCAGTGACTTTTAAATTATTAGGTAATGTATAGTTAAATATATATTTGAAGTTGAAAATTTAAAAACTATTTATCAGGAATATTTATTTACATATATTGGATACAAAATCTGTTGAAGTTTTTAAAAAGAGAGAAATGTAAGAATTAAGTGATTTATAAGCAAAGCATCTCATATTTTGTATATGTACTAAGCAATAATTTATTAATGTTTTTTATATATCTCACAGCAAACACAGCATAGCCATAAATTGTTACAACGTTTGCAAAGTATTTCTTAAATACAGTTGAATACATGTTTGGAAACTGCAAGTTATAAATCAATGTTTGAATATGTTTGAATATGTATTTTCTTAGGCTGAACTCCTCCTTCAGATCACTGACTAACCTCCACTTCCTCCTTCCTTTGTACACGTAAATACCCTCTGTCTTGTCAGAAATTTAAGTATTCAAACATTTGAAAATAAGCTAAAAAAAGCTGTGTTTCATTAGGGTATACAAAGCGTTTGTTTCTCTCTCTAAGAAGTTAATAAAACTTTTTTTTTTCGTACAATTTAACGATAAAAAAATGAGTAAAAATACATAATGCTTCTCTTATCATTATTTCAAATATACCAGATAACTTATTAGACTGTTTTATTTGTAACTCAAACTTATAAGTAATTAATTCCGGATTAAATAATAATTCATTATGAGATAGATCTCATAAAACAAATGTTATTTATATTTATTCTCCCAGTGATATTTCGAAAATCTGACTTTTGTTGATGCCTATCTAAGGCTGACACATCAGTTTAGTTTTCGAAATCCCAATGAATCATCCAGTATTGCATTCAAAAAAAGAGAAGTTCAATAATCAATGTCCCAAAAAAAATTATAATTCAAATTTTTATATAATTTTGAAGTCAACCAATACGTTTTACAGTGTAATGATATGCTTGTAAATATGATCAATACAGCTAAAGACTCTCAAGATGTTTTTAATCCTTCTCGGATTATACAGTGGTATGAATATAAAAATTACGTCAGTGTAAATATAATCTATCGCAATTTCTTTATTTATGTCACAACATTATAGTGATATGTATCAGAATAATATGAGCAGAAATAAAGATATGCCAATATTTCTTTAGTCGAGTTCCTTATATAATTATAGAGATGTCAAGGTACATTACCAAAGAGAACCGTCCTACCCGACGGTACACGATGGAGAACGTCGTCAGACAGTAATTCTGGCGGGAACCAAGGCTCAGCAATTGGCCAGGGTGAGTGAGAAGAACTCCTTAAGTGGTGAGCTGTCCAAACAACCCGAGAGGACAAAAGGGCGTTCTGTTGGGACTCACTGTGGCTCGAAGAGGGCCGGATGGCCTTAATTGAGTAAGATATAGTACAAAACTTATATATACAGATGCAGGCATGTTTACAGAGGGTATTTACATGTGTACAAAGGAAGGAGGAGGTGGAGATTAGTCAGAGATCTGAAAGAGGAGTTCAGCCTGCAGAATTTCCTTGTTACCTTTCCTGAATACTTTAAGAGGGAAGAGCTGCTTGAAATGTAGTTCGTGGAAGTTCTTGGGAGAGGACTTTTCCCGAATGTTGGTGTAGCGGTTACAGTGGAGGAGAAGGTGCTCCATATCTTGTACATCACCATCATGTGGGCAGACATCTGATTGCCCGTGGAATCTGTTGCGATAGGTACCGAAGACTCTGTACCCGGTAAGAAGCTGGTTTAGGAAAATGTCCTGGTTAGGAATCTGTGAATAAAATTATTTTTGTCTCTTAAAAAAAAACACACACACACACACACACACGCACACGCACACGCACACACACACACACACACACAGGGTTGAATTCAGAACGGTTGTAAAAATGGGCTCATATCAGGATGTTGGACCCCTAAAATCGTTGACTATTCTTAATTTCTAAATTTTGGTTAGGTCGTTCGTAATAATTTAAAATGTTACTAATACTGAATAAAGATCCTAATAAAGTTGTTTTCACCGAGTACTCATGCTCCAATAAGTGCGATACTACTCAAGAACTCCATTCGCTTCAAGAACGGAGATGAATGATTTTTTACATACTTTTAAAATTAACATTTATGCATAGTCCGTTGAGAACGAATTTGTATGATATTCTAAATTTTCTTCTTTTTACATATATCCCCAATGTAACTCATTTAACATGATTTATTTATTTTATAGGGTTGTTATTAAAATTAATTTTTGAAAAAGCATTGCTTTTGCTCACTGTTATGAGCATGTTTATACATATTTTCTTTTTAGAAGTGTATTGGAACATTACTGACAAGGGTCCTTCTCTTAGTGTTGTTACGAAAACAAAAGTACAGATAGAATAAACATTTCTATGAATGTCTTATGTTTCTATTTGATTGCTTATTTTAGATCATCATCATTGATTAGTTTGTGAAATTGCTGTCTAAATGGTGTTTATTCTGTGAAAAACAGTGGTAGTGACAGCTAAGAAATGAGTCTGTGAAATCTAAGATACATTTGGTGCCATTTGGCGATGCTTTTGGTGCTTTGGTGATATTTATCGACAAAACATAACCGAATAAAGCATTAGATTAGATGAAAACTAATTTTGTTTCCTGATAATTACATCTTCGCCGCTTCGAAGAAAATCTTTTCAAAATTTAATAACTTCATAACTAAATGAATTTAAAAAACGTTTCCCTTTTCAATTTGTTTTTAATTGATCTAAAGGTGAGAATTCGTTTCAAGATGGAAAACAAAATTTTTAACAAATTAGTAATAATTAATTATTGTTAGGAAAATAAGAATTATCGTTATGTTTTTCTTCAACTAAATTTTTTCCTAAGCGTAATAATTAATTAGGACACATTTTTTTTCTGGAAGCTAAAGGCTGTTATCGATAAATTATATTTAAAGGAAAGAAATTCGAATCAGAGTTGTAAAATATATTTGGAGCTATTTTATGGCTGAGTAGTTAGCGCTTCTGACTCCTGAGCTGTGAGTCCTAGGTTTGAATCCCGGTTCGGGCACGGATGCTACTTCCTTTTTCTGTTCTCTCTGTGTTTCTCTGTCCTTTCTTCTGTGATGATGTATGAATGCGGCCCACCCTATACATGGGTTTGCGGTGGTACAGAGCGGGCAACGCTACTTGCCTCCATGATTTGGTTCACTGGTGATCGCTGAGTAACGACAAATGAGTAGCAGTTTCTGGCCTTGTAGTGGCATAGGGTTCGTCACCCAAGTGCCCACCTTTGGAAATATATATATATATATACATGCGGAAAAAATTTTTGATGCGTACATATTCTGTAATTAGAGAAAAGAACATTTTCAATTTAAAATGGGTCAACTATATATATAATTCTTTGAAATAGTTTTTGCTGGTATGTTACGCTATATTTGTTGTAATAATAAGCAACAAATATAGCATTGTTAAAAAGCTCCTTAGTTAAAAACATGTAACAAATACTATGCAATAATAAAAATATATACATACATGCACGGAGCTGTACCGGAAAACTTTCAAAAATACACCTCTATTCAGGAACGAAATGTCCATTTTCCGTTCCTGTGAAATGGCTAGGATCGAACATATGATCATCCGCTTTGAAGATTGTGGTCTTATTTTTAATGAAATTCCTATAAAAATTATTTTATTGATAAAGATTTTTTGTAGTTTATCGTTGATCTATCAAAATATATCAGTTTTATCTTTTGCAATTTCTTTCGAAATATGTCTACATACTTCTCTCATACCTAACCCCTCCCTATTCGATCGTTTTCGATTTAAAAAGATTGAAGATTTTCAGTGTAATATTTTGCAATCAGAAAAGTGAGACTTCAATGTGACATTCCACAATCATCAGTATTATTGCAAGATATGGAAAATATAGTAACTGTTAAATTCAAGCTCATATTGCATTTTGAATCTGAAATTTTATGCACTTTGATTTGCATATGGTTTCTCACGGTATGCGTTATATATTATAGAATTTATATATCGGCAAAATTTTCATATGCACATATTGAGACTACGTTTTCGCTTCTCGCTATATTAGATTCAGAATATTAACTTTAAATAAGAATGTTAAAAACCAAAGCAGAATGTTTAAATAAGAATGAAAGAATGTTTTTAAGTATTATTTATTCATTGGCACGATAATAATATGATTTAAAAAATCTATTAATCTTGTTTTTTTATTTTTTTATTGTATGATAATAAAATTTTATTATTTAATAAGCGGGAATAAAAATTTTAAATACCCCAGTTAATATTATTATATCATATTTATTGATTTGAACTGAAGAACTTCTTAGATGCTTGCTCAGAATTTTTATTTTTGAGACTTGTATATATTAACAAAATGAAAAAAAAATGTGTTACTGTGTGATACTCCTCTTTTTATTTTATATTCTTAGCTATATATATATATATATATATATATATATATATATATATATATATATATATATATATATATATTAATTACGCCTTATGTTGGCTCTTTCAAGCATAATAAGTCTTGCAGTCTAATAAAGAAAAGAAATATCTCCAGGAGTGGAGAGCCCCTATAAACTTCCCCTATAAACAGCATCCCACAGAGCAAACAGATGAACGGAATACAACGAAATTTTGTATATGGGCTTTACACGAAATGCGCTCATGGAATTTCGAAAAAAAATTTTTAGTTCCAAAATATCCACCAGAGGACGTTTTTTTGGGAAAAACATGAAATGTAACACAATAAACGACCAAAACGGAATACAGAAACAATTAACATTTATTAATATGTCTGATCACCCTGTCATCGAACCACATTAAGTAAAGGTAAGGAAAAAAGAACAGTACGCTGTTTGAGAAACAAAAAAACAGTTCAGTTTGCCAAAACAAGAACACATTAGGACGAAATTTCACAAGCGGAGCAGTTGTTTTTCGTGTCCAGGACGATGTAGGAAAGTTGCTCCACGTGACCACCCTCATTCACCTGCAAAATTTAAAGTCGATGCACAGTATGTTCAAAAGCAGATCTAACTGATCAGATGTGAGGCTTCGCACATGAAGCGTTATGGAGTTCTTTAAGTCATTCAACGTCGTAACTCCTCCACGATACACCAGACTTTTTAAATAACCTCATAACCAGAAATCGCACGGAGTTAGATCCGGCGAACGTGGTGGCCATGGATAACGAAAGGAGCGACTAATAACACGCTCCTCTGTGAAGTGTTGGAGCAATAGCGCCTTCACGGACTCATGGATATGTGGGGGTGCACCATCCTGCATGAAAATGGTCGATGTAAGGACTCGCCTTTGCTGTAGTTGCGGCACAACAAACGTCTGCAGCATGACATGGTACCGACGGCCCGTAACGGAACATGTGACAGGCCCACGTTCAGTGATTTCCTCAAAGAAGAATGGCCCAAGGATGAAAGTCACCGTGAATCCACACCAGACAGTCACCTTTGGAGAATGCAGGGGACTTTCAGAGTGCATCCCGAAGATGTTTCTTAACCCAAATGCGGCAATTCTGTGTGTTGACAGTCCCGTTGAGGTAGAAATGAGCCTCGTCCGCTCCACAGAATATTCCAAGGCCATGACAGATCAACAGTCATTCTGTTGAGGAAATTGACTGCAAATGAGAGACGTTGTGCTTTGTCCCTATCAAGCAGCTCTTGGGTAGGGCGGATCTTGTATGGGAAATAGTGCATTATGTTTCTGAGCACTTTTCGGACGGTGCTGTAAGCATAGCCAGTCTGTCGAGAAACTGCAAGTGCGCTACTGCCCCCAAACTCTGATGTCTGTGCGTCAACAGCTGTCTTTACGGCATCAACAAGTACCGGTGTGACACGTTTGCGGCCTCTTCCAGGTTGAACTCCTAATTTCCCCGTCTCTTCAAATCTCTTAATCATGGCCCGGATACCTTTAGTTGACATTGGTCCACGCCGTAGGTTCTTTCAACGACGAAATTCACGAACTGCAGCAGAAGCATTCTCCTTGTTTTCGTAAACCAGCTTCACCAATAACGCACGTTCTACTAAAGAGACCGCCATAAATACAGCCGGAAACATCGACTTAAACATGCCAACGTCTGCAAACGTTTTATACCCAAACCTGTTTTGCATAAAGCTTCCTCTTCTTCCCAAGAATGGAAATCTCGGCATTTTTCTCCTACAACTGACGGATTTTCCCGGTTTTGCATTTTATTACTCATAATTCTTGTTCTGGTTTGTTAATATTGTTTCTGCATTCCGTTTTGGCCGTTTACTGAGTTAAATTTCATGTTTTTCCAAAAAAGCGACCCCTGGTGGACATTTTGGAACTAAAATTTTTTTTTCGAAATTCTGTGAGCGCATTTCGTGTAAAGCCCATATACAAAATTTCGTTGCATTCCGTTCATCCGTTTGCTCTGTGGGATGCTATTTATAGGGGAAGTTTAATTATAACCACCTTGTATATATATATATATATATATATATATATATAAGTAGATAAAATAACTAAACTCTATTTTTCTTTACTTGATTATGGTACTATTTGATACTACGTGAGTAAAAATTAAGTTAAGCTGTTGTATAGTATCATCCCCTCTATATATCCTCTGGATCGCTTTCAGATGGGTATTTATTAACTCCCGAAACTTCGTTCAAAAAAATCTACAACTTCCCCATCAGAATATGGTGTTTCTACGGGAAATAATCTTTCGTAAAATGCCAATCTGCATTCAATTTCCTACTATTTTCATTAAATAAAATCGATCTTTCAGTAAAAAAAAGAATTTCGTTCACTATGAGTGATCTTTGTTGATATCTTCCAAATGATCAGTACGCCATGCTGAGTAAAAAACAGAAAACTCCCAAGCATGCACCTCAACAGATCGGGGCTCACAGAAAGCAAAGACGCAACAGCCACCTTCCATTGTTTGACAGTAACTGGAATCAAACTGAAAATATTCTTCATTAGAAGTGTTTGTGAAATGTTTAATTATCTCTGTATTAGTTAAACAAATTATTTTAGAAAGATGTAAAAATTATACAAAACATTGAAAATGTTATTCTTTGAATAAAATTGCGATTATAGATATTTCATTTAATACTTGTTAGAGAGCCAGAATTATTTAGGTTCCTCAAATTTAACATGATTACTTTGAATACACATTGAATTACAACAAACATTTTTTGAAATTGGTATTATAATTGTGTGGATTTGGTATTATACTTCTCATAATTCGAAATTGAAAGCTGCAAAATTAAATTTTTAATCTGTTCATTTCGCTTTATTCTTACAGCAAAATATTTCTTAATTTTATTTTTATTCATATATTATATTTGATACAAAAGATGCCTTAATTATTATTATTTGCATAAGTTAAAAAGAAAGATTAAAATATTATACATCGAACTGTAATTTTTGAGGTTGCTTAAGTAATACTTTTGACTTTTTTCAGTTACATATTAAGAATAATGATAATTAGTTCGCTATTGCAAAATCAAATCGTAATTAGTCAAAAATGAAGGGAATATAAACTTACTTCTTTTAATTTTAAACAATGAAATTTAAATTTAACATGAAGAACTTGTATTATTGTACCTGTTGTATTGAACCTGTATTATACTCTTTTCAATAAAGCCAATTACAGATCAGGATTGTTTAAGTTAGTAAAAATTAATGCGATAAACTTGAGTCTTGAATTGTTATTATAATAAGAAAATTAATTGGGTTTTGCTTCTAAATAATAATTTCAAAATAATATTGTTAATTTGCGAATTAACATACAAATAAGAGTTATTATTATAAGATTATAATAATTTAAATTTGTTATTTATTAAGAGAGTAAGCATGAGAGTAGCATTATTAATAGCACTTAATTTATGTGAGTGGTTTATTCATAATTTTTAAGAACTGAAATTTCGTATGAAATCCTTCTCTTAATTTACTATTATACAGATAATTTGAATTTGAAAATTTGAATTCGTTACAATTACTTTGTTTTTTTCTTAATATTTTGATTTTTCAGTTACAGTACGAAACATTTAATTCATAAATTTCACATGCTTTTATTTTTAATACTTTAAAGTGGTTTCTTTTATCGTTAAAGAGGAGATCCTGAGTACGCCTCTTTATTACAATTCTCATTGGTTTAAAATATTCATACGTCAGACAATGTTTCATCAGCGTCACATCGTATTGAGATGGTGTTGTGAATCCGACTTATCAACGAATTTGCCGCTGTCTTTAAACTACATTCTTCAAGTGGAAGCAACCAAGGTGAAGTTCGCCATCGAATGTCTGAGAATAGTGTGGAAGTTCATTTTGTTCCTAAAACGGTTTCTTATGTAAGGAGCAAAACATCGTTTTGAAAACCGTTTTGTTATAAGTATGATACCCCCCACCCCCACAAATTTCTCGTCAAATCTAGCGTCTTTTGTTTTGATTATAGTGATGCCAATTTGGGTTTTTATAGCTTTTCAGATTTCTTGTTGCCAGATTTGGGTTTTCTCGTTTTTTACATTATTTTTACATCAAATATATGGTTCTTTTCAGTGGAAACAGCATCTGAATCACTTTGGTTTTACTTTCAATTCAAAGTTTTTGTCCTACGTTTCAATTCAATGTTTTTATATATATATTTAATTAAATTGTATTTTTTTTAATCAATCAACTATCATGTATATTCTTTTTTTTTAAAATCAATGGAGCAAAAATTATTAAAGCAAAAATTATAATAGCAAAAATTATTCCTAGAAGCAGTCGTGCATTGGAAAAAAAATTTTTTTTTTTCAATTTCTAGTTTGATAGTAAAATAACCCTTGCAGATTCTTCTACGGTTAACTAAATTGAAAATATTCTGCAAACAAAACAAAAAAAAAATTCGACGAAGTTTTTCATTATTTATTTTATTTTATTTTTTTATCTTACTCCCGTTATTGGCATCTCTGCCATTAATCGACAAGCAGCCCAGTAAAAAAATGAAAAAGTACAAAATCAAGAGTAAAATCCTTTAGTAGCCTCAAAAGAGTTGTCAGTCATAAACTTTAAACCTTCAGGTCAGTTCTTGAAGTGAGCGGCATCCAGATCATCCTGATTGTACAATGGTCAACGAGCAGAGAGCATTTCGACGAAGTAAAAAATGCTTAATCGTGGCAAGACTAATTTATATTATAGCATTGTTAACTGACAATGTTTTTGCCAAAATAACTATGTAGTTTAAATTTAGTCACCATTTTATTTTGTCATTGTAGCGTTTTACAAAATTAATTTCACGGAAATGTGAAACTAACATGGACTTGGAGGCAAACGAACAAAATGGCGAAATAAATCTCTCCCCAGAACTACTTTTAATCTTTTGTATACAAATTTAACACAGTTTAAATAACGGATGCATCGAAACAGAAAATATCACCGAACATATTCGACAGGTGATCTTGATGTTAAGTTCAATATTGTCATCTATTTATCGCTTTCACCGGATGTTTGGAAGAAAAACCAAATACAACATAACTTATTTTTATACATTTTCCAGTAATATTTCTTAAATTTTTATGCTATTATGTGATTTAAAAGTTTCAAAAATGAGTTTTTTTGGAACTTTCTCATTCTAAAAACATGCGTTTAATTTGGTGTCGAAAATAAGTCGCAATGGTCGCCAACGGCGGGGGGGGGGGGGTGGAATATCCTACTAGTTCCACATCCACTTTATGGTTGGTTTAAATCAGCTAGAACGATTTAAATTTCTAAAAATTTCATTAATAGAATTTTAAACTAATAATTGTAATATCTGTAAACACACATGCACAATCTATTTTAAATCTTAAGACTTTTGCCTTGCTTACAACGAAATTCAAAATTTTCTTTTAATCAATATTACTGAAATAATAAAAAGCAGATTTGTAAAACATGGGCACAAAAATTAATCGAATTTTTTTTTTTTTTAATTTCGAGGCTGTTTTATAAAATAACATAGGCACAGAGACAATTTAAAATGTAGTGATATATATTCTATGTCATATTAAATTACTTGATGTCCTAATTCCAAATACGACACACAGTAGGAACTATAGTTAGGATTCTTTAAATAATTATTGATAAAAATTAAATGGTAAACATGAAAATTGAATTCATACTACGGCAAATAATTTGAGTTTGGTATTGCGTTTGAACTCGATACATTTGAATTTTAGATTGCTTCTCCGAGTACTGAGTTTTCAATTACAAAAGCAAACATTAATTTAAGATGTCATTTTAATGTTCAACAGTTGCATAAATCTATAAGGGCTATTAAAGTTCGTGAAAATTAATATGATAAACTTGTGCAGCGTGAATTGGTATTATACAAATAAATTTAATATTTATTGCTTTTCATTCAAATTATTAACTTAAAAGTATAATTGCAAGCTAATAAAAGCAACAAAAATGTTACTGTTCAGGGATCAAATACTAAGCATTTTTTAACTAAAAAAGTTCATTTTAACTCTTGAAAAATCTGCTAGCTAAAATTATTTAAATTGGTTGAATTTATAATATAACATTTTCAATAAATAAATATTTTACGAATATTCTGAATTGTTATCAGCAGTGACTCGTTAGAAATTGCATGGCATTGTTTCTCATAGTTTGCGTTGAAAGGGTATCATACATGTTTTAATACTTATCTTCAGCATAACAATTGAATTTTCACTTTGCTTATAACAATAGCAGTCATAATATAATTTTTAATTTGATCCAATTTTATGATAGCTTATTCGTTGAATTTGTATGATAGAAACAATTTGAGTGCCATCTTTTAATTCACTGTATAGCATTGAATTTATAATTTGCTTCTGAGAATATTAAAGTAGCATTTGCAGCATTAAATAATTTTTCTTGTAATCATAATTTAACATATTCGATATAAATTGATACGTATATTTTGTTTCATTAGTAAAAATTTCCCTTTCCTTTTGGGCCTAATGTATCATAAATAACAAATAAGCGTTGCAATTCAATTACATTTGTGTGTTGGGAATTTCATAAATATGCCATTTTTCATATTTTTGTCATTTATGTCACATATTTCATTTCATTTTGGCCTGGGTACAGAGTTTTCTGACATCGCAATCTTCCCAAATGAGATACATAGATGAAACAATCTGCGTTTACAGACACCATTGTTAAAAATAGTCATCATTCAAAATAAACGAGTTTTACTCCCTAACATGGCACCGTCGTTGCCAGTGGATGGATAAAAAACTCCGACGGTAGACGACAACCCGGTGATATATGGCATCAGACTTCGCAGTCAGAAAGTTTCATCTTTTTTTCTATTTTAAAAGGAAATGACTGTCTGATTTTGCTTTTTTCCATCTGCCCGAAATGATGAAGAGAAGATAAAATATGATAGTTGTGATGACTAAGCAGGTTGTTGAATATCGTCTGCATTATTTTAAGATATCGTTTGTTTTTTTAAAATTAACTTATTCAGATTTTTGCTCTTATATATTCCGTTTACTATGAACTCTTATGAATTCAATTTTCGAGAAGAATGAAAATAGTCTTTACACTGAAGTTTTGTAACTAAAACGTTTTTAATTAAAAATAAATTTTTGAACAAACTACTTTAAAAAATGTGATTTTTCGTGTTTATGAATTTTTTTTTATATTACATCCATTATAAACTTTAACTTTTAAATAGATCTTTAAAATTGGCATATTAACTTTTCTATTATAAACCACATTACCAGAACATGAATTGTATTTTGGTATAATGGTAATTGCATCCTGACAAAATTTTATGATATCATGTTGAAAACTATACAAATTTCATTTTATTTAATAAAAAAAATTAAATATAAAGATAATTTATTTATTATATTTTTCTTATAATTTTAATAAACTTGATAATTATACGATTTCTATCTATATAATTTAAATATTTAATTGTTAAAAATACTTAATTTGTTAATATTTCACCAGATGACTATTTTATGGTGGCCATAAAGTAAAGTAAACACCAGCAGAGATCCCTGTACCTTACCCTGAATTTATGGTGGCCGTAGTAGCCTAGTGGTTGGGGTATGGGACTTCCATCCGGAAGAGTATTGTTCGATTCCCAATGGCGCCAAAGACCCACATGTGATATACATGCTCGTTAAATATGTGAAATCAAAAGTGCTATGGTCAGTCGTTGAGCAGTTACCATGGGTGCAGTGGTTTGGAGAAAAGTTCCTCCCCCTTCAGATCAATGTCAAAATTGAAGGAGTGAATCCTCTGGTGGTGCCACCGAACAGAGAATTTGAAGAGCGAAGTCTGACTTTCACCTTCGTGGTGCTCTGATTAAACGAAAGACGCACTCTACTGACTTTAATTCGCATAGCCAAGGCATAATGAGCTTGGCTTGTGTCCAAGTGTCATAATTAACAACTATTTTATATATACGCATTATAACTATTTACTTCCCAATCACAATATTTTTCTCAAGTTAATATATATATATATATATATATATATATATATATATTGTAAAGTAAATAAAAGCTGTACAGATAAATTATTGCATTTTTTAAAAAAATTTTGTATTCGTTTGTCACTTGACTATTGTTTCTTAACTCCCCTTAATATCCTCATTGTTCTTTTTTCTTTTTCACAATCAGTTTAGAAATCGTCTGATATACGAAAAAAATAATGGAAGGTGTATTAGATCCATCAGCAATTTTTCACCACTCTATCGCATCACTTCCTTAACGACCTTTTTCTGCCCAGTTGGCGCGGTTTTCAATGCTGAAGAATTTTTGTTTGGAGGCAACATAACCAGCCAGGTTGATAAATTGAGTCGCAAAGAGACTTCATTTTATTTCTCTCTCTCTCTTGTGTCACCTCCATTTCAGACGATTTACTTCACTATCACGTAATTTATTTCGTCTTTCACTGTAAATTGGGTTCAGCACTTTTCTCTTCAAATTTTTATTCCAAGGAAATAAAAAAAAAATGCATAACAACAGACGATATTTGAAGATGGATTCAATACTTTGTTTCGGCAATCTTCTCTTATGACTTTTTTTTTCTCGTGATATTGTACATTTATTTTTTCCATGGCAGACATAAAAATATATTATACAATTTGACTTTCTCACTGTAGCGCCATCTATTATTTGCAGTGAGAACTAAAACAGGTTTTGAGAAAGGTGAGACATTAAAAAAATTTTTTTTTTAATATATTTATTTAATTTAAATTTATTTATTTAAATAAAACTTACATTAATCATTCTGTAATTATTAAATGTAAGAAATGCTTCAAAAGTTTTGAAAAAAACATGAAACCTAGGTTGTTTTCTCAAAGCTACGTAGGATTTAATAATTTTTCGGTGATGATGTTATTAAAATAAATTCTCTTTTTAAGAAATGAGATACATGAATTTTTATTTGTAAGTGCTTCAAACTTTTACAATTGGCATTAAGTGGAATTTGTAATTATTAGCAATTGAGACGTAAATTCATTAATTGCCTAGAAAATATAGTTTGGAGAAAGAGGAAAATATTATAAAAGTATGAAAGTTTTTTTTTTACTGCTATTACAATATTTAAAATATCTACTTAAAATTTCAATTTTTTTAAATCAAATTCTTCAAGCACATTTAAAATTATAGTCAAATCTGGAAAGCGTAAATGGTTTCTTAAGTTCTTTTCTTAGATAATTTAGAAATTTTGATAAATTGTTGATTGGAAAATTTTTAAAATTATGAAGATAATTTTTTTTATATTTTTATGCAATTATTTAAGAAATTAAAATATAGACGCTTTTCCGGTGCAGTCGATATTAAAGTAAAAAATGGTTGATTTTATTCATTTCCTAATATTTTTTTCTAGAAAAATAAATAAATTAGGATTTTATTGGTATATGGTTACATAACATTTATAAAATTCACCCAGTTAGGAAGAATTTTTTCTTCCAATAACAACGTTTTCCACTTGGAAATTTTTTTCCCCTTTAATTTACTTCATAAAAGTTACATTTAAAGATACGAATATACTTTTATAATCTTGGGAATTAAATGCTGGGGGTCTCAAGTTAGGTTGACAACATTACCGGGACATCTGTTTGGTATCCCAGGGCCCTCACTAAGAAAACAGATAAGGGTAATTAAGGCCTTGGCCTACAAGTGCCACAGGTTTAGTTTTCAGGTACATTTTTTTAGAGAACAGACACTTATTAAAATGTCCAATTCTATTTAATACCATTTTGCTGTTCTAATTTCGGCCTTGCTTTAAAATCACACTACACTGGAGTAGAAGATTTTGGGCTTGATTCCAGATAGGAGCTAGATGTTGCAATTTTGGCTCTACATCTGTCGGAATGAGTGCTTGAGAGTTTTCCGGGTATCGTGTTGGCAGTATATAAATAAGCCTATTGTCTCTTACAGATATGGACAAAAATACATAGGAAAATACAGAGAAAAAAACTATAACTTTAAACTTTCCCAACTGGGCCAACTGATGGTGGAGTGGTTAGCGTTCTTAAATTCGAAGCAGTAAGTCTGAATCGAATCCTGGTACAGGCATGGATGTTCCTTTATCTTTCTCTCTTTCTGTTCCTTTATCCCTTCACTTTCGGCCCGGCGGTGAACCACTGACTGAAAGCATCACTGTATAAAATGCCATTACACTCACCCCTTGTACAGCTGATTAGGTATATCCTATGTGCAGTCAGGCATTAGAAGTAAAATTTTTGCCGACCTATGGAAGAGTAGTTAATCCACTGGTTGCCCTATTTCATAAGATTCCATCGCATTCGCTCCTTATAGTGGTGAATAGGTATATTCTAAGTGCAGCCGGACATGAGGAAATTTTTTTGCGAAAGATGGCAAATTGGCTTAGCGTCCCTAACTTTGAAGCAGTAGGTCCCAGGTTTGAATCTTGGTTCGGGCACAGATGTTCCTTTGTCTCTTTATGTGTGTTTCTTCATCCCATCACTTTTGGTGCCAATGGTGACACATTCATTGGATGCCTCTCAGTGAGAGATGCCATCACATTCTTTATTGTAGGGCTGAATAGGTATATCCTAAGTGCCGACGGGATTAGGAAAAATTTTTTTATTCAAATAAAAAGCTTTTTTGAAAAACACATGTTTAAAACCACTTTTAAGAATTGACATTTTTAAAAGTAAAAATTAAAGTTTAAGTAACGTTTGATTGGGTTACACTACAATACACTTCTCGATGCCTATGTTTGCTTATGAATGCTGCTGAATACAACCTGCCACTTTGTGATGTTAAACCACTGTCAAGTATAACGAGACCTACAGCACAGAGCTGGCTCTCTTCTCTCTTAACATTCACACTACGCAAACGAAGGGACATAAGAAACTAAACTAAATTACCCTGCAGCAGTTCTTTCATCAAGATAATCTTCCAAATGATCCAATATCGAAATTCCGACGTGAGAACAATCTTTTTCCATATCAGGTTATCAAGATCCTTTAATTTTATTACCATTCATTGTGTTTAATTTGAACGTAGATGCTCTTCTCTAACAATTATTTTAATTAAGACTGTCTTATTATTTTATTTATGTATGTGTGTGAATTACTTCATTTAATTCTTGAACCTTTATTTTTAATCAAAATAATGAATTACAACTGTTAACAGCCTTATAACTTGAACTACTGGCCACCCAAATTGACACACAAAAAAAAAAAAAAAAAAAAAAAAAAGAGAGAGAGAGAGAGAGATCACAACAAAATATATTTTGTAGATAACATGTTGACCAAGTATCAAATGATTATAATTTAAACATTTGTAAAGTGTGGTTAATGCCATAAACAGTAGCCAGAGTAGCCACAATTGTTGGATATCACCGCTGCCACACACCTCGCCATTGATTCAGAGAGAATTTGGATGTGTTCTTGGGGTACAGCAAACCAAGCAACTTCCAAAAGTTGCTAAATTTAATCTGGTGTGGCAGCCGGGTATGTAATCTGGGTCAGTCGTGGAGCAACCATGGACCACATGTATTCTATCGGCGAAAGATTCGGAGAGTGAGCCGGTCAGGGAAGCAATTCAATCAGGTGATTGACGAAGAACCCTTTGAAATTCGTGCTACACGTGGTCACACATTATTCTGTTGAAATATGACTGTGGGCAAACCCTGAAAGTAATGAAGGATAACTAACTCCAACAACTCGGAAACGATACGATGGCTGTTTAAAATACCGCCAATGCGTATTAGAGGTGTGTGAGAGTGATATCCAATACCGCCCAATACCATAATAACAGGTGCAGGTCCAGTGTGGCAGTGCATAACACAGTTGTTCAGCATCCTCCCTCCACGATGCCTCCAGACTCGAATGCGATCATCGTGGTGTTGCAGACAAGAGTGTGACTGGTCAATAAAGACAAGTTCCTTCCATTCTGCCTTTCAAATCCTTGTTTTATCGCACCATTGACAGCGGAGACGTCTGAGATTCTGCGTCAAGGGTAGACAAAGCAATGGATGCCTTCTGGACAGACCATTCTGCTGTAAATGGCGTCGAAGGGTACACGAAAACACTGAATGTGCTGTGCTATGGTTCGCGATGTGGCTGAGCAAGTCGTTACTGCCATGAACTGTCTGTCATCACGTGAAGTAGTGCACTGAAGTGGATGTGATCGAACACGTCGATCCGTAGTGCCCTTTTCCATCCAACGCTCACATATCCGCATTACAGTAGTTTAGTTTCATCCAACATGACAATTGATTTCCCTGAAAGGTAACCCACAATCTCGGTAGGCCACTGTCCTTCTCTGTTGAACTTGGATACTTGATCAAAAAAGTGATCGCAGTTTTCGACGAGGCATAGTAGATCGCGCGTTTATATATATATATATATATATATATATATATATATATATATATATATATATATATATATATATATATATATATATATATATATATATATATATATATATATATATACATACATATATACATATATATGTACATACATATATATATATACATATATGTATATATATATGTATATATATATATATACATACATATATATATATATAAACATATGTGTGTATATATATATATATATATATATATATATATATATACATATATATATACATATATATATATACATATATGTATTTATATATATATATATATGTATGTATGTGTATATATATATATATATATATGTATGTATATATATATGTATGTATGTATATATATATATATATATATATATATAACCACAAGAGAAACACAATTGCCAAACTTGAAATCGTCGAAATCTCCAAGCCTTGAATAACGCTTTGAAGTGGCGCCACAAGTCAGCGTGATGTGTGTGTTTGTGCTGAAATTCTAATCACACATTTGTATGTCTCCCCTCCGCTAAGGCATGTTGTAAACTTCATGTTATTTGCATACTTATTTCAGGGTGGTGCAGTTACCCCAGCATTGTAGTTTTCAAAAGATTAAGGTTATACCAAATGCTTCATGAATACTTTTGGTTTTTTTCTAATTTCGAATCTCTTCTTTAAAAATTTAAAAGAGTTTATAGAGTTTTGGTCCTCAATTCCTATTTAAATTAATATGTCTTGGCAAATTCTACATTAAGAAAAGGGTTTTGTGACCAAGAGTAAAACTCAGATTTTTTTTAATTAATAAATTAAATAAATGGCCTAAAAATTATTGTTTCATAAGTGTAATTTTATTTAAACGCAGCTTCAAGATCATAAATACTCCTCATCAAAAACGCGTTATTCGTGGTTTTATAAAATAAGTCAAAATTACCTTGAAGGCATGTTCTCCTTTCTTCTCTTGAACTTTGTTCAAGCATTTAAGTATTTGTTCAACATAAGCTTGTACCTGTAAACAATCATGATAACTATGAACTAGTTCGATATAGTGATACTTCTGAGTGGCTGTTTGGCAGTTTTCCGAGTCTTCTCTCTTGTAACAAGTGGCTACGGTTCATAATCGATGATAAAACTCAACTATATGAAACGTTTTCTGAGTCTGTAAGATTGCTGATGATGTTAAAAAGTGTTTCAATGAGCCTTAGGCTATTTCTTATTCAAAATAATAATTGATAGCCTTTTCCCATTATGTCCTAGAAGATTCATGGAACTAGAAGGTAATGATTTCAATCTCCTTCACTGTTTAATTACGGTTAATGATATTTCTGCTTTCTCCATACATTTCTTCCAGAACAAGTAATTTGGAAATTTCAAGGTTTTCTCCCTTGAATCAAGGGTTTTGTTTAATATGATCCATTATTAATTAAAAGTTCTTTATGAAGATTGCTAAAATAAAAAATCTAAATTCAGGCAGTAAATAATAAAGTGTTAAAAAGGATTTAAATATTTTTGATAGCAGTTGAAATAATAATTTTGCACTAATTAATATTTTTTATTTTGCTCTCCTAAAAAGTGTATTGTTTTCATTATATTGTGAGAGATCAGTAAAAAATTAATGAAATCAAAATTTTTGAACATTTTATTAATCATAAAGTGGTTGTTTCTTTCGTTCCAGTAGAGATCACGGCAAAATCGCTTTATTACAATTCTCCTTGATTTAAAATATCCAACACGTCAGATAACAATTCATCTACGTCACAAGTAATTAATTACAACATCATATTGAGATGGCTTCGTAAATCCGACTTATTGATAAATTTACGCTTTCAAATCGTATTCTTCAAGCTGTACCAAACAAAGTAATGTTCACCATCAAATGTCAGACAATTGTTGGCGATGAGAAAAAATTGATTCAAGTATTTTATTAGTAATAAGGAAGTAGTTTTTAATAATAATTTTTTTCTCTTGTAAAAGTTTTTTCAAAATTATGATAATTATCTGTTGTTCTAAATAGATATTTTTCAAACTTTTAGCTATATTGCTTTCAAAATTTTCTGAAACTGTTATCTTTTCTAATTTGTGTCTTTCACCGATTTCATATTTGGTTCTCAGGCTCATTAACATTTCTTGTATCATTTCATGTTCTCTTAAAATCATTTACAGATTTCTCTTATTTTACCTGTGATTTGATGAACATTTTGTGAGTAGAACATTGATTGTGTTACGATTATCCGAAACCATGTTTCCAGAAGTTCGAATCGCTTTGAGCCAAATGATGACACAACAACACCCGGATTGATTTGGACATGACACTCATATCGAGTAACGACCCTATGGCTTCAACTCATTGGAATCAAAATTAAAAATGTTGTCAAAGTTTATTTTGTTTATAAAGTAATTTCCTATATAATGTCCAAAGTATCTATTTGAGACGACCTTTTCCATTGATTCAAGCCATTAACACGTTGACAAAAGAGCATAAGGAAAAACAAAATGAAAAAGGCAAGACAAAGAATAAACTTTACGATTAGTTTAAATCAGCTAATGCAATTTAAATTTGTTTCTTTTAAAATTGCTACTATTTTTTATTTATGTTTTCATCAGGTGTAAATAATCAACGAGAGAAGAAGAGGCAAAGATTAATAAACAAGCAAAATTCGTTTATTGTACAATATTATGCATATTTAAATATGATTATGGAATTACAAAAATTAATATACAAAATAAAAGCTCTTCTACGATAAGTTTTTAATTTTTCTATATTTTCAAAAATTTCGATTTCTTTCTTCCAAAAATTTCAATTTTTAATAAATTTTCAATTCTTTTATTTTATTAGAATACTAACGCCTTAGATTTGTAATATCATCAAAATTAACATAGTAATCACTTTAACCTAAGCAAAATATAGTTATGCCTTTTAATATAAAATCAAAAAAAATGTGGTGAAAAATGATGATGAATGCTAAATGTTAGATGAAATGGATAAACTATTCAAAAATCTGCTCAAGAATTTCTGTAATTTATTGAAAATTTTACCTTTCAATTTAATAACATTTTTCTTTTAATGTTTAATTATTACAATTACATTTACGTACAATATTTATAATTATATATTAAATTGTATTAAGTAATTAATGTTAAATTAAACACATATTTCATAAAATACATCTTTTTAAAAGTATAGTTTGGAAATTTTTAATTACTTTACAAATTTTAATAGAACAATTTTCATGTGATAAAATAGGTAGGATCTATAATAGAGGAGAAAAAAGTTTGGTAAAGCGAACTTGCGAAAAAGTAAATCTCGTAAATCTTTTATATCTTCCACATTCATGGAAATCATAAATATTGGTCAGTCAACGCATTGTTATCGTAACTCATAATTTTTGAAATATTGTTGGCAACTCTTGAGTATTTCGGGAATTCCATTGCTTATATCTCAGACGATATATGACTTTGTTTGCGCAGGAGATTGCTAGTTTTTGTTCGAATGCTTTTTTTACTTTTGGAGCAGATGCCGTGGTTAACGTTTTTTCCCAAAGGGCACAAAAAAAGGAAACCGATATATATATTTTATTTCTTAGCATTGTTTTTCCCAGTAGTGATAGTTTCATTTACGGAACTTGTTCTAAAGGAGAAAGAACCGCGCCATTTCATCGCCATTTCTAAAATTCTTTTCTTTGCCATTCGAATGTGACTAATTCCAATAATTGCAACAGTCGAATTCGTTAATGATGTCACACAAACTCCTCTTCCCGAACAATTGCCTCCCTAGTAATGGAATTCTTATGCGAGTTTAATGGTTGTCTGCAGCCATATTTAAAATGTGCGCATTTTTATCGATGATTCCCTCTTTTTGGCGGACAAAAGAAGGGCGATTTTGCTATTTTCCTTTTGTTCAAAAAATTAAATTCTCTTCTGCCATATTGTTTTTCGAAGCTTTGTCCGTTAACAAAATGAGCATGATGGGGGAGGGGATGGGAGGATATATACTAAATGAGAAATACAGTTTTGACTGTAACTGTGCTTGGGGTTTGAAATAATGTTTGTTTTGCTTCAAATGCGTTTTTCGAATTCCTTTGTCTTATATTCGCAGTTTCATAAAATGCATTATTCGTCAGAATATAAAGATAAGGAAAACATTTTTAACAAAGGGAAAAGTTTAAAATTCGTTAATGAAGGAAATTCAATATCTTCAATGTCATCATTATTCTTTTCAGCGAATTAAAATGATTAATTTTCCTTTTGTACAAACAAACTCCTAATAAGGAATAAGAATATGAACAATGGAATTTTTTTACCATTACTAAGTTTATATGTAAATAGTGATTATTTAGGTCTTAATGCTTAAAATATTTTATTGGTTAAATTATTTGTAAACTTTCAGATTAATTGAATAAATATGGTAGCTGTGTTTTAGGAGTTAGGTTAAGTTTTTAGTTATTTATTTTTGCTGTATTAGTGAAGCTAGGTAACAAAGTCAATTATATCGCATATTTTCTGTCATGGTCATTAACTTTACACTTGCAGCCATAGTTAAGTGGCGAAATCGACTCCTGATCTGGAGCTTTTCTTTTCGTCTCCCCTCAACGCCATACTAGTGGAAAAGCATGAGACTATAGAATATTTTACTGCACAGATTCTCTCAACACGACGGTCTTCGAATGAATCAGGTATCGAACTTGATACTTTTCGTTTATAAAAGCAATACCCTTCTCAAATTCGCTCACAAAATTTTTCACCAGCATATAATTTTTTTTTTAATTATTTAGAACAAAACTTTCTAAAAAATAATGATTGTATATATATATATATATATATATATATATATATATATATATATATATATATATGTTTAAATTACATTTACTCTATAAAAGATGAAGAATGTATAGTTAAATCATGTTGATAAGTAATATTTTAAGGCTCCACAAATTTGTTTGTGGAAAGTATTCAAGTATGATAACATTTAAATGCATAAAATTTGTTTTTTTATGTTATTTAACCACAATAATGCGTGTTTTAATTTATTTAATATTAAGTATGGGCCTTAAGGGAACACACTCTCTTCTTTCGTCTTTTGAAGATATAGTTCAGAAAATATTTTAAATGTATTATATATTTTAATATCAACAAAACATTTATTTTAACCAAGTATTTATTTATCAATAAAACATTTATTTCTTCCAAGTATTTATTTATCAATAAAACTATTATGCATTTAATACACTCTTTTTATTATTTCTACTACGATTTTTTAGATTTCAAGATTCTATAAAAGAAATTTTTCATAGTATTATTCAAGAATTCCAAATTGTTTTACATCTGAAATAAAAAAAAAATTGCCATTTATTTGTTTATTCGTTAATTTGTTTCACATACTACGAAATACTGCACAAATGCATTCTTAGATTCAGTAATTTTTATTTAAGCAACAGGGACTTAATGCAGTAGGATTCCTCGTGCGGCTCCTTGGGTCAAGCTAAATTTATTAAATCTTTGCCGCTCTCCTCTGTCTTCTTTTGGATGTTGGTCTCAAAAAATATTACAAGCTTTCCTTTTAAGGATATTCAATGTTTTAAAATTCTCTAATAGAATGTCGGTGGAATTTCTGACGAAAACCCATTACAACTTCAGGCTACCTTGTGATCGCATGATATTGATCTTTTTAGGAATTTTGAAGCAAATCGTGTTTATAATGATTTAGTTAAATATGATTCTTTGGTTATTATTTGAAACTATTTCTTAACATCAGGTGTAATGCTAAGGGTATTTTAGTTGGCATTAAGAATATTTTAACTTTTAATCTTGAAATCATGAGCGACCTTTCTTCCATTAGTACACCTGATGTCGTTCTATTTGATATTCGATTCTTGAGAACCATTTTAAAAATTTAGTTTTTACAACCCACCGGAAAATACAATGTTAAATTTTGATAATATCCACTTTTCAAATAAAGACAATGCCCCCCCAAATACCCACCGAATGCATGCGATATACGTGCTTGTTAAGTCTGAGGAATCGAGAATCCTGTGAATCGAAAAAACTTATTCTCGCTTCAGATCATAATCAAAATTGAGGGTGAAGATCGTCTGGTGGTGCCATCTGTCGGTGGAGTCTTAGAGTAAATACGTACTTTCATGGTGCTCTGGTTAATAGAAAAACGCACACTTCTGACCTAATTTCGCATAGCCGTCGGCTAGCGAGCTCGGCTTGTTTAAGAGTCATAAATAACAATAAAAACAACAAATAAAGCAATTTCATGTGAAGGTTTTAATGCTCACAGTCTACATTAGAATTATGCAGACAAAAACAATCCAGGAAGATCTATGGAATTACTTTTGGGTTCCAATACTCTTGATTTGATCTATAATAATTCTGACACGTCTTATTAGCTTCACTATGACGGAAGCGGTACTAACCCTGATTTAACTTCAGCAGCAAGTGATGTTGCAAATGAAGCGAGAAAAGAAATTATTTATAATCTTGGCTTTGGACACCGCATTATTGTTACTTCATTCCATGTTCTCTAAACACAACTGTAACAGGAATAAATGGAAATTTAAAAATGATAATTGGAATGCTTACCAGAATACTTCGGAGACTTTTGTAGTTCAATAAATTGGATTAGAGATTAGATTAGATGGAGAAAGAAATGAACAAAGAATATTCAACATAGAAAATATTCTTGGCCAGGTCCACTGAAATAAGAGATAAGGGACTATAGCCAAACTTAGATGGGATGATTGCCTTAAATGGGATCTCGCCATTTTAAGAGTCTTCAACTGGAAGACCATGACCAAAACTAGAGAAGACTGGAGAAAAATTTTTGAGAAGAGCAGGGACCACCCTTATTTTTTCAAGAATTTTTATACCTGTCGTACCACTAAGGGAGGAAAATGAGTCTGTCTACGACCATCTACCAATCAAAAAACACAAATACGGATAAGAATAAAGTTGTTTTTAATATTTATTTTAGGATTCTAAGGCACTGACGCGTAATTTAAGGTAAGATTAATGAGGTAGAAAAATTCTATCTCTAAAGTTTCAGATAGGTTCATGGTTATTGTCACTTGAAATCTTAAGCACAACGTTCATGTTTCTTTCGGTATCACTTTATGATTATTTTGCGCACATGAGAGTTAAATTTATAAGGACACACACACACACACACACACACACACACACACACACACACACACACACACACACACACACACACACACACACACACACACACACACACACACACACACACACACACACACACACACACACACACACACACACACACACTCTCTCTCTCTCTCTCTCTCTCAAGATAATTCTGCATCAACATGCCATGCCATTAAAACATCTATGCCATAGATAGACGGGAAAATTACGAATTGTTAGCCTGAAGGTCACTATTTTAACCATTTCTCAGCAATTGTCTTAAGTTACCAAGGGGAAATCAAAGAAGAGAGAAAATTATCAGGAATTTATGAATTTAATGGCTCTACTCCTAAAATATTAATGAACTTTAGAAAACAGATTTGAAACTGCAATTATAGCCTACATATGAAATAGAGATTCAATTTAAAAATATCAGTTAATTAATGATTTAGTTTTTGTGTTTTCTTTCTACGATATACTGAAATGAAATGGAGACAATATCATGTCTTATATGTATAATTATATATATTTATGCCATTTTTATTGCAAAAATTTGGTTTATTACTTTGGAATACCAGGAAAATTAAATACTAAAAATTCCAAATGGATTTGATGAAATACCTGTGTATTAAACCAAGTATTTAAAAAAAGTACTTTAAATTCGGTTGCATTTAAAGGTAAAATTATAATACAGCAAAAAGTCTGCACTAATATTATAAGAACAGACAAAACGGATGATATTCCAAAATTATTTTAATAATATCGAGAAAAAGGTAGACATTTATGAATAAGTTTTATATTTTGTATCATCATATATTGAGTTTCATATATTTCATACACCTCATATATTGAGTTTTATATATATCACCCAATATAGGATAATTCTGTAGAAAAAATTCTAAATATTTTAGAAAAGATGTTATATAGTCATAAAAAGCTTCTTCATCATTTCACTTTTATATAAGTTGTTCCTTTTTTATATTTCATATAAAGTGTTAAAATTTATATTTATAAGAAGGATATTCAGTACGCACTAGATCTCTGCCACTAACAAAGACACATTTTTGACGAAAAAGTAATTCTTTTGAACTTCTCAACACAAAATGTGTATTTTAAGTTTATTTTTCTCAGTTTAATAATTACTTTTAAATGTGAGTTTGACACTTGGGATGTTAAAAAACTAATTAAATCATAATAATGTTTAAAATATATTTACTTTTTTTTTATCTTCATTGGACTCTTTGTTCAGTTTTAAAACATGAAATAAATGAGATATTCCTTAAAATAAAATATCTGTTGGAATATTGTCAAAAATACTTAAAAAGTGAAAAATAAAGTTAACAAAATTTTTACCAAGACTTCATTTGCAGTTTTGGTGCAGTAGAAGAAAAGCTTTAAATATAAATTTGGAATAGAAATATTTCAAATAGAATCTTTTAATGCTATTTTATGAAATGTTACCACACATTCAGCCAAATCAGTGAGTCATGTTTCTGAAATCGCTATTATTACAGATTTATGTTCATTGTAACAGACAATTATCGTTTTATTGGATTTATTATATATTTATCACATATATTTACATATACGCAATCCAGTCGCATTAATGTGAACACAACGTACTTTTGACTTCAACATTAAAATCGATTGTAGAAAACAGGTAGCAGCACAGTGCTGTTGAACGTATATAAAGGGTGTGTGAGGGTTTTGGAAAACATGGCAATTTTTGGCGTATTGCAGAAGCGATTTACTCCACGAGCATGATTCCTGGCTTTCGGGTCAAGGGTAGAAGCACTTCCGAAGCGGTTAGGCTTGTAAACTGTTCGCCTGCCGCCGTAGTAAAAGTATACCATACATAGCAGTATAAGACTGTCCAAAATCAGTGACGAGACAAAAGTTGTGCATCGTGGGCAAAGTAAATGATAGCTGCGGTAATGCTTTTAGGGCGAATAGATGTGCTACAGTTCAGCAACTGACTGTTCAAATAGACCAAGAGGCTAAGGGTGTCTCCCAAACTTCTATTGTTCAGTGATAGTTACTGCATCTGGCCTCCGAAGCAGACACCTGGTTCATGCATTTATGTTGACTGATGTTCATCGGCGACGAAGGTCCTAGGCCTTGGATATAAGACTTGGACGTTGTCGTATACAATATGAAACTCTTGAAATCAAACACCTTGCATCTATTAAAGGAACGGATCAGGTTGGAGCATTATGGTCTGGGGGATGTGTTTGTGGCATTTTCTGTGTTCACTCATGATTGTGGATGGCATGACGTATCAATACAAGATCGTTTCTGTCCTTGCGGACCATGCCCACCCCTATATGTGTATTGTTTCCCTACATGATGATGAAATTTACCAGCAGGATAATGAGGAGTATTATTCAAATGCCGGTGTATTTGCGTGATTCAAAGAGCACTAGAATGAGTTTGCCTTTCTCCTCTGGCAAACAAACTCACTTGACTTAAGCCCAATAGCGAATCTGTTGGACCATCTCGCGGGCATGGATCCTCACCCATGTAATCAACAGGAGTTGGCCATGACACCAGAATCGGCATGACTCACCATCCCAATGAACACACTCATAAACCTAATTGAATCTCTTACGTCTCACAGCGGTCCACTCAGCGAAAGGTGGTTATTCTGGTTTTTGACAGGTGGTCACATCAATATGACTGATCTGTACAGAATTTGTTAATAGGCACTTGAGAAAATAGCATATAATTTTATATATTTTGAGATACTTAAAAAAGCTATTTAAATCATTAAATTTGGAAATTTTAATGCAATAAAAAGCAGTTTCGATTTCATAGTTTCATGTAAAATTATCTTTATTATATTTAATTAAATGTTATGAGTTATTACCTAATATTAAGTAAAATTGATAAATTGGCATCTATGAATTATCTGTTAAGAGATTTATGACTTTTTATTATATTAGATAATTACTTTTATAAATATTAATGCACACACATTGAGTATCATATTATGTATACATATTTAAACATAAATTTTTTAAGCACATACCTAATTACATTTTATAATTTGTGTATCCATATCTAACAAAATTGACTATCGTTTAGTATATTGATAATATTTTTTAATAATTCAGAATAAGCATCAGATTAACGAAACTCTAGCCAAGATTGCTTGGTGAATTTGACTTCTATAAAAGCTGTGCTGAAATATAATCAGTTAAACCTTATTTTATCAATCATTATTACACATTAAATTTCTTGTATTACCACCTAGTGTGGAGACTAAATAAACCAAATTTATAGGTTACTGTGCCAAAAAAAAAGTTTCTTTCGTATAATGAGTTTCAATATGTTCATGAATTATCTAGGATTTTCTCTCCGAGGCGAATTTCAAAGTGTGTAGAAGAGTTCTGTTAATCTATAGAATATTTCTATGGAATATTAATTCCACAGAATCATCATTCTACAGGAAATAACAATATACGAGAAGCCTAGTATATTAATTTTTCTTATACTTACATTTTCGAAAACTGTTTTAAAAATATATTTAAAATTTATCATTAAGATTTATTCAAAAATTTATTTAATAACCTGTTTAAAAATCTATTTTAAAATCATGTTCGAAAATTTATTTTTGACTCTTCCATTTTTTCCAGTAATGCTAGAGGAAGTTGGGAATAGTGTTAAAATTAGTTATAAATTTGAGTTTATTGAGCAGTTTAAAAAGTGAGAAAAAATGATAAAAGTTTTTAAGTTCTTAAAAATTCGGCGAATTTTCAGAAAGTGAATTAGTGAGTTGTTTTATTTTTAATGTATTAATTGGTTCAAATGCTTCATTTTATGCGAAAAATAATCTTATATGTTAGATTCACTGTAGAAATATTTGAGGTATAAGTTTTCTTTTAATTAAAGACAATTAAAAAAAATTTCATTGAAATGTCATGATATTTCGTAGAGCGTGAAATTTCTCGATTAGTTAATCGTAGAATATAAAAAAAAACTGATTGTTTATTTTATTAATATAAAAACATGACTCAACTGTTGACCAGATGTCTGATTTCATTGTTTTGTAGAATGTGCTTCGTTGAGGTCGATTAATTAAAGAAAAAAACATTAAATAGATTAGTTATATTTTGTTAATTGAGCATGACTAAACAATATATTTATTTATATTTACTTTGACGTAATCGGCCTCCTCGTGGTGCACCCTGGCTGACGCTAAATGTTCTAGCTTTTCCTCTAATCCCCTGTCTTTTTTTGATGATCGTCTCAAAATTATTTATTAACCTGACCGTTAAAAAAAAACTATTAAATTGGGTATGATTTAATGGGCAAGGTATAAAAGATGGAAAATTCTGGGGGAGGAGAGAACTATTTTTAGTTTTCCATGAAAGACTGTGGTGACTCTAGTTAAAAAACTGACAGGACATGTCTGCTTGCAGGACCATCATCGCTGCACATTTAGAGTGGTGTATTCCCTAAATAGTGTTTTGTGTGACTGTAATCAACCCCATCGATTTTTGAACACTTAAATAGTTATACTGTACTTTCTCATCACGAAGAGGGTGTCCAAGAGGTTTGTGAACTACTGGCTTATACGCTAATGTTCGACATTTGTAAAATGCGGGCACAGATGCCGTATAGTCCAAGAAATCACCAAATAATCACCAAAAAATCACCAAATTCAGAATTTGGCATCTTGGACTTACGGGCACAGATGCCGTATAGTTCAAGATGCCAAATTCTGAATTTGGTTATTTTTTGGCGAGTTTACTAATGTATCTGGCAATTGGTTTATTATTATGACGTAGATATAGAGATCTATAAAAATGATGCAGAAAATTCTATTTTGAAAATCCCAGTATTATATCTTGGCAACATTACTTCATCGCCAAAAAAATTCAGAAGTTGGAATCCTGGATTATACAGCATCTGTGCCTATTTACGCTGCACTTCTATAAGAATTCGAGCATATACTGAAACACAATAACTTAAAAAATTTTTGTAATGAAACTTTATTTTTGTAGATAATGACAGCAAATAATCAGAATCTCAAGACTGAAAACACCAATTTATTTTTAAATCCCAAAATTTTGAATTTTGAAAATTCTATTCTCACACTAACTGATAGGATTTTAAGTAAGTAAATGAATAATCTTTTAGTTAATTTTTGTCATAAAATATTTGTGATAAATATTATCATAAAAATATTATATCGGCGACATATTACATACAGAGAGATCTTTTTTAAAGTGACACTGTTTGGAGAGTCCTGTAGCGCGATCTAATAGCCAAAATCTCACTAAACTTGGTATTTAGACTAACCAAGAGATCATTGAAATGTCACTGAAATGTCATTTCAATGACATTTCAGTGACATTTCAATGACATTTTATATACTAAAACATTTTTTTACAAGAAATATTTTGTAAAAAAATGTTTTAGTTCCAAAAGTCGCCGTTAGGGCATTTTGTGGAGTTGTTGTAGCTTACAATAATGAAAATTAGCATAAAACACTGGTATCAAAGAAAAAAAACAAATGTTGTGCGATGACACTGCCAGTAATAGAGGCTACAAAAGCAAGTAGTAGACAGCTCCGACAAACAATCTCAGCAGAAGTAAATGAGAGCTTCAGTGGCCATGTCTCTCACGTTACCGGAAGGTGAGCTTATGTTGGTAGAGTATCAAATTTGTTTATTCTAAAGGACAGCATAACAAAGACAGTGCGGAATATTCCTCATGATATGTTACGAACGGCTCTGGAGAACGTTGTGCATAGAATGCACGGTGTTACTTCTGAGAACGGTGCTCACACTGAATGTGGTCTAATTCTTTACCGGGGCAGTTATTGTAGTAAATAAACAAATTAATAGTTTAACTGTACCATTGTATGTGTTACTATTTTTCTTTCCTCATATTTTACATTGAAAACGCCACACAATGCCCTAGCGGCGATTTTTGGAATAAAAATGTTTTTACGGAATAATTTTTTCCGAGTTTTGATTAGTCTAAATACCAAGTTTGGCGCCATTTCAGCTATTAGATCGCGCTACAGGGCGCCCCAAACACTGTCACTTTAAAAAAGATCTCTCTGTATATCTACTCATATACTTACATATAGAATACATAAATATTTATCTATGAAAATATATTTTTTTTATCTCGTCATATTATAAAAATATTATTTAAAATAAATATAAAAGTGTTAAAATATTGTCAATAAAATATCCTTAATGATATTGGTCTTTGAAAGCAGTTTGTTTAAATTTTATCGTTTCATATGGAATCACCATTAAGTACAATCAGTAAAAATGTTATTTTATGAATATCACAAACATTAAGATCGATGTATTATGTTTCTATGACTTATTACAATAAATATGTTAATCTTCAATTATAAATATTAAACATAACAATATAAAATTAATTATTATCTGTTACAATAATTGAAAAATTTTATACAACAGATATATTATTTATTATATGAACATAATTGGTAGACGGATCATTACACTCTAGCCCTCGACTCAACGGCTCGTGAGTTCGATTCATGAATGTTTACGTGTTTGTTTGCGTGTTTGTAGCATGAATGTTTGCTGTGGTCCATAATTCCCTTTAAATTGTAGGTCTCAACCTAACTGGAACTTAATTATGTAAAGATAGTCATGGAGCGATAATCAACCTATTAAACTTATGAAAACTTACTTAAATAGAACATTTGTGAGTAGTTATTTGGTTACAAAATTACAGTTGTAATTTGCAACCAAATATTTATTCACAAATTCTCTAATTATTCTCCACTTTGGGAGCTAATCTAATAGACACAGCATTTTCAATAAGTAACATAGAATTTTCATTTGCCATAAAATTTAAGACTACGAAGTTGGCCCCAAACAAACCTAGAATATGCTGTCTGGTCAGCTCTAGAACCCTTGAAAGCAATAGAATTATCAGGACCACCACCAGAATACCAATCATGAGCAAGTACAATGCTCCAGATAGCCTGGAGACCTTTTAGGAAAAGAATGCAACTCAGTGTAAGTGAGTCGAGCATGTTAGATGTAGAACCACCAGAAATTGCTCAACAACCACCCTCACGATAACTTGATGATAAGACAATGGTCACGGCTTCGATCCCAGCAACTTTGAACCATGAAAGGTAAATGTTGCGCATCTTCCTGCTGAATGTACATCTGTTTTTTAATGGGTACTTGATAGTTTTCTTGTTTTATTCTCTTGAGAGACATGAATACAGCTTACTATCAATAAAAAAGTTCCCTAGCGGCAACTTAAGAGGTGGTCGCTATATTATTTACAACAGGATTTGGCATTAGATTGTCAAGTTTGTATTGACAAAGTTGCTCAAGAATGGCTTACTCTGAGTTGTCCATCATTACTTAGAAGCATATGTAAATGAGCAAGAAAATTTATGCAAAAATTATTTGCAATAAATACTTTACAAATTTATTTAATTTAGCTTACTTTAGATGAAACTTACTAAGTAAGACTGGTCATCTGTTCTCCGGCCAACTTTAAAGCGTTGAGTATTGAATAAAAGTTGTGAAAAACCACTTAAGATACACACGCACACTAACACATAAAAAGAAAATTTAGAAACATACAACTGTTGCAAAAATTTAATAAAATCTGAGGGGCTTTCCTAGATGATATATTAAATACAAATCTCTCATTTAGAATTAAAATGACAATGCATAAATTCATTTGGACATTAAAGGCAACTCCACTGAATTGTTCAGAAATTTTAAGCAATCTGTTGGCTTATTAATATGAATACTTACCATTATGGAACACATTTTGGACAGTTTAATGGAAATTAATTTTTAATGACGCATATATTTATTCAAAACATATTCAACCAACTTAATGAAAAATGGATTAACTTTTAAGCAGTTTCCAGCATGTATTGAAGTTAATTACTGAACCAAATTTAATCATTGTTTCCAGAAAATCTTCATTAAAGTTGATTAAATCTAGTTTAACTACAACGTAATCCAACACTAAATGTTCATTAAGAACTGAACTTAATTATAGGCTATTAAAACAAACTTCGAAGACCTTAAAGCTTTCAGCAGCAGTAAATAATCTTCACGGTGTTAATATCACTAAGCCACGATTTATTTTTAACTTACGCTCTTAAGTAAATCATTTAAAGCTTGTGAATTTACGATTAAATAAACATGTTTACAAAAGATTAAAAATATTAATTGAAGCACAACATTTATGACTCTATTAGATAAATGTTTTGATATTTTAGATATTGCATTTAAATCGAAAAAGAAATACAGCAATATTGTCAAAATAATAAAATTTAAACTTGTGTCGATTATATACATATATCTCTATCTATCTATTTATATATATATATACATATACATATATATCATATATATATGTATATATATATATATATATATATACATACATATATATATATACATACATACATATATATATATATACATACATACATATATATATATACATACATGTATATATATATATACATATATATATATATATATATATATATATATATATATATATATATATATATATATATATATATATATATATATATATATATATATATATATATATATATATATATATATATATATATATATATATATATATATATATTTAAGTACCTAAGAGAAAGTAATTGTTTCTCTTGATATTGAACATGTGCATATAGTTTAGGTGCAGATAACAAAGTAGAAAAGTTTAACGGCATAGAGCATATCAAGAAAAATAATTACATAATGAATATGTTGAATAATGCCGGCTGCTAGGATTTCCACTTCTCAGGGCTACATGGGGTATAAGCGGTAGTAACTTATGTAGTGAGGCACCGAATGGATATGCCATCGTAATCCCGAAAGTGCGTCTTCGTAATTTAGAAGCACAATACTTTGTTTGTAACGCATGGAGTTTTCATTTCACAAAAGGACATTGCGACCACGACATATTTAAAGTGTCCCAGCATTAAATATGTCATGGTGAATACGACGGAGCCTTGATTATGTCGGAATTCAAACTTACTATCGTATTCGCATCAGATAACAAAAGTGAACGTCCTTGCCAACCAGGCCACGCCACCACACATTGATAGTTCAAATCATTTGTTGGTGAAATAATGGTTTACAGCGATTTTTGTTCAATATATTTAGGACAAAAGGGATTATAAGACTTCTGATATAAACTTATGATTTATTCAGATCATAATTTATGAATTGTTGCTGAAAATGTCCCACTTATTTGAGGATCTTAATCTAATCAACCATCTTAACATGTCCCGAGTATTTTCGATTGTCGAATGATGAGGCCTATTTGCTGACAAAGGAAGAATATCGTTACACACTAAAGATATTTATGCATTAAACTTTAACAAACACATTAGATTCTTACAAAAACTTCTTCAAGCAGGAAATCCAGTCTTCTAAAACAAATCAGATTACAGGGATCATAATGACTTCTAAGCTTCTGTCCTAATAATTGCTTTATATCCCCACTTTATATTTTGGATTCTTATTTATAAAACTTTTGTTTCAACTGATAGTCTAACTCAATGACTGAGAACTTATTCAAACATTTTTGTAAGATTTAAGAGGGACTATGACAAATTGTGAGCCATACTTTCGTATCATATGAGAGGAATCTATGAAAACAATCAAGAGTAATAATGATAAATATGAATTTAAAATGTAAAAAGGAAATATCTAACATACACAAAAATGTAACCATAATTTAATTTAAATCCTTCACTTCTAAAGAGTCCAATCTGACAAATGTGCCATCGTGACCTTTAAAATTTAATTTAGCGAACTTAAAGACATAATTACTCTTTCATTTTGAACAGTGGAGTAGTAATACAAATTTATAAACGTCATTTGTATTTGTCTTAGAATATCTCAATCAGATCTGAAAGACTCAGATTCTGAGCAGAAATTGCGCAATTTTGGCGTATTCTACATTAAAAGCGGTATTTGAAATGTTTTGGCGATCTTTTGGCGACATCCTTGGCTGCTTGGCGAGAAATAGATATTTTAGGAAAATTTTGTCATCCAACTTCTAGGACTAATATTAAATGAAAAAGCCTAGAACCTACTAGAAACTTGGCGAAACTCTTAGATTTGCACGCCAAGTCAAGTATAAATGTCGCCGCCCGGCACAGAAGAGTCTGTGAAGGCGATCAGTCTTGAATATAGTGCATAGAAGTTGTTGGAGATATTAGAGATTTCTGTGCTAAGAAGAGTTATTTTCTGTTATAATAACCGAATTGAAGCTGTATAATCCTGATTTCTACAGCTGAAATTTTCTGTATATTGTTGAATTTGCTTGGAATAAAAGCCTTGGGATTTTAAGCAATTATTTTATAGATGTTTAATTAACACGAACCCCGAAACACGGTATAGTCACTAACTGTGATCTTGTGACACAAAATTTTTTTTTGGAAGGGAAGTACTTAGTTTCTCTTCCAGACATTGTAAATAATGAAAGATGTGTATTGCAATTTTGCATTTAGCATGCAATTATGTATAGGATATAATTTTAACACCGTAAAGTGGAGAGCACAACAGATTTAGGCTGTTATAGGCTTTTCAAATCTATTGTTTTTGAGAGAATATTCCACACATTGCTGGATGCATGTAAAATATTTTACGTGATGTATCGATGCTAGGGAATACTTGAGAAAACTTTTTCTGCTTGATCTAGAAATAGATGTTTCTCACAACCACCTCCATTAATGCACAAGCAGAAAGCTCAACCTTTGTACCAATTTCAATTATTCAATAAAATAATAGTATTAAGAATTAAATTTATGACCTTCAATTCAAAAGGTAATAGTTCTCTATTTAAACATGATGGCACAGGTGCCGTATAATCCAGGATGCCAAATTTTAAGTTTGGTAATTTTTGGCGGATTTTTTTTATGTGTCTGGTAACCTGGTTTTTATGACGCTATAGAGATGAAGAACTGAAAGAATTATTTAGAAAATTCAATTTTTGAGCCCCTAGTATTTACATCATCGGAAGACATCACAATACACCATCTTTTCATCGCCAAAAATTTCAGAATTGACATCCTGGATTATACGGCACCTGTGCCAAACACGAACAGTCCAGTGTAATTGGAGTATTCCGGGTTTGCTCATTTTCCAAATATTAATAAATACGCTTGATACAGCTGAGGATCGAATAACATTTAAAAATTATATCAAACATTTTACCAACTTATTTTCGCTGCTTGAAAAATTTTAATTGAAATATAGCTTCACAGAAATTATAATGAAAAAAGCTACACTCTGACTATCCAAAAATAAAGCAAATCTTTAAAATGTTCATCTTTGAAAGAAATATTCACTAAATTTATTGTTAGAATATATCAAGCTATTTTGATGAGACTAAAAAAACTTGCTTTATTATGTTGTTGGTCCCTAAAGGGCAGAAATAGACTCTGGATATGTTGCTTGCATCAGAAACATCAGCAGAAGTAAATCACGTAATAAAAAAACAGAAAATACTCTTATTTTTTTATCTCTTTTTATATCATTAAATCTTTCCTACGATCTCATTGATTGACGGGATAAATACGTACACAGAAAAGGTTCTCAAAGTTGTGCATTTAACGATTAAACTAAATTACATAAAATTATATATTTCAAACCATTTCACAAAAGATAAAGAATAATACATGATTTCAATGAAAAATTACAATTGTGTTTCAGTTTCAAACATTTTAAGCATATAATTTTGCATTTGAAAGACTATAAATAAAACTGATATTGGAGTCTCTCTTGAAATTATAAACCTAATTGTGCGTATTTTCTTTCAAAATAATATTTTTGTTATTTTGTTCCATATTATTATTTATTGTTATATTATAAGGAAACATATAATTCTTTGGGGATACTAATTATTGTGTTTAAAAATATAGTTGATTTCATGCTGAATTTATTGAAATCAATTTACATAGAAAGCTTTCACAAATTGGAAACAATATTTATTATGAGATTTTAGTGGCCCCTCAGTCAATATGCGTAACTTGGGCAAGTGTCCAGTTTGTCATGAGGAAATCAGAGATTAGTTTTGTGTTCCTCTCTTAACACGTCTTACATCCAATTATATAATCAAGATAATTCAACACATTTTGCTGTTTGCATACTGATTAGCCTTTCCCACTTGAAACGTTTTACACTTGGTTTTTGGTTCAGCTACTCGAGAACTCGTTTTTTTTCTATGATGTATTTATGAATTCCTTTGAATTGAATATGCTATCTAGCATAGTTAGTCACAGTATACAAAACTATTCAGCGAGATACAAATATAATTCAAGAGGGAAAAAGAAATGATTTATTAATTGGTTGAATTTTCTGTCTTATAAAGTAGAAACTTAAAAGTATCCCATACTTTATACCTAAAGTATAAACAGTGATATCCAAAGATCTTCTTGATTACGTTAATACGGCTGTGTGGGTAAATTATTCTTATTCATCATCATTCATTATATCATCATTCATTATATTATCATCATTCATTATATGTTTGGAAAGTTTCTTTTGGGTCGTAACTTTCTCAAGAAATCTTCTACCAGCCCATATGGTATTGTGTAATGTCCGATTGCTAGGAATTTCACCTTTGTAAGCACTACAGGGGACGAAAATGATAGCACCTTATGCTGAAGGGCATCCAGTGGGTGTGCCTTCGTATTCCCTAAAATGAGTCTTCGTCATTTAGAAACAAGGACCAAGCAGATCTTCAAACTTCACCTGCCACTTCATAGATATCATTTCACATGGAGAATATTCTAACCATGACGTAGTTTTGTTGACTCAGCCACCGTTAACGAACATGACATATATATATATATATATATATATATATATATATATATATATATATATATATATATATATATATGTTGTCCTCCAGCTTCTGATTTTAAAGGTATCCGAATAGACTTTGATGTAATTTGAATCGATCTTTAAAACAAATGCACGCATATTTAGTCAGAAAACTCAACTTTGCAATACTTTTCTTCATGTAAATTAGATTGTCTACAGCTTTGATAATTATCCTTCATCACCAGTTTAACGTAACTGTGCAGATGTTCATCTCGTATAAAACAAACGCAATAAGTATGCCAAGATAGGTTCACGTGTCAAAAAGTAATACATTTTTATGTCTCACTGATTACATAAAATGCACTTTTTGAAAAATTGATTTTACAAAAGTAGGCTGTGTACCAGTAAATTTGATTAGAAAAATCGAAACAGTCGTGTCCAGGAGACCTAAAGGAAGACAATTGTATTTCGAGTACCTAATTTCCTTTAATATTCTATTGGATCTAATATCCATCCTTTGGATAGGGCTTATGATAGAGAAGAATGCACCAGTTTCTTCGTTTCTCATTTCGTTGTGACCTTGTTGTTTGTGGCCTTCCCTTACAATTATAAATACTACACAAAATCTTACTGATTTTGTGTAATCGCTGCCGTAGACAGTAATAAGCAATCAAAATCGCGCAATGTCGAAAATTAAAATTGGGTATCCACAAAAATTGGATAACCAAGCATCAATGTTATACGTGGATTACACTGAAATTTTCGAGATACGCGCAGACGACAATTTACAAAATAAAAATAACGGTTTAATTTTAAAATACAAAGTATTTTAACACAGAAGACGACTTCTTACGGACTTACTTCAACTTGCTTAGTGTAGAATAAATTTTAAACAGAAGAGAAAATGGAGTTGACGCGAGAATGTTTTTTCGCGCTATGATTTTCTACGATTTTAAAGCAGGATTAAATCAAGAAGAATGCGTTCATCGGTTGCAATTAACATTAGGTGATGAATCTCCAGATCGTGCTACTGTATTCAGATGGTTTAGAGAATTTAGAATAGGTCGCAATTTTAGAATAGGTCGCAATTTTAGATTAGGTCGCAATTTTCTTCAGGATGAAGAACACACAGAAAGGCCACCGTCAGCAGTAATCCCGGATAGTGTGTCTACCATACGAAAACTTTTAATGGATGATAAACGCTGTACCTATCAAATGATACAGAAGGAACTTAACATTGAATCCTCAGTTATGCACAAAATCATTCATGAAGAATTACATATGAAAAAAGTAGTTTGCCGCTGAGTTCCCCATAATCTAATTGAGTACCAAAATGAGGAGCGTGTCAGAATCAGTAAAGAAACTCTTAAATTGTTAAATGATGGTAGCCACCGCATCATTTCTAAAATTGTAATAGGTGATGAAACGTACATAGCGTTTTTTGACGATGCAACACATCAAGAAAACAAAGTATGAGTCTTTGAAGATGATCCCACGCCGACAATGGTGCAAAAATAACGCGCACTGAAAAAAGTGATGTATGCCGTTTTCTTCAGAAATACGGGATTAATCAAAGCCATCAAGTTGGAAGGACGGAAGACAGTAACAGCAAACTGGTGTACCACTAAATGTCTTCCAGAAATTCCACAAGAACTGAATGTTAGGGGACTAATGCTTCCCAATGACATTGCATCTTCACATACAGCCGAATTAACTGCTGAGTTTCTTCAACAAAAACAAACTAAACTGATCAAACATCCGCCATATAAAACTGATCTGGCTATGTGCTACTCTTGGTTATCTTTAATCTAAAAAAGAACTTATGTGGACATCTTTTTCATTCAGAAGAAGAGATTGATGTGGCTATAAATGCATTTTTTTCATCTATTCCAAGAAATGAATAGTTTGAAGCATTTAATCTGTGCAAAATTCGTCTACAAAAGTGCATTGATGCTGAAGGAGACTATTTTGAACACACCTAAAATTTTGTAAGTATAACTTTAAAAACCTAGTTGTATCTCAAAAATTTCAGAGTGACCCTCGTACTTCACACACAGTCTTAAATTATATATTACTCGTTTATTAATATATATATATGACTTAGTGTTACTCTGTGTATTTGATTTTGGTATTGGTTGATATAACTCTGTGCAATTGATTTTGATATTCGTTGATATTAATCTGTGTATTTTCGGTGATTCCTTCAGTTCGATATTCGTATTTATTTTTAACGTTTTATTCTCTGCTTTAAAGCTTTTATTTACACGTTTTTTATAACTTTATTTCCATATTTTAACACATTTACGTTGTAAATGGATTTTTAACTTGTTGGTCTCAATTTTTAAAACATTGTTTTTAAATATTGACATAGAATATAAAAATTTATATGAATGTATTTTGTTAGATATGTAATTGTAGTTTTTCAAAAGAGCTTTAAATTAATTAAGAAAAGTTCTAGTTTCTCAGTTTGTTTCATCCTACAAATCATGATTTTTGTTTTTGCTTTCAATTTGATTAGAACATAATTTAAATTGTGTACAGATTATTTCACAGAAATAAAATTCTCAATCTCTACAGTTGCAAAAGTAGTTTTTTTATAAAAAAACTAAATCTTTGCTTTTATTTGCAATCTGGTTTTTATTATGTAGGAAACTGTTTATTGAAATATAAAAACAGTAATATACTTTCCACATGCACCTTTATTCCTTATTTTTTTTTCATTTTTGTTTGATTCTAGACTTTAAAAGGAAAATAAAAGTAAAAAAATAATGTATAACGAAACTTCCAAAGCTTTTCTGTACTTTAAGCCAACAAACGCAAGTCAAGCAATTTTTAAGCTCAAAGGGAAATTCTTTTAAGATTTGAAGAAATATTAATAAGTCGAAAACAAACGTATTTATACATAGTTTTTCTTATATATTCGAGACATTCAATAAATTTATGTTTTATACAAAATTTTGCTCTTTAATGTAACTATTAAATAAGTATAATTGTATAAGCGCCTAATTTATATAAAATTGAAAATTTTACTTAACTTTAAAATATGCAATGTATATATTTTACCATCAATTTTTTGATATAATTAATTTTACCAAGTTTGTTTATTTCTTTTTTTTTGTTTCATTACTTATAATTTTCTAACTACTCCGATTAAACTTGTGGTCACTTAAAATTTCCCGATTTACCATAGCGAATGCTCATAGTTGTTCAAACCGCATTTCAAATTTTTGATTTAGATGAACTAGTTTACTTAAAATTCTGTATTCTGTTTTTGCAACTCGATAAATAATTAAGTTTCGATTAGGGTGAAGTTTCTACAAAATCATTAAGCGAAATCAGAAATTAGGAAAGCAGTTTGCCGTTTAGAGGGGAAACAAACACAGTCCGAAGTAACAGAAGCAATCAGGGTTTCACAATGTAGGATTTTCAGGATCTGGACCCGTTTTTTGTAGACTGGAAACATGGGCCGAAGATTAGGACAAGATTGTAGAAACGCAACAGCGCCCAATGACGAACATCATTAAAGGTTCGGACACACTATAACATGGATGCCACGTTTTCTCAACCGGGGCCCTGGTGGCCTGGGGGGCAGGTCAAACATTGGGAGTTTTCTACTTGGTCCCGGCTTCAAAGTTCAAAGACTCCGCCCAACTGTATCTATCTAAGTGGTGGAGCCCAACTGTATCTATCTAAGTGGTGGAGCCCAACTGTATCTATCTAAGTGGTGGAGCCCAACTGTATCTATCTAAGTGGTGGAGCCCAACTGTATCTATCTAAGTGGTGGAACCCAACTGAAGGCTTGGTACAGCGAAGCAAACTGGTGCAACCACGATAACAACTCTTTTTTGAACTACATATTCTCTCGATTACAGTTACCACAGTTTTGTCACAAATAGTCTGAAACCATCTTCACGCTGATAGGGCTATATGCTTGCCAATATGATGTGTGTCATGTTAAAAGTATAGCACTGTCCTGACACCAGGGAGTGGGCATTAAACCATGTAAACAGGAAAAGAAATGAATGGCGTTGTATTGTTTTCTCTGACGAGTCCCATTTTTCTCTTTATCCTGTTAATAAGAGTGTTTTAATCTGGAGAGAGCGTGGGTCTATAGAAACAATCTTCCGTTCATGTACAAAAATGTAATATTTGGAGGTTGGGGATTGCTGGTAATTTAAATTGATGGGCGCACCATTCTCCATGTCACACAAAATGGAGTTTTGGTTGCTCATCGATATAGGGATGAAATCATCAAAATTATTATAATCCTTTAAGCTTCAAGCAAGTGGTGACGACTACATGGTAATGAACGACAACTGGAGACCACGTAACTCTAATTTGGTGAATGATTTCTTTTTGACAAAAGAATCGTACGAATGGAATGGCTATTGTGTTCTTCGAACCTGAACCCAATACAATATGTTTGGAACACCTTAGGCAGAGGAGTTGCTGGACACATACCATTCCCACAAACTTCCCAAGACCAAATGTTCTCCCAATAGTAGAATTCTAAAAAAAATATCTAAATATTCCTTCCGAGAGAAAACCAAGTAAAAATAAATTCCCAAAATAGATTTAACATAGAAGAATGGCAAATATCGAACTCAGAATGTTCCACATTGAGAGACGAAGTTGCCATTCCCTTGGGTTAAGTAAAAAGTCATTTTGCTTATGGTTCTAAATTTTAATAATTCATATATTTACATAAAGGTTAAAGATAAACCAATAATATATGTTCCCTTTTGTTTGATGATCTTTTGTGATCGTTTCTTGTGAGTTTCAAAATTCCCAGTTTATTGAAAGAGCTACCTTTATTTCTGAAAATCCGAACAAGGTGAATTGTCACCTCAGCTTTATTTAACGTTGTACCTATTAAGAGATTTTAAAGAGAACGAAGCAGAAAAAGTGTAGGTTTGACTACGTTTGGTCAAAAAAATATGCTAGATGGGGTAACACGTCCCATACAAGCTCTAATATTTTTTAATGGATGGGCAAGGATTTGTGTAGTCTCGCGTAGCCATGGTATAAACACTAATCCTTCAACATGTTTAAATCAGAACAGCTTCATTCAAATTATCCGATATCCTATAGTAAACTCTCGAATTTATTGTTCTCTTTCATCTCACTCAAAAATGCTATCTCTCAAAAAATGCATCTTCTCAATCCTACCCGAAAAGCAGAATAACCTTCATTGGATGAGGATTGTCTTTTTAAGTTGTTAAAAGCAAAACAGTCTGAGCATTACACTTACATTCCACCACCAATCATTCGTTTAAAAAAGAACAGTTTTTCATCGCATCTCATGATCACATCATACATGTGAATGTATAATTTCAAAAATGCAGAAACACAAAATATAAAGCTTGGTTATGTAACTCTGTTTCTTTTACTGGGCGTTTTTGATTGTCTTCCAATGTCCCTGCTAATTCTCGTGCCATAGAAAGTGATTTTGATTGGAATAATCAATCTATCATTAACGACCTGGATGGTTAATGGCATGTTAAACCAATAAGTTTTGTTCAAGAAGCATCTTTAAAATCTCTATCAGCAGTTCAGAATTTCTTGAATCTGTTTCAGTATTGATGTTTTTGCCGATCGTCGTAAATTTTATACATTTTTTAGCAAATGTGATGTGGAAACTTTATAAAAATGAAAAGTTTCGTGTTTGATTTTTAATGAATATTATCAGTGAACTTTACAATGAAGCTTAAATATCAGCCATCACTAACTATTGTGAATATTTGAATTATTTCAGAAACTGATCTAATAAGATTAGTAAAAAGAAGGAAAGACAAAGATTCGACTCTTTTAATTACAGTGATATATAAACCAAACAAATTTGTCATCTATTATAATTATATATAAATGACTTAAAGAAAAATTTAACTTAAATAGGGCAAAATATGTTTAATGAAAGAACATTGTAAGATTTGGTTATAAAAAGGAAACCATTCCTAACTCTCATAAGATCGAATTGATAAGCAAATCAGAAAGTATTTCAAGGCCAAGTTATACAACTGAAAAAAATATCATACACATATAGTCATGCATTTTAGTTCCTTGGATGCACATATTACTTATATGAATTTTTACCATAGGGTGAAATTCGAATATAATTTTTATAAAAATAAAGAACAATTAAGTGCAAAAATTTTTTTAATGTTGGCGTACTCAAGGCATTAGTCTTAAGATTGAAAAGAGATATTTTACAAATACAGCAATTATTAAGTTAAAATTCTATTAATTGCAGAAATTTTTTAGAAAAATAAATCGTTCTTTCCGATTTAAACTAACCACAAACTGGATATTTTGTCTTGTCTTTTACATTTTGTTTTTCTTTTGTTTTTTTGTCAACATGTTAATGGCTTGAATGAACGGAAAACGGCTTCTCAAACCAATTCTTTAGTTTTTATATGGTAAATCCTTTTATTAACAATATGAGCTTCAACAATATTGTCAGACATTCGATGGTGAACTTCACCTTGTTTGCAGCCACTCGAAGAATGCGATTTGAAGGCAGTCAGCAAATTTATTGACAAGTCAGATTTACTACGCCGTCTCAGTGCGATGTGACGTAGATGAAACGTTATCTGACGTTTTGGATATTTTAAACTAATGAGAATTCTAATAAAGTTTGGTAATTACTATCTCAATTGAAACGAAAGAACTTGATGATTAAAAAGGCAATTCAATGAAAATGTTTTAACAAAAGAATGGAATACTTAAAATCTGTATTTAGTTCGTTCATGATATTTAAAAATAATTATTGATATATGTAATCGTTAAATCTGTGGAATGGAAAGTTCTGTAATAGGTCGTTGGGTAGTTACCATGGGTGTAATGGTCTGGAAAAAATTTCCTTCCCCTCCAGATCAATGCCAAAATTGAGGGAGTGAATCCTCTGGTGGTACCATCTATTGGAGGAGCTTACAGCAAACTCGTATTTTACCTTCGTGACGTTCTGGTTATGTGAAAGACGCACCCTACTAACATAAATTCGCATAGTCAACGGCATAGCGAGTTTGATTGTCTAAGTATCGTAAAGAACAATAACCGAAATAATTATAACACCATTTTAAATTTTTTTAATTAATAAATTATTAATGCAGTTTTACAATTAAAGAAATATTCAGTTCAACTAATTGTTAAATTTAACATTTCACAGAGCTTTTGTGACCTGAAAGGGGAGACCAACAACTTCAAATCTGTAACGAAGCATATTCCAGCCTTAACTTTAACAGAAAATCTTTTACTGGAAAACGAGAACGAATAGTCTTAATGTTGGTAAATATTATATAAATAGTTTTACTTAAAACATGTTTTGTTTTAAGTAAAACTATTTATATAATATTTATCATAATTTTTTACTTAAAAACACAATTTTTTACTTAAAAAATGTTTAAATAAAACTAAATTTTAAAACAAACGTTGCTGAAATTGTTAAAAATAATAAAGATTTAAAAGCCTTACTTTTCAGTTTTGAATGTAGCACAATAAAAAACTGCTAAATCAAGAATTGTAAATTATTTAGATGTATATTATTTATTTATCTACTTGGCAACGTTTATATTTCATTATGGGTAAAACTTGAATACTTTCAAGTTATCTTACTTGTATCTGAGCTAATATATAAATTTGTTTTCAGGATTAAATGTGTATTTCTATATGCGTTCTCATTCATTTCTTGATACATATGTGACTGTTGATGCATTTTCCCACCATCAGAAATGCGATATGGAAACGATTTCCAGGAAACAATGTTTGACATCATTGTTTTCCGAAAAACAACATTATTTTGTTTTGGAGATAAAGTACAAATCTATATATTTCATCGCCAAGTTTAAGAACATTTTCTCTCAGCCATTTGACTTTCGCTAAATGTAAGCACAGCTGTCGTTCCCGAACACATTAATAATTATGAACTTTCTCATTATTTAAGAAAAGTGTTCTTTAATAATTGCTATTCTCGTAATGGCTGTTATCAACCATTTTTAGAAAAACAGACTCATTTTATTAATGTTTCTTTGATGATTAAAAAAGATTTTTTTTTTGTTTTTCCAGTTTTAAAGGAATTAAAATGTTTTTTTACTATCTTATTTCATTGAAATCTATTTGTTTTAAGGTACCCGTACACATTGAAAACGTCAATTTCGACCAAAAGTGATAAATTTATTTTATTCTTTCGTTAAATAAGGAATTTAAATAGCTTACTAAAACAGGTTTGCTTTTGTCTCTACGTTAATTAGATTCCGAAATGTAAAGGATTTTGTAAAGATTAGGAAACCGAAAGTGGACATATTTAAAGGACCAGAAGTGGGCGTTTAAACGGCCAGAATGATGTTAAAAATTAGTTTAAGCAGTGTTTAATTTTGAAATATAAATTTAGCAAGCGTTTAAAAGATACTTAATATAATTACTGTTCCGGAAATAGATCAGAAAATCAAATAAAAGAAATTATTCAGCAAATATGAGAATTTCTTATAAAGACACAACACTTAATCTTTAAATGCGATTTTCTCAGAACTGACTTTTTTTACCTATAATTTGCACGCTTCAAAAATGATAACTCAAAATATTTTTATAATATGTCTATGGAATTTCATGAGCTTAATCTGTATATTGTTTTCTAGGGAATGTACTAAAAGAATTTTAATCACTAAAATATTTCTCAAATTATGGTCTGTTATTCGAATAATGACATTGAAATTTTGGCTAAAATTTCGGTATAAATATTCAACTGGCCGTAATTCTTTTTATTTTTTAACAAAAACTTAAAATTTTAGTACGTGCTCTAGATGACAACATATAGATTATTTGGTATTAATTTTTTCAAATATATTTAATAATTTTTGAAGAAGCGTTTTTTAAAGTTTTTAAAAAATGCTTAAAAATGTATTGGAGATTGTATTGTAAGAATAATATTGGAATATATCAAATTTTAGTAGTTCAATATTTTAATGTTTTCTAAAGGGAAATAAGAAAAAAAATCGTTACAATGTATATATTCAGTGTATTTAAAAAAAATGCTCTGAACGTGTTCGGGTACCTTAAAATTTTAAGGCGAAGAAATATTCAGACAAAAATTTAGTAGCTTATAATTTTACTTGGAAAATAAAATAATCCTTTATGTTATTTCAAGTGTAATTTGAAATTTTCAAAAATTCATTTATATTATTTTTGCTATTTTATCAAAGACAAGAATTGAAATAAGAAATATTGTTTGAAGCATACGGATCACCTACTCAAAGTTTTAAAATTTTGTTACATATTTCTTTTCAGTATTTTTTTCATATTATAAATGTGACACGTTTTGACTTCATCTCTTTTGCTTGTTAATGAGAGCTAAAATTATATAAATTTTTTTAACATAGAGCTGCAGTAGCTATACAATTTATAAATTTTAATGATTTTACAACCAAAATCAAATGCCCATTTCGTCTAATATATATTTTCTAATGTAACTTTTTTATTTTTATTTTTTCATTGTCTTATCAATACAAAACAGGGAATTATCTCATTAGCAATTAAAGCAACTACTGTTTAGGCATCTGGTGACCAATTTCACTGAACTATAAGTGCACTGGAGTAAGAAATTTATTGACAGCTTCAAGTAGAATCTAAAAGGATGTTAAGATTTATGGTAAAGTATGTTTTATTCTTATAATAAGAAAAAAAAATCGAAGATGAAACAGTTTAAATTTTTAAATTATTAATTAAATATAATGGAATTTATATATAATTAATAATGGAAATATTTGGAATGGAATCAGAAAATAAACCTCTAATGAAGGAAATACTTTTTATAATGTGCTAATGTAACATTCTTACTGCAAAATTAATAAATGAAACAAATAGAGAATTTTTGAACAAAGTACACTGCTGAAAAAATACTCAATACAATATTTTCTAACTTTAACCGTATAGAACTTGAACATAATAATTAGCAGTTATAAAAAGAACTAGAAGTTTCTTTAAAATAACGAATAAACGTTTCAGAAAAAAACAAATCATTCTATTAGCCTTTTTTTCAGTATTACAAATATTTAATAATTTAGTAAGTTTCAATATACCAACTTCAGTTTGATATAAAAGTAATAAATATGTACTTACCATATAAATTTAGTTTTACTTCATTTATGATTATTTGTATGACTCTTTTTCTTAGAATGCATTTTTCTTAGAATTAGAATTGCTTAAGAATATTATACTGAAGAACCTAAAAGTAAAATTCATTTTACTTTATACGCGTTCATAACTAAATAACTCTGTAATTATGATCTGTACAAAACACTTACAATAAATATTAACATGACTATAAAATTTATTGTGATGTAAATGATTTCGTAAATTAGTACTGTTGAGTGTTAAATAATTTTTCTATTAACTATTTTGGCAGAAGTTTAAGCTTTTAAACCATTTTAAAACACTATTTCAGATATACTATGTAGCTTGAAATATCTAACTCTATATAAGCAGCAACAAAAAAATATGTTTGAAAGGATTAAAATTACTCTCAGGAACTAATCCTTGATATTTGACAGAATATATACATTATTTATTTTTTGCAGAAGGTAATAGCAAAGCTATAAATGAAGAAAGAGATTATATGCATACGTAATACATTAAAAAAAATTTAAGATTTAAAAAATATCTATATAAAATATATAAAATATAGTAGTTCTAAAGGCATAATTACAATAACAAGCCAGTTGTAAAAGATTCTCTGCTAAAATTGATCGATTTAGAAACTATAGGAACATTTTTCTATAAGCAAAATCTTATAGATCAACGCAAAAAATTACATTAAGTTATAAGATTTATGAATTTTGAATATACGTGCTTGTAATTATCTTAGTTAATAACTTTAAAATTATATAAATGTAGATCAATATAAAATTCCACATTAAAATTTATAAAATTTTTTATGTTATAACATATAGCTATAATTTATAATATAGAACTAAAGAAAAATTTGTACCGCCATATTACATCTAATATAAAAATAAATTAATTCTAACAGTATTAGTTTGATTATATTTTAATCCTTAAACACAATAATTTAGTGTCAACACAGTTAATTTTAATTTATCAATTAATTATGTTTATAAGATGGCATTAACTAATAATATAGAGGGTTTAAACAGGCTCCTTAAATTATAATCATATTTCCCCAAAATATGTAAACGTTAAAAATAGTATAATATATATTATTTTTGACATATTTGTTAAAATGTTAAAAAAATTTTGAATTTTTTTCTATCCATAAATATTACAAAAAATCAGTAAGAAAATTATTTTCCATTAAAAAAATAAAATTAACTTTATTTCCCAAAGAAAAGTAAATTTATATTGTTTTCTCGGATTAAGATAATTTATGCTTACAAGTTTCTAATGAGCAAAGTTTAAGGTAAATGTTCCATTAGCAAAAAGGCTTAATCGCATATATCTTATTATTTTATTATCTAATTAAGTATGTAACTAGAAATAATCAAACATTAATAATAAACATAAATATTTTGTGTTAACTATTCTATATAATAATATACTTAATTTTGTCAAATTTGACAGTAAAATTCCTCACTGATTTATCAGTATATTTCATCTCTTATTTTATCAGTCTTAAAATCAGCAGCTACAATGTAAATTAATTATTTAATAAAAATATCTCCTATAATCAAGCAAATTAAAATTTTATTTATATACTTTAACTCCATTTATTTCATTTTCAAACAATAATACTGCTTCTGTTAACATATGAAATAATAAAAAAATGTGCAAATTAAAATAAAATTTATTTAAGTTAATTATTAATTAATGTAAAGCTTATTAGAATATTACGTTAAAATGCATTTCAAATATAAAGCTATTAATATTAACCTAGAATAAAATTTAAATATGAAACTAAATTGTGTGAAATACTACATCAGTTTCACACATGTTACTAAATAATCTTACTTGCTACATATATGTATCTCTCCGCCATTTTAAGTGTGAAATTGAGGATTTAAAATCAAGTTATTATCATGAAATAAAAATCAAAAATTGTCAATAAAAACAGAATTTCTTACCAGTAAAACCAGATCATTTAAATACACTAAAGAGATTTACTTTTAATATTTCATAAATGTTTAAATACAATTCACTGAAGAATATTTTTAACAAATCCAGATATAATTATAAAAATAATAAAATATATATGAAATATTTTTATACTTAATAATGATAGTCTTCCAAATGTTTTTTATATAAATTAAAACTAATTTTAGAAATCAAATAAAAATAACTTTAAAATTTCTTAAAATATGTAGCTTAGTTCAAAATTTTAATTATTATATGATAATTAAAGTAATATATAATTATTGGTAAAGTACAAAACTGTGGTAAATATGTAATTGTTATTAAATATATATTACTTAAAAATTTTTCAAGTAAGATTTCATTATAATACGAAGTTAAATTAGAAATTATCTTGAAACAATTGAAGGAATACAGAATTTTTATAAGTTACCAGAAAAAATATGCAACAAATTATTACCAAAATTAAAATTACTTTTTTTAAAAAAAATGAAACAAAATTTAATTTTAATATTTATTAATAAAATGTCAAAACTTTATTAAATAGAATATATTACTTAAAACTTAAAAAAGTGTACTCACACATTTCTGTGGTTCATTTATATAGAATAATGATAGTGTAGTGGCAAGATGTCAAAATACAAATCCGAAAGAACATACTTTTCATTAGGAAATAATATTAAGCAAAAGTTATTATGATCGTTTTATTTGTAATTATTATAATCAATGCTACCAGATGACAACAAAATATAATATTTTTCCCCCTATTAAAAAAAATCAGCAAATTATTAAAATTGTGTGTACTAATTTTTAAACTAATTTTGTAAACGATATTTTATTGATAATCTTTTTTCCTTGCAAACATTTTTGTTAAATAGAAAATGAGAATATACGTAACTAAAAAAATATCTTTTTCTTTAAAAGAAAAGCCAAATAATTGATTTTGAATTTAGCAAATATGTTTAATAGACTTTATTTTATATACAACTATCATTTTATTTAAATAGTTTTCTAAAATAAAAATAATATTTTATGCTACTATTTTAACTCAATCATGATTTTCATATGTTTAATAAATCAAAATGATATGAGAAAATATTAGTGTTTTTAAGTTTTAATATAGAAAGGAATTCTATTCAGCAAGATGTAAGAATTAAAATGTTCAGAAACCGAAAAGATTTTGAGAGCTAACGTCCTATGCATTATTAAAATATCATTCAATCGCTCTCTCTTTTCTAGCAAATATTCCTTTCCTACAATACACCTTCTGAGCTTGAAGTTTACAAATGCATTTTCAAAAGGAATTGATTTTCTGAAGGTAACATATTATTAATATTATGGAATATTTCACTAAATATATACATGCTTATTATTATTTTAGTTTGAAATTAATATAATAAGATTCAAAATTTAGTTTATCTGGTTTTGTTATTTTCTATATTACCATTATCCATTTTTTATTTGAATAGTATCTCATAAATTATTGGTTAGTAACGAAAAGGTTTTTCCAAAGAAAAACAATTAGTAAAGCTACAAAAACTAACTTTTAATGACCATATAACTTTTTTTCAGTTCAACAAAGGTGGAATGTTTAACGCCTTTATTAAATAAATTAAAACTGAAACTTTATGATAAAAGACTCTTGAATTTCTAACTTTTATGCACTGCAATTATGACTACCTGCTTCTCTTTATGAAACTTTGCTAGTTTGGAAGCAATATTAAACACTACTAACTGACAAGGTTGTGACCTGAGAAAATACTGTTCCTCCCCACGCTGCAACAGTTTAAAAGCATTGAAATGACAACCTATATTGAACGCTCCGTTAATAAAGCCAATGAATCTTCGCCTGACTCAGGTATAGAACACATCACCTGTTTACGAGAAAGACATTTTTCCCAACGAACTTCCAACACAACCACCGCGCGGACAATGATTCTTTATTATAATCATATAAGAATCTTAAAATGACCTTCGCTGCTGCCACAGAAATATAATTCTCGTTCGCAGGAAAATAAAAAATATTTAATAATGAGCATAAATGGTATTTAATATATTTAATGATTAAATAACTATAAATTTATTAAAAAATTATTGTAAAGGAATTCCTTAAAAGGGTTTTCCGTAACATAATTAAAAAAATAATATACTTACAGGTATCATTTCTTTATTTTTATTATTAAACTGCTTTATGTAAGCAACAATAGGATTTAAAATAACTACAATATCTTGCTATTTCCTACTGCAATATTTTAATTTTTGTGCCTCACGTTTAATACGTTTCCTAAATAATTGAAACAGAACCAGGTCATCTAATTTCTAAAGAAGAATAAAATACCAAGACACCCGATCTCTTATCGGCCAATCTGTTTATTATCAACCTTAGGGACGGTTTTGGAGAGATTGACCATAGGAAGGAGACCATTGGAGAGATTGATCACCATCAAACATCACCTGCACAAGACGAATTTCCTTAGTAACCACCTATACGGATTCTGAAGCAACAGCTCGATAGAACAAGCTTTCTAAAATCTTAAGAACCTAATTGACGAATCACACCATAAGCAGAACTATGTGGAGCCGATTGCACTGGATATCCAGCAGGCGTTTGACTCGCTTTACTATTCCGGGCTGTGCCAAGCTTTGTTACATATTAGATATCCAAGTAATATAACATCCATGATCTTCAACTTTCTGGCAGGCAGATCGCTCACCACAGTTTATGATGGTTTTGGAGATTGATAATAGGAAAGCTCAAGCCTCTCACGCATAGGGGGAATTTCATTACTAAACACCAATCCAGATTTTGAAGCAACAGTTCGACAAACATGCTTTCCAAAAACTTTGGAGCCTAATTGACGAAACAGATGATAAGCAGAATTACGGGGCACTGATGGCGCTGGATATCCAGCAGGCTTACCGGATTACTCACTCCAGTTTATGATGGGGAGGGGGGTGCGTCACAATTCTTCACACAAGCGAACATCCACAGGGATCTGTTTGCGGCCCCATCCTGTGGAACACCTTCTCTAGTGAATTATTAACATCATCCTGGCCAGGAGATACCAAAGTGATTGTCTTTGCCGACGACACATTATTAGAAGTGCAACACAAAAGCATCCCTACAATCACATTGCAACGAATCTTTGGAACTTTTTTTTAAAAAATATCTGTAACTATATATTTTATAACTTCAAATGCTATGCTATGAAATTATTTTAACATGGTTTGATTAGAGCAGATTATCCTCACTTTTTGCAAACGAAGACTGATAACAAAATGATTTATTGCTAAAAATGTTTTGAAACAATAAACACTATCCATACCATGGGAGTGAGGGGAACCTGTTGAGGGCATGACCAATGTTCAAGCCAGTTAGTTACCGGATTAACATTATGAATTATTCACTATTTTATTTACGTATATAATTCATGTCATTAAATTCAATATAATTTGATGAGTTTCTATCATGATATTTTATTTTATTATAAAATAATAATAACAATATTTTTTTGTCTCAATATTATTCAATTTACTTGCAAACGAGCGCTAAAAAGACTTGTGTAAATTCTTTCATATGTTTCTTAAATATTGATATAAATCAAGTAAAATTACTTTTATAAGAAAGCTTTGATTTTTTTACAATATTTAAGCCTTTCTTCCTTTAAGCCTTTCTTATTTTCTGTACTGGAATAATGTCAATTTTCTGCGGATAATATAAAATCCTGAATTATTTTTTTTTGTGCTTTCTTTCTAATGTTATCTTTCGAAAATAATAAAGTTCAATTGGTCGATGTCCTAGGATAAAGAAATGATTACTTTTTCCTCAGCAGCGAAATTGATTTTTCACCCGTAGGAATCTATATGACAGTTTCTTTTGAAATTGCAAGAGAGTATTTATAAAATTCATAACTTTTACTAAAGCGTTTTAAAATCCTAACAGATTATATAAGGTGCAAATAATCATTCTTATACATGTTTTTTTTATTTTTTTACAAAAATGTATAATTATTTTCAATTGTTTAATACTATATTAATTTTTCCAAAGCACATTATCATTATAATACTTTTTAATTTAATATTAATTACTTATTTTCTTATAATTGTCACTGATTGTTCCTTAATATGATATAAAATTTTTTAAAGTACATGATAATCAATAAAATAATCTTTAATAAGGAAAAAGTACTTTAAAAATCTTAAGTATTTTTAGAATTATATTTTACAAAATCAACTAGATTTTTTTTTAAAAGCACATATTTTTCCTGAAAGGAATTTCAATTAGAAATTTGCTCTACAGTAATTCTCCCAATAACACGGTATTCTTACGACGTGTTTTCATATTCGTCGTATAACACGCGTTCCCCCCATATGTAGCGTTAATTCTCCGCATTATATTTATATAAATCGAAATTTATAATGATTTGTACAGTTCGCAATCAATTTCGCTTACGTTTGCACATTGTGTGTCAATTGTGTTCTTATAAATAATTAAGTTACATTATTGATCTTTGTACATTCTGCTAAAAAAGAAGTCTCTATGGAACGTTATTTCACATAACTTCTACGGAGAATAAAGATAAAATAAAACTATTTTTGTGTGGAATTATTTGATTTATTTGAAATAATTTTTCAGTTTCATTTATAAAAGTTTATTTAAAATGTTCTTAATTTGATTTTAATAAAACGCCCATATTTCATTCATATGTTTTTCTTTAATATTCAATTTAAAAACCCTTTAACGAAAAAAGTTAAACGGGCATTCTTTGTACATGACGTATTACTCATATACGATGTCATACGAACGCGTTTTAACAGTGTTCATACAACGCGTTGTCTTTTAAGGCGGAACTAATATACCGTGTTATGGGGGGGTACTGCATTGTAGCACATAATAATTATTAGCAAGATTAAAATAAATATTACTTTATTTACTTAAAATTTAAATCATTCTCTCCTCTCTCTCTCTCAATTTGTTATGTATATACAAATTTAAATAGTATGTATAAAATTTAAACGCGATATCAATTCTAGAAAAAATATTTTTTCACAAAATGAAAATTATCAGAGTAACTGAAATTTACCTTATTCAAATTACTAAAGGAATAGCTCTTTTAGGTAATATTAGCTTTAAATATCTTATTTATCATCGATATTCATGTGGGAAATTCGATTAAAAGTATTTAGAATCACAGCTCTTTTTCTCGATAAGTGTTTAAAAATATGGGATATTTGGATTGCACTAAACGAGAACTGCGTAATTTCAAGAAGTTGGAATATTCAATTGGTTTTAATATGCTTTTAAATAGCTTTTTATTAAAGGAAATTTGAACTGATTTCTTTTAATGTTTTACTATTATTCCTAAATATATAAGTCGTATGTAATTAGCTTGCTACTGAAATTACTTACACGATAAAGGTTTAAAAACTAAATATTTGGATCATACTCTTCTACTTTACAGTTTTAGAAGTGCAATGATATAATTTCGAAATTATAAACAGAAATAGATATCTATATGTGCAGATTTGATGAATCTTTTTTATATTTGCAATTCAAAATCAAGAACGTGGCCTTTACAAGTTAGAGTAAGTACATCAAAAAGCAATGATTGCGTTTATTCGTTGGTTTATTTATTTTTTCCCGTTTAATCATGGATTATTTATTTTTTCTTGTGTAATATGTGTAATTACAAGATTACCAATTTTTCCCGGTTCTAACAATTGATGGTGTAGCAAAAATTCTTACGAGATCTGAGAATGTGAGTAAACAGTAAAAGAATATCTTTTTCCATTTATATAACTATAAACACTTGATTTGGATTGATAAAAAATTAAGGATTGATTTGGATTGCACAAAATAAAAAGTATATTAAAAAAAAAAAAAAAAAAAAAAAAAAAACAAAAAACTGAATTTTTATTGGTTTTTACGTTGGAAGTGCAGTCGTACTTCATTAATACGGAATAGTAGGGAATTCGGGTCGTTCGAATTATTAAAAGTTCAAATTAAACAAAATCTTTGAATTGAACCAAAATATATAAGCAAACTACTGAACATATTAAGAACTGTATTTTGAATTCAAGAGGCTGAAATATAACATTGGATTAGAGAAAATTAAGTACAGTATGTATGTACATTATTTTACTGATTTTCGAACATTTAAATAATTGTAATGTACTTTCGCAATCTTGGAACATTGTTAAGAAACATTGGAGACCCCCTTGAATTAATTGCTTAGGTGCTGATGTTTGACATTTGTAAAACAAAAGATTATATTATTTACGATAAATATCATATGGGAAAGTAAATTGGTCGGAAGAAACAACTGACGTTTTGTCGTCTTGATTTAATGGCTATTTTTCAACAATTAATTAACGAGGATGTTTCAACTGTTCGTAGTAATCTGATATATCTGCTTTGTTCTTGTTTTCAATGCATTTTATCACAAAATTTAAGTGAGTTTTAATCTTACTAAATTTTGGTTTTGTGTTGACTTCTGTATTTTCGTTATCGTGATCTCCTTCCAGATAGACAGATAGAAAATGAGGTGGCTGACCGAGGTATGGAAGAGAAAGTATCCGGCTTGAGTCATCCAAGGTCAATAAAACAATCTAGCTTCAAGAAAAATGCAACATCGAGAACTAGTAAGGTATATCCCCTATTTGGCAATCTTTGAGACTTTTTTTCGTCGCCAAGCGATTCAAACGCTGTTGCCATACATATATATATATATAATATATATGGGATGAAAATGAAGTAAAACATGAAAAAAAAATCAAATTTGGCAAAAAAAAAAGAAAAAAAAATCCGAAAAACAAATACTCATATTGAAAATACCAAAGGTGAAACCAACAATACTGCAATAAAACAAATGACTTCAGATTTGGCGAGAAATCTCTTGGAGAGATACATCATACTTATACCGATTATTGCGCTATCATACCTTTTATTTAGTTAATAATATGTATGTATGCACATCTAAATAGTTGTCCTGATTAAGCAATGTCCGATTTAATAAGATCTATATTAATAAGGGGCTTACATTACTTATGGCAGGGCTTGGAAACGGGGTATATTTCGATTCATCAAGCCTCTACCATTGATTAATGGAAGGAATTTCACACAAATATCCTAATAAAATTATGTAATGTACGTATATACTTATAGAAATATTTTCATGGGAATTAAAACTAATGTTAAATGTATTTAAAAAGTCACACTATAAATTTTGTCGAAAATATCTTTATTTGGTTTATTATATTCTTAATGTGTGTGTGTGTGTAAGCACTTAAATTCTCTCTTAAACTCTCTATATCAGGAATGTGTGGAAATTAATTATCGAAACAATCTTTATCTCTCCTGTAATTATCCTCATGTGTAGTAATTAAATATCTTTCTTGTTATATTAAGAGTTTGCCATGAAATTGTTATGTTAAGAATTCTATGTTAAAATAATCTTAATTAGTTTTGAGGGCCTTGCAAAACAGAAAGCAGTATAATATTGCTTTCGTTAAGCCATTTGCACTTTTAGCTAACACTTTCTTGAGAAACACATAAAAAAAAATTGAATGCATGGTCATTGTGTTTAATTATTATGTGCTTGTGATTTTGCATTACAAAATTTATTTATTTCTGATTCTTTGTTTTCTGATGCTATTTGCAGTGCTCCCTCGTTGTGGTACTTTTTAACCTATGAAGTTACTGCGCTTGGAAATAAATCTTGCTTCGTTTTGTATTTCGGAAATTTTTATATTTTCCGCGATTCAGTTGCCGAAATGCGTGGGTGGAGTTAGAGTTTCCGCTGTTTCTTTTCCGCTCTGGTACAAAATAAAACGGCGCATTTTCTTGATGAAGCAAAATTAAACGTAAGCTCTTAATTAACAAGAATTTATTTTTTTATATTCTCTCTGCTTATTTCCCCTTATTCTGGTGACCTGAAAAGTTTGATTTCCAAATCTGAAGTACCAAACACGGCTGTTTCAAGAGCGAAAATGATCTCACAGTCGCTTTCAGCGAAACGGAGGGAAAAAAGTATCTGAATGATATTGGATCCGCTTTTTTCCCTTTTTGGTCTGCACCTTGTTCCCGCGTCTTATCCATCCATGTGTCCAGATCTGACTTTTTTAAAACTCGGTAAAAATTTCTTTATTTTAGAGTCTAGCTCAACATTGCTTTAATTTCCCTTAGTTATGAATCTAACTTTAGCTTAATGTACGATGTTATACCCAATGGTATTCAAATTTAAAATGTTTTCCTCCCTATAACTATTTTTTTTTCTGACGTGCATCACGTGGAACCCTTAGGTCTAACTTCAGGCCCAGTGTGTTTCCTAAGGAATTATCTATTTTGTGAATAATATTATTCGTCTTATTCTATTTTGTAAATAAAACTGTAATAAATGTTTGCCTTTTGTGAAAAGTATCTCTTTCCTTTACATAAGATGCTTTATGGATTAAAATTCTTTTTTACACAACGATGAAAGTTGTTTTAATTACATTAAAAATGGCGAGTATTGCAATTAAATTATACACGATAACCAAATCAAAAGAAAAAAAAAAGACCTCTTTTGTAAACTAAAAAGAAAAACTAAAAGAACATTTTTTTCTATAATACCAACCAACTCAGAGATATTTCCTTAGTATAAAACAATTATTTCTTAAAATTTATTTTCGATTTGCATTATGATAGAAATTACATAAAATAATAATGCTAATTTTTAAAAGCATAATTAAGTCCAAATAAAGTAAATAAACACCAATTAAAATTTCCCTTCTTTTCATTACAGCAAATTAATCGTGTCAATGAAGTATTTTCATCCTTTCCACATTGGCAGAATGAAAAAAAATTAAGGTGCATTAAATCTTTTAAAACAATGACAGCTCCGTTCAGTCTATCATTGAGGTTTTCTTCTTTGAAAACCCAAATTTAATTCTTTAAAATGAAGTTAAAATGCATACTATGAAAGAATTCTTTTTAGTTTTTATCCATCTTCATTAAAGAAAAAGAGTAATTAAAAATTTTATTTAACATGTAAAAAACCAATATCTTTATCAAAGAAAGTAAGATAAGAGATTATTTAATTTTAAGCCTAAGACACATGCTTATCTTTTAAATTTCTATAAATAAAGAGACTATTTTTTTAAAGAAAGCTTTAGGTAAAAAAATGCGCAGTGTTTTAAATGCTAACAAATATAAGTTCTTTTTTTTCTATTACACTAATTTAATTTACTACAGACTCTTGCTTTGAAATAAAATCAATTGTAGGAAGTAGAAGAAAATGTTCTGTAAATTTTTTTTAAAAATAAGTTTAGTTAATTAATTGTTTTTTTAATATTTTCCATGCGAAACAACATTCTTGATACAGTCTCTTAAACATAGATTTCTTTCAACATAGCTATCGACATGACCGATGCAATTTCCTGTAATATATTTTTATAAAAACTGTAAACAACAAGGAAACTATATGTTAAAATACACACACTTCATTCACCTCGCTTAATTGGCCCATTCATAAACTGAATTAATACAATAAAATAATAAGCTGAAATATTTTCCAGTCCTTTTTTAATACATTATGCAATTCCTATTTCTTAATGAATAATTTCCTATGCGAATTTTTTTCCCTTTATGCATTAAGATTTAAAATTGATATCTTAAAAGTCGAAGCCTTGCATTCATTAAAATATTTCTATTTTTACTTCTCCTATCAAATTAATTTTGAGAACTTAAAAATTTTAGTTGTTCCCCTTTTTAGAAAAAATAGGTTGTTTTGAATGATAGACTTATTAAAATTGAAGAATCGGGAGGTAACAACACCTCATTCGAGACATACACCAATAAATAACAACTCATATGATAATGTAATGAGGATCCTCTGATTTGATTAGTCCGACCGAAAATCATCGAACTAATTAAATCATTAGGTATTTTCAGTTGGCAAGACCACAGTTAAGAGAGATGATTTTTACATCATTAGTATTCACCACATAAGTCATTTTCCGGGAGGAATTCTCATAGTGAGCTATATCCATATCACAAGGGAGGAAACCCGGAAAATTCCCAAACACCCACTGCAACAGGCTTGCATGCAAGCAGGTTCGCAATATCGATATCCCGGTGTTCAAGAGGGGATTGATCCCACCCTGAATGAGTGGTTGGTGTCTTACCATTAAGCACCAATGACCACTTAAAAGTGGATTCTGGACAACCAAGTTGTCCCATAACCACTTGATTTTGATCCAAAATAATGAAACCACTTGACACCAGAACATTACTATTTTCTGCCATCCATGCGTTTTTGCGTTTGGGGTCATACAGTCAAACTCTTGAGAGAAAGTGTGTCTTCATGCTTCATCGAAAAAGACATAACAGTATTTTTAGGATTTTCCTCATAGATTGTTTCCCATAGTGCTCTGTATCCATTAAATAGGATGTATATATACAAATAAAATAATATAATATGTATATACAAATAAAAAAGAGATATCACCATATACAAAATAATAGTAACTACAACATATTATATCGTGTGAAAAAAAATATGTTGCTAAATTTATCTTGAAAGAATTTGTTATTGTCAGAAAACTAAGTTGCCTATTCCTTCATATTTATTTCTTTGCAAGTGACTTCATCAATGAATAGATATTTATTTCTTCTTGATTTATTTCAAATAAGTGTATAACACATTATGGAAGTTTTGATCTCATAAATATTTTCTCAATAGAATGTTGGCGACAAATAGTTTGAAGTGACAATAATACAAGAGTATGCAGTTTATTCTTGTATATAAAATAGTAGAGTACTTCGTATTTTCCGTTAAAGACTAAATTTGGGACGAAAAGTGGATTATTCTACACAGTTATGACAAATTTTCTCAATGAAAGTTTCGTCGAGAAATTTAAGAAATCTGTGACCGATAAAAATATTTCTCTTAAAGTACTCTATTTAAAGAAATTGCAAGAACTTAATAAGAAATGGCTATATTTCTGTGACCGAAAGAAGCTGGCTCGATAATTTATCCAGTCTTTTTGCTGAGCTGATTGAAATGTCCTCCTGTTAGCATTTAGGGAAAATTTGAAAGCTCAGATGTCGATATCGTCATTTGAAAATTATTCAAAATAACGGAAACAATTTATCCGATGTAGCACCCTCTGTGGGTAGAAACAGGCAAACACAAAGATTATAACGTATATATATTTAGTTATAAATTAAACTTATAATAATATAAATATAAAAGAATATTCTCTGCAAAATGATGTGCTATGTTAAAGTCACTAAACTGAAATTTTTTTATTGAATTCCTAGGACCACACATATAAATCCCATATAAATAATCAATAACACTTATAATTTGAAAGATTTAAATACTTGATTTAAATTTAGATAATCATAAGCGGAAAATAGTAAATTTTAAAATATTGCCATCGCAAGAATTATTGAGATCAGTATCTATCACCGTAATGATTGGTAGACGAATTTCTTGAATCCTTAGCATTTTAACTTCTGAAAAAATTATTTTGTTAATTTCACAAGTAGAAGAGATAATCAGAAATTCTTTTGAATACAAAAGGCGCGCGATAACGTAAATTCTAAATACAACATTGTTTGTTATTTACTAGAAATGTTGATCATGAAAATTTTGAGATTAATTTCTCTTCGTCTTTTAAGAAGCTAGATTTATTTTTTTAAAAAAAAATGAGGAAATAAATTACAAGTATCGCATTACGGTATACAATGTGTCTTAATATATATCTTCTCCAGAGGGAAAAGGAGAAAACCTAGAATTAAGGCGATATATAGATAAGGAAATTGTTGAAGACTTAGCAGTTGGAAAAATATTGTATCAAAAAGATCAAAAGGGAACTGAGACGGCCGTCAGAGTATAAGTCCGGGGTTCGATCCCAGTCACTGTTAAGTGACGAGTGATGTATGTAGTGCTCTTGCCTTCCGTAAACTCATGAGTGTTGGGGAGATTTCCGGGTTTCCTCCTTTGCGATACGTGTATATGGCCCACTATTTATGCAGTAATATCGGGAGGCAGTTTAGGATTTGGCTAATGAAAGTTCTTAGAATGAGTTTTGGCCATTAGGCTATCCACTCCAAAAGGTCAAACATGAAAAATTAAAAATAATTAATTTCTGGATTTAGATTTAAAACATCCTAACTATGTATTTTGTATAGATTTATTGATTTTGCACACTCTCTTAGTATTTTGAGAACCACATTCCTATTTTATGGGCTAAAACCAAAATATGCTTTTAATAACCAAAACTAAACTGAACTTGGGGCATAACAGCCCATGTGGGATAGGGTCTTCTGTGCTTGTATCTGTTTTTAACTTTTAACGCCTGAGGGTCCTGGTAGGCAAAGTATATGTCCCCGTTAGGTGGTCAGCCTTACGCGAAATCTAATGTTTAGTCCCTAAGAATTCTTAGTACTCAGTTTATTGACTTAGAAAAGGGATGAGTCGACGTTGCCCAAAATGAGGATCGAACCCATCCCTTGTGAGTGCGAAACGCTACCGGGTTTTCAAGATTACATATCAATATATATAATAAATTCTCTCTCTCTTCTTCGGTTTCATAAAAGTTTTATTTTTCACATTAAAATTATTATAATATATTAAGAGAATCGCTTACGTCAAACGTCAAGCAAAACATATCTTTAATCATTTTTCTATATCTTTCTTAGTCTAATTTATTTTGCGTGTGGAGCAAACTGATTTACATAAAAATTTATTCTGATTATTACAACAGATAGCGTTTCCAGTTAACAGAAAATTATTTCCTAAATTTCATTTTTTCCTGCATTTAATCAGATTATTTCTTATGTATAACCTAAAATAATATTAATTGAGTTTGCACCTTCATCAAACTTCTTAACTGTTCTCAGTGTGTGTTGAGTGACGAGCTCATTTTTGGATAAGAATAAAAAGATCTATTTTGGCAATCATTCTACGAAATTTAATCACTTTGTTTAATGTTTTCATTAATAATTATTCGATAAGAAATACGCTGCGCCGCTCAAAGACTTTAGCCTCGAGTAATTGAAAAGAAGAAAGACAAATGCTTATAGTATGAATCATGTGATATGAATCATTAATTTCTCTATTCATTCTCACTTTTATTACAATTCATATTCATTATCTATTCTTTTGATTTCATCATTTTACCGAGGAAATGCTTGAATCGTCGAAATATATGTGCATGTGTATTTATCTTAATTAAATTAATAAATTTGATATAGTTAGATCTAACTAATAAAACTATACGCTTCTATCATTAAACTAAGCTTTATTTTTTATTTTGTAAAAATTACTTAAATTAATTAGTTTTTTGATAATTTATTGTTAGTTAAATATTTTATGGAATATACATATATATATATATATATATATATATATATATATATATATATATATATATATATACATATATATGATTTTAGTGGTGATTGCAAGCTGAATATTTTTATTTTTAAATGCAGAGTTGATGAAAACAGAACATTCCTCCCTTTTCATTACTGTATCTAGAAAAATGTGTCAATCAAATTGAATATTATTTAAATGCTGCTGTTACTTTAGAGATAATTGTAATCTGTATTTACTGCTCGACATTGAAGATGCAACACCAAAAAGGAATGACCATAAATTATGAAAATTTCAGGGTAGACGCACATTACCCCATTCAAATGATATGAAATGCGCAGCTGTCCAGCGCATGTAGGGTAAGATATAAGGTGAAGAACCAGCAGAGTGGGTAATATTTGCGAATTTATTACTGCTTGGAAAATAATCGTTGAAAGTTTGTTCGCGTCGCAGAGGATGCCCGAAATTGCAGACAATGTCAGGCATCGTCGACGGAGTCAGTTTCAGCAGGCAGACGAGCTTACGGCGGGCATAGAAACCAGACTGGCAGTTTTTTCTTAGGGCAAATTTCAGCTGCCAGATATCTGGATTCGTTCACAGTGCACCGGCTGTGGCGAAGATAGTTGAAACAAAGAACTGTTGAACGTTTGCGGGGTGTCGGTGCAGCGAGAATGAAGTCATCAGGCGTGGATCGACGCATCCGATGGGAGCTGGTGGTTGTCCCACAAGGCACGTCTACCGATATTCTACAGCATGAGGAAGACACCCTACATATATCCATACCAAGGAGAACAATTTGCCGTCCATTGATTGCTAGTGGTATGTACTCATGACATCCGTTAAGAAAACTGCTACCCCACAGCATATCTGGAATGGTGCCGGATTAGATCGATTTGGAAGGCAGAGTGACACAGGATCGTCTTTACAGATGAGCTACGCTTCTGTTTCTTCAGTGATAATCATCGAATACGTGGGTGGCGTTGACGTTAAGACAGGTCCAATCCTGCAACAATTATGGAACACCAAACCACGCAATAACGGGGCATCATGGTTTGAGATGTTACTGCGTACGATTCCAGGTAACATTTTGTTCGTATTTATGACACTATGACAGCTAAACGTTACGTGGATGATGTATTGCTGCCGATGATACTCTCCTATCTTCAGAGGGTGTCTAATATTGTATTCACTATGGCTGGATAATTTTTATAAATTAAATTACCCATTTTTTTCTAGCTGGAAGTCTTTTTTTATTTAATTCTACTGCCTATTCCCCCATTTTGATGAAGTGGGATGCCCTAACGTAGGACTTGAGGGAAAACGGTTTTGCAAGGAGAAAGCGAGGGGAGGAGGCAGAAGAGGTGTCAGCGTCATCAGAAGAAAGATGACCAAAAAGGCTGCAGTACATCGCGTCAAAAAGGGAACCTGTTGGTCATTCAAGTCCGGCGCTTTATTGGAGTCTATAAAAAGTAAAGTTGAAGTTTCCATATAATAAAAGCCTACGAATTTGGCCTGAAGAAGAAGAAGAAATAGACTCCTGTAGTATTATTCCAAATGAGCTCTTCATTAATACGGTCCAGATGAAGGAAGCCTCATCGAATAACTGATCAACCAGGTTTTTGAAGCCCTCTAAATAGGCTGGCCTAGTCCATGAACTGTTTGTATGTAAGTTAATGTTTTTTAAAAATTTATTTCCCCAGCCAGTTTTTTTGTGTGGTACCACCTATTTTATAACTTTAAGTAATAATTAATATGAATATAACTTTAAGCAATCTAGTGTAAATTATGTACTCCATCTGAGTGCTTAATCACGTTGGTAGAAAAGTTATAATATTGAAATAACATAAGTGATTTAAATAAAAAAAATTGAGTTATATGTGTGTAAATAGTTTTGTTATTTTATGAGTAAATTAAAGAAAATTTTTAATTACTAAAACAAAGCCAATTTCTGCTTCTATTTTTCAGGTTTGAATCTGGGTAGGGAAAATAAAATAATAAATACACAACGCAATGTTTAAAAAAATAAAACCTTATTTTAATTTAAAATATCATTTGTAATCGTTATTTATATATAATAACAGTAATCATATACACAACACTAGTGCCTTTTATTAGTAGATAATCCTCAACCGCACATTGCTCGCATCAGTCAACAGGCCCTGCAAGGTATACAGCTGCTTCACTGGACACCGTGCTCACCAGACCTCTCACTAATCGAGCACATTTGGAATATAATTGGACGCAATTTGTAGACTCTGCAGCTGTCTCCTTCAGAACACGCGCTTAGGTTAATAGTTAACTAGGAATGGAGAGTTATTCCTCAGGGCGTCATTCGTACTCTCAATTCTGTACCAAGACATGATGCTTCGTGTATCGCTGTCCACGGTGGTTCTACAACCAACTGTCCTGGCCCTGTTTTTGCTTTGTATTATGCATATCATTTATACAATTTACTTATTGTTCGTTGCTCTCTCTTTCTTTCTCTCTGTCTGCTGAGTTCTTCATCTCTTTCTATCAGCTCTTTCTTGGTGTTGCATTTTCAATGTCGGGCATAGTACGTGAAGGAATCTCCCTCTTCATTATGCATATCACTCTCGCTCTTCATTATGCATATCACTCTCACTCTTCATTATGCATATCACTCTCACTCTTCATTACGCGTATCACTCTCCCTCTTCATTATGTGTATCTCTCTTGCTCTTCATTATGCATATCACTCTCACTCTTCATTATGTGTATCTCTCTCCCTCTTCATTATGCATATCACTCTCGCTCTTCATTATGCATATCACTCTCACTCTTCATTATGCGTATCACTCTCCCTCTTCATTATGTGTATCTCTCTCGCTCTTCATTATGCATATCATTTCGAAATACATATCACTTTTGTTAGTTGCTGTCTCTTTCTGTTTGCCGAGTTTCGTCTCTTTCTAGCAACTCCTTCTTGGTTTTACATTTTCAATGTCAGGCAGTGCATTTATGCTGTAGTTTATTTTTTCAATGTGTGTCGTGGATAACAGTTTGTAAGGAAATGCAAAAGATAATCTGTATAATTTTTACAATTAATGCATATAGAATCGTAAAACTTTTGATGTAGTGTAATATGCTTCCCACGTGATGACTTGAACTAAGGATAAAGGTAAATAAAACGAATTATCAGTGAATACATTAATTAAAAAAATTAATAATTAATTTAATGTTTTATTGTACTCTATTAATTCAGAATTCTGTATTTTTGTTAACATATATGTTAATTAATTGTTTATTGGAATTAACTGAATATATGTTCGGTATTATTAATTGAAACGAATTTAAATTAATTATTTAATTAATTGTAATTTATTGTTCAATCACAACTAATCACAACAATTAAATTAATTTTATTAATTACAGTTCCTTGAAATAATTATTAATTTATAGTTATGAATTATTACAATTAATTTATAACTATGATTAATTTATAGTTATCTTTATTAATGGGAATTCATATACTAGTTCCTTTTAACTGTGATTTTAATATAAAAATAAAACCTATAAGATTAACTATAGTTATTACCCGCAATTTGTGTTAGAAGCTCGTGAATTATATTCGTCTAGGTATAAATATTAAAATGAAATTGTAGAAACGTATTATTTGATTTAATAAGTGTAAAATTTATTTTCGCAAATAGAAATGAAATTTATGAAGTGGTAAAGTTGCTTTAAATTAAGATATTTAATGTAACTATTCGTACAAAAGTCATTATAAAGGTTTCGCAGTATGACTAAAAAGAAACCAAGGAGGCTGTTGGTTACAGCATATTTAGTTACGTCTCAGCTGGTATAGTAACACCGGTAATATGCCTGGGGGGATCAATTGTTCATTAGTAATGATACTTTGAAGTGGGAATTAAAGCATTGCGATCGTGAGGTATAACTTTATGCATATTTTAAGCTTGGATCAGTGTATGGAAGAATTGAAAAATGAGTTGCATTGAAAAATGAGTGTCTATCTAAAGTGTGTTATAAGCGTAGATCAATGCCTGAAAGAAATGACACTTGATATTGAAAAATGAGTGTCCACATAAACGACTATATTCTGGTGATGCATGGAAATTTTTATTTATAATATAATCATAACTATTATTAATAACTATATTCGCAGGTGGTACTGAATATTTTACTCTGGAGGAGATATCGAAAGAAGAAAGATCGCAAACGTTAGTAACAGAAAAAGGAATTTCGGCAGTAAACGAAAATGATGGACGATGACCGGCGAGAGTAAGATAACGGCAGACAGAGAACAACAGCCCACCTTCATGCACCAGCAGTTCATTATATTCTGGGTGACCATTAACACGTCATGAACTTTGTTGTAGCTGGTTTCCGCATGGTCTGGAAGAAGAGCAGATGCCTTGTCGTGTGACTTCGGATGGAATGATAATGAAAATGTTTGATAAGGGACTATCTCTGTGTATATGAATAGCAGTGGATAGTTGACTAGATTTGGCTGTACTGTTATGATGTGGTAACCAAAGCTGAAATCAAAATAATGTTGTTTAATGATGATGACACACCCATATCTGTCAGAAAACCTTTATTAAGAAAAAATGACACCTGTAGTCTTCAAATCAGAGTAGAATTGTAGAGCATGCCCACTTTTGGACATACAAAAGACAGTCACAGTTAAATGATTAAACGATCAGCACCCCAAGATGTGTTTGATAGCACCTTGAGGATATTAAGCGATCACTCACACTTCTTCCGCAAGTATAAAACATGCGGAAGAAAGGTTAATTTTCGGTCAAAGATTATTCCCAGAAATTTTATTTCATTGGCTACTTTTATTGGAGTGCTGTTGATGTAAATCATTGGATCATTATGCAGGTTAGTCTTTCTACACAGAAGTGGACACATTTACTTTTGATTGGTGATAGATTATGGCCATTCTCAGCCCACCATGCAGCAAGTTTGTTAACTGCTGTTTGCAATTGTCTCTCAATTAATCTTATATTATACCCCTCACATGATATTTGCAGTTCGTCAACAAAGTACCATGTACTGATGATGGAAGTTGATGAAGAATGATACTGATGAAGAGACTAAAAAGTGTGACACTTAAAATAGAGCCCTGAGGGATACCCTCAGATTGTATAAGAGTATTGGATGTATAGTTTCCAATACGTACTTTAAAAACACGGGAGCATAAAAAATTCTGCAGGAATATCGGAAAATTACCCCGTTAGTCAAAATCATATAATGTACGGAGACTTCCATATCGCCATGTATATCATAAGGCTTCTCTATGTCGAAGAAAATGGAAACCAAGTGATTTCTCCGCACAAAAGCGTTGCGGATTTGAGTTTCCAATTCTGTCATATTATCAAGTGTGTATCTTCCTTTACGAACGCCACTCTGATTCTTATGGATAAAATTATTAGTTTCTAAGACATAGATGAGACGGGCATTGACCTTACGTTCGAGAGTCTTACATAAGCAACTCGTCAGAGCGATTGGTTGATAATTTGAAGGATCTGAAGAATCCTTACCAGACTTTAGAACAGGAATCACTATTGGTTCTTTCCAAAGAGATGGAAATTCATTTTATGTTCAGATCCTATTGAACAGGTAAAGTAAGTTCAACAGGGAGTCTGGACTTAAATGGTGAAGCATGAGATAACTGATTCCATCAGATCCTGGACTGGTGTTATTGGCCTGCTGTAAAGCTTTCTTCAATTCAAACATTCAAAATTCACAGTTGTACAGTAAGGCTTGTCGATTGTTGAAGCGAATTGGTACTCCTCAGCACGACTCTTTGTCCTCAAAAACGAAGGACTATAAGAGTTCGCGCTTGAGACGTTAGCAAATGCTTCGCCAAGGACGTTAGCAATATCTGTAGGAGAAGAGTATATAGCAGCTCCGGATTTTAAAATAGGAATAGAAAATTCTCTATAAATTCCATTGGCTGCTTTCACCTTTCTCCACAGCTGCCTACTGGAAGTTGAAGATGTTATTGAAGATACATAGCAGGACCAGGATTCCTTCTGCCTTCGAAGACGAGCTCTGCGAGCTAATGCTTTTGATCTCAATGCGATAATTTCTCCGTTATAGGGTACTTCCTAAATATTCACCATAACTTCCTCTGCCTTTTATATGTTTCTTGGCATTCTTTGTTCCACCAAGGTTTGCATTGCCTGTGTGGTATAGAGGGACTCTTAGGTATTGATGCATCAGAATTAGTACTCTTTAAGGACGACTCCCTGTTGAACTTCTTAATTGTTTCAGTGACTTTACAAACGGCAATATCAATATCTTCGATCGAAACATTTTAGTATCAACAACTGCCAATTGTGTAAATAACTTCCAATCTGCCCGACTGTACACATAGGTAGGTAAGCATTGTCTTACACTACTACCTCCAGTCAATAAAATAATCGCTAGTATGCTGATCATTTCCTACATTTAAATTCAACAATGGTAGAAGTGAGGGAGAACTAATGGCCATATCGAGAGAATCAAATGTTCTTGTAAGTATGTGAAAGTAGGTTTTCTCGTCGGTATTAAGCAGACAGAAACTGTTTAAACTACACCGCTTTATCTGCTGACCGCGAAAATTTGTATCATCACTTCCCCACAAAGAATTATGGCCGTTGAAGTCACCTAACAGCAGAAATGGTATTGGCAGCTGATCTATTAATGCATATAGTTCCTCTTGGCGGATGACATCGTGTGGTGGAAAATACAAACTACAGACTGCCAACAAGCATGATGATGAATTCGCACAGCTACAGCTTGTAGTGTAGTATTCAAAGATGAGCAGTGCTGGGATAGTTATTTGATGCTCATATACAAACACCTACCGACACTGCACCATCGTCATCACAGTCTTTTCTAAAGCTTTTAAACCCACACATGGAAAAGTTATTGCTTGACTTCAGGAATGTTTCCTGAAGTGCAACACATGCGGGGTTGTAGGTAGAAATTATAGACTTGATGCCATCATGATGAGAGCGCAAACCATGGCAGTTCTAAGAAACAACGGAAGTTATTATTCAGTTTGAAGAGCTCCATTCCCGGAGCTGAATGACATGCCATCTGACATCTCCTCGAGTGAAGGATCTTCGTCCGAGACATGTAAGGAAACAGCGTCAGCCACCAGGGATAAAGCTTTTCGAGTGGATATGGAGGGTCTAACATTGCCCTTTTTTGCAGATTTTAGTTTTTAGACCTTCGGGGCCTTAGATGTAGCCATCGGAGCTTTTCTACTGGGAATAATTGTGGAGGTTGATTTTGGCCTCTGTACAGATGTAAGGGGTAATTTTCCTATTGGAAGTGAAAGAGCATCCGTTTGCGTATTAGCCGTTCTGGTGACCTTGGCAGCGACAGATGCATAGCTAACCCCTGCTTGAGGTGTACGTGCTGTAACAATACGTCTCGCCTCGGGATACCAACAATTATTCTTAACTTTAGTGGTTGTGATCTCCTTTTTCAATATCCGGATAGGACAACTTCTAGCGTTGGAGGGGTGGTCACCTTCACAGTTTACACACCTTTCCTTTGCAGTACAAGATCAACCATCATGGCCAATTGCTGCGCAGTGAGCGCAAGTCAATTTGCCCTTGCAAGTCGCTTTGGAGGGACCAAATCTCTGGCACTGGAAACAACGCAAAGGATTTGGTATAAACGGCCTGACGGATAGATGCATATACACAGCTTTAACATGCTGCAGTAGGTCTGGCTTGGTTTCTTTGTCGCTCAACGGTCATGTTTTGCACACGAGGGTTAATTAGACCGGGACCTACGGTTTAAAGTAGATTCCGAACCACTAAAAACATCCATGCCCAAGGTGGCATTCAAACCCACGTACTGTTGAACCGAAGGCAAGAGCGCTAACCATTCGGCTGCCAGCTCGGTGCTGTAGGTCTGGCGTCTCAAATGTCAGTACGAGATGTTTAGTATTGATAATCTGCCTATCCCGTCTGACAGTGATGCGTTTTACAGCACAGACCTTTTGATCTTTGAGATTTTCTAATATCTCGTCCGCAGACGTATTTAGCAGATCCTTGGCGGATACCACACAACGTGAAAAATTAAGATTAATATGAGGTTGAACTAACATCTCAAGGTTAGCAAGCATGTTCATGCTGCTTATCAGAGTTGATTGTGCAGCTGACGCAACTTCTACCATTAAATTTCCAGAACGAAGTTTCCGAATGCTCTTTACTTCTCCGATATTACCAGAAATTCCTTTTTGGATTAGAAAAAGGGATACTTTATCAAATGTATCCTCTTTCCGTTTTACAATGTATAATCTTTCTTTTAGCAAAGTCAATGTATGCTCCCGTGGGAGAGAACAGAATATATATGTTTCCATAATAGAGCTGGAAAATTCAGTACCTGATGGCTTCACCCACCACCGAGTCCAACAAGGAGATGCAGACTAGCTGCCCCAGTGCTATCCAGGTCCTGTACGCTCACAGTACATCCCTGAGATGGCCTCCACTCTTAACGAATCATTCAGTACATGTACCGATCGCTTGATCTATAAAGACGATTGGTGTGCTGAGGACCACAACACACCTCCCGTTTACCTGAAGCAGAGGTCAGAGTAATGTGTTGGTCTCTGGGGGCCTCAATTACCACGTCCCTCCTTTCCAGGAACATGGGTCTCCATGCACCGCAAACACGTGGGTGATTTAGTCCTCAAGAGTATCTAATAGAAACAGAGCGGAGAAAGATACTCAAGAGGAGCCCTCAACCTCTTACGATAGAACCACAACAAGGGAGAAAGGAAGCGAAAGCAGAAGAGTAGGGGAGAAAAGAAAGGACAAAAGAGGACAGATCACTGGGGTTCCTCGGGATTGTGACACCCGTGTTTACCTAAAGAAAGTAAACCCCCTGGTGGGCAGTTTGTGGAAGAAGCTGGGCGAGAGTTGGCCTAATTTAGAAACAGGGACCACGCAGAAAGCCCTAATACATGGCTTGCACTCCCAACGCTATCATTTCACTTGAAGGACATTGCGACTTTTTTAACATGCCCCAGTACCACTTAGTAAACACGATGGATTTTCGGTTAAGCCGGGATTTGAGCTTCCTATTTTCCGATAATGAGAACGACTCGCTGACTAACTAAGCTACTGTGCTTCACAGTTGGATAGTAAGTAAATAGAGCTTGAATAGAGTCATATTATGCATGAAAATCCTACTATATAGCTAAGAATGAAAGTCTGTTTTTCCATAATAAAATGTTCCATTTCACTATCGATTACTTGGCCAGTACTGAAATGAAACTTCTTGAATACCTTCCTTACAATCCAGAACTTGTTCTCAGAGATTTCGCACTGTTTCTGTATAAGAACTAAAAGGGAACTAAAAGGAGAATAATTTGATTGTGAAAAGAATTTTCTGAGAGTTTGGCCCACTCTTGGGTGAAACTTTTGAAAGCAGGTTTAAGGAGTGGTTTCATCTAAGGAGAAATATATTGGATGTGGTCATGTGTAAGAATATGTATTAATTTTAAAGGGATTCATTAAATAAAGCTGCATAGCAAGACTTTTTTAATATCATTTGTACAATAAAATGAATGATTTTTTAAATTAAATTTAAAAAAAAAAATCAAAGGGTACCAATCTGTGGTACCAAACCAATCACTTGAGTTACCGAAAATTGAACGTTGCGTTTTCTAACCGAAGTCGAATGATTAGCGGTCTTGCCATTGATTCAATGGCTTGTGGATTTGAATCCCATCTTTCGCTTGAATGTTTATAGAAGTTCAAAATGTGTTTTAAATCGTAATGTCCCAGTCTAATTAGCCCCCGTGTGAAAAAAAAGATTTTTGAATGACAAACCAAATTAGTCTTCACCGTAGCCTAATGATAGGTTCACGTTCTTCGGAATTCAGATATTGGGTTCAATTCCGGTTACTGGTGAACAGTAAGAGACAACGGTATGTTTTCCCATGTCTGTATGAGCATCTATCGGGATGAGTGCCTGAGGTTTTTTCCAGATTTCTTTCATTTTAACTCAGGAACACGGCTTACCATCTGTTTCTATTCGTTCCAGTCAGAATCCAGCGGTAGATGTTTGTATTCTTTGCACCAGCGATTAAGCTATTTATGTTGTGGAGATAAAGAATACATTGAACTAGTAAGTTATACAGCGCCATTGGCTATCATTGAGACTTTTATTCTAGGCGAAGCAATTTTAACGCTGTTGCCACTTTAAGAAACCGTATATACAATACAAAAATAATAGAAAGACACAGAAAAAATTGAACCTGGCAACAAAGAAATCCGAAAAAGCTTCAAGATTTCAAATTTTCAAGACCAAAGGGGAAACCGGAAACACTATAATCAAAACAAAGGACAGCAGATTTGGTGAGAAATCTCTCGGGGGATGTATCATACTATACCGAATACAACCCACAGGAAATTTTGAAAGGGAACTACAAAAAGGTATGATTTTAAAATTAAGAATACGAAAACCCCAATTCCGCAAAAATTCTAAAATAGTGTTATCAGGTATATGTTAGCTCTTGCCATCCTTTGCTGTCATACCTTTGTTGTAGTTGCACCAGAATGTTTCCGAAAGGAAGTCAAGCTAGTGCTATTTTAGAATTTTTTCGGTATTCATGATTTTTGGTTTCATGATTTTTTTAAAATAAAATTGATATGTTTTATTTGAAAGTAAACTGTAAACATATATTACAACAATATATAAATGTATAAATATATATACATAAATACTATACCTATATATGTTTATTTATATATAGATCATGTGAAGAACTAGCTTGAATCATTCACATGTATTTTCAAACAATAAACTAAATTACTGAAGTTGGTGTCTATCGGAGACTTAGTTACGCTAGCAAAATTACATATTAGAGGGCCGAATGTGCTTATCAGGAAAAGAGAAAACTAATTTATTAATGCACTCCTAACTTAGATTTCTGATTCTCAGATTTTTGTTTTTTTCTCTCTTTCGTATTAGTTCTTAAATTAAATTTGCTCTCCTATAAAATGAACTCATTTGTTGCGCAGTTAAGCCTGTGGAACAAGTTATTCTCTCATTCTAATTTTGCTACATTTTGATACAAAAATTGAACAAAAAATGCGTTTTTAAACTATCCCCTATCTTCTTTATTTTAAATTTAATTCACATAAAAATAAGAGCATAATAAGTTTTAACATTTTTTTTAAACTTAAATGAGTATTTTAAATAGAATGATATTGTTTTGTGTGTTAATTGGTGAAGAAACTGCATCTTCATTGGGATTTTCTTACATTGCATATAGAAATGTGATATGAATTACGTTATCTAAGTTTTCTTCTTATAATTTTTTTTTTTCAAAATTAATCAGGCCAAAGGTAAAAAACAATAATGTTTTCCTATGATTTATATCATTGCATTAGAAACAAAATTCAATAAATTAGAAAAAAAAAGTTTATAAACTTACTATTAAATAATATTTTCCCAATATTTTACGAAATTGTTAAATATTTTAAATCAGTCATTTTTAAAGGTTTCACTTTAATTAATTTATTGCTTAACTCTGATAGTTGAACATATAATATTACTAAGAAACCAAATACAATAATAAAGCAATATATATATATATATATATATATATATTGCTACAAATTTATAAATAATTATTGTATATGTCTTAAAATATCTCAGACAAATCGGAAATACTTACATTTTGGGCAAAAATTTCGGTATTTAGACGTGTTGTACATTAAAAGCGGATTTTCTAATTATTTGGCGATATTTTGGCGAGATGTTTGGCGACTTGGCGAGAAATAGATACTTCTGGAAACATCCATCACCTAAGCTCTAGGACCAGTATTTAGCGAGATAGTCTAGAACCTTCCAGAACTTTGGCGAAATTAGTATATTTCCCAGCCATGTCAGGTATAAATACTGCAACCCGACATAGAGTTTTTGTGAAGACAGTCAGTGAGTGGAGACGATTAGTCGTGACTTCTAGTTTAGAGAAGCTGTTCTCTGCCTGAGGTATTTGAGACCTGTGATTAGAAGCTGTTACTTATTATTGTATCTGACCAATTGGAGCTGTATAATAGTGATTGTTGCAGCCGATATATCTAGTGGAATTTTTATTTTAAAAGTCTTTTGTTCATTGAGTGGTTGCTTTCTTCAACTCTCAATAATCCACACGAACCCCGAAGTTCGGTACAATATATATATATATATATATATATATATATATATATATATATATATATATATATATATATATATATATATATATATATATATATATATATATATATATATATATATATATATATATATATATATATATATAAATTTATCAAATGATTTTAAAAAATAAAATGAGACGACGCAAATGATAATTTACAATTTTTGCTATCAACGATTATTTGAACGAGTCTCAAGTGATACTTTGAATCTTGAATTTCTAAAATACAATTTTGTGTGTGATATGATTTAGATAAAACGCATTCATAAAAGGAATAAGAACCAGCTTTACATACATAAAATGCATTTTTATTTTTAAAGTACAAAAAAATATATATATGAATTCAGGTGAACAACTTTTATCTCCATAAACGTGGTATAAACTGTCTGCTAAATCAATAAAAATAAATTTAAAACGATGATACTTTTTTATGCAAATGTTAAAATACATTTTATTTAGCTTTTAAATCACAAAAACGTCTTTTTTTTCTATTTAACATAACATTAAAAAATTCAATCTTACGGATCAATAAATAACTCTGCTCTGCGAAATTTTGACAGGTGGTCGAATTGATATGACTGGACTATATATTTGAAATTGAAGTTATATTCTTGTTCTAAGGGTTCTTCCAAAGTGAAATAATTACAAATTATTTCTTTTAAATTATTTTATTGGACATTAAAACTTAAATTCTGTTATTTTTTTTTTGTCAAATTTCTTGATTTTTATTAGTTATATCCCCCTTTACTCAAAATGACATTTGATAAATAGATTGGGTTTGTAAATAAAATAAATGTTTTATTATGTGTATTTAAAGCTATTTTATATAAAAAAGAAAACTATAATGTTAATATTTACCATATCATTAATAAATTAATATAGGATCCTGGAGGAATGAAAATATTTAAATAATTTATTACAAATCTTTATATCTAATGGATTTACTTTAAATGTATGAAGAGATCATAAAAGAAAAGAAAATACAATTTTTCTTACACATAATACAGAAATAATAATTTAGAGATAATCAGATTTTTAGGCGGAAATTGTATACTTCTATCAGTATATTCTATAGTCTGGAATATTATTTTTTGAAACTATAATAAAGGAACGTATTAGCTGATATAATTAATATGATGAGATTAAATACATATTACATAGATTGACTAATGGTTTTCTTTTTCTAAGCTTTTTGAACGTATTCGTGTGTTAAAGTATAGAATTTAAGCTCTGTAATTTTTTTTCAGATTAAACATTTGATTGTGTTATTTATTTTATAAATAAAAAGAACATCATATCTTTTACTACACCAGATATAAGTGTGTATTTCTATACTTACAAATTTTAACATTTTTAAAAAAATATTTAATGTATATGATATAGTTTAGTTAGCACAGCAAAATTTCTGAATGCATTTAAATTCATACTATTTTCTTCATATTACATCCGTCATTGGCATTCTTAATATTAGTTGACGAACAGCCCAATACGGTGACTGTGAAAAAAAAAAATAAAATAGCAACGGTACGGTTGTCTTTAAAATACTTTAAAACCATGGGGCATTGTCTGAAGCAGACATCATCTAAATATCCTGGTGTCACAGAGGACAAGAAGACGAATCCTGGACTTTCATTAGCCGTACATGTTTCTACAGATAGTCATATCTAGTAAGAAAATGAAAGCAAGCAATTCCAACAGGTCAGGACAGGGAAATGGAGACTATTACTTTTGTTGAGCAAGACACTCACCAATCCATCCACAGCTGCATCACTATAAGCTAAATTTTTGTTAACTTTTAACCTTTGAAAATTATTCTTTTGATGTTATGTTGAAGCAGAGGAGAGTCAGGTTGTGATATGAGAGATTCTGCCTTAGCAAACCTATCAGCTTGCTAGTTTCCAGAAATGTCTCAATGGCTGGGAATCCTATGAAGCGAAATGATTTTTCAAGACTTCTTAAGTTTAAATAATTTAATTATGCAAAAATAAACTTGTGCATTTTCATTTATAAAACAAAATAAATATACTCATATATTTTGGCATAAATGCTGTATAATCCTATATTCCAAATTCTGAATTTTTTTGGCGATGAAGAAAAGTTGCCAAGATAACGTACTGTGAAGTGCGCAATGACGTAAATACAAGGGTTGCCAAAGTAGAGTTTTCTGCATTATTTGTATATGTCTTCATACCTATGACTATGAATCACCAAAAAAATCAACAAACTCAGAATTTGGCATCCTGGATTATAAGGCATTTGTGCCTATAGTTTTTGAGGAACGTACATTTCGAAATTCATGGAATTTTTGAATTCGTAAAAATTTCAGATGAAGTTTTACAAAACTGATATGAGCGTTTATTTCCTTAATACTAATACTTTCATAAAATTTTCCAGAGACATTTTTTATATCTTGATACACAAGACAGCACATATTATTATGCAGCAAAGTGTATTTTTTCTTTTCTTATCATATATGAGATTTTTTTAAACCAGAAAACAGAAACTCAGGGAAAAATTGCAATAAATTAGATTTTTTAGTACCTTTGTTTATGACGATTATGAAACTATTTCTTAATCTTTAAGTATATATTTAAAATATTTTTAAACAATCTAAATCTTTGTTTGTATTAGTTTTATCATTAGTTCCAAATGATCATGAATAATTATATACTTTACAAATTATTGAGAAGAAACTCACAAATATCAGTAACAATAAAATAATATTATACGATATAAATTTATTTATAATTCATTTTTTAAGACATATTCATTAATTTCATAGGCAGTCATTTTGCACATTTATTTTTATAAGATAAATGAAAAAATAAATTTTTAAGGTACGCAAAAATATGACTGAGACAATTCAAAGCAAAAGAGGTTATAAAGTGAAGTTAGTATGATTTTGATTTTGCGATTATCACTTATGAATCTTATAAGCGATAACAATTATAAATTCTCTTTAATGATTATACATTTGATTATATATAATAATATCTATATCAGTTAAAGTAGATAAACAACATGCCATAGTTCATATTCCATTCTTATTATATAAAAAAATATTTTAATCTTTTAAGACAAAATTAGAATTCTGAAAACAATTTTAAATCATAACAGATCTATTTTCAAAAGGAATTTTATATAATCTATTTAATCCAAATAAGACATTGAATATATAATTTATTATTTGAAATCAATTCTTTATTGATAATTTTATTTTCACTCCTAATAGAGAATTTCAAAAAATAAATGAGATCGAATCATTTTCAAAAATAAATCAGAAATAATCAAAAGTACATTCATCGTCTTTTGGAAACGGATATTAAATCTTCAAAATGATTTTAGTCACATACCACATGCATATTTTAATGTTCTCTAATTTTTTACCCTAAAAGAAAAAAATGTGTTCGCTTTGTTACAAGTTTTCCTATAAAACTTTTAGAAGTTTAATTTATTAAGGATATTTTTGTATATGAATAATAATTTAATGAATTCAGAAAGTTATAAATACAAAACATTCAAACGCCAATTTATTTAATTCCGGAATTTAACAATTCATTAGATGATGATTTTTAATCCTTCACATAAAAAATATCAATTCTAATTTTGATTTAGTTATAATATACATTGATTGAATAAAGCTAAAGGATAATTAAATACAAAGGTCAATTTCATATAGAAAATTGCTGTTTCGGAAAACGATAAAATATATTCTATCATCAAATGAAACTCGTCTAAAGTGTGTTACCATTAATATTTGTAATATAATGGTCGAGAAATTTTAGGTAGGATAATTGAAGTATCAGCAAATTGATAAATTATAATGTATCACCAACTGAACTCTGAGGTCAGTGTTAGAATTAATATTTAATTTAATTATGAACGGAAGTGAAATATTGAATTAAAAATATGAAAAAAACGAAAACACTTGCTGACAGTAATCAAATATAAGACAAATTTTTATTATAAGTTGAGGATTTCCTTAAATCCTCAATATAAATTTTACCTAATAACGTTTGACTCAATTTTATTTAGTCTAAATTGTTAAAACAAAGAGTGAGTGGGGATATCATTATCTCTAAGATAAATTAATTTAATGTCAATGGCCGCGCCGACATTTGCAAAAAATGAATTTATTTAAATAGGAGCACCTTGGTAGAAATACATGATAAATTCAGATCAATGTGTGTAATATTACGATATTGTTATTTTTGGCTTTGAAAATATTCATATCCTTATAATTAGCAGGTTATTTAATTTTTGTTTCCATAATGAAATACAATATAAAAAATTGAGGTTAGATTTAAAAGGAAGATTATTAAATAGATAAAAAATGCTTACAGCAAATCAATTTCAAGCAATTCGAGAAAAGTGGTTAATTATTTTCAAATTTTATATTAATTGGGATTTTGTTTAAAAAAAGAAATGTGTGAACATATTTTATAAGATTTGTAGAAAACTTCAAATAAATTAATGAAAATTATACTGAATTTATATGATAGTAATTCCCGACTTTACCGACAGCTTTACATGTTGTAGTAATATGCATTTCATTAATTTCTTATAAAACGTGCGATAAATTCATGGTAAAGAATCGAAAATTTATAAGACATTTTAATATTTTAATAAATCTGAACATAAATTTTGTTATATCACATTCTATAATTAAATAATAATCGACTATCAAAGCACTTTTCGGTACTAACTAAATATTCCTGACTATCATATTAATTAAAATATCTTAAAAAGAAGAAAAAGGAAGTGGAGGCGGAAAATGATTCTGCTGAAACTGTTAGAAAAAAAGAGATATTTTTCTTCGATGCCACTTGGCGAAATGAGTTCTAATTAAATTTAATTATCTTTTATAATTTGAATTAATTTTAATGATGAGAACAAAATGAGACAGACTTGCAGTAATAACGACAAAGATACATTATGGTGAATGACTTTCTTCAATCCTAAATAAATGTCGTGGAGCAAATTTAATTATTTTTTATAATCCAGAAATCTCAGATAAAACCAATAATTTTACACAATAAGCTACTAAAATTCAATATTTGAGAAGAAAACATTTTTAAAAATATATTTAAATAAAAGAGTACAGGAACATACTTGAAATAGAATTAATCGAATGGTAAATTCAAATAGTCATTGAGATATTTTATTAATTTTAATTAAGAGATTAAAGCAAATTTTTATATTATAAAGAAAAAGGAAAAAAAAGGGGTTTCCATTTATTTTTATTCGTTCCTTTTGGAAACGAAAGTAATAGTTTGTATACTTCATAATGAACAGACTTTTGAAAGGACACGCAGTTAATATTTTTTAATGTAAATAAATTATAATTTTATCATTAACTCAGTAAATATGTCCTGAAATCTAACTGTGATAGTAATATCTACTGCTAATTATGATAAAAAAGTTTTAGTTGAATAAAATAAAATCTTCAAAGGATTATAAAATTTATTTTTGTCTTTATATAAATATTTATTGAAATTTCCTGTTATATAAATAAAAAGAGTTTAATTTGATAACATATTTTGCATGTTAGCAGTTTTGAGTTAAATGAATTGAAAGAATTACGCATCCAAATTTCAATAAAATCAGAAAAAAGATGTAATTTTTTCAAAGCTCATTTATTTCCTATATGTCATGTAGAATGTTTTGAATAATTCATGATGATTTTTTAACAGGGAAATAATAGTACATAAAGCTAAATATATATATATTTTTTAGTGAAGATAAATTTTTTATAAACTCACTGTGTATTATCTATAAATTTTCAAAATTTTTATTCAAATAATTTTAAAGTATAATTTTGATTACAAGCTTCTCATAGAAGTTTTAATTTTTTTCTAGAAAAAGGGACTGAATATTATCAAAAAAATATTCTTTGCTGTTTCTCGATCACTTATATGTATTCATGTATTTCTCATTTGCAAAGTTTAATTAAGCGATGGATATATATATATATCTAATATATATATATATATATATATATATATATATATATATATATATATATATATATATATATGTCGACCGATAACTGAGTGATTAGCATTCCTGACTTTGAGCTGTGGGTTCGGGGTTCGAATCCAGGTTCAGACATGGATGTTATTTTCTTTCTGTGTTCTCTCTGTGTTTCTTAGTCCTTTCTTCTGTGATGATGTATGAATGTGGCCCACCCTATAAACGGATTTGTGGTGGTATAACGCTGGCAAAGCTACTCGCCTCCGTGACTTGGTGCACAGATGGCCGCTGGGTAACGACAAATGAGTAGCTGTTTCTGGCCTAGTTGTAGTATAGGGTTCGTCAGCCAAGTGCTGACAGTTGGATATATATATTAAATGATATAGAATCTCCTTAGGTATGTAAAAAAGTTAAGTTTTTATCAATTTTATTATATCATGTGCAAGTGCTAAATAGCGTTGAAAAGAATAATGTGTACCATATTTCAAGGATATACTTTGAGAGTTGCTGGAGAGATGTCGGGGGAGGATGTCAATTCCGTATTGAACGCTCTGTAATAGAACAAAATGATTAAATTATATTGAAGTCAGATGATTGTGCAGGCGGAGGTAGGTGCTTAACTTCATCCTGAGTTCATCAAACCATGTTAGGAAAAGTCCAGCACAGATCGGTGCTTTATCATCAAGAAGGTTATTTATCACTGATAAGTGGAACATCTCAGCCTCCTACAGGAAACACTGTTTGTAACATAAGATGAACGGACCTGGTGTGCTAAACATTCCCAATACTTCTACCAGGTGATCCTTTTTTCAGAAATCAGATTACTGCAACAGAAGACCAGGAAACGGTTGCCATATTATGACAGGGCTACATCAGTGATTTTCCGGTTGGGTATATGAAATCATAATCCTACACTTTTGCGCAATCATGTGCAGTGGTCCTCCAGATTTTCACCCATCCTATTTCACGTCAAATTGAACTCCAGTGTCTCAGTAAATTCAAGTCGCTTTTCAGTAAAATTAGCAAAGTAAAGCATCAATTGCTGCGGGCAGTGATTGGGAGGGTGACTATGTACTCTCCTTCACTGGGTTGCGTGAGACCAGTGGATTGGGGACATGTCAATGTTAATATGTGATGTCCAAAACCCTTCCACTGGTGTAGCGGGGATGGGGAGACATACATAACTTTGTGGTGAGACACCAGACTATACCTTAAGGTTAATAGGAGCCGTCTCACCAATACTTAGTGCGCTCCACACCTCAACGTGGTACCTGAGAGCGCCACCTGTGACATTTATAAAGACAATCCAATTATGTTTACAAAATGGTAACAAGAATTTACAATAACTTTTAAGAGACTTTAAATCTTGTTAAACATCAAGTAAAAGCATTAAATATTTTCTCTGAATTAAAAAAAAAATTTGACATGATGACACATATAACAATCAATGAAGAAGCAATTTACAATGAATGAAAATACCGTTAACAATTTGTAGAGTAGTTATGACATTAAACACATTATATACATTGAAGGCAATTTTACTGATAGTATGAACACTTAATTATGAAAAGGAAAAAATGGCATAATAAGAAAGATGATAACTATATACAGACACAAGGAATTTATATAAATTTAATAAACACTTTATCTCTTAAAAGAGTTGGAGGTTCAAAATATATAAAATATTCCTAAGATTCTATAAATGTTTAGGATTCAAAAAGTTTTTAAAGTTCAATACGTGAATGTGGAGAAGAGGGTGCCATCCGTGATTCAAAATTACGAAGCATTGATGATGGGAAAGTACTCCAAACCACTTACTCTAAAAGTACAGACCGAGAATCGCCTACAACGTTATGTATGTAGGTAATAGTATGAAGGACTGTTCCTCAGAATATATTATTGTCCTCTATTTATCAATACGAGTGTGTGGCACCTCTGTGAATAACATTTGCCAATAACATCTAGTACAAGTGACGTGATGGTTGCATTTCTACCGTAAATGTTCTGGTCTCGACATTGGAGATTTTAAATGCTGAATAAACTTTACAATAATTCTTGCTGCAGTTGATCTCTTTTTAGATTTTACAGTCATCTCAGACAGCCGTCGGTCACTTTCACTGAACATCTCTTTCTACTCAGTATTTTGTTTTACAGAGCTTTACATGTCACGCTGTGTATATGATGTCATGAATATTACTTGAGTTTTTGAATATCGATTTTTGCATTGATGTACGTAAAGAAAAATAAATAGTTTTAAATGTTTAAATCACGTACAGTATTTTTTGTTTCCTATAGTCATTTAAGAGATTTTCTGATGAAGAGACCAGGCTGGAAACTAGAGATAAACTCGGCAAAACACTATAGTTCGATAAATTTTTTTGTGGCTTCTCTAATAAAAAAGTGACATTAACTGCATATCATTTGATGCAGAGGAAATATCATAATTTACAAAAATATTATATTTCATACATTAAACGTAACTACTTAATATTTCCTAATAAATGGGTTCCTAATAAATAGCTACTTAATATTTCCTAATAAATGGAATATATCTGGTAAAAAGTTTGATACACAAACCAAACTTTTGAAATTTTTCTTGTTAAATCGCCCAGTCATGATGAATCGGTCTCGAAAAGTATTAGGTATGTGATTCGAATGTATTCATACGGAATAAAAAGATCACATTAATGATTATGGAATCAATGATTATGTGTGATCAAAATATTATGTTGGAATCAACGATAATTTTCCTAATTGATGCCATTACGCATTAAATTAAGGAAGATACACAACTTTTGCTACTTCTACAAATGATTTTTTATTTTAATATATAAAGAGTTTATATGGAACACTTTTTGCGTATTCATTAATTTTACCTGTCTGTGTTTGAATTAGGGAAGACAATGTACTCTGATTTTAATGAAAAAAATAACCAAATATGAATACAGAAAGTACTGATTTTGGAACTAAGGATTTAGAACACAAGTGAAGATCACAGTGCCAACTTTAAAATATTGATCATGTTTCTGAATTCTAATTTTAAAATATTGAAGTGGGAAATCCCGAAGTGTTTAATTATTTGTTCAAACAGAATATCCACAAGCAAATTGATGCAAAACATACAAAATATGCCAAATATTTGGTATAGTATTAACTTGTAAAGAGGAATGCATCCATTTTAAGTAAATGTACATTCTAATTAAGGGTGTCATCAGTGTGATGTGCCCCATTTTTCAACTCGTTTTCTCATGTTTCATAACGTTAAGTCCCTTTTACATTAGAATTGCCAATATTTTAGCTTGATTAACTCCCGTTGACTTAACATTACGTGATGTCACAGTTCAAATTTCGGCAATCTGTTCAATTCGCCCAATAATATTACAGATTTTTTTAACAGCTGCGCAATTGAAATTAGTACATTATTTTGTTTCTGCCAAGTTTTATGCCAAATAAGAGTTATTGGTGTCATAAGTTGACGAAAATCAGCAACTTTTTTGTGCATGCAGCAGTAACTCGGGCAATTTTTATCGCCGATGACTTTAAAACTAATCAAGATTTGTCTTTTTGTTTCTCTAAATGGAAACAGTACAAGAAATGGTTCTTTATTTTCATTTCTGTTGTCATAATTCAGTGTTAACGTACAATCTTGAAGTTGTCAAATTTTTAACAACAAAATTAGATTTAGAGTGTGTACATAAATTTCAATATAAAAGAATTTAACTGTTTAAAAGTTTGATTACATTTTAACGAATATTATATATTTCAAATTATTTTGTTTAATAAATTTGAAATTATTTCCAAATTTTTATGCAGATATTCCTAATAGAATATATTTTTATATAATGAAAATGATATGCAAAATTTAAAATTTTATCATCGAATATAATGAAGAAATTATAAAAATTTAATATTATTAAAATATGGTATATTTGTCACTACATATTATTTTTAATTAACTTAATTTAAATTTTATACAATTTGAAACATGTGTGACATTTTTACAATATACATTTTTATGACATTTTTATAAAAGATGTACAATATTTTCGGATTTTGCTGGCATTTTTAGTTTCGATAGGTACTTTTAAATATAATTACTTTAAAACCATATTAATATTTAATCTAGAAATCTGGATGGCTAAAATAAATTTGAAATGTGTTATCCAAACTTCTGGAATTTCCAGTAAGGGCTATTCATATTTAATGCTTAATATTTTACTCTCTTAGAGAATTTATAATTTTAAAATAATTATTTTGTTTAAAATACACATATTTAAAAAATCTCACAAACATTAATTACTAGAGTGTTCAATAGTTAAACATAAATATCTTATTAAGCTTTTCAAAATGTTTATTATTTAAAAATGTTATTTTTTAACAATAAAAATTGCATTTAAACTTTTCTTTTCATAATATTTTTTTATATATTGACTACTCAAGGCTTATATATGTAGTGTATTCATCAGTGTTTCATACACAAGGACTGTATAAAGTTAAAGAATGTAGAAACAGAAGTCTAATTCTAATTTTAAAAAAAAATGTGCATTCAGACAAGCGTATCCTATCAGGTGATGAAATAATGCCATTGCATTATTTCATCGCCTGTCGACTTCTATTTTCTTTATGATTATTTTATACATCGTCTGTATGAAATAATTCTAAAGGAAGAAAATGTAAAATAATTAGGAAAGTCAATTATAAAATGTTAACTCCAGGATATGTTTACATTTCCAAAAAATTATAATAAAGACGATAATAAATTTAGTAAATAAATACAGTAATATAATGAAAAACTTATTTTATTTTCTTAATAAATTTTGAAATTTACGGAAAAGGAAAATTTTTAATATATTGATATATTTAGACAATATATTTTTACAAAAATGACATAAAAAATATATCAAAATTTAAGAGTGAAATTTATTCAAACAAAACAAAGAAAATACATTTTAGATGATCATATGAATTAATTAGCATTTTAAAAAGTTTTGTCTATAATCAAACTTCCCAAATAAGAATTTAACATGACATTTGGAATGTACTAGCTAAAATAAGGCAACCTTAAAAATGGTATCCAGAAAAGTGATTTATTGTTAAATATAGTAAAACAGTTATTTTCTCACAGCAAACCTGAAAGAAATCTCAAGCCTTCATTGGACGAATAGAAGGAATTGGTGAAATTTGAGCTGTGACGTCACGTAATGTTAAGTCTATGGAAGTTGCTTAAACTGAAATGTAGGCATTTCTGTTAAAATAGGAGCTTTAGAGAACTAATTTACTTAAGAGTTCTCACTTACGCATTTGTGAAATATGAATAAGATTTGATACAAAATAAAAACACAAGTCGTGTTGCATTTATTTTAAATACGATATTAATTGAGTTTGAAATGTAAAATATAAAACAACAATAATTAATGAAAAGTCAAAATAGATTTTTAGCCACTTCTCAACTTTGATTTCAAGTGATTTCCCCCAACATCAAAAAAAAAACTTTTATTACTTTTCAATGAACCATTCTCCATTATAACGTTCATTTTCTTTAGCCGATTTTTTAATACTTGATAAAAAAAATCGCTAACTACATTGATCGATATCTCTCTTATTCGTTCAGGACAAATTAGCTCATCGTTAGACATTTTTATCCGAATATATTGCCTGTGAGAAAAAAGAATGAAAATCTTTATGATCTTCCAAAAGGATGACAGCTCTTTCAAATCTTCCTTCAGGAGAATATCTACTTAAAGCTATCTTATCCCGTGTCCCGATTCTCTTAAGAAATGCATTCATTAAAGTGGATTAAGTAAAACAACCTTTTCTCTTGTTTTTCCGTTGCTAAATGAGGGGTAATTAAAAATGAAATTCTATTCTTTGTAATTAAAAATGCTAATTAACTTGCCACATTAAAAAAAATCTAATGCCCTTATAAGGGAATGCAAAACAGACATTCTTTGAGTTAATGCTTGCCTGTAAAGATTTGTATTTTTAATCTACGTGGATAAAAGTAGTTTTTATTTTATTAAGGAAAATAAGAGTGTGCATGAGATGCTTTAGGTATTAATAAAAATTGAATTATTAATCGCTATTTCTTAATTTAAGAAAGAGTATAGAGTATTTTTGAATGTTATTAAATTAGGTAAATATAAGAGACTATATATATATAACTTCTTTGTGATTATATTTAAACGATCATTTTAAAGATCGAGTAGAATTCACTGCATTGAAAAGTGCATAGAATAATTACATGTAAAAGTTAGAGAATTTTCAGAATAAATTTAAGGATTAAGTTAGAAAAATGGGAAAAAATGTTAGAAAAAGGTGAATAGAAATAAATTAGAAAAATATGAATAATACGAAATGAAAGAATAATAAGTTAGAAGAATGTGACTAGAATATTTTTAAGAATTAAGTTAGAAAAACGTGTTCACATTAAAATGATTATTTTAAAGATCGAGTAGAATTTAATGCAGAGAAAAGAGCATTGAATAATTTTAAGTAAAAGTTAGAGAATTTTTACTTCTATTTTCTGTTCTAATAAAAGTTGGTGAAATAATAGTTATTAGATTACTAAGAATGTTTCATTTTGATTAAATATGTTTATTTGAATTATTAATTCTATTAAATTTGTTGATTAGTACAGATTTTCAAATTAAAAGTTTATTTATAGTGAAAATGGGCAAAAATAAAAAGACTTAATTGTAATTAAACCTATAACATTTATTAATGAATATTTCCTTACAGATACTTCACAGGTTTTTTATTTTTGAAAAAACATTCTTTATTTTGAGGAGTATTTTGCAGCATATGATAATGGCATATTTATGTTGTACATATTTAAAGTGAAGTTATTCATTTTTGTCGTTTCGTTTAGTTTTATTATTTTATTTACATCTTTATTATACAACCTTAATTTATTTATCACATCTGTGTACTTTTATAATTTTAATATCCCAAGCTTTATTTTTCGCTTAATGTGTGAAAGAAACCCTAAAATTTAATTATTGTTACAGTTTTAATAGCCTAACTGATATTTCTGTTAGAATGTAGAAAAATTTAATGCTTGTCTTCTATCTCAATGAGAATAAATTATTTGCAAAATAAAAGCAACATCAAATGCAACTTTCTTTTTAGATTTTTATTGTTTCTTACAATAATAAAACATACTTATCAAATGTTTGCTTATATGCATAGTTATTGATTAAAAATGTGTCTTCAATTTTTATTGCAGTAAAAGACAAAATACATCAATTATAATTCTTCCGTCTTCTAAGGGGGAATGTTTAAATTTTTAAAAAATTTTCTAGTCACACAATGTTAAAAATAACTTTAATGGCCAAGAATTTATTTTTCATATTATTTTTTATTATCATTGAGTGTTTGTTGATTAAAACTGTTTCATTACATTAAATTTTATGTCATAAAAGTTTTGTGTACTTCAATATCATTTTCTTTTAATTAATTTAATTAAAATTTTATTTAAAGAAATTAGTGTATCCAAACATTTGTTTGGAATCATATATTCGAGGAAACCGAAAAATGGCAAAAAAATTAATCGTGAATTATTTATAAAGTGTAAAATATATGTCAAAATAAATAAAATAAAAAGTTTTCCTATTCTTGGCGATTAGTAGTATATTTTTTCATTTTTAATGATGATTTTGGAGAACAGTGTTCTTGTGCAACTTTTTAATTTCTTGTGTGGAAAATAAACATTTTAAAATTGATTTTTTTCATTATTAGTTTTAGTAAACAAAATAAACAAGTGTGCTACTATGTTTTTATGATAAGTCTTTGAAACTAATGAATTTTGTTAGATATAATGAGAAGTTGAAAAATATCTCTAGGGTCCTGATAATCAAGGTAAACTAATGATGATAAACATGCATTGATACAACCAGCCTGAAAGAGATAATCAATAAAATGTATATAGTTTTGAAATTTAGCAATGAGAAATAGTTGCCACAATGCATGTTTTCTTAGAGAGATAATATGTGCAATACTACTGTCACTCTATAAATGTTCTATAGCCATTCAGCTATTCTATATTTACTTTTATTCACCACGATTTTTATCATCAAAACAATTATTTTAAGTACCTTGCAAATTACACTTGTATAGATTTAAAATCATAACAAATGCAATAAATTCACAGTTCATTTCCTATGAAGCGAACAATTCTTAAAAACAGCATTTACAAACTGTTCTTCTAACAATATCGAATTGATTGCAAAATGTTTTGGTCTGTTTAATTTGCACAAACAATAAAGATATACATACACACTTTAGAAAATGAATTGAATATCCCAAGATTAATATTTTAATATAACACTTTTAGAACTGGCAAAAGCTTTCATTCATTTGGAAAATGAGGTTTATATATTTGCAGCAATTCCATGCATTAGATTAAGCAGCCTTTGATGCCACAGAAGAATGATACTGAAAGTTTCTTTCCACTAAATTACATACCTTCATTTTCCATGAGGTTATGAATCATGGACTTCTGTGGTCAGAGACAGTGTATGAAGGCAGGATCATATTCAATAAAACTATTTAAACCTTTCTGTATAGATGCATTACCATTCATGTATTATCGGTCGCTATCGCAATAAAAGTACAAAATTGCAGTGAACACTTGATCTGCTAGAGTTACTAGATGTCTCCTGCCTGTTTGTGTATTCTTTAGAAATATAAGGACATGCCAGGTGAACATATATACCACATCGCAATACTCTTAGCTGACCCTGACATTCTTTCATAGTACATGGAAGTCAAGTGGATTGGCACAAATGCCGTATAATCCAGCATGCCGAATTTTGAATTAGGGGATTTTTATACTTATCTGTCAACCTGGTTTTTATGACGTAATACAGATAGATACTTAAAAGAGTTATTCAAAAAATTCTATTTTGGCAACCCTAGTATTTAGGTCATTGTCAGACGTTACAATTCGTCATCCTGACAACATGTCTTCATCGCCAAAATAATTCAAAATTCAGCATGCTGGACGGCAGGTATGCCAAGAGATATTTTCAAATGGTGAAAGAACTGTGTTTTCACGTTCCAAGAAGGGCAAGAAACGTCAGAGTAAAAAACATTTTACATCGTCACAGTTTGGATGTTCCATAAAACCTACCCAACTATTCCCCTTTCACTTCTTTCACAGTAAAGCGAACTCCTAAACATTCATTTTGCTAGCCTTTTAACGATATGTATCAAACATTATAAGAAATTCGGTTACTTCACCCGTAGCAAAGCATTTTCATTAAAATATCGAAGATTCTTAATTCATTGGGTGTGCAGTAAAAAACTTATTTATAAAATTTTGATGATTGGATCGTCATTGTGTGTAGAATTCAGCAACATATCCTTTATTTTCAACTTCTAGGAATTTTTTTTTTTTAAAAACTCAAACAACGAGATTTTTCATTATTTTAAAGAGTACTCAATATCAAAAACTTTTGATTTCAAATTTCGTTGGGTCAAAAGTGCAGGGTATTGGAAGCTGGAAATTGGTTAATAAGTTACTAAATTCTTTTATAATAATAGTTATTTTAAACTAAATTTGATCTGTTAAATTTCAATATATATATATATATATACTTAAATTATTTAATTCATTTTCAGTTCATTCATTTACTTTTTACACGCATATTTTGTGTTATACTTAAGAAGAAAAAAACATTAAATTTTCAATTCAACACTTTGTTTTCAATAAATTAAAAGGATTACCTTTCATTTTTGATATGAAAAATTTTTAACAGATCATTAAAATTAATTTTTATAGTATTATTATTATTGTTTTCTTATATAAGAATGAGAGAGGGAGAGAAACTTTTGAAATTTTGAATTCGTTACCAAAATCTGAGTCAGAACCACGAATATTTTTTGTTTAAAAATTGTAATATATTTCTGTTTTCACAAAAGAGGACAAAACAATAGAAAAGGGAGGTGAATTTTAATGAAAAGGAAAGCTTGCTGAAAAATTAAAAGGAAAGAAATTATGTGTAGATTGTATGTAACATCTAAGAAATTTTCTTGGATTCTGTGATAGATTTTTCTCATGCGTAAGTATATAATGGAAATGTTTAAAATTAAAGCTGCTTCTATTTTGGCTGGTTTGTACTCTTTTTAAGTTAGGTAGTATTGATTATGTAAAATGTGAATATTTTATAGGAAAGTAGTTGCGCTCGATCAAATAAGCGTAAGGATCTTTAAAATTATCTTATATTGGTATAAGTATGATACATCCACCTCAAGAGATTTCTCGCCAAATCTGTGGTCCTCTATTTAAATTATATTATTTCCGATTTTCTCTTTGATGTTGCCAATTTAAATTTTCGTTTCTTAATTTTTTTATTTCCCCGTTTAGTTTTTATTTATTTAATTAATTTTTTTATGTCATATTTTTATACGGATTTTTTTAAGTGGCAACAACGTTAGAATTGCTTGGAAAGAAAAAAGTCAACAATGTGGGTTTATACTCTACTTACTTACTTATATTATAAAATAATATAAGTACAAATAAGTTAGTTTTCAGAAATTAAATAAAAAATATCAAATTAAAATTTAGAATTACTAACTACCGACTCAAAGAAAGCATTTATTTAATAAACACCTTAAATATTTAAATTAAAATCATCTTTTTTATGCGTTTTTTTTAACTACTTACATTTTTAACAAATCCTGAATCTTAAATCATTTACATTGTTTATTTGCAATATTCTAATGATCCATGGAAAATAGAATCCAAACTTTTCATTAAGGTATTTTTGTACTAAGATTTTATTCATTTTTTCATATTTCTTTGGTAAGATTAATTTTAAAAACAATTAGTTTTTGAGAGTTTGCCTCCATTAATAAACTAAAAACTCAAAGTATATGAAAATATTCATTATAAGATATCATTATAAGAGAAATATATATTATATATCATTATTATAATGATATATAATTATATATATCATTAGAAGAGAAAAAAAGTTTTATTTTAGAGTATTTAACAAAACATAAACATCTGCTTTATTTAAATGATTTTATGTTTCAAAGTATATAACATGTAAAACGTGACTCCTAAAAACAAATTAAAAAATATCATTATATAATAATAAGTATTGCCTGTGAATACTGTATACAGAACCTGAATAAAATATCTTAAATCATTTAAAGTATACCACATAAATTTCATTGAGTGAAATTCAAATTTAATTAATACGGTTGTATGGTTGCATACATAAACCAGCTTTGCATTTCAATAAACATAAATCCAAAGCTCATACTATTTCTCATTAGTGTGTCCTTATTTTGAACCTTGAGGCACAAGACCCACTCAAACAACCATTTCTCATTAAAAGCCAATGTATACTGAAATATTGTTATTAATCTGCTATAAGCTCCAACATGAATCTTTGCCAATTAAAAAATCCAAATCCGAGATGGATTTTATTGACATTTATGTTCAAAAGAAATTTTGATCTAAGATTTTGGAACTAGCATGTTTATGCAATAGTATTATTTTCTCATGGAATACAGACTGTCAAAAATGTTGCCCGAAGACTAATTCCGTCCTAAATAAGTGCGATGTTAACTATTAAATTGAAAATATTTCATATTTGCTAGCTCTATGGAATTAATTCCTATAGAATTTCGATTAGTTTTTCTTTTTTAAATTTCTGGATTAGAGGATGTTGGAATTTAATTTAATACAATATTAGAAAATGATTTTCATTACTTAAGATTTTTATGTGTTACTTTACAATATGAAATGACAATATCTATCAAAAAAACGGAAAGCTTTTCAATATGTCAGCAACTCTTGTAAAATTAGTAATTCGCTTGTCAATATGTAAATTAAAATTGTAGTAACTGCATTAATATGTTAGAGAATTGCATATTTTTACATGTGTAAGTCATGTCTTCGTATCTAATGTTATACGAAGCAATTGTACGGAGTAAATTCATGCCACGTAAAAAAAAAAAAAAAAAAAAAAAAAAAAAGTTGATTCCTCCAATTCGACATGATATAAGAAGGTTCATATGTCTAATTTCTGATTCACAGTGATTAAAAATAAAGAGAGATTTTTCATGTTTTGCCTCCTTGATTAACAGAGGTAAATAACACCCCTTTCGCACTGCACTTTAAAGCACGTTTAAATCTCGACAGAATTTTTTAGCAGTGGTAACTTGGGATTTAAATCAGTTCTTAACGATTTATCTTAAATCAGTTTGGCGAACTGATTTAAATACGATTCAACTGATTTCACGCCATCTTGTTTTCTAATATCTTGTTGGTAGTATTTGTTGAAATGTGTGTTTGTTTAAAATTGATCAAAATAAATACAAGAGACGCAAAACATTAAATAATAATATCACAGAAATATTTACAAAAGTATGAAATAAGAATAAAAAATTATATAAGTTTGAGAAGGGATAGATTTGTCAACGACACTCTTTGGTTTTGTATTCCTCTTTTGAAATATCATAATCTTAATATAATGTCATTTTGGTCAGTAAATGTTTAATAAATGTACTCAACTTTAAAAATAATTTGAAGATATTATACAATTAATCATTTGAATGAAGAGTTCCTTATATTAAATTTGATCCTAATTTTCAAAAGAAAGTTTTGTATCAATTTAATTGCTCGTTTTATTGTCCTAAATTTTAAGCTAACTTAAACCACATAATACAGGGAATTGATTTATCATATAAACCATGGTTATGTGACAAAATCAACATGTGAGAGGTATCTCTTTTTTTCTACATTATAATGCCTTTATATTAGGATATTAAGCCATATAAAGTTTTACAGCTGTGTAAGATTTTTGAAAATAAAGACTACGATATCAAACTCATCACATTCAGCAGAATGGCAATTGATCCATGTGGTTACATTAGCTAGTTCCCATTAAGGCCTATAGCCTGCCTCATCGTGGCAATAGGTTCTTCCTGAAGATGAAGACCAGCTTGGCAAGAAAGGGAGAAACTCAATAACGGAAATACCTTCAAAATCCCTCTTGACGATGTGAATGCGATTGAAAAATATTGTCTAAGAGAAGATACCATTAAAAAAAGACTTACAGATTTAGGAAATAAACGTAGAGACTTCAGTAAAACTATCACTCACCTTCGTACCTGTCACTATCGAGACAGAAAGATAGCAACAGAACCTACTGTCTCTGTATTCATTGCGATAATATACATATACATTTTTGACTGCCCTGCCATGACAAGATCTCCGGTTTAGCTTGAGGAATTCTTCCTTCTCGACATCGAAAAGAGTCTATACAATTAAAACATCAAGGATATAGCAAGCTGTGTTATTCACACTCATGATCATCTATAGTTCGCCCTATGGACACAACACCAACCAACCAACCAACCAAGGGTGTCCCTAGATGAATTGGACGAAGAACATCGGGAGTTTGAGTTTATCTCTTGGTAGAATCAATCTAATGGTAGAAATCACGCCTTTCTGTCCAAATAGGTCTACTAACATCGGAGCTGAGCCAGTGCTCCAAACTTCGGAAACCGAAGCTGCCTATTTTCTTCATCTATGAATAAGATATACTACTGAACAATCCTCTCACGTCCACATTTTATCGTGTCTGGGCTTATCCTACCTGTTGCTGGTTTGGAATTTTTTTTAGGTTGAACAAATTCATGGACTTAATAAAGCTCTGATATACTCGGAGATGGGTATCATCATCCCATTAGCTAGCTGCTAGGTTGAAGATCAATAGCTTAAAATTCAGGTAATTAAAGAATAAATGTGTGTATGTCTTTCTAAATATATATATTACGATGTCACTTTACCATTACCATTACTCCCACTTTAGATCATAAAAAATAGCTTATTCTCCATAAGCTATTTTTTTATAACACAAAAAACGAGCAAAAATTATATAACGTAAATATGATGATTTTTATTCACTCTAAATTTTATTTTAAATTTAATGTATACTAAATCAAATTTTTTTGTGCAAAAATTGACTGAAAAGTGATGAACAATGGTAAATAATCTAAATGCTAAACAAAATTAAGGCTAGTTGGTGCAAAAATATGCTTGGTGATAATTTTGTCGGTTATAAAGAATCAATACGATCACAAGTGACTAAGGGGAAAAAACTATTAAACACAGCAAAATTTAATTTTGTCTCACTGAAAAAATTTACCATTACATTACACTTACGCAATCAATTACAGATCCGATTGCTAAATAGTTTCCTCCAGAAATAAACATTGACGCTTAAATAAGTTTTGGGCATAATTGATTATTGTTTAGTTTTATAAAATGTAAATATGAAATGTCTGCATTATTCCTAGTAATTTCTGAAAACGTAAGCATTTTTAAGCAATACTTGACACAAATAGAATATTTATGACAATAATTTATTATTTTTTTGTTTTTCGCTACGTTGATTATCAAAAGCGGGGGAATAATGGATAAGTACCATTATGATTATAGTGAAAAGTAATATTTTTTTGCGAAGTGGTAATAATTTCCCTTTTCATTATTTACGTTGGAAATTTTCACATATATGTATTAAGCACAGGAAATGAAACAATAATTATACAGAATAAAAAGAATAAATATTCTTGTACATTAATATTTATTCCGATAAGAGGAAAGAAATTAAGTTAAAGAAGGTGGTGATGTCTAGGTTTTTAACAACTTATGAAGGCTTATCAAGATAAGTTTTCTGAGCCAAATAAAATAATCTAAATATTTAAAAAATCAAAATAACTAGTTTAGCTTAACAAATGTATTCTCTCGTATTAAGTAAAGTAGAAGAATCTCACGCAGATTCTAAAATGATCATGGAAATGATAGAGAAAAAGTAATTTTTTTTACTGCAGATAAACAGAAAATCTTGTGCAACATATCAAGGGATAGATTAAGCAATTCTAAATTATTGTTAAATATTGAAATATTTCTTAACATGAAACTGTTGTAGTAACTAAGTACTTAAAATGCTTTTCTGATGCTATAATATATCGGTAATTTCTGCTTCAATAGAAAAGTATTATAATCTTGTTTAATTACCTAAATAAATATAGATAGGCCGACCTCCCTGTCTAGTGGTCAGAGTGCCTGACTGTGGATAGGAAGGTCCTGGGTTCGAATCCTGGTTTGGGCATGGATGTACTTTCTCTCTCTATCTATCCTGTCTTTGACCATTCTGTGTATGAATGAGGTGTGAATGGTTGCCTATCCTATAAACGGGTCCCTATGGCATATGTGTACTGAAGCAGTTGGACTCCACATCAAATATGGTTCAGTATGAAAAAGTGGAGCAGACCACCCCATATTGCCAGCCTAGATGACACAAGACAAAAAATATATAGATAGATTTCCATAGACAAATGTACAGTAAATGGATATTTGTCCATGGAAATCTAGCATAAAAACAGGACTTAGTTATTAAGGACTTTATCAACATTAAGGTTAAAATTTTCAAACTTTGCATTAAGAATAATAGAAATATAGGGTTAACTAAATGATTGGTCAATTTATTTATAAAAGATGATTTATAATTGTTCTAACACTTTCTTATAAAGTTACAGTAATAAACTACTTTTGCCTATCAATGACTGAGTGGTTAGCGCTCCTGATTCATGAGCTATGAATTCTGAGTTTGAATCCCGGTTCGGTCATGGGTGTTGCTTTCTTTCTCTGTCCTTTACTTTGTAATGATGCGTGAATGTGTACCACCCTATAAATGGGTTTGTGGTAGTGTGGCGCGGGCAACACCACGCTTCACGAGACTTGGTTCACAAGATCACTGGATAACGACAAATAAGTAGAAGTTTCTGCCCTTGTTGTGACAAAGGGTTCTTCCCCCAACTACGCGCTGCTCGAAAAAAGTATCTTTTATAATTTTCGTACTTCATATTGTTATATGCGTTAAGCTTTGATTCAATACACAACAGTAAAATTTATAATTAATATAACAATTACTGATGAAATTATAACAATAAATTACTTATTCACGCACACATTTTCCTAACTTTATGATGATTCATGTACATAAATTTATATTTTTGATTCGGTATATATCTGTAAAATCAATATAATTTTATAAGATAATGAAGAAAATACCATAAAAAATCAAGCAGTAACTGATTTCAGTATTAGTTATGCATCCAGAATATTAAAAATTTCAAAATTTTTTATAAAGAAATTGTAAATGTGTGAATACATCGTAAAATTACTTTAATAATTAAATTGAAGAGAAATAAAAAAGTTTTCAAAATTAAAAGGTAATTCCTTTACTCATAAAAATACTGATTATGAAATTAATATTTTAATTTCTAAGCTTTATTATTTAGAGATAAAGCTTTCTTCATCTTCATCGTAATGGAAAATATTTTCTGGTACATCTATATTTGTTAGAAGATTACATTTATTCATACAAGAATTTATTGTAACATAATAATAATTACTTTTTACATTCATTTTTTCTTCCAATACATAATATTATTTCTTTTACATATAAGTAAATAATTTTTATTTTGTATATAGTACATATTTTGTAATCAATTAAAATTTTCTTAAAACATTTCAAATTATATTCTATTTTCATCATTAATTTATTATTTTATTTATTTATCGTATCATTCATTACATTTTCATTATTTATTAAATAATTTGCAGCGTTAAATTTTTTCACAAATGTATCCATTAAATTGTGGTAAAAAACTTATGTTCACAAATGAATACATTATTAGAATATATTTCTAGGAATTAATTAAAAAGATTTTGATAAAAATTAATTATTTAGATAAAAATAATGTAAAAAAAAATTTTTTTTAGAACCAAATGCTAATGTACAAAAGCTATTTTTACCAGCAATATTTTATTGCATATCTATTTAACAATGCTGTATAAAAGTTATATTTTATTGTTACTTGTTTAATGAGAGAGAGAGAGAGACTACTCATTAAAAACTATTCTAACTCACATTAGATTTTAGAATTCCATTCGTACCTCAATCTTTTCTGTCATTCTTCGTGTCAAGCATCATTAATTGTACTCCCAAATTCACACGACAGTGTGAGAAGAAATTTTAAATTTCTCACCATGAATGAAATTTTTTTAATTTTCTTTTCTTGAAATCTTACTAAATATATGTTTTTATTATCATAATATAGTATAATATTTCTGTTTGCCATTTCGGTAACAAGATTCTCACCAAATAGAAGAGATAATTTTATAAATTAGAAAAAATCCAAATGATTAACTTTTTGTTATCTTGATGTAAATATATATTTTTATGTTTATTTTTATAATAAGATTATTCTTATAATAACTGGTACAAATCTGAAATAAGATGCGATGTTTCGAAATATGGGATAGATGATGTACTGATAATGGTCATTTTGACTTGAAAAAAAACTATTTTGGGAGATAAATGGGATAAAATTATATTTCCATCATATTTTCAGTTTTGATAATAATAAAATAACTATCTAGTTTATTTTTTAGAATGGTGTCTTTGCTTTTATTTTCCTTAAATATAAAAATATTTATATTGTTTAATTACCTTGATGTTTATTGATCTCTAAGATAAAACATGAATAAAATTGAAATAGAATTGAATATATAGGGCGAAAGGTGAAAACTATATTTTTTCAGTGAAATAGTGATATAAAAAAATTAGAGAATGTGATAAAATTTGAAATACTATAGGAATTGAGATATTACACAATAAATGGTGGTTTTGATAATTAAATTTTTAATTTTATTTAAAGATTATTTCACATATTACTCTTAAACCAATGCTTTTGCCACCCAACTTGTTTAGTGGTCAGCGTGCCTGGCTGGTCTTGGGTTCGAATCCCGGTCCGGGAAAGGATGTATTTTCTCTCTCTATCTATCCTGTCTTTGTCCTTTCCTTGTATGAATAAGTTGTGAATGGTTGCCTACTCTATAAATAGGTACCTATAACATGTGTGTACTATGAAAGTCGAACTCCCCACCTAAATATGGTTTAATCGGAAAAATGGAGCAGCGAATCCCAATAATGCCAGCCTAGCTAGCACACAACAACAGCAGCCAGCGCTTTGACTTTAAGTCCAGTATGCGATTTCATATTATAGGGGAGAAACTTTGCATTTACTGTAAATCCATTTGAAGCTGTAGGCCAGTGACCCTCATTTCGTGAATCGCGAATAAAAAATTTCAATTTTGGTTTATTTATGTCGAAGTGAAAGCAATCTTCAATTCAACATATTTGTATGCAATTACCTTTTTCTAGTAAGAAGCATAAAAAATTAAATAAAAACTTATCATTGAATTCTGGAAAATGTGTTGAAAAGTGGTAACAGAAGTACCTAATTTTCCAAAATTAAAAAAAATATATTTTTGTTATAAGAAGATGCTTTCCTCCTCACTAAAGTCATAAGTTACTGATAAAAAAACCTGTTGCTACTTCTGTTATTTATTACTAATTCTACTTAAGGTGTTTCTTTTTGTTATATGTATATTAATTAAAAGTGATATTTTCTTCTTTGTAAGAAATGAAGCAATAAGTATCACAATTTGTTTAAAAAAATATTGGTAGTTCTTTTAGTTGAAACATAATTATTCTGAAGCTTCACTAGTTTGTCAACAGCTGCTATAAATCTTGAAATATTTTGATTAGGTCAAATGTGATTATATGACTATATGGAAACTGGGGAAAGTTTAGTCAAAGGATGATTTTATACTTTTATGAAAACACATTTGGGACAATGTGGATTTAAATTTTACAATTATACTAGCGACTTTCAGAAGTTCAGCTGTCGATGACATATTCAACAAAGTTAAATTGGTTTCATTTCTTTGTCTTCATACTCTTGAGGCAAACATGCTCTGAATACCATGCGGAAAAGTATGTTAACATATTTTACATGTTTTTTTACTTGACATTTCATTAAAAAAGTAAGTAATTTGCTGACACTTTTTATAGTACGCCAACACCATTTTAGTTACAAATTGATAAAGAATGGCGTAATGGAATGGGATGATAGAATTTTTATGAGCAGCGTAAAGCTATGAGGCTATTATTTATTATTTGGGCTGAAAAATATGCATTTCATAGAAAATTAAATATATTGCACTTAGGAATTTTCCGTGAACAGCTACATTCTGGTCCCGAGAAACATACACCTTGCTATGCTTTTCGGAATGTAATTATTGGATACCATATCTCTTATTCATAATGAATTTATTTGAAGCCAACCAATTAATCTCACAATTTTCTAACTGCTGGCCATTGTAATAAGTAGCATGATAAAAACATAGCGGTGAAGGCGAGTCCCGGTTAATGGTACCTTAAGCTTTACGAGTTTGGCATATTCGCCTATCACCAATCACCTCATAATTTTGAACCACACTCACACGAGGAGGTCACGTCTGAGAATGAACTCTCCTTCCCACAACCTCGTAACACCAACGAAAGGATTTTGGACGAAACAGATTAACTTAAATACATTCCCAGCCCACGGAGTTCCAACAACATACAAAAGGGGAGAATATGGTAATTCTCCCAGCTGCTTTCAGCGGCAAGCTATATTTCAATTTCTTGATCTTACCGGAAGCGGTGTGAAGCTACACAGCCATTGTGGGCCTTAGTAATGTGATAGTAGATTTTCTTTTCTTTTTCACAAAGTTACTGATATAATGCAATTTACATAGTTAGAAGTTTTTAACTATGAAATAAGAAGACTATAGTAATAATGAGTTGCTTTTTGAAGAGAGATATTTTGAGAGTGATATTGATTTTTGAAAATACACTACTGGCTATTAAAAATGCTACACCAAGAAGGCGACATGCTACAGACGTGAAATTTATACGAAAGGAAGAAAATGCTGTGATATGCAAATGATTAGCTTTTCAGCGCATTCAGACAAAGCAGGCGCCAGTAGCGACTCCTACATTGTGTTTAAATGAGGAAATTGTTCAGCCGATTCCTCATACACAAATTGCATTTGAACGTTGTTGCCTGGTGAAATGTTGTTGTGATGCCTTGTGAAAGAAGGAGAAATGCGTACCAGCACGTTTTTGACTTTGATAAAGGTCGAATTGTAGCGTACCGGGATTGCGGTTTATCTTATCGCAGTATTGCTGCTCGCGTCGGTTGAGATCCAGTGACTGTTAGCATAATATGGAATCAATGGGTTCAGGACGGTAATACGGAACGTCATGCGGGATCTCAACGGCCACCTATCACTAGCAGCCGAGAAGACAGGCATATTATCTGTATGGCCGTAATGGATAATGCAACCACGTCACGAGCCGTGAGTCAAGAAACGGGGTCGTTTGGAAGACAACAAGTTTCTGCACGAACAGTTCGACGACGTTTGCAGCAACATGAACTCTCTGCTCGGAGACCATGGCTGCGGCTTCCCTTGATGCTGCGTCAGAGACAAGAGCGCCTTTAATGGTGTGATCAACGACGAACCTGGGCGCACGAATGGCGAGACGTCATCTTTTCAGATGGATCCAGGTTCTGTGTACAGCAGCATGATGGTCACACCCGTGTTTGGCGGCATCGTGGTGAACGCACACTGGCAGCGTGCATTCGTCATCGTCATACTGGCCCATCACCTGGCATGATAGTATGGGTCGCCATTGGATGCACGTCTCGGTCACCTCTTGTTCACATTGACGGTGCTTTGAACAGTGCACGTTACATTTCTGGTGTGTTACGACTCGTGGCTCTACCCTTTATTTGAGCCCTGCGAAACCCTGCGTTTCAGCAGGATAATGCCCGACCGCATGTTGCCGGTATTGTACGGTTCTTCCTTAATACGGAACATGTTCGGCTGTCGCCCTGGCCAGCAAGTTCTCCAGATCTTTCACCAATGTAAAACGTCTGGTCAATGGTTACCTAGCGACTGTCTCGTCACCAAACGCCAGTCACTATGTTTGATGAACTGTGGCATCGTGTTGAAGCTGCATGGGCATCTGTTCCTGTACATGCAATCCAATCTCTGTTTGACTCAATAGCCAGGCGTATGACTGCTGTTATTATTGCCAGAGGGAGGTGGTTGTTCTGGGTACTGATTTCTCAGGATGTATATCCAGCCAAAGTTTTTGAAAATTTAATCACTTGTTATTTCTAGTATAATATATTTGTCCAATAAATATCATTTTGTTATCTGCATTTATTCCTAGTGTAGCAATTTTAATGGCCAGTAGTGTAAATGTTTGGTATAATTTTTGTGGTTTCCTGTTTTGTGACCTACTGATACGATCTATATATTATCAATGAAAAATCTTTAGGCACACATTGAGTGAACACGTTAAATAGCTAAGCGTTGATTAGACCTGTTGTGCTAAAATTTGTCATTTTTCAGTGATAATTGCTTCATCTCTAAATAACAATCTGATAACAATTTTGTTTTGACATACATGAGTGTATCTAATACAATTTTTATTTATGAATAATTATGTAAATATAATAATTTTAAATTTCTCAGATTAAAATTGTTTATATAAAGTCAACAAATTATTGTTGACATCGACAATAGCAAAGACAATAAATTATAATTGACATCAAATAATTTGTTTTTCAAATCTGTTTGAAGCAATATTAATTTCACTATGAATTTAATGGTATTTCTAATTAAAATATCTTTAAGATCTCCATTAAAAAATTTAATAAATGTTTCTTTATTATATTATTTCGCATACTATTTCATAAGGAACTTTTAAAACAACAGTCAATCGTTTAGGTGTGGAAAAGAATAACTATAGTTGAAATCACATTTACTCTACCATTAGGAATTATTGAAAATACTATAAAAGTTTTTACTTAAATTTAAATTAACAGCTTATATTAAAAGGCTATTTGGTTTATATATCTTTTTCCAGGCTGTTGTATCACTTAAAAAAAAATTGTCACTGCAGATTGTTTGGTAGTTGTCTAGATTGATTGATTGTTTCTCCATTGAGAATTTTGATTGCAAATACTAATATAATATAAAATTGATTTGTAATTGAGAAATTTTTGACTCTAAGTTGTATATTACTTGATTAAGTTGTAAGATATTTTAATGTTCGCCACATAACGACCCTTTGAAGCTATGCTTATGAATATTGGAACATATTCACGCATCGCAAGGGATATGCACGCTGAAGACGGAAACATATGTCCACTGTTCAGCACAGACTGTGTCTAAACTCGGCCGTTTCTCTCTGAAGAGAAATGTTCTACCATACCATTGATGTCAATGACTTAAAGGAAAAAGATGCCAACTGCTCGTTATGTTCCTAGGTGGTTATTCTGACAACTAAAGCTCATGACCGATGTCCACTGTTCAGCACAGACTGTGTCCAAATTCGGCCTTTTCTCTCTGAAGAGTAATGTTCTACCATACCATTGATGTCAATGGCCTTAAAGGAAAAAGATGCCAACGGCTCGTTATGTTCCTAGGTAGTTATTCTGACAACTAAAGATCATGACCGATGTCCACTGTTCAGCACAAACTGTGTCTAAACTCGGCCGTTTCTCTCTGAAGAGAAATGTTCTACCATACCATTGATGTCAATAATCTTAAAGGAAAAAGATGCCAACGACTCGTTATGTTCCTAGGTGGTTATTCTAACAACTAAAGATCATGATCGATGATGCTTTATTTATGTGATTGAACGATGAAATTTCTCTCTAAAAAGGGATGTCCTATCATAGGTGTTAATGAGCTTAACTGTTGTAGCCCGTCTGGTTAGAGCAAATTTGATCGAATCATCTCAACACTTTGGCGTTTAAAATGATATGATTCACAAAGTTAGCAAAGCAAAATTGTAGAAGAAGAGAGAAACTCCACGGAAGAAACCGATGGGCTTTGGAGCGAGTTGTAATTTCCGAAAAGCTGCAGCAAAAGTGATCACAGACTTCAACCAACATTTGAGTTCTCTAATATCAATTATTACAGCTAGAGGGCACCTGTATAAATAGAACATTTACGATTGAGCTGCAATTCCCAAGCCACTTGTCACAGTTGTTACAGCCAAACGTTGTGTTGGTGTCACACTCATAAAATTTTATCTAGTGATAAGTGGAAGAAAGTAATATGATCCAACGAAGTGTCCTTTGCATTTTTATATATAGTTTGGAAGACAGGTACAAGTTTCGAAGACACCTGCACAGGACCGTTCAGAAGTCTTGAATCGTGATTGGAATAAGGTCGGCTGATAAATGGACGAAAGTAATATCATCCGAAGAAGAGTCTTTCACGATTTTATTTACAATAAGATGGGTGCTAGTTTGGAGGACTTGCGTATTTTTTCAACGTGTCTCTATAATCATCATTGTGTATTTTCAAATGTTAAACATGGAGGGGATCTGTCATATTATCAGTTTTAGTGTCACGGTTTTCTGCTGGACCAAACGTATTGAAAAAAGTAAGGAACAACCACTGGGAAGTTGGTTGGTTGGTTTTTATGGCGCAAGGTCCAGATAAGAACAAGCTGCACCACTGGGAAGAGGTATAAAGAAATTTTAACCGATGGAGTCCATTTTAGGACACTAACTTTGTTCCCCATCGGTGATGGAACTTTCCAGGATAATGATGTACTTATCCATACAGTGAGACTTATCCCTTCATGGGTTTACGAATACTAGAAGGAAGTTAGACATCTACCTTTCCCAGCAGTCACTCGACTTATTTGAATCATTGTGGTCACTCTCCGGAATATTCACATCATCTCTGTGAAGAATAGTTGTATTCCTCTAAATATTATTCAACTCTTACAAAGCAAATAGAAATCATTCATAATGAAATATTAAAATTTCCAGAACAACCAAGTAAGGCTCATGAATAATCGATAGTCAACAAACAATGGATTTGCACCACAATTCAAATATTTATCCAAAAACTTTCATGCAATTAATTGGTATACAAAACTTTGGGTTAATTCATTATTTTTATGCGAAATTTGATACATCAATTAACAAAGTACTGTTGCATTTAGCTGCGATGCAAAGTCTATCAATTAAGCAATCATAATTGTTTACTGAACAATTTTCGGTAATCTTTTAAGATGACATTAATTGATGAAAAGCGCGGCACTTAATTTGAAACACTTGTGTCAGAAATTTCTTATAAGTCGGTATATTCACCAGACTCCAATCCCTATAAATTCTCCCTAGGAATTCTAATTTTCCTAAGTTTATTATGTAAAATATAATTTGTGTGAAATGAATTTAATGTCAAAACGAAAATTGAAAATATTTTTTGAACTTCGGTAAGCACTAAAAAAATAGTTTATATTAAGGAAATAAATTAATTAATGAAATTTTATTAATTATATAACATTAATTGAGGCAACTTCACTATATTAGCTGTAGCTTCGAGAAAAGCATTTTAATTTCCTAAATTATGCAAATCAATTTTAAAAAGCAATTTTATCATTCCTTAAAGGCAAGGATATATATTACAGTCATTTGATTAAACTGAATCTTTGCTCTATACAATAAAATTCTGAAAGTAAAATTCTTCTATTGCTTCGAAAACTTAATATTTACTTCGAAATTTTCATATTGCAAAAAATAAGTAAATAAATAAAGTAAATTACACGAATATTTATTATTATTGTTTAGTTAAAGAATGTGTATTTGTGTATTTTAGACTTTTAGACTCAACTAAGAAAATAATTCATTAATATCCTCTTTATTTTATAAAAAATTAATTCTTACGAGATTTCTTTAACATCTCATAAAATAATAAATTTTTTTTCAACGTAATAATCATATTTTTCTTAAAATTTATGTAAGCAGTCAATAAGATACTAAAATTAGACATTTTTTCTGAAGAAAAAAGAATAATTTTAAGATAGATAAAATTACGCTTTCAACAAGTTGTCAGATATGCGGTGAGCTCTTTTTAAATTTTGAGTTGGATGGTTTTAAGAAAAAGAAAACAAAAATGATGAAGTAAAAATTTAAAAAAACTAAGAGGTGATGAGGTAATACCTTGATAATTAGATTGAATAAATTTTTCTGTAAACATTCTTTACATAAAATACAAAAATAAGGTTTCTAAAAAGCACTTTTTTGTTGATTTAAGGTAAATATTTTAAGAATACCACAGGAATATTACATCTGTTATAACATTGAAACTAACTTTTGTCCTTTTCCTAACGGGATATTGTTTTATGCATTCATTGAATTTTGAAATTCAATGTATATGTAATGTACATTTGACATATTTACTTGAGTTTGTTAAACATAAAAAGGGTTATAATTTCAGATATGGTTTAAAAATTAAGAAGATAATCATTTTTCTTTCTTAAAAAAGAGCAATTATTTTGGACTACTTTTAAGATATAAAAAGATAATTATTATTTTTTATAATTTTAATCAAGTTATCGAAATGAAATTATAATTTAGAAAATTTACAAAAGTTACCTATAATAATAAAATAAGATATATTTTTGAATTTAAGATTGAAATAAAGAAATGTTCATTATCATGGAAGAACATGGGATGAGAATATAAGCGAAATTTATTGAATTTAATACCAGTCACATTTAAAGAATTTATTTAATTTTTGTGCATGCATTGACTTCGACACATAACGAAATCTGCTCAGAATGTTGCATAAAACTTAGCATACACATTCCTGGAAAGAAATTCGAAATTTTCAATTATCGAAAAATATTCGCGCTGATTCATTTACAAAACAATTTTTCTTGGTAAAATCTCACAACCCTGTACGGGTATTGGAGCAATTTGAAATTTTCGCGCCACGAAATATATAGGCGCATTTCATCACCGCACTAGTACCTAAGAATAGACCTTCTTTTTTACAATTCACTTCGCTTACAAAATACATGATTGTAAAGAATGTCTTAATGCGGATACTCACTATTCGAAATTTATCAGAATCATTTTGCTGAATATCTGAAAAGCAACACAAGAAGTTTATGATATCGCCTTTTCTGCGATTTTCAGTTAAGGTTATTATTTAAATTTTAGTCTTTTATTAGTTAAAATTTTTATTTTTATAAAAGTAATAATTAAGTTAAAAATAAATATAGAAAAGGACATTAGAGCTGGGTTGGAAAGCAACAAACTATGAGTAAACATAGGCACGACAATCCCTTCACGGGTAACTAAAACTAAAGTATTTGCATTTACAAAATTCTTTTAATTCTTGTAAGGGAATGCCTTCCATGAATATCTTTCATTGTTTCATCATTTAGAGATACTACTAATGTTGAATTTTTGTGTTAAAAAAATAATAAAATATAGTTTGAGTTCTAACATTGCCCTTAATGATGGATTACGTGTTTTTATTTACATATAATATTAAGACATGAGAATCTTTTAAAAAAATTATGCGTTGTTTGGAGCTTTTATGTCATTCTTAACATTCATATTATGTGTTATTAATTGATGTAATTCCCATTATTATGCGTCATTAATTGATGTCATTTCTATTATTGCATTTAGTGATGAAAAGGATAGTCTCTATTAATAGATGAATTATAGTTTTGACCACTTGAGCCACTATAAATTGTGATAATAAGTTTCATATTATTCATGATACTTTAGAAATAAAATAAAAATAACTTATATCCTTTCAACTTATTAATTCTGATATCACTAAAAAGTTTTTTCAAATTTATTTATTGATTTAAAAGTGCATGGAAAATCATTTTCATATATTTATTTTCAACTTGCTATTTCTTGAAATGTTTTGCAAACATTTTTAAATATTTCAAGAAAAGCAATTTATTTTAATATTAGAATTATTTTTTAAAAAAAATTGTTATTAAAATTTAGCATTTCAGTATTTAATTTTAGGAAATATTTCTATTTTTAGAATTATCAGATTTTATTATTTTTGATAACTATGGAAATAAAAAAAAATTTCGAAAAAAGAGAAGCAATACACAATCCAGAGTAAAAATTTTCTAATAAATAAGTGTTTTATTTTAGGCTATATTTAAAATAATAACAGTATTGACAGAAAATTAAAATATCATTTTCTTTAGAGAAATATATAGATTTTTTTTTTAAAAAATAGTTGAATGCATTTTTTTTCCTTTTTCCTTCCACTTCCTTCTCACAGAAATTTAAGTAATAAATTGGGCGAACCATCAAGGTGTTGTGTTTCAGCTCTTCGTATTCTTTGAATTGTTGCTTGGCAACGAGCTTTAGAAGCATTTCAAATGTCCAGTGGCAATCTACTGATAGAAAAAGTCTACTTTTTCAAAATCACACAGATTTAAATAACATTTCATTTCTTTCTTCACAAAATAACTTCGTACACATAAGCATTTATTTCATTTCTTGCGATGCATTTCAATAAAGGAAATGTCCACGGTCCGCAAAAGTACGTTTGCTGCTAGGACAAACAGTCATGGCTGAAAGGAAAGTATTTTCGAAAAGGAGTTTTTCTAAAAAATATTCACAGAAAAAAAAGCAGTGTCTATTAAACAGAATTTTTATTCTGTTTTTCTGAGAAATTTTCTTTAGGGTTGAATTGACAATGGTTGCGCGGAATGATGAGAAAGTGGTGCCAGGAAGACAGTCTCTGGCAAACTTAATATAAAAACTTTGATTTTTTCCTTAGAGTGTTTCTAAATTATTTAAAACATAATTAATGTTGATTTCAACTCCCTACAAAGTTGCTTACTCCCCAACATTATAAGTTTGAAATGTAATTAATTTGAATAAATTCACTGCATTAATTAAGAATTAAATGTAACAACATTCTATCCCGGAACATTTTTCGTTTCAAGAAATAAGCATGGTGTTCTTTTCTTTTTTTAAATTCTCCTCTATGCATTACGATTTTGCTTAGAGAAAATTGTTAATCTCCCTTTAATACTCAGATACAAATCTTTTTATAAAATAACATTTGCTTTTTTCTTATTTTTTATTAAAGGAGTACAGTTTTTTCCTTTTGATGTGATATTGTTTTCCACTTTTCCAATACATCACCGGTCCTATATCCATACAAACGTGGATCAAAACGCCAATCCAATTTAGATTTTTTCTGTAAATTGTCATAAAAGTAAAATAGAAGAAAATTCGTATTATATATTTTACGATTAAAATCCTCTGTATAGGAAATTTTCCATTTCAAATATTACAAAGCTGTGCAATATTTTTACAAGTATAAAATGATCCTATAGTGAAGATATTGTTTACTCCTAGCTTCATAAGACATTCAGGTGGTTTGCCTTCTTTAGGTAAACACTAGTGTTCCAATTCCGAGGTACCCCATTGATCTGTCATCTTCTTTCTTTTCTTCTCTCCTCTCATCTTCTGACCCCTCAGGGGGTTTACCTTCTTTAGGTAAACACGGGTGTCACAATCCCGAGGTACCCTAGTGATCTTTCCTTTTCTTTATTTTCTTCTTTCCTCTACTCTTCTGCTTTTCCTTCCTTTTCTCCCTCGTTGTGGTTTTCGAAAGAGGTTGAGGGTTCCCTTGAGTAGCTTTCTGCTCTGTTGCTACTAGCTACTCTTGAGGACTAAATCACCCACGTGTTTGCCGTGCGTGGAGACCCGTGTCCCTGGAAAGGAGGATCCTGGTAATTGAGGCCTCCTGAGACCAACACATTGCTTTGGCCTCTGCTTCAGGTAAACGGAAGGTGTGTTGCGGTCCTCAGCACATCAATCGGCTTTATGGATCAAGTGATCGGTACATCTACTGGGTGACTCGTTAAGGGTGGAGTCCACTTCAGGGATGTACCGTGAGCGTATAGGGACTGACTAGCACTGGTACGGTTAACCTGTATCCCCTCGTAGGGCTCCGTGGTGGGTGGTGCCGTCTAGTCCCTGAATTTTATGATATTCTACATGAATAATATAATTAATTCTTCTCTCCCTTTGGAGCAACAGTTGGCAATGATAAACGCAAAATATTTTACTGTTAAAAGAACTGAAGGAGGTTCATTTCAATTTGTGTCACCTTTTCTCATTGAGAAAAGTATTTCCTCTCACCTTGGCGAAGTGAAAAATAAGAAGGCTAAGAACTGGAGATATTTTGCTGAGATTGCTAATGACAAGCAAGCAATACTGATACAAACGCTGAAAAAATTGGGAATGTGGATGTTGTCATTCAACCTCATACAACATTGAACCTTTCTATGGGTAATTTCTGCAGCAGATCTCATATACACATCTACTGACGAAATACTAGAAAACTTAAAATCCCAAAAGTATGTGCTGTAAAACGTATAACCCTTAATCGAGATGGTATAACAATAAATACAAAACATCTGATTTTAACATTTTCAACACCTGACTTGCCACAACACATTAAAGTTGCCTATATGAGATGCTCTGTACGACCCTACATACCAAATCCGCTTGCTGCTTTCAATGCCAACGCTTTGGGCATTCAAAAATAGCTTGCAGAGGTAAACTTACGTGTGCCCGTTGTTCTGACGTTGGCCACGATAGTGTTACCTGCAATGCTAAGGAGGTTTGTGTCAACTGTAAAGGCGACCATCCTGCCTATTCACGATCTTGCCCAGCATGGCATTTGGAAAAGAAATTACTCCGTAAAAATCAAAAATAATGTGTCTTATCCGGGAGGCTCGACGAATTGTCGCCTCACGTACACCACAGCCCGGTCTCAGCTATGCTAGTGCTACTAAAAAAATAACAAAATCTTGCTGCACCCAAAACGATACCATTTCATAGCCTTCTACAAAACAATCTTCTAAGCCAAAAGAAACAAAGTTCTCAAATATTATACCTAAACTATCATTTGCAAAATCAAGATCATCACAAGCAAAAAAATTAAAACTGGCTAAGGAAGGTGCTCGTAAATCTTCCTTGACAGAAAGAAAAGCCAGACTCACATTGGATGAAGATACCGTCAAACTGTATCCCTCAGATGCTGATAGTTTGGAGGATTCATCTGAGACTGCAATGAGCACCGCTGGTGAATAATAATCCTGCCATTAATGACTTCCTTTGTTTCATGGAATTGTCGAGGTTTTCGTTCTCGAATAGACGACGTCAAATCTGTTATCTCTCGCTACAACCCCGCATGTGTGGCTCTCCAGGAAACATTCCTGAAGCCCACTGTTAGCATCAAAATGCGTGGGTTTCAATGCTTCAGAAAGGATAATGGTGGTGATGCGTCTGTATCAGGAGGAGGTTGCATATTCACATCAAACTCATATGCAAGTACAGCACATCAACTAAAAACTACATTACAAGCTGTAGCAGTGAAAATTCACGTAACCTGTCTGATCACTGTTTGCAACCTGTATTTACCACCACATGACGTCGTAAATTCGGAGGAACTAGATGATTTACTTGACCAACTCCCAGCTCCATTTGTGCTTCTAGGTGATTTTAATGGACATAATACTCTGTGGGTAGTGAAGATACGAATTCTCGCGGTCGTCAGATAGAGCAGTTCATATCTGACAATTGCCTTTGTCTGCTGAATACCGACGAGAAAAAACTATTTTCACGAACCTACACGGACATTTCACTCTCTGGACTTAGCTATATGTTCTCCATCACTCTTGCCGTTGCTGAATTTTGCTGTCGAAAATGACCTCAACAATAGTGATCATTTCCCTCTAATCGTCTCTCAGGCTGGAAGTAATAGTGTGCGTCACAAACCACCTAATTATGTGTACAGTCGAGCCGATTGGACACTTTTCACGCAATTGGCTGTGATCAGTGAGACAAGAGTTAAGACAGATATAATAGATGATGCCGTTAAATATGTCACCGACACAATAATCCGAGCTGCGGATGTTGCTATCCCTAAAAATTCCATCATTCCTCATAAACACAGGAAACCTTGGTGGAATGAAACATGCCAACTCTCTTATAAGAAACAAAGGAAGCAATGGAATATATTTCGAAGATACCCTACTACGGAGAATCTGGTTGCATTTAAAAAAGCCAAAGCTCAAGCTCGAAGAGTTAGATGTCAGAATCAAAGAGAATCTTGGATTCGCTACGTGTCGTCAATCAATTCAACGACAACAAGTAAACAATTATGGAGGAAAGTTAAAGCAGCCAATTGTATTTATCAGGATTATTCAATTCCTGTATTAAAAACCGGAGCTGCAATACACTCCTCAGCGGTAGATATTGCTACACGTTATCGGTGAAACCTTTGTTAGTGTTTCCAGCTCTGATTCATATAATCCTACTTTTCTAAGGATTAAACGAATTGCTGAGCGGACACTTCTAAGATTTCATGATCGACATAATCTACCATATAATTGTGATTTTGAATTGTCAGAATTGAAGACTGCTTTATCTAAAGCAAACGACACTAGCCCAGGACCAGATGGAATCTCGTATCAAAAGCTCCGTCATTTAAATCATGATTCTTTATTAAACATACTTTTACTGTTTAATAGAATCTGGATTGAGCATGCTTATCCTACGTCATGGAGAGAAGCGATAGTGATTCCAATATTGAAACCTGGCAAAGATTCAACTGACCCTCTGAGTTATCGTCCAATAGCTCTCACGAGTTGCTTGTGCAAAATGTTTGAGCGTATGGTCAATGCTAGACTCATTTACATCTTAGAGAAGAATAATTGCATACTCTTCAACAAAGGGATTTGAAGAGGACGATCCACTATTGACAACATAGTAGATCTGGAATCCCAAATTCGAAATGCTTTTGTGAGGAGAAACCATCTTGTTGCAATTTTCTTCGATATTGAGAAAGCATACGATCGTACGTGGCGTTTTTGGCATTCTCCGCAATATGCATAATCTTGGATTTAAGGGTAATCTTCCAATATTTATACAGAATTTTCTAGCTACTAGGTTATTTAAAGTACGTATTGAAGTACAGTTTCCAATACTTTTACTCAAGCTGAGGGTGTCCTCAAGGTAGCGTTTAAGCGTAACCCTTTTTAACCTTTTCATCAATAACATACTTCATCAGTTACCATCTTCAGTTCATAGGAATTTATATGTTGATGACTTACAAATTTCATATCAGGGTTCAAACATGAATATAATTGAGAGACAATTGCAAACAGCTGTAAACAATCTAACTATTTATGTGAACGAAATGGTCTTAGTATATCTCCTAGTAAGAGTCACTGTGTCCATTTCTGTAGGAAAACTAGTCTTCATCCCGATCCTGTGCTTCACATAAGTAATAGACCTATTCCTGTGGTCAACGAGATAAAATTCCTCAGGTAATTTTCGATAAGAAGTTAACTTTCCTTCCGCATACTTTATATCTGCGGAAGAAGTGCGAGCGATTGCTCAATATCCTCAAGGTGTTGTCTAATACATTTTAGGTGCAGATCGCACTTCATTGTTCAATTTATCAATCAATCATTTTATCTCGTGTTGACTATGGTTGTGTTGCTTATGGATCGGCTAGATCTTCCATTTTACGTAGATTCGATACCGTCCACCACTCTGCTTTAAGGATTTGCTGTGGAGCATTTCGTACATCACCCGTCCAGAGTCTATATGTAATTTGCCAACAATTACCATTAGACCTGCGGCGGATGCAGCTATCTCTTAATTATTATTCTAAAATCATATCCACTCCTCATCATCCCTTACGTTCCACGATTCCAAGTGCTGCTCTTAAGAGAGTATATAAAGCTAGACCATCAAGCATTCAACCTTTTCTCTGTCGTATGAAATCTATTATTTTGCTTTCTGACCTATGTGATGTCCGAATTGAGTCTACCGACCTTTACGCACATTCACCTTGGTATAATCCACACATTATTGTGTTAAATCCCTTTGGTAAAAATAAAAAATCAGACACAAGTACTGCTATTCTTCAACAGCTTTATTCATTCCATCGCTGTCAGTACACTAAGTACACTCCAGTATTTACGGATGGATCCAAATGTCCAGGATCAGTTGGTTGTGGAGTTTATCTTGATGATACCTCCTACAGTTATAGCCTTCACATATCCTGCTCCATCTTCACCGCTGAAGCTGGCTATATACCGAGCACTTCAGCTGCTACAAACTAAAAATGAACGTAAATTCTGTGTGTACACTGACAGTATGAGTGTCTTGAAGCTTTGAGGAATAACAACTATAATTGCCATCCAGTTGTGTCTAAGATATTCAAATTAATTGATACTCTTACTAACAAGGGATTTGAGATACTGTTTTGTTGGGTACCTGTCACATAGGTATAGATGGTACGAGAAAGCTGATGCTGCCGCTAAATCTGCAGCTACTTCCATTTTGCCTTCAATACCATCAATGGACATGAGAAAAGGATTCAAACATTTCATATTCTCTTTGGCAGGAATCCTGGGACCTGTGTCAGTAACAAACTTTATTCCATATTTTCATACATCATTCCATTATCTGTTTTATCTCCACGAAGCGCAGATGTCAGACTGACTCGCCTTCGAATTGGTCACACGCGTTTCACCCACAAACATTTGATCTTAAGTGATCTGCAACCGTGGTGTGAAAAGTGTGATGAACCATTTACAGTATATCACATTTTAATTGTGTGTCCAGATTTTAACCATCAGCGTTTTAAATATTTTAATAGTAATATTTTAACATTAGAAGATCTGCTTGGGGAACCACCCCATCGCAATTTATGTGCGTTTTTAAAAGACATAGGATTTATGAATTTTATCTGATTTAGAAATATTTTATTTAAATACAAGTTTTTAATCTTATACATGTGTATATTGTATGTTTACATATTTTAATATATATTTTAAATATATTGCTATTTTATACTTTTTATGTACATTTAAACTATATTTCTATTTTATACTTTTTATGTACATTTTAACTATATTTCTATTTTATACTTTTAATGGATGAAAAGAAAACTGAGGTATAATATCTTGTGATTGGCGCAGCTTGTCCTTATCTGGACCTTGCGCCATAAAAACCAACCAACCAACCAACCCCAACTCCATATTTATTGCTCGGTGATTTTAATGGACATAGTACTCTGTGGGGTAGTGATAATACGAATTCTCGCGGTCGTCAGATAGAAAAGTTAATTTCTGACAATTGCCTCTGTCTGCTAAATACCGACGAGAAGACTTATTTTCACGAACCTACACGGACATTTCACTCTCTGGACTTAGCTATATGTTCTCCATCACTCTTGCCATTGCTGAATTTTGAAGTTGGAAATGACCTTTACAACAGTGATCATTTCCCTCTAATCGTGTCTCAGGCTGGAAATAATAGTGTGTATCACAACCCACCTAATTATGTGTACAGTCGAGCCGATTGGTCACTTTTCATGCAATTTACTGTGATTAGTGAGACAAGAGTTAAGACAGATATGATAGATGATGCCGTTAAATATGTCACCGACACAATAATCCGAGCTTCGGATGTTGCTATCCCCAAAAATTCCAATACTCCACATAAACACAGGAAACCTTGGTGGAATGAAAAGTGTCAACTCTCCTATAAGAAACAAAGGAAGCAATGGAATATATTCCGAAGATACCCTACTACAGAGAATCTGGTTGCTTTTAAAAAAGCCAAAGCTCAAGCTCGAAGAGTTAGACGTCAGAGTCAAAGAGAATCTTGGATTCGCTGTGTCGTCAATCAATTCATCGACAACAAGTAAACAATTATGGAGGAAAGTTAAAGCAGCCAATGGTATTTATCAGGATTATTCCATTCCTGTATTAAAAACCGGAGCTGCAATACACTCCTCAGCGGTAGATATTGCTAATGTCATCGGTGAAACCTTTGCTAGTGTTTCCAGCTCTGATTCATATAATCCTACTTTTCTAAGGATTAAAAGAATCGCTGAGCGGACACCTCTAAGCTTTCATGATCGACATATTCTACCCTATAATTGTGATTTTGAACTGTCAGAATTGAAGTCTGCTTTATCTAAAGCAAACGACACTAGCCCAGGACCAAATGGAATCTCGTATCAAATGCTCCGTCATTTAAATCGTGATTCTTTATTAAACATACTTTCCCTGTTTAATAGAATCTGGATTGAGCATGCTTATCCTACGTCATGGAGAGAAGCGATAGTGATTCCAATATTGAAACCTGGCAAAGATTCATCTGACCCTCTGAGTTATCGTCCAATAGCTCTCACGAGTTGCTTGTGCAAAATGTTTGAGCGTATGGTGAATGCTAGACTCATTTACGTCTTAGAGAAGAATAATTGTATACCTCTTCATCAAAGCGGATTTCGAAGAGGTCGATCCACTATTGACAACATAGTAGATCTGGAATCCCAAATTCGAAATGCTTTCGTGAGGAGAAACCATCTTGTTGCAATTTTCTTCGATATTGAGAAAGCATACGATCGTACGTGGCGTTTTGGCATTCTCCGCAATATGCATAGTCTTGGATTTAAGGGTAATCTTCCAATATTTATACAGAATTTTCTAGCTACTAGGCTATTTAAAGTACGTATTGGAAGTACACTTTCCAATACTTTTACTCAAGCTGAGGGTGTCCTCAAGGTAGCGTTTAAGCGTAATCCTTTTAACTTTTTCTTATCAATAACATACTTCATCAGTTACCATCTTCAGTTCATAGGAATTTATATGTTGATGACTTACAAATTTCATATCAGGTTCAAACATGAATATAATTGAGAGACAATTGCAAACAGCTGTAAACAATCTAACTACTTGGTGAACGAAATGGTCTTAGTATATCTCCTAGTAAGAGTCACTGTGTCCATTTCTGTAGGAAAACTAGTCTTCATCCCGATCCTGTGCTTCACATAGGCAATAGACCTATTCCTGTGGTCAACGAGATAAAATTCCTCGGGGTAATTTTCGATAAGAAGTTAATATTCCTTCCGCATACTTTATACCTGCGGAAAAAGTGCGAGCGATTGCTCAATATCCTCAAGGTGTTGTCTAATACATTTTGGGGTGCAGATCGCACTTTATTGCTCCGAATTTATCAATCAATCATTTTATCTCGTATTGACTATGGTTGTGTTGCTTATGGATCGGCTAGATATTCCATTTTACGCAGATTGGACACCGTCCACCACTCTGCTTTAAGGATTTGCTGTGGAGCATTTCGTACATCACCTGTCCAGAGTCTATATGTAATCTGCCAACAGTTGCCATTAGACCTGCGGCGGATGCAGCTGTCTCTTAATTATTATTCAAAAATCATGTCCACTCCTCATCATCCCTTACGTTCCACGATTCCAAGTGCTGCTCTTATAGGATTATATAATGCTAGACCATCAAGCATTCAACCTTTTCTCTCTCGTATTAAATCTATTATTTTGCTTTCTGACCTATGTGATGTCCGAATCGAGTCTACCGACCTTTACGCACATTCACCTTGGTATAATCCACACATTATTGTATTAAATCCCTTTGGTAAAAATAAAAAATCAGACACTAGTACTGCTATTCTTCAACAGCTTTATTCATTCCATCGCTGTCAGTACACTATGTACACTCCAGTATTTACGGATGGATCCAAATGTCCAGGATCAGTTGGCTGTGGAGTTTATCTTGATGATACCTCCTACAGTTATAGCCTTCACAAATCCTGCTCCATCTTCACCGCTGAGGCTACGGCTATATACCGAGCACTTCAGCTGCTACAAACTAAAAATGAACGTAAATTCTGTGTGTACACTGACAGTATGAGTGTATTAGAAGCTTTGAGGAATAACAACTATAATTGCCATCCAGTTGTGTCTAAGATATTCAAATTAATTGATTCAGTTACTATCAAGGGATTTGAGATACTGTTTTGTTGGATTCCAAGCCACATAGGAATAGATGGCAATGAGAAAGCTGATGCTGCCGCTAAATCTGCAGCTACTTCCATTTTGCCTTCAATACCATCAATGGACATGAGAAAAGGATTCAAACATTTCATATATTCTCGTTGGCAGGAATCCTGGGACCTGCAAGTCAGCAACAAACTCCATTCCATATTTTCAAACATCATTCCATTATCTGTTTTATCTCCACGAAGCGCAGATGTCAAACTGACTTGCCTTCGAATTGGTCACACGCGTTTCACCCACAATTATTTGATCTTAAGTGATCTCCAACCGTGGTGTGAAAAGTGTGATGAACCATTTACAGTATATCACATTTTAATTGTATGCCCAGATTTTAACCAACAGCGTTTTAGATATTTTAATAGTTATATTTTAGCATTAGAAGATTTGCTTGGGGAACCACCCCATCGCAATTTATTTGCGTTTTTAAAAGACATAGGATTTATGAATTTTATCTGATTTAGAAATATTTTATTTGAATACAAGTTTTTAATCTTATACATGTGTATATTGTATGTTTACAGGCATTTAACATACATTTTAATTATATTTCTATTTTATACTTTTAATGTACATTTTAACTATATATCTATTTTATACTTTTAATGTACATTTTAACTATATAACTATTTTATGCTTTTAATTGGTAAAAAAACCTGGTGCATAATATCTTGTGGTTGGCGTAGCTTGTCCTTATCTGGACCTTGCGCCATAAAAACCAACCAACCAACCAACCATCCTCTCATCTTCTGCTTTTTCTTCTTATCTATATGGTTCATATCAGGAACACCAACTTCTGAAATTTCTTGTAGAAACGTTGTGGGAGTAATTGCTTTAACCTCTTCTGGATCTTCCGTTAAGTAAGTTAACGGTCTTGAATTTATATTAGCCTTAAATTCGCAGAGCAAACTAAGCAATTATTCATAGGTTCAGGATGCATTCTTCAAAACACTTCTCAGCATATTCTTAACGATTTGGATTATGCGTTCCCAAAAACAACTCCACCAGCAAGTTGAGGGACGATTAAACTTCCATGTAATTCTTTTTTTAGATGCTTCACTTTCAATAATTTTCCAATCAATAGACTTAAGAAGATTATTATCTCCAGTGAAGTTCATATCATTGTTGCTATAAATTGCATGAGGACGTCCACGCTTTGCAATAAATCTTCGCAAACTTAATAGAAAGGAATTCGTTGACAAGGAGGTCAACAGTTCCAGATGTATAGCTCTAAACACAGCGCATGTATACAAAACAAACCATGCTTTTGTTCCACCTTTCAGAATAAGAGGGCCTGCTAAGTCTATTCCTACGACTTCAAAAATCGATGGATCTCTTTTTCTATCTTCTGGGAGTGACGCTAGAACTGCTCTTATCGATTTTGCAGTGTGGCTTCTACAAACAAAACAGTCAGAAATAATTGATTTTATCGTTTTTCTACCATTTAAAACCCAAATTTTCTCTCAAAGATTGGTTAAAAACATCTGAAGTTTAGCGTGATATAAAGTCAAATGATGTTCTAAGATGTGCAGTTTTACCAATTTCAATTTGTGTTCACTTGGCAATAAAATTGGACCCCTAAATTTTTTTAAAATCGTTCCTCTCCGTTAATCTTGTCTTCCCTCGAAGTAAATCACGCGATTGCCTCTAAAGTTAAACATAGACTTAAATTCTTTTAGGCTACTGTCATGGAAATATTCATTCTGAAATACTTTTATAATTATTGTCTCAGCTTCATTTATTTCATCCGCTTTCAGTTCTCCACTTTGATGTTTCTTTTTTGTTCTATGTGCCTTGTAATAAAATCTCAACATCCAACCAAACATTCTTAATATTTTGTGATAATTGGAGAAATAAGCTAAAAGTTCGTTTGAAGAATGAGTTTATTCTTATAAAATTGGCGTGACCTTTTCTTCAGTCATAACTTCATTCAACTTTTTTTTCTGTATTTGGCCAATCTTGTTCGCTTCCCTTAAACCATCACGGTCCCTCCCACCAATGAGATTCCAATAATTGTTTAACAGAGAAACCCCTTGATGGTAGAGCTGCAGGATTCTTTGTACCTGGTACATGTTTCCAATTTTTGACTCTTGTAAGACTTCTTATCTCTTTAATTCGGGTTGCTACATACGCAGACCATGAATCATCATGACTTATCCAATACAGAGCTGAAGACGAGTCTGTCCAATAATACTCTCCAATGTTTCGGAAACTTTGGAAGCCTTTTTCGGAAACCTTTTTCACCATGTCAGAAACACGTGCACCAATGCGTCAATTCCATGTACATGCCATCAATTCCAGTCTAGGAATTGGCATCATCTTAGGTGGTGCAATTCTTGACTTAGCTGACACTAGTTGCACTGAAACTTGTTTCTCATTTTCAGTTCTTAAAAATATAGCTGTCACATAAGACAATTTAGGTGCATTGCAGAAAGTATGAAGGCTTATCGACACACTCTTATCTACTGACATATATCGCGGAATTTCTATTAAATTTAAAAGGCGAAGATCATCGAATCATTTTAAAATCTTTCCAGTTATCTCTTTTGATAATTCATCATCCCAGCTGCATTTTGATTTCCAGTTTTCCTGCAGGAGTAATTTTGTGGATATAGTATTACCGGACAACAGAACCCATTCGGACCAAAAATTCTTTGTGCAATTGAAAGTAACATTCTTCTAGTAAGTGGTTCCTTCCATTTAAATTTTTAAATCCACAACACAAGATTAAATGTCAGATCCCTTATTTCACAGCAGATCCAATATTTGAGATATTTCAGGTTCTGAGGTTTAGATAATCGAAATTTGTCAGTCCCCAACCTCGCAATTCAAATTTAGCGTTTGCCATTAATCGAATAGAGACCTCTATGAAATTTCGTATTACATTTTCTATGTTCAAGGAAGTAATGAAGTTGTCTACATAAAATGACTTCGATAGCTTTTCTGTAATTTCTCTATGTGCTATACCTGCTTTTTATGCATGATACTGAATGATAGCTCCGAGAAAGAATGGACTACACGTGACTGCGGAAACAACTCTTCGATGTCTAAAAACTTGAATTTCTTTTCTTTCTTGATCCTTCCACCTCAAAAATAGGAGAGAAACTTTATCTTTCTTATCAATGCCTATATATAAGAAAGCCTGTTTAATGTCAGATATTATACAAATTCTCTTTTCTCTAAATCTAACTAACATCGATGGCATTAATTCAAAGGTGTTTGGTCCTTTCAATAGACAATCACTGAGTGAAGGAAAACCTTTCTTTTTACTTGATGCATCAAAAACTGGTTTGACTTTAGTTGTCGAATTTTCCTTGAAAACCACTATGTGTGGTAAGTAGCAACTAGACTTAGACAGTTCTTCAGGTGGTACTTCTTACATAATTTGTTCTTTTAACCCTTCCTGAAACACCATGTTATAAGCATCATATTTTCCTTACGATACTAACTTTTTATCTTCTTTCAGCCATATCCTTATATTCAGGAATATTTTTGCCATGTATCCTCCTCAATTTCTCTTCATCTCGTCCTTCAGCATCCTTTCTTAAATTTGTTCTAAAATGATCATTTACCACATTATCAGTTTCACTTCTAGTTTGATGTTGAAAAGGATCTTTAATATCAATAACTTCCAATGCCCAGAGATTTCTAATATCTTGATTGTGAATTAAAAGGGAGGTAACTACGTTAGCAATAGAATTTTCCTCCCCATTAGTTTTCAGTTTTCCAATTTAAACCCATCCAAAAAACGTTTCCATCGCAAAAGTGCTTGATCTTAGCTTTTGTATATTTTCAATATAAATATTTCCATAAAATCTGAATCTATTGTCAAATCAATCTGAGGTTTGGCACAATCAACATCTATGATATGAATTCCTTTTCAGCTAATTCTGATATCCAAGGATCTTTCTGCAAACTAGGTATAGAACCACAAATTATTGGCTTATCTATAACAGGAATTTTACAATTGTAACCGGTATGCAGATTCTCAACACAAATAGTATAACAATTATGATTCATATTAGATGTTCGGCCTCCAAACATCATTTGTTAAACTTTTACCAGCTTCTGATTTTAATTCTATAGCCTCTACTGTTGATTTTAAAATAGATGAATATTCAGATACAGTATCTATCAGTACTCTTATAGGAACTTTTTCCTTCGTGTGAAATTGTAACCATTAAAGTTTAAAGTAAAGCTCTTCCTGTAGTACCTGTGGAAGAAAGAGTGCTACTTCGATCATTATCTTGGTTACACTCGACTGTATCTTCTGATTTCTGCTTACACACTTAGCAACAAATAATGTAATGTTTCCTTCCCCAATAAACACATTGAACTAACTCTGATTTTGCTATATTTAGCTCGATGGATTGATATCAAATACGAAAAACAATCCTTTTCTTTCCGGATTTTTAGTTTGTCATCATAATTTAAATTTGTCATCATAATTTAAATTTGAGCTTTATAACAATCTTTGCTTGGGTGGGATTTTCCACAAAATATACAGTTTATTAATTTCGTACTGTTCATTTCTTTTACTTCTGAAAATAAGTTACTTGTAGTAGGACTATTTGTTTTTTCTCGATCCTTTTGAATTTTTCTATGGGCATCATTTTGTCGCATCTCTCTAGCAAAGACAAATGTCTTTGCTCGAGTGATGCTATCTTCTCCTTCTACCTATGTTAGAAGAAAACTCAGTTATTGAGTTAACCTTGAGCTGTAAGATTTATTTTCCTGGTTAACAGAAGAATTTCTTAACCACACTTTCAAAATGTCTTCTGGAGTGCATGAGTCTACTAATAAAAAAAGCATTGCTGCGTATTTATCGAACGACATGCCAATCGATTCTAATGATCTGAGATGCGATTCTAATTTATTATATAGTTAAGGGATATTTAGTTTCGATTTTGTAGCATTCTTAACCACTAAAGTTAAAATTTCACGTGCAAAATATTCTACTAATAGTTCTTCACGTCCAAATCTTGCTCTGAGGCTTTCAATCGCCTTTGAATAATTTTCCGCCATTGGAGGATAATTGTCGATAATTTCTTTCGATCTTGTATTTGGAAACATGCAATGGATTGGATATTGGAATTTGTCTTTGAATTCCACATACTTATCCTCATCTATACATTTAATTGTTCCAAAAACATAACCAGTCTGACTTCTCCACCAAATTTCATTAATTCATTAATTTGGCAGTTTTAGTTTTGATTTCTCACTATTTGCTAAATTTATCACCAAGAACAGAATTTGCTAAAACTACGGCTTCTACATAATTTACTTTATATTCATATACAGATTCATATTCTTTGGAATAACTTTTACCATTATCCTCTGCACTTAATGCAAGTTCTAAAATTTCGCCATCAAGTGCAATTAAATCCGCATTTATCCGTTTTAAATAAGCTAATTTAATCTTAATATCTCTAACTTTTATACTTTCCTCTTCAAACATAGACATTAAAATTTTATGTTTCCGTGAAAGACGATCTTACAAGAGATCGCTTCTTAACAAGATGCTCCATAACGAATTTACTATATTTTAAAATGTTCAGTCAAATCTTCTATTACCATCACATACGGGTCACCAAATATTAGATACGGCTATAAATGATAACCATTTTTCCCTTTCATATACTTTATTCACAATCTCACTTAATTTATTTAATTACATTTAATAATATGCACAAATCTTACTTCATTTCATTTTACAATAACAACATAACTGATGCCACTCAAAACGAACTAAATTGAAATCGAAAATACAGAATAGGTTGGCTGAATTTAATCAGTCATATTTAACAATATCGGGTGAAAGTGTCAATACCTTCACCAGACAGAGAGTGATTAGTGATAACAATCAGTCTAGAATGTTAACCTAATGCATAATAGCAGTAATCTGTCCTTCCTGTTGTATTAGCTGAACTGGAGTTGTGTATTTATGACTTCCACAGGTTGCATTTTCAGTATTTTGTTGAAATGGCTATGAAAAAGACTTCTGATTTTTAAGAGATTATTTTGTCGACTCTTAATTAACACAAGCCCCAAAGCATGCTACATATAATTAAAAAATAGTTTCAATAGCTAAAAGAATAAAAAAACATGTCCTCTTATGTTTAGATAAAAAAAATTGAATTTTAATAGATGAGAGAAATAACCAACACAGCATTTATTTTATTTTCGCTTATGAAGATATTAAATTCATTGAGTTAACAAATTAAAATTTTATATTACTCCCATTTTCGTAACAAGAAGTTAGTTGTTTCGAACGCCATTTATACTAATTTTGGCCAAATTTGAGGAATGCTATCTCTGACGAAGTCGACGACATGCACCTATATAAATTTTAATTTACGTCATAAAACAATTATTTAGTTTTCTTCTTTAATTTAATTAGTTTCGTTGAAAACAAGAACGTGGCTCTGATAAAATGGGAATTACCATCCAATCAAAAATGTTTTACTGACTAAATGTATATATTAGCTTGGAAAAAATCCATTAGTTTTTGGTTGGTGGCTGTAGTTATCAAGCTCTTGTAAAGTATTTATCAAGAAATTTAAGATTTATGTTATATGCAAAACTGACATTTTGTGCTGAACGAACACTGTATTTTGCTTAGTTTATTCAATTGTGAGTTGCATGGTGTTAAGAGTGGAAATCAATAAACAGAAAATTTTCCTCATTCGGTAATTTTTCTTTGATAAGGACAAAAAAATCGCTGAAGCTGTATAGTATTTATGGTGACGATACTGTAATAGTGAATTACGTAAAATCTCGGCTTTTTTGATTCAGATCAAGTGTTTTTGATTAATTTACTAATTTAAGATGGAACTTACACACAGGTAGGTCTATCGGACGACATTTTCCATAAAATTGCTAAAATGGGCCATGTTGACCATGGTTACCCATGGGTAAAATACTGGGAAAACGTAAACCTTTGGCAACAAACTGAAAAAGAAATGGCCAAGCCAGAAAGAAATTCAAGAAATAGTTTGGTTTATCATATCTAGTTTATCGAAGTAGAGTTATCAAGATTAGAGCAAGCCACAATTATTGCCATTCAAAATCATTCGTACCAAGGGTGTGGGATCTTCTAGGATCCAACCCCAGCAAGTTATCAGTTGCAGAAGCACTTGGGAGCTAAATATCAACAGTAAACACTTTTAAACCATTTAAATAAAGCGAACCTGTGAACATATTAAATGAAGTTTCAAAATAAGCGTGAAAACGATGGATTTCTATTTCCTAACGTAAAGTATTTTGAATTCATAAGTCTTCGTGTTCTGCAGCTCATGATGTTTGAAAATAAATTTTGGAGAACCATCCCAGTTGTCGAGGCATAATCATTTCACTTTGCTTCGAAATTATGAAGTACTACACAGTAAAACACCACCAAATTCCTCCATTCACATTCTTTTCACTTAAGGTCGTGATTTGGGTGGCCAATACCAAATATTCCTTAGTTTTATACCCAATTTAGAGCCATATTATTAGCGATGCTGGTTTATTTCTAGTTGGTCCATCTTGTTTCCAGAGCCAATCTTGTTCCTTTAAACATGAGAGTAAAAAGCTTGGCGAAAAAATATCCCAAATTAACGCCAAAGGGCACCCTAAAGTACACCCCCACCTACGATCTACCATAAAGTGAGTTAAAGTTCTTGAGGAATAGAGTATGTAACTAATGGCTGTTATTCATATTTAATCAAAATATATATGCTTCACTTCATCAGAATTTCGCTACAATTTTTTTTTTCAGTTCACCATGATGCCAAAATCTGAAGTTATTTCAAATATGCAAATAAAATGTATAGAAAATGATAACAGCCACTGCATGCACATCCAAAAGATAGGTTGCTACTTTTATCTTATGACAATGAAATCACTGTTTAAAAATTATATGCTCTTTGGTAAACATTTTTATATAGTTACAACGGGTATATTATATTTACAATTATGAAACTGATGTGATTTTCGCGATTTTTACTACAAAAAATGTAAGTTTTTAAAATTAAATTACACTTTTGTGATATAAATTTTTTAATTCATTTGTTACTCAAATTTATTTACATAATTATTGATAATGTAAATATACACATAATAAAATACGTATTATTTATAAGACAAATCTAGCAATACTAAATATTTAATGAATAGTTTAAAGCTTTTTCATTTCGAATATCTGTCAGAAAGTTATAGGATCGCCACTTACATTAAACACTCTAGTATGTATACACTGCTTAATAGATAACATTACTTAAATTTTTTTACAAAATTAAAATAAAAATATGTTAATTTACAGTTTTCTAAATAACCTTATATTATTATTTGTAATTGAATTTACCAGGATTGCGAGTGAAAATTTGGAAACTATATCCTGTTTATCAATGACACCGACTTTTAATTTGTAAAACCAGATATTGACATTATCTGCGTAAAACTGACGAGACAAATGATCTCCTTCATATATTTTGAATTTACGTTTACAGAATAAAGTGTTTATCCTCTAAAAACTTGGTTCTCCCTCACTGAATTATTTTTTTTTGTTGATTTAACACGTGACATTGTGCAATACCTTGTTGAACTTTCCTGTTAGTCCCCTTTTAAAGTAAATTAAGAGGTGTAAATTCTTACAAAAGCAATGATTTATAAGAAATGATTTACTTTTACGAGAACTCATCATATTTTTTTATTTTCCATGATATCCGAAATCTCCCCCAAAAACATAAACCTCCACTCCTACTACTAAGTGAGCAGTCTAGTGAAAGACTTTCAAGCGTATGTTTACTTAATTTCAATAATATATATTGCAATCCAGTCATCCTACTAGAATTTCTTTTCAGCTGAACAATAGTTTTTGTCCAGCCGGCCAACTTGTCTAGGGGTCAGCGTGCCTGACTACGGATAGGGAGGTCTTGGGTTTGAATCCCGGTTCAGGCATGGATGTGCTTGCTCTCTCTATCCTGTCTTTGTCTTTTATTTGTAAGTGTGAATCAAGTATGGATGATGCCTACCCTATAAATGGGTCCCTATGGCATGTGTGAGGGTGCGAATGTGGCCCACCTCCTGTAACGAAACCCGGGGCAACGCCTCAGTGGCCAAGAGGTCACTGTGTCTGGCCGGTTCCTTGGTATCAGAGAACAATAGATTAATAGACTCTGTTGCAATTACAACTGTCTACAATCTGCCATTGGAAAAAAAATTTTTCTCCAAGTGTCAGTTTAAGTCATTACCTATTTAGACAATTTTCCCCAATCTTCTTCACGAAATTTGGACAGCCCAAGTTTTCTTTCATTTTCATAAATGTATCATTTAAATTTGAGCTTCAATTTAACCAGATTGTTGTATGTGAAATTATTTTAATTGTCTGTGATGTTATTTAATGACATAACAGATAACTTGTATTTAGTTATAATTTTGAGAACTGCTGAAATTTCGAGCTGATATGGTGGGTTTCTTCCAAATATTTTACAGTGTGTATAAAAATCTCTTACTTTATGCAATACAAACAGCAACTTTAAAGAAATAAGGCCCTTACTTATTTCCTCTTTCAAAAATTTCTCAGAACATTTATACAATTAAATTTTTTAGACTTGTATCTTAGAAATTTTTTGCTTCGTCATAAGAATAAGAGAGAATGAAATTCGAATTTTTTTTTATAATATTATTCTCTGAACTTTCCTTCGTAATACAAATTTATAGTTTATAGATAATTGTAAAAGAAACATTATAGTAATTTTGTAAACCAAAAAGTGATTTTAATTTAATTTGTTAGTGTTATTTTTAAGTAAATTTAAAATTTAAAACATCTACTGTTTGAAGCTACAGCAATTTACTTCCCTTTAATGGTTCATTTGAAAACTATAACTCATCTTAGTTACGATAATTTTTAAAAGTTTTTCATTTTCGGTAATGTAGTATTGAAATGATTGATATCTCAGAACAAGACCAATGGCGTGATGAACATGAAATATGGATCACATTACCCCACAGTTGGTGACAAATAAAATAATCATTTTCTTAATGCACAAATATAAGAAAACTTCTATCCTTAACTGACTGATAAATTGTATACTTAAAGCCTTAGATAATAAGGTAAATTAGTATATCGCAGTAGATGAAAATGACCTTTTGAAACAGAAGAAAAGAAGGGGTAAAAAACCTCTCCCTCCAAAAAATACTTTAATTCTGATCCACTGCTAAGCACGTATATCTTTCGTTGGTTTAATGATCCCTCCATTAATATTTTGTGAACGTTTGGCAGCTCAGATGTCGACCACTCATATGACTGTTGTTCAAAATGTCTAACAGTTAACTCTGCTCAGTGGCCTCCTTAGGCCTAAATGTAAACAGCTGAAAACGCATTGCACTATTCACTATATTCAGAATGTATATTTAAAGACATTTTTTGGCAAATGTGTTGTAAATATGAGGAAACTAAAATTTTTAGTTGCTTTTCAAAGACCACTATTAAAAAAAACAAAAACAAAAAAACTAGTCAGTAACAGTTACAATTTTCAGATTTTAAATATATAATTGAGTTCTTGGTAATGAAATGAGAAGAAGTATTCAGGTAATAAAATGAGAAGAAGTATTCAGGTAATAAAATGAGAAGAAGTATTCAGGTAATGAAATGAGAAGAAGTATTCAGGTAATGAAATGAGAAGAAGTATTCATAAGAAAATAGGAAAGTTTAAATTGTTTCCCATGCATTTATATAGGTATCATACACTGAAAACTATATTATTTTTAAAACGTTAATAGAAATTTAATTGAATTCAAAAGGTGATGATTAAAGTTCTAAATTAATACTATTTGTTACTTTTTTTTTAAAGTTATTCACTTTTGAAGTCTGCTACGAATTAGAACTAAACATTTTGAGATCAATTTCAGTTTTCGATAAAAAAAAAGTTTTAAATAATTTCAATGATGTTGTAGATGGGAAAATAAATAATTTCAATGATGATGACATAGCATGTAATGTATCTTTAATATCTATCCTCAAATATTGGATATACAGTTAAAAATTGAATCTTCGGATTTAATTTGAAAATATACCAACATAATTGTGTATTTCGCATATTCTTTTTATTATGTGTTTCCTGGTTATTTAAAAACATTCTTATATGAAAGATTGTTCTAGATCAAAGTATATTGAGATCTCAATTTTTTTTAACTTTCAGATTAATGTTAAAAAAAATTGGTTATGAGACACACATTTTAGAGGGCTTCCGATATTCAAATGTGTTAAAATTGTTGTAAGCCCTTTAGTTTCTCATCCTGCTATGTTCATGGGCACGTACTTCCTTTATTGTGAACCATTTTCCACTTTTTCCTGCGTTTCCACCATTTAACTAGTGAAATAAATCAAATAACTCATTAGACAGTTAATTTAGATTTCTACCAACAGATGTCGCCAGTTTTTAAATAAATCGTGGCATTTGAACTATTTTGTATTTACTGTTCTAATTTCGATATATTTGAGCTATTGCTGATCAGAAGTAGCTGCTAGAAAGTGTTCAGCGATTCACAGAGTATATTTCTTGATAATTTATCAGATTTTAAAAGAAAATTTATATATATATATATAGTTTTGATTATGATACAATTTTTTTAGTGATGTTGCATTATATTTTTAAAAGCTTTATATATTTTACTTTTTTATGCTGTCTAGTAAATAATATAAATAGAAATCAACTTTAATTAATAGAAATAGAAATTAACTTTAATTCGATTAAAAATAACTTAAGCAAATTTTTGAAATAGAGTGAGAGAAATTTGTTTCTCTGACTGCTTCATTTCTCATAATAAAAACTGACACCTTTTTTTTTTATCTATTTAAAAAGCTTTTTATAAAAGAAGAAAAGTTCATATTTCAATTCTCCAACAAACAGAGATTAAACATTATACAAAAATACACATAAAAGAAAAAAATTAAATTTTTATTCTCCGATAAATATATAGAATTAAAATATGCAAAAATTTCTATGCTTATACTTATATTATTATTATATAATTAAGCAAAAAAATCACAAATGGTACACAAACTCAGCAGTCAGAGAATTAATTAATTTTTCTATGACTATAGTAGATTTCGATGGCAGTATACATTTATTTATAAAAATTGTAATTCTAATTCTAATATCAGATAATTCTTTAAGCATTATTGTCGAAGTTTCAGATTTTTTCCTGGAATCTAATCTAATTGCTTCCGAATACAGTGTGACATACAATGAGATTTGCTGCTTCATTAAACAGGGGGTTTGTTAATGAATCCCATTGACTTTCAGTAAAGCATTCTTATTTAGATAAATAATCCGAAACATGGAAGACACTTTTTGTCAATCATTCAATGGAATTTAATTACTTTGATTAGCTCACTCAACTAATTACGATTTGAAAACAAATAACCCACTCAAAGCATTTTGATCTCAAATAATTGAAAACAAGAAATACGAGACAAATTCCATTGGAATTATGGGGCTTGTTACTGTGATTTATAATAGTTAATCATTTCCACTTCTATATATATATATATATATTTCCAATTATATTAACTCTTTCTCTCATTCTCTTGATTTTCATTTCTTCCAATTTTCCGAGGAAGTAATTCATGCACTGTGATTGCTTATACATATATGTATTTATCTTAATTAAATTAGTTATTTAATGGACTGAACTTAAACTTCATAAATATTAATATTAAATATTATTTAATGTTCGCATTTTGTAATAAATTACAAAATTAAGTGATTGTTATATATAATTTAAAGAGTAAAGAAATATCTTATTGAGTATGTATGTCGTTGTTTTAATGTAATATGAAAGTTAAATGTTTTATTATACGGAGTTGATAAGAAAATCACTTGTCTTTATTATTTGAAATATAAACATTGCTAAATACATTAAAAATATGGAAATAGCTTTCGTATACATAATTGCAATCTATAATTTTATGATTTAGTTTATTTTCCTAAAGTGCTATAGACAACATTTTGTAAACAAAAGTAAACAGAAGAAATAGCAGATAACGATGATTACTATTGTATATAATTTCTGATCTAGTACGTAATGCGTTTTTCATTTAATAATGTAAACAATACGAATAATAAAATGAATGTTCAGTGTATATAGCTGTTTAATTAATAATTAATACTATCGTTTGAGTAATATAAGCATAATAAAAATAAAAACAATTTGTACTATTTATACAATAGAAAACCTATGCGATTAATCACAATAACTTTACTTAGGGCAAATTTTGCTCTTTCTTTAAGGCGAATATACTAAAATTTAACAGAACAAACTTACTAGTTGATAAATATTTCTTAAAATATTAAAATTTTTACAAAATATTGAATTCAAAGAAAATTTTTAAAAGAAAAAGTTAATGCCTACTTGTATGAATATTTTTACATTTAAAAAAAACTTTTCTTTTTTAAATAAATAAATAAAAATATGTGAAGAAACATATGATGCAAAATTATTAAATAACAGTGTTAATAAATCTATAAATAAAACGGAACATTTAATTATTATGTTACAAATGACGAACAATAGCATTTAAGCCATTTCTTCACGGTCCTTCCACCCCTCAGGGGGTTTACCTTCTTTAGGTAAACACGGGTGTCACAATCCCGAGGTACCCTAGTGATCTTTCCTTTTCTTTATTTTCTTCTTTCCTCTACTCTTCTGCTTTTCCTTCCTTTTCTCCCTCATTGTGGTTTCCTCGAAAGAGGTTGAGGGCTCCCCTTGAGTAGCTTTCGCCGCTCTGTTGCTATTAGCTACTCTTGAGGACTAAATCACCCACGTGTTTGCCGTGCGTGGAGACCCGTGTCCTTGGAAAGGAGGATCCTGGTAATTGAGGCCTCCTGAGACCAACACATTGCTTTGGCCTCTGCTTCAGGTAAACGGGAGGTGTGTTGTGGTCCTCAGCACATCAATCGGCTTTATGGATCAAGCGATCGGTACATCTACTGGGTGACTCGTTAAGGGTGGAGACCACTTCAGGGATGTACTGTGAGCGTATAGGACCTGGCTAGCACTGATGTAGGAAACCTACATCCCTCGTTGGGCTCCGTGGTGGGTGGTGCCGTCAGGTCCCGAAATTAATCTCTCTCCTACATGGATAAATCTTCTGCTTCTCTCTCACGAGAGCAACAATTGTTGATGTGCTCGGCAAAATTTTTTGTCGTGAAAAAAAACGAAGGGACATTTCAGTTTGTGTCTCCTTTTCTTATCGAAAAGAGCATTACTGGTTTTTTAGGTGAGGTAAAATGCATGAAAAAATTAAGATCTGGTGACATTCTAGTTGAGACAGCTTCAGAAAGGCAAGCAGCACTGATTTTGACAATGAGAAAGCTTGGTGATATTGACGTAACCGTCTCACCTCATGGGAACTTAAACTTTTCTCGTGGTGTGATTTCTGCTGAGGACTTATTTTACACGCCTACGGAGGAGATACTAGATAATCTAAAGAGTCAAAAAGTCTGTGAAGTAAAACGTATAACAATAAAATAAGATGGCATCGTGTTGAATACGAAACATCTTATTTTAACGTTCGCTACTCCAGACTTACCGCAATACGTGAAAGCTGCGTATATGCGTTGCTCCGTAAGACCTTATACGCCAAATCCGTTACGTTGTTTTCAATGTCAACGATTCGGACATTCCAAAATAGCATGCAGAGGGAAGCTCACATGTGCCCAGTGCGCAGACGTTGGCCATGACTTCATTACCTGCACAGCTAAGGAAAAGTGTGTAAATTGCAACGGTGAACACTCCGGAGACCGGAGAAAGGCTACCACGAGGGAGGACGCTTTTTCCCCCGCTGCTGATTTTTTCCAATTTTGATTGTGTTTTAATTAGTAGCTGCTGTAACTTTTTTATACTGTTCTATGCAGAAAAATTTTCTGTACAAGGTGTGAAAGTTTCTAGTGTCTACAACAATTACTAAATTTGTTATCAGTGAAAAACTAAAATAATACTTGAAACACCTAATATGGCTGACAAAATGACGCTTCCATTGTAAACAACGAACACCATTTAATAGCCATCGATCAGAGAGAGTGAGTCGGACGTTTCGCCCTGTTGTTGCAATATAAACCATCGGAGATTGATATTTTTAACAACATTGAACAAAGAACAGTCTACACTCTTCTTCGCCACCTAATTGGATAAATAAACCTAATTAGAAGTGAACATACTTCAGTTCAAACTTAGAGTTGCGGTTTTTCTAATGATTTTCAACTACTTGGACGGAAAAAACAACAACATGTCCAGCTAAATTAACAGGTAAGTGCCCAGATGCCTATATATTTCTATCCGCATGCTTATTCTGCACATTTTGACATATAGATTGCCAAGATAGGATGATTGGAGCGAAAGTTATGACATTTTATATTATGAAAATAATCCATGTTTTGCCAAATTTTTGTTAAAATCTTATTCTACTTTTTTTAATTACGTGCTAGTAACTTTTGCTCTAATCGTCCTATCAACTTGTTGTAATTTTAATATTGGAGTGGATTTTGATGAATTAAAAATATTTAACTTAATCTTATTGAACAATTAGATTAATTTCTGTAAATTTTTAAATCTCTTATATTTCTGTCACAAAACTGTGTTTTTTCATGAAAAATTTCATGAAAAGTTTCTTTAGATTGCCACAAATTCTTTAATTTTAATCAATCCACTCCAATCTTTTTATATTATTCGGAGTGAATTCCTGGGAGTCTTAAAATGTCCTTACTTTATGGAAATAATCATAAGTTAATAAATTATAATTAACTTAATTGTCTAGGAATTTGTTTATTTACCTCTTTTTTCCCCAAAGCTTCTTCTTTCTCCCCCAGTATTTTCTTAGCTGATGTGTTTTATTTTCCAAGTCCCCTTTTTCACTCAGGGCAACTCCCCCTTTACAGTTTGCGCTTAACCCTTTAGTTACCAAATTCCTATCCTTAATTAGCGTAATTGCAATTAAATTAATCAGCGTTTTTCTCGGCTCCTAATTGGAATACAGATCTGAAACTAATGTCTAAGTTTTCAGCTTCCATAGACGCTTCTTATGAGACTAAATAGAAGTAGTTAGCATTAATATTTTTTTTTTTTTATTATTTTATTATTTTTTTTTCTCTAATTTAAAATCTAAGTTTTCATAAGTGTATCGCGTAAAAGCTTGGTAATCTCACCAATTAAGCTATTCCATTGTGTGTTCTTACCTTTATTAATATGTACTTGTTGCCTTCAACATTACAATATTGTTTATTTACAATAAAGTTTTTATTAATTTTATTTTACCTTATCCCTTAATTTCCTGCATCCTTGTGTAAGTGTGCATAAATATTGTGTTTTTTCCCAGCTAGCGGCTATCAGGAATTCGCTCCACCCAATATGTCAGATGTGCGGGGGCATGGTGGGGGGAATGGGGGCAACTGGTCACTTCCATTCTTTATGATTATCACTCCTACCAATACCAATTCTTCCCTTTAAAAATACAGAATAAGAAATCTGCCGAATTACCAAACCAAATACAATCACCACTATGTCGTCACAAGAGCAAACACTGAACTTGAAAGCCTGTAACCCTACAAGTGCTACAGATATGACTGTCATACAATGCGAAGATTTAATCCCCAACACACCTGTAAGCCCAGCCCAGGGCAGCTATGTAACTGACGAGCAAGCCACAAATACTCCCCCTAGGCACACAGACAAACGCGTGTATACCGTGGATCTGGCTGCCAACAACCTCTTTGAAGATCTGGATAAAATACTGACCGCCAAAACAGGCGACAAATACTATCTTCCAGGATATAAACGCGCCCAAGCTCATAATCTACTTAGCCAACTTAAGGATTTGTTCAACAGGCAAAGGGCACAGGAAGAGCAGAACACTATGGAATTATTGTCCTCTCAAATAGAGCAAATAAACGACAATATTCAAACCATTAAGAACATACAAGAAGAAACCAAGCCTTAGTTGTGAATCAGCAAAACTTTCAAAAGTCGTCTAAATTATCTTACAAGTGAAGTGCTCAAGAAGCGCATAGAAACTGACAATAAAAACGGCACTCATAGTCAAACCGCAGGAAACCGAAAATGTGGAGACGCTTAAAAGTAATTTACTAAATCTAAACAGCGAAGTCTGCCCTAGGAAAGTTATCTGGGGCAAAGAGTTGCGAAAATTCAATGCGGCACGGTAGAAGCAAAGCATCACATAAAACAGCAACTAGCTAAGCATAAAATCAACTCCGAAGAGCCAGTTGATCAGCGCAGGAAGATCATCCTGCTCAATGTACCCAAGCACGTATGCGAAGATAACATAAACAAATATTTACAATCAAACAATTCAGAAATCCATCCAGACGCTAATATCGAAATAACAGAAATTAAATCACACCGAATTAATGAAAATCTTCAGCACTTAGTTATAGAGACCGATAAAGCCACAGGCTACTTGCTCATCAAGAGCAAAACAATATACATAGGATTTAATGCAGTCTACATAAGACCATATAGGCAAATAACTAGATGTTACAACTGCCATGATTATGGCCATATAGGAAAAAACTGTAAGTTCAGCAGAACGTGTGGTTATTGCGGCTACAGCCATGCTGAAGACGAGTGTAATGCCAAATATCCAGAGTGTATCAACTGTCTAGTGGCCAACAGGAATGGCGCCCACTACAATGCTAACCACACTGCATTCTCATCAAAGTGCTCAGTCTATAGATTACACTTGCAATAAATTAAAAAAAAATAATCAAAAAAATTTTAAAATGAATAGCACAAATGCCTCAGCTAACAAAAAGTGCAGCCATAAACATTGTTAACGGAGTTCCCGAACCGACTAGGACAAAAGTACAGTTATTCTCCAAATTAACCTCATGCGATCCAGTGCACCTACTGATCAGTTACAAGTTATCGCTAACAGTCATAATGCCAATGTTTTCATCATACAAGAGCCAAATACTAACAAGAACAACAAAGTCCTAGGCATTCCAAATTCATGGAATTACTGGCTTTCAAATAATGGAAAAGCGGGGATTATCACCACCACAAACCTGGATGCTGTTCTTCTTGGTCAAAAAGAATCAGTTGTTGCTGTTAAGCTAATGGTCAACCAAAGACCACTAACAATTATATCTGCCTACAGCCCTCCTAGTAACCACAGACAACGTGCAAGAGGGGGGAACCAACAACAGACATCAACGACACTCTAAATGAAGTTGAAAAATTCCATAATAATCTGGGAGCAGAGGACTACCTTATAGGAGGAGATTTCAACGCACACCACATCTTATGGGGGCTACAAGGATAACGACACCAGGGAGAGAAGTTACTTGATTTTATCATTGCAAACAATCTCAACCTACTCAATACCATGGGAGCCCCACCCACCTTTAATTCCTCCACACACGAAGGGTGGCCAGATTTGACGCTAGCCTCCAACACCAAGCTGGCAATGTCTTGCAGATGGGAAGTGTTAGATATCGAATCTCTAAGTGATCATCGGTATATTCAGGTTACCATGGATAAACCCCCAGATCAGCCAAAAGCTTACTAGATACAAGACTAAATATGGCAACCATCAACGCCTCTTAAAATTACTATCTCCCAGGGTCCCAGGTTTTCTAAACAGCCTGAAGAATTGCAAAACTACTGAGGAGATAGACAGCATAACGGCCGAAGTCCAAGAAGCTTTAATTGACTGCTGCAACAAAACATATAGAAAAGTCCAGCATAAGCACAACATCATGCCAAGCTGGTGGACCTCAGATCTTAACAATAAGAAGAAAGCCTTGAATCTCCAAAGAAGAACGGCGCAGCAAACGAATAATGACAGCAAGAAAGCACTGTTTCTAAAATATAAACAGGCCAAAGCCCAATATGTAAAAAGAAATAAGGAAAGCCAAAAGAACTTGCTGGCGTAACATCTGCTCAGCGGCCACAAATACATATGGAAAAATCTATAAGGCTACTTTCAAAAACACTGCCCCTCCTGATAATCTCTTCCAACACAGGCAGGCAAACAGGCGATACTACGCACTTCATGCGAAACAAATTCTCCAGGATTTATTCCCAATTCAACCAACAAAGAATAACCAACAGATCTTCCAAGAGGATAATCTAGAGCCAGACCTAAGTAGAAGTGAGCTCAGCAGAGTTATAACAACTACGAAATGGAAAGGCCCCTGGCTTGGATGGAATTGACAACATCATCCTCAAACATCTTCATCAACAAATTCCAGATCTCTTGTACACCTTATTTAACAACTGCTGGAAAATTTGTCACTTTCCTAAATGTCTAAAAATAGGACTCGTAAAACTCTACCATAAAAAAGGAAAAGATAGGCTTCAAACGAGCTCATATCGGCCTATTACACTCCTCCCAACGCTTGAAAAGTCTTGGAGAAAATTGCCACATTAAGATTAACATACTACCTGAAAGTAACAATCTGCTACACAATAACCAGTTTGGCTTTAGACAAGGAATGTCTGTTGATAATGCTCTTAACCACCTTATACGAACAATTCACGCAGCCAAATCCACAGCCAAACATTGTTCAATAATTACTCTTGACATCAAAGGTGCATTTGACTCTGCTCCCCATGGTTCTATAAGACAAGCCCTAGAACAGAAAAATTGTCCTGCTAGAATTAAGCTCCTACTAAATAGCAACCTAGACAACAGACTGGTAGCTATAAATACCAGCCAAGGCCTTGTCTTCCATCCCCAACAAATTGGTTGCCGCAAGGCTCCTGCAGTGGACCCATCATGTGGAATCTACTGGCAGATGAACCCTACAAATGGACTGGCCATCAGTTGGGAAATCTACTGATCCCAAATCCAGTGTCACATTACAGGCGTTTGCCGATGATTTCACATTTGTGGTGGCTGCCAGCAGTGAGAGAAAATTGGGTCTCTTTGCAACGGAAGCCCTGGCAATCTTCCATCAGTGGGCCAACAAACATCGGCTGAGAATTTCAATAGATAAATCCGCATATCTACTACTCACCAAACTACAGTGTGGTCCGCAGATATATTTTAACAATCAGAAGATCAAGAGGTCGCAAGCTATCAAGCTTTTAGGTGTCATTATAGATGAGAAGCTCAACTGGTCAAAACACATTAAATCCCAAGGAGCAAAGCCTCCAGAATTTACCAACAATTGCTCAGGCTGGCAGGCACTAGTTGGGGCTTCTCACAAAAGCAGAGGATCCTACTTTACAAGACTATTGCCGAGAGGATTATTGCTCATGGGTCCCTTGTCTGGGGGCGAGATCTTAGAGTCAAAAATCAGTTACTCTTGAATAAAATACAAAGGCAGTTTCTATTAAATGTTACTGGAGCGTTCAGAACAACAGCTACCTCTGCACTCCAAGTTATAGCAGGCATCCTGCCCCTGCATGTGCAAATTAGTAAAGAGGCCCAGCTTAAGTATTTGTTTAACTCCAGTGGAGACCATAATATCGAGGTCAAAATAGCCAAACTGTCCATCCATCCTGGAAAGTATAACGTTGACACCAAGATCAAGTTGAATATGGAAGACCACCCAAATCTCAATGATGGAATGTACCACATCTTTACAGATGGCTCGAAAATAGAAGAAAGATTGGGAGCTGCATTTGTGGTAATCCACAATGGAAATATTGAGCATACAGAGAAATTTCCATTTACAACAATAACACGGTCTTCCAAGCGGAACTATATGCGATACAGCAAGCGGTGAACTGGGCAACCAGCGGAGCCAAAAATGTACTATATGGTCTGACAGCCAATCAGGGATCAAGGCAATCGGCAACCCTTCCACCACCAGCCCACTTGCAAGATCAATCTCAGAACATCCTCAATACAACCAACTCTATAAAGCTGTCTTGGATCAAGGCCCATGTTGGTCTTGAGGGCAACGAAATTGCAGACAGCTTGGCCAAAGAAGCAACCTCTCTTCAGGGTCCGTACGTGTCACTACCAACCCCGCGCTCATACTATAAAGAATCACTACCGAGGAGGCTTATAAACATGGCAGACCAATTGGGACCAGGCAACAACAGGAAGACCAGTTTACGAAGTTTTGCCAAAAGTCACCCAAATTCATCAGTGCTGGCCTAGACAGGTCACCTTATTTGTCACCGGGCATGGGCCATTTCCATCCCTACTTATTCAGAATAGGCGTGCTACCGAATGATTACTGTGCCTGTGGAGATGTGGGTAATCCAATACATTATGCAAACCATATGTCCGATAACCAGCTCGTGGCACTTCACTAAGCCGAGCACCCATTTAATCAAGGAATGGACAAAAACCTGGTAACGAACAGCTATGCTAGGTCCAAGCTAATAGCACTTGTAAACTTCCTAATAGACCATAGAGACCTCTACATTCCAAGCTACAATGAAGACGAAGAGGAGGACTAAATAATTCCGGAACCATAGATGTGCAACTGCTTCCAGCATCTGTAGCTACTATGATATCCACTAATCTCTTTTCCCTCTCCATAAACTACTTAACTAAGTTACACCAATTATTAAGTTACTTAGGATCAGCCTACTTTCTAAATTTTCCTGTTTTAATTGAATTTCTCTCCTTATCCAAACCGTACACCACAACTGCCATAATTATCATAAACTGTGCCAAAATAGTTTTAATACTGTACAACCAAAGCCATCTACATGTCATGTCCTATGACACTGCTCTAATTTCTAGATAGCCCCAATTCCTAGTGCTCTAAGGAGCATTATTAATTAATTTATTTTCTATTTAGACAGCAATTGATACCCACCTTCTCCATTGTTAGTGATGCTTTGATACTTGACCCTTCTCTAGTGCCAAAGGCTAAAGTACCTATTAAGAATAAACTACCAGAATTTGTAAATTTTATATTGATGTCATTTACTAGATTCTCCCAGTGGATGATCCACTGCCTCCTTGTGCTTAAGCTATTTTAAGTATTTTTGTAATCCTTTGTTGAATTTCTGTAAATTTTGTCCAATGTCTCTCTTTACTACTCTCACTTGTTTGCACCCATACTCTGTCACTTACCTTTTAATTGTTCTGTTTGTTTTGTTCCAATGATTGTCTGTAAATTTTGTCTTTGTCCCAATTTGATCTTACCAATAGTGTAAACTCACACACAGTTACTCACCTTGTATTTGTGCTGTCTAGTAATGTTTATCGCCCACATTAAACTAGTCCAATGGGGACAGCTAAAGGCAACTGACGGATACCCTCCACTAGCGTGTGAAGTTGTTGCGTTTTTGGAGCTTAGCTGCTGCAGCGGCGGTGCCACTTTCTTTTCTTCTTTCCAGCAAGTCCCATCTAAACTGGTAGAACCCTTCTTGGGTTAGGTACGGGGGACTTTGCTGGTGTATACTATACGGTGAACACTCCTCCTTTTCTCGACAATGTCCAATATGGCAGATGGAGAAAGAAATCACATTAGTCAAAGTTAAAAATAAGGTTCCTTACCCGGAAGCTAGGCGAATTGTTCTATCACGTACTCCACAGATAGGTGTTAGCTACGCTGCTGCTGTCAAGAAGGTCACCAAATCATCCAGCACTCAAACAGAAACCGAGTCTCTTACAAGTGTAAAATTAAATCCAAAACCGAATGGTTCAAAAGTCACCTCACCAGAAATAACCAAAAGAACTTTAGCAAAATCTAAAGCCCTAAAGGCAAGAAAACTAAAAATTGCGAAAGAAGGCTCTAGAAAGTCTTTAACATTTAAAAAAGCTCTTATGTCTTTGGATGCAGACACTGTGAAACTGCATCCTTCAGATGATGATTTACTTTCTGAAGATTCATCTGAGATGACGTTGAGCAACAGTGATAAAGGCTAGAATATATTCCATTAATGTCTTTCTTTGTTTCCTGGAATTGCCGTGGTTTTTGTCTCGCATCAATGACATCAAATCCATTATCTCTCACTTTAACCCCGCATGTGTGGCTCTCCAGGAGACATTCCTGAGCCCCACTGTTGTCACCAAAATACGTGGGTTTCAATGCTTTAGAAATGATTATGGTGGTGATGCTGCTGTGTCTGGTGGAGTTTGTATAATTACATCAAACAAATATCCTAGTACAGCACATCAGTTAAGAACTACACTCCAGGCTGTGGCTGTGAGAATCTACACCACATGTCTAATTACGGTTTGTAGTCTCTACTTACCACCGAATGATGTCATCCAAGCAGAGGAACTGAATGAATTAGTTGAACAACTCCCAACTCCATTTTTATTGCTTGGTGATTTTAACGGACATAGTTCCTTGTGGGGTAATAGTGATACGAATTCTCGCGGTCGTCACATAGAACAGTTTATTTCTGACAACTGTCTCTGTCTGCTCAATACCGACGAGAAAACATATTTCCACGAACCTACACGGACATTTCACTCTCTTGATTTAGCTATTTGTTCTCCATCACTCCTGCCATTGCTGAATTTGCAGTTGGAAATAGCCTCTACAATAGTGATCATTTCCCTCAATCGTGTCTCAGGCTGGAAGTAATAGTGTGCGTCACAAACCACCTAATTATGTGTACAGTCGAGCCGATTGGAAACTTTTCACGCAATTGGCTATGATTAGCGAAACAAGAGTTAAAACAGATGTGATAGATTATGCCGTTAAATATGTCACCGACACAATAATCAGAGCTGCGGATGTTGCTATCCCTAAAAATTCCATCATTCCACATAAACACAGGAAACCTTGGTGGAATGAAAAGTGTCAACTCTCCTATAAGAAACAAAGGAAGCAATGGAATATATTCCGAAGATACCCTACTACGGAGAATCTTGTTGCTTTTAAAAAAGCCAAAGCTGAAGCTCGAAGAGTTAGACGTCAGAGTCAAAGAGAATCTTGGATTCGCTACGTGTCGTCAATCAATTCATCGACAACAAGTCAACAATTATGGAGGAAAGTTAAAGCAGCCAATGGTATTTATCAGGATTATTCCATTCCTGTATTAAAAACCGGAGCTGCAATACACTCCTCAGCGGTAGATATTGCTAATGTCATCGGTGAAACCTTTGCTAGTGTTTCCAGCTCTGATTCGTATAATCCTACTTTTCTAAGGATTAGAAGAATCGCTGAGCGGACACATCTAAGCTTTCATGATCGACATCTTCTACCCTATAATTGTGATTTTGAACTGTCAGAATTGAAGTCTGCTTTATCTAAAGCAAGCGACACTAGCCCAGGACCAGATTTAATCTCGTATCAAATGCTCCGTCATTTAAATCATGATTCTTTGTTAAACATACTTTTATTGTTTAATAGAATCTGGACTGAGCATGCTTATCCTACTTCATGGAGGGAAGCGATAGTGATTCCAATTTTGAAACCTGGCAAAGATTCATCTGACCCTCTGAGTTATCGTCCAATAGCTCTCACGAGTTGCTTGTGCAAAACGTTTGAGCGTATGGTCAATGCTAGACTCATTTACATCTTAGAGAAGAATAATTGCCTACCCCTTCAACAAAGCGGATTTCGAAGAGGACGATCCACTATTGACAACATAGTAGATCTGGAATCCCAAATTCGAAACGCTTTTGTGAGGAGAAACCATCTTGTTGCAATTTTATTCGATATTGAGAAAGCATACGATCGTACGTGGCGTTATGGTGTTCTCCGTAATATGCATAATCTTGGATTTAAGGGTAATCTTACAATATTTATACAGAATTTTCTAGCTACTAGGCTATTTAAAGTACGTATTGAAGTACACTTTCCAATACTTTTACTCAAGCTGAGGGTGTCCCTCAAGGTAGCGTTTTAAGCGTAACCCTTTTAACCTTTTCATCAATAACATACTTCACCAATTACCACCTTCTGTTCATAGGAATTTATATGTTGATGACTTACAAATTTCATATCAGGGTTCAAACATGAATATAATTGAGAGACAATTGCAAACAGCTGTAAACAATCTAACTACTTGGTGTGAACGAAATGGTCTTAGTATATCTCCTAGTAAGAGTCACTGTGTCCATTTCTGTAGGAAAACTAGTCTTCATCCCGATCCTGTGCTTCACATAAGCAATAGACCTATTCCTGTGGTAAACGAGATAAAATTCCTCGGTGTAATTTTCGATAAGAAGTTAACTTTCCTTCCGCATACTTTATATCTGCGGAAGAAGTGCGCAGATGCTCAATATCCTCAAGGTGTTGTCTAATACATTTTGGGGTGCAGATCACTTCATTGCTCCGGAATTTACCAATCAATCATTTTATCTCGTATTGACTATGGTTGTGTTGCTTATGGATCGGCTAGATCTTCCATTTTACGTAGATTGGATACCGTCCACCACTCTGCTTTAAGGATTTGCTGTGGAGCATTTCGTACATCACCCGCCCAGAGTCTATATGTAATTTGCCAACAGTTGCCATTAGACCTGCGGCGGATACAGCTGTCTCTTAATTATTATTCAAAAATCATGTCCTCAACTCATCATCCCTTGCGTTCCACGATTCCAAGTGCTGCTCTTAAGAGATTATATAATGCTAGACCATCAAGCATTCCACCTTTTCTCTGTCGTATAAAATCTATTATTTTGCTTTCTGACCTATGTGATGTCCGAATCGAGTCTACCGACCTTTACGCACATTCACCTTGGTACAATCCACATTACTGTGTTAAATCCCTTTGGTAAGAATAAAAAATCAGACACAAGTACTGCTATTCTTCAACAGCTTTATTCATTCCATCGCTGTCAGTACACTATGTACACTCCAATATTTACGGATGGATCCAAATGTCCAGGATCAGTTGGCTGTGGAGTTTATTTTGATGATACCTCCTACAGTTATAGCCTTCACAAATCCTGCTTCATCTTCACTGCTGAGGCTACGGCTATATACACTTCAGTTGGTAACAACTAAAAATGAACGTAAATTTTGTGTGTACACTGACAGTATGAGTGTATTAGAAGCTTTGAGGAATAACAACTATAATTGCCATCCAGTTGTGTCTAAGATATTCAAATTAATTGATACTGTTACTAACAAGGGATTTGAGATACTGTTTTGTTGGATACCAAGCCACATAGGAATAGATGGCAATGAGAAAGCTGATGCTGCCGCTAAATCTGCAGCTACTTCCATTTTGCCTTCAATACCATCAATGGACATGAGAAAAGGATTTAAACATTTCATATATTCTCTTTGGCAGGAATCCTGGGACCTGCAAGTCAGCAACAAACTCCATTCCATATTTTCATACATCATTCCATTACCTGTTTTATCTCCACGAAGCGAAGACGTCAGACTGACTTCGTTTTCGAATTGGTCACACGCGTTTCACCCACAAGCATTTGATCTTGAGTGATCTCCAACCGTGGTGTGAAAAGTGTGATGAACCATTTACAGTATATCACATTTTAATTGTATGCCCAGATTTTAACCATCAGCGTTTTAGATATTTTAATAGTAACATTTTAACATTAGAAGATCTGCTTAGGAACCACCCCATTGCAACCTATTTGCGTTTTTAAAAGACATAGGATTTATGAATTTTTATCTGATTTAGAAATATTTTACTTAAATATAAAATTTTTAATTTTATACATGTGTATATTGTATGTTTACAAACTTTTAATATACATTTTAACTATATTTCTATTTTATACCTTTAATATACATTTTAACTATATTTCTATTTTGTACTTTTAATGTGCATTTTAACTATATTATTATTATTTTATACTTTTAATGGGTTTAAAAAACTGGTGTAAGCTATCTTGTGTTTGGCGCAGCTTGTCCTTATCTGGACCTTGCGCCATAAAAACCAACCAACCAACCAACCATCACGGTCCTTCCAATAATATTTGACAATGTCCCCATGTTGAAAAAGTACGGTACACATACTTCAATGTGCAAAAAAATCATTGATTGGTTAGAGTCAAACAAAACACAGTTTGGGGAATCCACCACTCTCATTCTATGTAGATGGTCCAGCAAGCAGCATGTTCAGTCAGTTCTCTAACGCCTTATGCCCTTTCAATTAATTATTATCAGTTAATTAATTATAATCTTTACATCTATGTCATTGTTCCATCTTAGCCATGGTTAGGAAGGAAAAAAACAAGTTTTGGACTTTTTTGACAGGTCCTAGTGGTAGGCTCATGTTTTTCAGAGTAGAAGATCCTTGATTGAATTCCCCCCTCAGGGGGTTTACCTTCTTTAGGTAAACACGGGTGTCACAATCCCGAGGTACCCTAGTGATCTTTCCTCTTCATTATTTTCTTCTCTCCTCTACTCTTCTGCTTTTTCTTCCTTTTATCCCTCAGTGTGGTTGTCTCGTAAGAGGTTGAGGGCTCCCCTTGAGTAGCTTTCGCCGCTCTGTTGCTACTAGCTACTCTTGAGGACTAAATCACCCACGTGTTTGCCGTGCGTGGAGACCCGTGTCCCTGGAAAGGAGGGTCCTGGTAACTGAGGCCCCCAGAGACCAACACATTACTTTGGCCTCTGCTTCAGGTAAACGTGAGGTGTGTTGTGGTCCTCAGCACATCACTCGGCTTTATGGATCAAACGATCGATGAATCTACTGGGTGACTCGTTAAGGGTGGAGGCCACTTCAGGGATGTACTGAGAGCGTATAGGACCTGGTTAGTACTGGTGCAGCTGGTCTGCATCCCCTTGTTGGACTCGGTGGTGGGTGGTGCGATCAGGTCCCGAAATTTTAACAAAACATTATGGAGAATAAAAAGCAATCTACTTTCCCACGGGAGCACCTTTTAGAAAACACTGAAACAAATTTTTTGGAATTAAGAGAAAGGAGGGTTCCTTTCAACAAGTTTCCCCCTTTCTTATACAAAAGGGAATATCGGGATTAATTGGTGAAGTGAAGAGTGTACGTAAATTAAAATTGGGTGATTTATTGGTAGAGGCTGCTAACTCTACACAAGCATCTATCCTGAGCAAAATTCGGATATTTGCAAACTTTGAAGTAACTGTCTCGCCTCACGGCAATCTTAATTTTTCACAAGGAGTAATTTCCGCAAGAGATTTGTTGAACTCGCCGACGGATGAGATACTCGAAAACTTGCAGAGTCAGAAGGTCTCTGCAGTTAAATGCATTACTGTCAGAAGAGATGATAAGATTATGGATACTAAACATCTCATTCTGACATTTGCGACTCCAGACCTTCCAGACAGCATTAAAGCTGCTTATATGAATTTGCCCGTTCGGCCTTACATTCCAAATTCCTTGCTTTGTTTTCAGTGCCAACGTTTTGGGCACTCGAGAGGTGCTTGCAGAGGCAAACTGACTTGCACACGTTGCGCAGCAGTTGGCCACGATAGCTCGAACTGCACAGCAAAGGAGACATGTGTCAACTGTCACAGTGACCATCCCTCCTACTCTCGAAGTTGCCCTCAATGGGTGCTTGAAAAAGAAATTACTACTTTTAAGGTGAAAAATTAATGTTCTTACCCTGAGGCTAGAAAACAAGTTACCTCTCGCACACCGCAGCCTGGTGTGAGTTATGCGGCCGCTGCAAAAAGAGTCACCAAATCGACTGGTACACAAACCGTGTCGATTTCACTTCCCTTTAGTAAATTACCCCAAACTTCATCATCAAGACCAAAATCTGTCTCATCAACTTTGAATAGAAGGAAAGCTCCTATAAATAAAACAAAAGTGACGAAGGCTTAAAAAAATAAAATCAGCAAAGGAGGGCTCAAACCGAACTTCCATATCCACCCGTAAAGCCTTGTTCCTGGAGGCTGACGCTGTTTATCTACACCCCTCGGACGAAGACTTATCTCTCGAGGAGATGTCAGATGATACGCTTTCCATCTCCGGGAAAGGAGCTTTTCAAAATAAACAATAACTTCTTTTGTTTGTTGGAACTGACATGGTTTGCGTTCACATCATGATGACATCAAGTCTATAATCTCAGCTTATAACCCCGCATGTGTTGCACTTCAGGAAACTTTCCTGAAGTCCAGCAATAACTTTTCCATGCGTGGGTTTAGAAGATTTAGAAAAGACTGTGGTGACGATAGTGCAGTGTTTGGAGGTGTTTGTATATTAACATCTAATACTTACCCCAGCACTGCCCATCCAATAAATACTACACTACAGGCAGTTGCTGTAAGAATTCATACTACATGCTTATTAACTGTCTGTAGTTTATATCTACCACCACATGATGTCATCCACCAAAAGGAACTGGATACATTAATAGATCAGCTGCCAGCACCATTTCTACAGTTGGGTGACTTTAACGGTCATAGTTCTTTGTGGGGAAATGATGATACTAAGTCTCGCGGTCGGCAGATAGAGCGTTTTATTTCAGATAACTGTCTTTGTCTGCTTAATACAGATGAGAAAACATATTTTCATGTACCCACAAGAACATTTCTCTCTCTCGATCTTGCCATCTGTTCTCCATCTCTTCTGCCATTGTTAAAATTAAATGTAGGAAATGATCTGCATAATAGCGATCATTTTCCTCTGGTCATCTCCCAGACTGGAGGTAGTAGTTTAAGATAACACTTAAATACTTAATTGTACAGTCGGGCAGATTGGAGATTATTTACGCAATTGGCAGTTGTTGATGATGAAATGGTTTTGATCAAAGATATTGATATTGCTGTTTGTAAACAAACAATTAAGTGTGCAACTGATGCATCAATACCTAAAAGTTCCTCCATACCACACAGGCATTGCAAACCTTGGTGGAACAAAGATTGCCAAGAGACATAAAAAACAGAGGAAGTTATGGGGGCTATTCAGAAGATACCCCACAACGGAGAATCTTATCGCCTTTAAGAGAACAAAAGCAATAGCTAGCAGAGCTCATCGTCGAAATCAGAAGGAATCTTGGTCTCGCTATGTATCATCAATAACTTCTTCCACGTCCAGTAAACAGTTGTGGAGAAGAGTAAAAGCAGCCAATGGAATCTATAGGGAATTCTTTATCCCTATATTAAAATCCGGAGCTGCTGTGTGTTCTTCTCTTAAGGACATCGCTAATGTTCTTGGTGAAACTTTTGCTAGCGTCTCAAGCAACGATTCTTACAGTCTTTTGTTTTTAAGGACAAAGAGTCGCGCTGAGCGAACACAAATTTTTTTCAACCATGGACAAGCTTTTCCTTACAACTGTGAATTTCGGATGTTGGAATTGAAGAGAGCATTACAGCAGGCTAATAATACCAATCCAGGACCTGATGAAATCAGCTATGAAATGATTCGAAATTTAAGTCCAGATTCCTTATCGAATTTATTAATTTTGTTCAATAGGATCTGGACAGAAAACACATTTCCATCATTTTGGAACGAAGCAATAGTGATTCCAATCCTTAAGACTGGTAAGGATCCTTCTATTCCTTCACATTATCGACCAATAGCTCTGACGAGTTGCTTGTGTAAGACTCTCGAACGTATGATCAACGCCCGTCTCGTATATGTCTTAGAAAAATATAAATACATTCATATTAATCAGAGTGGCTTAAGTAAAGGAAGATCCACTCTAGATAATATTACTCTTCTGGAAACGCAAATCCGCAATGCATTTGTGCGGAGAAATCATCTGGTTTCCATTTTCTTCAACATAGAGAAGGTTTACAACCGTACATGGCGTTATGGAATTCTTCGTAGAATGTCTGATTTTGGCTTTAGGGGTAATTTGCCGATATTTAACCAAAATGTTTTACGCTCCCGTGGTTTTAAAGTTCGTATTGGTACTGTTTTGTCCAATACTTTTAACCAAACTGAAGGTGTTCCTCAGGGAAGTATTTTATGTGTCAACCTTTTTAATCTTCATATAAGTATCATACTTCATCAACTTTCATCATCTATGCATGGTACATTGTATGTTGATGACCTGCAAATATCTTGTGAAGGGTCAAACATGCGTTTAATTGAGAGACAACTACAAACATCTGTTAATAAATTAGCTGCATGGTGTGCTGAGAATGACCATACACTATCTCCTAGCAAGAGCAAATGTGTCCAATTCTTCAGGAAGACTAGCCTCCACAATGATCCTGTTATTTGTATAAACAACACACCTATACCAGTTGTCAGTCAGATAAAATTTCTCGGAGTGATATTTGACCATAAATTAACCTTTCTTCCGCATGTTTTACATTTGCGGAAGAAGTGCGAGCGATCACTCAATATCCTCAAGGTGCTTTCAAATACATCTTGGGGTGCTGATCGCACGTCACTCCTCCAAGTTTACCAATCATTAATTTTATCTCGACTTGATTATGGTTGTGTTGTTTACGGATCCGCTAGACTTTCTGTTCTACGCAGACTGGACATTAACCATCATTCTGCTCTGAGAATAAGTTCAGGCGCACATCACCCGTCCAGAGTCTTTATACAATATGCCAACAATTACCTTTAGACATTCGACGTATGCAGCTGTCTCTCAATTACTATTGTAAAATTATGTCTAACCCTCATCATACATTATATTCTTCTGCTCTTACTTCTACTCTGAAGAGGATATATGATGCTAGACCATACAGCATCCAACCCTTCCTCACTCGAACAAAAAATCATTTATCCTTTTTTGACCTATGTGATGTCCGATTTATTAAAACGGACATATTAGCACATCCACCTTGGTATGATCCACAAATATTGATAATTAATCCATTTGCCAACTGTAGAAAATCGGACACAACCTCTGCAATTTTCCAACAGCTCTATTATTCACATCGCTGTCAGTATTCTTCCTACACGCCAATATTCACGTATGGTTCAAAAACTGCAGGACATGTCGGCTGTGGTATTTTTATGAACAATAATATATATAATTACAGCCTTCATGCTTCCTGCTCCATCTTTACAGCTGAAGCTACTGCAATTTATAAAGCGCTTCAGCTCGTGAGTATTGTAAATTCTCATTTCTTTTGCGTGTATACTGACAGCTTGAGTGTATTGGAAGCGTTGGGAAATTCGAATATTCACTGTCATCCGGTTGTGTCCAAGATTTTCCAAATAATGGATTCCCTTGCGGGCAAGGGGTATGATATCAAATTTTGTTGGATCCCAGGTCACGTAGGTCTCGAGGGAAATGAAAAGGCAGATGCGGCTGCTAAAGCAGCATCAACTCTAATGCCATCATCCATCCCCCTTCCAGATGTGAGGAAGTGTGTTAAAAATCTTGTCTATTCCCTCTTCCAGGAGTTTTGGAGCATGCAAGTCACCAACAAATTGTGCGCCATTTTTCCATATCTCATCTCATTATCAGTTTTACCGCTACGAAGTGCTGATGATAGATTAACTCGCCTTCGTATCGGACACACACGTTTCACACATAGACATTTGTTTCTAAACGAATTAAATCCTTATTGTGAAACGTGTGATGAGCCATTCACTGTTTATCATATTTTAATTTCATGTTGCAAATTTAACCAACAAAATTTACACTTTTTTAATTGTGATATTTTAACCTTATATAATTTGCTTGGGGAACCACCCCACAGGAACCCATTTGCCCTTTTGAGGGCAATAGGTTTTTTACATTATATTTAATTTGTATAAATTTTAAAATTATATATATATTTTCACATCTCCTTTTTGTATTTTAAATTTGGATTTTAATATATATATATTTATAGACTGATTTTTGTTTTTTAAAGTTTTAATGTGGCTTGGGTTTCCAAAAAAAAATGGAAAATAAGCAAATGAAATGTAATTTGAAGCAGAAATGAATATCTGCTTCAAAATTTAATTTTGGCGCAGCATGTCCGCTTTTGGACCTTGCGCCATAAAACCCAACCAACCAACCAACCTTGATTGAATTCCAGCCATGGGAAGATAACTGTGCATTTTTGAATTCTGTATCAGTATCCGTCGGTATGGGTGTGGAATTTTAATAGATTTTTTCCACTATAGGATGAGAATATGTGCGGCTCTCTATGAAAAGTCAAGTAAGAAAAAATTCCACTGGAAATGCTTTTGTTTCTGACACCAGATTTCAGATATTAGCCTAATCTCTTCGTGGTTGCAATGGAATATAATCCGTGGAGGATTAGAAAAGGAAACTATCGTATCATAAAAAGAGATAATTAATTCCCCCCCCCGCAAAATGCCATCAGAATAAAAGATTGAAATGATGTCAAACTCCAATAATTTATAGTTATTTTCATGGGATTCACACATGATTGGTTTCGAAGGAATAAAAATTGTATTGCTGTCACTCAAGCTGTTAGCATAAATATGGGGTAATAGAACAAAATTTTCAAAAAAGGCACAAAAATGCAATCAGGCTTTTATCTCTGGGGATGAATCTTTTCAATGGATAATCCAATATAGTGTTCGCCAATGAATTGCAGCGATAGAAATTTTATGAAAAAATGTATTTATTACATTTTCTTTTCCAGGAACCTTAGGTACTTTCAATTATGTCCTTAACGCTCATGTTGAACACAATTGAAAGTATCTAAGGTGTCTCAGAACCTAGTACCACTGAAAGTGCCGAACCTAGTACCACTGAAAGTGCCGAACCTAGTACCACTGAAAGTGCCGAACCTAGTACCACTGAAAGTGCCGAACCTAGTACCACTGAAAGTGCCGAACCTAGTACCACTGAAAGTGCCGAACCTAGTACCACTGAAAGTGCCGAACCTAGTACCACTGAAAGTGCCGAATCTAGTACCACTGAAAGTGCCGAATCTAGTACCACTGAAAGTGCCGAATCTAGTACCACTGAAAGTGCCGAACCTAGTACCACTGAAAGTGCCGAACCTAGTACCACTGAAAGTGCCTTAGGTACTTCGAATACACAAACTATTCAATGAAGTTGATATTTTATTTTAATATTATATATATATATATATATATATATATATACGTAGAAAATTTTTTTTTAGCTCTTTAAGTAAAATAAAATTAAATGACTTAAACAGTGCTCATTTATTTTCTCTCAATACAAATCTAAAAGTTGTTTTAGGGTAAACAAAAAAAAAATGTCAACAAAAATCCTACATCACCATCTAAAGCAAATTTAAACATACAGAAATTAAAAATAAGATGAAGAGTAAACACAGTTTACTCTATTGAATTATAAATATGAAGCGCTAAGTAATAATTTATAATAAGTAATTTATAATTTAACTAAATGAAATGCTAGGATCATTTCGTATTTCTATTCATCAAACCATCATTAGTTTTTCATAAAAGAAATCTCTCTGATTATCAAACTAATATTTTAACATGTCTATAGCTCCTTACTTTGTCTAGTGATCAGCGTGCCTGACTGCGGATAGTTAGGTTCGAATCCCAGTTCGGGCATGCATGTTCTTTCTCTCTCTTTTTTGTTTTTGCCCCTTTTTGTATGAATGGGTTTTAAATGGTTTGAGATGGTTTCCTACTCTATAAACGGGAACCCATAGCATGAGCGTACTGAGGAAGTCAGAATCCCAAACAAATTACCGTTCAGTTGGAGAAGTGAAGCAGCGCACCCCATAATGCCAGCCTATCTGGTACAAGACAATAACAACCTATCTGTAAGTGCCATTGTATATCTTTGCAAGCTGCATGTCCATCAAGCAAATCATAATAACCAGAATAGATTGAATCATCTAATCTTCTTTTTTAATTTTAGAACTGGGCGTGCTCAAGAAACGGTAAATTAGAAGATATAATGCAATATTCCCACCCTGTTCAGTTCCCTATTCCTGTGGGTTCCCATGACATGTGCATACTGAAGAAGTCTTACTCCACATCAAATTACCGTTCAGTTGATAGTGAAGAAGCGCACCCCATAACGAGAGCCTATTTGGCACAAGACAACAACAACTTATCTATAAGTGCCATTGTATATCCTTGGAAGCAGCTTCCCCATCAAATAAATCGTAATAACCAGAATAGATTCAATCATTATGATTTATATCAAAATATTTCTATAGGAAATATTTAGCCATCAATCAAATCTTCTTGAGATGATTTTATATTAACAATGCATTGCGAATTTCTTAAGAATAACTAGATCAAAGGATTTGAGAATCATGTGGAAAACAATACATTTCAGGTTTAAACAATGCACATTGTAAAATATAAAAGAAATATTCTAAGTTTTTGAAGTTATGTACAATACGCATCATACTTATAAGAGTCTAAACTAATGAAATTGAAAAGAAAATTGTATATGGAAGATCTAAAAGTAAGTAAAACACCTGAGCTAAGGAAGTTATGCACAGCATATTTTTAAAACTCAATAAATATAGTTCTTAACCCAACAAAGTGGCTGATAAAGCATATAATTCTACTTTTCAATCTCTCTCTCTCTCTCTCTCTAGCTATCTATCTAATCTATTTATCTATCTATCGATATCTATCTATATATATAATATATATATATATATATATATATATCATTGAAAACATGCAGGATTTATGCAGTGAGCAATGATCAAAGAGTTCAAGTACTCCATTACACATTTTCTTTACCATTTTAAATAAACAAATATATTCCATATGCTTTCTAGCTTTTTTTCATTTTAGTGCGCACAGTGTCTATTTCGAAACTGAGAACGCGATTCAGTTGAATATCATGTGGATTGAGCCTATGACTATTTAAAAATTCAATATATTAAAAATTCAAGGTAGTTCACACACAATGTCTTTCCTGTGATAGGAGGATTTGGTAGAGAAAGTGTGTCATACGTGGACCCCGTCACATTATCAGAGTTCCACATTATTGGCCAGATACTTGTGTTTTTGGCTTTAATTATCACTGTAGGCAACAAGAAACATTTTCAAATTTATATAAGCGAGTATTATGTGTTTTGCTTCTGTAATAAACACCATTTATTGTGATTTTCCGTAGTTGAATCTAAAGAAAATTAATTGAAAAAATAATAAACATAAAGAATATATAAAGTATGGCATTAGGGATTTAATCAGTTATCTTTACAAACTGAGAAACAACACTCTTGAAATGAAATAAAAGGGAAAAAATTGCGCTTGTACTAGTTATCTTGATAATTCTGTACTAGTTACATTAGCGCTTTTGAGAAATCCAACTAGACATTCATTATTTGCTTGGGTATTGTTTCAAAAGAAAAGCAGTTCTGTACAAGGAAATGGAAATGACAAAAGCAAGATTTTTAATTTTTTTATAAGGATTAGATTGTTTTACAGGATATGAGGTGTTTAATTCAGGTTAATCTGAATAGGTATTTTAAGAGTTTATAGCACTTATTTATTAGAAAAATGCTCTTGATTGTCACAATTATTTGTTCCGAATAATTGATATGGTCTTAAAAACTAAATTTCATCACAGTAAAAATGATCCGTTCTTGATTTTGGAGAATGTCAAATTAAAGAAAAGGAACAAAATTGTGGTTTGACGGCATTTTACATAAAAGAATGAACATGTAAAACGAATGCATTTTTCACACTGGATATGAAATTGTCTACTTTATTTTGCATAAAACATACTGATGCATTTCTGTAATTACATGATTTCAATGGAAATAATTATTTTAAGGAACCTCTGAGGAACCATTTATTAAGAGAATAAAGGTATAATTACTTTTGAGACAAAAAGCTCTTTCCGTGGTTTAGTTTGAGGTTACAACTAAACTTCAAATATTAAAGATTACTTAGATCTTTCATTAACTAAAAGTATTTGACATATTTTAACTCAGATTTTTCTTCCAAAGCTATCACTTAATGAGTATTGCAAATGAATATAAGTTAGTTAAATTAATTAGTTAAATAATCTCATTGTAATCATACTGAATGTCATAATGCATTTCTAATATTCACTTCGTAGCTTAATTTATAACATATTAGAAAGCGTTATTGAAAAAACATTAAGTGTTAAGATTTCGAAAAATTAACCACAGTCGAATTTGGGATACCAATTGTTTGTGTTAAAAAGGCATCGCAGTTCCCTCATTTGAAATGTGGCGTCATTTCTCAGTCTGTAAGCAAACAGTGATATTTGTTACAAATGTTGAGGATTTATATTGTGTACTGGGATAAATACTGTGGAATTGTAATAAATATTGTGAGGTCACCATCCTCTAGCTGAAGGACACCACTCTTCAAGGCAAAAGGTCTCGTGTTAGATCCCAGCCCATGTTGAACAATGGGATGTGGATGCTTGGCTTCTACCTTCTTCATGCACGTCTGTCCAAAGGAGTGCTTGCGAGTGTTCCGGGTTTCCTCACTTGCGATATGTAAATATGGCCTACTATCAATAAAAAGCCCTCGCGGAAGACAATGACTCAATGTTTGTTATAATATCTAATAACAGCTTATCTAATCCAATCTACTCTGAGGCAATGGCAACCATTTTTCCATGGGAGAGAATCTTCGATAAAAACCATCACTAGATTTAGGACCAGTCACTAACGAAATATGAAGATCCAGAGAGATGGCAACAGAACCTACCGTCTCTGCATTCGTTGCGATAATAATCCCCTAACACCAAAACACATTTTGGCCTGTTCAGCCATTTTAAGATCTCTGGCTCAGCTCAGAGAATTCCCCTTGCTCGACATAGAAAAGAGTTCCTACTCCGAAAGCATCAAACTGTTATCTATACACTCATGTTCATATTTAGTTCTCCCCATTGACATGGCACCAATTAACCAACAGCGTTCGACAATTTGGCATTCCCAAATGCAGTGTCAATGTTCTATTATAATCTGTATAGCTAAATAAGAACAAAAAGGTAAGATAGAGAAATGTTTAGAAAAAATGTACATAGTGAATTTATAACAATCATGTTGACTGATCTTAAAAGATAGATAATATTTAGTTGACTGCATTTGTATGTTGAACACTGCGACTATGTTTCCCTCAAGTCTATTCGGAGTTGAAGCTATGTGAATTCAACCTTATTTTGCTATAAATGCTCATTTTTAATTAATATATTATAATATTTGTATTCATTGAAGCGTAATTTTATACTTTCAGTACTATATCGAAATGAAATTGATCCTCCCTTTACTATGAGAGCCGATTGACGAAAACTGCCTTAAAGATATTTCAAAATCACAAATAATATCAGTATTTTATCATTATCAGAAAATTTACTGATATGTATTTTATCAAGTTCCTAGACTGGATGGGGGAAGTGGATCGGGAGTTAACTCCTCCTGGTAGGATCATCCTAGGTTTGAAGCCCATTCCTTTATGTCCAGTTAAAACATACAAGAACGCGGGACTATGTAAAGCTGTTTATTTATCTAACATGAATCAGCCTTTTTTCTAGTTTTTGGGTATTTTTGGATTCATGGGGATTGTCTAGGTCTGCTAAATAGACTTGAGATCAGCCTCAACAATAACCTTGAATTACTGTGTCTGAAAATGTCGGTTGTCAAACTTGATAAGTATATATATATATATATATATATATATATATATATATATATATATATATATATATATGCTTATCGAGTTTGACAACCGACATTTTCAGACATATATATATATGTATATATATATAAACGTATTATAAAGTTAAACAACGTTATGAAAAAGATTGCACTGGGGAGGAAGTGTCCCTTGAGCTTTCTCATTAGTGAAATTTATAAAGGTTTTATAGTTTGGATTTTAAAAACCATTTTTTTAAATCTTTATTGTTTTAGTACATTTTTTCTATTAAAGTAAAAACAACAAAGCCCGATTTTTTTAAAAAAATTCTATTCTTAAAAAAATTATATGTAATATTTGCAATATTTTTTAAAGTTCAAATTTTTAAGATGAACGTCTAGGATATACCTTTATTAGCCTTTGACAATGGACTCTTTCGAAGCAAGGTGAAATAACTAAATTAAAGCTGTTATATTTTGAATAAAGCAAAAAAATCTTAGCTCATAAATGATCCATCCTGCTTTCCTGAGATATTAAAAAAAATTTAAATCATTTACACAAAAAACACATTTAAAGGTTTGTTTTAAAAGGACAAAGAACGTCAAAAAAATAGGGAATTTTAAGAAAATATCCATAATACCATTTCTAAAATTCTTTGTAACATATATTATATATTCAATGCCGTTTAAGTTCTTGATAATTTCCTTCAATGCTATTGATATCAAATCCTTTATCAACAATTTGTTTAATCTAAAATGATTTATGTGTCTAACACAATAAAACTCTTTTGAATTTCTCACTGTTACAATGTGACTTCTGATAGGAAAAATGTTATTGATATAATAACCAGATTTTCTAGCAGTAACCAACCACATTTTGTTGGGGGGGGGGGCAAATGCGGGGCTATTTAACCTATTTACGTTTTTGAAATATTTTTTAAGCAAAGCATGAATTACGTTTATAAAAAGAATGGTAATTATATTATTTTTATGCAATCCCTGATATAAAACAGGGAGAGAATATTTTTAATAAAAGTTTAATATCTTTTTAAACTAACCTATTATTAAAATAACATATGTATTTTTATTGCGGGCCAACTTGTCTAGTGGTCAGCGTGCCTCTCCACGGATAGGAAGGTCCTGGGTTCGAATCCCGGTTCAGGCATGGATGTACTTTCTCTCTCCTGTCTTTGTTCTTTCCTTGTGTGTGTGAATGAAGTAAGAATGATGTCTACCCTATAAAAGCATCCCTATGGCATGTGTGAGGGTGTGATGGTGTCCCACTCTCTGTGGTGCATCCGGGGCAACGCCTCGGCGGCTGAGAGGTAGCTGTTTTTGGCCGGGTTCTTGGGTATCAGGGAACAATAGATTGATATACTCTGTTGCAGTTGTAACTGTAACAGAGTATATCACAGAGTAGTAGAAAAAATATTTTTATTACAGGTTATTAAAATGACCTATTATATAAAATATATATTTTTGAGGCCTAGTATATATTCCGTTTAGTAATCACTTAAATTATTATATTATTATATTGATTTTTTTATTAAACCACTTATATATATCACCATCTTACTTTGGTGGTTGTTTTACAGAAGAAATTCCCACAAATATATTTTGGTCATTCGATGACATGACACTTCCTAATATAACACATACACACAATTTTATATATATATACATATATATATATATATATATATATATATATATATATGTATATTTATATATATTTTTATATATATATATTTATATATATATATATTTATACATATATATATATATTTATATATATATATATATATATATATATATATATATGAATAAATATGTATATATTTTAAAATCGCATCTTCAAAAAGAGAATAAAAAATTTATAAATTTTCAGACTTATAATTAAGTTTTTTAACTACACTAGTTAGGTTCTAACTTTGTTAAGCAAAAAAAAATCGTCTCTTAGAAATAGTGTAAGAACTGAGATAATTCTTTCTAGAGAGCTATAAAATGTTAATAAGAGATGCGAGGTATTTGAATGGCACTTTTTATACTAAAGTTTCATGCGATACATTGGGGTAAACCCATTTTATTATCATAATTGCCTGTACTTATTCGACATCTGCGCCTGATGTAATTAGACGTTGCTTATATATTATTGAAGTAAAATACAGCAGAGATAGAACTTTCTTATCAAGACAAGCTAAATTTTTGCTGTTTGAGTAATTTTTAGGAAATGATCCCTTCCTCGTAAAATGTTATAATGTAAAACAGAGTGAGCAGAAAAAATAATTTTAAATCATGAATTAAAATTGCTTTAAATCATGAATTGCATTTCCGCTTAACTTGTAAATTTAAAACCATTTTAACATTCTTTTCATTTAAAATTGTCAAAAATGTTTTTACAGAATAACTATTATGATCACTTCTACTCAGTTTATATAGTTGAAATATTTATAGCTTTTGTTTCACACTCTCTGTCTTGCATCATAGTATAAAGATATTTCGGGTGATTATAATTAAAGTCCCTATTTTAAAAATCGATAATTTTAAAACTACTGATTAGAATGATTTGATATTTTAGCAGAACAATCGTAAGGCAATTAAATTTTATTTGGCGAAGGAAAAAAAATAGTTCTAAAATGTGCCGATATATGGCGCTGTCTACATTGTCGTTCACATTGTCTAGATATATGCAAATTACTAATACGTGACATGCGCACATGAGACTTAGCTGCCATAAAAATGCAGAGCACCAGCTCTTTGCCTAAATGCTTCATCATGACTCTGAAGGATCGCGCTCTGCTCTTGAAGTTTTTTTATAAGAACGATCACTGTGCTCTTACAGTTATTAGGAAGTTTTGGACATTAAAATCCGTTAAATGGGGTCCAATAACCGCAAAAGGTCTGCGAAAAATGATTGCTAAATTCGAAGAGACCGGTTCATTTGACGTTAAACGGGGTAAAGGAAGAAAACCAGTTTCGGCTGCGGCAGTGGAAGATGTGACAAGAACAGACTAACAGTGATGTTGGAATCAGCAATGCACGTGGAATTGGCCGAATGCTGGATATGCCCAACAGCACGGTGCGTAAAATCCTACGGAAGATCCGTATAAGATAACTCATATGCAGGAGTTGCTACCGGCTGACCTGGAAGCACGTCAATCTTTTGCACTGCAATTTCTTGCCCGGATGGAAGTGGACAACGGATGGCCATGGAACATTCTGTGGTCTGACGAAGACCACTTTCATTTGCAAGGTTCTGTAAATACGCAAAATTGCAGGATATGGGCGACCGAGAATCCGTCCCAGCTACAGCCATTACCTCTTCAGTCTGAAAAGGTTACTGTGTGGTGCGGAATAACGGCAGCGTTTATCGTTGGTCCGTTTTTCTTCGAGGAGATCACACCTGCGGGTCCCGTTACCTGCACCGTTACTGGCAAGCGATATGTAACACTTCTGCGTAACCATGTCTTTCCGGCACTTCAGCAGCGTCAGTGTGTGGATCGCACAATATTCATGCAAGGTGGCGCTCCTCCACACATTCCTACTCCTATGAAGCAGCTACTGAGTGCTAATTTCGGAGATGACAGGATCATAAGCCGTCATTTTCCAACAACGTGGCCGCCACGTTCCCCCGACTTAAATCAGAGTGATTTCTGACTTTGGGGGTACCTGAAGAATGTTGTTTACAGCGGGAGTTTTCAGAATCTAGCCGACTTGAAGGCAAGCATCACACACCACATCCATTGCATCAGTGCAGATACCCTCCGATCTGTTGTGGAGCATGCCGTTTTGCGCTTCCAATTAGTAGCGGAACAAGGCGGAGGGCATATCGAACAACTTATGCTTTAATCATGACCAAGGTGTTGATTACATGAAGCTTTTTTTTTTGTCATAATCGCTGTTGTCGCTGTATTCTTGTCCTTTCGCTAATAAATCTTTAGTAAATCCCTGAACACCAATTTTTTTCTTTTGGCTAATAACATTTCTGTGTTTAACGAATACATTTTTGGACGTTCCTCCTGATATTACTGGAACAGCGCCATCTATCGGCACATTATGTAACTATTTTTTTCTTTCGCCAAACAAAATTCCATTGCCTTACGATTGTTCTGCTAAAATATCAAGTCATTCTGACCAGTAGTTTTAAAATTATCGATTTTTAAAATCGGGACTTTAATTATAATCACACGGTATAATAAAGTCTTAACTTTTGTCTCTTGCGTGTCAGATCAACTTAAGCTAAGTGCAAACTTTTTACTGACTTCACATTTTATAATCCTAATTGTTTTAATTCCATCTATCATTTTACTTAATTTTACTTTATATTAAAATAGTTTAAATAAAAAATGTTTCATGTGAAAGTTCATTGTGTGTGTATGCATTAAAATTAAAGAAAATGAAGTGATGTACGTAAAAAGTTGTGATGTCATTTTCAACTTAAGAGCAAGGACAAGCAATGCGTAGAACTTATGATAAGTGGAAGAAAAATATCTAATACAATCTATAGACATTTCTATTTAGTTTTGCCTTGGATTTTGTGTTGCATCTAATTATAACACATATTAGATCTAAGGCCTTGCGTGAATTCCTAATTATTGGAAACAGTCATGTTTGATGTAGGAATCGAACGAAAGAATTTCAACTCACTTTGATATTTCAATCAAAGAAGTCAACAGTTCATGTATTCTAATTACTCCTCATGTTTGGATGGGTTCAAATTCGACGATAAGTTGTATTTCCCAGTCTAATTGTCCTTGGTGTGCAACAAATGCAACAAATCAGATGCAAATTCATTGCTATTAAAAATTATTGTAAGATTTTCGTGTAAGAATTATCCCTTAAAACTTCCCAAAAACTAAATTTCTTAATGTTAGATTTTTCTCATTATAATTATTTATATGTTGCAATTTTTAATGTACAGAAATAACTCTTGGGAATCCTATTCTTTCAGTATACTTTAGTTTTTATGATTCTAAGCTGTTCTTTATGGAACATAACCCAGAACTATATTCCGTATATAAATATTTCGGAATATAAGTTAAAGTTTAAATTTTTTCAACATATTTGTGTGTGGTAAGATAGACCATAAATGGGGCAAAGCCTACAATGATCTAATCTGGTTTCTTGATAGGGTGTCCTGGGGTGCGAAATTTAAGTCTCAGATAGGTGATCAGCCTAATGTGAAGCCTCCCATTGTGTGTGTGTGTTTATTTCCAAACTACATGTGTTTGGTACTCATTTCACTGAAGGGATGAAAGCCTGAGTTGTTATTTTCCAGACCGAAGATCGAACCTGTGGCTTGGGAACCCGATATGCTACTCCTAAGCCAAGGTACATTTCTCAATAAATTAGACAAAATATATTTTCAAAATTTATAACAGCATTATTTATAAGATTATTAAATAATTGCAAAATACGTTAAATTTATATCGCTAATTTATAATAATTAGAAATTTCAAGAGAATTTTGCTATCGGTTTTCTTAGTGCTTGTTTGTTAATTAGCTTCAATTTAATAAGAAATGGGCTCCTTGTAGGGCAATTAACGGAATACAATAAAAATTTAGCATTTTCTCTTTTCAATTCTGTGCTACAAAAAATGTAAACAAAAACCCATTTTTTTAAACACTTGCAAGTGATTTTTCAATCGTATTTTCATTTGTCAAGAAGGAAAAAAAAAACCTTAAAGTGTTTTACCTCTTCTTTAAGAGGTTTGAGAATAACTAAAAAGAAAAATCATTAAATTTACTGTTTTAATTAGAGACTAAAATGCATTTTGAGTGTTTTTTCCCTCTAAAAGTAAAACAAAGATGTTAATGCATCTAAAAGAAAGTTACACAAAAGAAAAAAAAGATTTTAATTTTCCGAAATTAAATTAATCAATGAAAAGAAAATATAAAGATATGGGTGTGTATTATTTTATAATACAAATCACACAAATTAAAAAATATAAGCAAAAGGTTTAATAAAAAATAAATTACTTAAAGTACATTTTTTTCGGTAATTTATAAAATAATTCACATTTTGAAATCAAATTGTTTTACTTGACTTTCATCTTATTATTTGGTTAATTTATTTAGATGAATATGTTGTATCCCTAAAAACTGAAAGAAACAAATAAAATATTAAAAGCAATATTTAATTGTGAATGTAAAGTTTTTCATGAAAAATAAACATGAATTAAAAGAATGATATTATTTTAATAAGTTGTATGAAAGAATAATGTGTGTGTGTGTGAAATAATTATAAAAATAATGAGTTAGAAATAAAAATCTAAGAATTTGCTCTATTTGTTAGATTTTAACCTACAAAATTGGCCTCCTAAAAAGAGTATAATACAAGCGTAATATATCTGAAATAAATGAATAAGTTTCGCAATCATATTTATGGTTTATTTGGCTGAAATGAATCTGAATTGTAAGCGTTTTGGATTGCAATTCAACATTTCTAGATTTCGTTTTTCACATTTGACATCTTTGTTTGCAAAGGCTAAGATTCCATTTTAAAATATAGAGTTGGCAATCCAGAGTTAGCTCTGTGGATTTCGGTACTGTAGTTCGTGGGCTTAAATCCCACTTTAGACATGGATGTTCTTAGCGATACGGAATCCACTCTAAACTGTGGTTCTCTGTTTAATTAGCCTTCTTTTTAAACGTTTACCGTTGAGTGAGAACTAGGGCAGCAGTTTTAATTTCAGATTTCCTGATGAATTGCCTGTACCATGTATAGTATGTAGCCAAGCTGTGATGCCATAAAGAAATCTAATCTGAACACTATATTTTCAAACAAGTTGATATTTAAGCTACTAGATTAGTATTTATTGATTATATTCTTTCTCAGAACAGTTCTGATAGCAAGAATTGGGTTCTTTTAATGTTATTATAGTATATTAAAATAGAGTTTAGTATTTTTTCTTTTTTATTTTCTTTAAATTACCGTCAGGAAATCTTGATTTGTAAGTGTTTGCTACTATTCCAATTCCTTTAATGCATTTCTAAGTTTTTACGAATTTAGAAATCATGCTCTAGTGCCTTAGAAAATAAATGAGTTAAGAAATTAATTTCATATGGAAGTGGATGTTCGAATAAAATCACATTTTGACTGATTAAGTGCTACTCATTAACAAAAGAAATAGATCATTATGATTCTATTTTTTAAAATAGGCAGCCCTCTTATGTAATATGTTTCTTCATAATTAATTACTCATTTTACATAATTGTCAATCTAATTTTCCTATTCTTGAAAAAGATAACAAATAATTTTTTTCTTTCTTTTTTAAAAATTTTAGAAAATGTATAACGCATTTACAGTGTATAGATTAAATAGTTTTATGCATTATTAAACAGCACCGAATTTCAAATTTTGAGAATTTTGCATCATTTAAAGAAATGTGACTCAGCATGAAGTATTTAAATAAAAATGCTATATCATTGGATTATCAACATTTACAACTTCATTGGATCATTTTAACTTTTGAGGTTTCTCGTCAAAGGTTTTCATTTTCGGCGTTTGTTATAAATTACATTTTCTGAAGTATAAATTGGGTTTCTAAATTAAATACTGTTTGTAAATTGTATTAATTGTTATTTTCTATATAAAGTAGAAACCATTGCTATCAATATTTATGATTCCGTCTTTAAAGCCTGAAAATTCTGTTGTACTGAAATTTTTCATCAATTATTATTTTTAATTGTTCTTTGTGAAAAATAACACAGAACACAAAAAGATTCTTGTTTACTTCATTCATATTTTTTATGTCTTCGTTTTGTACTGTCAAGTTGTAATCATATTCTTTTGTAACAGCAGTCCTATCGCGCGTGGTTTCCAAAAGTGCGTTTAAGTTTTTCTTAGTAGACTAAATAATTCATAAAATGTCTTGAAAACTGCAGGATTTTTCTTAAGATACAACAACTAAATTATTTGTTTGTTGAAAGCAACGTGCCAACCCCGAAAACTTTCTTTACATCCATTTTATTTTTTGTTAACTTGAAAGCAATGTATTAATCAGCCACACATTCTTTACAAATAATTTCTTGTAGTCTTATATTATTCATTTTTTTCCATGCAACTAAATAATTTGTAATCAGCGGATTAATCAAGGGCTTTCTTTTCATACATCTAAATTTTTACTAACTTTAAATAAACGCATTAATCGATCGCTTTCTTTACATACAACTGAATTTATTGTTGTCTTGTTGTTGTCACATGACAAGTACAAAAAGAAAAAAACAGGTAAAAATGACTAGTCATATGGGACCAAAGGCATGGAACACTGACTGCCCTGGCCACATCGTCAGCTTTTTCGGTGCAAAGGGTATCATGGCAGCAATTGAAGTTGATTTTGAAGAGGGTCGAAGCAACAGAGATGCAGTTAAAGAGATGCTTCAGATCGAAGCAGAACTCCTGTGCAGTGCTTGCATTCTGCATAGGTTCTACATCCGTCGAGTATGATTTTCATATACTTCATATGCTCAATCCGCATTCTGCTGATGGTAGAGATGATACCACGGTCATGATTAAGCTCTTGTATAGGCACCATTTTTCCATATTCCCCGTAGAGCAGATGCCTTGCGACAGTGCTTACATCATAGCAAGTGGTAGTTGTGGGAGTTTAGAAACTATTGCACTTGTCATAAAGGGGTTTGCTATTATCTTGGGAGGTTGAACTTCTGCCTATTGGTCCTCGGAAGACATTTTATTTCCCTTCTACCACTTACCGGAAGATCAGCTCTTCTTGTCATAAAAGCAATTAAATTATTTTTTAGCTTGAAAGTAACGGAATCAATGACTTTCTTTTCATACAGTCAAACTATACGTTAGCTTAAAACCAAAGGGATTCCCTCCTTCTCTCCCTCTCAAGCTCACTTTCGTTTATGCTGTTAAATTAATTGTTAATGTGACTCTTGAATGGAATCTCAAACAGAATATACTTCACCTTTGTCATGGGTATGGGATGGAGAGTGGATGGAAAAGAAGGATAGCTGTGGCTCTACTTAAACAACTTATTGAACATGGCTGTTTTGCAGACTACTTCTTCAGAATTAAAGTGGTGGGTTCCCTGAACTGCATTTTGTGACTTCAACAATCAATGATTTTTGAACATTTAAACATTTGTATTGCATTCGATCGGCGTGAGGATATTGTTGTAAATAATTAGGAAGTCCATGGAATAAAGATTAAGGGTATTTGCAATTTTTATACAAAAAATTTCGAAATTTATTTTGGAACTCTTAAAAATAAATCAGATCAATGACAAAATTAATATATTCGATATCAAAAGCTGCTTACATTGAAATATTGATGTTTCTTTTGCGTTGTAGTCCTAATTTAATTAAGTGTGGTGTAACACATTGAATTTAAATTAATAAACAAAATTCAGATTATATATATATATATATATATATATATATATATATATATATATATATATATATATATATATATATATATATATATATATGTATGTATAAATACTTAATTTATATAAATGAGAGATCTATAACATTTTTTTTACTTAATATATTTTTACGTAAGACTTGATCACTATGCTTTCCTCTTATTATTTGTTAGATCAGTTGTCTGACAATAAAAATGCGAAAAATTTCTATGTGGTATGTCAACAGGAGTATATTTCAGACTGTTCTTGTGGATCCAGCCGAAAAGTTGAGCACGCAATAAGGAAAGGTGTGCAATAAGTAATGAAGCAGACGAAGGAGGTAAAATTACCTGTAGAGAGTGTCATAATAAATAAGAAATCATGAATAAGAAGTCAGCTGCTCATGTTAGCTTACAAACTCAAAATGTCAAGAGGCTAAAAAATTCAGATGCAAAATTTCCGCCAGAGAAAGTTGGAAATTATGTACAAATCCGCATACCAGATGTTGACAGAGATCGCGGTAATCCCCGTAACGTCCTTGCAGTTGCCATAAACATCGAGGGCACTTTCTACAAGCTAGAAACAGAACATGGTATTCTCAAACAACTGTACTATAGAAGTGAGTTTTCCATTTTGCCAGATCAATATTGATAATGACATCGGTGGGCAGAGAGGAAAATTATTACGAAGGGTTGCCTCTTCACAATTCTATGACTGGCGGTCATGATTACTCTCAATGCTGTTTCATTACCAAGTGCTCAACAAATCACTACAGATGTAAAAATAACAAACTGCTGTGCAATTCGAAACATCATAAAAGTTCCTCTTGTTGTAACAAGTGATGGTACTAATAATTTTCTGTAATAAACTTATTTTGTAGATGTCGTAATCATCTTTTTGTTTGTTTGTTTTGTCCAAGGGAGAAGAAATTTTCATAAGAGACCAGGAGCTATCTTCTACTTTGAGATCATTACTCACTAAAACTTCTCCTTTCAGACTACAGTCCACTTAGGCCACCGTACATCCTTGGACTTTGTTCCGAAGGACGATAATAGGTACATGAGAGCGGCGAATTCATCGGTGGCAGATGTAAAGTGATTATCATTTGCATTACGGTATACACACCCAAAAGTTGCTCATAACTTTTTTTTCTGACTTTGGCCGATCACCTCATGCCACTTCATGAAATGGCTGGCAAAGGAAAGATTGGACATTGGTTTGTTATTGTGAGGCGTTATTGGGTATTTCGTGATTTGGCCGGCTAATTCAGGAACTGGCTGAACTAGCTTTTTCGGTAACACACACACATATATAAAGTTACTCCTTCTAAATTATATATTATATAATGATGTTAAAAAGATATTATACAGGGGGATTCCAAATTTATCGTACCAATTTTGTGGAGAGGTAGAGAATATGTCAGGAAGCCAATTTTTCACATAGGAAAGTATGTTGGCAAACGTCATCTATATGAATAAAATTGAGAAATAAAGAGAACATAAGAAATGAGTGAAATAATTAAATGGTGAGGAAGGTGATTTTTATTACAGCAAGATAAAGTAGTTCACAGTAGGTACTCAAAGTTGCAACCATCTACACGAACACAGACTTCACAGCCCTGTTGCATTGATCACCGAACATTTTCAAAAACGCAAGGTATTTCACGGACAGTGCCTCCAGCGGCCGCTATACATGCAACAAGGTCCATTTCACTGTCGATGGGGTCTCATACACAAGGTCTTTCATTGCTCCCAAAAAAAAAAGAAATCCATGGACGTTAAATCAGGTGACCTGGCTGGCCAAGAGATCGGTTCACGTCAGCCAATCTATCCAGCTCCGTATGTACGGTTTAGGTAATCACTTATAGCATTTGTGATGTGGGATGGAGCCCTGTCGTGTTGATACCACATATCTCGGCGAACACGTGCAGGAACAGCGTCCAAAAAAGTCGGTAACACTGTTTCGAGAAAGATTAGATATTTCTGGCCATCCAATCGGTACGGTAGCAAATAAGGTCCCAGCAAATAGTCAACAATGATTCTCACCCACACATTGACGACAAAACGATGTTGCGCATCGTTACTTCTGGTACCATGCGGGTTGTCGTAAGCCCAAACATGTAAATTGTGTGTATTGAACACACCTTTACGAATGAATGAGGATTCATTTGTAAAAAGGACATAAGCAGGAAAAATGGGATCCACGGCACCTTTCTGCATGAGCCATTGTTCAAATTCCACACGCTTGGGATAATCGTCGGGATGCAGTAACTGCACCTTTTACAGATGATAAGGAGGCACATATTCCTCGTGTAGTAACCGCCTCACTGACGACTGAAAGACCCCGAGCTAGTGAGAAATATCTTGTGTGCTGGAATTCGGATTATCACCGATGGACTGTAGTACTTGTTCTGCAATGATGACAGTCCGCGTCAGTCGTTTTCTCCCCGTATCCTGTATGTTGCAGCGCAGTGAACCACTTTCGCACAGATTGCGATGCACGCGTTCAAACATTTCATGCTGCGGTATTCTTCTGTTGAGGTATTGGTCTTCGTAAACTTGCCTAGCTCGGCGGCCACTTTCGCCATATGTGAGATACATATCCGCTAGCCCTTGATACGTGAAACGATTCATCTTACAATTTCCAAGTCAGCTTCCACTCTGATGACAGCGTGAGTGGTGGGGCGAGCTGGTTGTCTACATACAGCGCCCTCTGCATACACATGCGTATATTTGCACATATACTTTCCTATGTGAAAGAAAAATCGGTTTCCTGACGTATTCCCTCTCTCTCTCTCTACCTCTAAACGAAATTTGTACGATAAGTTTTGAATCACCCAGTATATATGAGAATAAAATTGCTTTACAAATCGAACCATGTAATTTTAGCTAAAGATAAATTATAAACTTTATTATAAAATGTTTCTTCAACTGAAGCAAGGAAGATTGTTTTAATGTATTCATAAACAATTCTTTCTTTCACAAAAAATTAAGCAAAATGTGATTCCTTTGAAACACTTTTGAATAACGGGATCTCATACATACATTCACTTCAATTAAAATAGAGCGAAGAGTAAAAGTTTTATAATTTATCTTAACTTATTATTTAAAAATTTTAGTTCACACATAGACTTATTAATAACAGAAATATATTTATTTACAAGACTCATTCATATTTCAGTATATATTTGGTTAACTAATCAAAAGATTAATATTTATTTACATTACATTTAATTTAATGTCATCATAAGAAAGCTTTACTATTCTATTAAATAAACCAGTAATTATTATTTTATTTGAATGAAGATTATATAAAAATATAAAGCTATATCACATATTTCGTTTATATTTTAATAATTATATTTGAATTAGTTTATTTTTTTGACATGAATTTTTGAAAATATTAATTGCCGCTTGCTTTATTTAAATTTAAGATGTAATTATTTGTAACAGAAGATTTTTTTGATTACACTATCTAATTATCTCTTTCAAAATATATTTTATTCTAAGGAATCATGCTTTGCGAGTTGATGTTTTAAAATAAATTCTTTTTGTTCGAGTTAATAAAAAAAATCAAATTTTTAGTGTACAAAACTAATTATATTTTCTTTGAAACATTAATTTGTGACTGAACAAAACACTGAAAATTATATATTATTGTTATTATTTTAAGTTTGCATTCTCTCAATCTTCAGAACCAAAATTACTTCAAATAATGAAATGTAATTAAATTTAATTGGAATTCATTTTTTTGAGTGTAGTTGAAATATTTTTTTTTCTCTCTACATTTCTTTGCAATTATGATTTCATCTTCTGCAACTTCAGTTTTCGTATTCTTCCATTTATTATATTTTAATAAATATGGTATCAATGAACATTTACTTAAAAGGTGCATTTTATTTTCCACTTTATTTTACATGTTGAATTTGAAGCAATATAAATTAAGTGGAAGTTGATAAAAAAGCCAAAATGTTTTATGAGTTTTTAAATGCCTTTTCTATAAATTTGCTTATCATGAAAATAAAGAAAAGTTAGAAAGTGTATTTTATTATAAAATACAATTTACTTTTAAAAAACTGCAAGATTTGCTCAGTTATGCGTGTGCTAATATAGTTTCATTTTATTTGTTTAATTACAAACTGAAAGCCGTCACGATTTATTCATCTTTATTTTTAACAAAAAGTTTAAATTAAACTTGTTTTGTTGTTTTTAACACATAATTTGAAAGTAGTTATCAGTGTTCGGTGTTTTTGGGTTGTTAAACAACGGCAGCTTAAAATTAAATTTTTAAATCAAGTTTAAAATTCTTTAACAATTAATTTAACTTGTATTTTATATTTAGTTCCATGGTTCTTTCAGAAAATATTTTACATATTTGTTTCTTTTTCCTTTTTTTTAGATATTTACACTCTCTTCTTTTTGTATCTTTTTTGAAGTGAGAATTTTTAATTTCTTTAAAGCCTATTTAATACTACAAATGCACCAATAAGGTATCAGTTGTTGTTCAGTAAAAAAGCGATAATAATCCAAAAGGATGTAAAACAAGTGTTTTTATTTTCGATAAAACACGTAACCTTCAATTTACTTGTATCATTTATCGAAACCATGAAATTATTGGATATGAAAGTTTAAAACGCTGTTGTGTTTCACAAGAACTTTTAATGTTACGAAGAAAAACACTGAAAGAATTTGAATTTATTAAATGAAAAAAGAATTTTCTAATGCCATTTCAGCACAAGGACTGAATCGTTATCCTGTCGCGAATTCAACAGATACTATCTAATATATCCATAATAAGGAATGTATGTATTAATCATGTATATTAACGAAAATATATTAAAGAAATTTTGTGAAATAAATAAAATAAGAATTATTTTGAAAAAGTATATGTATGCCAATAAACTCTAAATCATGGGTTCTCAAACTTTTTTCTCGGGGACTACTTTTAAAATTTTACTATTTTCGGTAAGCCCCCTGCTGCTACATTTCACTCTTTACTAAATTACCAAAACTCCTAAAATATATCACCCTAAATTCGGGGTGTTAAGATGAAAAAAGTAGCACATTTTCTTTTGTATACTATTTATTATTTACTACTGAATTAAATTGAACAGTAGATAATAGTACAAAATAATACTTGTACTATTATCTACTGTTCAATTTAATTCTGTGTTTCAAATGAATTTCGAATATTTTTGAGTACCTATCTAGTGAATGATGCTACCTGCCTACGTTGATAGGTAAATCCAAGCCAAAATTTTTGTTATTTACTAAAAAAACCAGAAAATATTTCGTGGACCTCCACTTACAACTTGTGAACCCCTATTTGCTTTTCACGTCTACGTGGACCCCCGTGTGGCCTCCTATGGATCCGTGGGGGTCCACCTGGACCACTTTGGGAACCTATGATCTAAACAGACAAGAGAGATTAGGAATTCCTCTATAACTTATAAATCACTGCTTAGTGAGTAATTCCGAAAATTATTTATATGCAATTTATTTCCACAAGTTGCTTTCTATTGTTTATTTCTACATAATAATTTTTACTGTGGCTTATCAATTAAATTTATTTTTTGAGTTATAAATTCTTTCTTACCACACTTACTGACAGACATAATTAGAATTATAAGACAGTTTTGCCGTAAGTTTTTAAGTGGAGTCCAACTTTATGTCGTAGTCTGAGTGATACGAGATAATTTTATCAGTTAATATTGTTATCTTTTGATATATACATACATACATACATACATATATATATATATATATATATATATATATATATCCAAAAGTCAACTGGAACATTATATATATATATATATATATATATATATATTGTTCCAGTTGACTTTTGGATTATATTGGGGCTTACTGATTTGGAAGATTGGTCTCTCAGTGTTTTGATACAAGCAAACAAATAAAGTGGTATTTTTTAAAATATTTAATTTCCTATAAAATTTTTTTCTTTGACTATTCTTTAAAAAAATCATGCCATAAAATGAAATTTATTATTGGATATGAAATATGGTATTTGTAAACATCGTTTGGAAGAAAATCAGAAATGTTTTAAATACATATTTCAATGAATGTTATGATAAATGTAATAACCGTGTGTGCCATTGTGTGACATTTGAAATAAAATTAAAGGTTAAAATATTTTAATTTAATGATAATATTGAAAACAAATATCAAATAGAACAAGAAATAAAACAGAGGAAAAACCTAACACATGTTTTTAAGAAACAAAAATAATAAAATTGAAATCACTTGAAAAAATTGTTAAAAGAAAGATTTATTATGATTATAAGTATCTTTTTTTAAGCCTATTATATAATTCATAAAGTATCTAAAAAATACAAAAGTTTGAGTATTTTAAATAGAAATTGCAATGAAAGAGAATAATGGTTAAAATATGACAATAATAGTATATTTTTAGCAAAGTTGTATAAACTTTTTTTTTCCAATGACAGATTGTAGACAGTTACAACTGCAACAGAGTATATCAATCTATTGTTCCCTGATACCCAAGGAACCGGCCAGAAATAGCGACTTCTAGCCGCCGAGGCGTTGCCCCGCGTGCACCACAGGGAGTGAGCCACCATCACACCCTCACACATGCCATAGGGACACGTTTATGAGGTAGGCACCATTCATATTTCATTCACACACACAAGGAAAGGACAAAGACAGGAGAGAGAGAGAGAGAAAGTACATCCATGCCTGAACTGGGATTTGAACCTAGATTATTGATTATCGGACAAATTAAGTAGGCTTTACTGGCTGAGATTAAAAAATTAGGATTATTTCTGATTTTTTTCTTTTAAAAAAATGGGACAGTGCTTATTTAATGCATCCTTTGACATTCTTGTATAATTATTTTTTTTTCATATTTCTCTTTCATAGTTTTCAAAAAAAAATTATTAATCGTTTGATTAAGATAATTAGTCTTAAATATTACAAATACATAGAAAATGTAACTAATGGATTCTAATAAAAAGGGAATTTTCCTCTTTTTTAGGGCGTAGTTCTCTTCATCGAAAGAGTGTCATCTCAAATTTAGACACAATTGAAAGAGTTGTTGTTTTCGTTGCTAAGTCACATTAAACATGTCGTGGTCGCAATGTCCTCCATGGGAAGTAATACCTTTGGGGGTGAATGACCAAGCCAGGTGATCTTTTTCACGATTCCTGCTTCCAAATTAAGAAGATTCACCTACTCACCTACTTTCAGGGTCACTATAGCCCACTTACCGAATGCCCCACTATATGTGGTGTCATCGCTTCCTGAGCTTTGTAGTGTTAAACAGAGAAAAATTCTGATAATGGGCGGGTGTTTTATATATATATATATATATATATATATATATATATATATATATATATATATATATATATATATATATAGATAGATAGATAGATAGATATTCCGCACACTGGAGATGAAGATCTGAATTCGATGCTTGATATTTTTATATAACGAGTGACGGATTTTTTGCTTCCTCTCTCTGTATGCGCATTTATAACGTTAGAATCCAGTTGTCCCTAAGAACTTTTTTTTTTGTAGTGGGGACCGATTCAACAGTTCTTGGATTTGAATCCCAACTCAAATGTTAATCTTATTTAGCCTTCCTGTGCCAAAAAAATGACAGTTAAATGATAATGCAACTGAATCTATTGCTGAAATTTTTGAGTATTTTCAAATTTTCTTACATGCAAAACATAAATAGGGACCTCATTTGTATAAAAGATTTTCCTGTTAGGCAGAGATACATTTAATATTCAACTGATTTCAACATTTTTAAGTTGTTGAATAATCTCCTTCGTTATCAGCCGAGCCAGTATATTTACTTAAATGTCGAGGAATGAGTCATTACTTAATTTTTAGCAGTTTCACCTGCAGCACAGTTTATTCTTTTACCAGCATAAACAGTTATGTATTAAGGAACTTAGAAAAATTTAAGAATTTAAAGGTATAAGTATATCGCAATTTAATATAGAAGATACTTTTATAAATTTATAATGCTTCTGCATCTAAAATATTTCACATAAAATAATGCAAATTAAAGCAAGGAAAGGAAATGAGAGATCTTAGCAAAACAAAAATCAATTCCTTAAATTTATCCCGTAAAATTTTATTTCATCATTGAGTGAGGTATATTAGGATTATTACTGACCAAAATAATTTGCTTAGTTATGTAAAATATAATTCAATTTATTCATTTTAATTCATTATTTAAAAATTTTTATTTTAACATTTATTCAATATTCAAAAATAATTATTTCCTAATTGGAGTTAACGCAGTCAGATAATTCAATTCCTAGTTTCTTAAATTTTGATATTCCAATAGATCTGCGTTTTTCATCACCGGTTTTTTTATACACGAGATGGTAACGAAGTTTTTTGAAAACATTAGAAGGTTCCATTTTTAAAAGTATGGAGAACCCTTTAGTCACTCGTCTGCCTTCCATGGAAATGGAAACAAGAAACGCTGTTCCTTTCTGAAAATTAGAAATTTCCCATTTTAAGGGTGGCGATTTCTGACTCCTTCACGTAACACGAAGTAGTCTATACTGTTTTAATTATCGAGAACTCTGCATTTACTTTCTCTCCAATAAAACTTCTCAACACCGAGTGAAAGTTGAGAAGTCGATATCTAGATGAAAGCTAAATTTCCATTTCGTCACCCGCCCTTAAATATTAGATGTTACTTCCATAATTTTTTAATTTAATATTCTGTAATTCGTTCTTTTTTATTATTCCTTGTGGGGAAAACTGATTCATGAAATTCTGGTTCCTGTTTAAAAATATAATAAGAAAATGAAAATTTTTAAGCTTTATTTGTGACCAATTATAAAAATTTATTTAATGATTTTTTAAAATATATTTTACTGTAACTTGCATAAACAATTGAAAGGGGTAGAAAAGAGTTAATTGAAAGATTTTTAATTTTAGAATTAGTTTACATTGTTTATGATGACTCTAGCTCTTATCGAACTGCATTGCTTTGTTTAAAGACATGTTGATAAAATTAAATATCAATGTAATTTTTTTTTATTATTTCTTAAATTTTTTATTCTTAAAATAAAAAAAACAATGCGCTAAAAATAAAAGCAATTAAATACACTTTATATATATATATATATATATATATATATATATATATAATTATATATATATATATATATATATATATATATATATATATATATATATATATATATATATATATATATAATTATATATATATATATATATATATATATAATTATATATATATATATATATATATATATATATATATATATATATATATATATATATAATTATATATATATATATATATATATATATATATATAATTATATATATATATATATATATATATATATATATATATATATATATATATATTCTAATTGATTTTTAAGATTTAACGGTTGAAAACAGTTTGTTTTTTCTATAATTTGTGTAAGCAATTTGAAAGGATTGAAACTAGTTAATATTAAAATATTTTTCCTTTAAAAAATGGTTCACATGATTTATGATGGCTTTTTAATTATTATGTAACAACATTGCCTAATTTAGAGCAATACTGATGAAAGTGAATAGAAATTTGTTTCATTGTTTCTTAATTTTTATCTTTTTATTCTTAAAATTTTAAAAACATTTACTTCATTATTACATTACATACACATAATACGTAATTTCTATATGTAATTAAGGTCCTATTTCCATACACGAGAAACAATATTATTCTCTGATGCGATGTAATTATCACATATTATGAAAGAAATGTACTATTTTTAAGAATACAATTAAAATCAATCAATACAGTTTAAGAATACAATGTATTGATATATGTGAAGAAATTGATAATTATTCTAAGAAATTCAATGATGAAATTTTAGTTTAATTAAAAAATAATTATAGTTTGACAATTGCTGTTATCAAAGAGACATTATTAAAATAACGATGATTTAACGCATCTAAATCTGTTAATTAAATGTTTTAATTTATAAATTCTGCTGATTGCTTAAATAATACTCAACAGCTAGAAAAACTGGTTAATTTGCCCAATAAAGGGTTTACTTAATCACTTATCTAATACTTGCCTAATTGGCTAAAAAATAATCTTATTGGATAACTGTGAACTCACAGAATACCTTCAAATAGTCATAACATGGAATCAAATACTATCTAAACTGGTGGCACTTGTACGGAATTGAGGTACAAAACTTAAGCAACAATGTAAATTGCAAGTGAATAGATTCTAGAAAAGGGGAAAGGAAGATAAAATTCTAGAAAAGGGAACTTGCGAAAGGTAAAATGAGGCTTTTACTTGTCGTAAGTTCTTTTTTCTAGAATTTCATGGCTATCCTCTTACAATTTATATTGTTGCTTTAGTTTTGCGCACCAGTTCTATATAAAGTGCTAACAGGGATACCTTTAGATATCATTTCGCTTTAGATTTCTGCACAATTCAATAGAAAGGTCATATGTAACCAAATTTTAGGAACAAAAGATGTCAGGCAATGTGAGCGCGTGCAGAGGGAGCACCTCATGACTAAAATAAAGAAAGGGCAGTGCAACAATTAAAGATGTTCTCTGCAAAAGTGCATAAAATACAGCTTAATTTTTTCCATGAAATACGGGTAGAAGAATTATCTTCACAAATTCACATGTGGACAAATCATCGGAAAAATGGAAGAGGGGCGACCAGCACAGATAATGAAGGTTGGTATTGAGCGCCACGGGAAATTAGATGCCAGTGGATATATACCCCCTGCAGGTGAAAAAAGCCGAAAACCAGCAACCAAGTGACCTTGATCAGTCATCAGCAGCAGTGTTGAAAATGGGGGTGATAAGTGCCGTAGTTCACTATTCCAGACGTCTTCACATAGGTGGTCTTTTCATAGAATAAAGCTTCATCCCTGAAAAAGGTGACTATCCGGCGTAGAGTGGTACAAGAAGCACAAAACTAATATCTCATTAACGCAGTCGTATCATCTTTACCGATGAGGATCATTTTAACACTACAAGTGATTCGCAATTTCATTAATGATTTCGATATGTGTCAAACTATGAACGCTATTTATATATAATACAATTTCTAATATCTAAGTCGAGATCCAATACAAATGGAAGTCATTACAATATTCAGATGGCAACATTTTTACATATTTTATATTTTGAGTGAACCATCTACCATCAGAGAGACTTTAAATTATCTCTTTTATTTGTCAATAAAACTGAAATTCTTTCCAATTCACAATCTTATTTTCAAGTCTTTATTTCAGACATTCTTATCACCAAATGTTTTTGTAAGGGACTTGAATATGAGTCCCTCCTTTCCTGCCCAGTCTTCTATTAGGATGACGTATTCATATGTCTTTACGCTTATACTCAGATATTCTTTTCTATAGAAACTTTACCTAATACTTTCCCGCAGAAAACCTCAACCTTAGTTTTGTGTATGGCTGGAATTCAGCCTTTGATATTATCATTAAAAATTGTATAGCTGTACAACTAAACCAAGATAAAAAAATTTTATTTACATTATGAAATAAATTTGTTTGAAATATAAATTATTGTCGTTTTATTTTATTGTAACGTAATAAGAATTTTTAAGACTAATCGTTTTAAAGCTTAATACAAAAATATGTGTATTTACTGCCAATAAAGCCACGCTATATTCCTTTCTTTGTGAATATCTTTAATTTCCTTTTTCATTATATTTATTTAGTGAAATAAATATGAATAAATTCATTATTTTCAAACATAACAATAAAACAACTCCGTTATATTATTAAATTAAAATTTGTATTAAACACTTTTCTGTTATTTTGTGTACTCTAAATTTATTCTTCCATAACTTGCAAGTACAATGAATCAATAAAATATATATATATTACATTTAATAATTCTATAATAATATTTAGTAATGTGTGTGGGTATAAAATTATTTATTTAATTGGATAAAAACAATTATTTCTTATATTTTTCCATTTAATACAAATCTTAGAGGGAAATATCTTGAGTTTTTACTTTTTCATTAAATTTTGAGTATATATTTTTTATTGTATGGAAAACATATTAAACATCTTTTATAGATCGGAAACATTTTATTTTATGAACAATATTAAATATAAGTTTTTATCTTAATTAAAATAAGTATTATCACATTTGGCATTTTGTTAAGATTCTATTTTCAATAGGATTTAATTTATGTTTTTTAATTATTTTAATCGAAAGTTGAATTTCGTTTACATGATAAGCTATTTTTTAAAACAAATTGATTTCAATTTATGTTTTAAAAACCATAGAGTGAGGTAAATTGAAACTATTATATAACTAAAATTGATTTAAGGTTAAAATGATATTTATTCTAATAATTAAAATCAATCTTTAATTTTGTACATAATTTTTCAATAAAGAATTAAATGCATACAGGAAAAAAAAACTCTACAAGATAGAGATTAAAACATTTACAATAAGAACAATTTTTCAGGATTTATTTTTTAAAAAGCGATTCTTGACTTTGCTGTTAGTAATATGAAACACGTGGGTGGACTTTTGAAACGCGATAATTTAGTATGATGGAATAAAACATTTATTAATAAGCATTATGACCAGAAATGCAAAAAATGTACATTTTTATTAACTTCATTCTTTAGAAATACTTCAATGAAAAATGATAACTGGTAACGAACACAAATGTAAATAATTTTCTTTTGGTTAGTTAATATCAACTTATATCTCGAAGAAGTTCTTTCAGATTACGCGGAAAATATTATTTTAGTAATTTGAATATATAATTATTAGAGTTTTAGACTTAGGTTTAAATCGTTAGACAATTATTCAAAAATATTTTTAGTTCCAGAGCTTTTAAAAACACAGAAAAAATAATAAATTCGTCAAAATTTATGCCTCAAAAGAGCAGTTACATAATATTTGCAAATAACTGGAGACTATTTATAACAAATTTGGAAAGCAAATTTATTGCAAGGAGGATTTAATTTCAATCCGCGTTATCTCAGTGATTTGAAAATATATTTGTTGAAAAAAAGGCCATGCTCAACAAGAAGTTGGATTCAAAGATTAGGTTTCAAAAAAATCATTTTGTCAGCATCCTAATATATGCTATTGCATATTGTAACTTTTGAAAAATATATTTTTTTCAAATGTAAAAATTTTTATCTAAGTTTTTGCATTTTTAGTAATTTTATCTTTTTAAAAAATAATGGAAAAATGGAACTTGTTTTCAATGAAGAATTAAATAAATCACTGTAAAACAGTGGTTTTGGAACTGAAAATCAAGCACACAATAAATGTACTAACTGCATTATGTGCCGCTCACACTGTCTAGTGGTCAACATGCCTGACTGCGGTTAGGGAGGTTCTGGGTTCGAATTCCGATTCAGACATGGATATACTCTCTCTCTCTCTCTTATCTTTGACCTTTCCTTGTATGAATGGGTTGTGAATGATACCCTATAAACGAGTACCTATGGTATGTGTCTACTGAGGAAATAGGACACCACATCAAATTACGATTCAATTGGAAAAGTGAGCACCGCACTCCATATTACCAATCTAGCTGGCACAAGACAACAACAACAACTGTATGTTGTGTTGTGAAATTGTAAGGAGCTGATTGCCATTTCCGTTATTGCTCATTCACACAATTTAGAGAAGTGGGTTTCAATATTTTATGACTTCATTTCAATAGAAATATGCGTAAATACATAGATGGAGAGCATAATTGAGTCAAGCATTTTGTATACAAAATTGTAAAAAGGAGTTGAACAGATTTTAAGTTACATCTCCCTTGTGGTTTGAAAATTAAATGACAATATCTAATGATTCTGATTTATTAGAAATATACTCACACATAAGAGGGAAATCATCAGTAATCATTTAAATTCACAAACTGAAGAAACCAAAGATCTTGTAACCATATACAATGATTAAAAATATATTTCTAGTAACTGAATTATTTTTGAAATTTTTTTTGCCATAAATATTATACCTTAATGTAAAATTTATAAATACCATCACTGGGCAAAAATACAATGGAGTGCAAAACTTAAGCAGAGGGTTTTTTTCCTGCCATAACTCCACTAGGAATCATCTGTAACATGTGAAATTCAGAAATAGTAGACAATATTTTGAATTTAAGTAAGAGAGCATTCCGCAAAAAGGGATACAGTGCAAACAATATAGAATAAAAAAGACTTTATTAAACTCATTGCATCGTTGAATATGATTGCCTATCCAAGACAGAAAACCTTTGTACGAAATATGCCTTTCTTTAACTTCAATGGTTGCTTTGCATCATCTCTCACTATCAAGCATCATACTGCCCAACAGTTGTTCAGATAAAAGTGCTCGTTCCTTATTCAGCATTTTTTTCATTGTGGGTGTTTCTTGGAGGATGCAATCATGCCACAAAACGTATCTTAAAGCATCTCACACATGTTTTATGGATTTAAATAAGGTTTGCATGCTGGTTAATCCATTCTTCCGCTATATCTTCCTTTTTCATAGCTGCTGAACAGAAGACGCTCATTGTGGATTCGCATTACCACCCATAATAACAAGTGATGACAATATCAAACGCTGATAAAGTCTGCTGCAATGACACCTTGGAACAGACGTACATTGCGTAGGATAAACTCCTTACAATAGGGATCTAGGTATTTCTAGAATATTGCACTAAATGAGTCTTATCAGTTAAGAAGACAGGACACCGTTCATGAGATGTGTAGTTTGGCGCTTCTTGTACTACTTTATTTAATGGCCCGATGCCCAACTTTTAAATGGATATGGCGTTCAAAATGGTAGACAAATCGGCTACCGTTGTGAAAGCGTCGGGAGTCACACTCCTCCCTTTGTATACACAGTTGATGAACAATTGACAATTGTGCTTGGTGTCAGGCTCTTTTCACATGCTGGATGATATATGCGTAATCCATTCATCTCTGTTTTCCTGACGCTGACAACACCAACAATTTGGAAGGCTTTCCAATCACGGGAAACGACTCTGTTTCATTAAGAACTCTTCAGCTATATTTTCGTCACACTTTACTCCTCCAATAGATTTCCTATCATTTTTGCAGGTGTGAATTTGTCCAGGAGATTTCTTATTGTCTTATTTCAGTTATAAATTTTGCACTGTTTTTAATTGTAGTCTTGAATTGAGTATAATTACCACAAGCGTTTTGCACTCACTCACGTTTTCTGTAACATTATATTCCTGGCATTTGCATATTCATAACCTTTCTACAGAATTATGCCTTCATTGCAACGATCGTTAGAACGCTCTTTCTAAAGCTGCCTGGATACAAGATTTAAATTTACAGTATTCCTTAAATTTTTCACATTTCAATTTACTTAAACAACAATTTTCAACAAAAAGTTTTGAAGAAAAAAAAAATCCTCAATTAGATAATTATTTGTAGGAAAGTTAAATTAAATTCAAACAGTGACTGTTTCATATTTCCTAACACCAAATTGGTGGTGTTAATATTAGATTCATTTAAATTTATCACATTGCCTCCTTTTGTTTTACGTAAATCATCGTGACAAGCTGACATTCTTTGACAACGTTACCAAAGTGAATTCTCACTTAAATTTATGAAACACGAATGAAACTGTATTCAAATTAATACAAAACCAATCGTGTTGCAGTACTTTAAATATAATTTCAGTTGTATTTCATAGAAAAAATAAAAGTACATAAACAAATAACCCTTTTGAATTGATGAAGACTGTTAAAATGGACTTTCCGTCATTATTATTTTAAATGATTTCGTTTAACATCGAAAAAAACCTTTATTTTCTTTCATTGTTGCTTTTTCCCTTTTAAAGGATGTTTTATAAAGATGATTTTTCGTACTTTTTACGAGAAATAAATACTAATTATAAAAATACTTCGTATTCTGTCACATTGAATTATTTTCGTGCATGGTATTTGCACCTTCAAATACTATTTGTGAAGATGGAAATTGAAGTTCTATAAGTCCATCCAAAACAATGATGGTTTTATTCCTTCTTCGTTCGAGATTATATCTTCTGAATATTCTGATGCCCAGATATTATTCTAAAGAACACGGTTTTAATTGAACCTACAGAAGGCACTAATTCAAGTGGATTAAGTGAAATCACCGGTTCTTCAGATTTTTCAAACTTTTAAAATTATTAAAAATATTAAAAATACTATATATATATATATATATATATATATATATATATATATATATATATATAATATGTGTTAAATATAGATTCCTTAAACATTGTTGAATTATAGAATTATATTAAATGTACTTAAAAAGGTATTTTTTATTTCCTTTCATTCAAATGATTCTGGAATGAAAATATATTTTTGATGCAAATAATAGTAAAAAAAAATGATTTCAAAGCAATCCAATACTTTAAATTTGATTACAAACCATTGCTGTTTAGATCATCCACAAAGTTTTGTAACATTTTGTCATTTGAAAATGGAAACATAAAAATTGAATATTAAAAGCATAGATCAGATATAACTAATATTTTGATTCTTGGTTTAATTTTCATCTTGCACAGTTACTTAACTTGTTATATTTGTTATACATTCTATATTACGTGCTACAATTGTTGTTATACGTGCATTATTATAATTTTAACGTCATAATATATATTTTCCTTCTTATGTATTTTTCTGCTAATTGTAAAAAAATAAATTTTTTTTTAACTGACCATATTCAGGAAAGTAGATACTTTACAAAAAATAATGAAAATCTAATATTTTATTTTTAAATTTTTGTCTTTTTTTACAACTATAATAATGTATACATAACAAATTCATGTTTCATGTTTATGATTCAAGAAGCTGCTTTTCTTACTGCTACGCCAAAGACAGAAGCCGCCATTAATCATTCCTTTTCCTTATTAAGGTGAAAAGTTCATGTTTGAAAATTTTCATTGTTATACTCACTTTCAGATTTTCAAATAACTTTGGTTACAAAAGTTTAAAGTTTTATCATCACTAGTTTTATCAGCATTGAGAGTTTGGTATTATAAGTCTTAGAAATATTATGCATTTTCCGTAAGATAAAAATTTAACATCTTCTTGTTTTTTTAAATTAATTTACTGTTTTTATTATTTTTATTTCAAAAATTCTTTATAAGGAAGTAACAACAGCAGTGATTCCTCGTAAAAATTCCATGGAAATAAGAAAATAAAAGGAACACTTCTATTAAGAAATTTTTTTTCACTGATGTTGTGTTTGATATATTTATTTTTTAAGTAGAGTGATTCCCCCTTCCTTATCTTTTCCTTTAGAAAATGATTATTATAAAACACATTTGATTCATTATTAATTTTAATTAGTAAAATAAGCATATTAATTATTTTTAAACATAGAGTTATTAAGCTCAGTAAGATATTTGAAAATACTTCTGTGAAGTAATTATAAGTAACATAATTTTCTTATCACTTACATGCACCGACACAGACAGACATCACACAGAGATAGATGATGATTTATTTAATGCGTGGCATTTTAAAACAGAGCAATGAGAAATCATTAATGCAAAGAAATTTAGGTTTATACTTTTATAGAAATAAGCACAAATGCATCGGTGCAAAACGCAATAATTCTATCAAATGTTTAGCATTAACCTAAATTATGATGAAGAGTGTACAAATTTGAAATTTTGAACATATTCAATTCTTCTTTCAAGTTTGAAACGTGGTGTTCAATGAATTTATTTAAGCAGTAATATGCTTGCCATAATTAGAAAAATGTCCTAAAATATACCCTAAAATGATGATTTAAGGAAACTGAAGATCTAATAATTGTGTTAACCACTACTCAAAAATAGATTTTGACTTACGGTTTAGTTTATACTTTAAGGAAGTTTATACTTTACTTTAAGGAAGTTTAGTTTATACTTTACTGTAAACCTTACAAAGGTAAAGTATGTAAAAAATTTCTTCCAGCAAAATACCTTGAGAAAAACTTGCTTACGTGCAATTTTCTGTAAATGAAATTTCATCTTACATGTGTTAACTTCGTCTTAAATCCCGCATTTGTTTTCATATTTTCTTATTATAATTATTTTATAATCAAATTTATTTCGAGTTAAGAAGATAGTTTGCACTTATTAACTTGTTTTCTTCTTTTTGAGACTAGTTTGCTTGATATTAGAATTCTTGTACATCGATTTTATTAATCATCAAATTGAAGATACTGCTAATAGAATGATATGCATTTCTCATCTTGTTTCCTCATCCTTCAGATGATTCTGCCTAATATTAGAAACCTTACATATCAAAATTCATTTATCATCAAATTGAAGATGCTGCTAATAGAATGAGATACATTTCTCGTCTTGTTTTGTCATCTTTCAGAGAGTCTAACATTTGAGACTTTGTTCATCAATTTCATTTATTATCAAATATGAGTTCATTAGTTCTTTAATCGGATGATTTGCATTTATCAACTAGAAAGAATTATTCAGTAAAGTATTTAAGTTATTGCTTTTTTTAGTGATACATTCTTCATTGTAATGCTCATTTTATAAATAGTTAGTTTATGAGTTAATATAAAAAAGTAATTGTAACAAAATACTCCTTATTCTTTCAAGGCAAATTGTCTATGTCATTAGATGTTCTTATCTCCCCCCCCCACATTGTTTGTGAGAAACAAAAATGGAGACCCTTAAGCCCTTCCATAACAATGACGATTCCATTTATCCATTGGAGAAAATATCTACTTAAAATTAACTGGCGTTCTGATTCCCTTCTAAGAACAAAATTCAGTTTTTTGTAAAGAAGACACTCATTAAAGCGGATTAAGTAAAAGAGCCCCTTCTCTTGTTTTTTTTATCCTAAATGGGGTAGTAATTAAAACTCCTAAATAATATACAACATTAATGTCTTTATAGGTGGATGCAAAACAGAAGTACATCGAATTAATACTCTCCTTTGAAGATGTCTAGCATTAATTTGCATGAAAAAGAAAACTGTCTCAGTTCAGCTGTTCACCAATCAGGCGCGAAGCAAACTCTTAATCTCAAAAAATGCATCGTGTCATATCAATAAAAGTTTTTTTTCTTTTTATATAATTATGTAATTTATGAAAGATTATTGGTCTAGAATTGAAGTTTTATTAAATGGGATTTGATTAGATTAAGTATTCTCCATGATCATTAAAACTTGCAAAACTCAGTGCAAACTGTAAATAGAGAAAAATTTAAAAGTCCTTTCCTTTTTCATTAAAAATGATGTCATAAATTATAACTATAATTTCTACAGTTAAATTGACACTAATAATCTGTGTGTGTGTGTTGAAGTAAGATTTTTTGAACAGGGGTGATTTCGTTACATGTTTCAAAACTATTTGTTGGTTTCAGAAATTTTTGTAATTCAAAATATATTTATAATGCGCAAATGAAAGAATTAATAAGGATTTTATACTACACCGATAAATGTAAAAGTGAAACTGAATTTATAATGCTATTAAACCTTACAAAAACCTAGATCCCTCTCCACAAAATATAGATTTCATTGCTAAGGAATCAACAAATGACCGTATTCTCCCAACGTTGATATGACCTCGCAAAACCGAAGTTCCAAAGTTTATTTCTTACCTGGGATCTTCGATGTCAACATCAGACTGTCGATGACTAAAACCTCATTGCTTTATGCATGATAAGTTTCGTTTTCATTAGCATCAGTTGGATGGAAATAAGTGGAATGGGTGGGAACACTTCATACATTATGGTGTTGAAAAGGGAAATCTTCTGGTAGTATGGAACTTTTGTGGCTGACAAGAAATCTACTCCTGATAAGTCTAGAAATTTAATTGACAGTTTATAGATATGTAAATATTCTCTCCGGTTACCAATGCCAATTTATGTCCACTGGACATTCCATCACACTTGGGCAATTTCAGCAAAATAATCTGACTCCTTACACTTCCAATGTTGCTTTTGAATAGGTCCAGTGATTTCTCTTCTGATTTTTGACACTTTGACTTCCATTTCATATGAAAATGCCTCAGTTAATCTTAGATTATTCCCAATGAACCACTCCGAAAAAATGTGAGTCCCTTTTCACACTTAAAGATTTATAATTTCTTTCAGAATACATGATATGTATCTTCTTGAGAATGTTTTCAAATATTAATTGAATGAATGTTGCATGGCGTTATGGAATTTTGTATGCTCGTGGATCATTGCATTCGTATATATATTCACATCAACGTTTTTTCATTCGTAAATCTGTAAAGACAATGAAATTTCATTGTTTTACTGCTAATAAAGATACATATATGAGCAAAATAAGCATAAAATATAGCAATTATTTTTATACATCAAATATTTATCAAAGACGACAATTATTTGCTAAATTTTAATTTATTATTATTTTAATATTTGTAGTTTTTTGTGTGGAAATGCCGAAGAATATGAACTTATGTGAAGTATGTATTTGAGTAATAACAATTTTTTACCATTTTTTAGTATTATAAATATGTGTATATGTATTGAAAATACGTGCTATAATGTGTTTACATACGTTTACAGTTCAATATATTATTATAAAAGTATTTCGTTTTAGAGAAATTTATATAAATAATAGACAATAGCTTAATTATCGGAGAGATAGATACATTCAAAAGTCATTTACAACTCTTCAGAATACTTTAATTGAGATAAAATTTACAAATTAGTTTATTATTAACTCCTTATGCCATTTGTAATTGAATGTTTTATTTATTAATTTCTACTCAGATTGTTGTAACATTTGAAGAAAACCACTTTGGAATGGAAATGTTACCTACCATTGTCTCTACGATTCTGAAAAATAAAAAAAAATTATTGTAATATCGATTATAACTTTTTGTACTACACATACAAGCACTGTTATCTACACTTTAAAAACAGAGATTTTCTTTTATTTAAATTTAAAAAAAAAACAATTAAATAAAATCACTGTGAAAACTAAACTGTTGTTCTTCAAATTCATCAAAAATTAATCATCATCTTTTAAAATGCAATTTGGATTCATGAATAAAAGTATCGCTTTGTTTAAAGCCAATAAACACAAGCGAAAGAAAACTTAAATTCTGTATTATATATACATTGACATAAATCTATTCTTTTAAAATATTAAAAGAATAATAAATGAAAACAACAATTAGTTACTTTTTTAAAGATAATGATTACATTTGTGAATGTTTTAATTTGATTTAAGAAATGTCGCACTGATATCATTAATCTGCAATGGATGTAAGATATTACTTAAATTCTAAAATGTAAAAATATTATCAACCTTAAAGAATTTAAACTTTATTATATTAAGCTCTAAAAATAAATCGTGAATGTGTTTCAATCACTTAGAAAAAGCAAATCACAAATTAAATAATATTTGATAAATTTATTTTGCAATAAATAAATTAAGAACTTTGTATTAATTATCAAGAAGTATTCAAACTAGAAATATTCTAAATTCCTGAGATTATCCCGTCCAAAAATGCTGAATTTCTTTGACTTTATTTTTAGTTTTCCGCAAAGAAGAGAAAGAAACTTGATGTGTGTAATTTCAAATTTAAACATGACAATTTTGTGTAGCAATGATTTTAATGTAAGGGATGTATGAATATTTTTGGTGTGCATGAAAAGCTCAAAGTACAAAACAAGAATAATGATAAACACAAATTATCAAAAGCTTTTATGCAAATAAATAATGTAGAACTGTTGGTGTGGTTGTTGAACGGGTAGGTGCCTGATGAAAAAGAACACCAACCAATGTTTTTCAAAACCAAAATGTTGTTCATTTGTTATCTCTACAAACTGAATTTTTCATTGAATAAATCAGGTGCCCGAGCTAAGATTTAAAAATTTTGTCTCCTTCAAATTCAAATGTCACCTTGAGGTCATTTGGGGAATCATATCAATAGTTATTTACATACATTTAACTAATAAAATTACTTTAATTGGTTTCTTTGGAATTCAGGTCTACACTATGTATTTTTCAACATAAAACCTTGATTCTTTCAATCTTAAACCTACATTTTCCTTTGCTTTAGACTCACTATAACACAGAGCATTGTCCTTATAAAAATTTTTAGTTTGATCTTCTTAAAAATGGACTGAAACGGTACAAAATAAAATCTTTGTATGGTAAAGTATTTGGTGATAACAAGTAGAGTCAATTTCGTCTGGGATCTAGTTCAAATTACATTTCGGATGACATGAAAATAGCTCCCCTCACCATTCTAGAGTCATCACTCCTCTGCCAACTGTCATGACATGTGGTCATAAGCAGCCTACATGGTCATGACCTCCTTTGCGCACTGCAGTTTTCCTTAATGATGCTTTTACTGTCATCTTTTTCTAATTCTTGGTTGGTAATCTTTTAAGAGTATTTTAAAGTACACCAGGGTATTGTAGATGATTGTGCCTAAAGTGCAACACATTTTAAGCATTTTCATGATTGGAATGTGGTGTCAACAAACCGAATACTTTAAATATCAAAATTTGTGTATGTATACTATTTCTCTCTCACATGCATACTGGTAAATAATTTCTTTTAATTATTTACTACTCTTAATCAAAATAAGATAAATTTAGGAATTAATAAAAAGATCTCATTTATTTATCAATAAATATCATAAAATAATCCTTTTATTGTGAAAATAAAATTTTATAATTAAGTAGCCAATAACTATTTTCACCAAGAAAACATTTTTCATTAAGAATTTGATCCCTTTATTTATCTTTAAGAGTAAAAAAATTAAAAGAAATAAACGCAAAATGAAAGAGTTAATTATTGTTTAATCAAGAAAAACGATTTTTAATGTTAAACTAAGAAAAAAAAGCTTTAATTAACTTCAATAAACGTTTCATAAAAAGTGACAGTTTCACACATCATTATGTCAGCCCATTAAATTCTTATCAAGCAAAAATTTTAAACTGTTTTTCTATTAACTCTTTTCATTTTTAGGATTGATAGACATTTTCTGAAAGATATTAATAATATTCATTGTTTATTGAGATATGCATGAGAATAGAATTTATTTTTATTCGTTACAGTTTTAAGAATTTTTTTAGCATGGATTAACTAAGAAATGAAAATAAGTATGAAAGATTGTTTTAAATGGATAGAAAAGGTTAGCAATGTTTCCTATTTTAAGCACGAAAGTTAAAATTTAGTGACTTCAGTTTTAAAATACTTTTTGGAAAATGTTTTCCTGACCTATATGCACAAAGTCAAGCCAAAAGTGTATCCGGAAAACACGTGGTATGGACTTAAAGAACATTAACATGATATTAGTCCTCCTTATGCATAAAGGATTTTTAAGCCTTTCTCTAATATTAAGTGCTATTTGAGATGCAGTAATCTTTGGATTTAAGCGTAAGAATTTCATAGTGCATCTTTTTACTCTTGAAGTCCGCTTAGAAAACCGGTTACGCCGAGACTTTAAGATAACAGATTCTGAAGGCTTGAATTATTGATTATTCTTTGGATAGAAGAATGAGTTCTTACAACTATCTTTCCAACTGCTAGAAGTCTTTCCCCTTCATTCCTTTGTCTTAAGATGATTTTCTTTTTGTCCGGAACAATCTCTTTTCCTTTAGAATCCATTTCAAATCAACTTGTTTGTAAGTATTAATGTATCATACCAACAAAATAATGTTTTTTATTCCGTTTGTTGTATTTCCACCAGATTTTAAATGAATAAATAGTAAAAAATCAATGCAGAATATATTTCATTTCATGCAAGCTCGTGTAAGCTAAATTAAAGTAAGATTAATTTACAAATATCTTTGTAATTTGTACCTGTGCGCAAACTTTTTCTGATAACTTTTTGAGCAATTTTTATTTATTATTATTATTTTTAAACAATGTGTATTATCTTTCTGAAGTTGTTACTGGTGTTTAAAGAATTGTTAAAGGAAAGCTTTATATAAAAATCGAAATAATATTGACTTTATAATGCTTTATAATGTAGATTTATTCTCTGTATAATGCTCACTGTGTGTATGTATGCAGATTTTTTTCTGGCAAGTGTGTATACACACACACACACACACACACACACACACACACACACACACACACACACACATATATATATATATATATATATATATATAGATATAGATATATATATATATATATATATATATATATATATAAAGAGAGAGAGAAATTTAAAGCATTCAATTTAGCCAAGTTAATTTTCTCCCTGGTTAAATACGTAAACAATGCATTTTCTTTGAAAATTTAAATTTTTTGTCATTCCTTAAGAGCTGCAAAAGAAAGAATGAAAGAAAAAATAAAATAAAATAAAACAAAGTAATTAACATTTGCTAATTTAATAATGTTTTTCTCTTGTAAGCACATAATTTCCGATCTGATGTTAATCCTAACCTTTATTATGTGATAAGAAAAAATGAAATTGAATATTTTTTATGAGAATATTAATCATCAGAAAAACAATATTTGAGCATTGAATAATATGTACTTACAATCTACATAAACATCAAATTTGTGACAACACTTTTCTTGAAAAAAGAATTTTTAAAACGAGGTGTGCCACACTGTCAGTTATAACAGGTATTTTTTTCTATTTTGTGATTAATTTATCGTAAAGGGAAAAAAGACGAATAAAAATGTAGAAAAATGGCAGACGAAACGTTTGAAAATAACAAATAATGAATATAAAATTTGTAAAAAAGAGAAAAACGGTGATTGACATTTTGTTGTGCATTAGTTAATTCCTTTTAGATTACTGGAATATTACATCCGGTCTCAGAGTTAAGCAAATTAACTTTTTTGACTTTTTCTAAACAAGATATTTTTAAGTATTTATTAATTCTTAACACAGTAAAATACAAGAAACAAAATATGCTGATATAAAACAAATAAAAATTTCAAAGATAATGCAAATAGTCGATTCAATTAGAAATAAGATGATGCTAATATACACTGGCATAAAAACTTATTACTCATGACTGTGACTATAATTTGAAATAACTTTAAACTTACATTTTCGAATAATTAACCCCTTGACTGACTTTGACGAGTCTGACTCGTCATTGATTTCCTGGGCCATCACAGACTTTGACGAGTCAGACTCGTCAAGCGCTTCTTTCGGCGGACGCCGTGCAAGTTACAATTAGATTACATAGTTGCTTCACTCGTTCGACGATTCTCATTTAAAAAATCACACTGAAAGTAAGAGTTCAGTTTAGCAGAAGTCTCGCACGGTGAATGTTATACTAGCCAATATTTGAGTTTAGTAAAGATTATAAATAATCCCCGTAACATGTATAAGCCGGATGCATTATATGAAAGTGGGGATGATGGTGTAAATTGATGGTGTAGTTCAATTAAGCGAAATTAAATAGTTTTTTTTTGTCGCATCAAATTCCATTTAATTCGTCAGTCAAGGGGTTAAAAAAGTCACTGATTATTTTCTTTGTATTTCTTAGACGAAAGTTTTTCATTAATATAAAATAGAAGTGTAAATATCAACAACAATATTTAATTTGGTAAAAATATTTATCATAGTACAAAACATTTTTTTTTCAAATTTTTGATCTAAATAATGAAATAATGAAGAAAATACAAAAACTGGACATAGAAATAGTATAATTAAAATATTGTATCAATAAAACATCAGAGATATAGTACATTTAAAAGCAAATTCAAATCATAATGTTTAGAGCATTTTAAAAATTTTCAAAAGATATTAGAAATAATCTTAATAGAAACATGAAAAAACAACTTTTAATCAAAACAACCAATTACCTTTCCAAAAAGTAATACTTTTTAACTTTCATGTTATAATTTTATAAATGTGAAAATTCAAATAATATAAATAAATTTGTTGCAAATATTGTACAATTTTGGTTTACTTAGAAAAGAGAAAGAAAACTTAATTGTGGTCGGATTAGTTAAGAATATTTCATTTTTTAGTCAATGAAAAATTGCGAACTATTTCTGTAAAAAACTGGTTCTTACACCTTTAAAATTCCAAAAGATCTACAAAGTTGTTGCAAAAGTTATAGCCTTATTAGAATTTTAGTTTAATCAGTAACTCATTGCTGCAATTATGAAGGGTAAGAATGGTTGTCATAAATTATACGTTCCGCTTTGATCAATTCGATATTTTTTTAAAAATTTTTGCACAGTTAATTAATTTTCATGCTCTTATTTTCTTCTTAAAAATAAGTTATTTTTGAGTAAGTTAAAATTAATTGTGTGCTTAGAAAACATTCTATCATAAAATAGATTGCCAACTATTGAATCATATTCTCTCGATAGAGTCGAAGTTATCCGAACAACTCAATAATGGTTTTAATATCCTATATTATCACTATATTATCAAAGTTTAAAATAATTTTATATTATAAAATCTTATACTATAAAAATTGAAATAATGTAAAATATGTAAAGCAAGGAAAAGTATGAAGTTGTAGAATGTAGTTGAAGTATGTAGTAAAATGATTCTTGAGATATTAAACTACCTGTATTATCAAAGCACAAGAAGATGATCACACTGTGGACATTCAAATAGCCTTATACCTAAAGACAATTTTAATGTTCATCATGAATTTTTAAGGCATCAAGCACATTTAAGGCTGCCTAAGCCTAAGGCAATTTTAAACCAGCTTAAAATAATAAGAGTTAGACAATTTTAAAGTAGTTTAAAATTATATGTTTTATGCTACTTTAAAATTGTCTTAGGCAGTTACACAATCACAACGTGGTGCGAAATATGAATAATTCGACCGTTACACTGTCTACTATGTGAGCTCCAGTGGCTCAATAGCTTCATGCCGTTACCCGTTAAGGTCAATAGAGTGAAGCTTGGTTTGCCCCAAGTAGAGGTTGGGAGAGTAAGCATGTACTCTCCCTCACTGAGTTGTTGGAGCTCTGTGCGTTGGGGGCGTGTCCGCGTTAATAAGTGATGTCCAAAGTCCTACCGCTGGTTGTGATGTGGATGTGAATAGGAGAGTGCCAGATCAGGTGCGATCTCGTTATCTGAGTGCGGTTCAAAATGACGAGGTACTTGGAAATGAGCTAGTATTCCAAACCCTTTAAACTAAAGGTACAGTACGGGGTTAGCCTGCATTGCTATGTATGTACAAGGTGATCTTTTTTGAAGTGACACTGTTTGGGGCACCCTGTAGCGTGATCTAATAGCCGAAATGACACCAAACTTGATATTCAGACTAATATAAACATAGAAAAAAAATTCAATAAAAAAAGTTAGCTCCAAAAGTCACCGCTAGGGCATTTTTTGGCGCTGCTCTAATTTGAAATGATGAGAATTAACATAAAATACGGGTATCAAGAAATGCAAATGTTGTGCAACGACAGTGCCAGTAATAGAGCAGTAAATTCAAGTAGTAGACAGCTCTGACAAATAATCTCAGCTGAAGTAAGCGATCTCCAGTGGCTATGACTCTCAAGTTACCGGAACGTGCGCTTATGTTGGTAGAGCATCAAATTTGTCAATTCTTAAGGACAACATAATAAAGACAGTGCGGAATATTCCTTGTGAATAACGTTGTGCACAAAATGCGCGGTGCTATTTCTGAGAATGGTGCTCACATTGCATGTGGTCTAATTCCTCACCAGGAAAGTTAATGTAGTAAATAAACATTAATAATTTAACTGAATGATTGAATGTGTTAGTATTTTTTTCTCATTTTATATATAGTAAAGTGTTACAAAATCCATTAACTGAGAATTTTGGAACTGAAATTTTTTTCATGGAATCCTTTTTCCCTGGTTTTGATTAGTCTGAATACCAAGTTTGGTATCATTTCGGCAGTTAGATCACGCTAAAGGACGCTCCAAACATTGTCACTTTAAAAAAGATCACTCCGTATGTACACTATACGGTGGTAAATAACTAAATATTTCTCGTTATTTAATTGTAAAATGAAATTACGAGAAGTATTCAATTACTCATGATTTATCATATTCAAATCTATTACTTTCATTGTACTATTTGTAGTATAGTGCTCTCTTTATGTGCATCAAATAACGTCAGATTACCCTACCATTATTAGAAACTTCATAAAACTTACCTTTATCAAAAACTCGTATATTCTATTTGGCAAATAAAAGTGTGGCAAATACACTGTGAAACTTAAAAGTATTACTTATAGGAAGTAATTAACTGGAACGAATAAAGCATAAGAAGACATTATAAGTTTAATTATTTAAAATATTTACTACTTTTAACTAAAAATTTTGCTTTTGTTAAAAATATTACTTGTAGGAAGTAATCAACTGTGACAAATGAAGCATTAGAAAGATGACTATATTTTTAATTATTAATATTTTTATTTCTTTTTAGTGTGCACACCAATGAACGCATTTAAGAAGAAATAATTTCACAATTCACAAAATTACCTTTCACATTAACAATTTACAATTTTATATTATTTGACATGGTTTTAATTCATAAATGTTTTGTTATTGACTCTTTTCTAGTTAGTTATGAGAAATATTTCATAATCTTTAAAAAAAATTTTTTTGGTTTTATCCTTTAAAATTCACTTTTTTTTAAGAGTTAAGTAAAAAGAAAAGAAAAAAATATACTGGGATCACTAATTTTATGTAGTTCATATTGATGTGGCAAAGGATAAAAATTAAAATAAAAGAAAAATGCAACATAAAATCAAATCTTCACTTGAAATTAAAGTTAAAAAAAATATAATTCTTCTTTAAATATTCTCAATTCTTAAAATTTTTAAATCATTTTGCAATAAATAAAATTTTAATGGATGTTAACTTTTTCTGAAATAAATATGACAACTTTTTTTGAAATTTTTTCAAATAAAGAAAAATAATCCTCTATATGTAAGAAAATATTTATGCTATAATAAGAGAGCATAATTGTTGCGGTAAGCATAATTGTTAAAAATGATTCATAAAAATGATATTTTCTTATATAATAAGAATATTGCAGAACAAAGATTATTCTTCATGACACATTATAATGTATTTCAGAAAAATATGTTTTTACATAATTTAAAATTTTACAGCGAAGAACACATAAAAAAGTGCTAGAAAATGTGAATAATATGTTTAACTTTGAGCTCTGGAAAGAACTTAAAATGCTCTTTCTCTTGAATATGATATCTTACATAAATACACTCGCGTAAGTGTTACGGATCCAATGATTCAGAAAAAGCTCCATTTGTTTCTGATAAAGCAGAACTAAGTGTTGTATTTAACAAAAGCTTTATTATCTTATAAAAATAATTTTCTAAAGAAATTAAGTAATCAGTAAATTCTTTATTGAAGGTATATTTTAAATAGCTTGCAAAATCCTTAAAATGTGTGAATCAAAGCCTCTCCTAAGTTTCGTACTTTTGATTAATTCTTATGGTAATATGAACAGTGTTACTAAAAATTGAATGCATTAAAGAAAACTTTAAAAGGAAAAGTTTACTGATTAATGTAAGCTACTTTATTAGTAAAAGTGAGTATTTCCGAAGAAAGATATTTTTCTAATATGACTATTAAAGAAGTTATCCTATAAATTCCAAATAATAAAATTAGAAATAAAAGTGCTTTATAAAAGAGTTGCACTAATTTATGTCAATTAATTTTTTCCTGACATTATGTCCCATTATCATACATACCCATTTGAATACATACGTAGCATCTTGAAAAAAATTATGAAATTTTTATATTTTCCTACTTATCAATATAAAAGTATACTTTCAAATGAGTAAAATATACAGATGATTTTTTGTAACTTATTATAGTCGAACTATCTGTAGAAAAAATAAAGGAGGTTAAATTTATTCACTAAAGCAGTAAAGGTAGATTTCAAATGCATAAAATATATTACCATTTATTAAATAAATATAAGAAATATAAGAAAATGAGACAAATCAAAGAAAAAAACATATTCTACAAATTTGACTAAAAGCACTTCTGAATCAAAAAATAAATATTCAACTCAAAATGACATTTTATAAAATATTTAATATAAAGTACATTATTTTTTTTTCGTTCCCAAAATTTTTATTTTTAAACATTGTTTATCTGTGTACTTATAATATTAAAATGAATGTTGCAAGCTCCAAGTGACAAAATTATTTAAATTTTAGTAAACAATTACTAATTGAAATATGAATTTACTTAAGACTGGTGATATTTAGCTTTACGATTGACGCTTTAAAAATTGATTTAATAGGCTAAAGTAAGCAATTAAAGTAGACTGCAAATATATCAATGTATTCAAACTTAAATTGGCATCGTAACAAACTAGACTGATTGCAGATCTAATAAGGATTAAGACATTTATATTAAAATTTTGTCTTCATTAAGAATTTAAATGACTTTGTTTACTTATTACCAATATATCGTTGTGATTTCAATTTATTAATTATTTTAAACTTTGAAACCATTCATTTTCATAAATCAAACGAAAGAAATTTTAGTAAATGTATAATGTGTGTGTGAGAGTAAAATTAATCATATTTTAATCCACAATATTGATATAGTACAGAACAAACTAAAAACTATGAAAATTTTGAGTGAGAAAAACAATTGGCAGCAGCATTTCCCACGTGATTTATATAAACCAAATTGAAAGATGAATATTTAACGCTGTTGCCTCCAGAGTTTAGCAGTTTTAAATTGAAAATTATTTAAATGGATACTAACACTTTCAATTATTTGGAATCCATTTTGAAAGTCAGATCATATTCAAATGAATCTTCTCGTGCAAGATATGACCATAGAATAATAAATCATGATTTAGTAATTGTATAATGAATACAAGTTCTAATAAACAGATAAGCAGCATGAAAGGTCAATAAATGTTGATTACATTCTATCAAAAAAAAAGTTTTAAATATCAGAAATTGAGTTTTCAAATGTTTCTAACTTGTCAAATTAGGAAATATTTTCCTTCTCAGCCGTAAGCTTATGGTGCTTTGAATTTCAAATAAGCAAAAAGATTAATTTAATCTTAAAGTGTGCGAAGAATTTATTAAAACTAATAACTAATTAATGAAATGCAATTAACAACATTTATCACGTTCTAGATTTTAAAAATTGTCACTAGTTAAATGGCTGGTTTCCTCATAACTAATTTCTTTACTTTATTGATAAATAATATAATTTCCATATTCTTTATAAATTATAGTTTAAAAATTATCGAAACTTTTTAAAAATATTTTAGTCTCATGGAAAATTTATAATGATTTACAGAATATAAAATACATTTCTGTATCATCTTACTTTAAAAAGTTTAAACTTTTGAGATTTTTTCTCATAAGGTTCTATAAAATCCAACAATAAATATCTAAAATAAATAATGTTAATATAAAATAATAGTCTTAATTTAAATAAGCTTATTATGGTAATGTGTGTGTTTTCGATTAAGTAATTTAAGAAAAAGTTAATTTTTAAGTTTTTCTTAGATTGCTTAGTTGTGTATTTTTTTATCAACCTTCACTCGAAGTGATATTTTGTTGATTTTACTGGACTAGAGAAAGATGATTTGAGCACGGGGTTTACATTTATTGTTATTCTGTATAAAATAGAAAGTTACATTTTTGACATTTATGATTCGGTCAGCAAATTATCATTGAATTCTGAAAAATGTTCGATTAATACTGAAATTTTTAAATTATATTTATGAATTATTAATTCAAAATGTGTTAAGGTGAATATAAAACAGCTATACTAATCAGAAAAATGCAGCGCATATTATATCACTCAGTTTAACTTTTGATTTGGTTTTGAAAGTTAAATAAAATGTATTTAAAGTACGAGAAATTAATGCTCCTATATCAAACTCTTTCGGTCACAGTGAATTATTTTGATGTTACATGGTATTCTTAATATGTGTGTTTTAGTTCATATCACTGAAGTCAATTAAAGTTTTTCAAATTGATGAAAGATTGGTGATAAGATACTTGTAATTTATTTTATGAAAAATGCACACATCATGTCAATTGCCATTACAAAAAGTCATAATTGTTCTAGAACTGATAAAATTTAATAGTTTTAATAGTATTTAATACATATGATATTAGTTAGCTCGCTCAGCATTTGTTGAGATTCACATATGAAACTTAAATGCTATGATTTATATAAATAAATTCATACATTTTTCCTGTAGAGTAAAGTTCATAATAAAAGGAATTTTTGTTATTTTCCTAAGAAATTGGAATGTTTATTTCTTATCACTCAAAATCACATAAAATTTGTTCAAAATTTCATACACCATTATGGATTGGAATGATTATATTTGTTTCCTATCCTTTTTAAGTAATTTTTCTTATAATAGAAGCTGAACAAAAATTTCAAAGAAAGATGGGATTTTCATCAACTTAAGATACCATTTGAAGGGAATTTCATAATCTATCACCTGAACCACACATAAATTATATTCCCGCTAAATTCTGATCACGTGAGTTATCATAGTATTTCCTTGTATCTATGATTCCTAGGACTGAATATATCAATTTTAACAAAGCCCTTAGAACGAAATTTACAAGTATTATTAACCAGTGGAAAAATTGTGTTTTCCTATATAAATTTTTAACAGCAATTACAGTTTTTTAAAGATAGGTATAGTAATGACAATATTACTAAAAATACTCTGAAATATGACAGGAGTTTAAATACTGCATTTTAAAATATATATAAATTTCAGATTTTTGCATTTGTTATATCATGCTTTTTATTTAATGGATGTTATTGTTTGGAAATATAGTTTCTCTCATCGTAATTTTTTTAAATATGTGGTAAAAATATTATGCAATTTCAAAAGTAACTTTAAGTAGTAAGCGTAACACAGGGTTTTAAACAAATTAAATATATAAAAAGTTAATCATTGATTTTAAAATTTGTCTTAGCAGAATGTAATACCACTTTACTCAAAGAATATATCAAACATTTTTTTTTTACTTTTATAAAGATTATTATAAAAATATAATAATCTTATATAATATATATATATATATATATAAATATAGTATCTTTGCAGAAAATAAAAATTTAGCATGAATCCATTATATACAATTTTGAAATTTCCTGGAGTACATTCAATTTCCTTATTGAAAATAACAAATACGTCATTCAAAAAATTTTTTATTATCCACACTAAACCAACGAAGTTTCAGAATTTAAAATATTTCTTCGATTTTATTGAAATTATTTTATGCACAGATTTTTTACAAAATATTTGTAGGATTCCATTAAATATATTTTTTCTGAGTCATAAGTTATTTGATGATTAAATGTATTTTATTAATGACTGAAATACATATTGATAACGAAATCATGAATTCTAGGAGATTTGTTTAAAATATAAAATTAGAAGATATTTATGTAAACATTAATTTGATACCAACAAAAAAAGTTTTAACAAATTAAAAAATCCATCAGATTTTTATGGTAAACATAAAAATTAAGGTTGAAATCGTATTTTTTTTTAAAACTTATATTATATTAAATGTTTATATATTCCCATACTTAAATTTGAAAATTTCAGTAGTTTAGTTCACCTAGCAAATATTTGCAGTTAAAGTATTTTTCTGTGTGTCTACCAGTTTATTTCATTTACTTAAATTTATGATTTATCCTCAAACATGTAGCTTCGAGCCTCCTTATTTATTATTTTATCTGCAAAATATACATTATAATGATCCTAATCTATATTGACGTTGCAACTGGTAGACTGTCTCGTTCTTGGATCTTATTCTTAAGATTACTCCAAATAATGATTAGTTTTAATTCGAACTCATTTGTGTCAAATACTCTTCATGAAATATTTTCTCTCATTACATTTCCTAACAAATATAATTCTATCATCTTCAATTACTGTTTCTACATTCTTCACCTTCTTATATTTTAATTAATAAGATGCTCTCAAGAATATTTAATTGAGTAAAGGCTTTCAAAACTTTGATTATTTAATCTTTTGCATGTAAGGCAATATAATTAAAATCAAAATTGTATAGTGTACCGAAGTGTGTAGTGAGTTTACTTTGCTTTCTATAAATTGGTCTTAAATATAAGGGAAATGTTACGAAATATATTTAATATGAACTATATTACCATTTTCAATATAGCAAAGCTTTTACAGAGTCTGAATTGTATTCATCTAATAATTCACATGAAATGCATAAAACCCCTACATGTTTATATTTCCTATCGGAACAGAAAATAGAATTAATATGTATCTAAAAATTTTGTCATGTAGTTTGAAAGCAAATTAAATTGAAAAAATCTCTCTTGTGAGTTTTATCGTAACGTTTCAATAAATCTACCCTCAAAAGTTTAAATTATAAAAAGAGGCCAAGATTATGTTTATTTTGCAAATATTTGCGACAAATCTTTATAAGATAATAAGCGTAAATATTATCACATTTAATAATAATCAGATGTAAATTTAAAAAAATAAATATAAAAAATAAAAAAATAGATTCCAGAAAAATTTATAGATATCCAATTAATCAAAAATTGCTCTCATTCGGCATCTATTTGTTCACATAATTAATAATGTAAATCATATTAATAATAATATAATTAATTGATATCAATAAAGATATATTGATATATAATAAATTACTATCAGCCGATAATATAATAGATATCCGTGATGATAAATATTAATTCTTATCAGCAGGATTGTTAACAATTAAAATAAATATCAGAAAAATTTATATACACTATTGGACATTAAAATTGCTACAACAGGAAGAAATGCAGATAACAAAATGATATTTATTGGACAAATATATTATACTAGAAATAACAAGTGGTTAAATTTTCAAAAAAATTGGCTGGATAGATCCTGAGAAATCAGTAACCAGAACAACCACCTCTGGCAGTAATAACAGCAGTTATATGCCTGGGCATTGAGTCAAATAGAGATTGGATTGAATGTATAAGTACAAATGCCGATTCAGCTTCCACACGATGCCACAGTTCATCAACCGTAGTGACTGGCGTTTGGTGACGAGCCAGTCACTCGGCAACCATTGACCAAACGTTTTCTATTGGTGAAAGATCTGGAGAACGTGCTGGCCACGGCAACAGCCGAACATGTTCCGTATCAAGGAAGATCCGTACAATACCGGCAACATGCGGTCGGGCATTATCCTGCTGAAACGTAGGGTTTCGCAGGGCTCGAATAAAGGGTAGAGCCACGGGTCGTAACACACCAGAAATGTAACGTGTACTGTTCAAAGCACCGTCAATGCGAACAAGAGGTCACCGAGACGTCTATCCAATGGCACCCCATACCATCACGCCAGGTGATGAGCCAGTATGACGATGACGAATGCACGCTGCCAGTGTGCGTTCACCGCGATGCCGCCAAACACGGATGCGATTATCATGATGCTGTACACAGAACCTGGATTCATCTGAAAAGATGACGTCTCACCATTCGTGCGCCCAGGTTCGTCGTTGATCACACCATTGAAGGCGCTCTTGTCTATGACGCAGCGTCAAGGGAAGCCGCAGCCATGGTCTCCGAGCTGGGAGTCCATGATGCTGCAAACGTCGTCGAACTGTTCGTGCAGACACTTGTTGTCTTCCAAACGACCCCGTTTCTTGACTCACGGCTCGTGACGTGGTTGTACGATCCATTACGGCCATGCGGATAATATGCCTGTCTTCTCGGCTGCTAGTGATAGATGGCCGTTGAGATCCCACATGGCGTTCCGTATTACCGTCCTGAACCCATCGATTCCATATTCTGCTAACAGTCACTGGATCTCGACCGACGCGAGCAGCAATACTGCGATAAGATAAACCGCAATCCCGGTACGCTACAATTCGACCTTTATCAAAGTCAGAAACGTACTGGTACGCATTTCTCCTTCTTACACGAGGCATCACAACAACTTTTCACCAGGCAAGAACGTTCAAATGCAATTTGTGTATGAGGAACTGGCTGAACAATTTCCTCATTTAAACACAATGTAGGTTCGCTACTGGCGCCTGCTTTGTCTGAATGCGCTGAAAAACTAATCATTTGCATATCACACCATCTTCTTCCTTTCGTATAAATTTCACGTCTGTAACATGTCGCCTTCTGTGAGTAACAATTTTGATGGCCAGTAGTGTAATTAAATATTCTATTAAATACATTATCAGCAAAATAGGAGCTTTCTTAGTTACAAATATTTATGATTTTTTTAAATTTTCGTTAATAATGTAGTTTAAATGAAAATATACTTAAATAAATATAAAATATATTTAAATAAATATAAAATACTTAAATATCTTATGTAACAATGTTTTCATACAATCATGTTGTTATTTCCACATACAAATAATTCTGGCAGTAAGTACTAGTAGTTTAATGGAAAGAAAATCTTAGTTAATCTTTTAGGAAGGTAATGTATTTATTATCAAATCACGTGGAATTTTATGTCTGCCTTATTATTTATTTTGCACACGAGTATTATTTATACTGGGACCTAGATTAAAAGTGTATTTTGAACAACTACAGACATCCATATATTTTATCAAATTTACGAAATATTGAACCAAAACCCCGAAGCTATTTAATCAACTGCCACGTGAAATATTCACACCGGAAATTGTCATAATGAGAATAACTACTATAACTAATTGTCATAATGAGAATATAGAGAACTACATGCAAGAGAACAGAAGAGAGTAACTCAATTTTGCTTTTTACAATGCTTCACAATGGTGGCGACTTTGGGTGGTTTCAGTTGTTCAAAAAAGGCTGATAAAAATCAATGAAATATAATGAAAGTTAAAAAAATGTTTTATCCATATATGTAAAATATTTGTCTTATATTTCCTTTGAGTTTTTGTTCGCAGTAAAATTTTAAATGGTGACATTGAATAGAGGGACATTTATAACGGAATTTTGATCTCCGGATAATTTAAAATGAAAACAATCTTCCATTTCAAAAATCTGATTTCAGTGTCCGTAATTAATCATAATCAAAATTAATATCAAATTTCCTTTAGTTACTTATACCGGGATGTAATCATTTAATGGAAATAATATTCAGCTACAGAACTTTTCTCGATTCTATTAAAAAAAAATTATTTTTCTTTTTGTCACTTTATAGCTGTCATATCTCATTTATCACTTGTAGAACAGAAAAAAATATTTTTTCTAATCTATAGAATAGTATGTATGATAAAGAAAGACGCTTCAAATTATTCGTTTCTATATCATTAATAATTTTTAAATAAAAATAATTTTTGAAAAGAAAATATTGTTTTTTTTAATATCGGACATTTTATTGGAAGCATTGTTTTAGTTGACTTTAAGAAAAGTCTTTTAATTTTTATGCATATATCACTGGTCAAAAATAAATTAGAATGAAGATGAAATTGTTTACTTATAATTTGAAAAATCCTGTAAATATTTCGAATTAATAATAAATAATTTCATTATAGATGTTGAAATCTGGGAATTTTTGAAGCAATTTTAGTGGAATTTTTCCAGTCTTACACGCAGTGTATATCAAAGTATAATCGATATCTATAAGTGTTATTAGTGAGGTACATATGCAATTAAAGATCGTGGAAGGGAATCGGCTTTTGAAATTGACAAGAGAGATAGAGAAAGAACAAAAAAGAGGAAAGAGAGGTGGAGAGAAATCGAAAGATAGAAAAGAGAGGTAGATCGAGAGAGAAAGACGCAACACATCGCAATCTATGATTTTAAAGGCAAAGAAAAATTTTTTTATTTTGACGTAATGTGAAAAAAAATTCATTGTAATTAAAGAAATCTAATAACATTTACCAGACGACTTCAGTAAAGAAGAATTACTCATCAAAGCGCTTCGATAAAGGAACCCATTTGTTGCCCTAAAATTTTGGTAAAAGACTAGAGAATTGTGCGGATTTGGCACGATTTTTAATTTTCTCGCCAAGCACTGCACAGTTTTCTCACCAAATCAGATTACGTTACTACGCGCAATATCTGATTACAAAATACCGATCGCGTTCGAACTTTACCTTTGCAATTCCACACTGTTTTAAATTCCAAATAACAAAATTTTGAATATTTCATTATTACTTACTACAGAAGATTTAAAATACTAATAACTAGCGATTAATTTCCCAAAGGTTATAAAAAGTATTACAAATGCTTCACGCTGTTTACAACGGATGACCTACATGCAATAAAGCTAAAACTTTAACGTATACAAAGTGCATTTTGTGAAAACTTTATTTAACCACGCAGTAGGACTCACCTTTTTTTTAAAAAAAACCGGGTATTAAAGCTAAATAAACATAGGACCTTTTTATTAAAACACTAATTTTAATTAACAGAGCAGTGTAGTCCACCTTAATCATCATAAAAAAAATCACATTTTAAAAATCACTGCATTTTAATCTAACCTCACTTTATTACGAACAATTAAAATACATCTAAGACGTAAGCAAACATTCTTTTCAAATCTATCAACATTACCTTATACTAAATAAATCTGAAATATTTATAAGCAATATTTAATATATAATATAAAGTATTACATACAACAGCAATATGAATTAAATACGTAAAATAAAATTACTTTCTTAATCACTGCTTGCAGAATCATTGGCACCGGTATGCCACGATGTTCTCGGAACTATTATACAACCATAAATATTCCGCGAGGAAAATAATAATTCGAATTAATAATTCAAAATGATGAAAACAGTATGCATATAAATGTATTTTACTAACTTTCAAAATATATATATATAAATTTTACATAAAAAAACTTAAAACAAAAAATTCAGAAACCTAACATTGAAAAAATTTCAAAACAAAAACATTAAATCATCCATTTAAAACGCTTACAATGTATAATGAAATGCTTAAAGGGTTACAAGCAGGCAAAACAAATTTCGTACAAATTTCGCAAAAATATTTGAACACGATCACGTGATATCATTAAAAGATAGTTAAATATACTAACACATTAAAAACCGTTAATCTTGTCTGGCACATTTTATCGCCCTCTTGGCGCATTTTATCGATTACACCCATCCATGGTCTTAAGCCAAAATTTTATTTGAAAACTTTGAATACATGGGGTTTAGAAAAAATGTATGCATGATCATCGCACCATTAGAAAATTGACAGCATAATGAATGGGAATAGAAAAATAAATTGAGATACCAACGAAGAAAAAAGCCTTTGGTCTGCTACTTTCTGCAAAATAGCTGATGAAAGGACAAAAAGATTAAGATACTTTTATGAGAGGAAAACAGTAAATTTTTCTATATTGCGTTGGAAAAAAATGGAAAAAGGATAGAAAATATGATCTTGTAGATAAAACTTAAAATAAAAAAAGAAAAAAAAATTAAAAAATATTGGATGATAAAATATACCAAAATGAAAGTTGCATGGAAATGAGTCTGTAAAAAAGATGTTTCAAATTTTAAGTTCATTAATGGGAATTAAAATAATCGTTTCATTATAGAATCACGTTAAGGTCCAGAAATTAGTTCGTAAAATATTGAATGTTCTTAACCCCTTGACTGACTTTGACGAGTCTGACTCGTCATTGATTTCCTGGGCCATCACAGACTTTGACGAGTCAGACTCGTCAAGCGCTTCTTTCGGCGGACGCCGTGCAAGTTACAATTAGATTACATAGTTGCTTCACTCGTTCGACGATTCTCATTTAAAAAAGCACACTGAAAGTAAGAGTTCAGTTTAGCAGAAGTCTCGCACGGTGAATGTTATACTAGCCAATATTTGAGTTTAGTAAAGATTATAAATAATCCCCGTAACATGTATAAGCCGGATGCATTATATGAAAGTGGGGATGATGGTGTAAATTGATGGTGTAGTTCAATTAAGCGAAATTAAATAGTTTTTTTTGTCGCATCAAATTCCATTTAATTCGTCAGTCAAGGGGTTAAATTTCAGGTTTGTTATCATGAGCAGTTACATTTTATGAATTTTTATTATTATTTGAATTTTTATGTGTATTTCGATGGAGTTATTTTAAACTACATTCTTATTTTTATTTGTATTCATTCATTATAGATTCGTATTCATTCATTTGAAAAAATATTTTGCTTATAGTAAATATTGTTTGCCCTTTTAATAATTGAAGTAGGACGTGGTAAAATTAAACATTATTACAGTGCGGTGGCGACATTTGGCGATATTTTCTTTTCTAAACAGAGAATGACGTTGATTTTAAAATTTGGTCAGCAACCCTAATTGGTGTAATTTGGCTTTTTCTGAGAAAAAGCTATCGTTAAAAAAAAGTTAACTTAATGGCATTATTTTTTTAATCGCTTATCCTAACCATGTATAAGAATACAATAAATATATTAAAAATTAATATCTTAAAAAGATCAAAGCTATTTAAGAAATATGTTGTGCCAAAACTGAGCAACATAAAATTTTATGTTACAATGAAATAATGGAAAAGATTCCCGCGTGAATACATTTCCATAACTAAAAATTTAGTTGAAAACAAATTTCAGAAATGAATCCTCATTATAAAATAACAAAATACTTAAGTTTTTTTCCAATAAATAATCATAATAAAAATTCTATGTAAGAACGAGTGTTAAAAAAATTGTTTTCTTCTAAGAAAATTAATAAGTTACTTAAATGCAAAAATATATATATTTCAGAATATATTTAATGATTCTACAGTAAAATAGATAATTTTATTGTAATGCAATAAAATTTTTATTTTAGTTTTATAGTTTTTTGAAATTTTTAATTAATAAATTTGAATTATAAAAGTTCTGGAATAAAAATTAAGAACTTACAGAAAAATAAAGCATTCATTTAATATGTTAAATAATATAAATCTGAGAAAATGTAACAAAGATAAATGTAAAACTTAAACGAAATTATATTCTGTTGTTTTTATAAAAATGGAATTAGTTAAACATTTAAATTCGAATAAAACCTTAATGAAGTCTTATCTTTATTTATTTTTTGATTTGATATCGAGTGAAATACATAATAAATTACAATAATAGCGGATATCACAAAGCATTTCAAACATCAAGCATAAATTTAAAAATGCAAATGGCGCACAAATAAATATTGTTGGTCAAAAATTACTCATAGTGAACTATAATTTAGTTTTTCCACTAACATCAACTAATATTTGGCGATTCATTACTTTTGAGTAATTTTTTGACAATGCAAGAAACTATCTATTGTATTTGGCTGTAGGAGCTGTAACTCAAATCGATATATATATATATATATATATATATATATATATATATATATATATATATATATATATATATATATATATATATTCAGAAAAATTGTATAAACGATATAAGAATACTAATTCTCTGACTTTTATATTACAAGTTATTCGAAATCAATTTTTAAATGGATAGATTTGGGATATACATTAGATGTACTGAAATACTTGATTGAATTTATAGTTCTGGAAGAGAGTAATAGTTACGTTCATTAATATTATTGAAGTTGTTACTCTTTTAAATTAAAATTAGGCTATCCAAATCCTAATTATAGTTTTGAAACATTTATTTTTATCCATAACATATGAAAATTAAAAAAATTTAAAGATGCAATTTAAACACAAAAAATAGAAGAACAATATGTTTAAAACTTCTCAATATTGTTTTAAGTACCTGAGTAAAAGGATGAGTTTCACATGTGGGGGGTTGTAAGCAACTGTGAATATTATTTTTCACTAGCAGATATACTTTACTATGCAATCTGAGTATTTTCATCATTATCAGAAACAATGTGCTATTGAAACATAATATTTCTCCCACTTGATTAAATATCAAAGCTTCAGTTTTTTCATGTAAATGTTTTCTATGAATGGTATTTCATCTCATTTTGTCTTTGTGACAGATATTCTCATTGACATTCTCTTAAAATAATTTCAATGTGCAAGAATGCATTTATTAAAAAGATTGCTTATATTAGTTTCCACTGTATGCTTGTTGTCATGTTGTTACTTTTTAGATTAAAAAAGTTAATTATAGATGTCAAAGAAGTATATATTATTCTTTAAAAATAAATTTTTCGATAATATAGCAAGTGGGTGTTATTTCTGGGCATAAATCTAAAAACAAAACATAAGTAACCATAAATATTAAAAAAAAATTTTTGATGTACCAAGCTTAACGAGATATTTCACAAATTCTTGCACAAAAAGAAGATATATTTGCAAAACATTTTTGCAAAATTGTTATTCAGCATGAAGTTTATTATGAAAAAGTACGCATATTTCTAATTTTAATAAAAAAAAAGAAGTTAAGATAATTTTTAATTCTTAGATTAATTGAGCAAATCAAAAAGACTTACAAGAAAGAGTTTAAAAGGACTAGGAAAGATAAATTGAAAGAACCAGCAACACCACTTTAATGTTAATGCCAGTTAACACAAATTATTTTGTTCTCTTTTTCCTATAGATATTAATAGTTTTTTGTTGTTCTTTTTTTTACTGACGGGAACAAATAGATTAATAAGAAAATTTACGTTTTAACGATTTTCTACCGTAACGAATCTGTATCGACTTTGAAAGCTGTGGTAGTCTTCGTGCATTTTTACGAGGCAGTGTTTTGATACATACAAAAATTTAAGTCACATTTTTTGTAATATTTCTAAGCATTTAAAATTTTATCTTCCCATCAAAATCCATCAATATTCAAGAAAAATATTCAGATTTGATCGTTTGAACATTTACTTACTTTTTTAAAATTCCTTTTTCAGTAAATTTATTATAAATGTAAAAGTTACAATAAAAATTTCAAGTAAATTGTAGTTTGGTTTGTTTGTTTGTCGCTAAAAGGTCATTTTTTGCACACGAAGGCTGATTAGCCCGAGACCTATAGTTTAAAGTGTATTCTGAACCACTACAAACATCCATGCCCAAGGTGGGATTCGAATCCACGAACTGTTGAACCGAAGGCAAGAGCGCTAAGCATTCGGTTGCCAGCTCAACTGTAAATTGAGGAAAAATATGTATTGCTATATTGCTTATATTGAATATAATCATATGATTAAAAATCAATTTTGATTTCTGAGACTATGAGAAATATTGAGATGCTATTAATCTATGGCTGGTGAATATTAAATATTGGGTACAAATAAAAAGGCTAAAATATAATCTTTAATTGACTGATATTACCGTAACGAATTTCTGTAACCTAGTCGTATCTTGCTTCCTAGATTGAAATGTTGCAAGGAACTGAACGCAATCAGTAGAATTTAAGCTTAGAGAGATCATTAGGCTCAAAGATACAAACAATGCATCTTTGTTTTGAATAAAGTATATGACATATACTTCAATTGTTTCTTTTAGCGAGTATGATTTACCACTGAAATTCTAAAATTGGAATAAATTAATTTATTTTTTCTTTTCGAAAACCAAATGAAATGTTTTTATTCTTTTTCGATATTTCTGTGAAGCTTGATTTTTATCAATTTAATGAGAATTATTGCATGAACTAGGTAAAATCAAGGTCCATTCATTTTCTAGATCTAAAAATATGATTAATCATTCAACTCTTAATATCTGTACAAAATATAAAGAAAGTTTTAGCGGTTAGTGGTTTCATATAAAATCAAGTTCAGTGGCACGTCAGATAATATGACGTCAAAAGCTGACAGTATCGATTCTATTTTCCTGCCAGAGAAACTTGGGTTGCGAAGGCACATGTCTTGGTTAGGTGGTTAGCCTAATTTGAAACCACCAGCAATTGTTTGGTACTCAGTTTTATCGATCCATTGAAGGGATTAAAGGCTGAGTGTTTCTATATAAAAATTATGTCATTTTCACGCTACATCTTAATAAAACCATAACAGGTTGAAAACAAGGTTAGAGAAGTATGATATCCAATTGCCCTTTGCAAAATAGAAGGTACTCGACCCTGTCCTTTCCACTATAGAATAATGTGGACACCGTTTTCTGTATATCCATATTTCAAATGTTTGTTGGAGAATTTTGCAAATTTTCTTATTTGCAATGTTTGAATAAAGTTCAAATTCTATTTTTTTTTCTTCTTTATTATGGCAAAGAATCGTTGTAACGTGCAATCAGTATTCAATAACGCTACAACAGTATGCAGTTGTTAGGTTAAAAGCAACATGTTGACATATCCAATTAATTACTTTGCAGTGGGAATGATATTTTCTTTTTCAAAAACTCAGCAATATTTTTTTGATTTTACTAATGTCTGAAATTAAGAAGTTAGGAAAGCTGAATTTATTATTAATTTAAATTAAATTTACTGAAAAGAAGTTAATTTTTTTTGTAATGCTTTTATGCATAAAGTTAACATAACATAATGAGATTTTGCTAAGCAAGTATTGGCCCTTAATTATTCCAGATATTAACTAGCTAACTCACCGTTTTGTAATCCAAGGAGGAATATTTAAAGTACTATTGAATAATTTAAAAGATATTTAACAATTTACTCTTCGAAATGAAATTCCAGTCAGTTATTGTGATTGCATTACATATTCGATTAAGAATCTCTTCACACGCATATGATGCATTTCCCTATGATTATGAATAATACTCTAGGGACGAAGTCAACTTGTGATCCTAGATTCACCAATACTCTCATGGTCTATAGTTAAGTTGCTATGAAATGACTTCAAGTTCTAATCATTTTCACGAAAGGAACTAAATATCTTTAAATACAGAATTACAAAGCATTGCATCTATGATAGTTGAGAAAATAATCTTTACTTTATCTATATGGTCAAATATATCCACTTTTTTATAAAAATTTCATTACTTATTACGTAATATTCATCTTAACTTCATTTGATTATTTTCTTATGGCCACTTTTTATAAAAGTGTGCTTAGTATACAGGAACGTATGATTTAAAGTGAACTACGAATGATTTAAATACTTTCGGCAAAACAGAGTGTGAATCAAATCTCCACATTTTTAAAACTAAAATCCAAAAATTACTAACAATATAGTTTATTAACTTTATGATTGTTTTATTGAAGAAAGTATTTAATAATTTATGTTTTTTAATAAATAATGAAATATTTATCCAAAACTTGAATGTACATTTCTCCTATAAAATTCTTTATTTCCTAGTAGTTAGTATAGTCAAAGAATGATTAATTATCAGAATTATAATATACAAGGACAACCAGACTTTTCATTATCATTTTAATGCAGTACATTGCTTTCAAAATTATCAGAAAACGACTTCTAAAACTTTTCATGCTCAGAATTACAGTGTTTCATCCAACCAATCGTTTGCCTCATAGGATAAGGAAATGGGGAATCTTGTTCCTTTCTGAGAATTAGAAATTTCCTATTTTAATGGTGGCGCTTCCATCTTGGTCCTCCTTTATAAAATGAAGTAAGTGTTCAATACAATTTTAATTATCGGATTCTGCGGTTACGGCGTCTTTCCAATAAAACTTTGCATGGAGCGAAAGTTGAGAAATCGATATGCTGATGAAAGTTCAATTTCCGTTTCGTTTGCCGCCTCTAAATGGAAGAAGACATTGCTTTCGTAATTTTTTAATTTAATGTTGCATGCATACGTTGTTCTCTCCCTATTACATCGCTAAGAAAGAGACATAAAATTCCAATTCTTGTTTAATTTACAATAATTGGAAAATTAAAGCTTTCAAGATCCCATTTGATATACAAATTTTAATTAAATTTCTATTAGTTATTTTAGAATAATTTTGTTTCTAGTTTGATGTGTATATATATATATATATATATAGCTAGAGAAAAGTTAACGAAGTGGTTATCTTTTTCTTTATAGTAGCAAGTTTAGTTTATATAATTTATTGTGTCTTATTTCGTATATAACAATTTTGCATCAACTAAATTTCGATAAAACGGAAAACTAAACTAAATATAAACAAAAAATATTTCGTTAAAAGGTCTTAAGACATCTTAAGAAAACTATTGGTTGATGATTGGTGTAGTGTTCATGGGGAGAACTATAGATGATCATGAATGTACAGAACACAGCTGGTTATCTCCTTCAGGTTTTCGGAGTTTAGATTCTTCGATGTTGGAGAAAGAGGAACTCCCCGAGTTGAGGCAGACATCTTAAAATGGTTGGGTAGTCAGAAATATATTTTGATGTTAGTGGAATATTATTGTAATTAATTGGTTCTGCTGCCACCTCTCCGCACCTTCATATCTTGACAGTGACCGGTTCTAAGGCGAGTGATACTCTTAGTGTGGTCTCTGCGTTTGTTTCACAGATTTGTGTCTTTTTGATAGTGTTTTCTCTTAGGAAATGGCAACCATTTTACCATGGGATAACATCTTGGAAGAATACTATATATTGGTTAGAATAAAAATGATCATCATTTTTTTTCATTTATGCCACTTGATGCTTAACTTATTTAGACACACAACCAATAAGTATAAAAATATAAATATCCTGGGTTGAAAATTTAATATGATAGTCTTCAGAATAACAAAATATAAAACTTATCAGAATTTGAAAAAGGCTAAGTTAAAAGTGAAATATTCTAATTAAACTTATTGAAATTCAAGAAAGAAAGTATTTCAATTTGTATGCCTTATTCTATGGTAGATCTGAAGTCCCTTCAAGTAGCTTGAAACCTGCCTAATATAGAGTAAAACTGACACAGGCTCATAGATGTTTTCCAATTATCTATGGTAGAGTCTTGACTAAAACTAGAACGTATTTTAGAAGTTATTCATATCAGCAAATCTGCAAGTTAATCGACAAATGTATAAAAATACTAGTTGGAAAATCATTTCCCTAAAAGTAATTTTAAGGCACACTATGTGCATATCGATAGATTTAAGTGACCAATGGAAATGGTTAAAATTTAAAAATAGATTTTACACGAAACTACTCTTAGCAAGTGAATTGATGTATTTTTCTGTTGTAATGGCCTTTTTCTCCAAAATGTACAAGTGCCACGAAGGGGTATTACTGACTAGGCAGAATGCTAACTTATCCATAAACTTGTCAGATTATTTCAGATAGATGATTCGCTGGCTAAGGCTGTCTCTTTGGAGCCTTCACAACCTGATTTGCTATCCACCTTTAATGAAGATCTTAATGAGATTTAAAAAATGCTATTGGATGTCTGGAGGGTTCCACCTACTCATAATTGATATACTAGAAAACGCCCTTCTGGGGACCTGATTTTTGAGGGTAAAACTTGCATTTCACGCTTTGCTGTGGTCACCAAGGAAGACTCAAATATGTGTAAAGTCAAAAGACTTTTAGTCTGTACTCAAAATGTAAAGCTGATCAGTCATCGCTTGAGCACATCTTGAGCTGCTTGAATTTTGACTTGAAAGAGGCTTTTCCAAATCCCCTTACGTTTATGTATTTCTTGATTATGACTTGGGAAATTGATATAGAATTTGAATTGGACCATCTGGGATTAGTAACAACAACATATATCAGGGTCCAATATTATCACTGCTTCACATATTCATTCAATCATACAAAGCTCCACCAACTTCAGCTTTCATTTATTGAAATTTTGATTTGAGAGTTTCTATACACCTTTGTATGTTCATCAATTATATTGATAACCAGTGTGTTATAGTTGCAAAGGATTCCTGAAACTCGTAATATTTTCTTTTCTTTATCAGCAAGTATCGGAGTTAGTGTTGACAAACTGAGTGTAATCCTGTGTAATAAGTGACCAACAATGGCAACTTGGCAAGTATATCCTAAATCCGAAAGGCTATGGTTCGGTGAACAGATCTTAAGTTACCATTTGTTGAAACTTCAACATTGAAATCTGCTGGGATTTAAGGAAAAAGTTTCACATTCATACATTTACAAAAATTTCTTCTATTACCTATAAGAACATTAAATGAAGATCTTTTTCTGGTTTCATGACTGTCTAATGTTATAGCATATAGTCGATATTATCGGTGTACTTGTGTGAAATGATCCCATGCGAAAACAAATTTTAGTCGCTTTCTGAGACGCTGTCTCTCAGATCTTAATTTAGCTTTACAACTATATTCAAATTTATAAATGCTAGACACAAGTATTGTTTCACACTTAAGGTATTTTTAGATGCATTTATCAATGGGACCGTAATATCCATTTATCAATGGGACCGTCTGCATTACAGCCTAATCTTATAAAAATTAATATCCCAATTTTGAATATGAAATACGATGCAATAGAAAATCTAATAACTAAATACCACTTTGTTATATAAATGATTTTTTGAAGATTTGATCCCATCGTACAAAATTACCACCTTGTTATATAAATGATTTTGTGAAGATTTGATCCCATCGTACAAAATGTAATCTCATGCGACAGTTTTGACTTCATGACAAAAAAGATGAATACGACTCGATTCAGATAAATATATTACTTATCTCTATTGAAATATTTTGCTATTCTTCAACACCTAACCTAATTTGCAAAGAAATTTGAGCTTAATATGAGCTTATTTAAATAATGGGTGATATTAATTTTTTTCCTTATTTTAGATGCCAATAATTTTAAATACAAAAGACAAGTAGCTGTTCTTCGTATTCTTAGTCTTCCATAAATTCGATATATTTTTAATTTGATTTGATTGTGCTCAATAGATAATTACCATAATAGATTTTACAATTTATTTTCAATTTTCTCAATGCCAATTTGACTACAAGACTTTTTGCTTCAAGTCTTTATACAGAATAAAACAGTTTCCTAATGGAGAAACTAGACAAAAACTTTCAGTGTTGGAGACTGAGGCATTTAATTTCCATTAATTTAAGCAATTGTCTGGCACAGCTATTTATACCTCTCTTCGGTAGTTCATAGAACATTCTTTCCTAGAAGATGCCTATAGTAAGCATATAATAACTTGGTTCCTATTGTACTTGTCGAATTGAAAATTTAAAAATATCACATAGAATTTACGACATATTTCTCAACACTATTTTCACAGAAGTTTTACCTAATAATTTAACAAATAGAACGAAATATATTTAAACAAGCAATTAAACAGAATTGTAAGACATTTCCTCACATATTTATTCTTATAATTTTTTATAACACATCGTTAAAAAAATTGGCAATCTTTTTTTCTGAAATTGACACAGAAAAAAGCAGAAAATGGTATCAACGAAAATACGTATAAACTTATTATAATTTTTTAATAACAAATTGATATTTACACACAAATTGTAATAACAAAAAATACTTAAGTTGATAAAAGATATTTTAGTACTTCATTTCTACGGCGCCCTGTGTGGATGCGACTTTTGAAACCTTCTAATATTCCTGACTTTGGCGTCAGCAGAAGTCGCCAATAAAGTACTTGGTGAAAACTTGTTTTTCGCCTATAAAGTAAATTAATAAAGTTCTATGTTTTTAATTATCTGTTTTCATGTGTTACACCCTTTGCTATTTAACTAATCTTACGTAGCGTAAGATTATTTTTTTTTAATATGAAAACTAAGAATGTAAGTAAAATTAATATTGTAAAAACTTAGATTGTAAATTAAAAGAGAAATATGGAATTGGCATTTTATTATGGTATGGAATTGGTATTCAATGCTAAAAAAAATGTAAAGAAACTGAAATTTAACCTTCAAGATGAAGAAAAAAAGATAAGCGGTTCTTTACGCCAAAAAGATGGAACTTTTTTAAAATGTTTTTCTAATACTCTCTTCTATTGATGTTAACTTACTAGTTGTAATTTAAGGAACTGCAATGTGCACTACTGTATCAAAAATTTTTATCAAGAAATTACCAAGTATACTGTAAGGAAAGATCCCATACTTAAATTAAAATCCCTTTTAGCTGCATTAATAAAGATATCTCAAAATTTTTCTCAAAATAAAGCCTTAAGAATATTAAGTATCACTGACAATTTGTGACTAGAATTGTATTTATATATTTAAATATTCCAAATTATATGTGAATAACTTAATAAATTGTTTTTCTTTTTGTGAAAAAAAACGCTTTTGGGGTATTTTGTTTCTGGCATGTGTCTGTAAATTTCTTTTCGCATTTACTTATATTTTTAAAGTTGACTTACCTCTTGGAAGTTATACATGTATTAATAAATGTACATTTATGCTCAATGTACTTATAATAACTACAATTTTAAAATTTTACGAAGAACCTGTCTAATGTTGCTTGAGAAGACCTTAAAAATATTAAATGCAATTCTTTTTATATGTTCTTTTAGTATTGATGTAATTTGAAGCAATTATATTTTATGTGCTTGTGCTTTGAATACTATTTTCATGAACTATATGAAATATACTTTGTCATACTATTATATACTATGAGTTTTGTGCTATTTAATCACAATTTTTTTCCTGTAACAGGACCCAACTCAATGTAAGCAGAGATTTACACATAAAACAAGGATGAAGGACGTGTCCACAATACAAGCAACATTCATAATTTAACTTCCATGGATACATTGAACACTTTCCCAATTAACTAAATTATCTATTTTACAAGAGTTACAAAACGATTTTAAAAGGAAACCCAGTAAAAATAGGATAATTGGCTTATAATTTATATAAAATGAACAAAAACTGTAAGCATTAGGTGTTATTGCTGATTTGTGAAAGTTAAATATAGATATTTTGGGAAATTAAAAAATATGCAAAAAATTTATTGCGTCATATTTTTTCCAAAAACTAACAATGGAACTTTAAATAATTCCTACATATAATTTTAAGAAATGCTATTTCCATATTTAAGTAACCAATTTATATTGTTCATATCAAATCTTGAGGAATGATTTTTCATTACGTAAAATAGAATTGCAATAAAGCATAACTTAAAGCATATAAACTTTATAAATATCAGGAAACTGGAAAATTATATCTTAAAAAGAAAAACTGACTTACTAAAAAAACTTAAATGTGTTGTGATACGATAAGCTTCTTGTCCATATTAGTGACGGATAATAACTAAGTCAACAATCATTATGATGGAAATTAAATTATTTCTCATTTAATTTAAAATGATTTTTATTCCCATTGAGATCAATACATCAGTCATATATAGATCAGTGTACTTACCGATTTGAATGACCACTGGTTGAAGTTTCACATTTGAAGTTTCTACTGATTGGTGTTATCAGCAGATCACTTAAATCCAAACTAGCTTTTTTATTCGTTCATTGTATCTTTTTTTCGTCTGTGTGTACGAGTGAATTTTTTAAAAATTCATAAGATTTTAACAAGATCATTTTGAAAAATATTTGTTCATAAATGTATGCAATTTGATTTTAAGATTTTGAAGTTATATATATATAGGATTGGAATCCAAGTATAATAATTCACACCAATATTTAAAAATGTCACTTTTTTTAACTTGGTTTATCACTTGGTTTAAATTCTAATAAGGATATTGGTATCATAGTCAAAACCAATTAAAAATTATTAAGCGATAATGCAATATTACACATAGAGCTCTTATAAATTCTCTTGTATGGACATTATATCATATAACCTACATTTTTACAAGTATAAATAGTAAAAATAATGCAAATCTGGTTGAAATTATACATTAGAAAAGGTTTTTGTATAGTGAATTTAATAAATTCTATCAAATTAGAAATATTTAAAATTCTGTCGTATTCAAGTTTGCATAATTGAATTTCGTACATTTTAGAAAATAAATGCTTGTCCACATTTCTATTATATTTATGTTTAGAGGTATTCAACTATAATATTAATATAGCACTAAATTACTGATTATAAATTTTCATTTAAAGCTTTATTTAACTTAATTTTATTTAAATCCCATTAATACTGTAAGTAATAACCACTGTACGATAATCGCTGAAAGAAAAGAAATCAAAAATTGTCACATTTCTTTGCATGCATCGTGTATTGCTTAAAAAAGATTATGTTTTAGGAACTACTAAAAGTAACAAATATTTTAGTTATTCATTTATAAAATGCAAATATAACACTCATTCACAAACTTCATTTAAACGACAATTTTTCTTTCTGGTGGTAACTGCTTATCAATCGCATCTGGGTTTTATTTCGTAAGAATAATGCAATAGTACTTTCTTCAATGAAACAATATTTTTCTGCATTTGCCTTCTACCTTTGGTGATTTGTGACCGTTATGCTCATTTCAACCGACAGACCTAACACCAAGTAATCTTTAGCACCAAATAATTTTACCTTTCTTTAGATTTTAGCTTGCTTACCATTGCTTATCAACTTTTAGTCAATTTTTGCGCAAAAAATTCGATTTATATATCAGATTTGAAAACAATTTTGAGCTAATAAAATTAACGCATCTACCTTATACTATTTTTGCTGCTAATGCTGCAAAAATAAAAATGTCTCCAAAACATTATATATCCACTGGTTGAATGTCTATTAAAATTAGAACCCCAATTAGCATTTGAAAAACTTACAAAAACACGATTTTGAGTATTAGATAAATGAATTTCATAGTTTTTAGTTTGATAGACATTTTAGAATATCAGTAACTATTAGCCAATACTTTTAACTATATCCATTATTAAATTAGGACATAACGTTGACAGAAAATGCTATGTCTAGTTTAAATCTACTTGCAATGAACGATAGTCATTGAATTAGCATTCTGTAAGAATATTTTTCCATAATTTCATTTTCAATTTTATCTTACCTAACTTTTTCAAGAAGTTTTGCATTAAGTTTAAAAAGCAAGTTTACAAAACTTTTAGAGGTAACTCTGTAAACTTAATCAACCTTTCAATACAAGTTTTCCGGTGAAGAAATATTGAATTACCGTTTCTCTCGAAAGCGACTCCTTGTAGAAATTTAACAGGACCTAATTCAGTAATATATTCAGCTTCGTTTACATATCTTTAGTTTAATGCATTACATTTTGAATTTTTCCAAATACAACAATATCTACATATACTACGAGTACAACATTATTTAACTTATTTACACAATTACATCATTTCAACACTTTAACATTTTCAAAATATTATGTACTACCATTTTATGTCTAGACCAAGTAATTTTAAAACTTGCTACATCTAGATATGCTCCACAGATTGAATTTTTCCGCATATCTGGTGCATAGAGAGCATTATTTAAGGTAACATTTACCTTACCTTTCATATCTATACGATTCTAAGCTGGCAGACGAATGGTTAGCGCTCTTGCCTTCGGTTCAACAATTCGTGGGTTCGAATCCCACCTTGAGCATGGATATTTGTAGTGGATTGGAATCCACTTTAAACCGTAGGACCCGGTCTAATTAGCCCTCTTGTGCAAAAATGACCGTTGAGAGATAAATATCTATATGAATTTTTTCCCAAGATTTTTGATACACTGTTTTTGTCTCCAACTAGAATATTTGAAGGTGGCAAGGATTTGAAGTTCTTGAACCATTCCTTGCTTTTGAAAGATATGTTGCCGCAGAATCGACCAGGAATTTGCAACTTGTGACACTTAGCGATGCATGCGAAAATGCAAAATTACCATCTTTCACATTACTGTAGAAACTTTCAGAAAAACGTGGTTTTCTTGTCTCTGGAAGCATTTTACTTCTATATGTCCTGTTCTTCCACAGTAACTACACGGCAATATAGAATCTTGCTTTTTCTTTTCTAACTTCAGTTCCATTACACTTCCACTGTTTATTCTTTTAGACTCTTCTGTTTGAAGACTCTTTATACTTCCAACTTTTCTTGAATCTTAAAGTATATTCATCTCCAACTATATTTTGTAGGTTTGTATAATTTTTCTTTCGTTATATTCGACCAGACTCATTAATAAGTTGCTTTTCGACATTATTCAAATTGAAGTTTATATCTTCCAGACGGTATAGTAGTTGAGCAAAACTTTCGAATTCATGTGTCGATCTTCTAACAAACCGTAAAAAAAATTAGAAGTTCAGGTACATCAAATCCAGAATCTTTGATTTGCTTTTTTTCCTATAACTTTATTTTTCACACAAAATATTTAGATTATCTCTTTCTCGGGATGAAATCAAAAAATTCTCTACAAGCAACGCTAGTCGGGCTCTTAAAATTGGTTCGAAATTATCTTTTCGTATTTCACATGCTTCTTTTCCATTTTCAGCAATTAGAGTTCGAAGTTTTCTTTCTATACCTTCATAGGTCGTAGTATATACTCTTCTTTTACGTCATTTATAAGATATCTTCTCTTTCAGATGAATCTTCAGTATATGGCATAGCAGTTGTAGTCATAAATTTCCACGAACTTCTATCCATTAAAGTTCTTATCATGTCAATCATACAGGATTCATAATTGTAGTCATTGAGTTAGGGAAATGTACAGTTCGACGATTGTTGATAATCAGGCATATTGCAGTCACTTTCTTCCATCCACTTAAAAATACTCTTTTCAGCTCAAATTTCCGAAGTTCTGCATTTAAACTATCTTAAATATTAGGCAACTTGGCCTATAACCTGTCAGAACTTTTGATCATGCAGAGTATAAATGCAGTAGAATTAGATTATGCAGAAATGATTCTTGGAATATTGAATTAAACACACATATTTTAAAAGGCAAGATAACATAAATTAAAATACTTAACGGCCAACTCAATCGCTTAACCACCATACAACAATTGTCTCTCTTATTTCCAGAAACATACAGGAAAGTGCGCAATATATATATAGCTTTTAAGCATTGTCACGGTTGCAGTTATATTCATCAATATTTACATAAATATCAAGACGACCAAATATTTCATTTCCAAGAAAAATTCTAGCGAAGCTCAAGACACTCGCACATAATTTGTGTGACTTCTATAACTCTCAATGATTGCTTTCAATATGAAATCAAATATCTTATTTTTTCCACACGATTTATATACGTGCGATTTTCGCAAAAGAAGTTTCTTGATGGTGACGAGCAATATTTGTTTGCATTTTGTTTCACCACTTAACTGAGGCCCTCAATTTTTCGCCATTTTAAGTGTGCACACCTGTTGTCCTATTAACAGAATTAAAAGTATGATTCAGAGTAAAATGGCTGTAACTTGCCTTTTCAAGATCGTCTTTTATGTAGGCTCACCGACTATACGAATAAAATGTCACTCCTCCGACTGCATAGTACAATCGTTGATATTAATAAGCCTGCCTCTCTTTTGGATCATGAACTCACTCATCACTTTCACGACATAACCCACCGAATATGCACTGTTGTGGGAGTACTCTGCCATAGTCATTTTCTCTGCACATGAACAAGCTCTTTTCAATTTCGACAATTTTTCCAGGAATACCAACTCTTCATTTTGATTTTCGAAGTAAATCTTGAGAACAAACCTCCCTCATACAATTGTTCCACTCAATCGTTGTAATTTGACAAATGCTTAGTTACTTATCGCACCACTTGAGAGATGCTCATTCCTCAGCCCAGCAGTACACAAAACACAAAGCTGTAAGGATTGGTATTCTGAAACTACTAAACCAAATGTTGGAACGAAAGCTCTTTTTGCTGACAGCTTTTCACATTGCACTTCCTTGTTCTTTCCTTCACATTAAGTTTCATTTCGGACCCACTTAGGCATATTCTATAAATAAGAAATATATATTTATACCGAAAACAAATTTTTTAACCATAAAAATGGTTGTTTCTTTCATTCCAATTGAGAACATGACTAAATCACGATTCTCATTTGTTTAAAATATACTTGACGCCAGATGACGTTTCATCTGTGTATTGAGATGGTGTCGCAAATCCGACTTAATGAGGAATTTGCTGCCTGCCTTCAAATCAAATTCTTCGAGCGTCAACAAACAATGTGAAGTTGGAACTACTAGGATATCTCCCATTGGCGAGCATTCAAATTGTTTCTCGTCGTCAACTTAAGTGCATGTTTTTTTAAAGCTGGAATTTTCCCAAAGTTCCAAAAATACGCATTTTAGAAACTTTTAAATCACATAATAGTATAACCTATCTAAAAAAGCATTACTGGAAAATAAGTACAACCTTTTTTGATTGGGTTTGCTTTCTCTTAAGAACAACATGTAAAAGAGATAAGTAAATAACAATAATGTACTTTTTTGATATGACGTCAAGCTCACATGTGGAATGTGCTCGGTGATATTATGGAAAACTATATACGAAAAATATAATAACAAATTAACAAAAATATATAAGAAGAAGATAATAATAATAATAATAATATATATATATATATACATATATATATATATATATATATATATATATATATATATATATATATATATATATATATATATATATATATATATATATATATATATATATATATATATATATATATATATATATATATATATATATATATATATATATATATATATATATATATATATATATATATATATATATATATATATAATAAACAAAAAGAAATTGTAAGAAAAAGAACAGTTTACGATATTTGGACGCTGGCGACAACGAAACACAACAGCAAACAGAGGTCAAATGGTTTCGAGTTGAAACTTAAAACCAAAACTTCGAACTGAGACGTATAACAAAAAGTTTGAAATGAAAGTAAAACGAAAATTTCTAATGCTGTTGCCACTGAAAAGAATCATATATGACGTAAAAATGATGTAAAACACGAGGAAACCAATTGTGGCGACAAAAAAAGAATTTGAAAAGTAACAGAAACCAAAATTGGCAACACCGCAGAAATTTCAGGAACATAACTATCCGATTCAATTGCATATGCTTAATTGCTTTTAACTTATCAATAATTTTGATGCCTCAGTCAGAACAATACTTATTCCTAATTTATAGTGCATTTTCTTATATAGACCCCTGTCCAAATATCTAAGATCCCTTCTCTAGTAGGTAGTATTTTATACATGCTACATCCAGAGGGCACCACCTACCATGACAGTGATGAATAGAATATTCTCAGCATCGCTCAAACAAGGATTTTTTTCCGTTTACGATCTTATTTTAGGAAGCTTTTCTCCTAATATATTTAATCATCTTGAGATAATTTTATTGAAAGTTCTTGAAAACAATATAATTTGAATTTTGATTTGCTTAATCAATATGGTTTAAACAGTTGAACAAGAAACTTAAATCTCAATTCAATGAATGGTTGCAATCAACTCTAGTATCTTTACAAGAAAACGCAATAGAAAATTTTACTATATTAATTTGTTTTAAAATAATTTATTCAAAGTAGATTAAATTTAAACATTCTATACACATTCTATACTTCTTTAAACATAAATTGACTTTATTTATATTTTCAGAATTATAAAGAATTTTGGATAATTCTTCATAATATCAAAGCTTTTTGTTCATAAAGATAACAAACATTTCATTTATTTCTATAAAATACAAAACTGAGGTTGAATTCAAAATAATTTGTTACAAAAGAAATTACAAAAATGAAAAATCTTAAATTGATAAAAAAAAATTGAATCTGTGTGTATGGTCCAAATGCTGCTCCTACTTACAACATATTTCCTTAATGTAGATACATTTATTGGTTCATTTAGTGAGCCGTACTCTGTTGCAATGCTCACTTTATTTAGCTGTATTGTACTGTAATGCTCTCTTTATTGAGACGTACTCTATTGTAATGTTAACTTCAATATGATGCTCTCTATTGCTATACTGACTTTTTTTACCGAACTCTATTGCAAGGCCCACTTTATTGAGCTGTACTCTTTTGTAATGATCACTTTATTGAGCTATACTCTATTGCAATGACCAGTTTATTGAGCCGTATTCTATTGTAAGGCTCCTTTTATTGAGCTATACTTTTATGACCTAATAGAAGTAATAAACGCAATCACATGTGTTGAAATTTTCCACATTCACTTATAGCAAAGTGTCCTCATCAATAGATATTTTTGCCCTCATACTTTATTAAAGAAGAACAAAATGCAAGTTCTTAAGAAACAAGAACAATCTCACTATCATCCCCCTTTCGAGACAACTTCTTAAAACTAAATTAATTCAGTTTTATCTAACGAAGTGTCTAATCAAAGTGTATTTAGAAAAACAACCCTTTTTATTGTTTTTAATCTTCCCTAGAGGGGGAGTAGTTAAAAATGCTAATTAACTTACAACATTAATGTCTCATTATAAAGAAGCAAAGCAGAAGCTCTGTTGGATAATATTCGGCTTAAAGATTCTTATTTTTAATGTGCATGGATAAGAGAAAATTATGTTTTTGTTAATGAAGCTTCATCTAAAAGAACTGATCGAAATTTCTTCTCGCAGCACATTAACATACGAAAGATTATTGCTTTGAAATAAAGCTGTTTAGAGAGAAGTAAAAGAAGATTAAATTCTTAATCATCATTAAAACGATCGTTTCATGACCACGCTAAACTCAGTGAAAAAATGAAAAAATTACAAAAATTCAAAAATTTTTCTTACTTTTGTTTTCAGTTCAAATAAAAAAGCATTGCAAAACATTGATAAGTAAGGAAATTTCATATATATCAAATAATCTCTATTAAAATAATGAATTTCTAAAAAAATACTCCATTTTTTTATTTTTTCACAGCGAAGATGTTTCAGTAACTAAAAATATATCTACTTGTCGCTTGCGTGAAATAATAATGAAGCTGTTGCACTTAACATATCAATACAGCCATGCACCCATATATACGCACATACATACATGCACATATACATAATCACACATATGTTACAAAATTATAAGACACGTGTGGCTTTTGAGATTTTATATTATAAATAATATAATTTAATGTAAATTGATTATATATAATGTAAATAAGTAAATATATGTAATTTTTAAGAGATATATGTCACTGTAATAAAATTTTAACATTCAAATATCTCCCATACAATTATAACAGAAAAATTTGAAACGCTTTATTTTACACATCTAATAACAGTGTCGATTTACTAGTTTCATTGATAACTTCACATGAATGATGTTACATTGAATTAATTAGTATTTGAGGACTTCACATAGATTCAAGACTTATTTTCATTTCTAACAAGCAATCAGAATAATTAACAGCATAAAACTTACGAGCTAAAAAACATCACAGTATAGTATTATAATAATAAAAAATATAGACAAAGTCATTAAAAATGTTTAAAAATCCTTTAAAACTTGATCAGATAATTACATTAAAAAACAGTTAACAGGTTACAGAATCGATAAGTTACAGAATTCTTTAAAAATATGTGCTTCTATTTGAAATATCTGTATACAAATTTACTTGGGATAGTTAATCATGTGACTTACAATATTCATATACATTGTAAGTAACTACTGCCAACTAAATTTGCATACAGATATTTCAAGCAGAAACACATATTTTAAAAGAATTAAGTTGAACAACTCAAATTTAAAAGTTGAACTGCAGCCATAATATATATATATATATATATATATATATATATATATATATATATATATATATATATATATATATATATATATATATATATAGATATATATACAGGGTGAGCCAAAAGTTTGTTAGAATTTTAAAAATTCATAATAAAGAAGAAAGTGAGATAAAACAGTGCGGTTTGCAAGAAAAGGCTCACAAAGTAGTCGGATTTTTTTTAGCAGCAAAAATAGTTTTAGTTAAAAAAGTCACGTATAGATGGCACTGACATCGAGAAATTCAGCAGAATTATGCAAATTAATCTTGCGATAAAAGGCCGTGATACTCGAGAATTTCTCATTCGCTTTCAGAATGTTATCATTACCCGATCGAGCGTTGTTGGTGAAGTTGTTCGATTTGAACGGAGAGTCAGCAACTATTGCATTGCGAAAATTTCGCACGACGAAAGGACTGAAGACGAAGAAAGGCCCCATATCGTGTCCTGGAATAGTCAAGCTTGTCAAGAGGTTCGAGGAAACTGGCTCTTTGGAGGATCGGCCACGCAGTGGAAGACCCTCCTTGGCGGAGAGCCGAATTACTGCGGTGGAAACCACAATGAATGATTTAGCGGCGGAATCGTCCATTGGGAGTAGCAGTGCTCGCGAAGCTGGAAGAATATTGGATGTGCCTCAATCATCGATTCGACGTATCCTCCACGGGATATTGCATCCCTATCCCTACAAACTGCAGTCACTGCAGGAGTTACAACCGGGAGACACAGCTATGCTTGAATCATTTGCCGAGTAGGCTATGGCAAGAATCGAAAACGACCCTCAGTGGTTGTTCAACGTTTTCTGGACGGATGAGGCGCATTTCAAACTACACGGGGATGTCAACATCCATAACACTCGTATATGGACAACATCTAATCCTCGTGAATACACGACGAAATCTCTGCATCCAGCCAAGTTGACAGTCTGGTGTGGCTTCACCTCATCTTTCATTGTCGGACCTTTCTTCTTTGAAGAACTGTGTCCCAGATTGGGCTGGAAAACGTGCACAGTAACTGCTAAGCGTTACCTCACTCTTTTGCGTGACAAAGTCGTGCCCGCATTAAATCAGAGAGGTGTGTTATCTGTAATAAACTTTATGCAGGATGGCACACCACCACATTATGCCAATCCAGTAAAACGATTCCTTTTGAGTACCTTTGGCGAAGAGAGACTGATCAGTCGAGGTTGCAAGATCGCATGGCCTCCACGATCACCCGACCTCACTCCGGTCGACTTTTGGTTGTGGGGCTATTTGAAATCACGTGCGTACCGTTCATCTCCTTCAACATTGCCGAACTCAAATATTCCATCTGTCGTGAGGTGTCTGCAATTCATTCCGACATATTGCATTCAGCTGTAACGGGCGTTGCGAGTCGCCTTAGTTGTGTCGTACAATGTACTGGAGGTCATATTGAACAACTGTTATTATCAGAATAAATGAATGGAGTGTACTGTTGTCCTTTTCATTATGTTTCGGACTGTCAGCGCCATCTATAGGCGACTTTTTTAACTAAAACTTTTTTTGCTGCAAAAAAAAAATCCGACTACTTTGTGAGCCCTTTCTTGCAAACCGCACTTCTTTATCTTACTTTCTTCTTTTTTTATGAATTTTTAAAATTGTAACAAACTTTTGGCTCACCTGGTATATTTATATATATATATATAGTCAACATTGTGTGTGGAACAGTTTTACCAACACCATTGTTCACTTACATGGCATGCAATCGAGAACTGGTTTTGAGCCTAGATTCTAAGGCCCTTATATTCATTTGTCTGATTTGCATAGTTCCAACAAAGTCTTTCTTACAAACACCACCTGTAGGTTTATCTTCAATTTTTTTCCTATTTGAAAAACATTTTTTGACACATCACTGCTGAACCTGCAAACCATGTTTTATTTTGGTTACTATTTCGACTTTAATCACACAATCTTTAAAATTTATATAGATTTCATTTAATTTTTCATTTTATAAAAAATAATATTTAAAGAGATAGATAGATCTAAGATAGATTTAACGACATAGATATTATTTTTAATTTTTATACATGCTCAAATTATTTATTAGAACTTTTTTGAATCCATTGTTTATGTTGTGAATTCTGTTATGTGTGTGATCATTGATTTATTGTTTTATTTGTTACTTTTGTATTACTTAGGTCTTAACTTGCTTCACAGAATCAAGGATATTACTTTATAGAATATTGTACTTTTTATATACTTATATATTTTAGTTGTAACGCTTCGCACTTCCAACCCACAAGCTTGAAGTTCCCTCTTCGGGGAAGGGAGATGCCAACTCAGCTTTTCATTACTTTAATGAGTCTATAAAACTGAGTACCAACCATGATTGAGAACTAAACACTAGGGATTTTGAGTTAGGCTGACCACCTAACCAGGACATATGCTTCTAAACCAGCTCCCCTCAGTCAAAAATACAGATATAAGTACTATAGGCCTGGCCTCCTAATAAGTTGTAGATTTTAATTTATACACATTTTTTACATTTTACCATTCTCATTTGCTTACATTTTAATTAAAAATGACATGCTCATTGTTTTTAATTGCCTATATATCTTGTAGTTATAATTTCAATCAATGGGCAAATTACAAACTCGTCTTGAATAAGAAATAGCAGGATTTCTGCATATTTACTTTAAAAACTTTTCATCCATTAGGAATCAAAATTTTATACATAAAATTAAGATCCTAATATTTTACCGACATAAACCCCAAATATCTATAAGAACCGCGATTCCTATTCTGTTAGATTTACAACACATCTTTGTGATATCTATATCTCGGATTTAAAGGATTTGAATGCCCACAAGATATAAATTACATATTTTAGATATTAAAATTTGAATTATGCATGGATATCTTATGAATATTTAAAACTTTTACAAATTGGATATTCATATTTCGTGAGCACAGGATATCTGGCATTATAAATCAATATCGTAAGTTGTGGATATTTGTGGATATTTGTAGAATAGTATGTCAGACGTAAAATAGTAGAAAGCTGTATTTTGCCAACAAATTGAATGAATTTTGAAACTATTCCAAATTATATCTTTGAATTTCTATTAGGATATGATTTTTTCATTGGGATTATTTATATCTGTGATTTTTTTTATTTTTTACTGGCAGCACATGCATTTCTTTATCGCTGATTGAATGGTAATTTTTTTTGAAGTTCTATCATTTATTGTATCAGTTTTCCAATATTTTAATACTTTGCATTTTTCTACTTTGAAGACATAATTATTGATTAAATTAAATGTTTCTTCAATCCATTTACTATGTATGCTCTAGTGCATTTATAAAATTGTGTCAATCCGGAAAGTTGTCATAAATTATACATTTAAACGGGTTTATTTTGTGCTTCAATGCGTATTTAATGAGAACAAAAAAATGATAATTTAAATATTAGAAATTTAAATAATTATAAATTAATTAATATTATAATATAATTTAAATAATTATAAATTAATTATAAATTATTAATTTAAAAATAATAAAAAATTTATTTAGGCAATACGATTTAAAAAAATTTCCGCAGCAGTTTATTTATTGAAGTAACTAAACATAAGCCTTACATTCATTGTTTTAACAACAAAAAACTATTTAAATGAACAATTTAATGATAACATTTTACTGGCAGATATATTGCATAATTATTCATTTCTGCATTAAGTAAATTCTAATTGTTTTGCATTGAAAGAACAGTGAAGTTGGAGCTGAAATCTTGTTTAAATTAATACAAATGGTTTATCAGAGTAACATGCATAGTATTTAGTATGTAATTTTCTCTTATTGGCAAAATGTAAAGAAAATAAAAATTATTTGGTGTTATTTTCTTTCCTTATTCAAATATCATTATTGGTTGCATTCAGAAAATTTTCTATATTTCAGTGATATTAATTTATTCCCATTACTGATTTGTTGTTTTAAGTACGGTAAGTATTAATAGAAAGTGAATGTGTCAAAAAAATATTTGTTTATTATTTTTCACTCAGTTTAACAAATTCCACACACTCTCTCTCACACACACGCATACGCACATGCATACACACACATACACACACGCATACACAGACGCATACACACACATACACACACATACACACACACATACACACATACACATACATGCACACACACATACACACACACATACACACACATGCACACACACATACACACACACATGCACACACACATACACACACACATACACACACACATGCACACACACATACACACACACATACACACACACATGCACACACACATACACACACACATACACACACACATACACACACACTATGCAGCTTTATTCTGGAAGATGCTGTTTAAATCATGGGATTTTGAAAATTAACTAATACAAAAATATTTATAAATTTCATTTAATTACTAAATTTGCAACTGCCCAGAGGAATATGAGTAACATCATTTATATTATTATACGAATTATAAAATAACACATGGTGAATAAATTATAAAATTGCTATTTTAAATACAAGTTTTAAATATTTATCTTTTAATAATTTACTAAAATATTTCAGGTAAATCTTACTAGTCTATATGAATGTCAAATGCGCCAAACTGCAGATTATTTCGCCAGAATGGATTCTTGCGATCTTATTACGTAACATGCAATTTTTATACATAACCTAATTTGTTCATGTGTGAAATATTACTTGAAATTTTTGAAGCTTTTGTTATATTTTTTTCATTTATGATTTAAATTTAAGTGTTTGAACTTACTTTGTGTTGAAAGTAATTAAAACTGAAAAAAATTTGAATTTCAGTATTTTTGTGTAGAACGCAATATATATATAGTGATAAATTGAATTTGATCCTTTTTAAAATTCATTTTAAATTCTTTTGCTAGTTTTACTTGCACTTGCTACAGCAATTTTTATAAAATAGCACATAAATTAATTTTAACCCGGAAAAATTTTTTATTGTTATCAGAAATTTTTTTTAAATATTTGTAACCCTATTTTTATTATTTAAGACAAGAGAAAAATATTTGAAAAAATATCATAAAAATTGCGTTTTTTAAAAAGCAGTCATGAAGAATTAACTTTATTTGGTAATTTTTCTTTTACAACCCTTTATTATCAATTGACTCAGAACTATGGGAAATAGGAATATAATTTTAAATTCAGAACCCATAAAAAAGAAAAAATCTTATCGTACAAAAAAATCTTATAATTTTAAATTTACATAAAATATGAAAAGAGAATTTTCATAAAATATTTTTTTCGGGAAGAGTATTTTATATCAAAATATTTTCAGCTGAAGTATTTTACCAAAATTCAGAATAGAAGTAAAAGGAAAATTAGTTTTCAGTTATTTATTGTTAATAAACAGTAGATCCCAAACTTCGGCTGTAGATTGTAACATCAATTTTATATTTCCCTATATCAAATAGTGCCTAATATTCTCTTTCAATAAAACCCTTTAAAAAGGCAAAAAATATACTGCAAATTTACGATATTTCTAAATATTTGATGCCTTATTAATTTTAAGTTTAAGATTATATTGTATAGTAATTCAACAATTGTGTGTTTATGAAATATTTTTTCAAGATTATCTCTGAATCAATTATCTCTGCTTCCTGATAACAATTGCCCATGCTAAATTTTTCTTATTTCAATAAAGTATAGCAAGTAATAAAATTTTTAATAAGAATAATAAGCTTATATAATATGCATCTTTTAAATAATATTTTAATATATTAATTATTATAAATTTAACAATTAATAAATTATAATTTTTTGATAAAGTGATTTTCCATTTTATACACAAAATTTTCCAGCACGTTTTCTAGCAGGAATGTTGGGTAATTGAGATTATAAAATTCAGGATGGAAATGGATTGAACTTGCAGACATATGAATTTGGACTTCTGCTCAAAAAGTATTTAATTCTTATAATAAATGTTTCTCGTGATTCAAAATCAACTTTAAACTAAGGTACCAGTTTAATTAGATTGCATGTGAAAAAATAATTGGTGACTGAAAAACAGGCGAACAAACCAACAAGATATCCAATGAGGAGAAAACCACATCAATAATTACTTTGGATTGAAATTATATCAATGACCAGGAAATGTTCTGGAGGAGGGATTTTAACTTCGATTGAGAAAATTTTTTATACTCGATATTTTTATTAGCAGATGAGCTTAATTATAAAAGGGTAGTCAAAATAATAAAATTTCGATGTAATTAATTTCAAATTAAACTATCATTTAGTTAGATGAAAACTTGACATTTCCAAAGCTGTCATATAGGAGTATTTGTAATAAACTAGGAACAAGTAATATCTTGACATAAAGATAAAAACTGGTAAACTGATTGGAAAAACAAAGCTGAAAACTAAGCTTTGTTAATTCAATCATGCACAGAATGACAGAATCTTGCACAAATAAGCTTAAATTAAAAATATATTATTGTATCCAAATTAAAATTTTTATGAACAATTAAGGTGTATTCATTAGGGATCCACAATTCTTAAATGAATTCTGTCACATCACTAAGAGAAATTCATCATGTCGTGAAAATTTAACTATTAAACATTAAATATTAGTAAATAAACTACTTAAGTAAATTAGTGCAAAATAGCATTTAGTTATACAATTTCATATACGATAAACTTGAAAAAATTCTATTTCATTCACAAAATTCAATTCACAATCCTCCAAAACTTTAATTGGATTATAGTGTTTATTATGAAAACTCGATATAATCATATTCTATATTGTCTCTTTCAAGAGCTGGTCTTTTCACAAACTCAATTTTAGTGTTAGATTACGTATCCAAGTGGTGCGTTATCACTCAAATGCTGTATCTGGGGCTATATTGATTGGTACTCTTCCAAGAGTTGATTTTTCACAAACTCAATTTTAGTGTTAGATTACGTATCCAAGTGGTGCATTATCACTCAAATACTGTATCTGGGGCTATATGCCTGGTACTCTTCCAAGAGTTGATTTTTCACAAACTCAATTTTAGTGTTAGATTACGTATCCAAGTGGTGCATTATCACTCAAATACTGTATCTGGGGCTATATGCCTGGTACTCTTCCAAGAGTTGATTTTTCACAAACTCAATTTTAGTGTTAGATTACGTATCCAAGTGGTGCATTATCACTCAAATACTGTATCTGGGGCTATATGCCTGGTACTCTTCCAAGAGTTGATTTTTCACAAACTCAATTTTAGTGTTAGATTACGTATCCAAGTGGTGCATTATCACTCAAATACTGTATCTGGGGCTATATGCCTGGTACTCTTCCAAGAGTTGATTTTTCACAAACTCAATTTTAGTGTTAGATTACGTATCCAAGTGGTGCATTATCACTCAAATACTGTATCTGGGGCTATATGCCTGGTACTCTTCCAAGAGTTGATTTATCACAAACTCAATTTTAGTGCTAGATTACGTATCCAAGTGGTGCATTATCACTCAAATACTGTATCTGGGGCTATATGCCTGGTACTCTTCCAAGAGTTGATTTTTCACAAACTCAATTTTAGTGTTAGATTACGTATCCAAGTGGTGCATTATCACTCAAATACTGTATCTGGGGCTATATGCCTGGTACTCTTCCAAGAGTTGATTTTTCACAAACTCAATTTTAGTGTTAGATTACGTATCCAAGTGGTGCATTATCACTCAAATACTGTATCTGGGGCTATATGCCTGGTACTCTTCCAAGAGTTGATTTTTCACAAACTCAATTTTAGTGTTAGATTACGTATCCAAGTGGTGCATTATCACTCAAATACTGTATCTGGGGCTATATGCCTGGTACTCTTCCAAGAGTTGATTTTTCACAAACTCAATTTTAGTGTTAGATTACGTATCCAAGTGGTGCATTATCACTCCAAATACTGTATCTGGGGCTATATGCCTGGTACTCTTCCAAGAGTTGATTTTTCACAAACTCAATTTTAGTGTTAGATTACGTATCCAAGTGGTGCATTATCACTCAAATACTGTATCTGGGGCTATATGCCTGGTACTCTTCCAAGAGTTGATTTTTCACAAACTCAATTTTAGTGTTAGATTACGTATCCAAGTGGTGCATTATCACTCAAATACTGTATCTGGGGCTATATGCCTGGTACTCTTCCAAGAGTTGATTTTTCACAAACTCAATTTTAGTGTTAGATTACGTATCCAAGTGGTGCATTATCACTCAAATACTGTATCTGGGGCTATATGCCTGGTACTCTTCCAAGAGTTGATTTTTCACAAACTCAATTTTAGTGTTAGATTACGTATCCAAGTGGTGCATTATCACTCAAATACTGTATCTGGGGCTATATGCCTGGTACTCTTCCAAGAGTTGATTTTTCACAAACTCAATTTTAGTGTTAGATCACGTATCCTGGGTGCACTTTATCATTCAAATGTTGTAGGTGGGACGCGTTATCATTCAAGTGAGCCAAATGGCCACCACCAAGCTTATCAGAAGTCACTTGAAATTATGTCCTATTTTTATGGAGAAAAAGTTTTTCTAGCTTAGTTGAAGTGTGCTTCGCGATCATATTCTTGATTGCCTGGGGCTTCCCAGAATTCATCTTTTCCCCAGGCCAAATTTTAATGATAGATTCCTTAATTTGACGGATAAGTTTCATAGATCTGGCCTACTGTTGCTAAATGTCAAAAATATGCAAAATAAATAAATAAATTTAGAAAAACTTTAAGTCATAAAATGCTGCTGATGAATTTTGATATCTTGCAAAACAATATTTTACATGAGAGAAATGTCACACTGTTGTGAATTGAAGAAGACTTTAGTTCCAATTTTGACCCCTATTTTAAAGTACCTTCAAAATTTAGAAAATTGTTGGGTGAGTTTAACTGTTATGATTAGGGAAATAAATAGTCGAGAACGAGTCGAGATAACTTACAATTAACTAATAATGGAATTTAATAATAATTTTAGGATTTTCATTATATAAATGATTATTTCCATTGAAAAATAAACAGATTTCCATAAAATGAATAAATATTTTTCTCGTAAATAAATAAAAATTCCATCATAAGTTTTGAACTCAGCATTTGATTATAGTTTAGTACTGAGAAATGCAAGACACAGTTTAATGACTTCAAATGTATCAATAAAGCACAAGGCAATAAAAAAGTTGTAAAAATACAAATGTTTAATGTAAATGCATTTATCATTGTGAACAAAATTTATATAAAGAGGATTAAACCATATTTCTCATTTGTTATCGCTGCAATAAGTATAATAAATTTGAAATAAAATTTTCAGTGTAATATTTTAGTAGAGAACTTAAGAAGAAAACATGATTAACATCTGGTAGTACTTTTATGATTTTCTAAATATTTAAGAATTGAATTTTTTTTTCTTGAATACAGGTAAATTGTTTTCCATTTAATGAAGCTGGAATTGGATTCTTAAATTATGACAAAGAGAAAACAAAAAATGAAGGCATCATTTTGATGAAAGAAAGATGTGTCCAATAAGCACAATGCATTGAAAAAAAAACCGCATTTATTTTTCGCAATATAATATAAAGAAAAATGATATACTTGAAGAATATTTTTGATTCTTTAAGTATGTTGTTTACCTTTATTTTACATTAAATGTAACAGTTGAAACAAATTGAAATATAAATGTAATAATCATGCTTGATTACATTAATGTAATAATTGAAACAAAATGAAATATAAATATAATAATCATACTTGATTACATAAATGTAATAATTGAAAAAAATTCATAATTTCTCAAGATCTGGACACAATTCACATAACCCATCATAAACAAATATTTTCCATAACATCACAAAGAGAGATATCAAACTTCTGTATATTAAATAATTCCTGAAATTTTGTATATTAGATTTCTGGTATAATATGCATTTTTATATAAATTACCCAAATTGATTATGTTTCTTGGAAAAAACATTTTTTAAGTAGTATCCCTTGTCATGTGGTCTCTTTTTTCTCATTCCTCCTCTTTTGTTTATGATGTTTTATTAGTCTAAGATTTTTAACTTCTTAAGAATCACGAATGAATTTGATATTTAAGAAAGTCAGACTGTTACATGTAAAATAATCTATCTTTTTTATTATTTTACGTCATTAAACCTGAAAATGAAAATACTCCTATTATTCTCGCCTTAAAAGATATTCGTCCCGCCAAATGTCTTTTGTTAAAGTCAAAATATCTTTAAGTTTATATATATATATATATATATATATATATATATATATATATATACCATTTTTATAAATAAGAGTACTAATAATTCATCTACTTTTGAACTTTTTATAAATTATAATGCTATTAACTGGTTCCCTTTGCAAAGGAAAATTATTTTATTATTCCGAAATTACATAGATTTTCTCTTTTTAGTAGTACATAGATTACTTTTGATGTTTCATGTTTAATTTAGTTTGCTCACGATAAAGATATTTAATTTAACTAGAAAAATGATAAATGGATGATACTTAGAAAAATGATAAAACTTTCTTTATGAAGATGGAATTTTTTAAAAATTAATCTCATAAATCTCCATTTTAAACTGAAAGAATGAAAAAATATTCTAATCCGTTTAGTTAAATAACACTTATTGCTACAATAATTTAATTTTAAAGATTAAGATTTCACTTCTTTTTCCATAATCTTTTTAGAAAAAATAATTGTTCATATAATTGTCTCTGATTATGATTATAAAATTATTTTATCTGTTTAAATAGAAAAGCTGTTGATTTGCCGCACCATATACAAGTTTTTAATTTTTTTATCAATTATGTGATAATGTTTGCTAAATGAGATAAATCATAAAAGCACTTACGGTACATATTGTTAAAGTACAAATTGACGATGGATGATTTCTTGAAAGCAAATCTGCATTACTCATCAAATCTATTTTTAATGATGCTTAATTTCTCTTCTTAACAATAACATCCGGGGATTGTCATTGGCGTATAATCATGAGGTTAGAATAAATTAAAATTTTAATCGATAGGCAGAGCTTAAAAAAGATCGAACATGTGTAATTTATCAATGTTTATAGTTAAGGAGCATCATTGGTATGCATTAAGTAAGATCTACGAATATGCGAAATTAATCTTGTGTAATAAAATCCAGATTTTCATTAAGAATTATTAATGCTTGCAATATGAATGGTTCCTGTAATGTTCTAACTTAATGAAATGCGTTTTTCATTGTGCTATTTGTTACAATAACATCCATTTAACGAACTGGACTTGGCAGTTTAAAAATTACATGAAACAGCTTCATTTTATCACTTCATTGTTAAACATTTCATAAAACTAGATCAAGCACACTTCAAAGCCACCTCTACAAATGAAAGTATTGCCGACCACCAAAGCGTAAAGTTAGTAATAATAATAAATGTCAGTAATTAAGTATAATCAAATCAACCACTTTTTGTGGGCAAAAAGTCACTATATCACTTAACGTTCATGTGTTACATAGTTTGAAGTTATGGTTTAATAATTTAATGAAATATAAGAAGGCATTAGTTATTTATTTTCATGACGGTATAAATTTACCGCTCTGTTCCTTTCTCACACTTTTGTAAAAAAAAATTATTAAAATTTGCAGCATTTGCAGACTATTTTTTTGGTGGAAATCATCGGCTTGAAAATAAAATACCTAAACATCATTTGCAACAAGTGAAGCTTGAAAGAACTACGCTTGTAAGGCTCATTATTTATCAAATGATTGCATTTTAATGCGTCCGCAATGAGCTATATACGAATAAATTGTAAATTTTTTCTCCTGGCGCCAAATTAACAGATTTTCGCTACGAGTGTCACTGTAACCGTGCATCTTTTACTGCAGTACATTTATGCATAAATTAACAATGAATATTATTTTTTAAATGAAAACTATTTTATAAATAGGCGTTTCGTGACATTGTCAATAAAATATTTTAAACAGAAAAAAATGTCTACAATTTTTTCTTCAGACTTCTTTATCCAATAAATATGATAAACGTAGTAACGGTAAGAATTATGGATGTTGAGACATCGAGAGTAACTATTTCATATCAATAATTAATTATATTAGTTATAAGATTTTATGCGGTTAATGAGTTTTATGCTTATCCTATAATTTTGAACACATTGTGAATTTCGATGCTATGAAGTTAAAATTATTTTCTCTTTTCAGATATTTATATTTTCTCTTTTCAGAACAAATTACCTTCTATATATATATATATATACACTCTTAAAAAATCGAGTATCGTTTCACCACTCGATGAGCGACTGATATTTTGTGCTCCATAAAGATTAAAAATTATTCCTTTTCTACTTTAATTAGGTAGAGAAGTTCTCTTTCAAACACTCCATCTCCGATTCAAAGCAATTTTCACTCCTTTTTTGACGTGTTTATGGCACAAAGCAAATGTGATGTGCTCTGATTGGTTTAAATCATAACGTGGCTCTATGCTTTCGGTTTTGTTTCGCTATAAGTGGAGGAATTTAGTACTCCATTTTGTAAAAGCTCTCTATTAGAATATTTATAATATATAATTGGTTAAAAAGGAGTGCAGAAACATTATGGTAAGTTTTTATTTCTTATAATTAATTGAATGACTAAATCAAATCTTCATATTGTGATTTTTCACCAGTATATAAACTTTGGTATTCGAAAGTGTGAATAAATGAATTCTATTGAATTGATATTCATGTAATATTGAAAATTTCTGATTAATTGATAATATTTGATAATATAACAATGTGTTTGGAAATTTTATTTTTTATTTCAAATACTATTTTCTGCCAAAATTTAATTCACTATAAATGAATAGTAAATTATAATGAATTCATTTTTAATTCTTTTACTTCCGAAACAGCGGAATACAACTATTAATTTTGTCGTTGATTTAAATATCCCCAATATATATTATAGAAATATTATTTAATATAGTGTATTGTACTGAAGTGAAAGTGCGATTATTACCAAATACAACATTTTACCAATGAATAAGAATAAATTTTTTCATAAATAAAATTAGAAGCTTTTTAATTTAAATGTTAATACAATGAAAAGCAAATATTAATCTGCAGAATATTATTTACAGTAAGTATTTTATTTATTAAAATTTTACAGTATGTCTTTTATTTATTAAAATTTCACTGACAATTTTTGATTTGATCGTTACTAAGTACAAGCATTCGTAGATAAAACGAAAAGGAATTGTATGCATCAAAATCTGCTAATTTGTATATATTTGAATTTACAGTTAAACATTTTGTCGATGGAAATATAATTTATATCCGTATTTTATGGTTGTCATTGTTATCATCAAAGAAAAAAATAAAAAACAAAATTAGCGAAAGCAAATCTGAAACAAGAATTTCTTTTGAAAATGATGATAAGCAATGTAAGGAAGAAATGGCTGATCAGGTATATTCTGTATAATATGTAATCAAAATAATTTTTATGGAGACTGTGAAAATGTTAACTATTGTTATTGCAACAAGTATTAATTTCATTTTGTTTGTAAAATTTATTTAAAAGTTTGAAGTAATATTCTATGTTTACGTAAGAACGCGGTAGTTAATAATGTTTTTAAATCTATTTTGAAGTAAATTCTAAATTTTAAACTTGAATTTAATAGTTTCAAAAAATAAAAATCCAGTATATTCAGTTAAACATATTTTTTACATGTATGATGTTATTGAGTAAATGACATGAAAATTCTAATCAGTATTTTCAGTTATAATCTTTTATTAAAATTTTTTTGTTTTAATGTTGATTTTAAACTAATGAAAGGTAATTATTCATTAAATTATGCATTAAGTTAATATTACTTGGTAATAAGCTTAAGAAATTTTAAGAATGTTTTTAAATCAATTTTGATGTAAATTACAGTTTTTTTTCCGGCTAAAACTAAATCTTTATTAACTTTGTAGTAAATTTGTAATTCATTTAAAATTTTCTAAAATTTTAATTTTAATTTAATAGTTTAAAAAATAAATATCCAGTATCTACTTCCTTGACCATAAATAGTTTTTACACGTATGATATTATTGAGTAAACACATATGTGTATATATATTTATTTTTCCTTTCAGATAAAATTATTACAATTTGAAATGCCTAGTGAAATTCATAGAGAATGAATATTTGAACTTATGGAGAAAATGCCTAAAATTAAATAGCATTTTGTGATGAAAAACAGACCCTTTATTGTTCTATTACAGAATTTATTTCTCTAAGTATCCAAAATTGGTTGTTTTCAACGAAGCATTGGTAATATAAAATCTGTATTTTTTGAATATTTGAGGATGAATTTTAAAATGTTCATGAAAGTTCTAAACATTTTTATCAACATTATTTTCTAAAAATGCCACAATGCCTTAAGCACGCTAAACTTTACAATTCCTTACATAATTTGTATATCTGGATTTTTAATGGTAGAATATGAAAATTGCTGTGCATGCATTTCCATGTTTTTTGATTGCATGTGAATAATGTGTTTTAAATTAATGCCAGAAAATTTAGTTGAAATTTTATAGAGAAAGGGTTTTTTTTAAAATACAAATGGAAGAAAGATCTTTTTGTTTTTTTGGTATTTTTATAATGATTCCATGACCAAAAAGAAAGTAATTAAAATCTATATTTTACAAAACATGCAGTATTACTTACGTCTTTTATTATATTATAGTTTTCAATCTTGTATTTTAAAAAATTAGTTTATTTGTAATGTATTTGAATATTAGTGTATGTGATACAAAATCATATAGTTTAAATTTTTTTGTTGTAATTGTAAAAAAATTTTTCATTTATAAAAACATTATATGTTTTTCAGTTAAAGTTGATTGATTCAAAAATCCTTTAACTTTATAAATAAATTTATGTATGCAAGTATATATTTTTATTAAATGCTTAACAATAAATTTTGTAAATTATGATAGGGGCTATATCTATTTCATAACAAAGAAAAAATCCAAAACTATTTTGTATTTGTTTCATTGCATATCAATAATTTATCTTTTTTGCCACATTCTTATAAAAATTTTCAAAAACTGCTAGATAATCATTAATTTACTAAGTTTTAAATAATTAATTAATGAGAATGCCATTTTTTTAACAAATTACTCTTGATTTAAATTGCAATAAAAATCTATTAATTTAATGTAGATAATTATTCTCTTTATAACAGATAGATTTGGAATTTGATATTTAATATCCAGAAGCTGGCTGTTTTCTTAGTAAATGTCCTGCAAAATATGCTCCTAGAATAATAACATATGCTCAAAAACCTGTCCTTTAACATAAAATAAATATGTGAGAACTGAGGATGATATATTTTTCAGGCTGAATATAATTTTAATACAGAATATAATCACATAGATATCAGATTTCTTGCAGAAAAATAAGGCTTTATTTTGTGAAGTATCATTCTTAAATAATTTCAGTGTTAAAGTTTATATAGATACTGATAAGATTGCAAATAAGATAAAAATTTTAGTTATGTTTTCTTTTTTTTTTCCGTATTAGGGAAGAGATCTTTAGAAGAAGAACAGCGCTCAAAAATAGTCAACTATACTTGCTTGACTGTGATCAAAAGCAAGAACTGAATATGCAAGATTAAAAAGTATTTAATACTTTATATAAATGTTATCATGTGTTTAATGTACGATGATAAACTTACTGTATTTATAAATTGAAAAATGGTCCAGTTGGGGCTTTAATTGAATTAATATATTCTTTCTACAATACATAAAGATCAAAATTTTGCAAAATGCATGCATTAAAATACATTTTATTATTTTTATTCTTATTTTAATAGTATTTTTATTTTGTGTTATTAAACTATCAATTCAAAAAAATCAAACTCCAATATTAATTTGACATCATAAACATAACAATTTTTGTATGAATATTTTTATTTAATTTTTTTCTGTATTCAAAATTGAATAAATGTTTTTTTTTATAATCTTGCATTTTATTTTTAATTTCATTCTTAGTTTCATTGAAGTTGTTTTCAGTTTAAACTAAATTTGGAAAATATATCATAAAACAAGATTTGTTTGCAAAAACATAAGTCAATTTTGTTCAACAGAATAATTTGTCTTTATCTTCCTGTAACTTCAAAAAAGCATATTATCATTGTTCAAAAATAAATCTTTAGATATACTTTAAGAAAATGATTGTTTCAAAAGAACCTAAATTATATTTACTTATATAAAATATTTATGTATTTTTTAAATTGTGCACAATTTGTTGCTATATATTGTTTGTAAAAGTTTATTTTGTACTTATGGGATAACAGTAAACTAAACTGAAAAATAAGAAGTGTGACGATTTTCTCTTGAGAGAGCTACACTCACATGTAAAACTAAATATATATATAAGTAATGAAATAAATGGCTGAACAAATTGCTTAATAGTGTATGTAATTTAAAAACCATTATAATTATCCAAATCAATTAAAACGTCATATTCAACTGTACTTTTGTATTATTGACTAAAGAAATCATATCTTTATATTGTAATTGTCAAAAAAAAATCTTTAAAATAAAGAATTCAAAATCTAATATCTGCACTAAATTGTCAATATAAAAAAAATTAGCAATACTTCTATAAAAGATTGAAATTCACTCTTTTTTCCATCTAATTTACCCCTTTAGACGATATGTTTATACTCCTCTTAAAAGGAGTGGTTTACCCACATCTTTCAAAAGAGTAAATTTCTATCTTAAAGGTTGGTTGAGCTTTTTGACAAAGAAAGAGTGAAATTTCACTCCTTCTGAGTGTAATCCACTCGATTATTTTAACAGTGTGTGTGTATATATATATATATATTTATATATTTACGTGCGTTTGCGTGTGAGGGCGTGCCGGCATCGTAAAAGTAGGTAGATGTATGATGTGTTTATTTAAAATAAAATGCACGTGGTTAGTAACATCTGCCTAAGACTAATGCTGATATTATTGATTTTCTAATCAGTGAGAGAAAGTGACTCTTTTTTCTTTGCTTTGAAAGACCTTTTTTTATTCGTGAGGGATAGACGAGAACGGAGACTAATAAGAATTTTATATTAATAATGTAATATTACAAAAAATCTACTATTTTTTTATTTTGTTCGCTATTTTATAATTTAAAATCAGGGAATACTTTGCATTTTGCCTTCTTTACATCTCTTACGTGAAAGATTTTATAATTTTGCAATTATCTTTTCATTTTTTTAAAGAATGGCAAAGATTTTTTTTCTGTTTTTAAGAAAAAAATTCTAAAAAAGAAAACATAGTTTATGCTTACAGTCAGAAATTTTCATACAACGCGGAAGCATATAGGGAAAATTATAGATACCCGTGTTGTTGCCACAGAAATGGTAAAGTTTTCACATTGTTAAAAAAGTTAAAGAAAAATAATTTCGTTCGTAATTTTCTGGGTAAAATGTAGAAAACAAGTTTATTATAAAAAAAATTCTTAAATAAATTGAAATATTTAAAAAAATTATTGCTAATGTGTACGGAAAGAGTTTTTGATGAAACAAGGGAATTTAAATACATTTATAAACTTTATTTAAAATAGTTTTACGTAGAAAAAAGAATAATAATTTTGCATATAATAATACAAAAAAATTAGTGATAGTTTTTATATTTTTATTGAAACATTTAAAAAGTTACAGAGGTATATTTTCATAATTTTTCTAAGCATTAGAAAGAGATCAGATATTTAAATGAAAATAACACGTTAAAATTCTCTTGTTCTTTTATATGCAGTATCACCCTACTAAGAAAATGAGCTCATTTTCATAAAAATAAATTTTGAAATCTGATAATTTTTTATGATATTTTATAAGAATTAATTATAAGAAGTATAAAGTAAATATGAACTCTATTTTTAACTTTATTTTTTGGGTATAAGAAAATTTTTTTTTTTACATAAATACAATAATTGTTATTTATGAAGAAACTACATATTTTATGCACTGTTTTCATAGTGCAAGTACTACAACTTTTTCAGTGCTAAATTATTTTTCAAAAGAAATGCGATCTTTAGAAATTAAATTTTTGGGTGAGGTAATTTATTTTGAAAAAGCAATGACATCATAATGAAGAGTCAAATTTATTTCACTAATCCGCTCTAGAATTTAATGAGAAATATAATATTTCTTCTAATTCTAGTTAATTTATTAACTTTATTTTAATAAAAAATTAACTATTTTTACACTTCTAGGTAAGAATTAAAAATATTTTTTTTTAACTTTGTATCTATATGAATAAAACATAATACGAAAGAAATATATTTCTAACCTCTCTCCTGTGTTTTCTTGATCTAACTTCCAATAAACCAGAAGAATAAAACGAGGAAATTGGAAACTTTGTTTGCGTGGAAATTTAATGAAAAAATTAAGTTTTTACTTTATTAAGATTTAGAAAAAATTACACTTTTACTTTAATTGGTATGATGAAAAAGAATATCGAAATAACTCACTCCAGCAAATTTATAACCGCTGCGTTAAAATATTAATCTACTACAGTGAAATTTTCAATTAAATTTTTTTCGTGTTTCACAAAATGAATTCATTATTCCTAGTAAGAATCATTATTAAAAACATAAAAATTTGTATTAAAAATTATGAAAAAAAAATATATTAGATTATGAAAGAAAATACAAAATTAAAAATAATTCTTATTTTTTTTAAACAAAATTTTCCGTTTAAATTTTATTTAAATATGTTGTAATTGTAAATTCATCTCTCTAATTTAAAACTTGAATTTTATTGTAAGAATATCTGAAATCTTTAATATTTTTACTTTCAAATATTCACAAATGTGTAAAGATATGTATATTAATCAAACAATTATGATTTCAAATAAGCATATATGATTATTTTTTAATAAATATTTCGACTGGTAATGGATTGATAATTATATTATAAAAGCCTTCATTTTCAGAACAGATAAGCATTTTAGAATTTGGACAAAATATATTTTGCATTTAAGTAGTAACATTTGTAACGCGAGCAGAAAGAAGTATTAAGCTATGAGTTATTGATATAATTTACTTTAAGGTAAAATTATAATGCTGACTAAGTTCTAAAACAGGTAATTTAATACAACAAAAGCTTTGTTATCTTCTGTGACTTGAACCAATTCTAAAACTCTTACCCAAAAAATATTCTCAATACATATCATTATGAAATTCAAGAATTGAATAATATTTGCATTTGCACATGTTGATATTGCAGGAAGTGAAAATGCAGATAAATGGCCAAAGAATCCAAAAATCTGAACATCAACACTTGTTAGTCATTCTCCAAGATGCTAATGCAGTAGTAAATCTAAAGTAAAAGAAATGTCAATTCTAACGAAACACCAGCTTTGTACACAAGACGTTGATAGATTAACCACTCAAACTATTATCAGGTTTAGAACAAAACAATTTGGAGAGATCCGCCTGTTTACGCTGGGTACTTTGGGAAACAATTTCGTTGGTTTCACTAGCTCAATACCTCTAGGATACAGCAGACTGTTCTCTCATGTTTTTTGAGTGGCCACATTAGGTCCCTTTCTTTTCAATAGGGCCAGAATGTCTTTCTGGAGTGTCGCTGATGCAAGGCTGATCAGGCCTTCTCGAGACATTCTTGACCATCTGAATTTTACTGTGAACGAGGTTTTGGAGAATTATATTTCAGTTTTAGACTTTTTAATGATTTTTGGTTTTATGGAGATGTTTTATCTTGGCAACACCATCTGGGATTAGAAACAACAACAACAGATCCAAACGACACTGAGGCATGAAGATAGACAGAGAAAGCTAGAGAATCCCCAGAAACTGTGATAACTGCCCAAACCATGTTTTTGACTACCCATCTTTATATGCTGATCTAAACCGAATCGGAGTTTCCCCGTGATTTGAGTAGACCTAACGCCGAAAACATTGAAGAAAATGCCGAAGACGTTATAAGAACTCGCGACTTTATTTGTTACGACAATCACACATTGAAACAAAAGAAAGATACAAGTATATCCTAAAGCTGACAATATCTTTAATAAACATTTTCACTTTTTAATTCTTAAGAATGTATCAAAACGGAAAATATGTCTTTCTTTATCTTTTTACATTTTCCTTTGAAGTTTAATTAGTAGAATGTCAAAAATAAGCATTTATTTGTGTTAAAAAATGGGAGAGTTACTCTTGAAAAAAATTGGGAACTTAAAACGAAAATAGAGTTTTTGGATTACACCTTAACTAAATGTGAGCGATTTATGAGGATTTTTAATAAAGGTATGCTCTCAAATGTAAAAAAAAAAATTAAATTAAATAGTTGCTCGCCATTGAAATACTTGTTTTTATGCAACTTGCATTTTATATGGAAGTATTCTTTATGTTCTAGCGAATGAGGACACTCTATTTATATCCATTCATTTACATGAAAAAAAGATGTTAATTTTTTATCGTGCTTTAATTAATAATAAGATTGATGCGATAGTTTCTGGAAATTTATATTGATAATATATCGTAAGAATGTATTTAAAAATAAACATGAACACATACATGCACACACACACACACACACGCACGCACGCACGCACACACACACACACACACACACACACACACACACACACACACACACACACACACACACACACACACACACACACACACACATATATATATATATATAAATGGGATAAAAAATTTAAATATGTTACAACCCTACATTTTTAATTTTTTTTAAATATTTAGATAAGTAAATATTGAAATATTGTGGAAATTATGATACAATGGTTATCATTATTAAGAGAGAGAGAGTGAGAGAGAGAAAGAGAGAGAAGATATAGAATTTATTGAAGAAACAAACATTTGCAATATTTATATTCATAAAATCTGTAAACAAAATTATTAAATAAGATTTGAGGAATTTTATACTTTAAATTCCTTTTACCAATATATCGAATATTTCAGCAACATTTTTACACAGCTTAAATATTTTTAAAAGTATTAATATAAAAATAATTGTAACAAGGCTGATAGGTTATATCGATAACAATACAACAAAGATTGTATTGTTATATCGAATTTGTATTAGTATGAACTTATGAATAAGTCAATATATTTAATTTATCACAAATCACCATGAAAAAATTCGTTAATTAGCTTGTAGACAGTAGCTTAAAAAAGATAAAAATATTTTTTATTAAGAAAACAAAACAATTGGGAGTTGTTGCTTTGTTTTGTTCACGCAATTATTTATGTGATGAAAAGAAACAAATATTTATCATTAATCTTGCATCATATGTGTTTCAATTGAATATTGAATTGCAATGCCCTCTATCGGGGAAGAATGCAAAATTTTTCCATCTTTCTAAAAATCCTAATTCATTTTTAAAATTTCTTTAAATTGTTTTCACACATTTACAACTTTGTGCTGAGTTTTTTTCGTTAGAAAGTTTCAGTATAAATATTATTATCATACTTCCAATACACGAAATAAAACTGAGATTTGATATTAAATTTGTGAAAAATATTTTAAAATTAATACATAAGTCATAGTACTCAGTGAAAATATTTTTATTCGTGTTTTTGTGATCAAATACAGATTGCATAAATGACACTCGAAAGATTTTTTTTAAAAAATTCCTAGTCATTTTAAAATTAATCTTCTGATAAATGCATGGTAAAAGAGAATTTTTAAATTGTTTACGATCCATTGAGAAAAATTGTAAAATACCTCTTAAATAATTTATACAGTTGAAAGGAATTGGTATTTTTTCTTATTTATTATCTGATTTCTAATTTATTTCCTGCACATAATAAATTTTTTGCTCAAAGTTTTTAGATGTTTATTGCAAAACACGACATAAATAAAACTACAATGTGTAAATTGCTGCAAAAATTTTCAATAATTTATCTACGTATTCTGTAAGTCAGATATTATACATTATTATAAAAAATGCTGAAAATCTTGTTCCACAAATTGTTTAAAATGTTCAAAGCTCTTCTTCAATATTTCATTTGACTCTCTCCTTGAATATATTCTAATAAGTGTGGAATTTTTAGAAATATCTTTTCTCTCTTTCTATCTATCTCTCTCTCTTTCTCTCACACACGTACACTGTATATATATATATATATATATATATATATATATATATATATATTTATATATATTATATATTATATATATATATATATATATATATATATATATATATATACATATACAGGGTGATTATTTATTGTTTTTACAAATTAAAAGAAGTGATAGTACCCATCCAGTCAAGCAATAATTACACAGAAACATAGAGTCGCATTCCACTCTGAGAGGCTGAATAAGAGGAAAATATAAATACATCAAGAATGTATTACAAATTTACCCTACGTAAATTTCCCCAGAGAAGAAGAAGCAGTAATTTGATCTAATTGGTTACCAGAGGAAACCAATCAGAGCAGACGTTCTCCTTTAAAAACGAAATCTACATGTTTGGTCTGACAACAATGACCACTGTACAACCCCTCGTAGACACCAGCAGAAAATTTTCATTTGAACATTTGGGCAGATATCCTTGATGATTACCTAGTAGCCCCTTACCTCATGCCAGACCAGTAATTTGATAGACCATGCCAGATCAGGGCAAAATACGATAACTTTTTCGAACAAGTGATTCCTATTTCATTACAGGATTTTCCACTCACCATCTTGAGAGGCATGGGGTTTATGCAAATGAAGCCCCAGCACATATTTCCATCATGGTCTGAATCTTTTTGAATGTCACATATTCTGCACGATTGGTTTGACCTAGCAGATCTGTGGTTTGGCCTCCTCGCACACTGGACCTTAACCCAATACATTTTTTCTTCTGGGATCTCATGATATCTTTAGTGTACGAGACGCCTGTGGGCTCAACTGAATATCTCGTGGCTAGAATCTTTTTCACCGGGGAAAAATTAATATGACACTAAGAATCTTCGAGAAGGTGTGCCGGTGGTTCCTTCGCCTGTGTCAACTGTGCAACAACACACATGGGTGGCATGTGAGCATTTGCTGTATTGGAGTTTTCACTAAACAATAAATATGAAACTTTTGGTTTTATTCATTCGCTTACATAACACTATTGTAAGTGTTGGGCAAGCATTGTCAGTTGAGAATTCCTCTTTTCTGCTTCTCAAACTGAAATGCTACTCATGTTCCCATGTAGTTATTGCTTATCTTGTAGGGTACTATCAACCTCTTAATTTGTAGGAACAATTTAGAATCAACCTGTATATATAAATATTAGGTCTACCCAGAAAATTCTACCTATTGATTGATGGCGGTGTTGTTGAAACAATGTTGTTACAGCAAGATCTGATTCTGACAACATCGGAGATTCACAGAAAGCTTGCTGGCTTAAGAAATAGTTTTCTGAGTTGAATATTCAACTCAGCAAACTATTTCGTAGCATATTCTAAACATAGGATTTGTGTGGAAGTATTCAAAATTCCACATGAACTAACGAATTTTGATGATCAAGTTATCATATGTTTCTGCTTGCTCGGAACAAAATCAAAGCATTCTTGAACTGAACTCTATTTGGGGAGCAAACATGAATTACCTGGGGAAACATAGCTAGTATATATTGTGGGAAAAACCTATTCTTTCCAAGTCTAAAACAAATTTGACTTTGAATATGAGAATGTTAAGTTTATGGTGAGGCATTTGAGTACAAATTCATAATGAGCATTATAAAATGAACTAAAAGCTCAGTTAGAAAAATTATTGTCTGCAACTGGATAATGTAAATTGAGCAGTCCAAGAAAAGAATTTGTCAATGCTCGAAGAAAAAGACCAAGAAAAGAGTTCATCAAAATTTTACAGCACTAGGCTTTTAAATTCTGCCCCCATACACCATATTCTCCTGACGTATCACACTTCAACTATCACTTATTTTTGTTCTTGCAGAATTTTCGAAGGGAAAAATTTCAAAAATGGCGAAGATATATATATATATATATATAAACACTGTTTCGTTATTTCCCATGGAAAGAGGAAGCATTTTTCAAAAATGAGATAAAGTAATTGCTTTCACGCTGACAAGAACTCATTAATAATGATTTCAATTGTATTATTTAATAAGGTATTAATTTACTCCAAAACTGGATAGAAGTTTCTGGTTAACCTAATATGCTAATCATATAATTAAATAAGAATTAGTATGTAGTTAAGAACATATATTACTACATAGACATATATGATGGTATAGAACTTGTATATAGATTAGAAAAAATCTGCAAAGAAGGATATATCCTATTCCATGGGTTCCAAAACTTTTTTTTTCTCGTGGACCACTTTCAAAGTTTTACTATTTTCGGTAGACCCCCATCTACATTTCTACTGCATTCCCAAAACTCCTAAAAAAATTTAATCTTCCCTGGCTTTTTGTTCTTTTATAGAAGTTTTGAATAATGTCTAGTATTTAATTTTTATTACATAACTGCCTACTAGACTAAAAAAGTAAAACAAATTTAATATGATTGATAAATTACAATATACAATAAAAATATGGATAGCAAATTGACAGATATTTACTTTTTCCGGTACTGTAATCACTGACATCGATTCACTCACAGTTACACTTTTATGTTAAAAAATCTCGGAAACAAGTGAGTAATGCTTTGTTCTTGGCATTCTTGTTTACATAAATATAAATTGCAAGAACAGCGCAAGTCGCATTTCATCGCTTTGCAGGTCTAAGCAAGCATCCCGGAAGAGCGGGCGTACGGACGGCACTTTGTAAGTCTCGACATGTGGTATACACTTGTATTATTGTCTATTGTTCTATTCAATTCTATGTTTGAAATGAGTCTCGAATATTTTTGAGTGCTTACCTATTTTGATATATAAATCCAAGCCAGAATTTTTATTCTTTATTATGAAAACCAGAAAAGTTTTCGTGCACCCCCCATTTGCAACTTGTGAACCCCTGTTTCCTTTTCACGTCTACGTTCTACGTGGTTCCTCGTGTGGTCACCCATGGACCCCTGGGGGTCCACCTGGACCACTTTGGAAACCTATGTCCAATTCTATACAGTAACATAAGAAATCAGTTATTTTCGAAATTTGAACGTTATGTTATTAAGTTTTCACAGCGAATTCGTCAGTATTAAAGTCCAAAAATTGAAAACTATTTTAAAGAAGTTAAAAAAAAAATTTAAATATATTCAGAATACACATTATGCAAAAAATTGATAATATATAAAATTAACTTACAGTAAAATAATCTTTTTTTATAAATTATTTTACAACAAAATGGGAACAAAATGGAAGAATAAATGAAACCAAATGGAAGAAAAAGTAATATGAAAAAGACGAGGCATAACATCGATTTTATTATGGTTAGTTTAAATCGGAATGGACGACTTTTACTCTTTATCATTTATTTTACAACTGTAAAAGTTTTTCGATCATTACCAATCATGTGTGTGTGTGTTTCAATAAATAAAATTTTTGACGTGTAGATTTTATTTTTAAGAAATTCAAATATTTTTTTCACTAATATAGATAACATTACAAAATTATAAATAAAATATAGTTTTTGACATTTATCTCTTCACACAGAACAGCCTAAGCGAAATTTCTAGCAACTGTTGTCAAAATTGTTTTGCTAACTTTGAGAAGTTTAGAAAATGACACTTGAAATCTTTAAAAGGCTTGTTTCTTAACAACCTCTCTTTTAAAATAGTAAAAAGAAATGAATCAGAAAAAGACTCTAAAATGTATTAACTTCAACGGAAAGCACTTTGAGAAAAGAATCTCGTATTTCTTCTTTTCACACAAACTTTTTTAAAAAAGTTGCCAAAAAAAAAAGGCTTTGTATTGAAAAGTCAATGATTCGAAGAATAGCTGCATTATCCATTGTAGGATACATCGTACTTCATTTTTTTATGCCGGCAGTAAAAGCTAGAAGCATATGAACAGTTTTTTAGGCATCAAGTTTTTAACAAATAATTCATTGATGTTGTACATAAAAGTGTAAACCATAAACTTTCCTTTTTTATTTTACATTATTATATATCACTGAATTTCAAAGGAGCCTTTTAAGGAAATCACGATTTCAAATTAGATAAATTTGCTTAAAAAATTTTCTTCTTAGTAACTTTTAAAATTTTCTCAGTTTGTTTATTTTTGTTATATTTTAAAAGTAATGTGTGTTAATAGAGGAATTATTTATATTATTATTTTTAATATTATTTTTTTATGGTACATGTTAAGATTTAATAGTTCTGAAAAGTTCTACAATAGACGTATGATCTAGATTATATGTGATAAAATTAAAGATTATTTTAGACATCAAAAGATGTAGATATGATAAAGACTCATATTACTTATTTGAGCATATTTTTTTATTTAACTCTGAATGTAATGTATATATACTCAGATTTCATTATCTTACTTTAGGGTTGCAAAACAAACTGTTGGCGATGATTTATGTAAATTATAATTATGGCCAACAATCTACGTTTGATTTGGGAAAATATTTGGATACACGCACATTTATTTACGAATGTGTACCATATTTTGCATTTTTGCTCAGTAAGCCGTAAAAGATTTCTTTTTCTAACGTTTTCTGCTCAAGTGTATTATAATAAATTATATGTAGAGCCTAAAAATGTACTCTATGAGAAACAGCAGCAATCATGTATAAACACATATACAAATTAGCGCATGAGATTTACCTTGAAATATATATTTATCACAATATATTTATAAATATCGCACACGTGTTGTTTACCTATATATATTATGTATGTATAATTATTTTGTAATACACCTGTGATTCACAATATTTAAATTTAGATACTTCTCCATATTATACAGTAAATCATTTTTAACAAAAAGTCTATCACCAATGTTGCAAATTTTTTCCAAAATATGAAGTGAAATAAAAAAAAACAGATTTTCTTTCAAAACGTGAGGGAATCATAAAAGAGAGAAAAAAGAGCAGGGAATAGGTTAAAAAAGAGCATCTAACCTATTTTTTCCTTGAAATTAATAAATTATTTTTATTTTCCACATTTTAATCATATATGTAGTCAGGATAAAAAATACAAAACTTAATATGATTGAAACATAAAATTGTACAACTGGTGACATACCTTTGCCAGGAAAATAGCCGACAAAATTATAGTTAAGAATCCAAATAAATTTTTGTCAAAATGTTGCTTTGTTTCACATGAAGCATATGACATATGCCCTATAGATGTCGATTACAATTTTTACGATCGTTTTTTAATTTTGTCCAGATTGCACTAGAGCTTCGCGTTCTGGTATGTCATGAGTCCAACAATCAAGTCTCTTTCTGAACGTCTTAAGCATATTAGATTGGGGAAAAAGTTCGTGGCGTTTTTACCAAAGATTTTTATTTAAACAAAAAACAATAATTATATCAATTAGATAATCAATTATATATTTGCTGTTTCTCTTTACAACCTCTTCCCACCTCGCGATCATTACACCGTATACCCTCGGGTGGGTCGGTGCATCTTTTATGTTACCCACCTCGCGATCAATTTGTTGATGCCGTTCCGCCAAAAATCTCCTAGTCTGGTGTCAAAGAAGTTGTTGAGCCAGTTTTTTAGGACCTCTATGTTATCAACGCCCTTCAAATGGTTTCATAAGGAGCTAAAAAGGTGGTAATCGGTCGGTGCAAAGTCAGTAGAATACGACGGATGCTCAAGGACCTCCTATTCAAGCTCTTGGAGTGATGACTTATGCTACATGGGGCTTGCCGTGAAGGAATATGGTTTAACAATGTCGATCAGGTCTTTTCAGTCGAATAGCCTCATTCACGTGTTGTAACTGGGCAATGTAGAGCTCCTTGTTGAGTGTGGCATTCTTTTCGAGCATTTCCCAGCGTACCAACAGATCCTTAAAAACTGGCTCAACAACTTCTTTGACACCAGACCAGGCAACTTTTTGCTGAACGGCATCAACAAATTGACCGCTAGGTGGGAGGAGGTTGTATAGAGAAACGGCGAATATACACTTGATTAACTTATTGATATAATTATTGTTTTCTATTTAAATAAAAGTCTTTGTTAAAAACTCTGCGAACTTATTCCCCAACCTAGTCAATGCAGAGGAAGGGAAAATGACGTAAAAGCTGATAGTCTAAAGAAAAGAAACAGACATCAGTACAATTTAGTACAAAAAAATGCATTAGAGTCATTTATTATAAAATAAGTCTCACTATGAATTTAAATGATTTATGTTTCCATGAATGTTTGTATTTTAAAGTGATCTTTTGGAAAAAAGATATCTATTTACGAAACATAAGATTCATTTTTTTTTATTTCCATCAAACTTTTTATTGATGTAGATTCATTCGTTGTGCGAAAAACAGTGTAGAAAGTTTCGTAGTATGTTTTTATTATTGAAATTTTTAAAGGAGTTGCAATTAATGAGATTAAAATTTATTTGTTACTGTAAAAGCGAATTCTTATCCATCTGAAGAAAAGCAAAGCTTTCATTGTATCCTTATCAAGTTAAGGAGTTTTATTGCATATTTATCAAATGTATACGAAAGCTAATTGATCGTGGTCATATCATATATATAATTCATATCCAGATATCTATTACATCTACAATATATCCATGAGAAATTCAAAATTCAAATGTCCATGGATATCTTATTCTTGGATATCTGTTAGATATCTTAAAATAATATCATTTGAACATTAACAATTGGATATTGCCTAGATATCTCATGCATATCTAAAATTCTTGCATATTGGATATCCAAATTTCGTAAGGGCTAGATTCGTTAGGGCAAAAATTTTGTAAGGTACTCATAAGTTTTACGTTACAAACTCTGTGTACTTGCAAACGAGCTGGTAGCCGAATGGTTAACGCTCTTGCCTTCGGTTCAACAGTTTGTGGGTTCAAATCCCACCTTGGGCATGGATATTTGTAGTGGTTCGGAATCCACTTTAAGCCGTAGGTCCCGGTATAATTAGCCCTCGTGTGCAAAAAAAAATGACCGTTGAGCAACAAACAAACTGCTTACTTGTTATTATTGAGAAATATTCTTAAAATATTTGTGGATATATAATTTTTTTATAAATGGAAGTGTACACACACACACACACACACACACACACACACACACACACACATTCAAATACTTATCCGTATAATTGCTTTAGCAAACAAATTGTATCATTCTAAATAATAAAACTAATTTTTAATTAGTTATTACTAAGTTTTAAAATCAATATCTAAGTATATGTGTCAAAATGTATGGAATCATAGATATATAAAACTTTAAAAGATTTATTTTAAAGACTTATGTTTGGAAAACTTAAGAACCAAAATTATTACTGTCAATATTCTCTATCACTCTTTTTCCATATTATTCTATATTTATTATTGAATTCAATCTAATCATATGTGTTTTAAGAAAGCTTTAAAACACTGTGGACATGGACAGCTGGTGCAAAACTATCAAGTTAAAATCAAAACATTTTGCTCTTTAATTCATATTTAATGAAATCTAAAATAAAGTAATTTTATAATAAGTGTTTTAAAATATATGATTAACAAAATTTATATCACTATTTATTTGCTAAAAAAACTAAATATGGATTTTAAATTCATCGTTTTAATAACCAAGAAAAACTTTTTGAATGGTCAACCTAAATTTTATATTATACTGCAATCCAAAATAATTCTGCAGTTGACATTCTAAATTTTTAATATTTTGTGGTACAAAAGCCAAAAAGTTATTCAAACTATAACAAAACAGGAATGTTTCTCAAAAGTAATAAGAATGCATTGTATATAGTTTTCTATTGCTTACAAATCCTCGTATTTAGTTTCATTTATCCCCTGTTTGTCAGAATTTTGCGTGCAATATTAATACCACACCTTTTTTTTACATATTTTTTACTTTGTAATACTGGAGTTGGATGTATGTGTGAAGTAATAAATTGAATTAAGAAATTAACAAACCTAAATCACTATTTAAATTGATGACAAATCCTCTGTAATGATATTGGTAAGAGCAGAAACTATCTTTTATTGTGATTGTTGCTAAATATTTTTATTTCTTGTTAGTGTATTTTGTGAAACAAGTAACTTTTTTAAGAATAAACATCAACATTTTAAAAGCACCATTGTTACCAGAAAAAATTTCAATTTTTATTGTTTTATAAATAAAAGTGTGCATACATTTGGAAATATTTGTAGTTTAAATTAAAAGGTAATATGTTGTTTTAGTATTAATTTTGAATCTTAAACTTTTGAAGAAATTTTGTTTTTATTTCACTGGATGTGCATCTTATTTTTGCAATATAAAAGTGTATTGCACTTAAAACAAATATAGTTTACTTTTGGGATTATAAAATGCAAATGCTTGTTTATTTTGTTATCAATGTATTTGTTGATTGGCGCTATTTAATTTCCTACAAGGATATTTCTTTACTTTATCAATCTAAAAATAAATGTCTGTTCAATAGTTACAATATGCTTACATTTTTTAATGTAACATCTGATAGATTTAGATACATTTTAATGTTTACTATTTATGACTTTTTATGAAACTAATTATTGGCTAGTATTTTATTACATGAAAAAATTTCAAACAATGTAACCTCTGTAAAGGTTGGTAATATTATCAACTTTGAAACAGTTGTTTTGTGAAGACAGCAAGATTGTGTTCTGTTTATAAAAGTTACCATATTCTTTTCTCTTATTTCGATTGTCACAAATATATTTTGAATGTTGGTTAAATTTTTATTTACATAATTGTCTTATAAATAAATGTTTATTGTAGATACGGACTGCCCAGTCTAGTGGTCAGAGTACCTGCCTGAGGATAGGTCCTGGGTTCAAATTCCGGTTCGGGCATGGATGTACTTTCTCTCTCTATCTATCCTGTCTTTGTCCTTTCTGTGTATGAATGAGGTGTGAATGGTTGCCTACCCTATAAACGGGTCCCTATAGCATGTGTGTACTGAAGCAGTCGGACTCCACACCAAATATGGTTCATTATGGAAAAGTGGAGCAGCGCACCCCATATTATCAGTCTAGCTGGCACAAGACAAAAAAATTATTTTAGATATTTATCAAGTTACCTCATTTTAAATTTTTTATTAAGTGCTCTTATTATTAAAAAAATTGAATTGAAAAATATAATTAATTTTTACTCTTGTTAATATTTCAGTGTTTTTTTTTCTTGATTTAGTTAGTGTTGAGACATTAGAGAGGCGGGATGTTTAGTTGGAACTGAAAGCACATCTTAGCAGTCACTATGTGAATGTTTTCATTATGATTAAATAAAAATTAATTTTTTTCCCAATACTCATTGCTCTTTGATATTTATTTACCTTATTTACTCTCATAATATAAACTTGTAATTAAAATGTAGATTTTTGTCGATTCTTATGTTCAAAATTTAAAACAATTTATATATATATATATACTAAGTGCATTAAAATTTTGCATATTTTAAGACTTAATAATTCTTTATTGCATAAGTTTTTATTATTTCTGGAAAATGTATCAAATTAAAAGAAATAAATTGAATTTAGAATATTTTACTAAAAAAAACTTTTGCAATCTCTATTATATCTTAAAACAAATATAGTAATAGTTTTTATTGATAAATTGATCCTATTTATGGAAAAATATATGAATTAATCAATTACGTGGATAAAATACATTAATATTGTAATTGGTTTTTATAAATTATTTTTCATCCGAATCGGACTAAATTTTTAATTATAAATCAAAAAAAACATGTGAATTTAGCTGCTCTTTTATTCAGAAATAAATCATGAAAGTGCTGTAAATGTATAATCTTTCAATAAAGAATTTATTTCACATAATACAATTTTTTTTTAAAAAAAAAAATTTAAGTTTTTTTAGGGGTGTGTGTGTGTGTTTATTATTGAATATATAAAGTAAGTATACTGTTTGGCAATCTAAAAATTTCACAGTGAATTCTGTTAAATTTGTCAAGCATCTGTACATTACATGTAATTTTCAAAATCATTTTACTCTTTAATATTTTGTAAAATTTTTACTTTAAAAACTAATATTTTCAATATTCAATTTTATTTCCAAAGAACAGAAGTTATTGAAATTGAGATTAAAATACAAAATATTTATTTTTATTATCTACATTAAATAAAAAAATAAGAAGTATCTTGAAAATCAGTAGTTTTGTTAAAATTAAATAATGTTTATAAAGACATTAATTCTGAATTTTATAATCTATACATTTTGTTTTAATGTTAAAGGCTGATGCAATAGTAAAAACATTTTTTTAAAGAAATTACTTCCATTTTTTTTAAACTTCAGAAAACTATCATTGACAAAAATTCCTCTATAATTCATACAAAATTTAATTTTGATGCATTTCAGTTGCTTTAAAAATTTTTAAAGTTTGGTAAAAAAATATTTACATGATTTTACTTTTAATAATTTGAAAAGTTAAAAGTAACATTGAATTCATTTATAAATTCTTAAAATTATGTCACATTGTGTTTACACTTTTAACATTAGAGAGAGAGAGAGAGAGAGAGGAGTTATATATTACAAAACATTATACATCTAAAGTTTTTTCTTTTGGATATTTGTATTTAGTCAAACAGAAAATGAACCCACAAAAAATGCTTGCAACTGCTATAAAATATTTCAAAATATAGTTTTATTTGATAACTTCTAAAAATATTGGGGAAAATACTAGCATTAGTTATGAAAATTCATTAGAAATGCATTTCACATCTTTTATTAATTATGGAACAATTATGTTTATCAAAAGTAACTAAAATATCTAAGGCATATCTAATAAGATTAGATCTGGATATTTCTTGGATATCGTATTTTATTTATATAGATATCTCATGGATATCAGAACATCCCACATATATCTTTAGGTAATCTAGGAAACATCCAAAGGTTATCCAAAATATCTAAGAGATATCCATCAGATGACGCAATATCCACAGGATATCCATTTACTCTGCGACCCTTTGGACAACTTATGGATATAACTTAGATATTCGGATATCTTATGGATATCTAAGAGACAAAGTGGTGTCCAGATAACTGTCTGAGATATATCTCGTGGATATCGTGTGCATTTTCGTGGCTGTTTGGGAAATATCTGGTGAGTCCAAAATCACATTTATTTCCTGATAGATATTACGTTTTATTTAAACCAGCTTAATCAAAAGTTACATTTAAAAGAAAATGTCTTCCATGTTGAAGGTAGCTATTTAATTTGAAAGGAAAACTTCTCATTTTATTATAATTTTGAAAGAGAAACTTATTTCACTTCCAAAGTAAGTTAAATCACTGGGAAGAAAATTGTTCTTTGGATTTCAGAAACAACGAAACAATCTTAGTTCATTAAAAAATAATTAATATATTATTGTGAGAGAATTAAAATTTATCACTATAATTCTTACACTAACAATTTCGAAATTCAATTAGATTATTTAAAACATAAAATTTCGGAACTGGAAATTTGAACACCTTAGCACTGGTACAGAGGTATAAGACAAAAAAAATGTTAGCTAATTTCACAGCTAGTTCCCATTGAAACGCTTGGAGAAAAAATATATGCTGATCTTTAACGCATAAAATACAATTTCTAACTCATGATCAGATAAAAAAACTAGTGTTTGCTTTTCTTTCCATATTCAGGCCTATTTACTCATGCGGAAACATTTCAAGCAAGTACCTTAACAAGAAGTCGTGTCATTGATGAGAACTTGGATTCGGGTTTTTAAAAGTAAAATCAAGCATGAGTTACACAAATTTTGGTAGATGATCCAAGGCCATTGTTAACATTAGGATTTGTTGTCCTTATTTTGATTCAAATTTTCGGATACCTCACAATTACTTTGTCTATAATATTGTGCGTGAGTTTGAATCCTACTTTGCGCTTCATTGGTGAAGTGGTTAAGCTCAAGATGAATAACTTCACCCAGACATGCTTATAATTAGTAAAGGAAGACATTTTTTGCTGCAGACAGTGATTGGGAGAAATAATCACATTCTCTCTTACTGGATTATAATTGGAGTTCCATGGGTTGGAGACGTGTTCACGTGAGCTGTTCGTTCAGGATTCTTCCTTTGGTTTGAAGTGAATATGAAAAAGAAGGTGATAGGTCAGGTGTGACCTCGTCACGTTATCGTGGTTGGTGATAAGGAATGATGCAGTCTGGTGCTCATCTGCATCACCTTTTATGTATATGGGCAGTGGTTTAGAAATCCATTTTAATTGTAGGTCCCGGTCCATTGAGTGCTTGAGGGCAGAAAATGACCATTAAACTACAAAAAAAGTAAACCTAAATGTATTATAAGTTTTATTCAATATTTCTTTATAATTTATTTTAAAAAAATGCCATTCACAGTAAAGCCTTTTAACCGTGAACGACATGGCTGTTTTTGAGGGGACTCGTTTTTATTTATGACGGAGTGCACCACTGTTTATTTACGTTTCCTTACTTTCCAATATTGTGGGATAGATTTTCTGAAACACATAGAAGTGAAACAGTAATTGTAAATTGCAAAAATTAGGAACAGGAATCTCCACGATTGTTAATACACACCGTAATCTCAATAAACTCCCAGCATACCAAAAAGAACTGATATATTTTCTTGTTATATTAGCTATAACAGGAAGTTACATTACTTCGTGTTCTTGTGCTATATGTAATAAAACATAGCGCCTTTTTATAAGAAAAAAATCACTTCATCATTTTCATTTAATTTTGAACTCTTTGTCCTCTAAAATCCAGCCCATTCTTATACAAACAATTATGTACATTATTTATTTCAGATCTATATTTAATGCAATTTTATTAGATACCATATATGTTTCCTTAAGATTGATTTCTATTACTACTTCTATTTATGAGCAAAGAAAAAAAAACAAAATATTCAGACAGCAAAGAAAAAAAACAAAATATTCAGACAGCAAAGAAAAAAAAAATTTCAAATTTTCTTACAGTGTCTGAAGAAAATATCTTTCATAACTATATTACAAATATCGCAAAATGTAGTCAAATTTCAAAAAATTCTAAGAAAACTAATCTTCATATTTTCTTACAATGTCTGAATACACACACACAATAATATCTTTTATAACTGATTTAGAAGCATCTCAAAATTTTCTCAAACTTCATTTTCTAACATCTTCTCATCCCTTTTCTTGATCAAAGGAAGTAATAAGTCACAGTATTTACGAAATTTAAAGACAATAAGTTATTTTGATTTGTGCAGGGGGAGGATAGTAATTATTCATTTGACAAAATTTCCACAAACAGCAGACGAAGGCAATTAATAAATAATGAGCCTTTCAGGCATCGACCTTTGGTGCGACAAAATGTCTCTCATTAAAATTAATTTGAGTGCACTGCTTTTGTCCTAATTAACATAAAATAGAAATTTGTGCGTCATTTACTTTGTTAAAAGTCTTCCTTGTCTCCAACTGTGAACTGGGATAAAAGCTTTGGTTAATAATCACCTAGAATAAATTGTTTTTTTAAAAGAAGAGTTTTTCTCTTGTTTGATAGACTTACTCTGAGATGATATTTGCTCGACGCATTGTATTCATTATTTGAGTCTTAATATTTCTATTTATACGTATTAACATATTAATATTGATATCAATGTTAGAATAATTTTACATTTGTATTTTCAAATGAATTTATAGCTATGTATATTTGATAATATTTATATTTCATTTTTTTACATTCATGTACACATCTTAAAGCGTTGGGAAGGCGCACACGAACGCATTTGCATGAATGTGTAAATAGAAGATCATTTAATATGTATGATTCCCATATTTAGATTTTTATTGATTGTGATATTTCTTTATTTAGATTTAATGTCAAGATCGAATATCTGAGGAATGGTATGTCTTTAATACAATTTCAGTCTTTTATATCACTTAAAAAGTTATGCATTTAATTTCATAGATTTTTACTGCTCAGGGTCACAGATGTTTCACAGGAGCTACATTTGTGAGAAGAAAATACACATAAAAATAAAGTGTATTTTCTAGGAAATAACAATTCTTATAATCTGAGAAACTTTATCCAACAATATAAGACTAAAATTTTGTTTTTCAACAGCATATTTAATAAAAAAAATAAATCCTTTTCTTAAATGGATGGGAAATTTTCCCAATATTAAGGAGTGCATGACCTTTCTAATTAAATTTTCATATCAGTATTATTTGTTAGCTTTATTCCATATTTGGGATTTAATTAAGTATTTTAATTTTCGTATTTATAAATAATTAACCAATTATTAAATCATGGATGAAACGAAAAATTATACTATGGAAATTTAATCAGAAAGGCAACAAGATATAAAATATAATCCTGCTTTAGAAAATGGGTGCATGTGTTTTAGGAATTGTTGATGTTTTTAAGAGAGAATCATTTTATAAGTATTAGATACTTTTGTGTAACAAATGTTGTTAAATATGCTATAAATATTTTTGTAAATTAAAGGAGAAAGTTTAAGGAAACTCGAAGAAGAAAATTCTGAATTTTAAAATATCATTTACGTATATTATTCAGAAAAAAAATTTATCCTATCCTTCTGATTATATTATATATTGGTTCAAAAGTCTTTAACTTTATGAATAAGATTGACAAACGAATCCCAAGTAAATGAAAAAATTGCGGTTCCAAATTATTCCTGTAAATATTACTACTTTTATAAATAAGTAGTTTTCCAAATAATGAGAACAGTCGAGATTTATGACGAATTCTTTTTAGCAAGATTTTGTCATATAACACCGCTTACATTCGCCGAAATTTCGATTCATGCAAGTGCTAAATAGTGTTTATAGAAATATTGCACCATTCTACATGGATGTTGTGTAAAATGCGAGAGAGATTTCGATGAAAAATATTGAGATTAAATATCCAACGGTGTAAAATAGACCATAACTTTCATTTACATTGAAATCGGGTGATTGTGCATGCCAAGGTAGATGTTCAACTTCACTTTCACTATCATCAAAGGAACACCTTGTCTGTTAAAATTTTTCAATAATTTTTCCCAGTGATCTTTTCTTTGAGGGTTATGCTATGTCCAGCAAAAAACTATCACAACACCAATTATGTTTTATCGAAACAAACTGTAGAGGGTGTCAGAGACTTGATTTATCTTTATTTTTATTTGCTTTATATTAATAAACTTTTATGCCTATCTTATAAAAATCTATAAATAGGTAAATAAAATAAAATAATTTTTTTGGAAATTTCAGTTCTATTTAGATAATAGCTATTAAAAAAAAGACAAAATATAATGTAAATGAAAAGTGATTATGCTTGCCTGCAGCTTAAGGTGGTGCAAGTTTAAAGTGGATTTCGAAACCAAAACAAACAATTATGCCAGGTTGGAACTGAGCCATCGAAATGAGAATAAATAAGCACTATCACTTTTCTCACTACCTAGGAGTGAACTGGGCTTTATTAGTTAGATGGAAGTTTTTATTTGGGAGTATTTGTAATTTAGAAGCAGGGAATACGTAAAAGACTTGTAATACATCACTATAGAAGTATCATTTCACTTGAAGGCCATTGCGATAAAAACTTGCACCATCCACTTACTATGAATATGATGTATCTTTGATTAGTTCAGGACACTAATTCACTGTCTTCCGATAAAGAGTATGATGCCTTAACAAACGAGATCACCAACTAAGAGCTGCTTTTAATTCTAAAGCTCAAGCCACCTAACTCTACACTGTGTTTACTTATCTCTGAATTCTTATGCCCTCCAAAGATTAATCATATTCAATCGAGTCATTATTTTGAATTGACGTTAAATTATGAAGTTATCTGAAGTTCCAAAATCGCAGTTTATGAACACGGTTCGCTTGCTGCTTTTCTTACACCGTGGTATCATGTATCATCAATATTTAAAGCACTTTTTCCCATTCACTGAAGATGATTGGGAATAACGGTGCACTAATTATCGATAATGCATCTAAAATACGAAAGTTGGTGTCGATTGAGTGTGAAAACCGAGTTATGTGATACAGTAGCACAACTAAGATGGCAGTTTTACTTGCGTTGCTATGATTCTCAAAACTGCTTATCCAAAGTATCATGCATATAAAAGACGAAAGTCAATGTCTATAAAAGAAATGTAGAACACTAAAAATTTTTTTAATATTTAAGACTTTCCTAAATTGAAGACAAAAACTATCATGTAATTCAATAACAGAAAACAAAATATTTATTATATTTCTTATCATTCTTATTTTAGAGATTTAAAAGAAAAGTATTAGCTTATTAAAAAATGTCTTCATATATATGTAAGGTTTTCTAAGTTTATTCTATTACTTTTACTTAAACATAACCACACAGGTCTTTATTCTAATTAAAATGAAAATAGTTCAATCAAAATAATATCAAACTATTTTATATAAAATGTCTCCATTAGCCAGAAAAAGTTATTTTAAGCGAATACGAAAAATAGAAAGAATTTTATTGCTTTTATGATTACTTAAAGATGAAAATAAGAGCATAAGTTGAAAAAAGTGCGAAGTAATCAGAAATTAAGATCCCGATGCATGTTATATTTTATTTTCAAATTATAAGGATTTGCCTATTTCACAAAAATCTTATGTGATCTTTTTTGAGGTTATGAAACTATATTTGCGAAAGTAACTGAATCATCAGATAAAATATTTTTTCTTATAAAAGTACTTTTATTAAAAGTACATTATAGAATAACGCTCTCTTATAGGAAATTTGCTCTTTTTCTTTCTACTGTAGTATTTAGTTTTTTATTTCTTGTTCTTTTTTATTAAGAAATGTTTTATATGCATAGAAAATATACAAATATAAATGCAATTATTATTCCAAGTGCAATAATAATAAAATATAAATTTATTTATAGTAAAAGTAAACATAAATATCCTTTATACTGTTTAGCAAAATACAACGAGAAAGTATTAAAAAGAAACTTATAAAAATTAAAAAAAAAAAAAAATCTAAAATGAAGAAAGTACCTGTAAAACATACTTTCAAATTGATTCCTTTTTACATTTTTCATAAGAAATAAAATAATTACCAAAATACTAAGAAAACATCTTTAAATAATATTTTAAATCATTTGAAATTTTGGCATTTTTTTGAGTTTTTATATATTATAAGCTATATACATATTAAGCTCAAGTTTTAAATGTATTTGTATATATGTATGATAAAAACACTCATAAATTCATTTGTGTTAATTTTGTTAAATTTATAACAATAATATTACATGGTAAGCTTCTTAATGTCCTGAAACTGAATATTTGAAACTATGAATACAAAGGATAATCTTTTAAGAGGAGTTTTCATAAAGGGTGGTTCCTATTTAAAAGTCGCCAGTGATGCAAATTGAAAAACGTAATGTTTGTGTCTTAAAAGAAGTGCTCAGAAAATACATTTGGATCATTGATGCCAAGTTTTTTTTTTTACTTATCTTACAAAAGACGAACATTAACGCATGAGCCATTAGTTCATGGGCTCTCCAATATTTCTTCGCAATATCCTAGTACTGAGAGAGTAACATACTATTATTTTTTTATAAATCATTGGTCAATTAGATTGAACAGAGAGTGTTTCAATAGAATTAGAATGTGGAGTCCCCACCATTCTAATTCTATTGAAACGCTCCTGCAAGCAGTCTTGTCCAGTCAGTCCACTAAAAAGAGACACCAAAGTCTTTCTTAAAAAAACTAGGAACAGTTCTCTAGTGTCCCAGAATCTTTCCTTTCTGATCACCATTCTACTTGTGTGGAGATGATCCTGCAAGCAGTCTAGTCTAGTCAGACCTCTAAAATGGGCCACCACAGGCTTTCTTGGTAAACTGGGAACAATTCTCTATTCTCCCAGAATCTTTCATCTCTTCTTACAATTCTAATTCTATGAAGATGATCCTGCAAGCAGTCATGTCTAGTCAGACCTCTAAAATGAGCCACCCCAGGATTTATTGGTAAACTGGGAACAGTTCTCAATTCGCTCAGAATCTTTAATCTCTTCTTACCATTCTAATTGTATGAAAATGATACTGCAAGCAGTCATGTCCGGTCAGTCCTCTAAAAAAAACCACCGCAGCCTTCTTGATAAACTGTGAACAGTTCTCTTATCTTCTTCCATCGCTTCCTACCATTATAATTCCATGGAGATGATCCTGCAAGCAGTCATGTCTAGTCAGACCTCTAAAATGAGCCACCCCAGGATTTATTGGTAAACTGGGAACAGTTCTCAATTCACTCAGAATCTTTCACCTCTTCTTACCATTCTAATTGTATGAAAATGATATTGCAAGCAGTCATGTCCGGTCAGTCCTCTAAAAAAACCACCGCAGCCTTCTTGATAAACTGTGAAAAGTTCTCTTATCTTATTCCATCGCTTCCTACCATTATACTTCCATGGAGATGATCCTGCAAGCAGTCATGTGCAGTCAGTTTTCTAAAAAATGCCAGCTAAGCAATCGGGGCTCAATTACTCTTTTCCCTGAGGCACCCCAAGTCTTTCAGCCAATTGAAACTGACACTTCTCCTTTGAAAGGACGAGGAATTTTTATCCTTCGGGTTATTTTCTATTGTTTTAAGACATTTACATATTTTTGGAACTATGAAAATTGCCTTGTTTAGCAAGAGAATCTGGGATCAGAAACAGAAAGTTGCTTTTAAGACATGCTGTTGATCTAAAGCATCAACAGCATGTCTTGAAAGCAACTAGATGCTTAAGATAAACTAGTTGCTTTTAAGACATGTTGTTGATGCTTTAGATCCACTAGATGTCTGTATTAACAACAGCATTGCTAATACAGACATCTGGTTGATTTGAATACATTTTCAGTATTGTTATTTACGAATTGCCTTATATGTTTAAGCCTTAAGATTTCACAATCATATTAATTCTACGAAATGATATCTTGTCTCAAGAAGAAAAACAATAATTTTAACAGTTCTACATAAATTGTAGCAATGATATCACTTGATACAGACAGTCCGGTTATTCCTCAGCAATAATTAAGTCAGTAAAATTAACTGAAGTTGACTTAGGTATTTATTTAATCTTTAACTATCCCCTGATAAATGTTTTTGGTTTAACCCTCAAAATCTAAATCATCAAGAAAAGAAAAAAAAATCAAATTATTTAAACTTCTAACCTTAGAAATCTGATGCAAATAATCTTAATGCAAAGAAATCTGATTTTCTAAAGGAGTTATTAATAAGCTTGAAAATATATAAATAATGAATATATTCCTGCTAGTAGTAAGTAGGCTCATGCCAGTTATTGAGTTCTTAAATTATTCAGAGGCATATTGGTCCCAATTTTTTCTCTTAGATTAAGGAACCCGATGAGGAAATTTATGTATACATATTGATTAATGTAAATGTTCATTGATGAGAAAACTAATTGAAATATAAAGCAAAATTTTCTTTTAGAAATGTTTGGCAATAATAAGTGAAAAAATAAGTAATTTAAATTACTAAAATGGAAAAGAAATTTTAAGTTCTTAGGAAAAGTACTCTAATAAAAACAAAAAATTTAAATAAATAAATGGAAAATAATTGGAGCAATAAAGACACAAGTGTTGTTACTTATGACACTTGGACAAGCCAAACTTGCATATACGATTGTCTATGTGAATTTAAATCAGTAAGGTGCGTCTTTCGTTTAGCCAGAACACCATGAAAGTGAAAGTACAACTTTTTTCTAAATTTTTAGATAGGTGTCACCACAAGAGGATCCATTCCTTCAATTTTGATGATGATTTGGAGGGAGAGGCGATTTCATTCAGACCATTGAACTCATAGAAACTGCTCAACTACTGACCACAGGACTTACGAGTCTACAGATTTAATGAACACGTATATCGCTTGTACTCGATGGGTCTTTGGGAATCATAACACCGCATTTCCGAACGGCATGCGATGCCCTAACCACTGGACTATCACGGCCTTAAATCATAAGTAAAAATAATTATACAAAAACAATTGAAAAGAAAAAATAAAAGTAGTGAGAAATGATAAAAAATAAAAGTCTCTGCTTATTATGGCACAAGGACAATCCGATGTTCAAATAACTGTTCGGGTATGGATGTTCTTTTTCTCTCTATCTATTCTCTCTTTAAACTAATTATGTTGAATTGAAATATGCATCTTCAATTTTTAATCATACCGATTAAAACTTCAAATGGTCACCTATGCCACGTGTGTATTGAGGAAGTTAGACTCCACACCTAAATATGGTTTAATTGGAATATGGAGCAGCGTACTCCATGATGACAGCCTAGCTATCACAATTGTAAACGAAATTATAAATAAGATGAAAAATATGAATATAATTTTTTGATACAAAAGTGAAAGAATACTTAGGTGTAATACATGTCATAATAAGTCACCATTTGTTGCTATATACATTTGCAGCCTTGAATACAATTCTACATACATGTTCGGCAACATGGAGGAGGATAATTTACTGTACGCATTGGAAATACGTTGTAGTGTGTCGAATAAACTTGTGGATGATAGTATATTCATTCTTTAATATTAATCCTGAGAAAAATTCTAAATGGCGTTTGGTGATCTGGATTCATTGAATATTGTCACTACATCAGGTGATGCGTTTCCCAAATTGTTCTCGTAGAAAACTTTGTACTTCTGCCATTTTAAGAGGAAAGGCATAAACGATAGACATCATCATGTCTATCGTTTATAGGGGGGGATACTGCAGCTATACACTCCCTGGAAAAAACCATCTTTTTCAAGTATTCTTCTTTAGAATAATTATTAATTTTGTAACCAACCCCACAGAGTAGACAGAAAAAAAAGAATGTTGCTAAATATCTTGCTCATTTGTTGTTACAGCTGTTATAAGAAGGGCAAAACTTATAAATATAATCCTAAGTACCTGGGAACAAGTGGATTACCAACAGATGGATTGAATTGGATTGGATACCAGCAACAGTAAATCAGTCGACAGAGTTTCATTAGAAAAGTATGAATTTAGTAAATTTTTCTCAATCTCTCATGGGAATACGTAATCCTTACGAGTTGGGCATTCTGGCTTTTAAATGTAAAGATAAGTATTAATAAGTTAATTTCTAAAATAAATTACATATTTTAAAATATTACACGTATACACATTCACAAAATTATGCACATATACACAATTTATGAAAAAAGCAACAGAGTCATGAAGTTTTTACACCCAAAACAAATGCTTACTTTGTGCCTCGTTTGAGAACATGGTTTACATTTGTGCTGACTGCAAATGGATGCAGTTTAATCACTCTTGTAATTTGAAAGTAGAATTATTTGTGAGGGGGTGCTGCATATTTTGCAACGGGATAGCCAGGAACCAATTTTGGCTCCAGCAAGAGATAAAAGGGGAGTCGGAGGTTGGAGGAGTACAGCACCGGACGTATCGAATTTCTATTAAAGAGAACCCAGGCGAGTAGCTGTACCATTGATGTTCCTTTTAAGCTGTGAGAAGGCAAGGGGAAAGTATGAACCAGGATATATTGTATTTCTTCCTGAGGCTGTTACAGTACTCTGATTTCCAGGAAACTAAAGACGAGGCTGAAGAACTGATATGAATGGGACATCCAGATAAACATTTTATCATAGGATTCCTGGATGCCCGGGATAGCACCTAAGTCCAAGTGTTCATCATGTGGATTGCACATGCATCTCCAGATATCCTCGTAAATAATGCAGATGTTTCAATTATGTAAATTGTTTAAACATTGAAGCAGCTTTTAGTTTTATTTTAAGAGAACAAATTTTGCTTTGATTAATAAGTGTACATGAAATGTTATTGTGATAATGATGAGACCCATTCTACATTAAACTTGGCCATTTCACTTATATTATTTTCCGTGCTAATCCCCTTGTAATAAACTTTGTTATCCAGTATAGTAAATAAAGTTAATTTTAATCCAATGTCTGTTGCTAATAACATTTAACTAACGAACCTTAGCATGAGTTGAAATTGTAAAAATAATAAGACACTTAGTACAGATCCAGATGATATAGATTCTTTATATTTTGTTACAAAAACATAGTATCCTTAAATTGCCGATACCAACACGAAATGCTTAATTGCAGAGCAAATATGGTTAACACACTCTTCAGAGAAATCATTGCACAAATATAATCGAAGGATAATTAGCTATTCAAGGATGCAAAAACTTTAGCTTGATTTTCATTTTCGACCGATCGGAATGATAATAAACACCTTCTGCAACCAGGAATACACTCTACAAATTTCTGCGTTTGCGGCTCCTATAACATATTTATTATATGTGTACTTTTGGAAATATAGCCTTTTTAAAACTAATGCATTATTAATTCGATAACCTAGTAGGCATCTTCGAGCCGCACCCTGGATAACCCTAAATCTACTCTGTCTTCTTTTTTAGTGATGTTGTTGAAAAATGACATACATAGACTGTCCTTTTTAGGGCAATCAGTATTTTAAAATTCACCAATGAAATTGGCGGTGGAATCACTCAAGAAAAACATTGAGAACTGTTCCCAATTTTCCAAGAAAGACTGCGGTGGCTTTATTTAGAGCACTGACTGGACATGATTGCATACAGGAAAATTACATTAAGTTCAATTTGCTTAGTATCAAAAATAAATATCCATAGAATTAGAGTTGTGGATGCCCTAAGCTGTGTTTTGTGTAACTCTAACCAACAATATTGATTTTTGAGCATTTAAATAATTGCATTGTACTTTTTCAGTATGAGGGCATTGTCATAAAGTGAACTACAGGTCTTCCAATACTTTATTATTACTTTACAAAATTTACTTTGGTCCTCCAATACTTTTAAGCCCTGTTTATCGGCATTTGAAAAAAAATATAAAAACCTTGAGATTAATGGTTCATTTATGCTTTTTGGGCGTTTCCATAAATAGTCTCGTATTAGAATGTCCAATTTGCACCCTTAACTCCATTCAAATTAAAACCAGTATTTATGCAAAATCCTCCTGCAAGACTATCTCTTTTGTATTCATGTAGAGAGTTTAAATGGTTCATAAGAAAAGCATAGATTTTAAACGGACACACACTTTAATTTCCGAAATATTAAACAAACTGTGACATATTTAAAAGAACAAAACTACTTTTGTACAGTGCCTTCCTCTCACTGGTAACAATATCATATCAAAGCATACTGCATTGGAGCTCCTGTAAACTAATGGCTTAAACGCTAATGTTTGCTACTTGCAAAATATATAAATAAATACCATCCTCACATTATTGTATTTATTGACTTATAAAACCTTGAGATTAATGGTTCATTTATGCTTTTTGGGCGTTTCCATAAATAGTCTCGTATTAGAATGTCCAATTTGCACCTTTAACTCCATTCAAATTAAAACCAGTATTTATGCAAAATCCTCCTGCAAGACTATCTCTTTTGTATTCATGTAGAGAGTTTAAATGGTTCATAAGAAAAGCATAGATTTTAAACCGACACACACTTTAATTTCCCAAATATTAAACAAACTGTGATATATTTAAAAGAACAAAACTACTTTTGTACAGTGCCTTCCTCGCTCTGGTAACAATACCATATCAAAGCATACTGCATTGGAGCTCCTGTAAACTAATGGCTTAAACGCTAATGTTTGCTACTTGCAAAATATATAAATAAATACCATCCTCACATTATTGTATTTATTGACTCCTGAATTTATTTTAGAGACACCTGATCTGATAAATTTTTAGATGTCTCCAAAATCAGTACTGTTTTAGTTTATTTAAAAGACACCTTCAATTTAAATTTATATGTTTACGAAGAGAGAATGTATGCTGTTTATCATAAACATAATGCAGTAATCCCTCCTACAACACGGTTCATTAGTTCTACGTTATAGATAAACGTGTTGTACGAGCATTCTCGTAAAACGAGCTCGTATGATAAGATATAACGCATTATATATAATTGATTCCTGTTTAACTTTTCTCGTTCAAGGAGGCGGCTAAAATCGAATATCAAGGAAAAACTATCTTATGAACGCGCGAAATGTGTGTATTTTATTAAAAGATAAATCAGAACATTTTAAATAAAAAAAAATACACATGTAACTAAAAAACAATTAATTTTAAATAATTCCAAAAACAGTTGTATTATACATTTATTCATTATAGGAGATATCTGAAATAACGTTCCACCGACATCTTTTTTAGCATAATGTTCAACAGACAATAATATGCTATTATTTTTATTTATTAGAACTCATTTGCCACAATGCGCAAACGTACACGAAATCGATTGTGAGATCCATAAATCATTATAAATGTCACATTACAGAAATCTAACGTTAGGAATTTATGCGCTATAGGGTTAGGGGGGAAACACGTGTTATACGAGGGATGTGAAATCGCGTAATATGAAAAAGCATTAAAAGAGTAACGTGTTATAGGTAAGAAGGGATTACTTCAGTTTTTTAATTTCACTTCTCCTTACCTATTTATGTCTTTAATCTATTAGAATTTAATTTCACCAGTATCAAACTTGAGGAATGGAAATACATATAAATGATTTAAGAATAAATATTTATCTCAAACTTGAAAATTTTCAATTTTAAGAATTCTTCTGAATTCTGAAGTCCAGCCCTTTGACATACGTGGTCTTATTTGAATAATAAGTCGCTGCCACATATTATGAGAGAAACTTTCAGCATTTCAGACACGTTACTAATAAAAAGAGCAGCAGGAAGGGAACAGCTTGGCTCAGTTCCAAAAACGGAAATCATTCGTATTTTAAAATGGATGAAGAGAAATAATCTGGAAAAAAAAACAACTTTTTGTAAGCAGCAGCAAAACAACACAACTTCTTCGTCATATAACTTTATCATCCCATACCTCTTATAAGTAGCTTATTATGATTAATCTCTTGCACAGACTTTCTTTTTTCTCTTTTGCGACTTTTTGATTTCCTACTCCTACTTTTATTACTCTTACTTTAAAAATATCAGTTGTTAGTAAAACACTTAATGAATGTCATAAAAATCCTTAAAGAGAAGACGCAGAGAAAAACAAATAAAAAAAAATCATTTTGTGTACCGTTTTAACATAAAAATTACCGTAAAAAATTAATAGGAGTAAAATTTTTGTCAAAGTGTTACAGATAAGCTGTCACTAAACTTTTCTTTCGTTGATTTTGCTTTATGCGATTTCTTCTCTTATCGAAAGTGTCTCTTAAAAAGACTTTTTTACAAGGTTTTATAACAGCATAGATTTCTAAGCTTGTTTTATTTTTCCCTTTTAGAACCATTGAAAGACTTGTTCTTAAATGAAATAGGTTTTAGGATATTAGTATATTTTAAGCATGATAATTAGTTCATATTTATTTTCAAATTTCATAGTTGACATTGCTTTAGATCAAAATAATATTTATTTTCAAATTAAATACATAGGAATAAATTTTTCGTAACAAAATGAATTTCTTTTGAATTATATTGATTGTGGAAAATATAGCCACTGAATGAAAAAATATTAAATTTATTTCAAAGGAATCTTCCATATATGTTTAAAATTGAAATCTAATTAAAATAATAATTAAATTATTTAAAACATTTATAATTCTAAATAAATATTGCTAAAAATAGTATTAAAATATGCGTGTGAAACTACTTACATTTGGATAAATATACCAGGTTCATTCTTGTGAAATATTTATACAATTGGCTTTCCATATAAATATTAAACACAAATACTGCGTTATGTTTCATAAATATAAGGTTTGTGATGATTTTTTTTAAAGAAACGATAATATAGAGTTCATATTTTGCACTGTTATGTATCTAAGAAATTATTTTCTACAATACGTTCAAGAAGAAAGTAGTTTTCTTCTATTTCATATTTCCCTAATCATTTTATTTTTAAATTGATTTGTCATGCATTTTGCTCCATGAACATATGAATACTCAGTTGTATTGGAAATTACAAATAGTCATTTATTTTACAGGAAATGTAAACTTTTTTCTTTGAAAAGATCATTTTAATTTATTTTTATTTTTAATATAGTTTTCATTTTTCAAGCAATTTTTTCATGCGCTCACTAATTTAAAGATACCTCATGAAATTAGATGAAGAGAAATTTAAATTAGAAAGCCATGGAATTTACATGTAAAAATTTGGGAGTTAAAAGCACACACATATCTACAAAAATGTAAACACCTGAAGATATTGTTGAAATTCCATTAAAAAGAAAAATGGCATGTTTAAATGAAGTATTTAAAAAAAATCGGGAGCAAAATGTAAGTTTCATTCCCTAGATAAAATGAGGATCATTCACCTTGCTTTTCTTAAAAAAATGTGTTCTTGGCATAATATGAGTAAAAATCACAAAGTACTTCGATCAGCTCTTTTAAGAGTGTTGGCTTCACAGAATTTATAAAAATCGCATTTAGCAAAACGTTTTAAATTCTTATACAAATGTTATTTTTTATGAACGATTATTAAACAGACACCAGGCAATATTAATCGGAGTAGTTACATATTTCTTGTTGATCAACGCTTCAACCTAATGGCATGGTTTTAGTCATTATTGTCGTGATCTGTGGAGAGAAAAAGAAGTCTGGAACCGCATTTTGTTTCATTTTCTTTTATTTGAAGTGGAGTTTCTATGCATATAAACCACAAAACTCATTTAGTTACAATTTCAAAAAATGTAAATTTTATAATGCATAATGTGTGAATAGCAAATTTTAGAGTGTCAATTAAAGAAATAGAATTTAACTACTTAATCCTAAGGAGCACAGGTGCCAATAAATATTTTTTTGAAAAAAGAAATAGTTTTCGTGCGTTGCTTTTGGTCAATTGCGAAAAGTAGTGTAATTCTCTCTGTAGCAACGACTAAAACTTAGTGATCAAAATACTCCAAATATATAAGCCCGAGTCATGTATTAAACTAATGAAACGCTGAACCTCAAACATTAGCACGCTAACTTGATTCCAAAAAAGTCTTTAATTATGAATGAAAATTATATAAAAATATGTTTGAGTTGAACAAATGCTTTGATTTCTGCATATGATTAAAATAATTTGTTTATGGTTGACTTGAAGAAACGTGTCTGATTATTTAAAAATGAATTTTTATAGTAAAAATTAAAAACAAAAATCAGCGTCATAAGTGTATGGAAGCCAAATTATTTCAATGCATGTGTGATTTTAAATATCTATCATATTGTCTAGCTTTCAATTACTATGATAACTACATGTTTCATTTTGAAATTGCTTTAATTATATTACTTATTCAATTTGTTCAATAATATATATATATATATATATATATTATTTACCTTTATATTTTCGAAATAGTTTTTTAAGAATGAAGTAAAATAGAAAATGAAAACAGAAAAGTTTAAAAAAAAGTTTTCTGTTTTTAAAACAGAACACTTTTCTGTTAAATCTAAAATTAAGTACTATATTAATAGAAAATGAAAACAGAAAAGTTTAAAAAAAAAGTTTTCTGTTTTCATTTTCGATTCACTTCATTCTTAAAAAACTATTTCGAAAATATAAAGGCAAATAATTTTGATGCTTTCTGAAAATAGAACGTGGAAAATACGATAGTAAAAAGAGGTGAAAACCTTGCTGAATATTAAAATATATTCAAAAGTCTTGAATATTTAGGCTAAATAAAAACAGAAATTGATAAAGATGCAAGAAGATTTGAGTAATTTTCTTAACTGAACCAGGATTCAGACCCAGGACACTCCCTACCCATAGTCAGGCACATAACCGCTGACCACTGGACAAGTTGACTGGCTATGTATATATATATATATATATATATATATATATATATATATATATATATATATATTTATATTATATATATATATACATACACACACACACACACACACACACACATATATATATATATATATATGTATATATATATATAGATAGATAGATAGATGTGTATATATATTAAAATTTAAGTACTATTTTATTCACAATTTTTCACATAAATGTATTTTTTAATGAAACATGAAGAGGATTAAATATGGTCACATGATATAGTAATTCCTCACGTAAACAGCTGACGGTAAAAATCATACAACTTACAGATTATAAATCGTTTGTTTTCAGTGTCGCCTTCTGGAGGAATTTTTTTTTATTCAAAAGTCTTATTATTTTTGATATAGTTGTGACAACGGAAAGTTGGTTTTCGGCGTTTTTTTCTAATTTTTATCAGTTTGACGTTGGATGATGTTGAAATTTTCTTGAACAAGCTTTTTTTTCCCCTAAACATCAATCTTTTGGCGATGGTCTTCGCCACGGTAAATTTTCTTTTCGTTTTATTATTTCTTGTTATTATTTTGTTCAGATATCTCTGAATAGTGCATTTCAACAATATCTATCAAAGAGATAAAAGCTTTCTCAATGTGCGATGTATAGAACCTTAACCATCCTGTAGCTCACATGAACCTGAATAATATAAAAAATTGAAGCTTCTTTCATGGTGTCTTCTTTGAAGACGGTTGGGATAATGTTTTTCTTTTTATGGGACTCTGATGAAGCCATTGCTATCTTTCGTATGTTAAGAACTATATACTCCATTAATTGATCGCAAATTAAACTTCGCACCAATTTTTTTTTGTTTTGTTTTTTTTGAAAACTTAAGTTTTTTGTTTCCGCACGAAACAACGTTGTTTACTAATCTGCATGTTGGACCTTCTGTTGTTATATAAATAAAGAGATAGTAATACATATTTCACAGCAAAATATTGTCCTAATTTCTTAACTAAATGGCACCAAAAATAGTGATTATACAAAAGATAATGGAAAATATAAAAGGGCTGTGATTTATAGAATGCCATTTTTTCTCTCTTTGCTCTTATATTTAATAATAAATTGTTTAACCTACAAATTCGGAAGGATTTTTATACACGCCCTTTAGTTAGTGAAATGAACATTTACTTTCGAATTTTACCATTAGGATAACTATAATTTGTTTCATCTTGTAGAAAGGGATCATTTTTCTTTACCACCACATTCTGTTTAGTCAAAGTAGTTAGTGGAAATTTAAAAGTTATTTTTTTTCTAATGCCGTGTTTGTGTGCCTTTAAATCTTTGCCCTATTTAACTCTATAATGGGCAAAGTTGTGGCATCTCATATAGAGGGACACCCACTGGGTGTGCCATCTTCCCTCTGAAAGTGATAAAGACAAATACAAAGAGAGAAAGAATATCAGTACCCGAACCACAGGATTCAATCCCGGGTCTACTGTTTCGAAGTTAGAGATGCCAACCTCTTAGTCATCGGTTGACGGAAATTTAAAGGTTGAGGTATTAAGATGGGAGTTCAATGGGATAATAGTCACAAAATAAAATTTGGTCTCTTCTATTCGATGTATTATTTTATATAAATTGCATAGTATTTTATCTGAACTCGAATTAATTATTCAAATGTTCAGTTACTTCAATTTAAAGTACGTTAGTAAAAATACAATGTTTTCAATATCTGTTAGTTCATGAAAATAGTCTATAGAATAAAGATTGTTTTGTAAAGATTGTAAAGAATGTAATTAGACTTTTTTATCCAGTCTCTCTCATTATGCTTTTTATAATATTTCTCAACGTTATTATATATTTTTACTCCAACTACTATAATTCAATTATATTACATTTATATTTATATTCATATATGTAAACATACACAAATATACCCACATATATATACGCATACATGTAAATTTTACATTGACAATCCGTCATAAAAAAAGGGTAATAACAGCTTAATTTTGCAGAAAAGGAAAATAGATAAACGCTTTTTTGAGTGAATGCATTATTGAGATAAACTTTAAAAAGAAGTATCTTTATGAGTGAAGATTTTTTATTAACCTATTTGAATTATATAAAGGTATCCATATGAACTCAGAATCAGGTTGCACATAAAAAGTATCTAAAATGGTCAAGATCTTATCATTAACATAAAACTGAACTTGTATTTTACGTCTAGAGCAATGTACTGATCTGAAACAGATTATTTCCAATTTTTTTAAAGTTCTTGTTCTTATTAACTTCATTAAATTTTCATAAAAACAATAGCAATTGTTACCTTTTTTTTAAAAAAAATATTTCTTTGTTTAAAATAGCTTTTTTTTATTGAGCTTATTTTACACGAAAAAAAAAATCACTCTGTTTTAACAATTTCTTGGAGTAATTACGATAAGAGTAAAAATTTACGGCTATGTTAAAGAGAAACGTATAAATGCAAGCACTTAAAATATCTTAAATTCATTGCGATAGTTTAAAAATTTTGAAATATGGTTTTACTGAAACTATCCGATGTAAACAAAATTAATTTTGTTCGATTGAAATATTTGATAATGCATGAAATATCGAATATTTAATGAAAAATATTCGATATCTTACACTATATTTGATTACATATTGTTTTACTTATACTTTAACTTATAAACAAAATTCAATTTAAAGAAAGATAAAGTTGACGAAATTTTTGTTCACCTGAAAAGAAAAGGGAATCAAAGACCATATTGCATTAAGATATCCTGTGAGTTACACTTGTTCATCAAATGCGACATCCAAGTTACAAGGAAATTAGGTGCGAGGGTATATCAATTGTCCTATATGCTAAAGTATCTAATTTTATCATCTCCCTGTATATAGAATTGGACAAATGCTAGGTTGTGTTGCATTATCTTCAGAAATAAATAGCTTTAAACAAAGCAAAGCATTCCGTGTCATTGGGGATGAGGATTTGAGTTTCAGTTCAAAGTCTTTAAAAAGTATTATTTTATAGAATTCCGATCTTAAATACATCGTCCCTTCTTTTTTCCATTCAATGCTAATAGAGGAATTTAAAGTTTTTTTTAAAGATTACGAAAAGTATAGATAAGCATTTTTTGAGTCCATTAATTTAAAAATCTTTAGTCTGGAACAAAAACCGATTCGATGAAACATGTTCAAAATAGAAATATAAAATATTAATTTACATTTCTTTCAGTAGAAAAAAATGCAAATTAATATTTTTATAGTAAATGATATAATTATGTTGCCCTAATTCAATAATCTTCAATATTTTATGTTACATTAATTCCGACTTTTGGAAAATTCAGAATATTTATATATGAAATTAATTGATTTTTGCAGTAACTTTATATATATATAATATATATATATATATATATGTATGTATATGTATGTATATATATACATATACATATATATATATATATATATATATATATATATATATGTATGTATATGTATATATATATATTTATATGTATATATATATATATATATATATATATATATATATATATATATATATATATATATATATATATATATATATATATATACTTATGATTTCATATTTTATCATATCAAATATTTTTCAACAACAATTTATATATTACTTTCTATAGCAATTTACATTTTAGCTGCTAAACATTACAATTTCACCATCAGTTCTGATTCAGAGTTGCAGATCTTTATTCCAGTTATGTGATTACGCATAAAACAAAGTATTATGATTTCTCGTAGTTTAGATTTTAATTTTAAAACTATACCATGAATACAAATAAGTTATTAAAGCGTTAATATTAACTGAATGACGTGCGAAGGAAATGAAATTTAAAGGGTCATTTTGTTAAGTCTGATCTTATTGTGGGAAAAAAAAGGAATTTAGAATATAATATTATCTATTCATATCTATAACTTGGTTAAAATATTTGTTTTAAATATTACTTAATATTTGTGAACAGAAATTTATTAAAATACTTTTAGTTGCTTAAGCTTTTCAGCCCGAAAAATCCTCATTAATCAAGAACAAGAAATGAAATGAATTTTCAAGTTATTGAAATTTTAATGCAAAATTAATTTTGACTACATTACATACGGAATATTTCTCTACATATTTCTATGTTAAAAGAAGAAAGCAAATTTTTCTTAAAATATTTTCCACCTGAAAAGAATATAATAAACTAAACATATTTCTAAAACACTTTTTACTTGATTTTTGTTATTTACTATTTTTAAGATTGCTAAGAAACAAATATTTTGTCAATTTCAAGTGGGATATTTACTAATCTTTTCAAAATTACAAAAATAAACAAGTTTATTGGCTGTTACAGAAATGTTTCTTTTTAAGAGAGAAGAGGAAACATCCTATTTCATTAGCATGCTTGTAGATCTATACATTAATGAACTAAAATGCTTAACCGTTTGAAAGTTAAATTTAAGTTAAAAAATGTTCAATATGATGAAAATTTAATTGTCATAAAATCTCTAAGAATTTTTCTTCTACTGGTTAAAAATATTTTTTTACTTGTAATGTGTACTTTTAAGTATAATAAGATGACAATAATTTTTCACGTTTGCTCTTTAACGAAATTTGTATTTTTTATATTTAAAAATGGAATTTAATATTCTTTGTAAAAATACTTAACCAGCAAAAAATTTTTAAGAAGAAAAATCGTAATCATTAACTAATGAGATATTTGCATCATTTATATACGAATTCAAAATATAAAATACTTTGAGAAAATAAATGCAAAACTTTAATATTCTTTGTTATACCTCGGTACAAAGATATTGTTTGATTCCAAATAGGAGGAATTCTGTAAGCAACGAGAAGAAGTAATGAGTAAAGTTATTTAAATCAAAATGGATAAAATGTTTATCGGCAGTGCATTTCAGGGTGGAAGCAATTTTACAAAATATGTTCATCCTCTTATAATAGTTAAAATGTTTAATAATTTTAATTTTTATGTTTTGGATATTAAGCTAATTAATGTTGATTTTATATTTTGATACCTTCAAAAATTATTTTCTCAAATCATTTTAAATTGTTTGACCACAAAAGTATTGTTTAAACTATCTTTCCTTTTTTTAAAAAGGAGAATAATTTATATGATCTCTTTATCTACTACTATTTTTACTTTTCGTGAATGTAATTTTATTTTTGTTATTTTAGTTTCATATAGTTTAGTGGGTAGTGTCATAAATAAAAAATGATTATACAGCAACTGATAATAACCACACAGATAATGCAATGACCATTTACAACAAGAATAGCTTCGGTAAAGGAGTCTGCTTAGTGGAATTGCTATAACAATAAGAACTCCCCATTGTGAGTGTGTGCAAGTGGAGATTAAAGATATGTTGAGTTGACGGTATTAATAGAGCATCTCATGCTATATATCAAAGCTTTCAGTAAGATTATGTTTGTGGCTTTTTCTAGAATTTTCTACCAAAAATGGAATGTGTCTTGTTTCTATGGACGGCAATAGACAAGCACCGATAAATTAATTTCCATGGTAAACAAGCAGTATTAGCGAGAATCGTGTGTGTGTTATTTCATAAAAGATGGTAAAAAAAAAATTAAAATTGCTTTAATCAGGAGAAGTAACCAAAAAGCCCTGAAAAATTCCGCATCACTAATGTCCATGCAAAAAACAGAATCACCATATTATTCTCTTTTTATTTATTAGTGGCTACATTTGAACTCAATAACTTTTACTATAAAAAATATATTGTTGCCGTTGGAACTTGACAAATCTCGACAATATTTATTGAAAGATAATGAAAGAGAAATAAATAATGATCAATGTTTGAGATTGTGATGCCTCGAGCATTGATTCTCATAACTGACGGTTAATCACAATGAATTAAACTTAAAAATATCTAAAATAGTTAACAGAAAAACATGTAGTTTTTAAGAAAAATAATACATAAGAAAAATTATGCAAAACATGTGTTGTTAGTAATGACACTTGGACAAGCCAAGCTCGCTATGCCTTGGCTATGCGAATTTAAGTCAATTGGGAGTGTCTTTCGTTTAATCAGAGCATCATAAGGTGAAAATGCGATTGCTCTTCAAATCCTCAGATAGATGGCAGCACAAGAAGATCTATTAATTTTGACATTGATTTGAAGGGGGAGTAAATTTCTCCCGACCATTGCACCCATGATAACTGCTCAAAGACCAACAACAGGACTTTCGATTCTACAGATATAATGAGCATGTACTCGGTGGGTCTTTGGTGGCATTGGGAATCGAACCCCAATCTTCCGGATGGAAGGCCGATACCCTAACGACTAGACATCTCCATACCACTCTGTTCAGTCAGCACACCCTACACAACTGGATCAATGAGAAATGGCAGGACGATTGGTCCAATTCATATACTGGTCGTCTTGTACATGAAATTAACTCTACAGTTTCCAACAAATCTTTAAATTGGACCAGGAATGAAATCCTTTCATTACCGGACATGGCCCATTCTCTACTTACTTCTACAGGGTGGGTCTAACGGACACCCCAAATTGTGCCTGTGGTAACGAGGGAGATCCAATACACTATCTCACGGTCTGCCCACTGACTTCCACATTTCATTTATCAACCCCTGAAAAGCAGTGGGTCATTAACTGGAAACGAGCTGTACTCTCTAACAAGACCTCTAGACGAAAACTAAACCAACTAATGGACTTTCTTATTAGTCAAGAGTGCATATTCACGCGGTTCAAGAAAAAACATCATTGACCCCCTTTTGCTAATATCCCAAGCCTAAATACTTGGACTTAAGTACTCAGTCTAAGTGCTTGGACGTTACTAAAGAAATATCAGATTCAACATATTTTAATGAACTCTTTTCAATAGACTGTTCTTGATTTATGAGCTCCTCTTCAAATTCATTTTTTTAGTGTGTTGTTTATTTTAAAGTCATTAACTGTAATCCTTTGTATTTTCATACATTTGTAATTCTGTGTATTCTTGTAAGTGTGCAATTCCATTTATTTTTGCAACCTTGTGATCCTACATATTCTTGTAATTTCATAATCCTATGAATTTTGTGTGTAACATTGTTTTACTATATAATTTTATATCCCATTCCAAAATTGTGGTCATGGGGCCTGGTTAATGAGGAAGTCATTCTCACTTTCGGAAGGAAGTGAGATTGAGTCCCAGACTGGCCAAGGTTCCTGTTTTCGCTAAAGGCGGTCAGGGCACACTAAATCTGACCGCAATATCCTCCAGGTGAGGTAAAGCATTTGGAGGTGGCAGGTCAAGTATTGGAATCTTCTGCTTGCTCCCAGCTTCAAAATCACGAAGACTCCATCCGGCTGCTTCTATCTAACTGGTAAAGTCCATCTCAGGGCTATGTACAGGGAAGTATACTGGTGCAAAAACAACAACAGCCCTGTAAAACATGCACCATTTTTAAGCAGATTTATAAAAATATCAAAAACATGTAAAAAGTAGATGTCATATAAAATTACATACCAATAACAATATTCACATGAATAATAGTTTTGAAAGATTCTTTATTAGGCAAGCTATGTATAGATTTCCACCAATTTTTATGACCACTATACAGTTTATGGGGATACCTTTACCCTTCAACCCTCAGAGCTTAAACAACTCAGCAATAATAGAAGAAGAAAACGCATTATAAAATGGAGTAGAAGAAAAAAACTGTCTTTATAGTACAGGTAGTCTATACACAAAAGAAAACTTCTTACAAGTAGTACGAATCGCTTTTGTAAATGATACTGAGCCAGTCCAGTTACATCAATTTTTCCGCTAGAAGTTACCAAAGCAAACGTATCATTGATATCCAAACATATGCAAAATGGCACAGATGCAATATAATCCAGATTTCCAATTTCTGAATTTTTTTTGACGATGAAGAAATGTTGCCAAGATAACGTATTATGGTATTGTGCCGTGTGCGATGACATAAATATTAGGGTGTTCGAAATAGAATTCTCTGCATAATTCTCATATGCCTCCATATCTATCACGTTATGAGAACCAGGTTGCCATATTCCCAAGAAAATCCGACAAAAAGACACCAAACTCAGAAATTTGGTATCCTGGATTATAGGGCAAATGTGCCCACAAAATCAATTATTTTGAAAAGCAGCAGTATTAGCAGTTCTATAAACAAAGGTATTACCTTTTGTTCCATGTTTTTCAGGCTCACCCTACCCAAATATACTATTTTCCCACACTTTAACAGAAAAATAATTAATTTTGATCCAATGGTATTCCGATAAATTGTTATGAGAAATTGTCTATTTTCACCAACATAATCAGACATTTTAACGTCAAAAACAAAATAAAATAATAATGTCAAAACATGCTGCACTAATTTTAGATTCGTCTTCCAACACAATAATATATAAACACTTGATAATCCCGATTTTGAATTTGATGGAGAGCCCAACGTGGACGTTTATTGTCTGTACAAATATTTACAAACATAAACAGCAAATATTTATCTACATTAACAGCAAAACAATTAATTTTCATCCACAGATGCTCAAATAAATTTGTTATTTTGACGATTTCAGAGTTAAACATCAATTTTTGCCTCACCTAACTCATACATAATTGAAATGTTTGGAAGTATTTTAGTGCATTCAAAACAATATTCCAGAAAGGGTCTTAAGAAATTTCACATTACCTCCATTAAAAATGATACACCGTTTTTCTAATCAGTATTTAACACTTGTATGAATCCATGATGCATGATGTACTACATCTCAAAAGCAAGCCCACCGTATACTACGGAAAGGATTCTTTATAATTCTAAAATGTTTGCAATATTTTTTTAAATCACTTGTATGTATTAAAAAATATTTACGTATTTCACGTACACACGCACACACACACAGACATTTATATGTATGCTTGTGCGTGAAATACGTAGTACGTAAATACATATATATATATATATATATATATATATATATATATATATATATATATATATATATATATATATATATATATATATATATATATATATATATATATATATATGATTGCAGTCATTATAGTGAAGCAATATGGTTGCAATCACACACGATTCAGTTGCAAATGAATCCAAATACAAAAAGAGAATATGTTTGCTTTTATTCCATATTTGCATTACTTCAGTATTATGATATCCTATATTTCATCGAATCGATAAACAAATTTATACATAGAAATATAAAAAATTTTCATTCAGATGGGAATATATGAATACGTTTATACAAATATAAAAGCATTTTTATCTATTGAATCTTTATTTGAAAATAAACCATTTTTTAAACACAACATACTTTGTTAATATTTATTGTAAATCCTAATTAATGAGCTCAACTAAGAGTCAAACACCAGAAAATCTTCCGTCTCAACAAAAGGCGAACAAACGCCAATTTTAGATTAATTAAGTCTGGAGCCACGAACTCGAATTAATTTTAATGAGCGTCACATTTTGACACGAAGCATCGACCTCCGAAGAATTCATTAATTATTAATTTGCATTCTTCTCCTACTTGTGGATGATTTGGGAAACTAATAATGACTCTTCTTGTTGCGAAAATATGATTTATTATTTGAATGACTAAAAGTCTTCGACGTTGTTTATTTATTTTAATCACTTGAAGGAATTGATTTCTTCAAAGCAAAAATTATTTGATAGTAAATTATCAGAATATTTCATATTTGTAATTATGTTATAATTGCATCTTTGCAATTTATAAGTACAGCCAAATGTTTATTTACGAAGATAACTAAAAAGAGGTTAATATATATATATATATATATATATATATATATATATATATATATATATATATATATATATATATATATATATATATATATATATATATATATATATATATATATATATATTCTTTTATAAATAATAATTTTAAAAACACACGCTACGTAAAATATTGTGTTTTAAACAAAAAATTAATTTTGCCCGTAATATAATTATACATATCTTCTTTAAAAATTCCAAGTGATCTATTTTAATTTTACACAAGCAATGCAAGATTCAAGGAAAATGGAAAAACTTTTTATACATAATTTATCATTTACTGGGGAAATATCATCTGTGTTCTAATGGTATATGACAACCAAAATTTATTGGTATAAAAGCACCAAAAGTGTGTGGGTTCTCTGAATCATTGTAAAAATATCTACCACTTACTGTGGAATCTTTGTACAAATATTTCCAGCAGAAATATATCAATTTTTAAAAAATATTTGAAATTGTATTAAAAAAAATAGAATAAAAATGTTTTCTAGTGCTTAATACATTTACAAATAAACTCAGAAACTATCACATAGCAAAATAAAGAGGCGTTTGACTACTTTTAACAATTATTGTTGAAGATGAGTTCATTAAAACTGAGAAAGAGATGACATTCATTTCGATAACACTAAGAGATGCTACTCATTACGGAATGTAAATAATTTTCACACTAGTTTTGTAACATGAATTCTATATCCTGAAATATAAACATTAAATCAAAACACAGTCACTGCATCTTAAATTTCTATATTATTTATTATTTTATTCGATTAAAACACTTTACAGTAAATTTTTATCGTTTCTAATTAATCTAAAGCGAGAATTAAGGACTTTGTGAGGCCAAAAGTTTAAAAATTATAAATGATAAAAAATTAATGAAAATTTTATTTTCTTAAATTTCCTACATATTTTAGAATTTCTAAGAAATTCGTAATTTATAAAAAAGAATGTGATTGTTTTCTTACAAATTAATTTTTGATCATTTATTTATAATAAATGTGATTTACATAGTTTTTCCGTTATTACCAGATATTTCTTTCTTTTATTCAACATTTTTAATTAGGTAAGCAGTTTTGCATCTTACTATAAACAATTTTTATAAATTTGTGTCAAAAGCTTATAAAATCTTTTAAAACTGTTATATGTATTCATACATAGCGTGTGATTTGTGATTTCAATTATTTTAATATAAAAAAGAACAATATGTTATTTCCAAACGATTAGAAATGTATCACTATTTTCACAACAAGGTGAAGAAAGAAAACAAAAAAATGTTAAAAAAGCATTGATTATTTTATTTGCCCACGATTATAAATGTATCGCTTTTTTTAATCCTTCCATTTTTTCACAAAGAACGTGCAGATTACGCAGTTTTTCCTACAATCTGATTTTTTCTGATATTTTAAGGCAAATACACGTAGTATTTAAGTTAGAATGTTATTGCATATCTTGAAATGCAGAATACAGTTTATTTTCTACATTACGCTCTTTCTACTGTTGCCTATTAGGCTCATTTTATTAAGGTAAAAGCCACAATTATCTCTTATTCATATTTATTAATGTAAATTTTACACGGGTAAAACTAATTTATTAAAGATTTGATTTTAATGACATCCAATGGATACATATCAAAGAAACAATTACATCACATGCAGAATTTTAATATTTCTAAACTTTTAGAGAAAATAGACTTCATTATATATTTATCATTTTCAACGGATGAAAATCATCATAAAAGATACTATAAAAATACGATCGACTTCTGTAACGTTCATTAAAAAATTAAGCGTCTCAAAATGACATTTTTCGTGATCTAAGTGTTACAAAATTCACAATTGTTTCCATAAATATCAAATTATATAAGACATACTGCAAATTTAAAAAGTAAATTTTCTCTATGGTAGGGAAGAAAAGCTAACGTAAAAAATATTGGCATGTCAATATTGATTGATATTGTCATTATTACAATAACAGGCAAGTTACAATGATATTGTAATTGCATAAATGATGAGTTAATGTTTTTGATTAGTTCATGTTTTTGTAATCACTATCATGAGACATGCTAAATCAACCAAAACCTGTGGTTTAATGTTAATTCGAAATTACTGTAAAGTCTCTAATTTATTGCAAAAACAGAACCACATTTTAGACCACTAATAAACACACCGTTAGGTTATGGTTGATTGTCCGTTAAGCATTTGGCCAAAATCAGAACATTTTCTGCTTTAAGTTATACCACCATGAATATGAAAATGCAACTTCTAAATTAGAAAGCAAGTTATTTTAACTTTGCAATGACAGTTACACTGGGAACGGTGAAGGCGATTTGTGATATGATCAGTAGAGTAATTTTTTGATTTAAGAATCTTTCCAAAGGCATTATTTGAATAATTTTAAATCTCACCCGATTATAAATTTTGATAAAGTATGAAGAATTTCAAAAATATAGCAATATGCTCTTAAATTACTAAAAAAAATGTAGGTAAATTTTAAACGACGATTTTTTAAAACCAGCAATAAATGAGCTATAATATATTAATAAGTCAACTGTCACACAAAACTACTCTGTATATAGATAGAGTATGCAATTACTTTCTCATTAGTAAACATCGCTCTAAAAAGAGTTTCAGTTAGGTTTAAACCTAGCTTTTTATTCATAATTCAATATTACCAGATGTTTATTCTGTGAAGAAATCTTGACTTTAAAAAATGGGCTCATGGAAACATGTTAAAATAACACCACCTAAGGATAACAAAATAAGGCTAAACGTTTTGTGTGCTCGTGATATGAACGTTATATTTTAATCCACATCTACATTGGGTCCGTTGTTACAGTCCAATGCTCTACCTCCAATAGACTGGGTCCGTAAAGTAAACACCAGCAGAGGTGTTTACTTTACTTTACGGACCCAGTCTATTGAAGGTAGAGCATTGGACTGTAGCAACGGACCCAGTGTAGATGTTGATTAAAATATGAAGTGAAACCAGAGCATTAGACTGGGTCCGTGATGTCCTTTTCCTTAGGGTATCGGACTTCCGTTCGGTAGGGTAGGGATCAATTCTCTGTACCGCTAAAAACTCACCGAGTACATGCAATACACGTGATTGCTGAATTTGTGGAATTGGAAAATCCTATGGTCGGTCGTTGGGGAGTTACCATGGATGTAATGGTCAGGAGAAAATTTCTTCCCCCTTCAGATCAATGTCAAAATAGAGGGAATGGATCCTGTGGTGATGCCATCTATCGGAGGGTAAAATTAAGTCATACTTCGTGGTGTCATACTTCGTGATCTTCGTGGTGGTCTGTTTAAGTGAAAGACACAGGGATAATTTAAATTCTCATCGCTAGCAACATAGTGAGCCTGACTTGTCCAAGTGTCATGAGTTACAACGACGCATCTAGACTTGTTAAGAAAACGTTCATGTGTATTATTCAAGTCAACTCTACGTTTCAGTTTTGGCCATTTTTTGTACAAGAAATACATTCATTTATAAAATGCTTAATATCACAATCGCATACCAATCTCATTTAAATAAGTTATTAACATATTATTGTGACGTACTTATCATTTTATATAATGAATTTTAATTTATTCTAAAAGTCCTTCATAAGAATGATAAGAAAGTTTGGGGAGCATTTGTTCGATTATCTATCAACTAAATTTATGAATCCGGATTACATTTTTAAATTACTTACAGAAATAAGAGGCTTTAAATGTCAGAATCGGACATGTGTGTAATTAAATAACAAAATATTTAAAGCTTTAAATTGGAAAGATACCCGTACATACACATCTGATAACGCTTTAATCGAAACATTTATATAAGTTCCAAGTACATCAGAAAATTCCATGGTAGAAAGATTTATACAAATTACAGGTTCGTATAATTTTTCGTTCATAAGAATCACTACTTAGTTTGATTTCATCAATTAATTGTGCTGATTTCTCAAATGTATTAATTATGTAATATCTGTAAATAATTGCTATTTAAACATATTTGTCGCTTTTTTAAAATTATTTATCAACTTTTCTCAGTCTAAGTCATTTCAGAAAATTTCAATATATGCTCAGTTGTGATCATTTTAATTGAAATGTTGCAAATTAAATGTTCTAACTGTTCCTATGATGCAAACTTTGCTTCCTGTATAAGATTATACTTTCTAGAATGATAACGCACTAATCTATGCAATAGAACTTGTCCATTATTTGAGGAACAGGAAGTTAAGCGATCACCTTGCTTTACACCGTCACTCGACATCGATATAATTTAACGTTAAGTTCTATTTTAGAGCGAACAATACGAAATCAATAGTTTTCGCCAGCATTTTCCGCCAAAAACTTTTACATGATTCTGCTTGACCAGTGATATCATATTCCTCTAAGCATATTCAAGACTTCCATGAATTACGTCTAGGGAAATGAAAGCTGTATTTCATGTCAAAGATGGTTCTAAAGCATACTAATGATGTATTTTTCATATCTAAATTATTTCCATTAATTTGATAACCACACACACACACACACACACATATATATATATATATATATATGTGTGTGTGTGTGTGTGTGTGTATGTGTGTGTGTGTGTGTATGTGTGTGTGTGTGTGTGTATGTGTGTGTGTGTGTGTGTGTGTGTGTGTGTATGTGTGTGTGTGTGTAAACAATATATTAAACTGAAAGCAACATATATAACATTGGTTGGTCTGCAAATATATTTTTAACTTTTATCTAATTTTTAATACATTTATATTTGTGACTGAACATATTTATATCTATTTTTGAATATTTTATAATCCCAAATATATCAAACGATAAAAACAAATTCAAGGAATCAAAACTGATATTTTCTGAATTGAATTACACATTCCTTAAAATAATAGAATGATATTAAATTTGTGTAGTACACATAAAAAATCCAGGATTTTCTAAAGTCAAGCGTATAATGATCAATAGCATCTCTAGATTAAATTTCTTAAGCATTTTTATATTTAGATTTCATGTTATGAAATAAAAAATTTCATTTCCTTGAATGTTGAATTATCTACAAATAACCAAATTTGAAAAATCTTTGTTTAATTTTGTGTGGATGAGTGATATGAAAATATATTCCCAAAAAATACGGTTCCTTTCTTTGAAAGAAAATATATTTAAAAAGCAATTTGTAGTTTGTAGTTATGTAAGGAAAAATAAAGAAACAGAAATAAGAATGAATTCTCGATAACAAAAAATGTCATCTTATCCTATTATTTCTAATCAAATTGTGTAAATGAAGAAGACAAAGGTGTTAATTTGTTAGGTAAATGAATGGCATTTGCAAACAAAGGCTGAAAAAAAGTTCTTTTTTAATAATGAAAAGAAATATTTTGCCCTAATATATCACTATTTATGTGTTTTAGCCCATTTTTTTTATATATATTTGAAATATTAATTCAATTATTTCGCTACTAACTTACTCTTTTTCCATGCAAAATTGAACTTTAGTTTTCATTGTAAGTGTCTGTAGTCATGCTGGAGTAAAATATTTGCCCGACATTTCATTAGAGGGTAAGAATAATATTGGTATAGATGATTTTTCAAAAATTACTTTTAAATTTAGTGATAAAATATTAATCAAATTATAGTGATAAGACAAAATTATTATTAATTTATCAATCATATTTTAATTTCATTAGTTAAAAATGATGTTACATGAATTTCTTATATGCTGATAGAGTTTTTAAAATTCTGTTTCATAAATAAAATTGTTTTAATAAAATGTATGCTTAATCTCTATTCTTACCATCGAATATTAGTGTGACATTATTCATTACGCTATGACTTTATTCATTCCGAGAAATAGAGGTATAACTATACTGGCATTCAAAACTTAAAAAAGAACCGTTTTTTGGTCTATTTTGTTGCTGTTTTCAATCCCAGTGATCAGCAAAACTAGATCAAGTCCATGAGACCATTCACCTTTCAACCTAATAAAGTCTAGCACCAAAAGGGGATTCTGAATCAGGTCTTGCTTGGTAAGCCCTAAACAAGATAAAATGTGCCAGCACCGAAGAACATTTAGAGCATTTTTCGAAAAGGGTCTATTTTGTAAATGAAAGAAACACCAAGTTTGGATGAAATGTGCAAAAGTCAGGTATGTATTGATCGCAATAAAGAAGTTTACTTTAGAAAAAGCATAATTTACAACAAAAAAAGCAAACTCTCTGGAAAAGACAATTCTTGGGGAGAAATATAATCCCAGATTTATGTGGGAGAATATCTCAAAAATCATAACAAAAAACAGTTTTAATGAGGGATATGCCCACCCCTAGCTATAATGCATTGGCAGAATCAACTTTCTATGCTGTCAATTAAGTTGTAGGTTACCGAAATGGGAAGGGAAGACTAGACACGGATTAAACTATTTTTCAGATTTCCTGCGGATCTTTGAGGAGGACTTAAAACAGCAACCTGTCTTCAAAGCTAGTCCCACAGATGCTGTATGAGATTTAGGTCTGCAGATCGAACTGGCCATTCTATTCGCTCCAAACAGAGACCCTCGAGATATTCTTCAACAGCTAGAACTCGATGAGGTTATGGTTATAATCCATCAGAATGAAATCATTGCCAAATGTTGCGCCACATGGGATGACATATGGATCAAGGATATCATACCAATATTTCACACCAGTAAGTGTTCCTCTTTGAAGCATATTCAGGTCAGTGTGACCACCAGTTCAGATATCTGCTCAAACATTTATTCCACCACCTCAATATAGGTGTCTTTCTAAGGTGTTGGGTTCATAGTATCTGGTGCTTTAGTTTCTCCAGATCAATACTCATCTTGAATCGTACTGCCATCAAAATCTGGGCTCCTCTTTCTGGTCTAGGAAACGTGTTTTCTTGCCCAAGATATGCGAGCCCTTCTCTGTCATCAGGTGAAGGAGACACACACTGCGGGTCGTCTTGCGTAGAAACATGCATGCAGCACATCATACTAGCAGATATTATTCTCCCAGATACTACAAAAATGCTGAGCAGAAGCACTTTTCATCCTTCGAGACGAAAGAGCTATAAAACGGTCTTCCGCAGGTATTTTAGTTCGTAGTCAGCCTGGAACATGTCTCTCGGATCAGAAGTTTCGATTTAATATTGATCCTAGAGACAGTAGATCACCCTGCCTTACACATTAAGTCTCTTAGTAGTAACAGACTATGACACCTCCATTCCCATTCACCCGAACAAATGTACCCACATTAACAAATCAGGAAAACGGTTTCTCTCAGACAATCAGTGTGAGATCACTGATTGTTGTCAACGGATATGCTAACAAACGTTCGACGCACAATTATAAAAGTTCATATTTTCCTATTTTTCTCGCAATCAATCTATACCTGTCCTTTCTTTTAAAAAACGTGCTCGCTAGCGTTTTTGTCTAATTTAAGTAACTTTGCTTTGAACGCCCATATAAATGCTATACATTTTATGAATAGTGTCAATTTGTAAGACGAGGTACAAAAAACAAGTTTTCTTTTACTTCTGGAAAACAGTATAATAACAAGTATTGTAATTAAAAACTTTTAATATAATTGTTAGCCAATGATTTATATTGCCTATATGCTAACAATTTGCTATCAGTTCAATTTCATTCAGTGAAGCTTTTCAGTTCCTTGGAAGAAAATCCGTTGGAATAACAGAAAAAGAGCTTATTAAACTCAATTCCAGTTTTTTTTTAAGATAATAATATGTAAATTTAAGCACAAAAGCGAAAAATACATTTTATGATAATGTCACCTTGGAATAATTAATATAATCTGCATTTACTCTTTTTAGTACTATTATATATAAATTGTTTTGAGACGGAAATAATAAATATTGTACTATCCTGATACAAAGCCTGTACCAAAAGGTACTGCCATCGTTTGCGATTTTATCAGAAATAAATGGCCTCACTCAAGCATATTAGTCTTTAATATGTTTTCCTCAGTTAAAAATAGTTAATAAAAATTTTCTGGTGCATGCTATTTTATTTAATCCCTTTACTGCCGACGAAAACTTGCTAGATTCGCTCTCCAGTACCACTGTTTTTCCCACATGCACTCGCAGTTAGGTTGTTCATCAGAGGAAAAGAGGAGCCATGCTTTCCATTCTAATTGTTTACCTTTACAAAACAAATAACATAACAGATAAAACAGATATATATATATATATATATATATATATATATATCCTCTAAATTGTAAATAAATATTTAGAATATTTTGTCACGAATACCAAATTCCATAAGCCTGGTAACTTAGTAGCCATTCCTACCTTTAATATAGCCTTCCCAGACTAGGTACGCTACAACACACACACACACGCATGTATGTATATATGTATGTATATTGTAGCGTACTCTGTCTGGGAAACCTATACTAGAGGTAGGCAGGGACACTAAGAAATTAGGCTTATATAATTTGATATTCTTGACTAAATAGTATTTATTTGCAATTCAGATGAAGCATTATGATGAAGGTTACATAACATGTAGTCTCCAGGAAAACTGGTGAATTTCCGAAATCTTGGAACGTTTCAACAAATATACGGGCAAGAAATCGCAACTCTGTATCCATAAAAACAGTGAATTTTATATACAAAGTGAATTAGCATGACCAAACTATTACTTTTTACCAGCAAGAGGAAAAGTAAGAGAAAAATAATATAACTATTTTTCATTGTTAGAATCAAGAAAATTATTGCTGTCTCTCTTTATGCAAGAGATAAACTATCCTTAATAAAGTATTAATTTATTTCAAAGTTTTAGGGCTTGTTTATATATAACAATCATCGGTCTTTGATATACATTTACTAAGCAACATTGACTTCATGTATGATCAACATGCGCATCTCCCTCAGCCAGATAATCTAATTTTTATGAGTAGAATTTAATACTTTTGACTCCGTTACCAATCGATTATTTGCATCAATTTTTAACAACCAATTTTTTTGCCTTGAATTGCTTACAACTCTTGCTACCCAAAGGGAGTAGTATTTTTAATTCAGAATAAATATTAATTTCAGAAAGTAGCATATTATTTTGAATAGAGCAAATATTGTTTAATTTTCTATCTCGAAGCAAGGGTTATTATAGGCTTGGTAACATAATTTAAGTTCAACTTGAATTTATCTCATTGCTTGGCATAGGGAATCTGTATGCGTTACACATGTAATTAAAGAGTAACATCCTGCTAACAGAGAGCAAGAATCGCAGGAAGGATTATTTAGTTAATGTGCTTCGCCTGTCTGTAATTGGGGAATCAATACCCTCTCGTGGCAAATGGTACAGGAATTAATCTGTATTTTCGCAAATTCTACCAGATGGAGAGTCTGACTCACCTCCCTGTCCGGTTGATTCAATTAATAAGTGTTAGAAGTGGTATTTCGAGGATTAGCAATGCAGAATTATGTACGCCCCAGCCATTTTCGTGCTTCAATAGTATTTAATGTAGCATTTATCAATAGACTTGTGGTGCTTTATGTCCCGTTTAAGGCGTTGGGAGCTTTAAATTCCTGTACTGTTTTCCTTAGACTTTGAACTCCATAATTAAAGGTCAGTGTGACATCTAATTTGAATACATTGAAATCGTTCAAGAGGCGTGAAGAAATTAAGACACTATTACAAGATTCTAGAATTAAATTTCTTGTACCTACTGCTGTTTCCTGTTCTATTAGAAAGTTTTTAACATTTTTTGCTCTTTTAATGTTTCTTGTTTTTTAAAATAACGGTTTAAACTAAACTAGTTACACATATCCAGAAAAATCGATGTAATTTAAATAAGAATTTATTCATGTGACAGCAGCTTCAACGTTTTATTTTATCAATTTAGTGAATTAAATTGAAATTTTAATGAATAATTATTTTAAAGGAAAGTAAAAATGAAATATATCTATATTTAATTGATAAAAGTCATTCTAGTTTATAAGAATGCAAAATAAATATAGAATTAAGTGTTCTGCAAGGTAAAAATATTTTGAAATTTGAGGGGGTATATTTGGAAAATTTGAAAGCACTGCTTACTTAAGTGATAAGTTTTTATCATGTTGAAGTAAATAATTAATTGTCTTAATTAGTTAGTTTGTCTAGTTAAGATTCTTTTTTCAAACAATTTTAACTTGGCCTGAATTCATGTTTAAGGAAGTCCGAAAATTAAAGTACTTTAAATTTCTTTGCGAAGACATTGCACATTTTTTTTAAATTCATAATCAACAGGATGACTTACAGTATGTTTGAATTATAATATTACAAGATGATTATTAATTTATTTTCCTCATCTGCAGACTTTCCCACCACACTTACGAAGGGACTGTATCCTAAATAGAGAACTGATTAATTGTGTGTAACTTATTTATTTGATCACTAGGAAGGAAAAAGTTCATTTTTGTTGAGTTTTACGGAACAATGTTTGGTTCATTATTGTAAAAATATTATTTTCTCTATTAAATCTTAAATATATTTATATTTTAATAAATTTGAAAATAATCCAACAAGGAAAAGAAAGTCTATTTTTGAATAAATTTCATTATCATGTCCAAAAATATCTTCAAAATATCATATCCGATGGGTATTAATAGCTTTACAATTCTTTATTCAGTTAATCATTGCTACAGTCATTCATTTTCTCCTATAATCAAGAACATCAAGAAATGACAATATAAGTTCTGTAGTACATGTATGTAGTTTAATAAGTTTGGATATTAAACAAAATAAAGAAAAAGAGAAATAATGGAGTTTCCTAGTTGACTGGGAGTAATAAAAAATCTTGATTTCACATGCTCCTTCTAAATTAATTTCTTTCTGTGTTCTCGTTTATGATCATAGTATCTCAACCATTAAGCAATTAATTTGATTAGTATGTGAGAGAAGTTCTCTATATTTTTTAGTGTGGTTCCAAAAAAACCTTGGTAGTTCCACCTAAAGCAGTGGTTCCCAAACGTTTTATGTCTTATCACCCCTTTTCCAGAAAAAATATTATTTAGCGCCCAGGAAATTCTCCGCTAACAACAGCTCTTCCCAAATGCACTTGTAGGTGTCATCACTCCCTGAATCACTCTAGCGACCAAGGGACGGTGGCGTCCACATTGGGAATCACTGTTCTAAAGATATCATGTGAATGCAAATGATTTTGCCCATGACAAGCAAGTACTGCGTCATGAGAAAGGCAGAAATGAAACTTAACCATGGGAAATTATAACACCTAAACTTCGTCCTTCATTAGAGCCTCCATACCAAATAACATTTGTACTTAATTACATTTAAACTCTAATCATCCGAATAAATTGAAAATAACCCCATAAGGTATATAAAATTTGGATAGTCGAATATATTTTTAAAAGGAGTCTATTTTGATCAATTATTGTGCATCAAAAATGGAAGAAAAAACTACATATTTAAGAATTTTTAATCACTGAATAAAAATGCAACACTTGAAAGTATTAATTTACTCACAAGTGTAGTACACTGCAAATAAAATCCCTTGCTTGCTGAATAGCTCATTCAGAATAAGTTGTTTCACTGCCTTCATCAGTTTTCAGTTTATTTACATCCGCTTGACAGAGAGGATTCGCAGGGGGTAACACTCGAGCTGACGCTCCATCCACTCCAAAGCAGTTTCGAAGCTGGAAAATGCTTCACTAGTTGATGTCCCGTGTCTGTTTCACCTAGGGCATATTCTTTACCATATTCTTTCACCTAGGGAATAACTAGGGCATATTCTTTACCATATTCTTTCACCTAGGGAATAACTAGGGCATATTCTTTACCATATTCTTTCACCTAGGGAATAACTAGGGCATATTCTTTACCATATTCTTTCACCTAGGGAATAACTAGGGCATATTCTTTACCATATTCTTTCACCTAGGGAATAACTAGGGCATATTCTTTACCATATTCTTTTACCTAGGGAATAACTAGGGCATATTCTTTACCATATTCTTTCACCTAGGGAATAACTAGGGCATAATCTTTCTTGACATTTTCAATAAGTTTACCATCATTTCCAATTTGAAATCTAGGATCTGTCTCCTAATCTTTTCTCCTATATCTTCAGCACTATCTTCTGGGCAGAAAATCGTTTTCAACAGAATGTTTCAATGTCAAAAGAATGTTTTAAAAAAAAAATCCTAAAGTGATACAACATTCTCATCTTCCCACTTCTTTCACAACTCCTCTTTTCTCATTTATTTAGCTTTTTCATTCGTTTATTTCAGTATAATTAACTTCTCTGTATTTTTAAAATTGACTCGAATAAATGGAGTTTGTTCAAATGCATAAGTTGTTTTAATTGATTATCTTATGGTAAATGAAAAGCCATTACAGCCAACGATCGTGTAACTTTTAATCAATGTCAAATGGCTAAATAAACAGCTAGAACTAGCACTTTACTTTCCCCAGCAAAAGATCATAGAATCCTACAGAATTCTTAGCTCTCATATGGTACCTTTCACCTCAACAGATCTTCAATTGGAATCGGTGTAAGACTTTCTTCCACTCTGTCTCGATAATAACTGCATTCCTCATAAAGCATTTATATCTTTAACAAATCATTTTCTTTCTCCTTATTTTAATGTATTAAATTGCAAATGCCTACCAAACTGACCCAATATAATAAATCACCTAATCCCTCCTAAGAATATCTTAGTGACAAATTTTATAGCTATGTTGATATTCTTCTCTTTCATCTTATGAAAAAAAAATGATAATTACATCAATTCTCAGATTTGCAAAAAATAATGCTCTTTTTTACTGAAAACATTAGCAATTTTCCTTTTTACTTTATTTCTTTTATCGATATATTTTACCATCATAAGTGTATTGAAAATAATAAATACTATTTTCTCGTGTTAAGTTTGAAAATATAATGAGAATTTTCACTTCAGTTCTGTGTTTTTAGAGATATTTTTTTAGAAATCTCTTACAATATCGTTCTGTAAAATAATGCCTCATGATTTAAAAATTACTGGATACTTTTATGCATGAATAATTAACAAATGGTTACGATGGCTTTAATTAGGATGTTAAAACTGATTAAATCACAAAATATGCAGATGAATACTTTTCAGGGAATTTTCTAGCTTGAATGCAAGTGGAGGGAGAAAATTTTATTTAAAATCTCATACTCTTCTTTGAAACGAGTTTCAAATATCTACTTTACCATTTTTCAGATTCAGTTATTTCTTTTTCAAAACTCGTCTAGAAATATACATCCAAGTAAGAAAAATGCTTTGAAGATAACTTGTAATTTTAGATGGGAGATTGTTCAACACGGTATGCATTTGATCAAGTGCATTTCGTTTGAGTCTGAAATCCGAATAATAATACAAAATTGAATCAAAATTCCTATGTATAAAATTATAAATGGGAAAAATGTTATGTTTATCACATTTGAGTTTCACTCATAGTTAAGTTTGATTAAAATTCTAAAGTATTAGTTTATTTTCATTAAAATCCTAATACTAAATATAAGACTCTCTAATTAAACATTATAACAAAATCTGTAAAATTAAAATGTGATTCTCAAAGAAGCAAACCAAAATCAAATGTGTTTATGAAACAAATGCTTGCCCTCCAAAAGTACCTTATTCTCAAATATTTTTTTTAATTTATATTTTTTATTTTTGCAGCCATACTAAAGATTTCCAATGAAGTAAATCAATGGAATACTAACTTTAATCGTACACTCTATTTAAAAAAAATCAATGACATAATTTTTTAAATATATTGCATCATTGAAACAAAGTATGACTAGGTAAAAGAACAAAAATCTTGTAAGCATAAAAAATATAATTATTCTTATTTAAAGTGGATATAGGAAAAAAGAAGAATTCCGTTAAAGTATTTAATACCATTAGCTAATATAATCAAAAATCGGTTTATTTTTTCCACAATAAAACCCTTTTTTTGTTTCGCTACAATTAAGCAAACAATTTCTTTTGTACAATAATTAAAAGTGATAAGAACACCCTTATTTTTTTCCAGATTGTATGTTTGTGTTTATGTACAATATGATTCTGTAATCATTTAAAATGAGATAACATAAGGATGTTTACATTAAATATATATATATATATATTTATACTCACTTAGTGACAAAAGTAAATATGTAGAGTGCATGTGATGATGTCCTATAAAAAAACAGACCTACAATATTAGAGTTTTCAAATTAACAATTTATTTCGATTACAGCAAAATAAAGTTTAATTGCATACAGAAAAATATTTAAGAAATAAAACTGTTTAATTAGTAAGATGAGCTTAACTTAAAATAGGATCTAATTTACATCATAAAAGTAAGTATGCAAGCAAAAATTAAGACATTAATATTGCAAATTTTACAATTTTTGAAAAAATTTTGTACTTTGTTGGATAGCCTTTATAACAGCTCTCAATCTGCATGGAAGTGATTTTTACTAAATTTTGAGTGACAGAAAATGGTATTTTCTGCCACTCCTCCAAAGGATCATTCTTAGTTTTGATCTTTTGCTTTCTAATTTGGCCATCGAGATAATCCAACAAGTGTTTAGTGGGATTAAGATCAGGTAACTGTGGTGGGGTTTTTAGCTATTTTCGCACGTTATATAACAGACATTCCCGAACAATCCAAGAAGTATGTTAGAGATTATTATATTGTTGGAAAATGAAGGATTTATCGGGTCCCAATTTAGAAGCACTTTGGCTTTGATTATTCTTTAAAACATTCAAATAGCTATATTGATTCAATAATTCGTCGATTATAACTAAATTTCCAACTTTAGTTGCTGCCATGCAATCCCAAATCGTAATCGAACCATCACATTGTTTTACTGTTCTGTGGTTCTAGAGCTGCATTTGCTTTCCTCCAAACTTTTTGGACCTAATCCGTGTATGTTAAATTTACTTTCATTCGAAAAAAATCACGGAATTCCAAAAATTTCTCTTTTGCTTTATATTTACTATTGCAAAATTTATTTTCTTTTTGCGATTCATTTTGCAAACAAATGGTTTTCTTCGCATATCTTGATCATGGTATCCTGCCTTCCGTACCACACGAATTGTTTCAGGGTTGCATGATTTCGCAAAATTGTTTTTTACATTCGTTGTCAATTTTGGTGAACTAATCTTCGGAATTTTCATCACATTTACAACAATAATCGCCTTCCTCGATTTGTGAAAATGAGCGGTCGTCCTGTCCTTGGCTTGTTTAGAGTATTTTCCTTAGCCTGGAACTTTTCAATGACTTTTTGCACTGCTGCAAGACTTTTTCCTATGATTTTCTTTGGGACTTGCTTTCTTTATAGAGCTTTATTATTGCATCCTTTAGGCCTTTTGATAATTTTTTCCCACATGGAAGCATTGGTGAATTGTTGATTACTTAAATCTCAAACTTTCAAACTTTGTAGCAGAACTTCTAAACACATCACTGAAATATGAAAAAATCAGTCTAAAAGTTTTATTCACCATAGTTAAAAGTAAAAAATTCAAAGTGCATACATACTTTTGTGATTTAAGCTTCTACTGGTTGTTAACAAACTTACTCTTAAAGTTATTTAAAATATAATGATTTGGTTCATTTTTTTATTACTTTACGACTTGCGTGTATGTGAATCAGAAGCTATAAAAAACAACACTCTCCAAAATAACATTTTCTTACACTTATTTGAGAACAAGATCTTTTTCAATTAAGCAAGGAGTTGCAAGTTGCATACTTACTTTTATGAGCAAATGTATGCATGTATATATATATATATTATATATATATATATATATGCATGTATGTGTGTATGTATGTATGTGTTTGTGTATGTTTAAGTTCTCATATTAGGTAACAATGTGATGTCAGCCAAGATATCCTAAATATACTGATTTTGGTGATGATTATGTCTCTTACTAGTAGTTAATAGTCATAACTGTTAGAATTTCGGGAATTTTTTTAACCAATGCGATGATTGGGCTTCTATTACTTACAACAAGAATTATATCCTATTTCAAAAAAAAAATTATAAAATTTCGGCATATAATTATAACGTAGTTACTTCTGTTTATTTAATTCTTCTTTGCAGGAATTAACGCTTCATTGCAGTGGCATAGGAGTTTAGAAATGTCTATTTGTGCTCATAATTTTTATTTAGTAAAACGTTGTTTAAAGTTTCAGCAAGGTTTCCTATGTTCAATTGCTGCAGCAGTTACCAAGATAAATCATCTCTAAATGAATTCAGTTATCAATTCATTTTGATCTCAAAATCCTTAGAGTATATAGGCATTAACTATCATTTTCAATTTTCTGTACCACATTGACGTATTATTCGTTGATTAAAGCAATACGTCTCTAATTTTTATTGCTGTCTTTCATAATTATATAATACTGAGGAATAATTCATAATTTGAAGTAATTATGTGCATTTCTCAATAAGCTCCGAAATACCAGTGCACAGGCATGTTCATTATGGGACTTTAATCTTGTTTAGATCAACCAAACTAAAATGGGAGTTTGGTGAGGTAAATATAGGGACTAGAGCTATCATACAGTCACAAGTGAGACACTATTTTCCACAAAGTTACCGTCACCCTGAAATATTCATGTTTTAACATCGCTCTCAATCACAGAAGCTTTATATCAGTTTCCGCTAAGGGTCAACAATCCTTTGTTGAAAGCGATATTTTAAAAAGGAGGTTAGTCTGTTCCTCAATTAAGCTTACTTGCAAATGAAATAGTCTTGTTGGAAGACGGTTGACATTTCCTTAATTAATCAAATGTCTGTAAAATGAAACGTTTTGCGCACGTTACTTGAAGCTTTTCCACTTTAATTCTGCATAAGTAAGTTTTTCTAAACATCATTTTTAAAATTATAGACAGCTTTACCTACCTGAACTACACACAGCAATCACTATTTCTGCTGTGTAGATGTTCTTATGTATTCAACATTAAAACAAATGTACCCTTTAGTGACTCAATATATTGTATGGACCACAACCGATGTTCGCCGAATACTTGGGCTAGGTTCTGAGGATTTAATAAAATCCTTGTATTAAAACAAACATCTATAATGAATGCAATAAGCTGAAATAGTAATCTCTGATTAGATAGCTCAGCATTGATTCGTACAGACGCATTCGACATATGAATTTTTGGATAACAAAAAATAACTTAAATGGATGAAACATTAAGCTCTTAAATCATAATATGAATTTTTTTGACAAAAATGTACTGCATTTATGATTATACAAATGTATCACCAAAAAAAAAATTAAATAGTTTTTAATTAGGTAAATTATTTAAACAATTCACATTCAATATATATATATATATATTATATATATATATATATATATATATATATATATATATATATATATATATATATATATATATATTATATATATATATATATATTAATGCGTTGCATAAACTAATAACAGTAATTTTACTTAAAAAGTAGTGAATTTTATTGCGTCAGTTGTGGTAGATGTCCCTAGGCCAACAAATGATATTAAATTTCAATCCTGCAGTTGAATAATTCTATCAATGTTTTGATAAGGTCAACATCCATGCTCGTACTATGCCTTAATAATCCTCTATTTGTATAATATTTGAGTTTCATTAGGAAATGACTGCTCTCAGGGGACTGTCGCATTCAATGGTCTTAATGTAAACTTTAAAAAAATATTTGTCTGGGTGTAAATATGTTATGTGGCATTACATAAATATAATACCAAGTCACTTCTGATAATACATACAAATATTACACTGTACATTCAAGTTTTATTGGGCTCATATATTCCTTAATAAGCACTGGTAGTAAAGTGCGGAGTACATTCTTTTCAGTTCAAAAATAAACTTTGAAAATTTCGGAACAATTTAGTACTGGGTTGTAATTTATTTATGCAATTACAGCCTTTAAGATGACATAATCAAACAACTTCGCAGATGAAAGCATTGTGCCGATTCGATCTCGGTACCGACTTTCCTCTTCTTATCATAGATTCGAAAAAAAAGGGAATCTTTGGATTTCACCTTTGTTCTTGGATAATATGAAAAATTAAGAAATATGTGTCGGAAAATCTTATCATATAATTCTTACAACGGTTATCGAAGGATTCAACTCTAAGCGATAGATTTTGTCTTGAATTTATCATCTTCTATAGGCTGGTTCATATTAAAATGGCATTAGAGGTAATTTTAACAATTTCATTTAGTTTCATTCTATGTGCTTTAGAACTATATACATATATTATAAAAGTAACTATCTATGTATGTTTATGTGTGCTCTTTACTGCTATATATATATATATATATATATATATATATATATATATATATATATATATATATATATATATATATATATAATATATATATATATATATATAATATACATATATAAATATATATATATATATATATAATATATATATCTTTGATTTTTAAAAAATTCAAAGATATATGTATATATATATATTATATCAATTGTAAAGTATGTAATATAAAAATAACACTTTTATGTAATATTAATTTCACAACTGCATACTTTTCTAATAACATAATTTTACATGTCTTTGTAATTATTTTTTTTTCGTAGCAGTACTTTATATTGTTTTCAAATATAATGAGTTTAACAGTCTGCTTTTTTTGCTTTATTGTGAAACAGATCTTGCTCATTGAATTAATAAAATCGCAAATTGATATAAAAGAAGCATTAGCTTTTTATTTCTTCTGTAAATCTTTATTAAACGAAATAAAAACTAAAATAAGTATAACAATTTAATAGAAAATTTAAGTTTTATTTTGTTTATAAATTTATATAAAGTAATCTTTTCTCATTTTTATTTCATCTAAAAATTAATGAAACTGAGTAGCAAAAAATAATCTAAATTAAGGAAAAAATATGTCTTAATAAATATATATATTTTCGATATAAATAGGACTTTTTGTATCATCCACTTCAATGATTTAATCATATTTCGTTATCAGCAAATATTGACTTTAATAACTGAAATAATACTTTTTTATAAAATTTATATAAAAAGTTCAAAAAATAAAAAAAGCAATTAAAATTTATAGAAAATGAAAGACTTGCCTTTAAATTTAGCGAATCTCATGATTATAAATTGTGGTTTTAAAATTAAATGTATATTTAATAAAAATTTCTTTCACACAATGATTTGTAATGTATCATTTAATCCAAAATTAATTTATATTCATTAATTATGTAAATTTATTGTCTTTTGTAAATTTTTAAATAAGATTAGGAAAAGTATTATCAAATACCCTTACTACCTTTCCATACCAGGGTTACTCTGAAATTTTTGAGGTACGCGCATTCGAGAATTTACAAAATAAAAATAACGGTTTAATTTTAAAATACAAAGTATTTTAATACAGAAGACGATTTTTTGCTGACTTACTTCAACTTGTTTAGCGTAGAATATATTTTAAACAGAAGAGAAAATGGAGTTGACGCGAGAACATTTTCGCGCTATGATTTTCTACGATTTTAAAGTAGGATTAAATCAAGAAGAATACGTTCAACGGTTCCAATTAGCAATTGGTGATGAATCTCCAGCTCGTGCTACTGTAGATGGTTTAGAGAATTTAGAAGAGGTTGCAATTTTCTTCAGGATGATGAACACACAGGAAGGCCGCCGTCGGCAGTAATCCCGAATAATGTGTCTGCCATACGAAAAATGTTAATGGATGATAATCGCTGTACCTATCAAATGATACAGAAGGAACTTAACATTGGATCCGCAGCCATACACAAAATCATTCATGAAGAATTACATTTTTAGAACCCAAGGGCAAACTAAAAAAGTAGTTTGCCGTTTTGTTCTCCATAATCTAACTGAGCACCAAAAAGAACAGCGTGTCAGAATCAGTAAAGAAACTCTTAAATTGCTAAATGATGGTGGCCACCTCATCATTTCTAAAATTGTAACAGGTGATGAAACGTACATATTATTTTGACGTTCCAACATATCAGAAAGCAAAGAATGGGTCTTTGAAGATGATCCTACGCCGACAATGGTGAAAAAAACGTGCACTGAAAAAAGTGATGTATGCCGTTTTCTTTAGAAGTACGGGACGAGTCAAAGCCTACAAGTTGGAAGGACAGAAGACAGTATTGACATAATTGGTATACCACTAAATGTCTACCAGTAATTCTACAAGAACTGAATGTTAGGGTACTAATGTTTCACAATGACAATGCATCTTCACATACAGCCGGATTAACAGTTGAGTTTCTAAAACAAAAATAAATTAAAGTGATGGAACATCCGCCGTATTTACCAGACCTAGCTGTCTGCAACTTTTGGTTATTCTTTAATCTAAAAAAGAACTTAGGTAGACGTCGTTTTCATTCAGAAGAAGAGATTGATGTGGCTATAAATGCATTTTTCTCATCTATTCCAAGAAATGAATGGCTTGAGGCATTTAATCTGTGGAAAATTCGTCTACAAAATTAAATTGATGCTGGAGAAGACTACTTAGAACTTACCTAAAATTTTGTAAATATAGCTTTAAAAACTTAGTTGTATCTCAAAAATTTCAAAGTGACCTTCTTATATTAATGATAAGAAAATGAAGTTAAATAAAAACAATTTTCAAAAAAACTTTAATAAATTTTAAAATTTGTGACTTTATAAACATTGATACGCCAATAAATGTATCAATTCAACAATTGTCAATAAGCAACAAATAATTTTCTTCAGTTACTATTTTAATTTCATCAAATTTTCATAAAACAATTTCATCAAATTGGAGGACTAAGTAACATGCAATGTCTACTTGTGAATAAATTTATTACAGCAAAACTTTTAAAAATTATGATAAAAATAAATATAACTAAACTTTTAAATTTCTAAATTCTCTCCATAATCACATAATATATTAACATCCATGTTTTTCTAAGTGTTGAGTACAGCAGTCCTATATTAGGAAGTTTTTGCGTAAGCGATTGAAATTTAACAAGTTCAGTTCTGTCACAGTCAAATATTGTCATGATAATAACACCTTTAAAAATAGAGGTACATGTTCTTTTTATTATTTATTTTGCAAGATGAAAACATAGTAATTGATGGCACAGATATGGACTTTGTCTCTTCTCCAAATTACGAGAACGTTGTCAGCATTTTAAGACTTCAAGTGAAAAGAAAGTGCAAGCTGAAAGTGAAATAATCAAAAGTAGAATAATAATTTTTTTAATAATAAACTTGAAAAATTGAAAAATTTGTAGTTTATTTAAATTTAAATGCACATACATGCACGCCCACCCACAGGTTGCCTAAATTGGAATGCGAGAATTATAACTTGGTACCAAGGACCCAAATTATATATTAAACTTACAGAAATTTCTTTAGATATTTATTATTATGGTTCACAATATGACTATTACAAGTCTTTGATATAAATTATTTTTAATTTTTTTTTAAATATTTGTTTTCACAATGTAAGTGAGGACTTGAAATACACACGTAGTTATTAACAATATTTTTTTTTCTATATTTCACTTGTGAATGTTTATTTGACTCAAAATGAATTACATTTCAGGCCTAAGATAATTCCTGTTTTGATAAAATAGAAACTAAAACGTTTTTTTGGATGGATTAATGCATTGTAAAGGTTAAAATAAATATTTTTTTCAATGGCAGATTGTAGACAGTTACAACTGCAATAAAGTCTATTAATCTATTGTTCCCTGATACCAAGGAACCGGCCAGACACAGCGACCGCTTAGCCGCCAGGAGTTGCCCCGGGGCACCACAGGGGGTGGGCCACCAACGCACCCTCACATATGCCATAGGGAAACGTTTATAGGGTAGTTATCATTTATACTTCATTCACACACACAAGGAAAGGACAAAGACAAGATAGAGAGAGAGAGAGAGAAAGTACATCCATGCCTGAACCGGGATTCGAACCCAGGACCTCCCTATCCGGTTAAAAAATATTAGATGTAATTTAAGCTACAAGCCTGATCAAATGATTTACTTTTCAACATGGAGGATCGAGGGAGTCTTGCACATGCTGAAAAATCTCGGTAGACGTGCCATCGCCTTTCGTTGAACGCGTTGATTCACACGTGCTGATGTTCCTTTGGGTGCAATAGCACGATACGTTTGAGAGTTCCTTGTTTCAACCATCTTCGCCGTAGTCGGTGCACTGTGAGTGCATCCAGGTGTTTGTCGGCTGAGACTTGCCGTAAGGACGAACCTGCCCTTCTCAGTTCGATCACAATGCCCCTCGTAAACTCATTTGTCTGCCAGGACTGACTCTGCCGATGATGATCTAGCAGTCTATAAAATGGCAGGAGTTCTTTACGACACGAACAAACTTTAAGCGATTATTTCCCAAGCAGCAATAACGACCCGAATATTGCCCACTCTACCGGTTCATTATCCAAATATGTTATCCAAAGTTGTCTAGAGAACTGCGCATATCACATCATTTGCAGAACTGGGCAAGGTTCGTTTAGCCTAAAGCTTAAATAATTTTCAGCCATTCCTTCTTAATGTGGCATTTCAATGTTAGGCTGTGTGTATTGTGAAATCAAAAAACTGGCACACAATAAAGTATTCAAATAGAAAGACATGCGAATGAGCTGAAAGGACAACGTATCCCCCGACAAACAAGCTACCATGGAAAGAATCTCGATGTACTACTTCCGCAACATGCCGGTACCACATTTGATACAATTATTCCGACTAACATAAGCGAAGAAACTAAAACACCAACGAGAGAGGAGGTAAGAAATGCCACATATTCACTTAATACAAACAAGTCTCCGGAACCAGATGATCTGGATTATTTAATTTGGAGAGGAATCGTGGACGTGACACTACATCTAATAAGGACATGGATGGAACAATGCTTTAGATTACAACATTTTTCCACAGCATTAACTACAGCAAAAGTAATATACAGCGTAAAAAAGAATAAGGCCTGCCAGACTCATATAGACAAATCTGTCTCCTCTCGACCTTAAGGAAAATATTGGAAAAATAATTTTTCAGAGATTAACACACCTTTTAAAAACGCGATACAAATTAAATGATAAGCGCTATGGGTTTAAGCAAGGTAAGTTGTGTGAAATTGTGCTTAAAGAAATTGCAAAGAACTTAAGAAAAAATTGGAAAAATAAATTATATGCAATTTTTATATCACTAGACATAAAAGAAACATCAACTGGTTTCATTGTCTGGACATAAATACAGAATTAATACATCTCGACTGCCTATCCAAATTAATTAGCTTAACTAATTCATATCTAGTAAACACAACACTTTAATATGATTTTGGCAACGCAACTAATCTTCCAAGGATTGCCCGCAGGGATCATGCCAAGTGCCATTATTTTGGACGGTAATTGCAAAAGATTTTCCCAACAAATACACACACCAAGAAGTCCAAATTACGGCATTCGCTAATGACTTTCTGATACGCGCGAGAGGTAGGACAAGAAAGATAATAGCTACAATAGTGTTTGAAATCTGGAGCAGGGATCATCATCTACAAATATCATAAATGCAATTTCATTACATTGGAAAGCCACACAAGCTGCTGCAATGAGAATCAATTATAAGAACAGGTGGTAAATCACTGAAACCAGTAACCGCAATCAAATATCTAGGTTTGACGTTAGACCAGAATCTTAAATGGCTCGCACACATTGATAGAAAGCAATTATAGCACATGGGCATCTAATAAAAGTAGTACTGTGCACCTGAAATATTAAATCAAAACTACTTAAAACTTAATATCACACAGTAGCAGAAAGAATCTTCACATTTATCTAATAGTTATGGGGGGAAAAATAGAGAAACACGCAACTCAGAAACTACAAGCAACAAAGTAGGCCATTCTTACTTAGAATCACGAGGGCCTATAGAACAACATCAACAGCAGCGTTTAATGTTCTAGAGGTAGTGATGCCACTTCATCTCCAGATACTTAGGAAGAGACCGTGACAAACGTACTAAGATTTAAAGCAGACAAGAAAATTTGTCAAGAGACAATCGTGGCAAGCGAGTTTCAAGGAAGGCAGCATTTAATCCAATCCATCCAGCTAATAAAGTAATAGAAAAACATTTCCACTTTCCATCTCACCCGAAAACAATATCACCACAATACAACATATATACAGACGAATCAAAACCTAATGATGATGTTAGTGTAACCTATATAGTTTGTAAAAATTTGGACATTATTAAAAGAACTCAACTGCTCATGAATTTAAACAACTCGGTTTTTTCAAGCGGAAATAAATGCAGTACAACAAGCACTAAATTGTGGATTAAAGAAGAGAACCCAGAAATAGTATAAATGCATACAGATAGTCTTTCAAACCTATATGCATTAACAAAACATTAACAGCGCAATGAGTACATGCAAAAAACACAAAAGTTAATGTTAGAACTAAGCAAAACACACATATTAAAATTTTACTGGATTCCAACTCATACAGGAATATCAGGAAATGAAGAACGTGTGTTTTCACGCAGAGGACGTTTCACAGCTTCACACTCGCTTCACGAGTACGCTGTTCTCCTGCAGCGTCGAAATCAGAAAACAAAAATATCTCACAAATATGGTTAAGAATATAGTAATTTTCTAAATTATATTATGAGCATTTTCAACTCCAAGATATTTTTTATTCTTTTTTCAGTATACCAATTTAGCAAATTCGCATTATTTTAATATGCTTACTAAAACTGTAGATTTTTATTTATTTAGAATGTTGAATAATTTTTCCTAAGATAAAAGTTAAAACAAATCTTCCTTACAACACTAAATGTTTTTGACGTAAATAATAATAATGAAGGCAGTGAACTCACAAAGATTTTTTTGTTGCCAATTAAACTAAAAATCTAATTTTTTTCTCAGTAATTTCCATGGAAGCCCTAGGGAAAGCTAAAACATTTTATCTTGTTTATTTGAGTAAATTTATAATGTGGAAACACTAGGGATAGTTTATAATAATATAATTTTAATTTTTTTTTTGTCATGGAACAAAAGACGAATTTCTGCAATCGCTAAAAAATGAAAAAGCTAATTTCCTTTTAAAAGAGATGAAATTAGGTGGAAAATTTTGCTATCTTAAAATATTTTTGGAATGTACTTTAATTTTGATATGAATTTGCATTTTTCTGCATTTAGGATACTTTATCATATACTTAATTATGTTATTAATTTATTCTATAATGATAATAATTCTTGTATCTCTATTCTAGTTTTGGTTTTGACACAAATACTTAATTAAACATAAATTTTGGAATGATAATTTTTAGATACACAATGATCTGAACTGTTGTGTATTTAATATATTCAGTTGATTTACGTTGGTTTCTCTTACAAATATTCTTTTGTATGCATAAATATACAGAAGAAACACACACACACACACATATATATATATATATGTAAAATATGATATTTACAAAGACATTTACATTAAAAAACCATTTTTACGGTAGTTGAAAGGTATTTAATTAATGAATAGCGCATAAAAATAATTAAAATTTTAGAAAATAAAGGCATGTCATACGGTTATCCAAAAAAATTATGTGAAAACAGAAAGCCCTGATTCTTAACACCAGTACAGTTCAATTTCAAATGTACTGAACATGAATATAATGTACTCTTTAAGTTTATTAGGAAAATTAAAAGGATGTTTTTTAAGATTAAAGCAATTTGATAAATAACTATAAATAAATACTAGCTGCCTTTTTTACTGAGGTGATACAAAGAATTCACATGAATATATATTTCTACCATCACTTTAAACAGTATGCAATTATATTGTAAGAAATTCTATTTATGAGAAACTTAATTTTTTAATTTCTATAGCACTTTATATTTTTTGAATGATATACATTTTTAATTACTGGTAAGAAAGACAAGGAAATAATAGGATTCCCTAATTAAAATAAGAAATCATATTTCAGAAAACTGAAATTAATTTTAACATTGCCTTGTATACTGTCTACTAACTTGTAAGTTTTCTAATATCAACTCCATATCTTTATTTTTCGGGAGAAAGCACTCAAGAAAGAAAACCCAACTATCAATCCCATAGATTCCACACGTGGACGATAACGCCCCTTTGTGGGAGTTTAAGGCTTTCAGTGGGAGGTAAAAGACCAGGGAAAATTAGGGGCATGGATATGAGACGGAGAGGCAAGGGATGATTAATTAAATATAGTCTAAAAGCATTTAAAAATCACTCTGATAATTCATTTCTTTAACGTCTGCAAAAATTCACATATTTTGATATGAGACTTCACTTTTGAGAGAAAGAGATACCTCTTTAGTATGCATGCCAATTCGGAGGGATTCAGTATTCACAGCAAGACTGAAGCTAGCTTATCGCTTTCTTGCAGAAAACTGTTGACTCATTCTCTCTCTCTTTATCGTTCATAGTACGCGTACTGCATACGATGAAAACTTCGTGACAAGAATATCACCTATTTTCTAGATATAAAAAAGAAATTTGAAAATAAGCCAACTATATCAAAATTATTTTCACCATCTTCTAAACGAGACGATAACAGAATTTGAGCTTCATACAAATCTCAAAGTTGATGGTTGAATCAGACAAGCCACTTACTATTGGGGAAGATTTAATTTTATCAACAGTTAAAGAAGTAATGACCACCATGTTTCATAAACCAGATATAGACATTATCCCAAAAATTTCTTTAACCAATAATTCTGTGCAAAGACGAATTGATGAGATGGGTGAAAACTTTAAAGAATCGTTGTACAATTATATACAGGCTTGTTAATTTTCAATTCAGCTAAGTGAATTCACTTCACCAACCAATGAAGCATTGTTATTGTTATACGTGAGGTTTACCAAAGATGAAAAAATAAGTCAACTAATGTTGTTTGTTACAGATTTGGAACAGATACAAAAAGGAAACCATATTTGATACACTGGCGAAGATTTTTGACCAATGGGAAGCTCCTTTTAATAATATTTTTTCAGTTGCACCGGCTATGACAGGGTGTCACAAAAAACTTCATCGCACGCATAAAAAATAAAGTTCCTGACGTCCTTATTGCGCATTTCGTAATTATTTATCGACAGCATTTGGAATTGTGCGACCACCTAATCGCATCAAAAAATGATATTGCGTACTTCGTGACCTGTATAAATTGCTTAATGATCTGTCAGAACTTCAAGGTGAAGACTTAAACTCGATTAAGACTAAAAAGAGTGTTGCTTCTTACGTGTTCAAATTTCTATTATATAAAAGAAACACAGGCAGACGTGAATTGAATAACTTGCCACGTTTATTAGCAGCATCCTTCAAGCACGGCGACTTGCTTGTTTACTGTCAACACTGAAAACCTTGACAATGACGTCAAGAACGATTCCATGACATTTGAAACATAAAAACACCAGAATGGGTTTTGTATCCTTTTCCCAATGCCAACACATCTAGATCATCTCAGTTACAAGAACTAATGGAAGACGACAAATGAGGAATTAAAAATTAAAATTCAAGAATGGCTACCCGGAACTTTGGCCGCAAAAGTTAATTTCGCAACTGTATTCAGGATTAGGACTTTCCTCTGAAAAACTCACTAAAATTTCAATGTAATTTTCCGATGCAAATTTGCGTTGTTCCATTTTAAAATAAAGTATCTGGAAGACCAAAAACAAATTTTATTGAACGCAAACAGATTTAAGTTTCCTCTGAGTTAGTTGAGTTGTAGGTGGCAATATTGTTTAAAATGCAGCTCTCTTAGTGGTCGAAATTTATTAGTACACTCGAAATAACTTACACCCCTAGTTTACGAAAATGGTATCACCCTTCTTCCGATGGACGGAAAACGATGGGGCAGACTACTATTAGCTGACTGACACTGTCACGGTAGTCAGATTCACTGGATATCCTTTCTCTATATGTTGATGAGGAAAATATGCATCCAGAAAAGTTTTCTGGTGGTTTGGCTATTATAACTGCCAGTGTAAAGATATGATAATGATGTTTTTACGTCCATGCTATTATAGGTTCATCGTTTCATGAATCTAGTTTAGCCTAAGGGCTGTAACCAGGGATGGTAAGAATCAACAATACTTTTCTTCCAATATTTTCTCTATTAATAGGTTTTGTAAATTTTTTGTTATTAGATTAATACACGCAAAATGCTGTGAATTTGGTTTTTAACATTTATCCTTAAGCATTATAATTCATCTGTCATCTCTGCAAAACTATAATTTAGACATTTAAAAATCATCTAATCAAAGAAATGCCTTAGAATTAAATAGGGCAAAAATGTTTTTTAAATTAAAAATTTGAAAAATTAATCTTTTCATTTCAAATGAGATATTGGGTTACGACTCTTGTGATTATTATATTCTTTTCATTTTTGAAATTTCAATCAGAATTTTATAATTTACGAAACGCGAAAAAAATGCTAAAATTAGGCAAAAATAAATTGAGTACTTGAGCTTTGTTTTTTAAAGTAATCCAAGTTCTTATGATGTAGAAAAATTCATTTATTTACTTATACACAATACGCATTTTGTTGATAAGGCACTAAACTCTAAGTTTATTTAAAATAAAAAAGCAATCATAAATCAACTGTACAACTTTTAAGAGTTATTGGTCATGAAATGTTTTTAAATTTTCAATTCGAAACATGCTTTAAATGAAAATAGAATGCACACAAATTTCTATTAACGTAAAGTTTTCAATAAAATGTGAATAGATTAAAATAAAAATTTCTATTCACCTAAAATTTTTAATAGAATGAAAATTTTTATTCACTAAAAATTTTAATATAAAAATTTCCATTCACCAGAAATTTTCAATGGAATGAAAATTTCTATGCACCTAAAATTTTCACTAGAAATTTTCAATAGAAAATTTCTATCAATATATTTAAAACACAGCATCACATATGTCTTAAGAGAGACACGCGCCTTTCATCTAATCCTCGGCTAATGATACAGAAGTATTTTTATTTGAAAATTTTGAACTTAGAAAATTATTTATCCTCCTTTTGATGAACTTTATAAATGCTATTGCTAAATTGACTAAAATAAATGTTGGGATTAATGTGTGAAAAGTGATTTATAATTTGAAACTTTAAAAAGAAGAAAAAACTTTTTTTGGGGAAAAAATTAATTAAAATGTTTTCCTACGTTACCGTTTTAAAACGAATCATTCGACCTTAAAAGCATACGATATGCTGATAGATGTTGAGATGGAGAAAGGAGGGAAATATGAGTGGTATTATTTAAATCGAATGTTTACTAAAATATTTGTACCTTCTTTAAAGAAAGGAACTTCTTTCTTTAAAAAAGATATAAATAGTTTAGAACACGCATTTCTCTTAGAATGATATTTTTTGCAAAAGTTAACTACACTTTGCACTTAAATACACTGAAATAACTCATTAGCCATGATAGTTAAAATATCAAATGAGATTCAATTAATTGTATTAAATATTTTCAAATGGTATATATTATGCATGTAATTATTTCAACTTAAATATCTTTTTTATAATAATTAAACACAAATGTCTTTGTGGAAAGTGCTCTATAAAAGAGGGGAATATTTTTAAGACAACTAATTCATTGAATATATAAAATAAAGATAAATATAGTTACGTATAAATTTGCGATTTTAAAATAATAATAACAGAAAATTAAATGCATATAGTGCAAAATCATTTAATATTAAATGATGATTAAAGGAAGTAAATATGAATACATTATTAATATAAGAATTATTGTAAAAATATAACAGAGATTAAGAATTGAACTCCCATTCCTGCAAAAATGTTAATTTATCGGGTCGTCATTATTTTTAGTTTATAGAATTTCAATCTCATTTTAACAGCTAGTTGGGATTAAAAACATGACTTCTGAATGTGAAGATTTTAATTATGGAGAGCTTTCAGGATCAGAAATGTGGTGAATTTACTATTTATTTAAGTGAAAGACTATAAATCATAAAATTTGAAAATCAGTCTAATAGTACAGCAAATAAACTCTTAAATTTTAGTTTCCAATGATGAAACTTATGCTGTAAACAGTGATACATTTAGTTGAGATTAAACTGTCCTTATAAAATTTTAAGCTATGTTTTAGCGATCGATGTAATAGTGCAATATTATTTCACTTTTTTTGTGGAATCATTTCTTTATATATTACATTCTAAAAAACATTATAACATTCGAATTTAAGAGTTATTTAATATTCTTTTGGAAAATGATCTGAAAATAGAAAGTATAGAATTTTCTTTCATGTTAAACAGAATTTAAATACTAGGTTTCATAATTTGAAATGAATTTTTTGTATCAAAGCAAAATTTGCTAGCTATTGTTTCCTATATGTGAAATCGAAAAATGTTTTTCGAGATTTATTATTCATTTCCTGTTACCAATCAATGCGTTAATAATATAGTTAAAATTACCACCTATTGTCAATTAATTCTTGAAAGGCAAAATTGTAAAATAAATAATTTTAGTTTGCTTGAAAAATATTTTGCAATTTGTAAAATATAGATAAATTCTTAAGGAACTATTTGATGTCATTATTTTAATAATAATAGTTTTTTTTTCAAATGGCAGATTGTCGACAGTTAAAATTGCAACAGAGTTTATTAATCTATTGTTCCCTGATATCCAAGGAATCGGCTAGAAACAGCGAGATCTTAGCCACCGAGGCGTTGCTCTGGGTGCACCACAGGGATCGAGCCATCATCGCACCCTCACATATGCCATAGGGACCCATTTATAGGGTAGGCATCATTCATACTTCATTTACACACAAGGAAAGGACAAAGACAGGATAGAGAGAGAGAGAAAGTACTTTCATGTCTGAACAGGGATTCGTAACCACGACCTTCCTACCCGTAGTCAGGCACGCTAATATATGATGAAACTATTGACAAGTTGTTAATAATGATGGTTACTGTTGATATTTAATGATATTTATTAATGCTGATTTGAGATCATTGTACTTTATATATTCTGTGATGTAATTAATTTGAATGACTTTGTATCCTTATGTGCCACCCTTCTCTCTTAAAAAGTAGGATGTATGAGAACCATGTAGGAGAAATCAGAAGAATTCTAAATATAATGTAGGAGAGATTAGAAAAAAATATAACGTTACTCCTATAATTCCAAATTTCATTTTTCAGAAGCGATGAAAAATTTTATATGTAGGAAAATTGAAAATTCTATTTTTGCTTTCATTGTCAAGAAACTGTTGGTTTTTATCATTGCAAGGAATTAGTTTACATTTTTCCGAATACGACACAGATGAAAAATGAAAAAGCACACACTTTAAGGTCGCTCCAACAACAAAATCAAAGAACTTCATACTTAAAACGAATTCTGAAGTGTTTGATATCGCATTTGCTTTGAGATTGATTTTACTATTTTGAACAATTTACTTTATGATGTAGTATTTTCAGCAAAGTTAAGTAAATAGTAAATATCACTAAAAATAGTAAATATTGCTATTTTTCGAAATCGGTATCGTATCAGTAAGACATAAATAAATGTTTTCAAACCAACATATTTGCCCGTAAAATTGAGATGTGCTTGGTCTTTTAGTATTTATTATAATCATATACTTGGACAAATAAATTTAAGCAAATAATTACATGGAAATTTTTATGTAATTTACGTGAAATCAAACACTCAATAAACGTTTAAGCAATTATCGTAATTCCTGATAAAAATGATTTCTGGGAATGATTTAACATGTGATTTCTTTTGCAAATAATTATTTCAACCATTAGCAACCATTCCCAAAAAATACAGCATTCAGTGAGATGAATTATCAGAAATCTAATTAGATTGTTGTTCTGTTAATTAAAAACAGAGAAAATCAATTGAAAATATTATTCTTAAAAAGAGAATGTAATTTTTCTTTTACTCTCCTTAATAATTTTTCCTCAAATGCAATTAATTATTTTTGTTTTAATATTAACTGTAGATGTTTTGACACTCAACGTTAGCAATCATTTATGTTCACAGCATTCTTATTTGTCACTATTAAATAAAGGTACGCATAAACTGCTTAAAATTTTTTAATTTTTTCCCAAAATTCTTAATACGAAGAAAAAAAATCGAATCTCAATTCTCAAATGCTGCTTAAATTATTTTACATAAAAAATAGTGTCTGGTTTCCTTTTCAGGCATGTTTTTTTTCAAATAGTCGTACTACATTTTTCCAAGCATGTTTTTTTCAGACAATGGTACTACTGTTTTTCAGGCACGCTTTTTCAGACAGTGGTGCTACTGTTTTTCAGACAGTGGTACTACTGTTTTTCAGACAGTGGTACTACTGTTTTTCAGACAGTGGTTACTACTGTTTTTCAGACAGTGGTACTACTGTTTTTCAGACAGTGGTACTACTGTTTTTCAGACAGTGGTACTACTGTTTTTCAGGTACGCCTTTTCAGACAGTGGTACTTCTGTTGTTCAGGCACGCTTTTTCAGACAGTTGTACTACTGTTTTTCAGGTACGCCTTTTCAGACAGTGGTACTTCTGTTGTTCAGGCACGCTTTTTCAGACAGTTGTACTACTATTTTTCGGGCATGTTTTTTCAGAAAGTGTTACTACTGTTTTTCAGGCATGCTTTTTCAGACAGTTGTACTACTGTTTTTCAGGCATGCTTTTTCATATAGTTGTGCTACAGTGTTTCAAGCTAGCTTTTTCAGACAGTGGTACTACAGTTTTTCAGGGACGTATTTTCAGACAGTGGTACTACAGTTTTTCAGGGACGTATTTTCAGACCGTGGTATCACTGTTTTTCAGGCACCCATTTTCAGACAGTGGTACTTCCGTTTTTCAGGCATGCTTTTTCAGACAGTGATACTACTGTTTTTAAGGCATGATTTTTCAAACAGTTTTACTACTGTTTTTACAGGCATGCTTTTTCAGACAGTGGTACTACTGTTTTTAAGACATGCATTTTCAGACAGTTGTACTACTGTTTTTCAGGCATGCTTTTTCATATAGTTGTGCTACAGTGTTTCAAGCTAGCTTTTTCGGACAGTGGTACTACTGTTTTTCAGGGACGTATTTTCAGACAGTGGTATCACTGTTTTTCAGGCACGCATTTTCAGACAGTGGTATCACTGTTTTTCAGGCACGCTTTTTCAGACAGTGGTACTACTGTTTTCAGGCATGATTTTTCAGACAGTTTTACTACTGTTTTTTCAGGCATGCTTTTTCAGACAGTTGTACTACTGTTTTTCAGGCATGCTTTTTCATATAGTTGTGCTACAGTGTTTCAAGCTAGCTTTTTCGGACAGTGGTACTACTGTTTTTCAGGGACGTATTTTCAGACAGTGGTATCACTGTTTTTCAGGCACGCATTTTCAGACAGTGGTATCACTGTTTTTCAGGCACGCTTTTTCAGACAGTGGTACTACTGTTTTTCAGGCATGATTTTTCAGACAGTTTTACTACTGTTTTTTCAGGCATGCTTTTTCAGACAGTGGTACTACTGTTTTTCAGGCATGCTTTTTCATATAGTTGTGCAACAGTGTTTTAAGCTAGCTTTTTTGGACAGTGGTACTACTGTTTTTCAGGGACGTATTTTCAGACAGTGGTATAACTGTTTTTCAGGCACGCATTTTCAGACAGTGGTATCACTGTTTTTCAGGCACGCTTTTTCAGACAGTGGTACTACTGTTTTTCAGGCATGATTTTTCAGACAGTTTTACTACTGTTTTTTCAGGCATGCTTTTTCAGACAGTTGTACTACTGTTTTTCAGGCATGCTTTTTCATATAGTTGTGCAACAGTGTTTCAAGCTAGCTTTTTCGGACAGTGGTACTACTGTTTTTCAGGGACGTATTTTCAGACAGTGGTATCACTGTTTTTCAGGCACGCATTTTCAGACAGTGGTATCACTGTTTTTCAGGCACGCTTTTTCAGACAGTGGTACTACTGTTTTTCAGGCATGATTTTTCAGACAGTTTTACTACTGTTTTTTCAGGCATGCTTTTTCGGACAGTGGTACTACTGTTTTTCAGGGACGTATTTTCAGACAGTGGTATCACTGTTTTTCAGGCACGCATTTTCAGACAGTGGTATCACTGTTTTTCAGGCACGCTTTTTCAGACAGTGGTACTACTGTTTTTCAGGCATGATTTTTCAGACAGTTTTACTACTGTTTTTTCAGGCATGCTTTTTCGGACAGTGGTACTACTGTTTTTCAGGCATGCTTTTTCATATAGTTGTGCTACAGTGTTTCAAGCTAGCTTTTTCAGACAGTGGTACTACAGTTTTTTCAGGCATGCTTTTTCAGACAGTATTACTACTGTTTTTTCAGGCATGCTTTTTCATATAGTTGTGCTACTGTTTTTCAGACATGTTTTTTTACCTCAAATATAACTCATGAAAACTTTCATTATTTTAGCTCTATAAAATTAAATTAGTTAAAGTATTTTCAGCAGTATTATGGAGTTTCATTTTTCTTACATTCCATAAAACATTACAATTTAGAAGAAACTTGTTAAAAGTATGTATATATATATATATATATATATATATATATATATATATATATATATGTATGTATATATATATATATATATATATATATATATATATATATATATATATATATATATATATATATATATATATATATATATATATATATATATATATATATATATATATATATATATATATACATGTCTCTGATAAAATAAATTTTTAATTCCCAACAGCTTTTGATGCTAAATGTATTTTAAAAAAGGATGGATGGTCTGAAAATTATATATAAATATAATTTTACGAATTTTTTGTACATTCTTAAAACATTAGTTATGACAGTATTTTAATTTCCTGCGGTACTGTGACTAACAAAAACATTTTTGTTTAAATGTATGAATAAGAAATTAAATCACTAAAATTTTTCCTTTTTTATTTGAAATTTTATGTTTTACAAAGCATTTATACAGAGGAATTTTTTTTTATCAGAGTATAAGAAAAAATTTTTTCTAAATTAAAATTTCAAAAATAAATCCCTTTTTACATTAAGCATAATTAAAATAATCACTTTAATTTACAGAGAGTAAGTATATTGTTTATATTGCATGAAACTTCGTTTAATTCTATTTTAAGCAATCAAAATGAAATTAGAAATGATACGCATGTTCATAATTATACTTTAATAAAAATATTTCTGTTTACATGCAAGGAAATGTATTTTTAATGAATTTTTCAAAATACCCCTTCTAAAAATATATGATTTAGCATGAAAAAAAACATTTTTTATATTCTTAAATATCACACACACATGTTATATATATATATTTATATATATATTTATAAAAAGTGTATTATAGCTAAAAAACTATGTAGACAGGAAATAAATTTAAGTCTCGGTTTCACTACTAAGAAAATACGCCAAGTTGATGTTTAAATTTTGAGAAATGAGTGAAAAAAGGAATTATTCTAAATATATTTGTTTAATATTTTTTATTAAAAGTAAAATTTTATATTTAATGTGAAAAAAGTAAAAGGATCATATTTTCTACACTTTCTTTACCAAAAAAATTATGCAATGTATATCAGGAACGCTAGCATTCAGCCATCGGTCGGATTAAGAAGAAAATTAAAGGAATCATTAAATGCTTGTATTATTACAGTGATCATATTTATATTTTTCTAATAACTGACAAAAAATATTTTCAATGTTTTAGGAAGGAATAAAAAAAAAAAGACGATGAAGAATTATTATGAATGTGGAAAATAGAATTATAGTAAGAAATATTTTATGCAAACTAATGATTGAGATACACTTTCATTTTTTGAATTATTATCAGTTTAGTATTAAATATGATCAAATATATTCCATGTCTAGTACATTATAAATGGACAGGTGCATTAAATGTATTAAAAATGGACTTTTTATATTTTATGGTTAATTTCTTGTAATTTAAGCATTATTCTTCAGGATGACTACAAGAAAATAATTAATTTGTACTTCTGTATTAACCTTACTCTTAATTATTCATTTGAACAAAAATAATAGAAATCCACATAATTATATGCATAATTTTACATTTCGAAAAATCAACTTTTGCTAAAAAAAGGGTGCTTTAAAAATATACGAAATACATTGTTCGTAAGTATACTTTAATTTCAATTGCTGATTTTTATAAATTCTACAATTATATGACTCTTGTACGCTTGTAATAAAAAACGTTTATTAACTGCATTCACGTTAATTGGACGCAATTTTTACATTTTGCTTTTTTTGAAGAAAATAGAAAGGATGAAACCTAAACAAAGGAAAATTTTCTGTCTTCATCATGAACAAAAATGGAATTTCATGCACATTAAGTATTTTGTTTTTACTTCCATTAAGTAAAACTAAATGTGCATTGAAAAGAAACTGCAGCAGTGCGAGCTCATTAACATTTCATTGCTTACATTCCTCGTAAATCTATGTAAAACCAAAAAGCGTGACGTAAAATGACGAGAAACATTAATTAACTTTATTGTCACTCCTTTAAATATGATTATCTTAATTAGTTGTATCAGGTTTTAGAATTATCGTGAAGCAAAAATTTGAATCACATGAGTTAAAACTGTTGTGTTTCTATTTAAAAAAAAATATGCGAATATAATTTCCGTACATAACAAAATTAATGCATTATTTTCTTTAAAGAGATAATATCCTTTCCTTAGCCAATCGACTTAAAATAAATACTTTAAAATATATTCGCATTCTATTAAAAACACTTACTTCAAATAAAACCGTTACAAAATTACTTTTTAATAAAATACAAAGAAATAAATTTATATAAATTCCAAAAATAATTATGATTTAATAAAAAATCATATAAGCACCAAATCCTGTAAGGAGCTAAGAAAAGTAGATAAAAAAGAATCTTCATTTTAAATATTCATAAAAATTTGTAACTTTTCTTTATTGTTTTCCCATTTGTATTCAGATAACTGAAAAATAAATTCCGATTAAGTTTCAAAGCAATCAGAAAAGTAACACAAATCTTATTTAATATCAACTTAATTATACATAAGCAGCCACTTAATTAAGAAGTTTTAATATAGAAAATATATTTTTGGATGAAATTATTAATGTAGCTCTTACATTTGTAAATATTCCCAAAGGAAAATATTGCCAAGCAAAACCAAGCACAAAATGTTAGTTTCTTCAATACATGATAATACTCTCTAATAAAATGATTTTTGTGATAAGCTAAGCATAAAATTTTATTAAATATAACTCATATAACTTAAAATAAAATAATTTGAAATAATTTTGTGTTTATTCAAATCTTTATAAACAAAAAGTATTTGTTATCTATAAAATATCTATAGTATTTGTTATCTATGTTATCTATAAAATATACATATAAATTTTTTATCTGTGTAATATGTATAATACATATAATTTTTTTACCTACGTAGTTCTTGCTGACTGAGTTTCTTCGCCACGAAAAGTCGATAAAAGCCTTAAGTGTTAGAAATTTATTTTTAATACTTTGTATTAAAGATACGAAAATATAATCATGAATAACAATATATCTTTTTTTTAAATCATTGTTTTATAATTGCGAAAATTACTAAACATTAAGATTGATTGCCAAGCAATATTAATCGACTTTAATTTAATTTTTTAAATGTCATATTAGAGCATTAATTAATAAATGCCAGGATTTTTTATATTACAACCACTGCATTTTACATTTAACCCCATGTGTAAGCGTTTTAAAGGCACGTGAATCTTATCATTGGATGGAAATTTAACTACACAAGCTATACATCCTTCCAAATGTCGTTTACTCGCATGTTTAACAGACAAGTTTCTAATATTTAAATTTATCAAACTATAAGAAATAGCTTAACAATGTAGGCCTTAGTAAAATCTAAATGTCAACTATAAAAAATTGCTGTTGAAATTCACGAAAAAATCATCAGCTTTTATCTAATTTTTTATAAAAAAATTTTTCTTTGTAAGTATTTTTAAGTATATTTCGTTTTATTCATTCTAGAGAAGGAGTTTCAATAATAAAGAAAAAAAAACTTGAAAGATTTTTTAGCCAAGTTTTCAATTGGATGTGATTAATTATTTTATTTATTTTTTTGCTTGGATTATTAAGAATTACGGAATTTAAGAGTAGAAATACGAAAGAAAACACAAAATTTGCAAAGTTAATGAATTCTACGTAAGTGTACAATGTGTTAGGAAATATCTTTAAGAATTTATTTCTTTAATTATCTTTACTCTTATCCAAAACTATTTTACAACGAGAAGTTTAACAAAGCCATTGAATTAATTGAATTTGAATAAAATTGATTTTTTAGCCATGACATTAATTTTTTGAGAGCAAAAGGCAAAAATATTCAAAATTCTAATTCGTATTGTCTGTTTTTATGGTCCAATTAACATAATTTACTCATTGGTTTAAAGTAAGAAATGTGACATTATTTTGATGTAAGTATGATATCCCCACCCAAGTGATTTCTCGCTTCATCTAGCTTCCTTTGTTTTCTTTATCCTGTTGCCAATTTATTTTGTTGCTAGATTTGGTTTTTCTCGTGTCTTACATAATTTTTATATATGGTCCTTTTCAGTGGCAACATCATTTGAAGTTTTCGCTTTATTTTTAATTTGAACTTTTTTTCTACTTTTATTGATGTGTTTCGTTGTTGCCATCATCCAAACATCGTAAACTGTACTTCTTTCCAATTTCTTTTTGTTTATTTATCATTATCTTTTCCTTATATTTTTTTGTTAATTTATTATCTTTTTTATATACTTTCCATAATATCACTAATTATATTCGAAATGTGAGCTTGACATTATATCAAGCAATTGTTATTTACTTAACTCTTTTAATGGTTGTTTTAAAGAGAAGGAAAACCCAACAAAAAAGTTTTTATCCATTTTTTAATTATAATTTTTTAGATTTTGTAAGCTATTGTGTGATATAAAATTTTCGGAATCTCGTATTTTAAGAATTCATGGAAAATTTCTGCATTAAAAAAAGCATGCGCTTAACTTGGCGATGAAAAAAAGCAATTTCCGCCAATGGTGGTGGGGGAAATATCCTATTAGTTCCATTATTTTCTGAATATTTTTATTCCAATTATAAATAAGAAAGCTTATAAACATTTTCCATTCCTTAAATTTAGTATGAGCTAAAATAAAATTACCAAAAAATAGATCTATAAAAGATTTGTTTATAATCATCCAAAACTCACTAAGGAATGCTTTTCCAATATCACTTGGATCATTTTAGAACAATTAATGCAGAGGAGGTCGCAAAGCAGATTTCCAACAAAACAGCTTTATCATGTCACCAAAGTTTTGCTCAGATTTTAAAAATTTACCATCTTGAAAGCATGCCTGGTGCAGTTTATTTAAAGAAAAAAAATCTGACCAAGAGCAATTTTAGAATACCTTAAAAGATATAGCTTTGAGGTTTTCTCAGGAAATTAGTTATTAAAAATAAAATTTGTATGATTTATTTTATGAATATTTTGGCGCCGCAGATGCACATTATGAGTCTATAAATGTCCACCGCGTGAAAAATCCATCACGCATGGACCCCCTTTCGGGCCAAAGAAACAATTGTTCAAGCTTTAACGAACCAGACTGGACGAGCTAAATCTCTACGTGACTGATGGTATGACCATAAACCTTTAAAAAGACAGTCGGTTCGATAACGAGACAAATCAGAAGAACAGCCTCACCAACCTAACTTGGCTGTAACACACCTCTTCTATTGAATTCATGACAAAGTCGAATCGCGTAGTGATAATTTCACAGAGAACGTTACCATTCCATTTGCCAACTGGGGTTAAGGGCACTCTTGAGGGACTTCGTTGGAAAGTGGGCAGTATTCCTGTTCAGCTAGAGAGAAACCGAGGGAAATTTTAGCAATCCCTTCCTCTATATAACATGCACCTGTGCTGCTTTTTCTATCACTACAAATTCAGTTTCTCATAAAATATACTTAAATCCATGTTATTATAAAATGTTTATTAAAAATTATTTACACTATAATAATTTAAGTTCTGTTTCTTAAAATACAAAAACATTCAATGTAATAACAATATAACTAAAAGTTATTGCTTCGAAATAAATGAAATGGTTTGTATTTGATTTACTATTGCAATTAAATTTTAATATGAACATGGAACCATTTAGTTTCACCATATATATATATATATATATATATATATATATATATATATATATATATATATATATATATATATATATATATATATATATATATATATATATATATATATATATATATATATTAATATCGTAACTAATCATGGGAATTTAATTGATGGGTATTACGTAATTTTTATTTTATATGAAGAAGAAGTGAAGGCATATAATTCTTAATTAAATATTTATTTTGTTATAACACCAAAAATTCAACGCTAAGTCGTCATGAAACTGAAAATGCATGTTTAAAAATTGTAACATAATGTTTAGATAAATATTACGTAAATGTCTTAATGAAATATTTTATTCAAATATAATTATAAAATCTATGGATTAAAAACTTTAAAACTTTCTGTTGATTTAAATCGTCAAATAAAAATCAAATTTTTTGCAAGCAGGTAAGTCAGAAGAAAAAATAAGTGATTTCCTTACATTTAATTGATTTAAAAATAGTTAAGATTCTTAAATTGTGAAAAATAGGCAAAGAAAGTTCTTTTGTCAAAAAAAATTTTTTTTTCACTTTACTTAATATTGCTATTATAATATACTTGAAAAAAAAAGCACGTCAGATCTTTTCAGTTACACAATTTAATTAGAAACTGCTAAAAAAGTGCCATTTACACTCTCAAGATTTTATATTTATTCACCTTACTCTATTTGTTTTCTGCATAACTTAATTATATACTTTTTTCGGATATATCATTCATCTAAATAAATTGTTCCCCATTTTTAAGTTCACAATCTTTTCATTTATTCAAGTAAGCTACAAAATATATAGTTTCGAATTTATTTTCCAATCATGTGTTTTTTCCCTACAAATAAAAGTAAGAAAGGGAATTGTATTTTGAAATAGCAAACTCAAAACAACAGAATACATAAAATGATACTGAAGTTTAATGTGTGATATCATTTTATTTCAGAATATCCTTAAGATCAGCAATGGCACATACATGTTTATAATGTTCTTTGCCTTGAATGTTTTCAAAGAAAAACGGAAAAAGAAAACAATTTTAGAGTAAAAATTAGAGGTTTAAATAAATTTCCAAGATACCAAAACTAATGATTCAAAGTATTGCTTAGTTTGAAACTCAACATCTCTTTTTGCTCACAGGTGTTAATTAGAGTAATTACTAAAGTTTACAAAAAGATTTCAGACCGCAATAATTATACATGCATATAGTGGTTGTTGCAACCATTAAGTGCTTTGTGTGTTTATAATACGTTAATATATTTTTATATGTATAACGCACGGCTATTATAAGGATTTTCATTATTTTGCTATATATATATATAGATATATATATATATATATATATATATATATATATATATATATATATATTATATATATATATATATATATATATATATATATATATATATATATATATATTATATATATATATAGATATATTAAAAATAATTATATAAGTAAAATATATAATAAATAAACAAAACAAAAAATATATAAATTATAAACAAACAAAAAAAATCCGAAAAAAGGACTGTTTTCGATGTTTGGATACTTGGCGACAAGAAAACACAACAACAAATGTTGAACAAAAAGTTCGAATTGAAAGTAAAATGAAAACTTCAAATGCTGTTGCCAATGAAAAGAACCATATATATAACGTAAAAATGATATATAACACGAGAAAAACAAATTTAGCAAAAAAAAATCTGAAAAATAACAGAAACTTAAATTGGCAACAGAATAATCAAAACAAAGGACGCTAAATTTGGCGAGAAATCATTTGGGGGGATATCATACTTACATTGAATGTTTTTATTTTTGTATATCTGTTTCATAAATGAAAATTTTGTGTTTTTAATATGTCTGTAGTGTTACCATAGCTTAAATTTACATGGAACAAAATTCTAAATAAATGGTTTTAGCTTTTTTGGAGACTTAATGAGGTGCAGAGAGAATTTTTTTATTTAATTTGGCGATAAATTTTACTTCGCCCTTCCCGTATATTTGATATCATTATTTTATGATAAAAATATATTACATAGTATTTGGGAGATTTCCTTATATTTTAACAAAATTAAATAATTAACAGTGAAAATAATAAAAGTGCATTTAATCTTTGACCACATATCAAGGGAAAAAAATTATGAAATCAATAACAAATAAAGCAGGCTCTAACATAATAAAGTTGTTGTAACTGAATAATTAATAAAGAACACATTTTTAAATTCATAAAATTTAAAAACTTTACTGAAAAATTTAATTTAATTACCAAACTTTTCCAAATCTATTAGTGTTTACATTAAATTTTCAAAGAGCAAATGGAAATCCATCTCTTTTAATATGAGTAAGTTTAGCATGAGCACATAATTATTTAAGCAACTTCCTGCTTTTTTTGGAAAAAACAGTTTTAGCCTGAAATTTTGATGCAACAAAACAATCTCATAGACCATTTGCAAAACAATCTCAAAGACCAGCTTCCATGAAAACGTTGAGCCTGCTTTATGCATTTTCAAAAGGCAGATCACAAATGTGACTCTCTGAGGACTTTCCAATACTCTCAGCAATAGTAAAGAGTACGCAATGGAGTACTTTTTTATTTCGCATTTTTTTCTAAAAATGTGAAACAGCATAGGATATAATTTATTTAATACATTTCATGTTAAGTAATGCTATTAAAAATGCAATATTTTTTTGATTGATGAATGAAAAATATTTCGATGCAGGACATAGTTTTCTTTAATAATTTGAAAATTATCAATATGTAGAAGACATTATGAAATATTCTAAAAGAATGTTCCAAATACCCTCAACTAATTGAACATATATAATATTGGCAAGTGTATATAAGTACAGCTAACTGTATTGAATTGAAAGAAAGGGAAGTAATTATTTTATATAAAATATCTTAACTTATACAACCTTCATATGATTCTGCATACTATAAATTGTAATTTTTCTTATAAAAATCAAATATTTCCAAAGAATATAAATTCATAAAGGTGGCCAAGATGCTTATCTCTATATATTTTTTTAAAAAAATATCACAATATCAATATTTTTACAGTTAATGCACAAAATTTACATTTTTTTCTGACATAAGAAATTCGAAAGTATAAGCAGTTGCACACCCGAATGAATTATAAATTAAATTTAAATATTTCTGAGGCAAATTTTTACAAGTCATTTTTACGTAATTAAAAATGTAGTTCGTAATTTTAAGAATTTTTGGTAGACTGAATAGGTGCAGATTTAAAATTATCAATTTTAATTTAAAAATGAAAAAAAAATCATTTAAGCTTAAGGCAATCATGTAAATAATTTTAATTTAAGAGATCCCTTTTGTCTATTCTAGTGATTTATAAAATAGATAAAAAGACAAGGCTAGAAAAAAATTGAGTCTGCTATTCGTTTATTTGCAATTATGTTCATTTTTTGGGGTAAATGTAAGTCTACTTTTTTAAAAAAATGTTAAAATTGCTTTTGTTTGTAAGAATTTCCTAGTTGCTTAAAAATCATTCAATTACGTACTTTATAAAAGATTATATGCTACATAAAATGTCATATATACAGAGTTATTTCTAATCTATCATGTCATTTTAATACAAGATGTTAATTTAGCTATGTTATGATTATTTTTGGGATGAATGATTGTTCTTTCCTTTTCATTTTAGAATGGCTGATTTATCAGGTTCACAAGAGGGAAAAAGTTCTTTGGATTACTACATCTGATGTGAGAATCGGTCCTATAGACACTTCAAGTGTAAACCAAACGCAAATAAATTGTTTTCAATGTTGCACTTATGAATGGGAATTTGTAAAGGTTTAGAAAAAAGAGATTGATTTAGATAATGATTAATCTTCTATGCAATTGAATAAAAATTAAATTACAAAAATTAATGGTTTTTAAAGCCTTCTCATTCTAATGGGTGATAAATTTACATTAATTTTATGTGGTCTTATATATCATTTTTAAAAGGATAATAAGCTTGACACGTATGGAAGAAAATATTTACTTCCAAAAGCTGATATTATTCAACAGATGCAATCCAGCAATAATTTCCTTTATATTAAATAAATTTTTATGCTAAAAATTACATAATAATGGATTTAAGCACGACAATATAATAAGGATTGACATTAGCTTGCTTAGATTAACTTACTCATTTATTACTGATATTTTGAAATGTACTTTCTAATATAATCATACAAGTTTATGAATAATTGAAAAACGAATTTATCATTAATTCGCAACATTTATTATCGAACGTCGAATAAATTTTCCGAAAAAAGTTGCCTTTTAATCTTTTGTTATAACATACATAAATTTTTCAATAATTTAATGATGTTATAATTAAATATCAAAAATTAAATTAGATACTTTACTAGGAAGATATAAAATATGCATGCTATTTACTGTGCAACATTATAATATGAATGGCAATACAAATTATTCATGAAATCCAAATTTGAATTTATAATTTTATTTTCGATTTAACTTCGGAAAAGTTGAATTTAAATAGAAAATTATTCAGTCCTTTAGTTGAGATAAAAAAAATATATAATATTACTATCATATTATTATTGTTACCATAAAAGTAATTTGAAAAAAAGAGACAAGTGGAGCAATTTAAAATATCGATAATTTTATTTATCATAGAAAACAAAATACTAAGCAAATTTGCAGTATAAAAATCTGTAACGAATAATACACTTAATAAAATTTACATTTAAATTTACCTCACTTTTTTTCTGCTTTAATTTTATGCTTAAAAATAAAAATATCATTGATTATTTATTTTTTGTGTAAAATATTATCATCCGTTTTTAATTTCTGACATTAACGCTGATTGGTTTTAGTATCATTTTCCAAATGTTAAGTTATTAAATCGATCAATATTGAAAAAAGTATCTTTATTAATATTTATGAGTTTTTATTTTTTATGCAAATCATAAGTTTTATTTAAGTTATGAAAAAAGCTTGTATTTTTAAACATTTTTCCTTTCAATATAAGATGAACATGAAAACATTTTACACTTTTAAAGATTTATATTTATTTTATTCATATATATATATATATATATATATATATATATATATATATATATATGTGTGTGTGTGTGTGTATGTATATATTATTTCACATTTTGGGATGCTGGGGGATATAAAAACTTGAGGGAAACATTTTTATATTATTTATTGTTTTTATAACAAATATAATGCCCATTAATTACAGAGCAAATATTTACTTGTGTTCCACATATCGCCAATTGAAAATAGGAACATGTTTTCATTTAGTTCATAATTATATATTCAATATATAAATGGAACTTTCCGTTTCAATAATTATGTATAAATAGATTGAATATCCAAAAAAAATTAAATTTTGAAGAAAGTTCATAATTATATATTCAATATATAAATGGAACTTTCCGTTTCAATAATTATGTATAAATAGATTGAATATCCAAAAAAAAATTAAATTTTGAAGAAAGTTTGCGAAATAAATTTCCTAAGGAAATTTTTATCCATCTTATTAATATTTACTCTCAGTGACATTTTTTCCCGTTAGAACACCATTTCAAGAAGATTAGACGTGTGAGGGACAAAAAGAATATCAAAAATTATACTCAATGCGAGACAGAGAACAAAGGGGAAAAAAGCATATTCAAGTTCCTCATAATAGGGTTGAAGTTTTTCAATGATTTCCGTGAATTTGCCGAAGTATCTAAGAATAATGAATACAAAACACAAGTAACAATGAAAACTTAAAGCGTTTAAACCAAAGTATTCTAATATAATATAAATAATTAAAATATTTACTTCGTAAGAAACCTGTTTTCTAGTACAAATGGGAAGACGTGATCATACAATGGCGTACTCGGTAATAGTAGGCTTTTTTTTTTTCATCCTGTGAAAACAAAAATAATATATACTCACCTATACACAAATGAAGATATAATGGAAAATATTCCATTTTTTTATTTTAGCTTCTTAGTAAGAACGTTTAAAGGGTACGCAATTCTTCAGTTTTACATTATGTATTTATATCAACGTTCAGATTTTATTTTTAGACACATGTTTCAAATGAAAATGGTTCACAGAGATCTCTATAAAAAGGAATTAGAATAAATATATATAAGGAGTAAAAAAATGCAAACGAAAATGAATTTACACAAGCCAAGATATCGCCAAAATCTCTTTAAAAATAAATGGACGAGCAACATTCCAACATTGCAAAAGTTATAAACTTAAAATGTCATTAATATATATATATATATATATATATATATATATATATATATATATATATATATATATATATATATATATATATATATATATATATATATATATATATATATATATATATATATATATATATATATATATATATATATATATATATATGCCGCCTTGACTGCGGATAGGGAGGTCTTGGAGTGGAATCCCGGTTCGGGTATGGATGTATCCTTGTATGAATGGGGTGTGAATGGTTGCCTACTCCATAAACGGGTACTTATGGCATGTGTGTGTGTGCTGAGGAAGTCAGTGCACATGTAAATATGGTTCAGTAGGAAAAAGTGGAGCAGCGCCGCCCATAATGTAACCTAGCTGGTATACAATAACAACACACAATATATATATATATATATATATATATATATATATATATATATATATATATATATATATATATATATATATATATATATATATAATAAAAATAATTCATTTTAACTGTTGATTAAATTATTAATATTACCTAAATTCCACTTAATAAAAAGATTTAAGCCCATTGAAATTTGCTTATGCACAAAAGCATATTTCTCCGGAATTCTGATGGCTGCTAGAATTCAGATTAATTTTTTCTGTAGTTTTGAATTTGTAGTAACAATTTTACTCATGGTTGGTATGACTCATAGTAGTATTTTACTCATAGGGATCGCAACGTTCTCCAAGTGCGATGACATCGCTTCGGGGTTATATATAATAGTATGAAACCGACCCACCCGAAGGTATGCGGTAATTTGATGACTAATCGTGGAAGCGATCCCACCAGTAGACACTTGTCCGGTCCGTGGCCAATACTCGAAGCCCGCCACACCTTTCAACTGCAACAATGGGGTATGGGTAGATGCCAAATCCGGACAGGGCCCAGTCACCCACCCAGGCATTGCCCGCAGCCCGGTGATCACCATCCTGCGGTTCACTAAGATCCGTCCAGACCAGAAGAAGGCCACTGGCCTTTATTAAATTAAACTACAAAAGAAAATAATAGACAGGACAATCCCTGTTTTAACAAAAAATTTAACAAAATAAATATGTAACAATATAACATATCCATTTGTAACAATATAACATATCCATTTGTAACAATATAACATATCCATTTGTAACAATATAACATATAAATATGTAACAAAGGAATAGTTTTATATAAATTTAGCTTATTCAGTATTTCTATTGCATCTTACAGAATTAAATGCATTCTTAATGTCTAGTGCTATTAAGCAGATATTATTTTGTTTGTTTTCTTGAATTCTTGAGATTATTTCATAGATTGCGTCTTCTGTTCCTTTATTTTTTGTAAAGCGGAATTGATTATTACTTATATTGTTATGACCGTCTATGTTATCTATAAGCCTATTTAGGAGAATTTTATCTAATATTTTTCCACGTGTGGGAGTAAGGAGATTGGTCTATATGATTCTTTGTTAGTTGGGTCTTTACATTCTTTTGGTGTCAGTACTACCTTTGACTTTTCCATATTTTGGGAAATATACGCTGCATAAAGCACTTGTTCATCATTTTTATGAACCAGGATTTGTCGGTTTGGAATAATTCATAATATACATCTGTTTTAATGTTGTTGTATCCAGGAGCTTTACCACTTTTTGTAGATTTATAAATGTCCTCTATTTCTATTTCGCTAATATCCAAGTCATTTTCCTCGTTATAGTTTTCTTATTCCCCATGAATGGCAAGTTAAACTTCATGATTTCTTTTATTGATTCATTGATGGGCTGTTATAGTGCCGTCATCTAATTTAATATTTTTAATTTCTGTATTTGTTTTCTGATTTTTGAGATTTTTATAGTGATTTCCGAATGCATTTTCACTTGTTATTTTATTGAAGGCCGCGTTTTTAACTAATAGTATGTTTTTCCTATATTTGGATGATATCTTTTTATATTCGATCCGATAACTATCTCTGATTTCTTGACTTGTCTCTTTTTGGTATATTCTTCGTAAAGCTTTCACTCTGCTTCTTTTCACTGTCAAATCCACGGTCACCAGCAGTAGCTTTTGATTTTACTCTTTTTATACTTTTTGCACGATTGGCAAACGTTTTCTATATTTCTTTCTATTTAGGATATCGGCATCTTCGTATTCTTCTATTATAGTTTTTTCACTAATTCTTTTAATTTAGCTCTTAATTTTATAATATTCAGTGTTTTCGTATTCCATCTTGTTGTATGTCTTTTAACAATTGTTGTATTTGTTATTTCCCACTGCATTACATTGTGGTCACTGGTGCTGAATCTGTCTCCGATTTTCCATTTTTTCTGAAATTAAATTATGTGTAAGCATCAAATCAATTCAACTAATATCTAATGTATTATTGAAGGTAAGTGGATTATTTGGGTCGTTTTCGATAATTATGGAGTATGTTGAAATGGATTCCAACAAAATTTGTCCTCTAGAGTCCGTATCCCTAGGGCTCCAGGCTGATGATTTCGCATTGAAATCTCCCAGTATAATCCAAGTTTCAGAATAGTGTTTAATTAATAATGGCTCTAATTCTTTTATGGTATCCTTCATGTCTTTAGAAGGGGGAGCATAAATTGAACAAAATATCATTTTATATTCTTTAAGTTTTAAAGTAATTATTACCTTTTCATCTTGTAATTCTATTATCAATTTTGGGATTCTTTTATCAACTATTATAGCTGCTTTAGCTGAGTCGGTTCCATGTATTGAATATCTTTTTGGTATATCCGTTACTTTATTGTTGTAAGTGTACGGATCGTTGACTGACGCTATATATATGTTCTTATTTAAGAGATCCTGTGTTAACATAATGTTTGCCGCATGACAATGATTCAGGATAATATGTAGATAATTTAGTTTATTATTAGATTTAAAATCCATAATCTATTTTAGTAATACATTTATTTATCTCTTTTTCGTGTACTTGGCAATTTCTATCTCTAACGTCATGGTTGGTGTTGTAATTTGTTTTGAATTTTTTGTTATGATCCAAGCAGTTACCGCAGCAAATGTCTTCTTGTACAGTTGTTCTGCGCGTGTTCCTTTCCGCATCTATGGCATCTTATAGTGTTTCTGCATACTTTTGCTATATGACCATACTTATTACAGTTAAAACATTGTGTGATTTTAAGGTACTCTTTAAACCTTACTGATGTCCAACCCAAAAATAACCTTTTCCTATCTTTAATTTTATTGTAATTTTTCCCATCGATTGAAATTATCCAATTATTTCCGTATTTACCTTTAAATTGGCTCACTGTTTACACAATTGGATATCTTTATCTAAATCATTTTGTGTCTTCAGTTTTTCGATAATATTATCAACTATTATTTCTCTATCCACCTCATACATAATTATTTTCGGTCTTTTGAGTTGTGGTTTTGCAATTCTTATAGGTTTGTTTTCCATACCTATTTTATGAAATCCTTCTAATAATTTGTCTTTATCTTCTCTAGTTTCTGTTTCTAATAGTAATCCTCCACTTCGTATATTTCTTGTTTTATTTATTGTGATACCCATTTTAGAAGGATCCAGATATTCCTTTACCATTTCCTTTGTTTCATTAGATGTTTTATTATCAACTTTTGGGTAAATTGCAATTATGTTTTCTTGTCATCGTCTTGACGAGTCTCTTACTTTACTTTTTAAGCTTCTCTTATCTTTTATACTATTTGTACCATCTCCTTGTGCAATTTCTGCATATGTCCCTGTTGTTTTTATTCGACTTTTAAAAAAGGCTTTTTCCTGCACCTGTAGCACAATAACTTTCATCGTGTCAGCAATCCCGCCTCTTAGTTTGTTCTGAGCTGGCATTGTAAGTTTGCAAGTCGTTATTGTCGCTTGAATTTCTTTTTCAAGTTCCAACACTTTCTCTAGTCCTCGTTGATATTTTCAGTTTGATTTTCTTTTATGTTTGACTCCATACTGGTAGACATATCTTACTTTATAACTTAATTAGCACACTTGATCAACTAAAAATAGTAATAAAATACAATTAAAAATAATTAATTCTAAGACACTCTCTGTCTTATTAATATATAAGTTAGGTGTGACAGCCTAATTAATACAGCCCCTCCGCCAGCGTATGCCACCAAACTTTGGTGTTTCCGGGGGCCAACAAGGAGGAGGTGCTGGTCGGAATGGAGTATACAGTGATCTACTATATATTAAGATAAAAGCTCTTATAGCTAAAGATAGCCCACGAAACTAAAGTTTGCGTTAGTATTTATTGCGATGATATTCTATCCCCAAATAGCCTCTGGAAACTTGTCTGGGGATAGTGCTAAATAATTTCTCTCTTACTCTGATCACTGTGGGGCGGCCCCCATCGGAGGGCAAAGTATTGGGATTCTTCTGATTAGTCCCTGTTTCAAAATCACGAAGACTCCATCAGGCCGCTTCTATTTAAAGGGTAAAATGCAAAGTAGGGAAGCTTACTAGTGCAACAAAAACAACAAATATTGAAAGAAATATTGAACGACTGGGCATTTAATTGCGCGGTTTTTTATGCTACCACATATGTCATAGAAAACTAACATATAATATATTCTTTCACAGTTTTGAAAAGGTTTCTTTGAATCCATTGTAATGAACATCTTTTACACGTTCCTAATAACTTTTTAATAAGAAATGCCTTGGGTTGCGGAATAAAATAGTTCGATTTCAGTATTCAATAACTTTATAAATAAAGAGGAATATGAAAAATTCCACGCCTTTTCGAAATACTAAATATAAAATAAAAAAAGCAAATAATATTTTATATTTGGTTTACCCATTGAAAAAGTTCAACATTGTTCAAGTTCAACTGCGACAAGTAATACAATTTTTTTAAAATAAGATTATTTGTTTAATTTTTATTCTGATATGCTTTTAAATATTTTAAAGTTATACAAAAAATCCAATACCAACAGAAAAATTCTTTTTTTCTGATTCTGAGCCTTTAATATTTTTTTCCATACAATATTTTCCTTAATATAGTAAGTAAGTAAAAGCTAAATCTATGCTATAAATGCCTGAACATATTGTACAATTTTGTATATAAGTAATCATACATATTTATGTTTTATTATCCTCGTACTTTTAAAATATGTTTAATGCTTAGTTAAAAAAAATTAAAATGTATTTATTTAGTTCCTTTATTTTTTCTATTTATGTATTTAGTTAGCAATATAAATTTAGCTTAAATAAAATATAAGCTTGATCTAAATATAACGAAGATAAATACATTTTAAACATCTTTAAAATGATGTATACATAGGTGTGTTTTCTTAATCATAAATCTTTACAAAGTCAATAGTAACTATCATTAAATATATTACTGAAATATCATTTATTTTAAATCACAGTCCTTACCCGAAAAGTATGACACATTTTCTACAGGAAGCCTTAGGTAGTCTGACCAGCATACTATAAACTAATGAGCTAAGCATAAGCAAGAATGTTAATTTTTAGAATATGGTCATGATATTGCAGAAAAGGAGTTCAAACAGCAGTACACTTAACTCTCGCAATTCAGTGGAAGGATGTGTTGCAAGCACATTACCAGGAATCAAACATAACAGGCGACGTGAGTGTAAGCAGACCCCGTGTGTGCACAGCTCAAAATTACAATAAAAGGAAACTGGTACTCAATTAAAGAATTTCCTTGGAAGAACAAAATATATCTTACATGAAATATGGCTAAAAGAAATAACCTGGACAACTTCACGTGAGACAGAATAGTCATCATCTGGAAGAAGAGCATAGTATGACTCATGTAGCTGAAGAATTCAGAATCGTCAAGAGTAGTTTCCTGCTCTTGAAAAGCTTTTCAAACCATAGATACAGCTAGTGAAAACGTTGTTGTGATTGGCGAAGAAAAGACTGCAGTAGATAACGGATACATCGTCCTACAAGCTAAAAAAATCACAAAAAAGAACAGAAAGTACCATTGATCAGAAAAAGTAAAGAGCAAAGAAGAGGTAAAGTATTAAGGCTAACTGTGTGTCCAGACGCTTTCATAAAGTTGTCTATTGATCCACTCTCCTGTGCCGTGTATTCCTTTTAAAAATAGCATTCGGTGCTACCATTTACAGTGGTATAGAGAGCACCAAAACGTGACATCTTATCAATTGAGTCCCCTACGAATAAGGATCCTTTCAGTGCCATAAGTAATTCTCAACGTCAATTGATTTAAAGCGAAGCTGGTGCATGCTTTCATCTCAGTAATGTCCTGTAAAGAGGCCATTACGGTGCTCCAGGTTTTTAATTTTAAAAGGCGAAAGAACGGACGCAACGTTTTCAGCAGAAATTTTGAATCCAAAAATTGAAATTATAATATAGCGATCCTTCCTCATGGGTGTTTCATCCGAAAAGTTGTTGGATGAGATTTCGTTTCCATGCAAGACAATGCAAGGCCACACAGAACTCATGCTGTGCAGCAGCCAGTGGGAATGGAAGATATATTTCGAATGGATTGGCCAGCATATGTTCCAGCTTGAAATCCAAGAAAACATGTGTGGAATGCGTTGGAAGACACCTTGAGGCAAGATTACATCCTCCTGGTGTACTTAACTACTGAAACAGATACTGATTGAAGAATGGGAAATCTCTTCCTGGATGTGGTAAGATGCTGCGAAACAACCATTGCAGTAAGGAAAGGAAAATCCATGCTAAAATAAATATCTGCTTTTTCTTCTTCCTCTTGGCCAATCCCACCAAACGATGTCATGAGTTCAATAAATTCTTGCCTTGTTTAAGTAAATATTGGTATGAATTGCATTTATTTATGCGCAACTATGCTCTCGGCATCGTTTAAACACAAAATACTGTCTCTCATGTCTAAATTTCCTGTCTCTTAGATGATTTTTCATGAAATTCTATTAAAAACAATCAATGCTTGAATTTTATTCATCAACATATCATAAAATTAAAAGAGATTGCATTTCATCAATAAATAATTATGACCTTATTTCTTGAAAGTTAGTTATAATATGTCCATTTTTTAAAGATAGCAATTAATTTCATCAAAATATATTTTAATAATATCCTTAATTATTATTTTGCATATAATAAGGACAAATAGTATTTGCTATATATGTAGATGCATATATAATCTATTTTGTTGATATTTAATGTAATTTAATTTATTAAATTTTTTAATTAATTTTTATTTATTTCACTGTATTACTTTTATTTAGTAAATAATTTTAGCTTTTAAAAATGAATTAGATATTATTATTATTACTAATTTTTGTAGTTTTTTAATTGGCTTTTCTTTCATTACGACTGCTTTTGCAAGCACATTTGATTCGAGAATTTTCAGAAAATTTACTTAAGTAGTAAAATAATTTTTCATTCATTGATTTGCTAAGTAATAAAAAAGAAAGTTTAGTTCAAATTAATGCAAAAGCAGAATGCATGTGGCTGGAGAAATTAAAAAAGGAATATTGAAGTCCAAAAAATCTTTTTGGTAGCGTGATGTATATATTCATATTTAAATACATGGTCTGAATAAAAAATATATCTTTATTCTTCTCCCTTAAAGAAATAATTGCTCTTGGAAGATTTGACATCATATTTCATAGTCATATGAACTCACATAATTCAATTTCAAACGATTGTGTCGGAAAATATTTTAATTTTAAATTTTCCTCTTCGAATATAAAAGTCGATTTTCTTTCTTAGCTTTTTTGAAGGGTTCAGATGATAAGAAATACTTTTTATAACATAGGCATTTTTTTTTTGCCAGTTTCGCAACACAACCGATAAAGTCATCAAAAAGACAGTTTTAATAATTTCAAAGAAAGTTCTAACATAATAACAAGGTAAGGCTTTATGTTAATGTGCATAAAAATATTTATATTGATTAGTCGTATGATAATTGGCACCTGGAGCTACTTTTTAAGAGTAATATGAGAAAATATTCATTTGGAAAAAAACATAAAAGTGTTCTTTCAGGGATAAGTAGAATAAACTCAATTTCAAACCAAAATTGGTTTACACAATAAAATCGTGTTTCAATTATGTATATAAATATTTTAATTGATTAATCACATTATATGTAACATAAGGAACTAAATTTTAAAATTAATATGGGAAATCATATTCATTTGAAAAAATAAAAAAGCTGTTCCTCTTGTGATAATAGAATAAAATCGGTCTCTATATTTTAAAACGATATTTGAGATATTTTTTACATTTTAAAATAGTATTTTTTTTATGAAAAATAATATTTTCACAATATTTAATTTTTTATACAATTATTTTACAATTAAAAAGGATTTTTCGAGAATCTTATTTAAGGATTCTTGTTATTAATAACATTAATGTACCTTAGTGGACACACAGCAATATGTGTTGTTTTCATTAAAATTTTGAAACTTTTATAAATGACGGATTGTAAAAATGTCAGATCAGAATAGGGTTGAATAGGGTTATTTAGTCAATAGTATCTTATTTAGAAATTTAAAAAATAATAATTTAAGGTCTCAACAGAATTAACAACAGTATCAAGCCTTCCTGGCTGTAGAAATTATCAAGTTCCATTCTTGAGTCTGTTAAGTACAGGTAGAAGGTACAGGGTGCCTGGCTTCATACTTCTTGAAAAGACTAGAATGTTTCTTCCTCTGCTAAATACAAATCTAATGAAATATAGAAATCGTTCTGGAAAAAATCTGTGCTGTGAATATGACTATGCTGTTAATGTGAATATATAAGGCAATTGGAGACTGTAAGTCAAATTGACTTATAAACTCAAATCGTCTTACAGAATTAGGTATTAAGTTATCAATATATATATATATATATATATATATATTATATATATATATATATATATCTATATATATATATTATATATATATATATATATATATATATATATATATATATATATATATATATCTATATATATATATTATATATATATATATATATATATAGATAGATAGATATAGATATTATTCACACACATTTCCAGTTACTGTTGTACATGATTTTGAATCTCATGATTTTGAATCATGATTTGAACTCGATTATCTCAATTGGAACTTGTATTTACAATTATATGGTATAGGATATTTACAATTAGTATCGGCATATTAAAATTTTTAAAAAATTGCAAAATATTTTTCTTTCCTCATATTTATTATTTCCTGACATTAAAAAACACAAAAACAACTATCAATAAATAATTTGTGTATGTGCTATGTTTTCAAATATCACAATAATATATGTGTTGTGGCTTATCCCTCCTTGATCACAGTAACAACATACCTGACCTATAAGCTCGAAAGCCTTCAAATACTGGAGAAAAACCTCAGAGCTCGAGAATAGCTGGCCTTTCATTAAACTGATGCAGGCCAAAATTGGGTCAGGAACAGCTTGAGAGGCATTGCATTTTGGACTCAAAGGATAAAATTGACATTGTACAGTTGTGTGTCCACTTCCCAATCTCAAGAGACTTGTCTAATAGCGTCTGTTGCCAACCTCAATCAGAACAGCAACAAGGTGATTTTACACATGCCATTCATGCACAAAGCCTCTCCTCCAACAAGAACATATATTTTGCCTGCCTGATTCGGGTGGTAATCTCTGAAAAAGTAAAGCAGCCACCATCAGCAGTATCCATACGTATGCCCTCTCGGATCAGACCATCAGCAATTTCATTACCGTACACATCCACATGCGATTTAACTCACAGAAAGGTGATCGTAACATTGGCAATTAAGTGATTCAAATGCTGGATGACAAAATCATATTTACAAACATTCATTTAAGAAATGCAACTGAACACTGTATATATATATATATATATATATATATATATATATATATTTCATCAGGATTTTCTCTTATTTACAATACTACAAAGGAAGAAAGTGATGACGCTCTTTGTAGCCCGAAAATAGATAAATAGATCTTCGTAATTTGGAAGCAGGCAAAAAAACCTCAGACCAGTCTTCATGCAACCAAAGGTATCATTTCATATGGAGGACACTGCTTTCATGACAAATTTTATATGTACCTGCATCAATGAGCAAATATGGTAGTTTTTCGGCTGGGTCGGAATTTGAATTCATCACCTAGAACGATCGGCCCTCAATCTCCTATGTATATATATATAGAATCTTATTTCCATTATCTTTCGCTAATACAGCAGGAATATATCATCTTTATAAAATATTTATCATCTTTTCAAAATATTTATTGGTGCTTTCATTTAGCAATTAAGAAAGATGGCTGCAATAGTCAATTAAAAAAATCTTTAAAAAAGTCAAAGAAATACAATAGCGACCGACTTTAGAGTTTTGGAATTTTTAAGTAATATTTGAGTTTATTAAAAACATTTTTGTTGACGGAAAAAATATTTAATATAGTTTTATTTGAAGTTAATTTATCAGTGATGCTAAAGCTTATATTAAAAACTATTGTTTATCATTTCTTCTTAGAGTACCCGCTTTAGTCTTTGAATCATATTTCTCAAAAAATAAAAGCTTTGTGCATCATTAAGGTCCTTTCTTTAGGTTTTCATTAAGCAACAATTTCATGTTATTTTATTTTCAGAGCATTTTCTTTCTAAAACAGGTAGAAATAATTTCTGGAAAAGTGTAAATAACAGTTTTGAGGCATTTGTGAAATTTGCAATTTTTTTTATCACTTTTATCAAGAAATATCTCTTTACTATGCAATTTTCAAGTAAAATGATGTAAATTTATTAAATATATATATATATATATATATATATATATATATATATATATATATATATATATATATATATATATATATATATATATTGCATTTTAGAAAATTTACACAAGAAATTAGCAGTAGTTTCGTGTTTTGATAAATGCCGAAGAGGGCTGAGTGGTAAGTGTTCCTGACTTCTGAGCTAAGGGTCCCCGGGTTTGAATCTCATTTCGGGCATGGATGTTACTTTCTCTCTGTGTTTCTCTGTCCTTTCTTCTGTGGTGATGTATGAATGTGGCCCATCCTATAAACGGATTTGTGGTGGTATGGCGCGAGTAACGCCACTTGCCTCCGTGACTTGACTCACAGGTGCCCGCTGAGTAACGACCCCAAAGAATAAGATGCATGATGGGCTGCGGCTGCGGTGTTCGAGGCAAATTCCTCAAAATCATTTATAGGACCATTATTCAACAGATCATCCTTTATGCAGCCTCATTCTCGGCATTCCTTTTAACAACATGAAAGATAAAACTACTTTACAGCCTGAAACACCTCTTCACTCCCCTCCCCGAATCACAAGGACATACTGGACTATGCCATCAATCAGCCTCACCATCCTCTCGAGCATTCCTCCACTTCACCTCCAGATTAAATATGAAGCTGGTTTGACAAAAAAGGAAATCACTGAAAATACCTTCTGGTCCCTGAAGGGTGCTTCTTGTTCACGACGGTGATGAGTGCACAAAGCCCGACAACCGAATGGTACAGCATAGTGTCCACTCTCATCTCTTATGTATGTATGTATTTGGGGTTGTCAAAAAAATGGGAAATCACTGAAAATACCTTCTGGCCCCTGGAGAGTTCTGCTTGCTCACGACGGTGATGAGTGGACTAAATCCGATAACAGAATGGTACAGTACGAGGTCCCATTTCATCAATTATGTATATATGTATCTGGGTTTGTCAAAAAATGGAAATCACTGAAAATATCTTCTGGTCCTTGAAGAGTGCTTCTTGCTCACGATGGTGATGAGTGGACTAAGCGCGATAACCGAATGGTACAGTACGGGGTCCACTTTCATCTCTTATGTATATATGTATCTGGGTTTGTCAAAAAATGGAAATCGCTGAAAATACCTTCTGGTCCTTGAAGAGTGCTTCTTGCTCACGACGGTGATGAGTGGATTAAATCCGATAACAGAATGGTACAGTACGAGGTCCACTTTCATCTCTTATGTATATATGTATCTGGGTTTGTCAAAAAATGGAAATCACTGAAAATACCTTCTGGTCCTTGAAGAGTGCTTCTTGCTCACGACGGTGATGAGTGGATTAAATCCGATAACAGAAAGGTACAGTACGAGGTCCACTTTCATCTCTTATGTATATATGTATCAGGGTTTGTCAAAAAATGGAAATCACTGAAAATACCTTCTGGTCCTTGAAGAGTGCTTCTTGCTCACGACGGTGATGAGTGGATTAAATCCGATAACAGAATGGTACAGTACGAGGTCCACTTTCATCTCTTATGTATATATGTATCTGGGTTTGTCAAAAAAGGGAAATCACTGAAAATACCTTCTGGTCTTTGAAGAGTACTTCTTGCTCACGACGGTGATGAGTGGACTAAGTGCGATAACCGAATGGTACAGTACGGGGTCCACTGTCATCTCTTATATATGTAATGTTCTGGCCTTGTGGTGGTAAAGGATTGGTCTCCCAAATGCCCACTGTTGTTAAAAAAATGTTTTTCCTAAATTTGAAAATAATATTTTATCGAAATATTTTTTCACAATGAAAAAATATTAAATGTATTTGCGGCAGTTCGTAATTAAATAAGATGACCAACCCCCTGATCTGTTACTAAACTAAATTATATGTAAAAATATAAAATATAATTATATATAAAATTAAATTTAATAACACTAAATTATGCTTATGACAGCTCTCAGTCTTTAAAAATGTCTAAAATTCTCTCATAGATAAAATGTTAATACATTATAAAGTCTATCCTATCAAAAGAGAATGGAAAAGAAATTTATAATAAGATAAATGTCGTCGCGAATATCTTTCCTCTTTTTTCATCACACAGATCTATACAAGTGCATGTGAAATTTGTTATATTATTTAAGAAAGAGGTTATAAAAGTAAATGAACATTTTTAATAACTATATATTCTTAATATTACAAAACATAAATAAGTAAATAACTTTTATAAGAAAATAAGTAGATGGCATATAAAAATATAAGTATGCTAATTACTATTCCATCAAAAAATCCTGTTTTCCTGTATGAAGAGTAACAAATGTCCTATGTAAACAAACCAACATTCTCAGAGTATTTTTCAGTATCTTATAAACAAAATATATATAACATTTGGAAGACAGAAAATTCTATAGTTTTTGTAAAGTTTTATACTCCAAAAAAGGACGCTTTAAAGATAATAAGGACAAATATAATGAGACGTGCCCACGTTAATATGTGACGTCCAAAATCCATCTGCTGTTGCGACGTGGATTTGAAGAAGAGGATGCCAGCTCAAGTATCCTGATCAAGCCTCAAGCCTCAAGCCTCATCACCTGATTGGGCCTCAAAATTATGAGGCATTATTCCAAATCCGTTAACTTAAAGGTATAGCCGGGGATCTCCTGCACCGCTATGAATGTATGAACGGGACAGGAAAGTCATCCTGTTCATTTACTTTCTGCAAAGGAGTGCAACTCTAATTGCTGAACATTTCTACACTACACTAATGAACACTCCGTGAACCTTTCAGAATAAGAGGTGCGGTATGCTCGTCCTCATACGGTGAATTCCACAAAAGAAAACTTTTAGAGAAATTTCACTGGGACTTCTATCTATTCTTGCACAAGAAGGAATTCCTGACCTGGTATCCCTTCATCACGGATGAAAACGTTCAGACAGCTGTGATATGTTGACTAAACTACCAAAGGGTAGACTTCAATGGTACTGGCGTACAAAAGCTAATACTATGATATAATAAGAGATATAATTCTAATATGAATCATGATGTTCTAGAAAATTAAAGCTGAAAATGAATAATGTTGTTTTAAAATTGGGAATCCTTCTTTTAAATTATGAATGAAGACAATGATTTCATATGAATTCATCTTAGTTTTCTTTTCCTTTTTTCCCATAGCAATATTACAGTAATTAAAATGCAGTGAAACTTCTTTCCTAATCAAAATACATAATAGTAACTAATTTGATCTATGTGGTGTGAAATGAATTGAAAGGAGGAAATTGTAGTATTGCAATACATAGTAAATCTTTGGGATTTTCTTCAAGAGGTAGTCAAGCAAGGAAAATACTAATCTTTTCTTATTAGAGCTTTTTATTGTAGCAGTTTTTTTTAAAGAAATAAAATAAAACAACTTCTCTTTTTTAGAGGTTTTTATTATTTATGATATGTAGATGTTAGAGACATTAATTTTTTATATGTTCAAAAGATCTAAACTGGAACTGTAAGAACGTATCAGAAATGATACATTTTTACTCCGATAAAACTTAATAAAACGCTAAGCATTTGATAATACTTGATGATAACGTAGGTACTTTCACTTTGTGTCATTCGGTTTAATTTGTTAATTAAGCATGGTTTAGATATATTTGTGATTACATACATACACACACACACACATACACACATACACACACACACACACACATACACACACACACACACAACACACACACTCACACACACACACACAAATATATATATATATATATATATATATATATATATATATATATATATATATATATAATACTTATAAAATTCATTCCACAATAAATAAATTCAAACTAATACATGAGGCATACTTCAAGGGTACTAAAAATGAAGTTAGATGGTAAAAGATTGTTTAATGTGCTTCGAGGTGATTTTGGTATGGTTTTCATATATTCAATGAATGAAGTGGATTGACATCTGTAATTATTTCTGATCATTCCGATTCACCTTACAATTTATAAGCAAGTGTTATTTCAAAAATGTATAGTCTACATTCATACTAAGTTTTTTAACAATGAAATAGCTGATTTGAATGTATTGAAATATCTTCAACCACACCATTTTGAGTTTGAAATAGCAAAGGAATTATTTATTCCTTTTTGTGTTTTTGTTTTTTATCATTTCAACATTAATTTCTGTAAATTGTAGCCAAAGGAGAGTATATTTGAATCTGAGTTGTAGACTGATTGTTACAAGGATAAGCTGACAAATGACATAAGACAGACAAACTTTAAAAATTTTGAACGTAAAATATTTATATTGTTTTTTGAAGATTCTAAAAATGCATCTCTTTTTTAAAGAAATATTTACGATTGATTTAAAAAAAATAGCCAGAAATAGTATTTTCTAGGAAAAAACATAATTTTAAACCAGATAGTTTGTAAGACATCAATATGGATTTTCCGTTTTTAATAAAAAAAAAACAAAGAATTTCACCTACAAACTTGAATAATTAAAATTTTGTCATCCAGTTCTCTATAGGTTTTCTCTTTTCTATATAATTTATATTCATGCTTTCAATATGGTTCTCACGAATATTGTCATATCTTACAAAAATATCACACTGATTAGCCTTTCATTTTATTTCATATTTGCAATAATAAAAAATAGGAGCTTTACAAAATGACTCAAATAGTTAACATAACATTTACATTTTACAATGTAATGAAAAACCAAAATGAGGCAATTATTTTCATAACTTTCTCATAATTCCTGAAATCGAATATATTTTTTTCCAATGGCAGATTTTAGACAGTTACAACTGCAACATAGTCTTTTAATCTATTGTTCCCTGATACCCAAGGAACCGGCCGGAAACAGCGACCTCTTAGCCACTGAGGCGTTGTCCCGGGTACACCACAGGGGGTGGGCCACCATCGCACCCTCACACATGCCATAGGCACCCGTTTATAGGGTAGGCATCATTCACACACACAAGGAAAGGACAAAGACAAGATAGAGAGAGAAAGTACACCCATGCGTGAACCTGGATTCGAACCTAGAACCTTCCTATCCGTAGTCAGGCACGCTGATCACTAGACAAGTTGGCCGGCTGAAATCGAATATATGTTTGCTTCAAATTTACTTTGATTGAATGTACAATCAATAAAATATTACATTTTCTTATTTTAAATACTTCTTTAAAATATATGTTTTGTGTAATTTGAGTATTAATTAAAAACAATTATTGCAAAATCACTCAAAAAATCATTTTCCTTGATTATTGAAGTCTCTTCTGTCAACCATTTAATACAGTTCAGATTTATTGAAGAATTCATATGAAGAAATTCTGACTTGGATAATTTCAATCATTTCAAAAGGAGACTAGCCGATCGCAAATTTTCCACTTTTCCTCGGTTATAGCTTTCATTCGAAAATGTGCATTGAGTTTTCAGAAATATTGTGATTTAATAAATAACGGTATCTTTAAAGCATATTTAATATTTCTAAGGTATTCTTGACAATTCTGTTTTGCACCATATATTATTGTGTCACGATAGATTTGGCAGAAATTAATCAAATAAAGAGTATCCGATATTTGAATATTACTTCCAGTTTCGAAGCTATCTAATATTGAAACCATTGACACTTTCCTTCTGAGTTCGAACGTATTTTCGATTGATAGTTTTCTACCAGTTTCCGATTGGGAAATGCAAAAGTACGTTCACAGCAGCGGGTAGAACCAATACCAATATAAAAGTTGACAAAAAGCAAATATCTTTTGCTTTTTAAAAGAGTTTGTCAAAAATTAGCTATCTTCCAAACGGTACATATTTCTTCCTACCTGTAACTTTAATAAATGCTAAAAAAATGCCACCATTTTTTAAGCATGAAGAGTTCCATATCATTGATTCAAATGATAGTGCTTGGTTGGTTAGTTGGGTTTTCTGGCGCAAGGTCCTAAAAAAGACAAACGTGCGTCAAAAGATATTGGAACATGGCATAGTAAAAGTTACTGCTAACTAGCCAGCAATAGAGTTAATTTTCTTTTCTCAAACACCGAACATAAAATTTTGATCTGGTAAACAGCATATGTTTATAGTTAGAGTCAAAGAATCATTTCCTTTTCATTCACAGAACCCACTAATCACAATAATGTAATCACAATCACAATATTTATACACAGAACAATCTGTGAATAAATAGAGAAAGGATATTTCGTACAGACATTAAAAGATACACTTAATGCTGTACATTTATGAGATTGTTATTGCATTTATGACTTCATGTATCGTCAATAAGTCCTGGAGAATCATTTTTAATACAATATTCTTTAGATATATTTCTTTTATTTATGGTAACATATTCAATACACAAACTGGAGAGTTGTGAAGAATTAAAGACATATTCCTAGTTGCCTCTTAAGTTTCTACAAAAAGTAGGAAGAAAAAAAAATTTTTTGGAAACATACTATTTTATTGTTTTTCAAAATGTTTGCCCTTAAAATTTATACACTTTTCTATCAGTTCAAACCAATTCTTGAAAGAGTTTTTCCACTCTGAAGTTAATATCTCAGAAACATGGTTTTGGAGAGCATCAGCAGCTTCTTGAGGTGATGAAAATCGCTGCCCACGCAATTTTTGTTTGGCATAAGGGAACAAGAAAAAGTCATTAGGCGACAAATCAGGAGAATATGGACAATGAAACATTAATTCGATATTTTAATAATTCAAATAATTAATTATTTGATGTGCTGTGTGGGAGCTGGCATTGTCGTGATGAAGAATGATGCGTAAGTTTTTGTTGTTTTTCCTGATTTCGTTGATGTCTTTTGGAAAACAAATTTCTGTAAACCATTTAGCGTTAACAGTATTTTGATCCCCTATAATGGTTGATTGATGTCTCTTAAAAGTCAAAGAAACAAGCAATCATTTTCTTGGAAGTGCTTCCTTAATGAACAATTTTCGTCGGATTCGGTTCATTTTGAAGCACTCAAACAGAGGATTGTTGTTTAGTTTCCGGCATATAGGAATACATCCAAGATTCGTCACCTGTAACGTTGTTGTAAAAAAATGAGAAAACATTTAAATTTAGATCAGTAAAATCAGTGTATACTGATTTTGCTGATCCCAATTTAAAATTTTTCATTATTTCTTTACAACAATTTACACAAATATTATTTTGAGCTTCTGTCAAATTGCGTGAAATTCATCTGGAACAAATCTTTTTAACCGTTAAATGTTCATGCAAAATCGAATGTATTGCAGTCTATGACATGCCAAGAGATGCTTCCATCTCACGATACGTGATATGCCGATCTTCTTCTATCATCTTGGTTGGTTGGTTTCTCATTCAACGGTCATTTTTTGCACACAAGGGCTAATTATACCGGGACCTACGGTTTAATGTGGATCCCGAACCACTACAAGCATCCATGCCCAAGTTGGGATTCCAACTCACGAAATGTTGAACCGAAGGCAAGAACAACATCTTGCGCACAGCGATGATGTTGTTTAGACTCCCTACCGATTTTGGTCGTCCTTCACGAGATTCAGCACTAACATACGCACGACCGCGACGAAATTCCGCAAACCAATTGTAAACAGTCTTTTCTGATGGTGCTTCTGTACCAAAAGTTACACGAAGCGATTCTATGCATTCTTGTCGAATGAGGCCTTTTTAAAAATCATGCAAAATCCTCCAACGGAAACCTTCACGAGTTATTTCTATTTATAGAACTTACTTGCTTCTTTAGAACACTCACTGTAAATAAACTACGCAGACGATTTCTATGATGATGCCATTGATACCAAGAGGGAAAAAATTGTAATCTTTACAACTTTTATAAAAACGAATTCCAGTAGTTCAGTAAGACTCTATTTTTCTTTTATAAAACATAAAAGGCAACCATCGTACAGTTAATTTCTTTTTAATTATATTTTGTTGTTAATTCTAAGACAGATAAATTCTTACTCGAAGAAGGAGAATTTTATGTAAAAAAATAGTTAACTCAATAAACCATTTTTTTTTCTTTTTTTTTGAAAAAGCTAGACAAATGTTTAGAAAATATCATCATTATTTGTAACAATATATTATAGAGTCTTCCTCTGAAACTAAAATTTTAACAATTATTAATAACTCTTATAAAATAGTTCACTCTATGAAACATATTTTCATAAATCCATTTAGGTTTCCATCTGTTTAACACAGAAAGTATCTACAAAATTCTTTTAAAGATTCTTAAAAAAAACATAGCCATTTTTGAGCTTATCATTCAGATTTATTTTAAATATAATAAATTTCTTCGTTCTTAATACATGAAATGCACTTTTGTAGGAATTTAAATTTACCATTTAGTAATTTATAAAACCCCTTAAGATTGTCCTTGTCAACCAAATGTTCCAATAAAATTATGCAGAATATGCTATGTGTTATTTTTAACCATGAATATAAATGAAATAGATTCTTGAAATGTTTCTTCCTCTTTTTTGTATTATAACAAATAAATTATTTTTATTCTTAATTTTTTAATGTTAACTTGCTATTCTCTCAACTAACTTAAGTAATATACATAAGAATTACTCTTACTTACGCTAAATGAAATTGAAGAAATAATTTAATGTTATTTATTTATATTTATATTTATATACACTCCTACAAACCAGAGATTAAAAGGAAGTTGGAAAACATAGTATTAATTTTTTTTTTTGAAAAAAGGAAATTAATTTGTTCTTTGGAAGGGATTTATATTTGCATTAGATTTTAAAATAGATCATTCCAATTATGTACATTTGTAAAAATGATTGTTGTGCATATTCTTTGAAATTTATTTCTATAAATAAAGCATAGAAATTCAAAAATTTAAAAAAACAGAGACAGCTTTTAAAAATGTGAAATCAAATTATTAAAATTGTTCTTTGTTTAAAATTTAATCTTGGTTTTTATTTGTTTAATAAAACATTTCTTTGAATTCGTTATATTTGATGACTAGATTATATAAACTTAGTTCGTATCCAGTGCACACACAAGTCATTTTTTCTAAAACGTTTTCTCTATTTATGTTTAATTTGCTTTCAATAGTTTTTATGACATTACTTAAGATATTAATGGATTAATATTTTATGCTTTTCAAACGATTATCCACCAAAATCTTTAAAATATTTTTTGTGCACTTTTTAAAATCAAATTTGGTGACAAAGAAATATAAATGCTTTTATTTATCATAGGCAACGATAGAAATATGTCTTTATTTTCTATTTTTGTGCATAAAAATATGTCTTGGCTTCACTATCCCTAAAAATTGGTGACATGTTTCACAAAAAAGTATAAAATATAACTAAAATGAATTAATTATTACTTGAAAGCAATTTAAAACATTGCTCTTAATATTTTCTTTAATTACGAAAAAAAAAAAACAGAAATCAGCTGATTAATGATGCCTTTAATGCTACTTCGGTTATTTTCTAAAAATGTAGCGCAGCTTTAGACAACAAAATTGCTAATGAGCTACTCCGAAGTTTTTTAATAGTTTACTTTGCACCTCCTTGAATTGAATTAACAACAAATTCCTAATATTATGAAAATTATTTTTAAAATTTTCGGGTGAACGGATGAAAAGAAAGTTTCAATTAAAAATGATTTTAGGATAAGAATGAATACATTTTTATTGAACTAAAATCTTTATACTTGTGTACTTTTTAATTACTGTATAAACATTAGCAATATCAGTTTACTTTCTATTGCATCATTAATTTACATATCAACAGCTCACATTTGGAAAAGCAAAAAAATTAGAAACGCGCACGCTGGCACTGGCACACACACATTTATAAATATATATATATATATATATATATATATATATATATATATATATATATATATATATATATATATATATATATATATATATATATATATATATATATATATATATATATATATATATATATATATATATATATATATATATATATATATATATATATATATATATATATATATATATATATATATATATATATATATATATATATATATATATATATATATATATATATATATATATATATATATATATATATATATATATATATATATATATATATATATATATATATATATATATATATATATATATATATATATATATATATATATATATATATATATATATATATATATATATATATATATATATATATATATATATATATATATATATTTTCAATAGGCAATGAATATAATATGTATGTATTCTATATGGAACGAAAAAATGCTATTTAAGCAAAGTATGAATCAAAACATCCTAATGCGGTTATTGTGAAAATGATGTATACTTTTCTTAAAAATAAAAATGTTATTCTATAATAAGTGCGCTCAAAAAATTATTTGAAATACGTAAAAGAAAAATGAAAGTTGTATATTACTTAATTTAGGCCTTTCTTACTGAAAACAAAACAGAATTTTCAAATATAAAATAAAAAATTAACACATTTGTAGCAACATGGCTGGCTTGAATGGTATTATGAGTAACATTTCATTACATTTTTCATGGAAAGACAGTTCATAGTTTGAAACTTTGTTTTACTCATATATTTAACAAATCCTTGACCACTGGCATTGAACTGACCAAATGACAAGAGAGGAATTTGTGGGCAGGAATTTCATGAATTCTAAGGAAGATTTTAGAGCATAAAGTGAATTGCGTGCTCGTATACACTTGTTTCAAAATTCCATCAGCAGTTCGAAGTCCATAGAAACTATACTCTGCCATACTTATTACAGCGGTCAATATACTGCACGAATAACCTCGCCCCTTGTCGATTTCAAGAATAGCTTCCAAAGTCAGAAATTGTTATCCGAATTCAATCTCATTTTTGGCTTGTATTTCGAGATTGATGTTAGGGCTAATTTTATTTTTGATATCATTTTCAATTTTAAAATAAATATCAATTTCATCTCTTTTACAAGCATGGTCACAGTAGGTACGAAATTTTTGACGACACAATTTGCATACAAGTATATCACTTGTTTATTTTGAACGCTCGCAACACAAGTATCAGAAACGAAAATTTCTTCGGTAAGATGCCTTCATCATGTTGGTTAAGTACATTATAGACTATAATATTATGCATGTTTTTGAAAGGGACTCATTTTTTGCATTTGCAACACCATTTTCCATTGTTTGGACTCTTTCTATATTTTTTCTAGTTACTCTTCTATATTTATGTCTTTTAAAACATCTTTGTGAAGAAAAAACGTTCTAAGTGCTATTTTAGATTTACAGAAAAAAAGAGCTTTGATGGTGTTTTGATCCTGAAAAGATAAACTCTATTTCTCATAAGTTGTATGAAATGGAATTTCTTCTCTATACACTAATTTTACTTCATAGATTAGTGTCTAGTTTATGTCTATTGTCAAATCGTTGTTTCTTATTAATAAATTATGAACCCTTCTTTAATAATAAAGCTAACTTATTTATTTTCATGCCGCATAGCAACAAACAATTTTTTGGTGAACAAATTTGAGTAAAATTGCGTATTTTGATACACCCGTTCAAATCGCAAAGTATAACTGGCAAATTCTGAGCTTGAGAAGCGTGAACATATATATATATATATATATATATATATATGTGTGTGTGTGTGTGTGTGTGTGTGTGTGTGTGTGTGTGTGTGTGTGTGTGTGTGTGTGTATTTATAACAAGGATTGATATATATTCCTTTTAAAGTAATAAATTTTTTTATTTAACATCTGAGCTTTAGAAGCATGAACATATATATATATATACATATGTGTGTGTGTATTCATGTATTTATAACAAGGATTGATATATATTCCTTTTAAATTAATAAATTTTTACATACAAATAAAGTTTTTATATTATATTAAGTTATTAAGTATTTTATATGTAAGAAATAGATTTTATATAAATGAATAAAGTACAAATTAATATTTTTGTCATTCATTTAAAAAGGTGAAACACACTTTCTATGCAACATTTGACAGATTATTTTTCATAAAATTTTTAATAAAAATCAGTCTCATGACAGATTATTTTTCATAAATAATCATAATTTGTGGACATAAAATAGCAAACATTTTTAATATTTAATAAGTATTATTCCATTATACGTCGGCACAAGTCTCGCCATGTCAACATTTTTTGGTGACTAATTACTGGAAACAGAAGAAATAGAATCTTTTGGTTGAGAAAAATACTTTGAATGTATGAATAATTTTTACTGCTTAAAATATATGTTAGAGGTAAAAAATAAAATTAATTATAAAAGTTGTAATTTATTACACTTCCTCTCATTTGGTAATACCATTTAGGTAACACTATCACTTATGGGAGAGGAGTGGAAAAGTAGCTTTTAATTTCATAAAAGATCATCAAAGATTGTGATATGATAACAATAAAGTTTATACATTGGGAAATTCTTATTCACATCCTCTACAAAACATTTATTTAATGTAAAATTTTAATAAGGGCATTATATAAACTTACAAATTTATAGTTTAGATGTAATATTAGGATATATGTGCAGTTATGTATATCATATTATTAAATCTAGTCAATTTTTAATTATTAATTATTGTATTTTGTAATCAATATCTGTTTACTGTTGCTTATCGTTATAATTTACGAAAAAGAAATTCTGTAAGTTAATAAAAATAATAATAAGTTTTATAAAATTAAGTAAAAATTTTATTTCTTTTATTTGTAAACTGGATAATTAAAATTAAAATAGTGGATTATTGTTAAATTTTTCGATTTTCTATTACTTTCATAATTTTTTTTCTATAAAATTTTCAAATTACAGTAATAAGTTAATTCTAATCCTTATTAACAAACAGCTTGAAAAATAAAATTAATGTTTTATTCAAAGATTTTGATTAACTAATGTTTTCAATAAAATTAAACTTCAAGAATTAAAAAAGAATTTCTGTGGATACTAAGATATTAATTAAGGGAAAACATTGATGAAAAAATGTAATTCAACATTCACGTTAACAAAAACTCTCAAAATCTTAAGTGTTTATTTAAAATAATTCCTTATTAATATATATTAACTTAAATCGGTAGCTTAATAGACATTGGCAGAATCAAGATAAATAATAACAAGATTGAAAGAAGATTTGAAAATAAAAAAATTATGTCAATAATTTTAAATTAAGCAAGCAAATAATTTGACTTTAAAAAATATTTATAAAAAAACTTTTTTGGAAGTATTTGTGCATAATTTATTTCCAATTCAATTCCTTTCTTAAGAACTCTAATAAGGTTTTTACACTGAACACATATGGAACTAAATATATTTTACTAGATTCCACTGGATTTAAAATGTAGGCAGTGTAAATTAGGGCTTTTTGAAATATTCTGATTATGAGGGATTAAATAGATAAACAGATTACAGTGATAGATATGTTAAGATTAAAAATACGATATCAATGAATTTTAGAATAGAATTAAAGAAAAATTCTTTTTTGCAGATGTTCCTTTAAAATATTTGCTTTTCCAAGTAAACTTTAGGGAATATGCACAAATTAAATGCAATATTTATTTCTGTTATCAAGAGTTTTTTTTTTAGAATTCCAGAACAAACAAAGCAATTTTTCTTTCTTTTTTAAATCAATTTTGGTATTACACAAATTTCATTCAATTTTACTTTAATATTCTAAATTTATATAACGCTATGTATACATGCTAAGTATATACCAATAATATATATATATATATATATACATATATATATATACATGAGAGGGTCTTATGTTTTGTAAAAAAAGAAAATAAAAAATGAAGATTTAATAAGAAAATAAGAAATGTGGAAATTTAGTATTCAGAAAATATAAAATGCAATTTTGAAATCTATACATAAATTATTCCTTTTCATTTTAAATAATTAGTGCCCACTTTTTATGAAAAGGGTAATTACAACATAGCTGCATCAATGAAAATGTTTAAATTGAATAAATAATTATTTTTTTAATATGCAACAGAATTATTTTGAAATTTCTTTTTCAAAAATTAAATAAAAATTTACTATAGTGAAAAACATTAAGTAAATAAAGTGTAATTTGTTCAAATTAAAGAAGATAAAAGAAATTCTTGTGCTTAAAGTACAACTTGTTTCTATCCCATGCTGTGGAAATTTTACGTAACATAAATAAATTAGAACATGAATGAAGCCTTGTTAGCTTTTTCTTTTTTGCATACATTTTACAACGGAGAATAACAACAGCTGACGCAAAATTGCGAGGAGCATTTATTATTTTCTTTTTTGTTGACGTAAAAATGATTATCATAAGTAGTTACGTCAGTTTTTTTTAATTATCATCAAGCGGTAATCATTTTAATATTTATATTTTTAAAACGTTGCCAATTTTTGTAGATGATGAAACGAAAGCCACAATTTTCCTTAAAAAGTATGAAACCAAATTAGTATCTGTATGAAAAACTTTTAAATAATTTTAAGTGTGCCAAATTAAAAAAATATATTAATTAACATTTTTCAATTTATTAAAAGGAATTAATTATTATGTGTTAATGACAACAAAAATGAATTATTATAAGAAGAGATAGAGTATATGTGAAAATCGTATAAAGGGGAAAAATGTAAATTTTAAAAACATGTTTATAGCCAAGTAATTAGTAAATAATATTCAATAAAATATTCTGAAATTAAGATTAAATTTAAAGAAATTGAAAAAGCAAGAGTTTTTATTTTGAAATTTAACTAAAAGAGCAGAATATATGAAATAGTTTAAAATAACACTTATCTAACATTTGCTTAGCGAAAATTTTAAAAAATTATGTGTTTTAGATTTTTGCAGGAAAATAAAAAAACTTAAAGAGAAAATTATGTATTTAAACTTTGGCAAGCAATTTGTTTTTGATTATGGAAAAGGAAGGCTAAAGGAAATCTGTTTTTGCATATTTTCACTTAAAACAATCCTCTTTAGAAAGGAGCACATTTGGCTTTCTTTTGAAAGTGTCAGACATCTGTTTTGCAAAGCATTGATACTTCTGAATCATACATAATTGATTAAAATTACTGCAGAATCAAGAAAGCATTTAAGAATGACATCAAGGTTTTTCTAAGTTCTCAATAGATGGTAATGAATGTCTTTGGCAATAATGGCAATGGAAGCCATGAATATGTATCTTTAAACATGAAAAACTATTATTCAAGTAATTAGGTAATTATGCTTAAAAACTCTTGAAATTCTGACGTTACTTTCTTAATAGATATACACTCTTAAAACTTTTATTCTATTTCAATATCAACTAAATTTGTAAAAATGTGAGTAAGAACACTTACGAAAGTTGAGTTCTTTCCATACATAAAAAAATTATGCTATTCACGTTAAACAAGAGAAAATTTAACATTGTCATGTAAAAGAAACAGATTTAGGTTAATACTATGCATGATCCAAGCCATAATTTTCTGGAAAAAGTCAAGAATCTAGAGGGCACTGAATGATTTGTGCAACACGTGACAATATTCTTTAATTATAAAGTTACTTAATATTGAAAATGAAACAACTTTTATTCTAGTTTCAACGCATTTCAGAGTTGCTAGATGTTAAAAAAATCGAAAACATGCTTTCTTCATTGGCACAAAAATACTTTTTCAATAGTTAATAAAAAAAGTAACTCGGTGTAATATACCTTACAATAAATTATCAAATCGTGTACAAAAAGTAAAATAAAAGGTATTTACAAGGTGCTCAATCTCAAGTTTTATCAAGGACCACGTACTAGATTCTGAGAATTTAAGCTTTAAATATTCTTAATAAATCTTTAATTATTGAGAGATAATGAAAGCCCCGTTTGATCTTCGAGCGATAATATGTATTCTTCCGCAGTCAAAGAAGAACTTAAATAGCTCTGAACTGAAAATGTGCATAAACAAAAGTATGTGAATGTGAAAATTTAAAAGTAAATTAACAACAGATCATCATCTACAGTCTTTAATTGCAAAATTAATTCAACGAAACCTCTATCGGAAAATAAATATTTTTATACAATGTTAAAAGCAAGAGCCCGTCTATTGGAGTCATAAGTTATATATAAGCAAACTTGGGTTAAATTATATAATTATTACCAAATTTATCACCAAATAGGCGGTAAATTTGGCACTAAACGTGGAAATAATTTAAATTTTTTTTGTGAATCGTTCACGACAATCAATTATTAGTATACCAGAAAAAAAAAACTTTAAAAACAATATATTCTTAAATAGGTGTACACTAGAGCTGGGGTAAAAAAGATAACCGTGCGCTACCATACCTATTTTTTATCACCAGCTGTAGCGTATACTTTGTACTTGAAATCAATGGAATTCCAGATGAATATGGCATAGCTTCATTGACAACTTTGCAGGAAATTCAAGAGAAGGCTGATTACGATTTAAATATTAATAACATAATGACGTAAAATAAAAAACAGTTGCAATCTATAATTTTAATTAGTCCGAAACCAGTATCTTGATATAAGTTTTATTCCATTCGTTGGCACTCTTTGACACAGTATAAAAAACTCGGCATCCGCACATGTAAAAATTTTTATACCAAAAATAGAAAATTAAGTATGACAAAGCGCGACTGGATCTATTCCCAATGGGTAACATAAAATCATAATAAATTTCTAAAGTATTCTTTCAAAACTTCATATATAAATAAATAACTTAAATTTTCAAATGCAATTAGGAGAGATCTTATATTCATTTTAAACAAAGTCTCATGAATAACAACAAATTTCACCTGTAAGGATTGCATCATTTAGATTCATATCTTATCTGTAACAGTTCGAATTTCATTGAATATTTCAAAGTAATTTATTGAGAATATAAAGAAAACATGTATAACGAGTTTTACATCCTTTTCCAGTGAACCCAAGGAGCCATGATAGCGCTCCTTTATTACTAATTAAACTCGCGTATAATTTTATTTCTGACTAAGTTATTATAAACCTTATTAGAGTGTTATTTACTTTATATAGTTTATTTTACTTGCTATTACATGAGTTACTTTTTAAATTATTTAAAATGACGTCAAAATTGAAATCAAAACATATATGACGACGAAAAATCATTACTTTGGGATCGAAAATACAGTCAATATTTATAACGTACATGAAAATATATAGCACGCACTGAATACTGGATAACACATAAATAAATTTCTATTGAAGAATTATATGTATGTCTAGGGTATTTGCTCACAGATAAAATATAAATTTTTTATTTAATCTTCAAGTTCAATAAAATATGCGTTAACGTTACCTTACTAAGCTTAGTGTATATATATATATACTATTTTAAATGCTATTAGAATTTATGAGAGAAATTAACTTGGTTTCATACAGAATTTCTAAAGCAAAAATGCAAAAATATATTTCCTGAAAAAAATTCTTAATAAATTTCAACCCCCGCTTATTATGTATTTGCAAAAATAAAAGTGGAAAACTATAAAAAAAATGGATTTCCTTAGTCTGCAACTAAATGTCATTAATTTTAGTTCTTGTTTTTCCTTCAGTTGGAGGATTATTTAAAGTCATTAGATTGGAGGCTTAATATAAAGAAAAATAAAAAGGAAAGATTGGATAAACTCTCAGTGAACAGAAAGGGTAAAGAATTATGGTTGAGTATTTATTTCTTCCTTTATTGCTTCTGTAGCTTAAAATTTTTTTTTCCGAACGAGAAATAAAACAAGAATAATTACGATTGGTATTTCTTAAAACTTTACTTCCCTAGAGAGAGAGAGAGAGAGAGAGAAATAATATTAGCTAAAAAAATAATAATAAAACTGCCTTTACAAACTTCAATACATATCTTTTATTTTTATAGCCATTAAATATATTTTTTAATGCGAAAGTTATAATTTCGGTTTATTTTCTCATTTTCTATTTCAAATTAATAGAAAATTTAAAAAATGCTGTTCACATTTTTCGATATTCTATCTCTTTTAGTAGTGATGGATATATGAGTATTGAAAATTTCAATGGATTTTTGAATATCAATGGTCTTCAATCATTATACAATGCAACTATGACTACACATTATGTCAGATATTAAAAAAATATTTATTAGAATAGAATAAAAAATTTAAGATTTAAATTTTTAATGATTCTTATTTTAAGTTGAAATTTTAATTTCCTGTAATAATTACCGATATTAATAATTTATAAAATAAGTAAAATTCGAATATATTCCTGATGGATTTATTCTAAATGTATAGTATTGTACTATTTTAATTATATATTACAGCTAAACTGATCAAAATGAAATTCAGTTTTAAAAATTTAGTACATTTTCGTAAATTAATTTATTTTTTGTTCAAATATTCTATATTATGTAAAGAATTATCAAAAAAAAATTATTTTGCTTAAAAAAATGTGTAGAGCTTAGTTGAAAAATCTTTGATAAATACTTAATTAAAGTATTAACAGTGCTATTATTGTAATATTATTTGTATAGACTGATTATTTACATAAATAAATATCTGAATAAAGAAAGGCCTGTTCTGTGCATAAAATACTTGTAGTATTTCAGCTGAGAAAAAATGTAGTAATCAGAAATTCTGCTACTCTAAAAAGACATATTCAAAGAAAAAAACGAGATAAAGGAAAAAGAAAGAAAGAAAACTATATAATCTGTAACAGTTTATCAGCAACCGTTTCTAATATTCTTTTTGTAAACTAACTTTTACATTTTACATAACTAACTTTTACATTAAACTTTAACATTAAAGCTCAAAAATAGAAATTTTATTCACTTTTCTTTGCTCTTTAACATAATGATTTTTTCCTCCTTAAGCATTTTTAGAGCAGCTGACACTTCCCGGAGAAGCATCTAAGCAAATGGTATAAAAAATGCATAATTAAAAAAAAACAAATTGACTAATCGTACGATAGATTCTTGAGAACAAATTGTCAAAGTAAAAAGAAAATGTGTCATTTTGCAGTAGCTTGTAGAATAGTTAACTGTCCTACATTCTTTTTTATACCACCTATCATGTGTAGCAGCTTCATGATTACGTTTTCTCATACACACACGTTGAAGTACAAATGATGTTTAACATTTGGAACAGAACTTTCTCTGCCTGTTCTTTTTAGGCTTAACATCTATGTAATTGTAAGATTCACCTCTTACCGCCTAAGATTTGAGTATGCATCCGAGAATCAAAAGTTTTCCAAATATAAGACGTCTCTTGAAAACCAGACTCGCTTCGAAACTATAATTCTTAAAATTCATAGCATGTTCATCAGCAATAAATAAAACAAGTAACTGTTCCTTACATTTGCTTCTCTTCTGACTCAGATTTAAATGGATGTTTACGCAGTGGCAACTGAAGATTTCTATTGAATTATTTTCTTCAATTTTAAATTCGATAGCTGTTTATATTAATCTAGTTACAAATCTAATTAAGAATCATAAAACTGAAATAATGGTATTAAAATATACTGAAATAATGGTGGATAATGGTGTAATGAAATAATGGTGGATAATGAAATAATACTGAAATAATGGTAGATAATATAATAATAACTCTATTCGCGTTTATCTGTAATAAAGTATTATATGTTCAGTAAAATTCTTGAATTTAAATTGTTTATATTGTAAAGCAGAACTGACTCAAAACTCTGTATTATATTGTTCTGAAACAATAAAATCGAAAGAAAACGATTGATTTTGTTGCTGCTTAAAATTATAATAAGCAGTTCATATTGCATATTTAAATTAAAAACTGATCATATTTGATTATTTTCACTGAAAGAATATAGTTAGAATTTCTGTGCATAAAAAGAGTCAATGATCTGTCTAGACAAATGTATGGAAGTCGAAGTAACGGCTCCATGAATGTTGGTTTTGATAATAATAAGTAAATCAGTTATTTATTTTATTTCTCTATTTTTAAAAGACAGTTATTGTATTCTAGGAAAAATTTATACGTTTTACATTTATGTTTAATTTTTTTTTTTTTTTTTTTTTTTTTTTTTTTTTTGAAAACGAAAGCAAATCAAAATATAAGAATAATATCTCTGTGTTAAGTAGTGATCTTATTTTGTTTTTACTCTTGATATCTTAAGATTTTTTATTTTAATACTTAATATAATTTTATATTTTATGACATTGCTAAAATAAGATATTAGAAATAAATGTTTCGTATTAATTTGTTTATCTTGAATATTTTCTATGAGTATATTATAATTTAAAATTTTTTACAAGATATGGTTTTATTACATAAAACATAAAGAACATTAAATGTTTTTACATTGAAAATAATTTACTTTAAAAAAGGATTCATTCAACTATGATATAAACTAATTGTTAAGTGAAATTCAGAAACTGATTTTTGAATATGTTTAAAAATTTGTAAAACACAATAATATTATTATTATTCTCAGGAATAATTTTCTTTTCACTCTTAAGAAGTATTCATGCATTATTATATAATTATTATGCAAATAATTTATTAATTCAATCGTAATTGAAGTTGTTAGAAGAAACTGCTCATTATTCACATTAATTTTTTCTTTCTTTTTAAAGAAATAATATTAGGTGTTATCGCTTTTTTTAATTTGTAATTTAATTTGATTTATAATTTCAACATATCTTTACTATTTTTCTGCATTGTTTATAGTCTTAGAACATGATAAATATGAAAAAATGTTTTCAAATTATATTATTTGTGAAAATTAATTGAAAAAACATGTGTCTGATGACTTTAATAATTAGTATTTAATTAATAGTGCTAAAGAATTGCTTAACAAAATGTGTTTAATTGACTAAATTAATTTAAATAATAAGTTATAAAAAAGAACTTTGAGATCAAGAATGGCCTTCATTTACCGTGCCCGAAAAGAAGATTCAAGGAAGTTAGCTGACGAGCTTGGTTTGGTTGTGGGAGATAATTTAAAAATAGTCCAATTAACACATATCTCATTAGGAAAACACCTAATTATGATGAAAATATGGTCAAAAGTATGCTTCAAGTAATTACTGAAGAGCAAATTGAGAAAGAAACCGCAGCTTTAAGAGAATTTGAAATAGCTGATAAGAATAAAAAATTTGAGAAACAACAAAAATATTAACTGGAGAAACTCCAACTTGAACTTGAATCTCAGCGTTTGGCAAGCATAGATTCTCTATCGTCAACTGGTGCCTCGGCAGCACACTAGAAGCTGGATTTTAGTAATTTCAGCACTCTTAAGACAAATTTCGATCAGAAAAAAGAATAAGGTACATTCTTCACAGTTTTCAGATGACAAGTTAAATTTATAAGATTACCTGTATCTCCATGAATCCCTTAATTTCTTGGCACCCTGCCATCTGACATTTCAGCTCACATCGTTTGAGAACCTGAAGAAACACAAGAATATGCGAAAGTAAAGGAACTACTTCTGAAAAGATTTAAATTGTCTGGAGGTCGATTCAGACATTTCTCAACACAAAAAGACCCAGAGAAAACATGGAGAAACTTCTTTGATTGGTCTAGCTATTTTGAAGACTGGCTTGAAGAACTTAAGTTTCGGTATTTTGAAATGTTAAAATAACTTATCACTGCAGAACAACTGAAGAAGAAAGTCCTCCCTGATGTTAAAGAACATGTTATCGATATTTAGTCTAAACTTATTTCTTTGGTTGATCTTGTTGAAAAATTAGATGCTTACGAAAGTGTTCGGTGTGGTGTAAAGAACTCTCTCCTTCCAATACATCAAAAGAAGCAGTTTTAAACACTTAACTCAAGAAATAAAACCTCGACATGAAAGAAATGAGAATGTTAAGAAAGAGACAAGCGAAGTTTTGTGTTATGGATGTTGCAGTCCAGGAGTCCTTAGACCTATATGTCCTACCTGTAAAGGAAAGATAAAAAAATTTCTGGTGATTTTAGCTGTGTTATTCATCAATCGGCTTCTAGTGCAGTCGCACAGACGGCAACGGAGTATCAATGGAGTCATGGGTACGGCTTGCGCAGAAACTACTGCAACTCACTCAATCGCAGACGAAACACTTTACCACATTTTGAAGAAACAAGGTGCAGTTCTTGCCACCAGTACTCTACTAATGTGTTTAGTAGAGTACTGGTGTACTAACTAATGTTGGTAGTAAAGTAAAAAGAGAAATTCAGACAACAAAGGTAAAAATTTGTCTTGGAGGCTGTACCTTGCCTTTGAAACTTGTTGCCATCCTTGAGGCAAAAGAAAACAACGCACTGTTGAGAATAGACTTTCTAAACTCGGCTGGAATTGTACTAAATTTAAAACGGAAAACGTGGTTCTTCCATAATCAGCTCAAGCAGCACTTTTCTTTTGAAGAGTCGATACCATCTCTTTGTGGGTCGTTACAAACAAATTCTTCCCAAACGGTTGACCCGATAACCGCGAATAAAAAATGTAATACTATTGATGATGAAGCATCCCATTTGACTCCCGCCCAGGAAAAGAAATTATAGAATCATCCTCATCATTTGCGTGAAAATGAAGATATTCCTCTGACTACTGAACAGAAAATTAAATTAAAGAAACTCTTTTCACAATTTGAAACTATCTTCAGTTCAGGGGGAGAAGAAACTCCATTTATTGAACATTACATTGATACGCAGAACCAACCATCAGTTTCTGTTCCTCCGTATCAAGTGTCTCCAGCAAGGAAAGAAATCATGCTAAAGGAAATTGATAGACTCTCAAATGAAAGAATTATTGAGTCCATCGAATCTTTGTACGCAGCGCCTATTGTGCTCACCCCGAAGCCATATAGTGATAATAGATTGTGTTAATTACAGAAAATTGAATGCCATCACGAAGACAGACTCTTGCCCTGTTCTACGCATAGATGATTTACTTCAAGGAGCTAAGCAAACTCATTTTATGTCGACCATTGGCCTTAAAGTTGGTTATCACCAAGTAAATATGGCTGCTGTGGATAGAGACAAAACTGCATTTATTTGTTCTTTCGGTACATATCGTTTCATCGAATGCCATTTGAATTGAAAAATGCCCAGCTACCTTTCAATGTCTGATAGACAAATTCTGAAGTGGTCTTGGCGACATTTTTCTTCATTCCAACCTTGATCATATTATAGTACTATCATAGTCATTTCAGGAACATTTAGAAAATTCAAGATACATATTCCAACGACTTGAGTTATTCAAATTGACAGCTAACCTAGAAAAATTCCATTTTGCATGTTCAAAGATTAAATATCTTGGATATAATATTACCATAGACGGTCTACAAGTCGATTCTGCCAAAACTGCTGCTATCTTGGACATGCCTGAACCCAAAACTGTTAAGCTGGTTCAGCCCTTTCTGCAAACTTGTTCTTGTAGAAGAGGTTCATTCCAAACTTTTCTGATTTAGCCACATCTCTCAGTAATCTAACCAAGAAATCCTCTTCTTGGTGCTGCAAAGAACAAGATTCGCAGAAAAAGCTTTATTCCAAAAGTTAAAGACATTACTTACTTCATCACCGGTTCTTAAGCAATGTGACTCGTGTAAACCGTACATCTTGCGCACTGATTCTTGTGGGTATGCCTTAGGTGCTGTTCTCCTCCAAGGAAAAGCCCTTGAAGATCAACATTCCATTGAATATGCAAGCCGACTACTAACCAATGGTCAGTGAAACTACACAACTAGAGAGGGTGAAGCCCTTGCAGTTGTTTGGGATTTAGGAAAATTCAGATGCTTATATTGAGGGACAAGAAGACACAGTTACCATGGACTATCAGGCGTTATGATGGCTTATGTCTTTAAAGTTTCCATCAGGACGACTTGCTCATTGGGCTCTACAACTAACTCCAACAGTTCAATCTCCATATCGAGTACGTTCCTGGAAAACGCAACGTGGTAGCTGACATGTTATCTTCCCTACTCTGTCCCATAACATGGGACTTAAGGAGATAACCCATGTGAGATATGCTCTGTGACTGCTACTCAATCCACTGTTGTTTCAGTAGATTTTTATACCAAAAGTCCTGAAGAAATCAGAGACAGCCAACTTAGAGGTGAAACTCTAAAGCAAATAATAAATGCCTTGGACTGAGGAATAAAGAAACTGAACGGAAAAAGGTTTTTGGATGAACAGAGGTGTCCTGTACAAATATGCACCTGATTCAGGATCTCATGAGGCTCAGCTTGTCCTTCCAGAAGATACGAAAGAGCAGATTCTTAAAATTCATCACGATGATCACTCGTCAGGTGATTATGGTGCTGAAGGCACTTTTGATAAAATTTCTAAATAGTACTAAAGGATTGGCATGCGAAAATACATCACCAATTATATAAAAGATTGTATAGAATATAATGCGATACAAGCCCTCCAACCAAAAACCTGCTGCTCTGCTTCATACTCCAGTACCATCCCAAAGGTTTGAGACGTTATCTATTGACTTGTTCAGCTCTCTTCCAGTTAATCATAGGAAAAATGGAAATTTATAATAGAGAGCGTTACTACAAAATGGATTGATCTATTTCCATTGTGGAAAATGCATCAGAAAAAGAGTGTGCTATCATTCTCATAGAAGAAATCTTTATGAGATAAGGAAAACCAAGCAAGATTATCAGTGATAATGGACCACAATTTATTTCTGCTGTGAGGCAGCAAATATGTTATCTCATGAAAACTCATCAATCCTTAACTCTACTTTAACACCCTCAAGCAAATCCAGTCGAAAGGAACAACTGTGATTTGAAACCTCGTCTTGCCATACTAGATAAAAATCAGAATGATACATATTCACGAAATTTCCCTGCAATTCGATTTGCACAGAACACTTCAAAGTGCAGTTCAACAACAAAACTGCAGCTTTTCTCAATTTTGGACGAGAGATCCGCACCCTTTATGATGACCCAGTATCTAAAAAGACTTGAAAGCTTCACAATTCTTAGAAATCACACTTGAGTCCATTGAGCGCAATGCAAAACACTCATTTCTCTCCTAAAATATATTTTTCATAATAAAATGAATACCACCATTAGTCCTAGAATGTAATTTACTAGTAAACAATACCATTCATTTATGTGTACCATGGATAATTCTTTAGATATTATGGGAATTTTGAACTCGATGTAAGCGGAAATCAGAAGTCACCCATACCATTAAGACACACTGTACAAAAACTCACTTTTCACCTACAAAAAATTTTTTCTAATAAAATGAATTACACTGTTATTCTTAAAATGTATTTTACTACTAAATGTTTGCTTGTGTATATCTTAAGTAGTTCCTAAAATTTGGGAAATTTTGAAGGCAATGTAAACGGGAAAAAAAAAGAAACGTGTCTCTTAGGCACACTTTACAAAAACTCACTTTTCTCATAAATTATATTTTTTTATAATAAAATGATTACCTCAGTTAATCTTAAATCGTTATTAACTACTAAGAGAAACCATTCGTTTGAGAATAAATCGGTTATATGATTAGAAATTGAGGAATCTTGAAATTAATGTAAACTTGAATCAGAATTCACACGTACAATATGGGCGCACTATACAAGAACTCGTTTTTCTATTAAAGTATATTTTTATGATAAAATGAATACCACAATTAGTCTATAAATGTACTTTATTACTAAACAAAACCATTTATTTGTATATACCTAGGGAAATTCTGAAGATATTGGGAGAATTGTGAAATCAATGTAATCACAATGTAAATCAAGGTAAGTCACAAGTACTCAATGGGTACACTGTTCAAAAACTCGTTTTCCTCCTAAAACATATTTGTTATAATAAAATGAATAGCACAATCAGTCTTAGAATGTGATTTACTACTAATTGAAGCCTTTCGTTTGTGTATACCTTGGTAGTTTTTAAGATTTCGGAAATTTTAAAGTCAATGCAAGTGGGAATAAGCAGAAATTTGTGTCTCTTGGGCGGATTTTACAAAAACTCATGTTTCTCTTAAAATATATTTCTTAAAATAAAATGATTACCACAGTTATCCTTAGTATGTGACTTACAATTAAACAAAGCCATTCTTTTGTGCATATCTGGGGTAATTCTGAAGATATTGGGGGCTTTTGAGATCCATGTAAGCGGGAATCAGTCGTACCATATGGGCCCCTATACAACAAATCATTTTTCTCCTAAAAATATTTTATAATAAAATGAATAACACACCAAAAGTCTTAAAATGCTATTGGCTACTAAATGAAACCATTCCTATGTTCATAGAAATTTCTCCAGGTATTTGGGATTTTGAAATCAATGTATATGGGAAAATGAAGTCTATTGTATCATTCGTGCTAGTCCGTGTGAACATTTTGCTAATGGGAAACATAAAATTGTACAACAGAGAGATTATGGTTTATAAGATAAGGATAATTACAGAACTTTATGAGAATACTTAAAAAAGTTTTGTGGGTGGTTGTGTTCCTTTTTTTAGTGAAATTTCTTAGAAATCGCTGGAGTCAATTCTGCGCAATACACAAAAACTCATTTTTCTCGTAAAATATTTTTTACATAATAAAATAAATACAAACATTAGTCTTCAAATGTGATTTACTACTAAACAAACCATACATTTTTGAATATATTAGGATATTCTTAAGATATTGGGGAATTTAGAAATCCATATAGGCGAGAATCAAACGTTTCACATACCAAATGGTAGCTCTATAGAAAAACTCGTTTTTGTCCTAAAATATTTTTTATAATAAAAAGAATACAACAGTTAGTCTTAGAATGTTATTAAATACTAAATGAAACCATTCGTTTGTGTAGAATTGGATCATTCTTATGACATTGGGTAATTTTGAAATCAACGTAACCGGGAATCAGAAATTACACATACATTCGGGCGCAATTAACAAAAACACGTTTTTCTCATAAAAATACTTTCTATAATAAAATGAATCAAAAACTTCTGAGTAGAATGTGATTTACTAATAAATGAAAAATTTGCTTGTGTATACCATGTATAGTTCTTAAGATTTAAGTTGAACGAGATTGTGCAGTTGAAGTCAAAACAATAGGGAAAAGAAGAAATTAGTGTCTCTTGGGCGGTCTATGCAAAAACTCATTTTTGTCCTAAAATGCAATTTCTATGATAATAAAATCAACACAAATTTAATCTTAGAATGTAATTTACTACTAAACAAAATCATTCATTTGTTTGTACCTAAGGTAATTCTTAAGATTTAGGAAATTTTGATGTCATGATAAGCGGGGAAAAGTAAAAACGTGTGTCTCTTTGGCACAATTTACAAATACTCATTTTTCTCCTAAAATATATTTTTAATAAAAAATTATTACCACTGTTAGTCTCAGTAATGTTATTAACTGCTAAGAGAAAATATTTGTATGAGTTTAAATGGGTTATTTCTTAAGATATTGGTGAATTTTTAAATTAATGTAAAAAGGAATCAGAAGTCATATGTACCACATGGAAGAACTATACAAAAACTCTTTTGTCCCTTAAATAATTTTTATAATAAAATGAATGCAAATTTTTCTTTTTAGAATGTGAATTCCTACAACATGTAACAATTCGCTTGTGTATACCATGAGTAGTTTTTGAAATTTAAGAAGTTCTGAAGTCAAAGTAATCGGGAAAAAAAAAGAAATTTTTGTCTCTTGGCGGATTTCACAAAAACACATTTTTCTCCTAAAATATTCTTTTTAATAAAATGAATACCACAATGAATTTTAGCATGACATTTACTACTAACTGAAACCATTCGTTTCTCTATACACTGGTTAGTTCTTAAGATATTAAATAATTTGAAATTAATGTAAACGGGAATAAAAAGTCACAAGTATCCTTCGGGCACATATTACAAAATCTTCTTTTTTTCTAAAATATCTATTATGTAAGCAAATTAAAACCACCATTAGTCTTAGAAGCCGAATTGCTACTAAATGAAACCATTCGCTTTTTGATACATTTGGAATTTCTCAAGATATTAGGCATTTTGAGGTCAATATACAGCAGCATTTGAAGTCTTTTGTGTCACTTTTGGTAGTCAATGTGAACATTATGCCCATGGGAAGTTTAAAATTGTGAAAAAACAGTTAAACATATTAGATAAGTCTAATTACAGAGTTTCATCAGAATACTTAATATGAGAATACTTAAATAAGTTTTTGTTGGTAATAGCGTTCCTTTTTTTTCTGAAACTCCTTTGAAATCAATTAAGTCAATTGTGTGAAATACCCCAAAACTTATTTTTCTCCTAATATATAATTTTTATAATAAAACAAATGCAACCTTTAATCTTAGAATGTGATTTACTACTAAACAAAATTATTTATTTGTGTATATCTTAGTTAGTTCTTAAGATTTAGGAAACTTTGATGTCAATGTAAGCGGGAAAAAGAAAAAAATTTGCATGGCTAGGGCGCTCTTTATAAAAACACTTTTTTCCCTACAATATATATTTTATAATAAAATTATGAACACTGTTACTCTCTGTATGTTTTCAACTACCAGGAGAAGCCATTCGTTTGAGTATAATTTGGTAATTTCTTAAGATATTCGGGAATTTTAGTTTAATGTCAACGGGAATCAAAAGTCACACGTACCATATGGAGGCACTATACTCGGTTTCCTCCTGAAATTATTTGTTATAATAAAATTAATAGAAAAGTTGTTCTTAGAAAGTGATTGACTACTAAATGAAACAATTTACTTGTGTATAAAGGGGTAGTTCTTAACATTGAAGAAATTTTATAGTCAATGTAAGCCGAAAAAGAAGAAACTTGTGTCTCTACGGCGCACTTTGCAGAAACTCCTTTTTTCTTCTAAAATATACTTTATATAACAAAATCAATACCAAAATAAGTCTTAGAATGTGATTTTCGTCTAAAGGATGCAATTTGCTTAAGTATACTATGGGTAATTCTTAAAAATTAAGAAATTTACAAGTGAAAGTAATCGGGAAAACGAAGGAACTTGTGTGTGTTGGGCGCACTTTAGAAAAACTTATTTCTCTCCTGAAATATATTTTTTTGCAATAAAACGAATACAACTCTTTATCTAAGGATGATATTTACTACAAACTGAAATCATTCGTTTGTGTAAACCTTGGTTATATCTTAAGATATTGAAGAATATGAAACTAATGTAATGAAAATAATGTATAGTTTTTAGCAATAAAATGAATACAACACCTTATCTTAGGATGTTATTTACTACTAACTGAAATCATTCGCTTGTGTATAACATGGTTATTTCTTAAGATATTGAAGAATTTGAAACTAATGTAAACGTGAATCAGAAGTCACATGTAACTTATGGAAGCACTAATCTAAAAATCGTTTTTTAACTAAAATATATTTTTATTATAATACGAATTATAGAGTTAGTTTTATGAAGTGATTTTCTTCTAAAAGATATATCTCGTATGCATATCAGTTGGGTAGTTTTTAAAATATTGGGGAATTTTTAAATCAACGTAAGTGGGAATAGGGAATGGCACGTACCATTTGGGTGCACTGAAAAAAAAACTCGTTTTTTCTAAGAAAACATATTTTTCATAACAACATGAATAAAAAATTCTTTCTCAAAAGGTGATCTTCTAACAAAAGTAACATTTCGTTTGTGTGTAGCCTGGGTAGTTCTTAATATTTATAAAGTATTGAATTCAATGTAAGCGAGAAAAAAAGAAACTTTGTCTCCTTGCAAAACTTCACAAAAATGCATCTTTATTCTAAAATATATTTCTTATAATAAAATTACTACCACCATTAGTCTTAGGATTTTATTTACTACAAAGAAAAGCCATTCGTTTCAATATAAATCTTATTTCTTCAGATATTGGGGAATTTTTAAATTAATGCAAATGGAAATCACAATTCAAACGTACCAAATGGAAGTAATATTCAATAACTCGATTTCCTACTAAAAATATTTTTTATCAAAAATGAATACAAAATTTATTCTTAGAATGTGAATTTTAATAAATGAAACAATTCGTTTGTGCATACAATGAGTCGTTTTTAAAATTTAAGAAGTTCTGAAGTCAAAGTAATCGGGGGGAAAAAATTTTTTTATCTCTTGGGAGTACTTTACAAAAAATCATTTTTCTTTTAAATAATTTTCTTATAATAAAATGAAAACAACAGTAAATTCTAGAATGATAAAAACTACAAACTGAAACCATTCGTTTCTGTGTATCTGGTTAGTTCTTAAGATATTGAATTTTAAAATAATGTAAACGGGAATAAGATGTCACAAGTATCATATGGGCACATATTACAAAAGCTTCTTTTTCTCCTGAAATATATATTATGTAAAAAAATTAAAACCACCATGAGTCTTAGAAACCGAATTGCTACTAAATAAAACCATTCGTTTTTTCAAACATTTGGAATTTCTCAAGATATTTGGAATTTTGAGAACAATATATATGAGCATCTGAAGTCCTTTGTGTCACTTTTGATATTCAATGTGAACATTGTGCCCATGGGAAACTTTAAATTGCAAAAACAATTAAATAGGCTAGACGCGTCTAATTAAAAAGTTTCATAAGAATACTTAAATAAGTTTTTGTTGATCAGTGTGTTTTTTTTTTTTTTTTTTCTGAAACTCCTTTGAAATCAACTAAGTCAATTGTGTGCAATACACAAAAACTCATTTTTCTCCAAAAATGTAATTTTATAATAAAATCCATGCAATCCTTAATCTTAGAATGTGATTTAGTACTAAACAAAGTCATTTATTTATGTATATCTTAGTTCTTAAGATTGAAGGAATTTTGAAGTCAAAGTAAGCGGGAAAAAGGAGAAATTTGTGTCGCTAGGGCGCACTTTCTAAAAACTCTTTTTTCTCTTTAAATATATTTTTTATAATAATATTATCACCTCTGTTACTCTTTGAAAGTTATCAACTACCAGGAGAAGGCAACAGTTTGAGTTTAATATTGTTATTTCTTAAGATATTGGGGAATATTTAAATTAATATAGACGGGAATTAAAAGTCACACTTACCATAAGAAAGAACTATACAATAACTCGTTTTCCTCGTGAAATTATTTGTTATAATAAAATTAATAGAAAAACTATTCTTATAAAGTGATTTACTACTAAATGAAGCAACTTACTTGTGTATACAAACAGTAGTTTTTAAGATTGAAGAAATTTTGAAGTCAAAGTAAGCGGGAAAAAGAAGAAACTTGTGTCTTTATGGCGCACTTTACAAAAACTCTTATTTCTCCTAAAATATATTTTATATAATTAAATCAATACCACTGTATGTAATAGAATATGATGTTTTACTAAATGAAGCAATCTGTTTGTGTATACAGTGGGTAGTTCTTAAGAATTAAGAAATTTTGGTGCGAAAATAATCGGGAAAACGAAGAAACTTGTGTGTGTTGGGCGCACTTTACAAAAACTCATTTTTCTCCTAAAATGTATTTTTTATAGTAAAATGAATGCAACAATATATCTTAGGATGATATTTACTACTAAATGAAATCATTGGTTTGTGTACACCTAGGATATTTCTTAAGATATTGAAGAATTTGAAACTAATGTAAACGGGAATCAGAAGTCACACGTAATTTTTGGACGCACTAAACAAAAATCGTTTTTCAACTAAAATATATTTTTATACCAAAACGAATTCAGAGTTAGTCTTAGATTGATTTTTTATTAAATGATATATTTCGTATGTATATCAGTAGGTTAGATCTTTAGAAATCGGGGTATTTTAGAATCATCGTATTCTTGAAGCGGAAATCATGGGTACCATATAGGCGCAATAAACAAAAACTAGTTTCCCTCCTATAAAATTTTTTTTCTAGATTGAATAGAATGCTTAGCATAAGAATTTGATCTTCTACAAAATGAAGCAATTCGTTTGTGTATATTTTTTGGTAGTTCTTAAGATTTGGGAAATTATGAAGTCAAAGTAATCAAAATAAAATAAACTTGTGTCTTTTTGGCGCACATTACAAAAATTCATTTTTCTCCTAAAATATATTTCTTATAATAAAATTATTACCACAGTCAGTCTCAGAATGTTAATAAGTACCAAGAGTAGCCTTTCGTTTGAGTATAAATGGGTTATTTCTTAAGATATTGGTGAATTATTAAAAATAATGTAAACGGGAATCAGAAGTCACACGTTCCATGTAGAAGCACAATACAAAAAAATTGTTTTTCACCGAAAATATATTGTTATAATGAAAGGAATTATGCAGTTAGTCTTAGAAAGTAATTCACTACTAAATGATATCTTTCGTTTGTATATATAAGTAGGGTAATTTTTAAAATATTGTGGAATTTTTAAATTAATGTAAGCGGGAACCGGAAATAACACTTACCATAATGGTACATTAAATAAAAACTCGTTTTCCTCCTGGAAAGTATTTTTTTACTAAAATGAATACAAAATCTATTCTTAGAATTTGATTTTCTACTAAATTAAGCAATTCTTTAGTGTATACCTTGGGTAGTTCTTACATATACCATATATATTAGCGCATTATACAATAATTCATTTTAGTCCTAAAAACAATTTTTAAAAATAAATAAATATAAAACTTATTCTGAGAAAGTGATTTTCTACTAAATGAAGCAATTCTCTTTTGTATACTTGAGTAGTTCTTAAGATTTAAGAAATATTGATGTCATGGTAAGTGGGAAAATGAAGAAACTTGTGTCTTGTGCGCACTTTACAAAAACTCATTTTTCTCCTAAAATATATTTCTTATAATAATATTATTACCACAGTTATTCTCAAAATGTTAATAAGTACTAAGAGAAGCCATTCGTTTGAATATATGTTTTTTTAATAAGACATTTTGGAATTTTTAAATTAATGTAAACTGGAATCAAATGTCACACGTACCCTACAGTAGAACTACACCATAACTCGTTTTCCTCCTTAAAATATTTCTTATAATAAAATGAATACAAAAGTTATACTTAGAATGTGATTTACTACTAAATGAAACAATTTTCTTGTGTATACCTGGGAAATTCTTAAAATTTGGGAAATCTTGAAGTCAAAGTAATCGAGAAAAAGAATAAACTTGTGTCTGGCGCACTTTACAAAAACTCATTTTTCTCCTCAAATGTATTTTATATAATAAAATCAATACCACTATTAGTCTTAGAATGTGATTTACTAATAATCAAAATTCTTCATTTGTGTATATATTAGGATTTGTGTATTCTTAAGATACTGGGGAATCAAAAGTCGCACTTACCAACTAAGAGCTCTATACAAAAACTCGTTTTTGTCACAAAAATATTTTTTATAAAAAAAAGAATACAACAGTTATTCTTTGAATTTCATTAAATACTGAATGAAGCCATTCGATTTTGTAAAAGTGGGTAGTTCTTAAGATATTGGGGAATTTTAAAATCATTGCAAACGAGAATCAGAAATCACACGTACCATATGCGCGCACTATACAATAACATGTTTTTCTCTTAAAAATATTTTTATAATAAAATAAATACAAAATTTGCTCTTAGAGTGTTATTTACTGCTAAATGAAACTGTTCGCTTGTGTATACCTTGTGTAGTTCTTAAGATTTATGAAGTTTTGAAGTCAAAGTAATCAGGAAAATGAAGAAATTTGTGTATCTTGGCCGGACTCTACAAAAACTCATTTTACTCCAAAAATATTTTTTATTTAATAAAATAAATACAACAGTAAATCTTAGATTGATATTTACTGCTAAATGAAAGCATTCATCTCTGTATATCTGGATTAGTGCTTAAGATATTAGAGAATTTGAAAATAATGTAAACGGGAATCATAAGTCACATGTATCATATGGGAACATAATAGAAAATCTTCTTTTTCTTTTAAAATAGACTTTCTGTAAAAAATTAATTTCACCATTAATCTTAGAATGGGAATTGCTACTAAATGAAACCTTTCGTTTGTTCATTGATTTGGAATTTCTGAATATTTTGAGAATTTTGAGATCAATATGCATGAGAATCTGAATAACTTGTATCTTTTCTGCAAAACTGGGTGAACATTTTACCCATAGTGAATTTAAAATTGTTCAAAACAATGAAACTTCTTAGCCTAATTACAGAGTTTAATGAGAAAACTTCAATACGTTTTTGTGGGACATTGTATTCATTTTATTTTATTTATTTTTGCTTAAACTCTCTTAAATGTTCTATGTCAATTTTGTGCAATACAAAAAAAAAATCAATTTTCTCCTAAAATCTAATTTTTATAATAAAATCAATGCCACCATTTGTCTTAGGATGTGATTTACTACTAAACAAAGCCATTTATTTGTGTATATCTTATGTGGTTCTTAAGATTTAAGAAATTTTGAAGTCAATGCAATCGGGAAAAAGAAAAAACTTGTTTCTTTAAATCGGACGCTACAAAAACTCATTTTTCTCCAAAAATATATGTTTTATAATAAAATTTTCACCACCGTTACTCTCTAAATATTATCAACTACCAGGAAAAGCCAATCGTTTATGTATATATAAGGATATATCTAAAGATTTGGGGGAAATTTTAAAGTCAATGTAAGCGGGAGTCGGAAATCACAAGTACCATCCGGGCGTACTATACAAAAACTCATTTTTCTGCTAAAACATATTTTTTATTAAAGAAAAATAACAGTTAAGAAAAATAACAGTTAGGAAAGAAAAATAACTTAGGGTGCGATTTATTACTAGCTGAAAACATTCGTTTGTTTATGGAAGGGGATATTTTAAAGATATTGGAGAAATTTGATATTGGAAATGTGGATCAAATGCATAAAATATTAGATCACTATTTAAATTATGAGGTTCATTTTTAATGAAATATACATTATTATGTATCCCGTGTATTTTGTTTATTATATGTATTATATATTTGGTTAAAATCTTCATGATTTTTTCAGGCCTCATGTAACAAACGAATTGAAGATTCTGATTATGATCAAATTACAATATTTTGAAGTATGCTAACAAATATCAAATAGATATTAAAATTGTTTGATTTATTTGGAAAAGAAGGCCCAATTAAATCTATTTTAATAATCAGTTTCATTTTTAATAAATATTTTGGGAGAAATATTAAGTATTTTCTGTTTTGGCTTATGCTACATGTGAATTAATGTATGCAAAGATAAAATCTGTAAAATGTGGCAATAACACTTTAAATATCGGGTCCCTTTATAAATTAAAAATTTAATTAGGAAAAATTAGGTTTAATTAAATGTACTTCAGTATGTATTTCGTGTATTTGTTTTATTATAGAAATTAAATATTTGGTGAAAATCTTCATGAATTTATCATGCTTCAAGTGACAATAGATCAGAAGATTCTGATGACGATCAAATTACAATATTTGGCAGATGTTAAAAAGTATCTACTAGATATTAAACTTGATTGGTTTATTTGAAAAAGAATATACCCATAAATCTATTCTAAAAATCTGTTTTATAATTGAAAAACATTTTGCAAGAAATATCCTGTACTTTCTATATTACCTTATGCTACATGTGAATAAATTTGTGCTAATAAGGAAACTATAAAACAGGACAATAACACATTAAATATCTAATCATCATTTAAATTATTGGATTTATACATTATAAAATGTACTTAATGTTTTCACTGTATTTATTTTATTATAGAAATACATTATATTTTTTCAACATCTTCATAAGTTTACCATTCCTCATGTGACAAGGGAGATGAAAATTCTGATATCGATAAAATTAAAATAGTTTCCTATATCTTCAGAAAATTGCCTTATAAATTATAAATATAAGGTGTAGTCTGACGGAATGTATCCATAAATCTATTTTAATTGTCTATTTTGTTATTGAAAATAAATTTTGGGTGAAATATCCAGAACTTTCTGCATGAGTTTAAGCTACACGTATGTGAATATTTGCTAATTTGTAACTTAACTAATGTGGAATAAACTCATTAAATATCTGGTCACTATTTAAATGATTGGGTTCATTTATAATAAAATGAACTTCAGAATGTTTCTCACGTATTTATTTTATCACAGAAATTATATTTTTTGTGAAAATCTTCATAAATTTATCTGGCTTCATATGAAAAGAGAATTGAAGATTCTGATGATGATCAAATTACAATATTTTGCAGTATGTTAACAAATACCCACTAGATATTAAAATTGTATCGTTTATTTGTAAAATAAGGCACCGTTAAATCTATTCTAAAAATCTGATTCATTTTTAAAAAATTATTTCGGGAGAAATATAAAGTACTTTCTGTATCGGCTTATGCTTCACGTGAATGAATTTGTACTAATATAAAAACTATAAAATGTGGCAATAAGACATTAAGTATTTAGTCAGTATTTAAATTATTGGATTTATTTATTATAAATGTACTTATGAATGTATTCCACGTATTTGTTTTATTATGGAAATTTTTGTGAAAATCTTCATTAATTTAACAGGTGTATTGGGACAAAAGAGATAAGATTCTGAGAGTGTTTAAATTACAATATTTGGATGTGTCTTAAAAAATATCTATTATATATGAAAATTGTTTGATGTATTTAAAAAAGAATGCACCCACAAATTTATTCTAAATGTTTGTTTTATTAATGAAAATAAATTTTGGCTGAAATATCCAGTGATTTCTGCATTGCTTTTTGCTAGATATGAAAGAATTTGTGCGAATTTGAAAAACAAAAAATTTAAAAACCCCTTCAATAGATATCAATTCACCATTGAAATCATTTTATTTATTTATAATAAAATATACTTCAGAATGTGTTACATGTATTTATTTATTCTTAGATATTAAATATTTTTTGAAAATCTTCATTCATTTATCAGGCGTCTTGTAACAAGAGAATTGAAAATTCAGATGATGATCAAATTACAATATTTAATTGTATCGAAAATAAATCCCCTGTATATTAAAATTGTTTTGCGTATTATGAAAGAATGCACCCACAAATCTCTTCTAAGTATCTGCTTAATTATAAAAAGTAATTTTTGGGAGAAATATCCAGTACTTTCTGTATTGTCTTGTGATGCAGTTAAATGTATTTGTGCTAATTTAAAAACTGTAAAATTTGGAATTAACTTTATAAATATCTGGTCACTTTTTAAATCATTGGGTTCATTTATCTTAAAATATACCTCAAAATGTATTATAAGGATTTTTTTATTATATAAATTAAATATTGTGTGAAACAATTCGCTATTATATTCATGTGACAAGGGCATTGAAGGTTCTCATGTTAATCAAATTACAATATTTGGCTATATCTTAATAAATATATTCACATATTAAAATGTTACGGTGTATTTAGTAAAGAATGACCCCTTATATATATCCCAAGTATATGTTCTATTATTGAAAATGTATATAAAATAAATTTTTGGAGAAAATCCAGAACTTTCTGTATTGCTTTATGTTGCAGGTGAATGAATTTGTGCTGCCTTGTATGTGTGGACGTAACACACTAAATATATATTCACTATTTAAATCAGGGGATTTATTTCTAATAAAATCTTCTTAAGAATGTATTACATGCATTGGTTTTATTTAAGAAATTAATATTTTATTAAAATCTTCATTAATTTATCAGGCGTTATTTGGTAAGAGTGTTGAGGATTCTGATAAAGTTCAAATAAAAGTATTTGGCTCTATCTTAATATGCATCCCCATATATTAATGTTTTGTAGTGTATGTAGAAAAATCACCCTAAAATCTATTCCAAGTATTTGTTTTTTTATTGAAAATAAATTTTGGGAGAAGTATCCAGTACTTTCTGTGTTGTCTTAATGTGCATATGTATGAATTTGTGCTGCTTTGAAAACTATAAAATATTAACGTAACACACTGAATATCTTTACACTATTTAAATCATTGGTATTACGTATGAAAAAATGTACTTAAGAATGCATTACATATATTTATTTTATTACAGAAAATAAATATTTAGTTTGAATCTGCATTAATTTATCATTCCTCGTGTGACTAGAGAGTTGGAGATTCTGATAGTGATTAAATTACAATATTTGGAAGCAACTTAAAAAATACCATTTATGTTAAAATTGTTTGGTGTATTTAAAAAAAATTCACCCTTAAATTAATTTTAAGCATTTTTTTGTTATTGAAAATAAATTTTGGAAGAAATATCCAGTACCTTCTGTTTTCTTTGGATTTTTTAAAGCAGCCTTTTGATGACTTTATCTGTTCGTCTGCAAAACTTGCAAAGAGAAGTATTGCCGTTGAGGACGTTATTATGTTATGTTAAAATAAACATCACCAACACGATATCATCTCCATCCAACAATTTTATTTAATTTCCTATTCCTTTACTATTGCAGACATTCTAAAATTTCCAATCGTTTATTGAGGGAACAACACGTTATTCTCTACTGGTCCTTTTTAACAGGGTTATAAGAATTTTATTAGCTCGATAGTGCAAAACTCTGGAATTCACCACAGAGTATCCCCCTCCCCAGTGATTAGCAACAAAATTTCAAAAGGACAAACACAATTGAAAATTTTTTATTAACATGGAAACAACCGTATATAAAATAAAACAAAAATACGAATGAATGAATTAATTAAAATAAAATAATTAATATATAATGTAAGTTGAAAGTTTCTTTGGAAAATGTACATGTCTTCCTGATCTGGTTACAGTTTTTCATTTTTACCAACTGATAAATTTTTATTATCAGGTATTGGTTTTCAGGCGTTAGTCACTGTGTTCAGTATATAGATAATTTCTGTAAGAAGATATATATATATATATATATATATATATATATATATATATATATATATATATATATATATATATATATATATATATATATATATATATATAAGCAGAAAATTTCGTTTTATTAATGTCAATTGTAATAGTCTTGTCAGATCATCATAAGACTTCATGAGGACGTCATAAGATTACATGAGTAAATTTGCTACATTTCAGGACGAACTTGATCGATTCTCATGAAAACGTGTGTACATGATTTCAGCGATGGATGCACATAAAATCGATTAGTACAGTAGGGGGATGTTGCAATAGGACTCACACAGTTGTTGCATCACGTTTCGAAGATTAGTGATAAAATCACTGTAACAGGATGGAACAACTGTCATGTCCACCATGTCACTAGGAAGACGCAAAGTAGTACCATACACAAGCTCTGCGCAAGAAATTTGCAAGTCTTTCTTAACTGCTGTTCAGATGCCAAAAGAATGGGTCAGCTTTTTGTGCTTTTGCAAATTCTTCAAAACTTAAATTTGGAGATTTTGAAATAGAATTGATTTCAATTCTACTGACTGCATCAACAACCATGTTCTTACAACCTTACACATACCTAATGTCAGTTGAATACTGAGAAATAAAGTTCTATATATATATATATATATATATATATATATATATATATATATATATATATATATATATATATATATATATATATATATATATATATATATATATATATATATATATATATATATATATATATATATATATATATATATATATATAAGACACCTAGATATTTTCTTTTTCTTTAGTATTCAATGTTCATATAATAATCTTCTTCAATATTAAATGTAATGTTTGTATACTGCGAAAATTAATATGGGAATTAAAAATAAATTTTGATTAAAACTTTATGTTTCACGGCATGGTGAATAACAAATTTATTCTTTAAAATTAACAACATTTTACTCATGTATTTAATGGCAGCTGAATTCTTATTATTCTTGACATAAACGAAGTATTATATGAAATAAAAAAATCACAATCCTCTCGCATGGAATGTTAAGATAATATAGTGGTATTTTCGTGAATCCTGCTGGAGGGGGTCTCACATTGCTCTCTGGTTGACGGTGCCATTTTGGAGTTATATATGTATTAGGTTGAGAAATAAGTTCGTAGTTAAACCAGTTTTTAAGGACCTCTTTGTTATCGAAGTAACGCCTTTCATATGGATTGAAAAGGAGAGGAAAAGATGGCAATCGGTCGGTGCAAAGTCCGGGGAATACGGCATGCTGAAAGACTCCCTATTCTAGCTCTTGGAATACGGCTTTGACGAATTCTTCAACATGGGGTCTAGCGTTGTCGTGAAAGAGTATGGTTTGACCATGTCGATCAGATATTTTCAGTCGAATAGACTCATTCACGCTGTGTAGCCGGGCAATGTCAGAGCTCCTTGTCGACTGTGTCCTTCTTTTAGAGCATTTCCCGGTGCATTAAGAGGTCCTTAAAATTTGCCTCGCGAACTTCTTTGACATCAGACCAGGGGATTTTTGGCGGAACTGAGTCAACAAATGGGTCAAGAGGTGAGAAGAGGTTGTAAATAGCAAAAGCGAATATATAATTGATTAATTTATTAATATAATTATTGTTTTTTGTTTAAAAAAGTATTTGGTAAAAACGCTACGAACTCGTTCCTTAGTTATAGCGCATTTTCTATTAAGTATGAACAGCTATTATTAAAAGCCCAAAAAAGCCTTGATATCTAAAAACTGCCTTATGATTCTCACCTATAGGCCCTGAATGGGGATATTTGGAAGATGATACCATATTACATTTTAATTCACGGAAACCAACGAAGAGCTGTAACGTTGTTATGACAGTCTTGAATAGGCTATTTTTAGTTCATTCACTCTGTCTCAGAGGATAATTTTTGATATTCTTTTTGCTTTTCCTATTTCTAATTTCTTGAAATGGCTTTTTAATGGAAAATTATTCCCGAGTGCAAATAGGAGTAAGATGATAAGTTATTTAAGAATTATAACTTGTATTAAAGGTAAGTTATACAAGAATTTCCTTATCACGGTTATAATTAGTAAGTGTTTTTGGTAAAATAATTTCTTTAAAAATTTATTCTATTTTTATTGGTACTTGTTTGAATGCAAACTTCCATTAATATAGCGGATATCTAATTATGAACTATGTAAAACCTTGTTCCAGTTTTGTAAGGAAAACAATTTAAAATCATGGATTTGGCAGTGTGTAGAAAACATGTAAATATTTGCGCTATAATTGATAGGCATTTAATTTGTTTAATTGTTGGTAGTGGTAGTTTGTTAGTTCGTCAAGCTATAACTTTTTATGCAAATATTCTATAATTGTTTTTAAGGACAGAGAATTTAAGGGAATAATAAATAATATATATGACATGTTTGAATGGTAATGATGAATAATTATTATAAAATAGATTTTTTTCTGTTTCAGAATGTCACACCCCACCTGTGGAGGTACTGCTTCTTAAAGTGATAATTAATTGCATTATACACCCATAGAATCTTGATCAGTCGAAGAAAATATTTGTGTTAATCAATAGCAAGATTCGTTTGTTGATTATAAAATATTTCTTGGGATATAATTTTTAAACATTAAATGAACTTGAATTTTAATGAAATTGAAAAAATGTGATGTCTTTTGTTCCAAATATAAGTTTTAAAGAATAAACATCCAATATCTCCTTTGTATTATTCCCTATATAGATTCAAATTTTTACAATTCTTTATAAATACCATTCAACTGCAAAATTTTCTTCCTAAGCAATGCAACCTTATGTATTATTGTTTTTATTATCTGTTAATCATTTACACTTTAATTTGCTTTTTAAGAGCTTCTTAATTAATAATTAAATTGACCTATATTTTATTTTATAATAATATTTAGTTATACTTTCATGATAATTGGAGACAATGAGACTAAATTAGATCCGATAAGTTTTGAAGTGTCTCATATAGAAAATATTTTGTTCAAATGTTTGCTCTGCTGTAAGAAATCACGCACTCAAATCTTTTCCTGTGGAAGCCACACAAATGAAAGAGCATTTTACGTATGAAACAATTAACATGCTCAGACTCACTTAACCTCATTATTTTAGGACCAAAACAAATCATGTTTGCATGGCACAATTATCAGTGAATGCTAATATTTTGTGCACCAGATATTTACCTTCTTTAAGTAAGCATACGTATTACAGTCCAAAAACTACCTCAGTGATATATTCCGTTTTTTTCCCCTTTTCTCCCATTCTTACGTTCTTGCTTCCCCTTCTTTTCTTCTTTTTTGTGTTTGCTTCGAAAAAGTTTGCCAACTCATTTTTAGTAGCTACTGCCATCCTTTTGGCATTAGTTTCTCATAGTGCTAAATCACGCACTTGTTTGCTGTGCATTAATCTGAATTTTATTCATAGCTATTCTAATCTGTAATAGTTCATTTAATCTCAATTAGAGAGTTTGATAGTTGAGGCTACCAGAGATCAACGCATTTCTTTGAAGTCTGATTCATGTAAACATGTGTCATAGGTAGGTGTAGTGTCCTCAGCACATCAACATCAATCATCTTAGAGATCAAGCAATCGGCGGATTTGCTGAATGACTCATTAATGGGTAGAGGCCATCTCAGAGATGTGTTATGAGTTTTTAAGATCCAACTTTCACTGATTTACCATGTTTGCATACCTTTTTTGAACTCTGTTGTGCCTTCGGGTATTAAGAGAAAAATATTTTTTTTTCTCCCACTCTAGCAATTAAGATTACTAATGCAAACATGCTTACTATTAAGAAAAGAGGAGTACTTTTGAAATATTATCTCCTTCTTTATTATCACAATGCATATCTTGTTTTATAAGTGATATTGAGGACATATGGAAACTACGCTCTGGAGATATATTGTTCGAGGTTACATCAAGTACCTAAGTCGCTATTATTGACAGCATACGTGTACTTTCTTATCCGAAGTTACTGTATAATCTTACATATGAATATGAACATTTTTCATGCAATGAACTCTGAAATGGACTTATTAAATACGGTACAGATTCTTGATTATCTCAAAGGTCAACAAATTGATACTGTGAAGAGTGAAATAAATTTATTATAAGAAAAGATTCAATCTGGTGTTCGCTATACCAGACTTTCAGCAAAGGGTTAAAGCGGGGTTTGTAAATTTACCAGTCCCACTTTCATTCTGAATCCTTTGTTTGTTTCGTATACTTACGTTTCAGACACAGCTTGAAGAACCCCAATTACATGTACATGCTGTGTGGAACTGGCAACGAACCTTCAAGTTGTTGGGCGAGAGAAGAGTGTGTCAATTTTAATGATAATCAAACTTTCCTTCAATTATCAATTCAACTAAGATAAAGGAAAATGGCATTACTAACTGGTAGGAAATCAGTGTTTATACACAGAGGCTTGGCGTTTGGTTACTTTACTTACTCTTCAAGAGTAAGTTATTCAATCTGAATTATTCAAAAATGAAAATTTACATACATAATGGTGTCCTTGACGTTCAGAATGTACCTTTAGATAAACGTGTTTTGAATACTTTGCGCATCAAATACTGCGTCATTTTGAACAATAATGAAATAATGAGGTCACACTTAAGCTGAAACCTTCCTCTCCACATTGATGCCACATTTTGTGAGGCCCACTACTTGGTCACCCTCCCAATCACATTCGGTGGCAAATGAGACTTCACTTTGATAAACTTAACGGAATCTAATGAGCCACTGGAGCTCACTATTAAAATTGCTAGATACAATATATTTCCATACATATTACTATGAAATGATTTTGTATCCAGTAATTCTTAAGCTAATGCATTTTTACTTCCTCATATAGGATTTCCCCAAAATTCTACACAAAGGCCTAAGGCAAAGCATCTCCAGATTCAAGAAATAAGAAAAATTTTCTTTCAGTTAACTTAATATCCAAGAAGACGTTTAATGTAAAATTTTCGAAATAAAGTGTCGTAATTCCTCCGTTACCACTTTAAAGCCTTAGTACACTTTGAAGATGATGGATTTGCACCCCTTGGATGACGATATATTTTTATGAAAATTAGCAACAGTTTCACCTTCCTGCTCACGAACGAAAGACTTTTAATTTAAAAATAAACAGCTATGTTTTAATGTCTAATTTTTGCCATATCAGCTCTACAATAATTTCAACATAGATGGTGATATTTTAGACTTGGTTTCACATAACCATGTGTCTTCAGGAAGTCTTTCTGAATTTTAAAAAAGACATCCCGATACATGGATTTAATTACCCCAGAAAAGATTTTGGTAATCAATAGGGCCTATCCGAGATGATTTTATCTAATAATTTCCCCAGCACTTTCATCAACGCAAAATTTCAGGCCATAGTTTCAAGCATATACACCTCAATTTCCTCTGTGTGAATTCGTGGTGCCTCCCGACAAGAGAAACGTAATACATTCATTAGCTTATGTATTCTATTCCTTTCATTTGGTGACCTTAACATCAACAATCCTTTGAGGGGAAATGGTGATATTAAACCTCGTGGTCGTCAGTTTGAACAGTTTATTTCTAATAATTGTCTATGTCTAATTAATGAGAAAAAATATTTCCACTCATTACAAGGAATGTTTCATTTTCTAGATTTTGCCATCAGATCCTCACTCTGAGCAAAGTGTTTGTTCTGGTGCATTTCGCCCATCACATGTCTAGAATCTGTCAACTACAGGCAGTTACAATAGTATCTGTGACCAAAGTAATCATTTACTCTATTTTAAAATCAAATCTAGCCTTCAATACAACGTTTAATTCCCACACTTCCTCAATCACTGCTGAATAGATTTTACGCTGTCCGCCTTTTATATGATCCGCTTTTACTCATTCATGCGAAAACTAACCAGAGGAAACGTGATCTTTATAATGCTTGTATAAACTGTCACCTGCCGAAGCTATAACTGTCTCTCAGACGAATGTAATCAAATACTATTTCTTAAAATCACGTTCACTCTTCATGACACCCTTTAATTTTGACGATTTCTTAAATCAATGTTTATGCAACCCGTCTATTGAGTATTCCATTTTTACTCATTTCTGCAAAAATCAATTTGTGATAATGTGTCCTTTATAATGTTCATGTCGTTAATAATTTATAACGCTAACAAAATTTCATTTTAATATATTTTTAAATTACATATATATATATATATATATATATATATATATATATATATATATATATATATATATATATATATATATATATATATATATATATATATATATATATATATATATATATATATATATATATATATATTGTACAGTTTGACATAGTATGTCCTTCTTTGAATGTTGCACCTGAGAACCCAACCAACCATTTAGCAATGTTTTGTAGTAATGAATGGAGTAGTATAAAACCTTGGAATAAGATTTATACATATACACGTAAACATTTTCCATAATGTTCATGGTAACAAGCAAATATACTTCAAAGAAAATGTTGCCAACATACTAGTTTTGGAAAATAAGAAATAATTTAAATATTTTTCTTGGTAAATAAGGCCACTGCTTTATTATTTTAGTCATCTCTGTCCAAAAGTTTAATATTTAAAAACATAATATCTTACATTTTATTTGATGAAAGTTCTACTTATTTGGAATATATATTTGATAATATAACTCAATTATTTATATTCTTTATAAAAGAATGAAATTCTTTTCTAATTTCTTAATGATAACAAATACATAAAATGATTAACTAGGAAGAAAAATCAGAAATATAATGCTTATGTATTATGAAACTTAGATAAGCATTATCTTATGAGTAAATGCTTAATTAAAAATTAAATAAAAACATATATAACGCATGAGTTTATGCGTTATATATGTTTTTATTTAAGTCTTTAATTTAGGATTTTTATTTCACTTTTTTATTAAAATTTCATAATTTTTAAAAAATATTTCTACCTTTAAATTATTAGTTTTTATCAAAATTGTAAATGGTGAAAAAAAGTGTAATAGTTTAAAAGTTGAAATTTTTCGATGGAATATTTCTTATTTTGAAAAAACATTAATATATAAATCACGCATTAAAAAACAAACTTTATATTCAAATAATAGTTTTTGCACAAATTTCAGATAAAATATTTAAGTTAAATTTGACATAATTATTTACTTCACCTTAATTACATTCATGGATTCAGAGAAAGTTGACTAGCTTAAAATGCTTGATTCTGCTTTTAATATATTTATATTAGCAAGATATTTTTTTGCTTAGGGTTGCAATGTAATTCAGAGACATTATCGTCTAAATTATACAGTATTCGAGTTTAAAGAATGCTAAAGAAAATATACTTATCATCTCTTACTGATTGATAACTTGATTGACATTTTTCTATAAAAAGTTTTTTATGAATTTATAATTAAAAATGGATTCCATACAAATATAAACTACAAAGTTAAAGACCAAAATTTCTTAATTTGACAAGTAAAATCAGTTTGTAAATCGCAATAATCAAATTATTTTGTAAACACCAATAATCAATTCATTATGTAAAAACCAATAAGCACTTTCGTATAGCTAAAAATTGAATCATTTTTCTTTCACTAATACACAGGTAATAACAAAACGATTTACACGCAAATGGTAGATTACACAAGATTAAATATATTTTAATGCTTTGTAATTATATACTAAATAAACTATAATTTATTGCTAAGGGTTTTGTTGAGAATAAATATGAAATGCAACGTGGAAATTTTAAATGTTTAATGAAATCTGAATCATTTGGAGCTAAAGAAACTTTTTAATATACATTAATAATACTTCACAAAAAATAAACTGTTATTAGCATTCTATGAAAATGATATCTAATACCACCCTTACTTAAAAAGTATGCACAAGTGTTTTAGATTCCATCAAATCTAAAATATGGAATAATTAGCCATTTTTTTTAAAGTTAGCACTTTTTTCACCAGGTATTAAATACTAATTCATTTAAAATTGTTAAACTTTTTATTTATATCATTTAAGACTTTTCATCCTCTTACTTTCATTTAAAATCATTTGCTATTATACCACTATTTAATTATATATTTGTAAGAAAGTTATTACTTATATACCACTATTTAATTATTCATTTGTAAGCAAGTTATTACTTATAGTTAATTTCACAAATACGCTGTGCTCCATATTATAGTTTTTTTAAATTAATTCCTCAAAATTGTCAGTGGATCAACTTCATCTGTTCCAACAACAAAAAAGTTTCAAATTTTATTTTCATTAGATACTGGATTTTGTCGATCAACTGTCGATAAGATCAGTGCAAAAGTGATTACTGTTCCAATGAGGGAGTAAAAATTCGATTTAGTATAGAATAGAATGTTTTTGCCCGACAAGATGCATTCTGGCACACCTATCATTTCTTTTAGGACAGAATTCAATTCATGCTTTGCTTTTCTCACAGAATTACACCTGTAATGAAAATATTTACTGAAATACGCATCTTTAACACTTCGAATATGAATTGGTATCTCACCAGCACAGCTATATATTGCGTACAGAGATAATGTATAAAGTGATACCAACATAAAAGACTCCATGATACTTATTAAATTGGAAGTTTTGAATTGAAATACATTCAAACACAGATAAAATGTTATGAAGAATGAGAGAATGCTAGAGAGACACAGGTAGTAAGAACAATCAGAAAATAGTTGCTGAGCTTCCTTTAATATACTATACAAGTTTAAATAACGATTCGCAAGGTCCTCTTGGTGACTGAGAAAACAATTAATGTTTGATATATTCCCCACATTAAGACGAATGTTATTGAATGAGTCAGAGATTCTCATGCAACACGTAACGAATAACAATATCATTACACTGTAAATAATCATCATTAAGGTACCTGACGCCAAATAATTTATGGTAGTGAACAGAATACAAAAAACCTTGTCTTTCACGGGGTAGCCACATAAAAGGCACTGAAAATTTTCCTCTTTTAAAACTTCAATCCTTTCAAACAAAGCAACTACCGAGTACGTAATTGAATATATCAGAAGAACAATGAACATCAAATTCATTTTGTATTTTTGAGTAACTTCACTTTTTTCGTAAATTTTACTTATTTTTTCAATATTTTTCAGGAGCATTTTAATGCCTTTTCTTCTTTTACGCAGATTATGCCAAGCGGTAATTTCACATAAATTTCCAATGCAAATTAATGCTACGAGTCTTATATCCTCTCCAAAGTGAAAACATAATGCAATTTCTTCAATTATAGTGTGTACAGCAGAAAGATGGTACAAAACCAAAATTACAACATAACATGTCCTTATGCACACATTTTGACTTTTTAAAATGCCTAAAAGATATAAACATAATTTTAAGAAGTGAAATTCATCAGCAGAATGAATTAGTTTCATACTAATATCTTAAATATCAATTATTTTAATACATGAAGAAGAGGCCAATGTTTCGGACTCTGTTCTATGTTCTATTCCCATAACCTGGATTCTGATGAATAATAGAATCAAAACAGTTGTTATTGCAGAACTTTAAATATGTTGCTGAGCAACGTTGTTTTCTATTTGTATAATATTAAATTATATACGTTAATATCGATTTGATTAAATTATCATTTTCCTGCATTTTTAATGTTCCCCATCAAATAAAAAAAATTATGTTACAAGCCACAGGACAAAAATCAAATTTTCCTTTAAAAACAATTTCAAGGAATTTTTTTTATTTATATATAAAATTTTATATATATATATACAATATATGTATATATATATACAATATATGTATATATATTCAATATATATATATATATATATATATATATATATATATATATATATATATATATATATATACACATACAATTTCAAGGAAATTTTTTTTGTTAATTTGTAATGCGATTAAAAATTTAAAATAAAATTTTAAATTTAATTTCAGGGTATTTCGTTTTACTGGATATTTCTGTACCTAAAAACTTTATTGTGTGCATTATTTTTTATTGCCCTTAGTTCCGAATTTAAATGACATTGATTGAATATTTCATAGAAAATAAAATTTACAATTTATTTTTCCTGTTGGTGGACAGCCAAGTTTTTAAACATTTGGAGTCCTTTTTCATGGAGGACAGTAATCAGCTGTATTAATTTTTGTGTTCTGAACTTGTTCGTTGTGCAGATTTTTAGGAACTGGTAGTTAGTTTGAATAGATGGTTTTTCTGATATGTAGATCTTTGGTTTGAGGACATTCTGTGATATAATGCAGTAGTGTACCAATTTGGCCACAGATGCAAGATGTAGATCTGTATTTGTTAATTCAATGGAAGTAGCTGGGGCAGGGCGAATGGTTTGCTGAGATACAATTGAAATAGGGATTGGAAGATAGCACATCTGATGAAACTTTTGGTATTAGTCTTCTTGTATAGTGACCATTCGGCGAGTTATTCCATAGAGATTGCCAGCATTGCTCTATATAATTTTTAATTTTTGATTTTAGACTTGCTCTGGACCACTTTAAAGGTGTCTACGGAAGAGTTACATGGGTTGCTGCTTGTTTTGCCTCTTGATCAGCTGCCTCATTCCCAGTGATTCCAGTGTGTGCTTCTATTCAACTTAGTTGGATGTTCATATTCTGGTTGTGAAAAAGTAAATTTTGAACGGATCTAATTATTGGGGATTTGTGTAACGGGTAATTTAAAGCCAGTAAGGAATATAAACTGTCTATACAAGTTGTGACACTTTGTAGTTTATGCTGGATTAATAAAGCAGTGATTATTTTATTGCTAGGGATTCTGCCTGGAAGACTGAATTATACTTGTGTAATTTTATGAGATGTTGATAGCGTTGCAAGGAGGGGAAAAACCCTGTTTATTTCCGGGAATATACCGGGTTTTTCCTCCATGAAAATTCCCAAATTTTTAAAATTGTGGTAAAATTTGAATTTTTTTAAAAATTAAAATTTTTTAACTATTAAAATCACAGAATGTATTTAAAAAGATATATGTTAATGACTTCTACTTTTATTTATGGCAATAGACATTTCTCAAAACATTTGAAGGCACAGGTGCCGTATAATCCATTGTTCTAAATTCTGAGATTGGTGGTTTTTTGACGGATATTCATTTATATCTGGCAACCTGATCAAAATTCAATTTTGACAACCATAGTATTTACGTCATCGAGACGAAATTTAGAACATTTTGTTCTATTTCAACATTTTACTAGAAATTTTTGCGAGCTAACTTCATAAGATTTTTCAGTTTGTTTTACAATTTGCTTGACATTTTGGATACTTAAATTCAAGGTTATATTGCTATTTAAAAATTTAACTACTTTAAAAATTTAATTACTTTAAAAATTTAAATTGAATTTAAAGTTACTTTTTAAAGTTGTGTCGACACAGTTTTTTAGTTTATGTATAGCATTTTTATAATTTATATTATTACTATAAAATGCTATATAATTTGTATATACATTTTTAAAATTATTGTTTCTGTATTTAATTTCTTAAATATATTCTATTTAACAGTTTAATTTGTACTTAATAATTTATATTTATTCTTTTCCGAATGTTTCCTTATTTTTCATTATTACTCATGTTCGGATTCTTCTGGAATTTTCGTTAGAATTCGTATTCCGATTTTCTTAAAATTGATATTTACTTTTTCGAAGTTCCCATCTTTTCCTTATTCGCATTCGTTTCCGAAGTAATTTCAATAATATATACTCACGTTCTTTATTTATCAGGTTTAAATTTAATATTTAGATGTGTAAAGTTTTTCAAAAACGATTTTATTACGTCACAATTACAACCTATTCGCGCGCCATTACGTCACAATCACGCCATCTTGACAACATTTCGTCGTCGCCAAAAAAAAACTCAGAATTTGTAACCATAAATTATACGGCACCTGTGTCTATTTGAGAAAAGATGACAGCCATTTATAAACAATACTATGGTAAAAATAGTGTTCTAAATTTTTGACGAGTTGTTTGAAAAAACTCAAATTTACTCAATGCGAGCAATAAGCCTTCGATCATAAACCACCAAAACTGCTTGTGTCATATTACTACTACTACAAGCCTTTGTAAAGATTGGAGAGGTTTCAAGTTGTGTTCATTGCAATTGTTAATCGCAATGTTTATTATTTAAATGCGTATATATATTAAATTTTTGGACAGAGAAATCATTTAAGATATGTTGTCTTTCACATTATATTCCTCGAAAAATATAAAAATATTATGCGAAAACTTCAATCTTTCAATATTTATTTCTTGAAACTATTATTCTACTTTTATTTATAAACTTAATGTTACATTAAACGCAGTAGATTAGATTGATAACTGATTCTATAAAATAACATCGAAAATTCTTTATAACGTCAATCATTAGTGTATATGAATATTCATTTTGTTTTTCATTAGATATCTGGAGTTAGTTTTGATCAATGGTCATATAGAGATGTTTATACACACACAGACAGACAGACAGACAGATATATATATATATATATATATATATATATATATATATATATATATATATATATATATATATATATATATATATATATATATATATATATATATATATATATATATATATATATATATATATATATATATATATATATATATATATATATATATATATATATATATATATATATATATATATATATATGCAGATTACAGCATTTCATAATTTTTAAATATATATACACACATAACATAATCAAGGGCTCAGTGAATCAAGATTGTTTATTAATTCAAAAACATGTCTTATGTATTTTCACTGTTATTATTATCAACTATTGTACAAAATATGAATGACATTCTTAGATAAGATTGTAAATAATAATTATATTGTATTTTACATTTATAGCATATAAACAAACTTTTCATGTATCTATTTGAAGTTTTTTAAAGTGAGCTGAAGTTCACAAGCCTTCCTTCTGACAACATATCTATGACCAACATGCAGTGATTTACAATGCATTTAAAATGCTTGAAACTTGCTTTTTTAAAATGATCAATTAATTTTAAGAAGCCAGAAAGGAGGCAGGATATTGTTTCTAATACCTCGCTACTAGGATTTTCTCCTTTCAGTATTACAAGGGAATAAGTTTTGATAGATTTATATCATTAGGTTTGTGTTCCATTGTGAAAGAAGTAGTATAAACATTGAAAAACTAATATTTTTTAACTTTTATTTAAGATATTTGGTGTCATTTGCTTATTTGAAATATAGTATTAGTGTTATTACAGTAAAATATGTAGCTTCAATTTTATACATTATTTATAACAACAAGTTTTGTTATATCCACTTCAGTTGTCCTGTTGAACAATTGTATTCATAAAATCAATCAGTATTTACTAAATAATATTTTTATATTTGTAAACATTAGATATTTTCCACCATAGAAATAATACCTAATTTTATTTCACAAGATAACATGTATAAGCATATTTAGATGAGATCTTTTTATTGTGCATATTTATAAATGCATCTGTACAATTTTTAAAATCCCTTCTGAACAAATTTTTTATTGTTATTTCAAGTTTTTGAATTGGAAATATACAATTCACAAAATTACAGATTTGTCAATTGTCCTAAAATATTGGTATTATGTACTAATTTTGATCTTGTGTGTAAAAATTCAAGCTGAACCAACACTAAAAAATAAAAGTTTTCAAGTTCTTATAACAAGATAGTAATAATAATAATAATAATATACCTATTTTCTTATAGCAAACTGGCATTAATATTTTCAGAGCTAGTATTTTAATCAAAAATCTTCTACCAGCCAACAATCTTAGCGACAGATCTAGCCATAAGCCGATATAAAAATATCCCGTAAGGATGAAATTTTTCAATACTTTATTTTTTACAATTTTAATAATCAAATTTTATGCTTTTCACTGCTTTTATGAATGTTTATTGTAGAAAATAAAATTTCCCTTGGTTTAAAAATTATGAAAATTATTTATAGACACCAAATTTCATTTCGCTACATATATATGTGAAAAAAGAATCTCTAAAACGAAATATGATTGGCTGAGTTTATTCCCACAAAATTCCCTAGAAAATTCCAAAGCTTCAAAATTCCCGGGAATTTTACATCCCTAGATGTTGATGCAGTAGATTGGAGTCTTCAAAAACTACAAATGCTGCTCCTGTGGGATTATCTAAATGAGAACCGTCGGTATAAATATTAAATCTTGTTGTTATCATGACTGGATTTAGATGATGCTTTTGGCAGATTGAAAATTTTAGTTTTATAACATTTAATAATTCGATGTAACTCATCTTTATTGTTTGGATATTCCTAGTTAAAGAAAAGCAGGGTAGTTTTGTCTTCAAAAATTGCATCTTGGAACAATTGTAGGATATTTGTCTTAACTGCAGCTGCTTTTAATGTTATATGTAGTGGTGGAAGACCTGCCAAGACATTTGCCGCATTGTTGATGTTGTATTGAATGTCCTAGCTATTAGTATGGTAAATTGTCTTTGCAGTGATGACAGTTGGGCTTTTTTCCTTGAGATTAAGGGTAAAGCCCAAGCGGAAGAACCATATGAAATTATTTTTTCTATTTCGGTGCAATATATTATTTTTAAAAATTTACTTTTTAACCCCTAATTATAACCAATCATTGAGCATAAGTTTTGTACGATGGGGAGAACTTTTGGCTTAAGCGAACTGATATGGGCGAGGAAATTTAGATTTTATCTATTTGGACTTCTAGATAAGGCAATACTTCTGAATGCTTTAGGATTTTACCTAGTAGGGTTAATTTTAGATTAGATCATAAGGATTTATCATGTTTTCGGATTACCATAGCCTTGCTCTTTGGGATGGAAATCTCTAATTTCAAATTTCACACAGTTTGGAAAAGATATCAAGAGACTGATTGCAGTTTTGTTTGAGATTTTCTTCTGTGTTGAGCCATTAACAATGAGTAGCACGTCGTCTACGAAGGCTATTACTGTAGTGTGGTTCAGCCAATTATAATTGAGAATAGTGTTGAAGTATAAATTCCACAGCAGAGGTCCACTTACAGAACCCTGGGGACATCATCTTGACTGTTTGCATAACACTTGGCCTCCATCATAAGTCATGTAAAATTCACGGTCGCTTAGGAAGCTGATAAGCATTTTGACAATATTGGCTGGGGCTTGAAGAGTTTCAAGTGTTTTCTTTAATCCCGGCCACCACAGGAAATCGAAGGCCTGAGAGATGTCTAAGCTTAATAATGCTGACTAGAGGTTTTGGTCCTTGTTACGATTGATTGTAATTAGTGTTGATTGTAGGGCATGTTCTGTAAATTTATTCGTTATAAAACCAAACTGGTTTGGATGAATGATATTATTTTTGAATACATAATGCTTTAGTCTCTGTATGATATTAATCGCTCTAAAATATTTCCCGAGGCAGAAGGTAAACAGATTGGTCTATCAGATGCTGCGTCTCCTGCGTTTTTATTCTTTATCAGAAAAAATATTACGTTACTTTTTTTGAAGTGTTTCGGAAAGTATATAAAATTTAGGCATTGCAAGAGGATATTTGGCGCCGTAAGGTTAAGTAATTTCATAATTTTACGGTCCAAGACATCCAATCCCGGCGCTTTAGAAATATTTAAGTGCTTGATGGTATGTTCCAGTTCAAAACGGGTGAAGGGAGGGTATTCTGGTACAAAAAAGGAGAAATTGGAGTTCCTGATATGAATGAGTTGAGGTTTCTGTGGCTGGATCATTGGACGAAAATGCAGATTGCAGGAGATTTTGTAAAGCAGATAGAGTACCTTGGTTTTGGGGTTGCAATGTGTTCAGTGCTTGGTTTTTTGTTGGACGAAAACGTTTATTATTGGTGCGTTTATGTAGAATGTCGTATGGTTCTGTGTGTTCTGTGCAGAATTTTTTCCAGCTATTGATTTTTGCTTTTAAAATTTCTTTTTTGTAAATGTCCAAGCTTTGCTTATATAAAGTGCTTAATCTCTTTCTTTCCTCCTCACACACACACACACAATTTTACTTGATTTTAAAAGTCTCCTAAGTGCTTTGGTCTAACTTTTGAGACTTCGTAGGTTTTATTCCATCAATTCAGTTTATTTATTTGTTTTGGTTGGCGAATTTTGTAATACAGTTTTGCAGGAATTTCGAAGTGGCTCTATTGGTACAATATTGGACTATAGGCATTTTTTAAATTTTGGGATGTCAATAATTGATTTATATCTTTTGTTGAAGAAAATGGTTTGAGCTTTGTTGATTTCAAATGTGAGGTAAGCATGATCTTAGCAGGACTCTTCATCGCTTACTGCCCAATTTTGAAACGAGTATTATGCTCAGTGATTGGTACGAGTTACATCTAGCCAGCCTTGGCCATTAGGTCCAATAAAGGTTGGGTTTGAGGGTTGAACATTGTTAAGAAAAAGTTGCTGCTCCGCTAAAAAGTCTTCTATTATTAGACCTCTATTATTGCTATTGGAATAGCCCCAAAGCACATTTTGCCCATTAAAATCTCCAGAAATTTATATTGGAAGATTCTTGTAAGAGTATGAATGATGTTTTAGTAAGTCCAGAGTTCTATTTATATCCTCCAGTGGTGAAGAATATACACTAAAAAATATAGTTGGTTCTGGTTCAGTGTCTAAGCGTATTATTATGACACCTCTATGTTTTAAATGATTAAAGAATAAATGGTGATTTGAGGATAATTGCCGCTCTAGGAGATTGATCAGGGTTTGTTTCGTAGTAAAGTTTCCAACTCAATAGACTTCATCATAGTTCTCTTGATTTTGCATGAGGCTCTTGAATAAACGTTATATCAATATTAATTTCGGAGATGAAGAGAATTAATTGGGCTGTCGCTGAGTAGCATCTTTGGAGATTAATTTAAACTAGTTTAAAATGTTTAATTTATTTTGAATCCATTAATTATTAGTGGTAAATATCTTGGAGGTATAAAAGTAAGTGTTATTTGTGAGAGACTGAGTAGGACCTCACTAAAAATAGTTATTTCAGTGATCTACTGGGTAGAGTAGTGATCTGCAGATGGGGCAATGGGGAGAATAGGCTTCGTGATTTGAATCAAAAAATGCTCATTGTTTGTTGGCTACGTAACAGTTAATACAACTTGCATAGTCTACAAAGCATTTGATTTTAGAATGGCCATATCCGATCGACCACAAACTCTACTAATAAATTCAGCGGTCCGGAAACTTGGGTATCAGTCTGAAAACTCTGTTGTTATCTTAAGTTAAAATGTTGGTTATCTTAAGATATTATATTCAAGGTAACTTTGAGTGAAATATAAAAAGCCATTGACAAATCCCAGTAACCTTGATATAAAGCAAACTATGCCTGAATGACTCATTAAGGGAATAATTTAACAATTGGCTCTAATACATCTGGTAATTCAAAACAAATGGTTATTCTATTTCCTTTATTCAAATTTTTAATAATGATTTATTGATGAAAATAGAGAAGATTAAAATAAATGCTTATATTTCCAAATAAAACTTCTGTGGTAAATTAGTATTTTAAAAATCGTGAAATTCTAGCAGAAGCAATAGTTAAAAATTATTTTTAAGTATTACTTTTTTTCTGCATTTTTCTGAAAACGACATGCAATGGACAATGTAAACTTTCCAAAGACATACTTTAATAGAAAATTTACCCTGAGAAAAAGGCTGGAATTAAAATCTCGTAAACAGATCATTGTGATCACTTTTAAGATTGTTAAAAAAGAGCAAATGTTCAGAGGAAAATTTTAATAACTCTTTTACTGCATTAAATATACCCTTATACAGAGTTGAATACTCTGACAAAATTTTATTGAAGAGTATGTTGCAGACCATGAAATTTTGATAGCGAAAATTATAAAAAGTCTAAAAGCTGGTGTTGTGCTTACTTCTCCCAAGCCTAAATATATATATATATATATATATATATATATATATATATATATATATATATATATATACACTTTTAATTAATTTAAATAAGCATTTTTACATCCATTATTAATTAGCTCAAAAATCGTTTGCATTTGCCCTTATCAGCTCTTCAGTATTTAGAAACAAAAATAATTTCTTTTTCCTTTCTGATTTTTCCGGCGTAATATATATATATAGCAGGAAATATATATACGCAGGAAAAATCAGAAAGGAAAAAGAAATTCTTTTTGTTTCTAAATACTAAAGAGCTGATAAGGGCAAATGCAAACGATTTTTGAGCTAATTAATAATGGATGTAAAAATTCTTATTTAAATTAATTAAAAGTGTATTTAACAATCTAAATTTGTATTTTTACCTTTTATCATATTAAAATCACGTGTTGAATTTGTACATATACAGTAGTTACAAATTTTTATGTTTTAAAGTATAAGAATAATTGTATTAACCATAAAGTGGTTGTCTTTTTCGTTGCAGTATAAATCAAGATTACGCTTCATTGATTTAAAATATCCATGACTTCAGATAATATTTCACCTACGTTAGATTGTATTAAGACCACGTTGTGAATCCGATTTGTCAATGAATTTGCTATCTGCCTTCTTCGAGAGACAGCAAACAAGGCAAAATTCACCATCGAATATCTGAGAATATTTTCGCGGAATTCATTTTATTAATAAAATGATTTCTTATAAAACGAGCAAGGTGTCAGTTGGTGAGAAGCCGTTTTCCATTCATTTAAACCATTAACAGGTTAATAATAGAACAGAAGAAAAATAAAAATGAAAAAGAGAAAACGTAACATACACTTTATAATTAATTTAAATCCGTAAAGACAGTATATTCTTTTAAAATTTCATTGATAAAAAGAATTTTATATTAATAATGGGAATCATTGTAAGAATTCTCTTTTATATCTTATTACCTCACTCTTTTTTCCACCTCACATCCCAAATTGTGGGATAAAATTTAAATCTTTTTATAAATGTAAATTATTTTTATATTGATGAAATACTGAATGAAAGAATGTTTAATAAATTTATAGTTTATGATAATTTTAACATAAATTTTTATTTGCTTTAAAAATAAAAACTGAGAAGTATTAATAAAGTTACATTTTTCACATTGATAAATTTAATAAGCTATGTTTTGGTAAATGGTAATATTAAAAATTTTAGCGTAAAAAGCAGAAATTAAAATTTTAACAATATTTAACAGAAAAATAAATATATAATCAATGATATTTTCAGATATATAATCAGAAATTTAAATGCAATATATAAATTGCAATGTAACAGATTTAATTGCAAATATAACAGAAATTTAAATGCAATATAAAAGTTATTACTTCATTTTAGGCTTTTAATGTTTCGTCATTCAGTTAACATGAGATAAAAATCAGGGATATTTCTATGAAAAAGTACTCTATTAATATAATTATTGGTGGAACTCATTTTCAAAAAAAAAAAAAATATATGTAATTTCTATATATTTTATTTTTAATATTTTAGGCAATTTTTCATGTGTTATTTTAAGTCAAAAGGATTCTGTTACATAATTTCATGTCAGACAGTGTTTCTGTTTCAATCGGTTGCTAAAGGAAACAAATTGTTTCATATCAATGCAAAATTCTCTCTTTCAAGTACTTAACGTGTTTGAAGAATCAACATGAACTTTTTTTGTGTATATATATATATATATATATATATATATATATATATATATATATATATATATATATATATATATTAGTCTAATTAATATAAATAAATTAAAGGCAGAATGAAGCATTTTAAAATTTACTTAAATTAGTCAACTTCTCTGAATCTATTAATGCAGTTAAGGTGAAGGAAACTATTCATGAGGTATTTAAATATCTTGTCTGCAATATCTGCCCAAAACAAAATTGTCATTTGATCATACAATGAAATAAACATTGTATGTATGCAAACAAAACAATAATGAAATTATAAAAATACTAAGTGATTACCTGTACGGCACATACTAAAATTAAAACCTATGCAGCACTTAAGCATTATGTTTGTGCCTTTTATTCCTATCAACTTTTTGTTTGTATTCTTGTTTATTCCACTCTTTTTAATAGAGGTTATAAATGATGTAATTCTATATATAGTCAAATATTACAACTGAGTTGGATTTTTTCCATATGTAAGATAGGGTTTTAAAAATATTCAAGTTAATAGCAATGTTCAACCAAAAATTTTTTAATTAAGAGTGCTTTGGTTCTTTACTAAAAAAATGTTTTAACTTGCTTTTTTTTTTTCCAAAACTGGTATGTTGGTAGTACTTTCTTTGAAGTAGATTAAATAGCTTTCATGAAATTTTTGAAAAAGTTTTGACGTTGTTTAAAATCTTCTTCCAAGTTTTTACCACTCCATTTTTTTTCTACAAAGCATTGCTAGATGGTTGGTTCATTGGGTTTCCTAGTGCCACATTCAAAGAGGCTCATACTGCTCCAAATTTAGATATATACAAATATAAATAATTCTTTTTTCCGATCTTTAGGAATCTTAAAAATTTTATATATTAACCCTACAGTTTCGTATGCAAACAAAGTACGAAGTTTTAATACATTTAGCAAAAAATAAATAAATAAATACATAAAAAAACAGCAGTTTATTTACTTATAAAATCAGCACGAATAAAATTGTATAAAATTATAAGGTAGAAAGTTAAAACCATTTTAAAAGACACAAACATAATATCTTTTTTTTATCAGATGCAATGCATTAAACCAACCATCACCAAGAATTCTAAGATATCGATCGACTGACTGCCCTGCTAAATGTTCTAAAGTTAACGTATTTGTATTAAAAAGGTAAAACACCGTAGCATTATATCATTCAAGAATAAATGACTTCACGTGAAATAGGCATGTCCTATACGAAAGACAGTTAATCTAACGAGAGCTACGGTAAAATTGGAAATGAAATGATGCATGAAAAAATTATACAAGGATTACTTTAGATCTATGAGTTAAGTGATTTATCTCAAAACAAATAGACAAATATTTCAGCATCATTTCTCATATCATTGAGCAGAAAAAATGTCTGACACAGAAATGGCTACGGTATAAGAGTTCTAGTTGTCAACGAGACCTAAGTGAACTGAGATCCAACAAAACAAAATGCCACATTCCTTCGAAGTATAAGAGTAAAAAGCCTAAAAAGCTGAGGTACAAGGTAACAATTTATCTTGGTTCTTCCCAAGGACCCTAAAACGCTCGTGTTGTCAGTGTACAAGAGTCAGCAGGAAAGTAAGTTTCTCACGGATCTAAAAGATGGCTCTGCAAAATGACCGAAAGGGAAATGTACCTGTGGGGTAGATTATGGGTGTGGTTATTAAATGTTGCAATCCTAATTTTCAGATAACTTATATTAAAGTATTTATAGTATTTTTAGATATCGGCTCTTATTTCTTTTCACGCTGACGCTGATTTCTTGTTAAACAGTAAACGTTGAACATTACTGCGCAACCGTAAAGAGCTTGCTACGAACAATTCAGAACAAGAGGCGGGGGATAACCAGTCAGTTGTTGTGCTGTTCACCTGAACATATCATGAACTCGATTCCCATTTGATTTAATAAAACACAATTTACAAAGTCTGTTTTATAACCTAATCCTTGATCAGAATCATGAATGTTATGTTTAATAAGCTCCATCAGTAGAAACTGGTCTTCTGAAACCAACGGAACATATAAACTAAACCAGCATCATTAAAATTTACAAAGAATTCTTTAATAAAAAATTAAATTAAAGATATTAATTTTTTGTACTGTTATCTTAAGAAATGTATAAAATCAAAAGGATAAATGTTGTAAACATAAACCAATTTATGAGAATTTATTTTTATTTTTATCCGGAAATATTTATAATTTTAAACATTTAAGTTTCATTAAAACTTCTTCAAAAACATATAAAAGTACTATGTTATTTCTTAAGAAAATATTCTATAAAAGGAATCCGTTCTCACAAATGTGTGTCAATACTGTTCAAGATAATATTAATTACTATATTTCCTCTAATATTGTTTTTTAGAATAAACGCTACAGATTTATGTATAAATGTTTCAAAAAGGTTTAAAAAAGAATTGAATTATTTAAGAAATTAATGGAATTAGAGTAATTTAAATCTAATTATCTTAGATACCTCAATCTTATCTGTAAATGCAATCTTATTGAAGTTTATATTAATTATCTATATAAGAGGCACATGTCTCCTGGCTAGGGATAAGTGAGCACAACACCATGTTTTATGCTTTTCATAATTTTCTTTATCAAAATTTCATGATCCTCAACATACTCTTCAATAAAATTTTGTCAGAGTATTCAACTCTGAATAAGGATATATTTACGACAGTAAATTGATCACCGTGATCTGTTCACGAGATTTTTATGCCAGCCTTTTTATCAGGGTAGAGTTTCTATTAAAGTATGTCTTTGGAAAGTTTACATTGTCCATTGCATGTCGTTTTCAGAAAAATGCAGAAAAAAAGTAGCGGAAGTAATACTTAAAAATAATTAACTACTACTTCTGATAGAATTTCACGATTTTTAGAATACTAATTTACCACAGAAATTTTATTTGGAAATACAAGCATATAAGTTTAATCTTTGCCATTTTCATCGATAAATCATTGCTAAAATTTCGAATAAATGAAATAGAATAACCATTTGTTTTGAGTTACCAGATGTATTAGAGACCATTGTTAAAGCATTACCGTACTGAGACATTCAGGCATAGTTTGCTTTATATGAAGGTTACTGGGATTTGTCAATGTCTTTTTATACATCACTCAAAATTACCTTGAATATAATATTTTAAGATAACCAACACTTGCAGAGTTTTCAGACGGATACCCAAATTTCCGGGCCGCTGAATTTATAAGTAGAGTTTGCGGTCGATCGGATATATCCATGCTGAAATCGAATGCTTTGCAGACTATGCAGGTTGTATTAACTGTTACATAGCCAACAAACATTGAGCAAACTTTGATTCAAATCACGAATCCTATTCTCCACATTGCCCCATCTGCAGATCACTACTCTACCCAGTAGATCACTGAAATCACTATTTTTATTGAGGTCCTACTCAGTCTCTCACTAATAACACTAACTTTTACACCTCCAAGATATTTACCACTAATAATTAATGGATTCAAAATTAATTAAACATTTTAAATTAGTTTAAATTAATCTTCAAAGATGCTACTCAGTGACAGACCAATTAGTTCACTTCATCTCCGAAATTAATATTGATATAACGTTTATTCAAGAGCCTCATGCAAAATCAAGAGAACTATGATGATGTCTATTGAGTTGGAAACTTTACTACGAAATAAATCCTGATCATTCTCCAAGAGCGGCAATTATCCTCAAATCACCATTAATTCTTTAATCATTCTAAAACACAGAGATGTCATAATAATACGCTTAGACAGTGAACCAGGACCAACTATATTTTGTAATGTATATTCTTTCCCAGCGGAGGGTATAAATAGGACTCTGGACTTACTAGAACATCATTTATACTCTTACAAGAATCTTCCAATATTAATTTCTGGAGATTTTAATGGGCAAAATGTGCTTTGGGGCTATCCCAATAGCAATAATAGAGGTCTAGTAATAGAGTGTTTCTTTAGAATCCCTGCCATATTAAGATATTCAGACATTATCGTTTGAGTTATGCAATATTCGAGTTAAAACATTATTATTCTTACAAGTTGACTATTTTTTTTGACATTTTTCTATAAAAATGTTATTTATACTTGAATTGACACAATTCAAAATGTACTGTCTACAAATATAAAGTTCAAATCCAAAATTAGAAATTTGATTACTTTACTAATAAAATCACTTTGTAAACACCAATAATTAAATCTCTTTGTAAACACCAATTATCGATAATCACTTTGTAAACACAAATAATAAATTCCCTTGTAATCACCAATACTCCGAAGATGATAAAATGATCTACACTCGAATCGTACCTCAGACGGGATTAAAGATGTAAGAATGTTTAATAATTGAAACAAAAAAAAATTACTGATTACAAAATGTTTTATTGAGAATATCTATGAACTACGACAAGGAAATTGTAAATTTCATTCAAATGTGATTTATTTGAAGAATGTTTTGGAGCAAAAGCAATATTTTAATTTACATTAATAATGAATCAGAAGCAATTAGTTGTTATTAGCATACTGTGAAATTTAGATCTAATATTACTCTTTCCTAAATATAATTTTGCAAATCTGTTCTTATATATTACAAAATCTAAAACAATGGAAAGTTAAAATAAAAATTTAAAAAACTTTAAATTTTAATCAGTTATTAAATATTAATTAATTTGAAGTTGTTAAGCTTTTGTTATCCATGTATACCATTCAAAGCATTACAACCTCTTACCTTCATTTGAAATTATGTGAATTTTTTACAATTTCATGTGGTACTACATCACAATTAAATTATTTATTTGAATGCAACTTATTACTTATAGTTAATTTCACATATTCTGTGCTAAATGCTATATTTTTAAAATTAATTCCACAAAATTAGCATTTGATAGCCTTCATCTGATCCAGCAACAACAGACTTTCATGCTTTATTTTCATAAGACAATGGTATTTGTCGATCAACGGTTGATAAGATCAGGGCAAAAGTGATAATGGTTCCAACGAGGGAGTAAAAATTCGATTTAGTATAGAACAGAATGTTTTTGCCCGACAAGATGAATTCCGGTATGTCTATCAATTCCTTCAGGACAAAATTCATTTCATGGTTTGTCATTCTCTGAGAATTGCACCTATAATGATAATATTTATTGAAATACATATCTTTAACGCTTCGAATGCAAATTGGTATTTCAGCAGCACAGCTATATATTGCGTACAGCGATAAAGTGTAAAGTGATATGATTGAAAAAGCCTTCACAATACTTATCAAATTAGAAGTACTGAAATAAAATACATTCAAAAACACATAAAACGTCCAGAACGCTGTGAAAACGCTTGAGAGACACAGGTAGTAAGAGCTATCGGAAAACATTTTCTGAGCTTCTTTTAAGATGTCATGCAATGATAAGTATCGATTTGCGAGTTCCATTTGTGTATTGAGAAAACAATGACTATCTGATATATTTTCTACATCAAAACGAATGTTATTGAATGAGTCAGAGATTTTCATGCAGCAAATCACGAATAGAAGCATCATTACACTGTATATAATCATCATTAAAGAATCTGACACCAAACTATTTATGCCAGTGAATAGTTTACAAGCAATCTTGTTTTTCACGGGGTAACCATATAAAATACATTTAAATCTCTCTTTTCTTAAATTTTCATTCACAATAAATAAAGTAATCGCCAAGTACATAATTAAGTACATCAAGAGAATAATGAATATCAAATTCATTTTGTACCTTTGGGCAATTTTATTTTTGTCGTAACGTTTGCTGATTTTTTGAATATTTTTCAGAAGCTGTCCGATATTTTTTTTTTTTTTACGCAGATTATGCCATGCTTTAATTTCACATAAAGTTTCAATGCAAAAAAATGCAATAAATCTTATATCGGTTTCAAAGTGGACAAATGATGAAATTGCTGTAACTATATTGTTCATAGCTGCAACATGGTACAACATCAAAATTACAACGTAACATGTCCTGATACTCATACTTCGACATTTTAAAATGCCTAAAAGAGATAAGCATAACTTAAAAAAGTGAAATTCATTAGCAGAATTAATTAATTTCATGTTAACCTTTTAAATATTAGTTAATTAAATATAGGAAGAAGATAAATAAATTTTACATCTCTATTTATATTCTGCTCCCGTTACAGAGAACTATTGAGTAATAGAGTCAAAACAACTATTATTGGAGAACTTTAAATATGTTGCTGTGCAACAATGTTTTTTTATTTGTATCATATTAAATTAGTTACCTTAATATCAATTAGATTAAATTTTCATTGTTCGGTATTTAATATTCCCCATCGAATAAAAAAATCATGTTATAAGTCACAGAACAACAATAAATTGTTTTCCTATGTAAATGATTTATTGTTCTGTGACTTATATATATATATATATATATATATATATATATATATATATATATATATATATATATATATATATATATATATATATATAACCGTAATTCAAATAATATAATTACAGCTACTGTTTTTCAGAACCTTAAATAAGTTGCTGAGAAACGTTGTTTTCTATTTGTATAATATTAAATTACTTGATTACTTTTTTTAATATCATTTTACTGATCTGATAATCTGATAAAAAAATTAAATTATGAGTTGTAGAACAATAAATTGAGTTTTCTTATGTAAGCGACTTTACAGATTTCTTTTTATAAAATATTTGGAATGTGATTAAAAACTTGAAATAAAATTATAAATTGATCCCCTTGGATATTTCTGTTCTTAAAAATTTTTATTCATATTTATTGGATTAAATTTTATTGCACCTATTCTTCAAAATTAACAGATTAGAATAGAATTTCATAATGAAAGAAATAGCTTTTTCTGAATTGTAATAAAAACAAAGGTTGATGTTGTGTTCATTATTTCATAAAAACTTCATAGTACAAAAAAGATTTTATATAAAAATTGTTGTTGCTCAAGAAAACCTATTTTTAATTTAAAAAAAACTATAGTGTAATTAAAAATTCCCTTTAAATTCCATTATTCACTTTAAGAGTGGAATATATAGAGTAATATATTTTTTTAAATCTTTTATATATGATTGATTATTTGCATCCTATTACAATTTTCATCCAATATCGATTTGTTTTATTTCTAGCTTCATAATGAAAAAAGTATTTAAAGTATAAAAATTGTTTACTATTGTAATAAGCTCTTTTTTAGTTCTAAAGGAAGCTATGACCAATGATTAATACACATTCAAATGATTGATAGTTATGTTAATTCAATGAAAACATTTCATGATTTTCAATCAACTAAAAAAATAAAACTGTTTTTCCTTCATTACTATTTTTTTTAATTTTAAGTTTAATAAACTTGTGTTGTTTAAAGGAATAATCTGTATGTAAATCACATAGAAATGATTTATTATAAATTCAGCCATCCTGAAATGTGTGTGCTCACCAGACAACTCAGTAAATGTTAATTATCTAAACATATATTAGTTAGGGTGATTTTGAATTTTGTATAACAAGCCATCAACAAATAGTAGTGACCTTGATATTAAGTGAACTATGTCTAAAAGACCCAGTAGACCAGTTTCTCCGAAGTTTATCAGTGATTCATTGATGAAAATGGCAAATTTTAAGCTAATATTCCTTCTTTTCCAGATAAAACTACTGAGGTAGTGTTGTATTCTAAAGATGCACAGAGAAAACCAATCGAAGTAATAGCTAAGAATTTTTATCAAATATCATAGAGAGAGAAATGACTTTCAGATTAACTCTTATCTGCAGAAGGGAGGCAAGCTGTTTAATAGTATGATTGGTAATTTAGACAGAAACAAGACAAAAAAATCAAAACAATATCGATCGGACGAAGTATAGAAGAAGAGACTGAAGAGACATTTTAAACTTATGAGAGACAAACTTGGTTTGAAATACTACTCTAAGAAAAAGGGTGGGGAAATATCTAAAGAATTGATCACTTTTAAAATTGCTTAAAGGAGCAAATACAAATACTAATACAAAAATTTTTAATAAGTCATTTACTGCAGTAAATATATCCTCATTCATAGAAGAATACTCTAACAAAAGTTTAAAAAATGAGCTTGCTGCAGACCATGAAAATTTGAAAACGAAAAAAATAAGAAGGATGAAAGATGATGTGCTCAATTCTTACTATCCACAAGACGTAGACCTATTATTTGTAGCAAAAATAGGGGAATTCTAAACAGCTGGAACAGTTTGTCAGTAAAACTAGCAAGTCAGATATTTAAAGAATGACATTGATAAAAGAAAAAACACTCAACGCAATGATGCTGTTATGATTTACCAAGGGACACATGAATTAAGTTTCGAATTTCACCAAAACAATGCTTCTGCAAATAAAAATATTCCAAGCCTCCATACTAGAACTGTGGTACCACTAACCTCAATAAGAAGTATCTTGCTAATGGCTTTCATCTTGCTGTCATTACGAAACTTGCCTCCGTCAGGGTAAGTAGCCTCTGAGGTACAAATGAAAAGGTATTCTGTAATTTAAATAATGCTGTAACATATAATCCTTCTCTCTCTCTCATATATATATATATATATATTCCGATTTGGTTCGGGATTATTGAAACGACTCCGTAACACAGGAAAAATCAAAATTCAAACAATAATAAACAATAATTGGTTATTTTTTCTAAACACAGTACAATAGATCATAGAGGCAAAATAGAACTGCCTTTTTGAGAAGTATAATTATTAAAAAAAATAGATGTAAAAATACTTACTTAAATAAATGAAAATTGTTCTTAACAATAAAAATTTCTACATTTTATCATAAAAATGTTGTTTTGAATCTGTATATATAAAGTAGTTATTAAACTTTATGTTTGATAGAATAACAAAAACAATTGCAATAACCATAAAGTGATTCTTTCGCTGCATTTGAGATCAGGATTATTACACATTATTATGAGTCTCATTGGTTTATAAATTATCCATGTCTTCAGATAGCGTTTCGTTTACGTCATTTTGTATTGAAATATGAATGCGACTTGTCGACGAATTATTGGTCTGCCTTCATATCGCTTTCTTCGAACGGCAGTAAACAAAGCGAAGTTCAGCATCGAATATCAGGGGAATATTTTCAAAGTTAATTTTATAATGAAACGATATTTTATTTAACGATGAAAACATCGGTTTAAGAAGCTGCTTCCCTTTATGTTGTTACAAATGACACTTGGCAAAGCGAACTATGCCTTGGCTATTCGAATTTAACTCAGTAGGGTGCATCTTTCTTTAAATCAGAGCATCACAGAGGGGGAAATTACGACTTTGCTCATAATAACCTGTCACATATGGTACCAACAGAGGATCCACTCCCTCAAATTTGACATTGATCTGAAGGGGGAGGAAATTTTCTCTAGATCTATATTTTTATTATTTGGATAAATATTTTTAAGTATAAAAACAATGAGATTCATTAATTTTTTGAACGTTTGGACTTGTAATATATAAAACAATAAAAATGTTTTCCTCCAACTTTTTTCACACTTTGCATCCCAAAATGTGGGATAAAGACATAAATCTTTAAAAGTGTAAAATGTTTTTATCTCGATTACATATAGAAATAAAGAATGTTTGAAAAATTTCTATATCTTCTTAATTTAAATAAAAATTTTGACTTGCATTTAATACAAAAACTGAGAAATATTAATAAAGGTGCATTTTCTTCATTGACTATTTTGTTACTATTTTTTTATTTAATAATAATTGAAAATTTAGCGTTAATAGCAGAAATTAAAAACAGATAATATTATTTTGCAGAAAAAATATATAAGCTTTGATATTCTATTTTTCATCATCAAATTAAAGAAAGATGAAAAAAGACAGTCAAATTTAAATGAAATATTTTTAAGATTATGATACACATTACAGATGTTTGTTGAAAATTTATTTGGTATTTTATTCCTCATAATAAATAAAATTCTTTATTTGTCTTATTTTGATTAACATATCATTGTTTTTCAGTTCACTGCTATGGTAACAATAGTAACATGATAATAATTTTTCACATTTTTTATAAATGAAAAGTCTCAATAATTTTCCATTTGAATACTCCTTTCCTGAAATTAAAAAGAATTTAAAATTCTAAATGCTAGTTTCATTTCATTTATTCTTAATCATTTATTCAATATCATTTATTCTTAATCAAAATGGTATTATAATTTGAGAAATCATAAATAATTTACCCTCCCATTTAACTTATAATATTGTCTAAGCATACTTTATGTATTCTTAAAAAAACTGTCTAATTTAAAATTTGATACTTAATAGTTGCATTATTAACTTATTTAATAGTTTATGCATGTTATAAAAGAAGAACAAAAGGACATTTTTTAAAATATTTATTCAACATTTGATATTAAATGTAGCAGTTAATTATAAATTGGTCTTTCAATTATTCATAAACTTTTATGATTTCAATAGAAAGTATTTTTAACAATATCGATATTAAATGAACACGCAAATCTATACAACTAATGTTAATCCTTATTACATTGTTGTCTTTAGATCCAATATTAAATATCTAACTATCATATAATTTTGAAGCATTTTAAATCATTTATTTTATTAAAAAATAATCATTTCCGGCTACATTTTAAATTTTATCATAAAATCAAATTGAATTTAAATGAAATTATTGGGAAATAGTTTGTTCTCTTTTATTCTATTTTACTCGGACTTAACTCATAAGGTTGTTTAAAATCAGTTTTTTCATTTGAATTGTACCAGTTAAATTATATTTAGTTATGAAGGAAGAATTTTTTTCATATATTTCAATCATTTTATCCTTTTAAAAATCGTATATTAGCACATTTGGAGTTTATAATAAATTTACCCTACATTTGAAGGCATTAAAAAACTAATAGTATTTGTAATTTAATTTTTGATTTAATGCTTAAGAGCAAAATCAAAGTTTAATCAACTGGGAAGAATTTATCTAATTCAATAATTTCCAACTTGGGTTGCTCAAAAATACTTAGGGTTCCTCTTGACAAGTTTTATTTGATTAAAAAAATAATAATGGTGTTTAATGTATTCATTTGCTTCTTGGAATGTTTTCAATCATATATCGAAAATATTTGTAATTTTTTGTGCAGTATATAGGTGTAAGGATATTTAACCAGGATCAAGCTTTTGCTCCTACCAGTAGATGAACACCTCATCTCTTTGGCAAATGTCTAAGTCTCTTGGCTTCTCATATTCACACTATTTCCGTCCATCCAAAGCACTATTTTTTTCTGTTTTCATCATAATCACTGACTTGTTTGCATTGCGTATTCTTAAGCAACATTGATTTGATGAAAAAGGGAAAAAATAATAAAAGTAATAAAAAAAAAAGAAAACAGTTTATTATTGGAAAAACCTAAACAAAATACAAGCCTTTTTACGCCATTTTAGGGAGAAATACAATGACGGAAAAATGCACCGGAAGAATGGATGGAGAGTGAGTTTGTAAACTAAGTCTGTTAATTATTCTTTTGCACTAATGAGATTCTGCCCTTGAATTAGTGATAGTAGCGGTAATTCAGACCATAAACAAAGTTTCAATATCAAAATTAATAAAATGATATACAAAACATGAATATTGCCCTTGTAATGGATGAATGGGTGGAAAATAGGTCGTCAAATAAAGCTGAACTTGTTATAGTAACACAGAAAACACGTATTCTACAGATATCAACTTCCAAATGCCTACTCTACATTCTTTCAATTCTGGACAGGTAGTTTTAAACAAAAGACGTATAAATGACACTATTTACCTGTTGTTTGGATTTCCTAGAACTGGTGTTTAGGAGGTTTGAGATATGGTTTATTTGTTTTGTAATCACATATAGAAAAGCAATTCCTTAGCACCTGCAAAATTATCGAGACATTTGGAAAAATTTACCCAACAATTAAAGGTAATTTTTATTACCAACAATTATTACCAACAATTAAAACAAGGCTTAAAAGCCAGAGTTTTATGGTAAAAACGACTTAGGTAATCAAAAAATAAAGCAAAAGTTGAACAAAATATTTTATCGTATAGCTCTAGAAATGTGAGGTAAGTGTTATTGGTGAATCTTAAATATTCAGCACTTGAAGTTTTAATCAGCAGTTGATTTCATTCAATAAATAAAAGGCAGAAGCAGTCTCAAGTATTGAATCGGTAATTGGTAATTAACAAGCTATTTTTTTATTATTCCAATTTAGTTTAAATTAAATTCAACATTACAACACTCTACCACACACGTGTGTGCACGCATACATATATATATGAATGAATAAAAAATGTCTCATTAAAATTTTATCTGTGTTTTTTATATGAATTAAAGTAAGTTTTTTAAATTATTAATTAAACAATTTTTTACAAAAAGTTATACACCTGCTAATAAATTCTTTTGGGTTATTTTATTCTTAAAATTTTTGGGCATTCATATGTAAAATATTTTTCTTTTTAATACCCGTTAACATAATTGTTGTAAAGGCTGATTGGGTTTAATTAACATTCTTTAAAGCTTTTGATGATAATTTTCAAAAGCAAAAGCAATGAAATTGTCAACTGGCCCGAAACATTTTGCATCTGGACTGACATGTATTAATGGATACATATTATAAGTTATACTGACTAAGCAGTAGGAAATGGGCACATTTTTCCGAATCTAGTTAAAAATTCTCAAACTCATTTTATAATTAAAGTTATTTACTATTCAGAAATTTATAGAATTGAAGTGGCACAATAAAATAATAAAAAATGCCAATAGAAATATTTTAAGAAGAGTTTTAAACATATTGAATTGAAATACAATAAAAAATTGCCTAAACTTATTAGATTTCTAAAATTCTATTTCCAATAATTTTTTTGTTTCCTATTAAATTCATAAGGCCAGTATTGACGAGCATTAATAATGTATGAATTTATTTTTATGATATGACGAGATTCTAGCCTGCCAATTTTTAAATTCGATATTCTCAGTAAAGTTTTTTTCATTACACCAAGGAAAACTAAATATATGGGGTAAAGCGGTTGCCATATCTATATTTAAATTTAATAAAGGAGTTTCTTTTTTATGTTGCTTAGGTTACTGATTTATTATAAAAGAATCATCTGTTCGTCAAAGAGAATCAGTTTCAGTAAAGGTTAATACTCTTTTGAAACGATAGCCAGCTTGTAAACACTTAACAAAAAATAATATTCCGTAAGGCCGTTACTGCATTTGATGTATGATTTTGCCAAAACATCACATACAAAACTATGTAGCTTGCTCATAAATATTTTACTATTGAATTCGCAGCCATTTTGTTTTAATTCATTAAATTCTAAAATAAAATGCCAAAACAAATCTTTTACAGCAGACATATTTCTTAAAAGAAATACTGCAACTATGAATAGTTGTTTACTAGGATCATCTTTTAAAGTTACTAACACTGACCAGAATTGGTCTTTAATTCTTTTATGTCAATAATTTGTCCAAATTTAATTAATGTCCAAATTTCATCTTTTTATCATAAAATGCAACGATTTGGTAACAATTTAAAGTTTGGTGTTCCATCACCTGACACACTGAACCGCAAAGCGTTAAGAGAAATATTATTGCTTAAGTGAATGAATACTAATCAAATATAAGTTGATGGTTTAATAAATTATATTTGATTTTAAAAGAAATTGATTTCTCAACAAAATGAAAGAATATTGTTGAAAAACAATTTAGTTTTGTTTTCTAATTCTCTTTATTTCGGTGGAATTTAATCGACCACATTTTTATAACCACTGTTTAAGAAACATTTTTACTCAGGTTGTAAACTGCCAGATAATTATTGCTTATATCCGATTGAATTATACTGATATAATAATTCCATAAAATTATTACTATATTAAAATACATAGCAAACAATTCAGCAAACCTGTAAGCAATCTTATTTACAAAAGCATAATTCAGAACAGTTATTTCTATAGAAATATTTTCGTTCTTGAAAATGTTCTTTTATTTAAAATACAGCTCATACACATGTACAACAATTAATATAGGGTAATTATCATCTGAATATTTTAATGGTTATTCTGTATATAAATTCAAATAGAAATAGTTGGAAAAATCCGGTAGTACAGTAATCAAAAATCAATAAAATAGAAAAATAGATTTTGATGAATTAATATCCAAGTTTGTGTAAGACGATTTCAGTCTGTTAGTCATTTTCAGTATACTTACTTTTTAGAATGATTTATATATTTCATTATATTCATATCTAGCAAAACAGGAAACAATTTAGTATACTTTTTAATATATGCAATGCCCGATGCCTAGTATCATTCTACCCCTACTAACGGTCTCTAAATTAGATCCTGAAAACTACTACATTCTTGATCTAATACATTAATACTGTGGTGGAATATATATATATATATATATATGTTTGTATGTTAACACCAAACAAACACCCCTGTACCTAATCCAAGGAGAGTTTTAATAGTTAGATGGAAGTTAATGGAAGGAGAAGAGTCACAGACCGCCTGAGGAGCTGGACACCTGTCTGGAAACCCTAGCCCCCAACGCAACGGCTGAGTGCTGTTGTAGGGCATAACACTGCTCCTGCTAGTTGCCGCCTAAATTTAGGTTAATTAAACATAGAGCACACACAGTTTCTACAAAGGTAGACGTATGTATATGTATATAATTCTTTGTTTTGGTGCAGTATGTACTCCTTTGAACGTTGCAATTCAAACACAACTAATCATCTAGCAATGCTCTGTGGTAAAGAATGGAGTTTTTTAAAGCTTAGAAGAAGATTTATATATACATAAACTTCTTCCTTGTGCTTCATGAAATCAAAAAAAACTACTTCAAAGAACATGTGGTCAACATACCAGTTTTGGAAAATAAGAACAAATTTAAATATTGTTTCCATACATTAACACACAGTATTCATATTTTAAACATTTATGATTAATCACTGTCAAAACGTGGACTATTTTAAAAATAATACTTTAATATATATTTGTGAAACGTCTTTTCAATTGGAATGTTTGATAATTCAACTCAAGTACTTATAATCACAATTAAAAATTGAAATAAATTACAATACATAAATTGATTTCATTGGAAGAAAAACACAAATATAATCATAAACACATTTATGAAACTATGTTATACATTACCTTATGTCGTAATTGCTTATAATACATGAGCTTATGCATTACGTATACGTTTATTTATGTCTTTAGTTTAGAATTTTTATTTTTATTTTTTTATTAAAAAATTGTACTTTTTCCTTAAATATTAGTAACTTTAGATTGTTTGATTTTAGCAAAGTTGTATAAGGTTCAAATAAGTGTAATACTTTAAAATTTGAAATTTTTTGATGGAATATTTCTGATTTTTATAAAACAAATATTTTATTCCCGTGTTTAAAATAAACTTCATATTTTCAAATAACAATTTCGGTTTTGGCGCAAATTGCAGGCAATATATTTAAGTTGAATTTGTAATAAAAATTTTATTTCACCTGAATTGCATTCGTAGATTCCAATAATGTGGAATACTTAAAATAAGTTTTAAAATTTTTGATTCTGCCTTTCATTTTTTTTTTATATTAACAAGATAATTTTTGGCTTAAAGTGTTAGTCTTAGTCAGACATTATTGTCTAAATTATACAGTAATCGACTTTGAAGAATATTAAAGAAAATATCCTTATTCTTACTGGTTGATTATATGACTGCCATTTCTCTATAAGAACATATTATTAATTTATAATTCAAAATGTGGATTATATAGAAATATGAAACACAAAACTAAACATAGAAATTCGATTATTTGACTAATAAAATCATTTTGTAAATGGCAATATTTAAATCATTTTATAAATACCGATAATCGAATCATTTTGTAAACACCAATAATCAAACTATTTTGCAAACACAAATAAGCATTTTGTTACCGCTGATAATCAAATAATTTTGCTGTAACCAATAATCTGGTAATAACAAATTGAGTTACAATCGAATAATATGTTACACAGCATTAAAGATGGTAGAATAATTAGTAATTGTAACTTAAATAAATATGATTGATTGCTAAATTTTATGTTCTGTATAAATATGAAATAAAACAAGGAAATTATTATGTCATTGAAAAACGAATTATATTTAGAGAATCATTTAGAGCTACAGCAATGATTTAATGTACATTAATAATTCGCTAACAATCAACTGTTAGTAGCATACAGTTAAATTGGGACCTGATAATAGTCTTTACATAGTAAAAAACATGCAAAAGTGCTTATAAATTCTCTCAAATCTAAAATGATTAAAAATTAACAATTGTGTTTACAAAAATAGCAATTTTACCATTTAAAGAAAACTAATTCATTTAAAGTTGTTGAACCTTTGTTCTTCAAGTATACATCATTCAAAGAGCTTTAGATTCTCTTACCTTCATTTAAAATAATGTGCAATTATACTGCAATTTAAATACTTATTTGTAAGTAACTATTAATGTTAATTTCACAAGCGCTATGCTCAATACTATAAATTTTAAAATTAGCTATGGAAAATTTATATTTGATCGCCTTCATCTGATCCATCAACAAGAGAATTTCAAATTTTAATTTCAGAATCTATTGGATTTTCTCGTTATTTACTGGTATTTGTCGGTCAACGGTTGATAAGATCAGTGCAAAAGTGATTACTGTTCCAATGAGTGAGTAAAAATTCGATTTAGTGTACAATAGAATGTTTTTGCCCGACAAGACGAATTCTGGCATATCCATCATTTCCTTCAAGACAGAACTTATTCCATGGTTTGTTTTTCTCACATAATTACACCTGTAATGAAAATATTTACTGAAATACGCATCTTTAACACTTCGAATATGAATTGGTATCTCACCAGCAGAGCTATATATTGCGTACAATGATAATGTATAAAGTGATATTTCTATAAAAGACACCATGACACTTGTTAAATTGGTAGTATTGAATTGAAAAACATTCAAAAATATATAAAATGTCATGAAGGATGAGAAAATGCTAGAGAGACACAGGTAGCAAGAACAATCAGAAAATAGTTGTTGTGCTTCTTTTAAGATACTATGCAATGTTAAATATCGATTTGCGAGATCCTTTTGGTGACTGAGAAAACAATTACTGCTTGATATATTTTCCACATCAAGACGAATGTTATTGAATAAGTTAGAGATTCTCATACAACACGTCACGATTAACAATATCATTACACTGTAAATAATCATCATTAAAACTCCTGATACGAAAACATTTATAACACAGTACAAAATACAAGCAACTTTGTTTTTCACGGGGTAGCCATACAAATAACATTGAAATTTCTTATTTTTTAAATACTTAATGTCTTCAAACAAAGAAGTTGCCGAGTATGTAATTGAATATATCAGAAGAAAAGTGAATATTAGATTCATTTTGTACTTTTGAGCAATTTTATTTTTTCCATAATTTTTGCTAATTTTTTTAATATTTTTCAGGAGCCGTCCGATGCCTTTTCTTCTTTTACGAAGAATATACCAAGCTGTAATTTCACATGAATTTCCAATGGAAAGAAATGCTACGAGTCTTATATCCTCTCCAAAATAGAACGCTGACGCAATTGATTGAATTGTAGTGTCTGCAGCAGAAAGATGGTACAAAATCAAAATTACAACATAACATGTCTTTATGCGTACATTTTGACTTTTTAAAATGCCTAAAAGAGATAAACACAAATTGAAAAATTTTAATTCATCCTCAGAATGTGTTAATTTCATATTAATATTTTAAGTATCAATTATTTTCATACAGAAAGAAGATGTATTTTTTTGACTCTGTTTATGTTTTACATCCATAACCAAAATTTTTTTTTGAATAATAGAATCAAAGGAGCTGTTATTGGAGAACTATAAATATGTTGCTGAGCAACGTTGTTTCTTATTTTCATAATATTAATTTAACTACTTTAATATCGATTAGATTAAATTACCTATCTTTTTTCTGCATTTAATGTTCAATATCTGATAATTTTTTTTAAAAAAAAATATTTGTAATTCGATTATAACTGAAAATAAAACTTTACATAGATTTCAATGGAACTTGTTTTATTATATATTTCTGTTCCTAAAACTTTACTGCTTTTTAATGGATTATATTTTATTGCTCTTTTTCCCAAAATAATAGATAAAAATGGAATTTCATAATGAATGACTTATATAATTTATTTTTTTCGATATTGTAATAAAAATAATATTTGACGTTATGTTGAGTATTTTATCAAATCATTACAATACACAAAAATTTTTGTTTTCGTTTTCAAGGAAACATATCTTTTATTTAAAATCTAAATTATAATTATACATCCTTATAGATGTGTATTATTACTTTAACAAAGGAATGTTACATTTCTTACAATCCTATATGCACTAAATTATTTTTATCCCTATTTGAATTTTAATGCAATACCAATATGTTCCTTAAATAGCTTAATAATGCAAAAAGTATATCATTGAGGAAAATTATTTGCATCTATTATAAGCACCTATTGAGTTCTTAACGAAGTGATTACCAGTAATCAATAGATATATAAACTATATTTTTGATAATAGTTATGAAATTACAGTAAAAAAATTTCATAACTTTGAATCATACCAAAAATATATAAACGCATTTCTTTTATTGTCGATTTTTTTAGTTTTAAGTTTAGTAAATTAATATTGTTTAAAAGAATTAACTTTTTGCAAATCACAAAAATTCCTTGTAAATTCAGCTTTCCTGAAACTTGATTATCCACCAGAAAACTCAGCAAATATTAATAATCTCAATATATTGTATTCAGGGTATTTCGTAATGAATTATAAGAAACCGCCAACACACACAATTTCCAGTAACCTAGATATTAAACGACCTATGCCTGAATCTTCCAGTACCGTAATGATTTAATATGGATTTCTAATACACCTGGCAATTCACAAAAAAATTAGTTAACCTATTTTATTCTCTCTAATGCTAAAGGAGATGAAAGTGTTCCAAGCCTCCATATTATAGATCTGCTACCACTAACCTCAAAACACATTATGAAGTTTCTAGTTAAGGACTTTCATCTTGCGATGATTAAGAATTCTTACTTATCACCGTCAAAATAAGTGACCTCTGAAGTGCAAATAGAAAGTTATTTTATAATTTAAAAATTGAGAGAGAGAGAGAGAGAAGCTATAACATAGATCCCTCTTTCATAAAATGTATTTGAGAATTATATATATGTGTGTGTGTGTGTTCTGATTTGATTTAAGGTTATTGAAACGACTCTGTAGTGCAGGAAATATCAAAATTTAAATAATAATTGTTTTTCTAAATAGAGACAAACAAGCAAAATAAAACTGTTTTTGAGAAGTACGGGGGGTGGTGGGGGGTTAATAGGATAATAATAGATGTAAAAATACTTAAATAAATGAAGAGTGTCCTATAAAATTTAAAATTTTGCATATTTTATCATAATCAATGTTGTTTTGAATCTGTATGTATAAAGTAGTTGCTGAACTTTATGTTTGATAGAATAACAAAAACTATTGATTTAACTCTTAAGTGTTTTTTTCTTTCATTCAATTTGAGATCATGATTACTGCCTGCCTTCAAATCGCTTTCTTCGAACGGCAGCAAACAAAGCAAAGTTCACCTTCGTAGTTCTTGAGAATACTTTCCAAATTTAATTTGAGAATAATATTACTGTTTTATTTAACGAAGAGAGAATGGGTTTGAGAAGCTGTTTTCCATTCATTTTATGCATTAACAATTTGACAATAGAACAAAAGAAAAATAAAATAACAAAGGCAGCAGCAAACATTCATATTATAATTAATTATGGTTTAAATTTTTAAAATTTCATTCATTAATAAAATTTTAAATTATTGTATACAATATTTGTAAGCAAAATCTTTTAAACTTCTTTCGCAAAAAATCTTTTAAATCTGAAGACTATTGCCTTGCTAACGCCAGTATTTTAATTTTTTTTTTTATTTTTAGTGAATATTTTCATTATTTATAAGAGCATTTTTAGCGTAAAAATTGTAAAATAGATTCATTAATTTTTTTTTAACATGAACACTGGTAATAGATGGTACAATAAAATTGTTTTCCTCCGCTTTTTTTGCACACTGTAACCCAAAATGACAGTATCAGTATGACATTACCAAAAAGACAGTAATTAAAGATATAAATCTTTAAAAGCGTACAATGCTTTTATCTTGACTACATATTTAAGGAAATAATGTTCCTATTCCTATTTTTAAGATATTCCTAAGACCAAATTCCTACTATTTCACAATTAAAACAAAAATTCTGATTTGCATGTAAAATAAAAACTAAGAAATATTAATGAAGATACATTTTCCTCATTGGTCTTATATTATAACTAATTTTTCAGTAAATCGTATTTAAAAATTTTAGCGTTCATAGTAGAAATTCAAAAATGATAATAATATTTTGCAGAAAAAATTAATAATCTAATATATTCTTGTTTTTAATCATCAGATTAAAGAAGGAAGATAAAATTGAGGCAAATTTAAATGAAATAAGTTTAAGTATACTATACATTACAAAATTTTGCTGAGAATATCTTTCGCATTTTATTTCTCATTGTATTATTTTGTTGCAAAAATTATGACTTTTCAGTTCACTGTTATGGTAAAAATAATAATAATATGATAATAATATTTCATTTTTTTATCAATGAGAAAACTAAATAATATTTCATTTGAAGGTAGCTTTACTGAAGTCAAATGAATATAAAATTATAAATGCAAGTTTTGGTTTCATTTTTCCTGACTTAAGATGGCATTATAATTTGAGAAATTATGATAATAGTTTACATTGAACTTACTATATTGTTTAAGCATATTTCATCTGCTCTTATTAAATTGCCGAATTTAAAATTTGTTAGTTAATAGTTAGCTTTTTAACTTATTTAAAAGTTTGTATGTATTACAAACGAAGAATAAAAGGACATTTTTAAAATACCTATTTGACATTATGTTAATTATAGCAATTAATGATAATTTCGTGTTTCAATTATTCATAAACATTTACGATTTCAATAGAAAATATTTATCAAAATATCAATACTAAATGAACATGCAAATCTGTACTATTAATGTTAATCCTTATTATATTGTTAACTTTAAATCCAATATTAAATATCTAACTATCATAATTTTGAAACATTTCAAATTGTTTATTTTATAAAAAAATCATCATTCTAGGCTACATGACAATTTTTAGCATAAGAAAATCAAATTTAAATGAAATTCTTGCGAAATAGTTTGTTCTTTTTTTTTCTATTTTTAATCGGAATTAATTGATACAGCAGTTTAAAATAAATTTTTGCATTTGAATTGTACCAATTGAATTATATTAGCTTTCGAAAGTAGAATTTGTTTTTCATATATTTCACGGATGTTATGTTCTTAAAAATCATATAATAGCGTATATAAAAGTTAAGATAGATTTTTCGTACATTAGAAGGTTTTAAAAATTAATAATATATTTGTAATTTATTTTTGATTTCATGCTTAAAAGATAAATCAATTTGGGATCAATTGGGAAGGATATATCTAAAACAGTGATTCCCAAAGTGGTGATTTCAAAGTGCTCGAAAATATTTTAGGGTCCCACGTGAAATATTTTATTTGATTATATATAGTAAAGGTGTTTAATGCATTCACTTGCTTTTTGGAAAACTAACAATTGACCCCCAAAATTTATTTATTTATTTATTTTTTTTTTTTTTTTTTGCAATATATCGGTGTAAGGATATTTAATCAGGATCAAGCTTTTGTGATCCTACTAGTAGATGAACGCGTCATTGTTTTGGCGATTGTTTATGTTTCTTGGCTTCTCATATTCACACCAGTTGGTTCATCCAAAGCACTATTTTTTTTTTCATAATAATCACGACTTGTCTGCATTGCGTGTTTCTCAGCGACATCGGTTTGATGGAAAAGGAAAAAAAAATATAAGAAATAAAAAAGAGAAAACTGTGTGTTTTATTGGTAAAACCTAAACAGAAATGGAGCATTTTTACACCATTTTTTACAGAAATCAAAGGCGGAATAATACATCAAAAGAATGGCGGGTTATTAATATTGTAAAAAAAAAAGTAGGTTAACCATTCTTTTGCACCAATGGGAAGGTTCCCCTATATTATTAATAGTTACTGTAAATCAGACCGTAAACAAAGTTTCAATGTAAAATGTAATACCGTAATTTATAAAACTTAAATAATGCCCTTGTAATGATGCGTTGATTGGAAAATGGGTCGTTAAAGAAAACAGACATTGTTAGTAATTATTCAATAATCGCGTATTCTACAGATACAGACTTTCATAAACCCGGAATGCTATTAATATTCATCTCCATACAACTACAGCCTCCGATTATACTCTACATTCTTTCATTTTTAGACAGGGAGTTTCAAAAAAAAAAAGACGTGTATAGGACCCTCATTACGTGTCTTCTGGATTCCTTGGTACAAGTGACGAGGAGGCTTGAGATACGGTTTATTTGTTTTGCAATTAAATACTGGTGAACAATTCCTTAGCTCTTACAAAACTATTGAGCCATTTGTATATACCCAACAGATAAAGAGAAAAATATATTTCCTTTTTTTTTTTTTTTTTTTTTTTTTTTAAGAAAACTTAAAATCCAAAGTTTTATGGTTAAAAAAATTCAAAACAAATGATCAAAGAATAACGTAAGAGTTGAACACATAGTACCTTTCCATATTGCTCTAGCAAAGCCAAGCACGAGTTATTGCTACATCTTAAGTATTCACCAACACTTAAAGTTTAAACTAGCAATGTATTTCAAAGAATAAATAGAAGGAGGAAACATTCTTATGTTTAATATTCAATTAATAATTTGCATTTAACAAGCAACTTTTTTATTATTTCAACTTATTTTAAATTAAATTCAATGTAACAACACTGTACCAAACACACGTGGGCGCGTCTCTGTGTGTATATACGTAATATATAATATATTGTATAAATATGTGTGTGTGTGGTGTATTTGCTTAACTGTAATAAATATTTAGCTTAGAAACGCTGATAAATAATTATAACTAGCTTTTTAGTTCTTGCAGATGATTTTCAAAAGCTAGAGCACTGAAAGTGTCAAGTGGCCCGAAACGTTTTGCATCTGGACTGACACACATATGTATTAAGGAAAATATATTATATGTAACGCTACCTAAGCAGTATGAAATATCCACATTTTTGTGAATCCAATTAAAAATTTGTGACATTTATAATTAAAATTATTTACTATTTAGAGAGCTTGATAGAACTGAAATGGCACAATAAAATAATAAAAAATGCCTATAGAAATATTTTTTAATTGAGCTTTAAGCATACTGAATTGAAATACAATACAAATCGCCAAAACTTATTAGATTTCTAAAATTCTATTTCCAATAAACTTCTTGGCTTCCTATTAAATTCATGAGGCCAATATTGACAAGCATTAATAAGGTATGAATTTATTTTAATGATGTGACGAGATTCTGGCCTGCCAATTTTGAAATTCGATTTTCTCCGACAAATTTTTTTCATTACATCAAGGAAAACAAAGTGTATGAGGAAAAGTCATTGTCATGTCTATATTTAACCTTAATGAAGGCGTTTCTTTTTTTATGATGCAGAGGTTACTGATTTATTATAAAAGAATCAACTGTTCGTCAAAGAGCATCAGTTTCAGTAAAGGTTAATACTCTACTGACAGGATGGCCACCTTGTAAACACTTATCAAAAAATAATATTCAATAATTAATAAAAATAATTTGATGAATGATTTTGCGAGGGAATCACATATAAAACTATGTATCTTCACTAAAATATTTTACTATTATATTGAAAGCCATTTTCTGTATTTTATTAAATTCTAAAATAAAATGCCAAAACATATATTTTACAGCAGACTTATTTCTTAAATGAAATACTGCAACTATGAATATTTGTTCACTAGGATCATCTTTTAAAGTTATGAACAGCGCTTAGAAATGATTTTTACTTCATTTACGTTAACGTAAGCCTTCAATGTTCACTTTTAAATTAATTTTCTCCACAGATTCAATTTTTTTACTTTTTAAGACTTAATTTTAAGATACAACATCTGTAGAAATCTTAAAATACAAAATAACCTATTGCCTATGGTGGTTAAGTAAAAATATCATGATCAGTGTTAAGCAATTTTCTTACATACGTTGGTAGCTCTGGAAACTGCCATTCAATAAGCAACCATGTTAAAGAAATTTGTTGCAAAATCTTGCACCTCGAAAACCAATTCCGTAGGAAATCTAATACGGAGACTGTACCTTAAACTGACCTTGAATATTAGAATCATAACAGCAGTTTTCCCACTTTGATTCATTTAACCACTTTTCAGTAAAAATTGTACTTCCGAATACTCATTGTAAAGAATTGTCAATTCAGAGCATTCAGAGGAATTCCAATAAGTTGCACAGGGATTGACATTTTCTGATTCTTTTACGGTTTCAAATGATGAACTGGATAAATTTAAACTTGAGCTTGTTTCATTTTTAATCAAGTTTACTCTAATCTTGAATTTATGTTCTTTCTACTAAATATTATCTATGAAATTTGAGAAATAACAATATGATTTATTGAAAATGCTAACATTTTTTACTTATAGCATAATATCCTTGCTTTGTTTAGATAATATATTTAATACGCCGTCTTTTCCTGATTCATGTCTAGAATGACTTTAGCAACTATTTAAAAATTTGAAATGATGATATGGACAAGGAAAAATGATTAAAATGAAATATAAAATGAATAACTAATTGAAAGCAAAGAAAAATATTATATATATATATATATATATATATATATATATATATATATATATATATATATATATATATATATATATATATATATATATATATATATATATATATATATATATATATATATATATATATAAATATATATATATATATATAAGTCAATATATATATGAATATATATATACACACACACATATATATACATATATATCAAAAACATTTTGATAGAAACATATATATTTGTTTTTCGCTATATTCATACAAGACAATATATCTGAAAAATTGCCACATTTCTCTTTTCGTATATAAGCATCTTTCGCCAAAATGAATTGATAGCATAAAAGATATTTTTTTTTATTTTTACTTCAAATCTAATAAAAAGTAAACTTTATGTATGCAAATTTAATATGACTTAATATTATTTATTTACGAGCCTTAAAATAATTATTAAATAGTTATAGTTATTAATAATCATTTTAATAATTCTTACTATTCAAGAATTGCCTAAAAGTAATTATATTAATTTTAAAATATTTTTTAGGAAATATATTTGGTAATAAAATTACTGTAAATGAAAAGTATGCCAAAATCTATCACAGACAGACTCTATAGAAAACTGATATGATAACTTTTAGAGATTATTTTTTAAAATTAATAACTGACGGCCAGCAGTGAAATGAGATATTTTCTATATGTAATAGCCAGGAAATATTTCCAAGACATAGTTTTCCTTGCCTAAAATTAAAATTGTGGGAAAGCTGAATAATAGTATACATGAGAATACATATAAAATACAGAAATATATTGAATGTTTTCTTTTTAATTTGTTTCGGAAAATATGTCCATACGTTACATAAAAGTGAATGCCTTGTGATACAAATTTCTAAAATAATAAATTATATAAAAACAATAAAATATGGGATTTCTTTTCATATTCTTATAAAACTGACTACCTAGAAAAAGAAGATTACCATAATAATATTTTATTTTTACCCCTTTTTAGTTATGTTTCATAATTTCATCATTTATTCTAAAATATTTAAATGCTTTATTTAAATACGTTTTGAATATTCTTCTAAACATTCGAAAGTAACGTTCATCGTTTAAAACACTTACAATCGTATAAATTTACTGATCATATTCAAATTACAATAGAATAGAATTCGGAAATATTTGATTTGAAGTATAAACGTAATGAATATTTCATTAAAATAGGAAATAAAATTAAATTATCTTCATAGAATTGACGAATAATGAATTTTTATAGGTTAATTGAAAAAGTATGCAAAATAGGATTACCAAAAATTAAAAATATTTATTCTCAAGGAAAAAATTCAAACTCAAATTAATTTTAATATATCCTATTAAAAATTTATATAAAAACTATTTAAATTTAAAATGTTACATAAACACTTAAAAAATATACTCACATTCTATATTATTCTATTTAAAATGAACACTATTATTCTATTTAAAATGAACAGTATAAATATACTGTTCATTTCAAATAGAACAATGATAGTGTTAAGTATCAAGATGTCCAAAAGAAATCCGAGAAAACAACCAACAGACTTATAAATTCAAAATAATTCTAAATAAAATGAATTATTGTCATTTGTGGTTTGCAATTATGATATTTAGTATTGCCAGATGATAAGAAAATATTATAACTTTTTCCTCTAATGAAAAAATTAGAAATTTATTAAAATATTGATTTTTAAACAAAATTTGAAAACGATATTTTATTTACACCGAATACATTGTTATAGATGCATTTCCTTTTACATAAGACGGTAAAAGGGTATATTTATTTAAACTATCAATTGCTTGAAAAGAATAGTCAAGTATGTGATTCGTGTTTATTTCATACAACTACCAGTTTTCTAAAAATAAAGTAAAGATTTATGTTACTAATCTAACAACGTTTTCCCTGTGCTTAATCAAAATAATAAAAGAAAATATTGGTCTTTTTTAAATTTACATTGTATAAATGTAGAATGTATTTCTATTCAGCAAAGATGTAAGTTAGTCAAAATTTACAATTTCAGAAACGAAACGATTTTTAATATTACCATACAATTGATTCTTAAAATAGCATTAGGTCAGTCTGATTTTTCAAATTAATATTCACTTCACATCATTAAATTTTAGAACTTAAAATGGCAAATGAATTATTAAAAGAAAATGATTATTTCAAAAGTTATAGTTTTTGTTTACACATTACTGACATTATGAAAGATTTAGAGTGATATGTGCATTTCTTTTCTAAACTGAAAATAACATAATGAAATTCAAAATTTCGTTTCCTAGCACTTGTTATTTTATATCTCCATTGTTTTATTTATTATTTAAATAGTATTTCATAGATACAAAGGCTTGTTAACAAACACGTTTTCCAAAGTAACAATTTGCTGAATTACGAAAACAAATATTTGATGCTCATATGAATATTCGTCACTTTAACAAAGCTGGAAAAGTATGAATATTTTACTATATAAATTAAAGTTGAAACTTTTCAAAGGAGAATCTTCTTCGATTTTCAAATTTTGGCACACTACTTTTCTAGTTACCTATTTCCCCTTTTAAAAAAAGAACTCTAAATTACGACAATACTAAAACGGCAAAACATCGACACAACTGGCTGTCTTTAACACCATTGACAATTAAAACTGCTAAAGACAGATAATCGCGTTGCAATTATGAACACGGTAATCTGATAATATTGACACCTAAGGAGATCCTCAGCATGCCATGACATAAATAGAGAAAAAACAATGAAATTACACCAATATATTTAAATATCCAGTCTTCGTTAATGAAGCCAATGAATTTTCGGTAGGGTCAGATATAGAGCACACCACCATCAAGTCACGAGAACAACGTCTTTTCCAGAAAGCTACTGCGGATTGTGATTATCTATTGTGAGCTTATAAGCATCTTAATATGACCTTTGCTACAGCCTCAAAAATGGCATTCATGTTCGTCAAAAGATGAAAAGGTTTCGTAAGGAAAATCAAGGGTACTTATAATAGTAATTTAGTGATTTTCAATGACATTTATGTAAAATTGTTATTTTTTTATTGTAATCAAACTCTTTGTTGGGTTTCGTCCTAATATAATTAAAGCATTAATATACTCACTGAGAGAACTTATTTATTTTTAACGTTAAACTTCTTCATAAAAACGGCAAGAATATTTAAAATAATTGCTTCAAAGAAAAAAAATAAATATATTTCAGAAAATGCAAGTGCATCTTATCTATTCAATGTTAGATAATTAAATATCATTTTATTTTCTTGAAATAAAGATCACTTTACAATTAGAAGCATCGAGGTTTATTTTTATTTTATTTTATTAATGTTGTTTTAAATAGATTGATTTTCTGAAATGTTATCAAATACAATATAAATAAAAAATAATTATCCTTAATTATAAACTACATATTATTTCTTGAGCTTTGATTTATTACCATTGTTGCTTTTCTGACAGTGATGATCTTAAATTAAGAAAAACTTTAACACTGCCACTGACTTTAATAATTCCTCAATAGGACCGAATTTGATTGCAAAATTCGGCAGAAATGGAATCCAAATATTAGACCTATATCGCAAGACGACATTCGCAATTTGCCGGAAGTTTGTCGTATAAGGACTGATACTTGCTTACGATAATATTAAAGTACACTATCATGATGTCGTTTGCCGATACCGAACAGATATCGTTATGAAATCATCATGCCAATGCTGACTCATGTCCGACACTGCCGATAACGCCCCATCAGGATGCTGATAGGTCTGTGCTTGCTGGGATATATATTTTTATTTGAATAATATGTCCATAGTATGTTTGATTGGATTTGTATATTTATAGCAGAATGTAATAGCAAATTAATATTATTTGAAATTTTCTCTTGAACACTCAATAATTCATAAATGTTAAAATATTTAATGCTAGTGTATAATTTAGTATAATTTAACATTATATTATGAGGAACATTTTATGTCTTCTTTAAAGAAATAATTACTATATATGATTGCACATGTGTTTTATGTAATGTTAACATTTTCAGTAGTTTTAATTAAGAAGGATTATTTATATCTTTTCTGTTATAATTTAAGTGTGTGTGTGTGCGTGTGTGTGTGTTTGTGTGTGAAGTAGATTATTTCCGTTTCAGAATGCCACACCACACCAGTGAAGCTGATTTTTAGAGTGCTAGTCAAATAAATTACACACCCACAGTACTCTGAATAGTCGAAGAAACTATTTGTATTTGTTAATAGCATGATTGCTTTGTTCATTGTTAAATTTTTCTTGGGTGATAATTTAAAACATTAAATGAACTTGAATTTTAAAGAAATTGAAAAAAGCGATTTTATTGAAAATATAAGTTTTAATGAATAAATATCTCATATATTTTCGTATTATTATTTTTTATATAGAATCAAATTTTCACGTTTCTTTATTGATACCATTCAACTGCATATTTTACTTCTTGGACACTGCAGGCTAATATTATCATTTTCAATTATCTATTAATGATTTTACTTTATACTTTAAGTGCTTTTAATTAAGGGTAACATGCCTTATATTTTATTTTATAATATTATTTATTTATATTTTTATAGCAATATGTGCCAATGACGCAAAATTTGGTCCGATAAGTTCGGTAGTGTTTCATATTGAAAATGTTTTTTTCACATACTTGCTCTGCTGTAATGAAATCACGCTCTCAAATCTTTTCTTAGGAAAGCTACATCAATCAAAGAGAATTTTATGTATCAATTTACTAATATGCATAGAAACACTAAACACCTTAACAATCGTTAGAAAGAAAAGGTAAGAGTTTTAATTCTTTATTTTAGGACCAAAGCAAATCATGTTTGCATAGGACAGCAAGAAATTATCTCTATTAATATTTTGTCCCTCAAGATATTTACCCTCTTTAGGTAAGCATAGGTATCACAATCCCTACATATTTCAATAAAATGTTCCGTTTTATATGCCTCTAACTCTTACCTTCTTGCTAATCCTACTTTTCTCCTGTGTTGTGGTTGCTTTGGAAAGGGCTGAAGGCTCTCTTTGAGCAACCACCAACTTGTTACTATTAGTTTCTCATAGCACTAAATCACTCACTTGTTTGTTATGCATATAGTTTTGTGCAACTGGAGAAGAGGGTATTGGTAATTGAGGCCACAAAAGTCCAACACATTGCTTAGATTTCTGTTTCATGTAAACGGAAGGTGCAACCTCTTCAGCACATCAATTGTGTGTATGAATCAAATGATGTGTGTAAGCACAACTGCTGAATGACTTGTTTATAATAGAGGCCATTTTACAGGGAATACTTGTAAGTTTGTATGACATGACTTTCATTATGAACCTGGTCAACATCCCTTTTTTTAACTTGTGGTTTCGTCTAAATTATAGTGTACTCGAAAAAATGTACATAAAAAATGTACTAATACTTACTAGTTGATTATATAACTGACATTTTTCTATAAGAACATTTTATGGATTTGTATTTCGAATAGGATTCCATACATATATAAACTACAAATCTAAAGATAGAAATTTGATACTTTTACTAATAAAATCATTTTGTAAATGCCAATATTCAAATCATTTTATAAATACCGATAATCGAATCATTTTGTAAACACCAATAATCAAACTATTTTACAAACACCAATAAGCATTTTGTTACCGCTTATGATCAAATAGTTTTGCTGTAACCAATAATCTGGTAATAACAAATTGAGTTACAATCGAATAGTATGTTACACAGCATTAAAAATGGTAGAATTATTAGTAATTATAACCTAAATAAATATGATTGATTGCTAAATGTTATGTCCTCTATAAATATGAAATAAAACTACGACATTGTAAATATCATTGAAAACTGAATTATATTTGAAGAATCATTCGGAGCTACAGCGATGCTTTGATGTATATTAAATATAATTCACTAACAATCAACTGTTACTAGCATACTGTGAAATTGGGACCTGATAATAGTCTTTACATTGTAAAAAACATGCAAAAAGTGTTTTTATATTCTATCAAATCGGAAAAGATTAAAAATTAACAATTATGTTTACAAAAATATTAATTTTACCATTTAATGAAGACTAACTCATTTAAATTTGTTGAACCATTGTTCTTCGTATATACATCATTCAAAAAGCTTTAGATTCCCTTAAAATCATTTAAAATAATGTGCAACCATGCTGCAATTTAAATACTTATTTGTAAGCTAACTATTAATGTTAATTTCACAAGCGCTATGCTCAATACTATAAATTTTAAAATTAGCTATGCAAAATTTATATTTGATCGCCTTCATCTGATCCATCAACAAGAGAATTTCAAATTTTAATTTCAGAATCTATTGGATTTTCTCGTTATTTACTGGTATTTGTCGGTCAACGGTTGATAAGATCAGTGCAAAAGTGATTACTGTTCCAATGAGTGAGTAAAAATTCGATTTAGTGTACAATAGAATGTTTTTGCCCGACAAGACGAATTCTGGCATATCCATCATTTCCTTCAAGACAGAACTCATTCCATGGTTTGTTTTTCTCACATAATTACACCTGTAATGAAAATATTTACTGAAATACGCATCTTTAACACTTCGAATATGAATTGGTATCTCCCCAGCACAGCTATATATTGCGTACAGCGATAATGTATAAAGTGATGTGATTATAAAAGGCACCATGACACTTGTTAAATTGGAAGTATTCAGTTGAAAAACATTCAAAAATATATAAAATGTCATGAAGGTTGAGAAAATGCTAGAGAGACACAGGTAGCAAGAACAATCAGAAAATAGTTGTTGTGCTTCTTTTAAGATACTATGCAATGTTAAATATCGATTTGCGAGATCCTTTTGGTGACTGAGAAAACAATTACTGCTTGATATATTTTCCACATCAAGACGAATGTTATTGAATAAGTCAGAGATTCTCATACAACACGTCACGATTAACAATATCATTACACTGTAAATAGTCATCATTAAAACTCCTGATACGAAAATATTTATAACACTGTATAAAATACAAGCAACTTTGTTTCTCACGGGGTAGCCATAAAAGTGACATTCGAAATTCTTATTTTTTAAATATTCAATCTCTTCAAACAAAGAAATTGCCGAGTATGTAATTGAATATATCAGAAGAAAAGTGAATATTAGATTCATTTTGTACTTTTGAGCAAATTTATTTTTTCCGTAAATTTTGCTAATTTTTCTAATATTTTTCAGGAGCCGTCGGATGCCTTTTCTTCTTTTACGCAGAATATACCAAGCTGCAATTTCACATGAATTTGCAATGGAAAGAAATGCTACGAGTCTTATATCCTCTCCCAAATAGAACATTGACGCAATTGCTTGAATTGTAGTGTTTGCAGCAGAAAGATGGTACAAAACCAAAGTTACAACATAACAAGTCCTTATGGACACATTTTGACTTTTTAAAATGCCTAAAAGAGATAAGCACAAATTGAACAATTTTAATTCATCCGCAGAATGTGTTAATTTCATATTAATATTTTAAATAGCAGTTATTTTCATACAGAAAGAAGGTGGGTTTTTTGGACTCTGTTTATATTCTTCACCCATAACCGCGAAATTCTTTGGTTGGTTTGGTTGGTTGGTTTGCTTGTCGCTCAACGTTCATTTTTTGCACACGACCGAAATTCTTTGGAATAATAGAATCAAAAGGGCTGTTATTGGAGAACTTTAAATATGTTGCTGAGCAACGTTGTTTCCTATTTTCATAATATTAAATTAGCTACTTTAATATCGATTAGATTAAATTACTTATCAATTTTCTGCGTTTAATGTTCCCCATATGAAATTTTTTAAACATATATTTGTAATTCGATTATAACTGAAAATAAAACTTTACACTGATTTCAATGGAACTTGTTTTATTAGATATTTCTGTTCCTAAAACTTTACTGCACTTTAATGGATTATATTTTATTGCTCTTTTTTCCAAAATAATAGATAAGAATTGAATTTCATAATGAATGGCATATATAATTTAGCTTTTTTAATATTGTAATAAAAATAATATTTGACGTTATGTTGAGTATTTTATCAAAACACTACAATACACAAAAATTTTTGTTTTCGTTTTCAAAGAAACATATTTTTTATTTAAAATCTAAATTATAATTATACATTCTTATTAATGTGCATCGTTACTTTAACAAAGGAATGTTATATTTCTCACAATCCTATATGCACTAAATTATTTTTATCCCTATTTGAATTTTAATGCAATACCAATATGTTCTTTAAATAGCTTAATAATGCAAAAACTATATCAATTAGGAAAATTATTTGCATCTATTATAAGCACCTACTGAGTTCTTAACGAAGTGATTACCAAAAATCAGTAGACATTTAAATATATATTTGATAATAGTTATGAAAATACAATAAAAAAATTTCATGATTTTGAATCGTACCAAAAATATATAAACGCATTTCTTTTATTGTCAATTTTTTTAGTTTTAAGTTTAGTAAATTAATATTGTATAAAAGAATTATCTGTTTGCATATCACGAAGAATGAATTCCTTCTAAATTCAGCTTTCCTGAAACTTCCCCTCAGGGGGTTTACCTTCTTTATGTAAACACGGGTGTCACAATCCCGAGGTACCCTAGTGATCTTTCCTCATCTTTATTTTCTTCTCTCCTTTACTCTGCTGCTTTTTCTTCCTTTTCTCCCTCAGTGTGGTTGCCTCGAAAGAGGTTGAGGGCTCCCCTTGAGTAGCTATTGCCGCACTGTTGCTATTAGCTTTTTTTGGTACTAAATCACCCGCGTGTTTGCCGTGCGTGGAGACCCGTGTCCCTGGAAAGGAGGATCCTAGTGATTGAGGCTCTCAGAGACCAACACATCACTTTGGCCTCTGCTTCAGGTAAACGGGAGGTGTGTTGTGGTCCTCAGCATACCAATCGGCTTCCATAGATCAAGCGATCATATATCTGCTGTGTGACTCGATAAGGGTGGAGGCCACGTCAGGGATATATGGAAAGCGTATAAGGTCTGGCTAGCACTGATGCAGGTATACTGCATCCCCTTGTTGGGCTCGATGGTGGGTGGTGCAGTCAGGCCTTGAAGTAATTAACCTATTTCTATGGAATGTACTTCTAATTCTATACTCCCTATGGAGCAACAAATGATACAGGATCAGAAATATTTTGTTATTAAAAGAACTGAGGGCAATTTTGACAATGTCTCTCCTTTCTTAATTAATAAGTGTCTTATTGGTACTGTTTGAAATGTAAAAAATGTTCGAAAGATGAAATCTGGTGATCTCTTAGTTGAAGTTTTATCAACTGAACAGGCCAAAGCCACCCTAAAACTAAAATGCCTTGGTAATATAGATGTTATGGTATGTCCTCATAGTAGGCTAAATTCTACACGGGGAGTAATTTCAGCAGATGATCTGTATAATATTCCAGAGGAGGAAATTTTGGATAATCTTGTTGACTAAAAAGTACAACGTGTGCAGCGCATTACAATCAGAAGAGAGGGTAAAATTATAAGAACTAAACACCTTATACTCACGTTTGCTACTCCTATATTACCTCAATCTATTAAAGCTGGCTATCTAAATTGTAGTCTTCGCCCCTTCATACAAAATCCATTACGTTGCTTTAAATGTCAGCGATTTGGCCATGCAAAAACTACTTGTAGGGGACATTTGACTTGTGCTCGATGTGCATCTGTTGGACATGACAGTATTCAGTGTCAATTACAAGAAAAATGTGTCAACTGCAGTGGTGAACATCCTTCATACTCCCGATCATGCCCAACCTGGATATTAGAAAAGGAAATTATTACTGTGAAAATAAAACAAAACTTATCTTACCCTGAAGCCAGCCGAACAGTGTCATCCCGTACCCCTAATCAAGGTATTAGCTATTCACAAGCAGTTAAAAAAGTCATGAAATCTTGCAGTACCCAAACAGATTTCTTAAATTTTTCAAACTTATCCTCAAATATTTCTAACATAAATGTCTCACCAATTCCAAAAGGAATTTCTTCACTGTCTTTCGAGATATCTAAGTCTCAAAGATCCCTAAAGTTAAAGAATGCAAAAGAAGGGCTTCATAAATCATATTTAAAGAGTAAAAGAAGCTCCAATGCCTCCAAGACAGATATAAAGAATGTAGACCCATCAGATGATGAAACACTCCTAAGTGGAGATTCATCTGATTCACAGATGGCGTGCTCCAATGCCGGAGCATTCAGTAGAGCTTAATGGGAACCTTCATTTCTTGGAATTGTCGAGGCTTTCGCACTCATATAGAAGATATAAAAACAATTATAAATCTGTATAATCCAATTTGTTTTGCCATCCAAGAAACATTTTTGAAACCTCAGTACAGTTTAAAATTGCATGGATATAATTGTGTGAGGAAAGATGTTAATCATGATTCAATTTCTGGAGGTGTATGCATTCTTGTATCTTGTAATATTCCTAGCACTATACATTCCCTTAACACTTCATTACAGGCTGTTGCAGTACGCATACACTCTACATCCCTCATTACTATTTGTAGCATTTACTTACCTCCCCATGCGATCATCCATGAAAGCGATTTAAACAATTTGCTGGATCAACTACCTGCACCCTTTATTCTACTTGGTGACTTCAATGGTCATAACACCTTATGGGGAAGTGATAATATGAATCCTCGTGGCAATATAATTGAACAGTTCATTTCTAATAACAATATCTGCCTTCTAAATTCCACAGAAATAACCTATTTCCATCAACCATCAAGAACTTTTCATTCATTAGATTTAGCTATTTGTTCTCCATCAATTCTACCTTCATTAAATCTTAATGTTGATAAGGATTTATATAACAGTGATCATTTTCCTTTAATTATAAATCAAACTGGTATAAGCAGACCACAAATCTTCCACTCCTCTTATTCTTATCATCGTGCAGACTGGTCTCTCTACACTCATTTAGCAGCTATTACTGACAGCATGGTTAGAAGTGATAATATCAATGATGCTGTGCAAAAAGTAACTAATACACTTCTAGATGCTGCCAAAAACACAATTCCCAAGCGCTCCCCAATTCCACGCAAATATCATAAACCATGGTGGAACCGTGAGTGCCAAGTATCATACAAAAAACAAAAGAAGTTGTGGGCAATTTTCCGCAGGTGCCCTACCATGGAAAACCTCATGGCTTTCAAAAAAGCTAAAGCTTTTGCTCGTCGAATACGGTGAAATAGTCAAAAAGAATCTTGGATAAGATATGTTTCCTCCATCACATCTTCAACTTCCAGCAAAGAGTTATGGAAGAAAGTTAAAGCTTCCAGTGGTTTATATAGGGACTTCTCTATCCCAATACTACGCACAGGAGCTGACACAATTTCTTCTCAATATGATATCGCCAATCTCTTAGGTGAAACTTTTGCAAAGGTATCTAGTTCAGACTCTTATAATCCTAAATTTCTCAGAATCAAAGAGCAGGCTGAAAAGAAACCTATAAAGTTTCATGATAAAGCCATACATCCATATAATTGCAATTTCTCTTTGCTGGAATTGCAGAGAGCCCTGTCCCAGACTAAAAATACTAGTCATGGACCAGATGGTATCTCATATAAGATGCTTTGTCATCTTAATCATGAATCTTTAATGAACATTCTTTTTCTAATTAATAGAATATGGAATGAACATGTCTATCCCAGTCTCTGGTGCAAAGCAATTATTATTCCAATTCTTAAACCTGGGAAAGATCAAGCTAACCCTCAAAACTATCGTCCAATTGCTCTTACAAGTTGCCTTGCTAAAACTTTGGAGCGTATGGTCAATGCCCGTCTTGTTTATGCAATTGAAGACAATCAGTACATATCACTTTATCAAAGTGGTTTCCGGAAAGGTCGATCTACTGTGGACAATATTGCATACCTAGAAACACAAATTAGGAATGCTTTTTTAACTTTTAGAGGCATCATTTGGTGTCTATAATTTTTGACATAGAAAAAGCTTATGATAAGACATGGCGTTATGGAATTCTTCAAACTTTGTATAATTTTAATTTCAGAGGAAATTTACCCATTTTTATTCAGAGCTTTTTAAATTCTCGCATTTTTAATGTCCGTATAGGATCTGTTTTATCTAATCCATTTATCCAATGTGAGGGGGTTCCTCAGGGAAGTGTTTTAAGTGTTACTGTTTTTAATATTTTCATCAGCAACATTCTTCATGTATTGCAACCATCTGTCCATGGAACTTTATATGTTGACGACCTCCAAATTTCTTGCCAAGGTTCCAATATGCGACTGATTGAACGGCAATTACAAACTGCTGTCAATAATCTAGTTGCTTGGTGTAATGAAAATGGGCATACTTTGTCCCCTTGTAAAAGCAAATATATCCATTTTTGCAGAAAAACTGGGCCTCATCCTGATCCAGAAATTAAGATATCAGGCACAACTATTCCCGTAGTTAATCAGGTATCATTTCTTGGGCTTATATTTGATAAAAAGTTAACCTTCCTACCACATATCTTAGATTTGCGCAAAAGATGCGAAAAATCACTAAATATTCTGAAAGTCCTCTCTAATACCTCTTGGGGTGCAGATCGTAAAGCATTACTCCGAGTGTATAAGTTAGTTATTCTATCGCGAATTGACTATGGTAGCGTAGTTTATGGATCAGCCAGATCATCAGTTTTGCGCAAATTAGACCCTGTTCATCACTCAGCTTTACGAATTTGCTCTGGAGCATTCCGGACATCTCCTGTCCATAGCCTTTATGTAATTTGCAAACAGTTACCTCTTGATCTAAGACGTAAGCAACTCTCTCTACATTACTATTTTAAAATGCTATCAGTATCGCAACACCCTTTGAGATCAATGGTTACTTGTCCCTCTTTAAGAAGGCTATTTAATGCACGACCACATAACATATTACCATTTTATGAACGTACAAATTCATTCCTGTCTTCATCCGAGTTTCCTGATTTACATGTTCAAGCTACAGATGCTCTAGGATTTCCTCCTTGGAATATTCCTGTTGTCAATATAATCAAACCCTTTACTGGATACAATAAATCAGCTACATCTCCCCTTATTTTGCAACAATTATTTTCACACATTCATTCTCATTATTCCTCCCACATCTCTGTATATACAGATGGCTCAAAATCAAGTAGTCATGTTGGTTGTGGTATTGTTGGAAATACAGTTTACAGCTATAAACTGCATGCATCATATTCTGTGTATACAGCCGAAGCTGTTGCTATTAAACGTGCTCTAGAGATAATACATTCTAGCCCTTATCGAAAATACTGTATCTATACAGATAGCATGAGTGTGGTCATGCAGTTAGATCATTTTAATGATAAGTGTCATCCAATTATTGTGGAAATATTGGATATTTTAAATATATTGAAGAATAAAGGATATGACATCTTGTTTTGTTGGGTTCCAAGTCATGTTGGTATTGCTGGGAATGAACTTGCTGATAATGCTGCTAAAATTCCTCTGATATTTTGCATACTCCCTTAACATTATTTGACATTAAGCAAATTATCAAAGATTTCATTTTCTCCCACTGGCAAAAAACATGGGACTTGCAGAAAAACAATAAATTATATAGTATATCCTCTCACATCCTTCCATTCCCAGTTGCTCCCATGCGAAGAGTTGATGTAAAACTCACACGGCTTCGTATTGGACATACTAGATTTACACACAAGCACTTATTCTTGTCTCGGAGTGCTCCAATCTGTGACATGTGTAATGTACTATATACGGTACATCACATTTTAATTGTCTGTCCTAATTTCAATTATTTACGCATTGTATTTTTTAATACCACAAATTTAATTTTATCCGACTTGATTGGGTTTAAACCACATAGAAATTTGTTTGCATTTTTACGCGCAATAGGTTTCTTGAATTCCATTTAAGATTTTTTATCCAAAATAATCTTTACAAATGCTTTTCTTAAACTTTTTACACATTCCATGATATACATATGACTAGTCTCTTAACACAGAATTTTCACCTTCAGTTTTAAATATTGTACTGTGCAGAAATGTCCAATATTGGACCTTGCATCAGTAAACCTTACAAAATCAATCAATGAAATTCCTGAAACTTGAATATCCACCAGAAAACTTAGCGAATAATAATAATCCCAATATATCATATTTAGAGTATATTAAAATGAATTATAAGAAACCACGAACACACCCAAATTCCAGTAACCTAGATACTAAACGACTATGACTGAATCTTCCAGTATCGTAATGATTTAATATGGATTTCTAATACACCTGGAAATTCACAAAATACTTAGTTTACCTATTTTATTCTCTCTAATGCTAAAGGAGATGAAAGTGTTTCAAGCTTCCATATTATAGAATTGGTACCACTAACATCAATATAAAGCTTCTAGTTAAGGGTTTTCATCTATGGTGGTTAAGAATTCATACTTATCATCATCAAAAGAAGTGGCCTCTGAAGTACAAATGAAAAGTTATTTTATAATTTAAATAATGAAGCTATAACATATATCCCTCTTTCATAAAATGAATTTGAGTATTATATATATATGTGTGTGTGTGCGTTTGTGTGCATTATGATTTGATTAGAGATTATTGAAACACTTCTGTAACGCAGGAAATATCAAAATTTAAATAATAATTTTTTTTAAAACACTGGACATAGAGTCCAATTAGAACTGTTTTGAGAAGTACGGTTAATATGATAATAATAGATGTAAAAATACTTAGTTAAATAAATGAAGAGTGTCCTTTAAAATCTAAAATTGAACATTTTATCATAATAAATGTGGTTTTGAATCTGTATGTATAAAGTAGTTGCTGAACTTTGATAGAATAACAAAAACTATTGCATTAAGTCTTAAGTGATTGTTTCTTTCGTTTAATTTGAGATCATGATTACGCCGCTTTATTATGATACATATTTGTTAAATGTTTATCCATGTCGTCAGGTAACCTTTCTTCTACCCCTCACATCGTATTGAGAGGTCAGTGCACCAGTTAAGCTATGCATTGCACACTCCTTTCTCCCCAAATGGACGATAGACGCGTAAAGCGCGATAACCCTGATTATTTCATCCTAATTGCACTCCTTGTGGCAATCCTGTTTTATTTGTTACATTTTGTTATACAATCATATGCGTATTTTTTCTGATACAATTCGTAAAAAAACCATTGTTTTTGTTTTCGTTGCCATGTCATTCCCGAAATTCGTTAATAACACGGATTTTGGTTTCGTCGCTATAGAAATGCCGTTATGGGGTAGTGTCTCTTGGAGCATTCAACTCCGCGAGACAACATGCAAAAACGCGTCATTTGACGATTTTTTAAAATTCGCCAAGCAGGGGACCCAAAGCACATTTTCACCAATACACCTTGTCGACGAATATACAGCCTGCCTTCAAATCGCTTTCTTCGAACGGCAGCAAACAGAGCAAAGTTCACCATTGTATTTGTTGAGAATACTTTCCAAATTTAATTTAATAATAAAATTATTTTTTATTTAACGAAGAATGAATGGGTTTGAAAGCTGTTTTCCATTGATTTTATGAATTATCAATTTGATAATAATAGAAAAGAAAAAGAAAATATCAAAGGTAACACCAAACTTTCATGTGATAATTAATTACGGATTAAATTTTTAAAATTTCCTTCGTTGATAAAATTTTAAATTATTGTATACAATACTTGTAAGCAATCTCCTTTAAATTTCTGTCATAAAAAATCTTTTAAATCTGAAGACTATTGCCTTGCTAACGCCAATATTTTAAGTTTTATTTTTAATGAATATTTTTATTACTTATAAAAGAATATTTTGAAGCATAAAAATTGTAAAATAAATTCATTGATTTTTTTTAAAATGAACACTGGTAATAAATGGTAAAATAAAATTGTGTTCCTCCGCTTTATTCGCACACTGCACCCCAAAAGGACAGTATATTACCAAAAAGACAGTAATTAAAGGTATACCGGGTGAGCCAAAAGTTCGTTACAATTTTAAAAATTCATAAAAAAAGAAGAAAGTAAGATAAAGAAGTGCGGTTTGCAAGAAAGGGCAGTCGGATTTTTTAGCAGCAAAAAAAGTTTTAGGTAAAAAGTCACCTATAGATGGCGCTGACATCGAGAGATCCAGCAGAATTATGCAAATTAATCTTGCGATAAAAGGCCGTGATACTCGAGAAGTTCTCATTCGCTTTCAGAATGTTATCACGAGCGTTGCTGGTGAAGTTGTTCTATTTGAACGGAGAGTCAGCAACTATTGCGTTGCGAAAATTTCGCACGACGAAAGGACTGAAGACGAAGAGAGGCCCCATATCGTGTCCTGGAATAGTCAAGCTTGTCCAGAGGTTCAAGGAAACTGGCTCTTTGGAGAATCGGCCACGCAGTGAAAGGCCCTCGTTGGCGGAGAGCCGAATTACAACGGTGGAAACCACAATGAATGATTTAGCGGCGGAATCATTTATTGGGAGTAGCAGTGCTCGCGAAGCTGGAAGAATATTGGATGTGCCTCAATCATCGATTCGACGTATCCTCCACGGGATATTGCATCTCTATCCTTACAAACTGCAGTCACTGCAGGAGTTACAACCGGGAGACACAGCTATGCGGGAATCATTTGCCGAGTGGGCTATGGCAAGAATCGAAAACGACCCTCAGTGGTTGTTCAACGTTTTCTAGACGGATGAGGCGCACTTCACACTACACGGGGATGTCAACACCCATAACACTCGTATATGGGCAACATCTAATCCTCGTGAATACACGACGAAATCTCTGCATCCAGCCAAGTTGACAGTCTGGTGGGGCTTCACCTCATCTTTCATTGTCGGACCTTTCTTCTTTGAAGAACTGTGTCCCAGATTGGGCTGGAAAACGTGCACAGTAACCGCTAAGCGTTACCTCACTCTTTGGTGACAAAGTCGTGCCCGCATTAAATCAGAGAGGTGTGTTATCTGTAATAAACTTTATACAGGATGGCGCACCACCACATTATGCCGATCCAGTAAAACGATTCCTTTTGAGTACCTTTGGTGAAGAGATACTGAACAGTCAAGGTTGCAAGATCGCATTGCCTCTACGATCACCCGACCTCACTCCGGTCGACCTCTGGTTGTGGGGCTATTTGAAATCACGTGTGTACTGTTCATCTCCTTCAACATTGGCCGAACTCAAAGATTCCATCTGTCGTAAGGTTTCTGCAATTCATTCCGACATATTGCATTCAGCTGTAACGGGCGTTGCGAGTCACCTTAGTTGTGTCGTACAATGTACTGGAGGTCATATTGAACAACTGTTATTATCAGAATAAAAGAATGGAGCGTACTGTTGTCCTTTTCATTGTGTTAGCGCCATCTATAGACGACTTTTTTAACTAAAACATTTTTTGCTGCAAAAAAAAAATAAATAAAAAATAAAAATAATAAAAAAAATCCGACTACTTTCTGAGCTTTTTCTTGCAAACTGCACTTCTTTATCTTACTTTCTTCTTTTGTTATGAATTTTTAAAATTGTAAGGAACTTTTGGCTGACCCGGTAAATCTTTAAAAGCGTACAATGTTTTTATCTTGACTAAATATTTAAGGAAAGAATGTTCTTATTGCTATTAAGATATTCCTAAGATAAAATTCCTACTTTTTCATAATTAAAGCAAAAATTCTGATTTGCATGTAAAATAAAACCTGAGAAATATTAATGAACATACATTTTCCTCATTGGTTTTATATTATAACTAGTTTTTTGTAAATCGTATTTGAAAATTTAGCATTCATAGCAGAAATTGAAAAGTGATAATAATATTTTGCAGAAAAAATAAATAAGCTAAGATATTCTTGTTTTTAATCATCAAATTAAAGAACTAAGAAATAATTAAGGCAAATAAAAATGAAATAAGTTTAAGTATACTATACTTTACAAATTTTTGCTAAAAACTTCTTTCGTATTTTATTTCTCATATAAAAAATATGTTTTATTTTGTTGCAATTACTATGATTTTTTAGTTCACTCCTATGATAAAAATAAAAATCAGACCGTAAACAAAGTTTCAATGTAAATTGTAATACTATAATTTATAAAACTTAAATAATGCCCTTGTAATGATGCGTTGTTTGGAAAATGGGTCGTTAAAGAAAACACGTTGTTAGTAATAATTCAGAAGTCGCGTATTCTACAGATGCAGACTTTCGTAAACCCGTATTAATTTTCATCGCCGTACTACAACCTCCGCTTATACTCTACCTTCTTTCACTTTTAGACAGGTGGTTTCAAACAAAAGACGTGTATATAACATTCATTATCTGTCTTCTGGCTTCTCTGGTACTGGTGACGAGGAGGCTTGAGATACGGTTTATTTGCTTTGCAATTAAATAGTGGAGAACAATTTCAATTTCTTAGCACTTAGAGTACTATTGAGACATTTGTATATACTCATTGTATATACTCATATGCCCAACAGACATATACTCAACTGATGAATATATATATATATATATATATATATATATATATATATATATATATATATATATATATATATATATATATATATATATATATATATATATATATATATATATATATATATATATATATATATATATTAAGAAAATTTAAAATCCAGAGTTTATGGTAAAAAAATTCAAAACAGATGATCAAGGAATAACGTAAAAGTTGAACTAAGTACCTTTCCGTATTGCTCTAGCAAAGCGATGCATGTGTTATTGCTACATCTTAAGAATTCATCAACACTTAAAGCTTTAACTAGCAATTGATTTCAAAGAATAAATAGATGGCGGAAGCATTCTCAAGTTTAGTATTCAATTAATAGTTTACATTTAACAAAAGCAACTTTTTTACTATTTCAACTTAGTTTAAATTAATGTCAATATTACAACACTGCACCAAACACACGTGGGCGCATTTGTGTGTTGTGTATGTATATATATATATATATATATATATATATATATATATATATATATATATATATATATATATATATATATATAATATATATATATAATATATAATATATTGTATAAATATATGTGTGTGGTATATTTGTTTTGTTTAACTGTAATAGATAATTAGCTTAGAAACGTTGTTAAATAATTAATAACTAGCTTTTAAGTTCTTGAAGACGATTTTCAAAAGCAAGAGCCTTAAAGTGTCAACTGGCCCGAAACATTTTGCATCTGGACTGACATGTAGTAATGAATACATATTATAAGTTATACTGACTAAGCAGTAGGAAATAGGCACATTTTTCCGAATACAGTTAAAATTCATGACATTTTTAATAAAAATTATTTACTATTCAGAGCTTCATAGAATTGAAACGGCACAATAAAATAATAAAAAATGCCTATAGAAACATTTTTTAATTAGAGTTTTAAACATACTGCATTGAAATACAATAAAATTCGTCAAAACTTATTAGATTTCTAAAAATTCTAATTCCGATAAACTTCTTGGTTTCCTATTAAATTCATATGGCCAATATTGACATATAAGGTATGAATTTATTTTAATGATGTGACGAGATTCTAGCCTGCCAATTTTAAAATTCTATTTTCTCAGCCAAGTTTTTTTCATTACACCTAGGAAGATTAAGTGTATGACAAAAAGCCATTGCCATATCTAAATTGTTACAAATTTATAAATAATTATTGTATGTCTTAAAATATCTCAGACAGATAGGAAATACTAACACTTTAGGCAAAAACTGCGTTATTTAGACGTGTTGTACGTTAAAAGCGGAGTTCTAATGATTTGGTGACTTGGCGATGATTTGGCGAGAAAACTTGGCGAGTTGGCCACATTTTTGGCGGCTTGGCGAGAAATAGATACTTTTGGAATCATCCATCACCTACGCTCTAGGAACAATATTTAGCGAGATAGCCTAGAAGCTTCCAGAACCTTGGCGAAATTAGTAGATTTCTCCGCCAAGTCAGGTATAAATACCGCAGCCCAGCATAGTTAGGCAGGTTTCGTACACACAGTCAAATTTTGTGAAGACGATTAGTCGTGACTGCTAAATTATAGAAGCTGTTCTCTGCCTACGGTATTTGAGACTTGTGATTGGAAGCTGTTACTTATCGTATCTGACGAATTGTAGCTGTATAATTGTGATTATTACAGCTGGTATTTCTAGTGGAATTTTTTTTACGAAGAAAAGTTTTGTGTTCATTGAGTGGTTGCTTTTTTTCAACTCTCAATTCACACGAACCCCGAAGCTCGGTACAGCTGGTGTTAGAAGCGGTGTTGAAGAGTTGATGCAGCGTGTCACAAGAAAAATGGATATGGATTTAATGAAAAATCTTCTTGAAAAATTAACGGAGCAAATGGCTGAGATGAAAGCTGGACAAGCAGAGATGAAAGCATGACAATAAGAGATGAAATCTGAGATGAAAACTGGACAAGAAGAGATGAAAGCTGGACGAGAAGAGATGAAAGCTTGACAATAAGAGATGAAAGCTGGACAAGAAGAGATGAAAGCTGGACAAGAAGAAATTAAAACCGAGATAACGAAAGAGATAAAATCTAGGCAGGAGGAGCTTCAAAAGGAACTTAAGAAGGACATTATAAGTGTTAAAGAAGAATTCGCCAACATCATTCAGGAGAATATGAATGCAATGGAAGTTAATATAACTTCAGTTGAAACTAAGGTTTTGGAGATCGAAGAAAACGTTGAAGAAGCATTAGACAATATGAATAAGGAGATTGAAAGCTTGAAGAAACAGATGTCGAACAAACATGAGGAACACCGTGTGGCAGTTATGCCTTCCCTGGCCACGATTAAACTCTCAACTTTCGATGGAAAATCATCCTGGCATGTATACAAGACCCAGTTTATGATGGTAGCGGAAGCTAATGGATGGAATCCCCGGGCCCAAGCTTTTCACCTGGCGGCTTCTTTAAGAGGATACGCGGCCGATATCCTCGAGACGCTTCCGGAAAAACAAAGGCACGATTTCCAAGCCTTATCGAGTGCGCTTGAGCTGCGGTTTGGAGAAAAGTGCAATAAAGAATATAGCAGATTACAGTTAAAATCCCGCTATCAGAAAGCGGGTGAAAGTCTGCAAGAATTGGCTGCCGATATTCAGCGACTTTCCCATTTAGCATTTTCGGACTGACCAGGTGAAACACGTCAAGATCTGGCTCTCCATCACTTCATCGATAGTGTGTAGGATCCGGAGATACAGAAAGCACTTAGACTCGCCGATGTCAAAGATATCGGATCTGCTGTAGTCTACGCACTTAAGATAGAGGCTGCATAGCAGGCCGCGCGTAAAGACCGGCATTCAATCAGAGTTGTCTCTGCTACTGATACAAACTATGATCTAAGAAAACAAATAGAAGATCTGCCGCGGAAATTCCGTAGCTTAGAACTGAGTAAAGGCGACAGAAACACGAAAATGCAGTGTTGGACTTGTGGTGAAGTCCGTAGAGACTGCCCGAAACCAAAACATGGTGGAAATGATCTTCCACCACAGCAGAGATGGCGGAGATGTCCAGAGAGTCAGAAGCCCCATTTTAAATTGTTTCACATTTCTTCTGTAAGTGAAGGAGACAATGGAATTTTCGTTATGGGACATGTTAACGAAGTTCCCTGCAGAATGATAATCGATACTGGAGCCAACGTAACCATCATTAGAACAGATCTTGCTCTCAAACTTGGTGAAAAACTCATCTGGACGCCACCCTGCATTACCCTCCAAACTGTGACTGGTGATAAGATTAAAGTGCATGGAAAAGTCAATCTAAACATTGCATTTGGTAATGCCGTGTACCATCGTATGGCGTATGTCGCTGATATAAATGACGAATTTATTCTCGGATTGGATTTCCTCAAAGAAAACCATTTCAAGTGAGATTTTAAAAATAATGAACTACACTCGTGTTCTGAAGACATAGCGATTTTTAAGACGAAATATTCAGATATTAAAACAGTCCATCATATAACTGCAAAAAGTGAAACAACATTACCACCAAGAACTGAGACGGTAGTTTCCGGAGCTCTTTCAGAAGATAATAATTTTCACTATGGATTGATTGAATATCCAGATTCTGACAATAGCGTTAAAGGAGTACTAGTGGCTTCTTCACTCATTGACCTTTCACGGAATGTAATCCCGGTAAGAGTTGCTAATCTAAGCGATAAGGCAAAACTAATAAAAAAAGAAGAAGTGCTGGCGACCCTTACTCCAGTGACCTGTATTAACAGAAATTGTCAAGCTACACTATCTGAGCCTCCTGACACTCTAATTAATGAACTCCTTCAGAATGCAGAGTTAGATTATAAATAGAAGAATGCTGCAAGAAATCTATTATTAGAATTCGGTGATCTCTTTTCCAAGAAATCAGATGATGTTGGGCGAACCAAAATAACGCATCACCGAATAGATACAGGAAATCATCCACCCATTAAACAACATCCGAGAAGACTACCATTCGCTAAGCAGGAAGAGGTGTATAATATTCTGATGGAAATGCAACAGAATGACATTATTGACCCATCAGAGAGTCCTTGGGCTTCACCTATTGTTTTGGTTCGGAAGAAAGATTCTTCCATCCGATTCTTCGTTGACTATCGTCGATTAAACAACATCACTAAAAAAGATAGTTACCCTCTTCCTAGGATTGACGATACACTTGATGCTTTATCCGGAAATCAATGGTTTTCGACTTTGGATCTCAAGAGTGGTTACTGGCAAGTAGAGATACATCCTGAGGATCGGGAAAAGACTGCGTTCACCACAGGACAAGGACTTTGGCATTTCAAGGTTATGCCATTTGGGCTTTGAAATGCACCTGCAATGTTTGAACGCCTGATGGAGACAGTATTACAAGGACTTTCCTACGAAGCCTGTTTGGTATATTTGGATGATATCATCATTGTAGGGCGCACATTCGAAGACCATCTAAGAAATATCCGAAAGGTGCTGGAAAACTTAAAAATGGCCAACCTGAAGCTGAATCCTTGCAAAAGTAATTTATTTCGACGTGAAGTAAGCTATCTGGGACACATTATCTCTGCTGAAGGTGTAAGAACAGATTCTGAAAAGATCTCTGCAGTTAAGGACTGGAGTCGTCCAGAAGATGTCCACCAATTAAGAAGTTTTCTTGGACTATGCTCGTATTACAGGAAATTTGTTAAGGGTTTTTCAAGTATTGCCAGACCTCTTCACAAGTTGACAGAAGTTAAACAGAGATTTCTATGGACAGATGAATGTGAGAAAGCTTTTAAACAACTGAAGGAGGCGTTGACATCTTCGCCCGTTCTTGCATTTCCACAGCCCGGAAAATTATTCATTTTAGACACAGATGTCAGCAACGAAAACATAGGAGCTGTTTTGTCTCAGGAGATTGATGATAAAGAATATGTCATTGCTTATTGGAGTAAATGTTTGTCGAAATCGGAGAGAAATTATTGTACAACCAGGAAGGAATTGCTAGCAATCGTTAAGCCATGTAACATTTCCACCATTATCTCTATGGAAGAAAGTTCTTGCTTCGGACAGATCACGCATCCTTAACCTGGCTTATAAATTTTAAAAATCCAGAAGGACAGGTAGCCAGATGGATTCAACGAATCCAGAAGTTTGACTTTGAAATACTTCATCGCAAAGGCACTCTTCATGGAAATGTTGACGCTTTATCAAGGAGACCGTGTAATGGAAGCTACCGATATTGTTCTAGAGTAGAGAAGAACTATCAATTAGTAAATCCTTCGGTACGCCAAGTTACTGTTTTACCGCCATCGAAACCAGACCCATAGAGTGATGAAGGACTTAGAGAAGCCCAAAAAGAAGACCCCGATATAAATCCAATTTTTGAATTAAAAGAATCTTCCAGTATGAGACCAAGTTGTCAGGACATCTCCACCTACAGTCCTGCTACTAAACAATATTGGGCTCTTTAGGATTCACTCCATATTAGAAATGGCGTGTTATACAGGAAATGGGAGTCCGATGATGGGCATAATTTCAAATGCCAGCTTGTTCTTCCAAAATCAAGAGTTTCAGATGTTTTTAAAGATTTGCACAGTAGCTCACCTGGTGGTCACTTCGGAGTAATGAAGACTCTACAGAAATTTCGAGAACGCTTCAATTGGAGCAAAATTAGACAATATGTAGAGAATGATGGCTGTGTGGCACGTAAGGAACCAAAGAAACGTAGCCGAGGAGGGTTAAAGCGGTATAATGTAGGAGCACCTTTTTAGCGGAAAGCATTGGACATTTTGGGTCCTTTACCACGATCTTCAAATGGCAACAAATACATCCTAGTTGTCATGGACTAATTTACTAAGTGGCCTGAAGCGTTTTCAATCATTGATCAAGAAGCGACTACAGTAGCCGAGGTTCTAGTGCAGCAGTGGGTTTTCAGATCCGGCGCACCTTTACAAACTCATTCAGATCAAGGGACAAATTTCACCTCTGCTGTGTTTAAAGGAATGTGTCAAATTCTCGGAATAGACAAGACGCAGACTACACCCTTACACCCGCAATCGGACGGCATGGTAGAGAGGTTTAACCGAACCATCTTAAATAATCTCTCACTTACGGTTTCCAAAAATCATCAAGATTGGGATTTGAAGCTACCGCTGTTTCTGCTTGCATATCGCAGTGCTGTCCATGAGACTACCGGATACACCCCATCACAAATGTTCTTCGGTCGCGAACTTCGTCTCCCTCTTGATCTTCAGTTTGGTCGTCCACCGGATACATCTTCATCGCCAGAGTAATACTTTTGAGACCTTCAGGCACGTCTTTAAGATGTCCATAACTTTGCTCGAGACTGAATCAACCTGACGACCGAAAGAATGAAGACAAGGTATGACACAAGAGCGACAGGACATGAATTTCAGGAAGGTGATAAAGTTTGGTTGTGGAACCCGATTCGACGTAAAGGACTTTCTCCAAAGTTGTATGCCAACTGGAAAGGTCCCTATACAGTCCTAAAAAGATTAAATGACGTCGTGGTTCGTATAAGGAAATCATTTTCTTCAAAACCAAAGGTAGTACATTATGATAGATTAGCTCTTTATCGTAATGTAAAGTAAAAATTAATATATCATAGTATCTTTGTAAATAGTATAGATAATTTTAATATTTTCTATTCTTTTGTATTTGTATTTTTAATTGTTTGTGTATGTAATGTGTTCTGTATCCTCTTGAAATGTAAATTCTTTTATATTAAATTTGGCCTTCTATCAGGGGATTGTACTGCCTGGGACGTGCAGTACTTGAGAGGGGGCAATGTTACAAATTTATAAATAATTATTTTATATGTCCTAAAATATCTCAGACAGATCGGAAATACTCACATTTTGGGCAAAAATTGCGGTATTTGCACGTGTTATACGTTAAAAGCAGAGTTCTAATGATTTGTTGACTTGGCGATGGTTTGGCGAGAAAACTTGGCGAGTTGGCGAGATTTTTGGTGACTTGGCGAGAAATAGATACTTTTGGAAACATCCATCACCTAAGCTCTAGGACCAATATTTAGCGAGATAGCCTAGAAGCTTCCAGAACCTTGCCGAAATCAGTAGATTTCTCCGCCAAGTCAGGTATAAATACCGCAGCCCAACATAGTTAGGCAGGTTTTGTACACACAGTCAGTTTTGTGAAGACGATTAGTTGTAAATGCTAAATTAGAGAAGCTGTTCTCTGCCTGAGGTATTTGAGACTTGTGATTGGTAGATGTTACTTATCGTATCTGACGAAATGTAGCTGTATAATTGTGATTATTACAGCTGGTATTTCTAGTGGAATTTTTTACGAATAAAAGTCTTTTGTTCATTGAGTGGCTGCTTTTTCAACTTTCAATCCACACGAACCCCGAAGCTCGGTACAATATTTAAATTTAATAACGGAGTTTCTTTTTTATGATGCACAGGTTACTGAATTATTCTAAAAGAATCAACTGTTCGTCAAAGAGCATCAGTTACAGTAAAGGTTAACACTCTGTTGACACGTTGGCCAGCTTGTAAACACTTATCAAAAAATAATATTCCGTATGCCCGTTACTACATTTGATGAATGATTTTGCGAGAGAATCACATATAAAACTATGTACCTTACTCTTAAATATTTTACTATTACATTGTAAGCCATTTTTTTTTAATTCATTAAATTCTAAAATATAATGCGAAAACAAATCTTTTACAGCAGACTTATTTCTTAAATGAAATACTGCAACTATGAATAGTTGTTTAATGGGATAATCTCTTAAAGTTATTAACAGCGCCTAGAAATGAGTTTTACTTCATTTACGTTAACGCAAGCCTTCAATGTTCACTTTTAAATTAATTTTCTCCACAGGTTCAATTTTTTACTCTTTAAGACATAATTTTAAGAGACATCATCTCTAGAAAATTTAATATACAAAATAACCTATCTCCTGTGGTGGTTAAGTAAATACCATGAGCAGTGTTAAGCAATTTTCTTATATACGTTGGTAGCTCAGGAAACTGACATTCAATAAGCAACCATGTTAAAGAAATTTGTGGAAAAATCTTTCACCAATTCCGTAGGAAATCTGATGTGGAGACTGTACTTTCAAACTGGCCCTGTGTGAATATTAGAATCCTAACAACAGTTTTCCCACTCTGATTCCTTAAATTACTTTTTAGTAAAAATTCTACTGCGGAATACTCATTCTGAACAATTATCAATTCAGAGCCCTCAGAGGAATTGGAAAAAATTGCACAGGAGTTGACATTTTGTGCTTCTTTTATGGTTTCAAATGATTAACTGCATAAATTTAAACTTGAGCTTGTTTCATTTTTTAATAAACTTTCTCTTAAGCCTGAATTTATCTTCCTTTGACTAAATATTATCTATAAAATTTGAGAAATAACAATACGATTTATTGAAAATGCTAACATTCCTTATTGATTACAAAATATCCTTGCTTTGTTTAGATAATATGTTTAATACGCCGTCTTTCCCTGATTCATGTCTAGAAAGTCTGTAGCAACGATTTAAAAATTTGAAATGATGATATAGATAAGGAAAAATGATTAAAATGAAATATATAATGAATAAATAGTTGAAAGTAAAGAAAAAATTCTATATATATATATATATCTATATATATATATATATATATATATATATATATATATATATATATATATATGTGTGTGTGTGTGTGTGTGTGTGTGTGTGTGTGTGTGTGTGTGTGTGTGTGTGTGTGTGTGTGTATGTATGTACATATATATATATATATATATTTATATATATATATCTTTTTCGCTATAATAATACAAGACAATACATCTGAAAAATTGTCACATTTCTCTTTACGTATGTAAACATCTTTCGCCAAAAGAATTTTTAGCATAAAGATATTTTTTATTAATTTTTACCTGAAATCAAATAAAAAGTAAACTTTATATCTCCAATTTTAATATTAATTAATATTATTTATTTTAGAGTCTTAAAATAGTTATTAAATAGTTACAGTTATTAATAATAATTTTAATAATTCATAATTATTAAGATTTGCCGATAAATAATTCTTTCAATATTAAAATATTTTTATGAAATATTTTTGGCAATAAAATTACAGTAAATGAAAATTATGCTAAAAACTATCACAGGCGCTATAGAAAACTGATATGATAACTTTTAAAGATTTTTTAAAATTAATAACTGTCGGCCAGCAATGAAATGAGATATTTTTTTATATGTAATAGCCAGGAAATATTTCCAAGACATAGTTTTCCAAGACTAAAATTAAAATTATGGGAAAGCTGAATAATAGTAAACATAAGACTACATATAAAATATAGAAATAAATAAATTAGAAATCCACTGAATGTTTTCTTTTTTAATTCTTTCAAAAAATATGTCTATATGTTACAAAAAATAAATAGCTTACGATACAAATTACTAAAATAGAAAATTATATAAAAACAAAAAAATATGGGATTTCGTTTCACGTTCTTTTAAAACTGTGACTACCTAGAAAAACAAGATTACCATAATAGTATTTTATTTTTACCCCTTTTTAATTATCTTTCATAATTTTATCATTTATTCAAAAATATTTAAATGTCTTGTTTAAATACTTTTCGAATATTCTTCTAGAACATTCGAAAATAATTTTTATCCTACAGAACGCTTAGAATCGTATATATTTACTGAACAATTTCGAATTACAGTAGAACAGAATAGCTAAATATTTTATTTGAAGAAAAAGCGTAATGGATATTTCTTTAAAATAGGAAATAAAACTAAATTATCTTGATAGAATTGAAGAATATTGGATTTTTATAGGTTAATTGAAAAAGTATCAAAATAGGATTATTAAGAATTAAAAATATTTACTCTCAAAAAAAAAATTCAATCTCAATTTAATTTTAATATATCCTATTAAAAATTTATATAAAAACTATTTAAATTTAAAATATTACATAAAAATTGAAAAACTATACTCACATATTTATACTGTTCATTTCAAATAGAACAATGATAGTGTTAAGTATCAAGATGTCCAAAAGAAATCCGAAAAAACAACCAACAGACTTATAAATTCAAAATAATTCTAAATAAAATGAATTATTGTCATTTGTGGTTTGCAATTATGATATTTAGTATTGTCAGATGATAAGAAAATATTATAACTTTTTTCTCGTATGAAAAAATTAGAAATTTATTAAAATACTGATTTTTAAACTTAATTTGAAAACGATATTTTATTTACACCGAATACATTGTTATATATGCATTTCCTTTTACCTAAGACGGTAAAAGGGTATATTTATTTAAACTATCAATTGCTTGAAAAGAAAAGTCAAGTATGTGATTCGTGTTTATTTCATACAACTACCAGTTTTCTAAAAATAAAAATAAAGATTTATGTCACTAATTTATCGCAATGATATTTTCCATGTGCTTAATCAAGCAAAATAACAAAAGAAAATAATGGTCTTTTTTAAATTACTTTGTGTAAATATAGATTGGATATTTCTATTCAGAAAATATGTAAATTTGTCAAAATTTATAATTTCAGAAACGAAACGATTTTTAATATTACCATATAAGTAATTCTTAAAATATCATTCATTCAGTCGTATTTTTCAAATAAATATTCACTTCATCATTAAATTTTAGAACATAAAATGGCAAATGAATTATTAATAGAAAATGATTATTTCAAAAGTTATTGTTTTGATAACACATTACTGACACTATGAAAAATATAGACTGATATGAGCATTTCTTTCTAAACTGAAAATAACATAGTAAAATTCAAAATTTCGTTTCCCAGCACTTGTTATTTCATATCTCCATTGTTTCATTTATTATTTAAATAGTATTTCATAGATACAAAGGCTTGTTAACAAATACGTTTTCCAAAGTATCAATTTGCTGAATTAGAAAAACTAATATTTGATGCTCAAATGAATATTCATCGCTTTAACAAAGCTTTAAAAGTATGAATGTTTTACTAAATAAATTAAAGTTGAAGCTTTTCGAAGGAGAATCTTCTTGGATACAAATTTTGGCACACTACTTTTCTGGTAATCTATTTCCCCTTTTAAAAAAACAACTCTAAATTCCGACAAGAATAAAACGACAAAACATCGACACGACTGGCTGTCTTTAGCATCATTCACAATTAAAGCTGCTAAAAATAGATAATCGCGTTGCAATTATGAACACGGTTATCTGATAATATTGACACCTAAGGAGAGCCTCTGTATGCCATGACATAAATAGTGAAAAAAACAATGAAATTACTCCAATGTATTTAAATATCCAGCCTTCGTTAATGAAGCCAAGAATTATTGCTTCAAAAAAAAAATTAAATATAATTCAGAAAACGCAAGTGCATCTTATCTATTCAATGTTAGATTATTAAATATCATTTTATTTTCTTGAAATAAAGACCACTTTAGAATTAGAAGCATCGAGGTTTATTTTTATTTTATTTTATTAATGTTGTTTTAAATAGACTGATTTTCTGAAATGTAATCAAATACAATAGAAATAAAAAATAATTATACTTAATTATAAACTACATATTATTTCTTGAGCTCTGATTTATTACCATTGTTGCTTTTCTGACAGTGATGATCTTAAATTAAGAAAAACTTTAACACTGCCACTGACTTTAATAATTCCTCAATAGGACCGAATTTGATTGCAATATTCGGCAGAATTGGAATCCAAATATTAGACCTATATCGCAAGACAAAATTCGCAATTTGACGGAAGTTTGTCGTATAAGGACTGATACTTGCTTACGATAATATTAAAGGACACAATCATGATGTCGTTTGCCGATACGGAACCGATATCGTTACGAAATCATCATAGCAATGCTGACTGATGTCCGACACTGCCCATAACGCCCATCTGGATGCTGATAGGACAGTGCTTGCTGGGATATATATTTTTTATTTGAATAATATGTCCATAGTATGTTTGATTGGATTTGTATATTTACAGCAAAATGTAATAGCAAATTAATATTATTTGAAATTTTCTCTTGAATACTCAATAATTCATAAATGTTAAAATATATAATGCTAGTGTATAATTTAGTATAATTTAACATTATATTATGAGGAACATTTAATGTTTTTTTAAAAAAATAATTACTATATATGATTGCACATGTGTTTTATGTAATGTTAACATTTTTGGTATTTTTAATCAAGGAGGATTTCTTTATCTTTTCTGTTATAATTTAAGTGTGTGTGTGTGTGTTTGTGTGAAGTAGATTCTTCTCGTTTCATAATGCCAGACCCCACCAGAGAAGCTGGTTCTTATAGTGCTAGTCAAATAAACTACAAACCCACAGCACTATGAACAGTCGAAGAAACTATTTGTATTTGAGCATGATTCATTTGTTGATTGTTGCATTTTCCTTGGGTATTAATTTAAAACATTAAATTAACTTGAATTTTAAATAAATTGAAAAAAAGCGATTCTATTGAAAACATAAGTTTCAATGAATAAACTTCTCATATATTTTCGTATTATTATTTCCTATATAGTATCAAAATTTCTCGTTTCTTTATTAATACCAATTAACCGCATTTTTTACTTCTTGGACACTGCAGGCTAATATTATTATTTTCAATTATCTATTAATGATTTTACTCTATACTTTAAGTGCTTTTAATTAAGGGTAACATTCCTTATATTTTATTTTATAATATTATTTATTTATATTTTTATAGCAATATGTGCTAATGACGCAAATTTTGTTCCGATAAGTTCGGTAGTGTTTCATATTGAAAATGTTTTTTCAAATACTTGCTCTGCTGTAATGAAATCACGCTCTCAAATCTTTTCTTAGGAAAGCCACATCAATCAAAGAGAATTTTATGTATCGATTTACTAATATCCATAGAAACACTAAACATCTTAACAATCGTTAGAAAGAAAAGGTAAGAGTTTTAGTTCTTTATTTTGGGACCAAAATAAATCATGTTTGCATAGAACAACTAGAAATGATCCCTATTAATATTTTGTCCCTCAAGATATTTACCCTCTTTAGGTAAGCATAGGTATCACAATCCCTACATACTTCAATAAAATGTTCCGTTTTATATGCCTTTCACTCTTACCTTCTTGCTACTCCTTCTTTTCTACTCTGTTGTGGTTGCTTTGGAAAGGGCTGAAGGCTCTCTTTGAGTAACTACCACCAACTTGTTACTATTAGTTTCTCATAGCACTAAATCACTCACTTGTTTGTTATGCATATAGTTTTGTGCAACTGAAGAAGAGGGTCTTGTTAATTGAGGCCACAAAAGACCAACACATTGCTTTGATTTCTCTTTCGTGTAAACGGAAGGTGCAACCTCTTCAGCGCATCAATTGTGTGTATGAATCAAATGATCGGCGCAACTCCTGTATGACTTGTTAATAATAGAGGCCATTTCACAGGGATTAGTTGTAAGTTTATATGACCTGACTTTCGCTATAAACCTGGTCAACATCCCTTTTTTTGAATTTGTGGTGCCGTCTGGTCCTGTAATTCTATACTGTGAGGAGAAATAAAATATTTTTCTCCCACACAAGCATTTATGATTATCAAATGCTAACATCTTTATTATTAAGAATAAAGAGAATATTTTTAAAAAAGTATCCCCAGCATCCCCGGACGACCATATATATATATATATATGTATAACGATTAAAGTAGGACATACTGCGCCAAAACAATATGTCCTCCTTTAATCGTTGCAATTAAATTCCAATCAAACATCTAGCAATGCTCTGTAGTAATGAATGGAGTTGTATGAAAGCTTAGAAGAGGATTTATATATACATCAACTTCTAAATGTTTCATGAAACCAAACAAAACTACTTCAAACAACATGTGGTCAACATACCAGTTTTGGAAAATAAAAACCAATTTAAATATTGTTTCTATACATAAACACACAGCATTCATATTTTAGACATTTATGATTAATCACTGTCAAAACGTGCGCTATTTTAAAAATAATACTTTAATATATATTTGTAAAATGTCTTTTCAATTGGAATGTTTGATAATTTATCTCAAGTATTTATAATCACAATTAAAGATTGAAATAAATTACAATACATAAATTGATTTCATTGGAAGAAAAACACAAATATAATCATAAACACATTTATGAAACTATGTTATACATTACCTTATGTCGTAATTGCTTATAATACATGAGCTTATGCATTACGTATACGTTTATTTATGTCTTTAGTTTAGAATTTTTATTTTTATTTTTTTATTTAAAAAATTTTACTTTTCAAATAAGTGTAATACTTTAAAATTTGAAATTTTTTGATGGAATATTTCTGATTTTTAAAAACCTTTAATATTTTACTCGCGTATTAAAAATAATCTTCATATTTTCGATTGACAATTTTGGATTTGGCACAAATTGCAGGCAAAATATTTAAGTCAAATTTATTATAAATATTTTACTTCATCTAAATTGCATTCGTAGATTCCAATAAAGTTGAATAGTTTAAATAAATTTTGAAGTGTTTGATTCTGCCTTTTTTATTTATATAAACAAGATCGTCTGAATTATACAATACTCGAAAAAATGTACTTAAAAATATGTGCTAATTCTTACTGGTTGATTATATAACTGACCTTTTTCTATAAGAAAATTTTATGGATTTGTAATTCGAATTGGATTCCATACATATGTAAACTACAAACCTAAAGATAGAAATTTGATAAATTTACTAATAAAATCATTTTGTAAATGGCAATATTCAAATCATTTTATAAATACCGATAATCGAATCATTTTGTAAACACCAATAATCAAACTATTTTACAAACACCAATAAGCATTTTGTTACCGCTTATAACCAAATAATTTTTCTGTAATCAATAATCTGGTAATAACAAATTGAGTTACAATCGAATAGTATGTTACACAGCATTAAAAATGGTACAATTATTAGTAATTGTAACCTAAATAAATATGATTGATTGCTAAATGGTATGTCCTGTATAAATGTGAAACAAAACAAGGAAATTTTAAATGTCATTGAAAACTGAATTATATTTGAGGAATAATTTAGAGGTACAGCAATGATTTAATGTACATTAATAATAATTCCCTTCAATCAACTCTTACTAGCATACAGTTAGTTTGAGATCTGATATTATTGTTTACATAATAAAAGTATGCAATTTCTATCAAATCAAAATTAATTAAAATTAACCATTGTCTTTTTAAAAAATGTCAATTAATACCATTTATTGAAAGCTAATTCATTTTAAGTTGTTGAAATTTTGTTCTTCGTATACATACCATTCAAAAAGCTTTACAACCTCTTACCTTCATTTAAAATAATGTGCGACTATATTGCTTTTAAAATATTTATTTGTGTAAGCTAATTATTAACTTTAATTTCACAAACGTTGTGCTCAGATTTTTAAATTAATTCTGAAAAATTTACATTTGATTGCCTTCATCTGATCCACTAAGAAGGGAATTTCAAATTTTATTTTCTCAATCTACTGGATTTTCTCGTTTAACTGTTGATAAGATCAGTGCAAAAGTGATAATTGTTCCAATGAGGGAGTAAAAATTTGATTTAGTATAGAATAAAACGTTTTTTCCCGACAAGATGAAATCTGGCATATCCATCATTTCCTTCAAGACAGAACTCATTTCATCATTTGTTTTTCTCACATAATTACACCTGTAATGAAAATATTTACTGAAATACGAATCTTTAATACTTCGAATATGAATTGGTATCTCAGCAGCACAGCTATATATTGAGTACAGCGATGATGTATAAAGTAATGTTTCCATAAAAGACACCATGACACTTGTTAAATTGGTAGTATTGAATTGAAAAACATTCAAACACAGATAAAATGTCATGAAGGATGAGAAAATGCTAGAGAGACATAGGTAGAAAGAACAATCAGAAAATAGTTGTTGTGCTTCTTTTAAGATACTATACAATGTTAAATATCGATTTGCGAGATCCTTTTGGTGAATGAAAAAACAATTACTGATTGATATATTTTCTACATCCACACGAATGCTATTGAATAAGTCAGAGATTCTCATACAACACGTCACGATTAATAATACCATTACACTGTAAATAATCATCATTAAGACTCCTGATACCAAAATATTCATGACAGTTAACAAAATACAAGTAGTTTTGTCTTTCACGGGGAAGACATACAAAAGACAATGAAATTTCTCTTTTTTTAAATTATCAATTCCAACAAACAAAAAAATTGCTAAATATGTAATTGAATGTATCAGAAGAATAATGAGCATTAAATTCATTCTGTATTTTTGAGCAAATTTATTTTTTCCGTAAATTTTGCTAATTTTTTTAATGTTTTCCAGGAGCTGTCCGATGCCTTTTCTTCTTTTACGCAGATTATGCCAAGCTATAATTTCACATAAATTTAGAACGGAAAGAAATGCTACGAATCTTATATGGTTTCCTAAGTAGAACGATACAGCAATTGATTCAATTGTAGTGTGCACAGCTGAAAGATGGTACAAAACCATAATTACAACATAACATGTCCTTATGCACACATTTTGATTTTTTAAAATGCCTAAAATAGATAAGCACAACTTGAAAAAATGAAATCCATCAGAAGAGTGTATTAATTTCATATTAATATTTTAAATATCAGATATTTCCATAGAGAAAGAAGATAGTTTCTTTTTCGATTCTGTTTATGTTCTACTCCCTTAACAGAAATTCTAATGAATAATAGAATCAAAACAGCTATTATTGGAGCAATGTAAATATGTTGCTGAGCAACGTTGTTTTCTATTTCTACAATAATAAATTAGCTATTTTAATATTGATTATATTAAATTACTTATCATTTTTCTACATTTCTGTTCCTCATTATTTAAAAAAAAAAAAAAAAAAAAAAAAAAAAAAAAAAACAAGTTATGACTCCTAGAATAAAAAATAGATTTCCTATGTAAACGAATTCACTGATATTATTTAAAAAAAATATTTGTAATGCGATTAATAATTAAAATAAAATTTTAAATTGATTTAATTCAATCTTGGTTTATTAAATATTTCTGTACCTGAAGTTTTTATTGCACTATAATGGATTTTATTTTATTGTTCTTATTTCCCAAATTAATAGATTATAATGGAAATTCATAATGAATGAGGTATAAAAATTAGATTTTACAATATTGTTATAAAAATAATGTTTGACGTTATGTTGAGTATTTTATCGAAACACCACAATACACAAAAATTTTATTCTTTTTCAAGGGAACATATTTTTAATTTAAAACCCAAAATATAATTAAACATTACTATAAACGTGCGTTATAAACTTTAACATTGGAATGTAGAGATTAATATATTTCTTACAATCCTAAATGTGCTATATTATTTGTATTTATATTTTAAAGCAATACCGATTTGTTTTTTAAATAGTTTAATAATGCAAAAAGTATTTTAAGTAGGATAATTTGCATCTATTATAGGCACCTATTGAGCTCTAAAGGAAATGGTTACCAATTACCAATACGCATTCAAATTATTTTTTTGATGATAGTTATGAAAACTTTTAATAAAAATATTCCATGATTTCGAAATATCCAAAAAATATGAAAACGTGTTACTTTTTAAACATATTTTTGTGCCAATTTTTTAATTTTAAGTTTGGTAAATTAGTATTGCTTAAGAGAATAATCTGTATGTATATCAAACATGAGTTTCTTGTAAATTCATGTTTGCTGAAATTTGAATATCCACCAAAAAACTCAGCAAATGTTGATAATATATATATATATATATATATATATATATATATATATATATATATATATATATATATATATATATATATATATATATATATATATATATATATATATATATATATATATATATATATATATATATTATTATGGTTTCTTATAATTTAGTCAAAATTGTATATATATATATATACAATTTTGACTAAATTATAAGAAACCATGAACAAATTCCAGAAAATATTGATTAACAAAACAATGCCTGACTGTCCCAGTATTGTTATTTTTTGGCTTGGGTCTATAATACACCTGGGAATTCAGAAATTAAATGGTTAACCTACTTCATTTTCACTAATTCTAAAGGAGATTAAAGTATTTCAAGCCTCCATATTAGAGCGAGTATTAAATGAACACGCAAATCTATACAGTTAATGTTAATCCTTATTATATTGTTGTCCTTAAATCCACAGTATTCAATATCTAACTATCATAATTTTGAAACAAGTTAAATTGTTTATTTTATAAAAAAAAAGTCATCATTCCAGGCAACATGTTAATTTTTAACATAAAATGAAATAATAACGTAATTTGTTCTTTTATTCTTCTATTTTAATCGGAACTAATTTTGATAAGGCTTTTTAAAATAAATATTTTCCTTTGAATTGAACCAGTTGAATTATATTAGATTTTGAAAATAGAATTGCCTTCCATACATTTCAATTATATCGTCCTCTTAAAAGTCATATATTTGCGCATATGGAGTTTATAATAAATTTATCGTACATTAAAAGCCTTTAAAAAACTATTAATGCTTTTAATTTATTTTTGATTTTATCCTTAAAAGCTAAATCAAATTTTAATTCACTGGGAAGAATTTATCTAAATCAGTAATTCCCAAATCGGATTGTTCGAAAATATTTAGGGTTCCACGTGATAAATTTTATTTGATTAAAAAAATAACTATGTTGCTTAATATATTTATACTTGCTTCACGGAATTTTTTCAAACGATCACTAAATTTTGTGCAATATATATCGGTGTATGGATATTTAACCAGGATCAAACTTTCGATCCTAACAGTAGATGAACGAGTCATCGCTTTGGTGATTGTCTATCTCTCTTGAATTTTCATATTCGCACCAGTTGATAAAGCCAAAGCATTATTTTTTTCCATCAAAATCACTGACTTGTCTGCATAGCGTAATTCCTAAGCGACATCGATTTGATAAAAAAGAAAAAAACAATATTAAAAGTAGTAAAAAAACATAGAAAACTGTGTATTAGTGAAAAAAAACCTAAGAAAGAGAACCTTTTTACACAACTTGTGGTAGAAATACATAGGCAGAAATATTTTCGGGAAGATTGGTTGGAGGTTAAGCTTCTGAACAAAGCAGGTTAACCATTCTTTTGCGCGCCAATGGGAAGATTTCCTTATACTATTAATAGGTACTGTAACTGTGACCGCAAACAAAGTTTTTTTCGATATAAAAAGTAATACTACAACTTATAAAAATTAAATAATGCTCTTGTAAAGATGCGTTGGTTGCAAAATGGGTCGTTAAAGAAATTACGTAATCTACATATGCAGAATTTCATATACCCGCGATGATGTCATTTTTCAGCACCCTTCTTTTTCTTTGTTGGTAAATAACTAAGTTCCTGCCCAAGGCTTCTGCTCATTCATCTGAATTAAGTAGAATTGAAATGCAAAGCTTAAAATTGTAAGTTAAGATTTGATGCTAAAAAATTAGGCTAAAGCCTTAGAAAGTATTGCGTCCGATGTGTGTGAATAAATCCGCAATGGGTCTGACTTGGGCATCCCCTGGGAGAATATGAGCATTAAAAAGTTTGTTAAAGTCACCAGCAGTATACTTGGATGATTGTTTGTAGAAATTTGCGTTCAGTTTTTGAATATGATGGGTTAACTCTTCAATATTAAGATCATGTCTGATATTTTTGCTGCGAATGAAAAATGGAGCATTGACAATTTTTCTTAACAGTTTATTATGAAAAGTATTTAAAAGTTTATTGCCTTGATTTGAAAGAGAACACCAGGCAGGGGAAACATAAGTAATGATTGGTCTGATAATGGTAATACACAGTAGTTTTTTGAGCTCTTGAGGTTGAGTTTTGACTGAGGTCCTATAAGAGCTTTAATTTTAAAATATGAGTTCCAAGCAGAAGATATTTTTGATTTAAGTTGATCAGTCCAAGTAAGTTGGCTATTGATAAGTAATCCGAGGTATTTTGCTTTATTGACTTTTTCTATTTGCTGGCCGAAAATATAGAGATAATTATTGACTTTAAGTTTTCGTGGTTTTCTGCTAATGAGTTTTGATTTTGCTGCATTAATAGCAATTTTCCAATTATTAGACCAATTTTCAATATTAGTAATTTTATTTTGTAGTTTATATATGGCTAAATTTGGGTTTTTTGATCTTACAACAATTCCAGTATCATCTGCATAAATTGCAGTAAGGTTGTGTATGTCATCATTAACAGGAAAGTCTACATTAATATATAGATAGAGAATTGGACCCAATATGCTTCCCTGCGGTACTCCTGCATGAATTCGTCTAGTTGTAGAAATACAGTTATTTAATTTAATATGGAATTTTCCATTAGAAAGGTAGCTATTTATAATGTAAACAATATTATGTGCTATTGCAAGAAGTAATAATTTATAAACAAGGACTTGGTGCCAAACACTATCACAGGCTTTGGCCACGTCTAACATTAAAAATGCAGAGTGTTCCTTAAGGTAGAAACCATTTGCTATGAATTCGAGAATTCTAATAAGTTGTTTAGTGGTGGAAAGTTCCTGTCTGAATCCATATTGTTCAATAGGGAGAATATGTAAGTAAAGTTTTAGACTATTGTAGATAATTCTCTCGAAAATTTTGATAAAGTTGGTAAAAGACTAATTGGCCGGTGATTTTCTGGATTTGTAAGATCTTTTGCAGGTTTAGGGGATAAGATAATTTCAGCTTCTTTCCAATAGTCTGGAAAATAATTAATATCTAGGCAAGAATTGAAAATATTAGTAATATGCGTATTATAATTTTCAGGTAGATGCTTGATCATAATGTTGGAAATTTTGCCAAAGCCGGGACCTTTCCGTTTCTTTAGTTTGGAAATTATATTACGAACTTCATCTTCAATAGTATAGGCAATAGGTTCACCTTGGTGGTTTTGAAGAAATGTAAAGGTTTCATTAAGAATTTTTGCAGTGAAGTTATCATTATTAGTAGCGGAATTTTCACGAAATTGCTTTTCCATTGTATCAGCAAATATTTCAACTTTTTCATGATCTGTATAAACAAAACCATACGATGCTAGAATAGCTCTGTTGGTAATTTTAATGAGAAGTTAGCAGTGTGATTACCATCACAATTTGCACATTTAGGAGGTTCTTCTTTCGTTTTTAAGCATTTATTAGTTAAATGCTGTCCAGCACATTTGACATATCTTGGTTCATTTCGACATGAATTCTGAGCGTGAAAGAACTGTTGAGATCTGTGGCATTGAGGTGGGCCTCGTCTGCCTCTGTAATGTTCAATAGTAATGCGAAGACGCATTAAGTATTGTATATGATAAATATCTTCTGATGTTTTGGTTTTAGGAAGAGTGACTAAATATAATGGTATCTTAATTCTTGCTCCATTTCTAAATGATATGTTAATTGTACTACTTTGGTAGCCATAAATCCTAATTTAGCTAGTTCTTGTTGAATTTCAATAAGTTCCGCATCATACGGAAGACTTCCAATAACAACTTTAATGTCTTTATCATCTGGTAAAATGTATGAATGAAATTTATAATTTTTGTCTTCAAATAATTTGGTTGTTTTTCTACGTGCATCAGGAGAATTAACTTTGATAGTAAAAATATCTAATCCATTAATTTTTGCCGTGTATTGATCCGGAATCAAATTATCTAATTCTTTACTAATTGTTTTCCAAGTATAACCTTGGTATCTTTAACAATGATAGGATGGATTTTAATCGCTTTTTTATCAAATTAGAAACCGGAAGTATCGTTTAGCTCTTTAGTATTTTTATGGGAATTTTCTGTGGCAATTCAAATGGCAATAGATTCTTCATTGTCGCTAGTTTTCACATATTTGATTAAGACTATCATTTTCGTTGTTATTAGAAATATTTGATGAAATAGTATTGTTGGTAGTAATATCTGCATTTATTTTCTTAACATTTTTTTTATTTCTGTAAGGATTTGCGGCGTTTACGATTCTTCTTTTTCTGATCAATGAGAGTGAAGCCTTGCTCCTCTGTGGGCGGGGCTTCTGTCTGAGAAATGCTTTCTCGGAAGAATCGATTTGAATTTCCATATCTGTATATACGCTAGATTTACCCAAGTCAGAATTTTTGCAATTTGAATTTTTTCTAAATTTTTGAATGCTATGCTAGCTAAAATACGCAAATCTTCTCAAAGAGTTGAACAAAGTATCTTAACGTATTGCTCTAGCAACGTGAGGTAAGAGTTATTGGTAAATCAACAACACTTGAAGTGTTAACTAGAAGTTGATTTTAGTAAATAAATAAAAAGCGGAAGCATTCTCAAGTTTAGTATTGAATTAATAATTTGCAATTAACAAGCGCAACTTTTTTATTATTTGAACTTAGTTTAAATTAAATTCATTATTATAACACTTATAACATTTTACCACACACATGTGTGCACGCATATATACATATGTATATATAAGAATGTATGCGAAGGGGTCTCATAAAAAATTTCATGTGTGTTTTTTATAGGAATTAAAGTAAGGTATTTTTTTCAAAAGTAATCATTTTAAATTTATTGATTAAGCAATTTTAGGAAAATATTACACATCCGATCTTAAATTCTTTCGGATTATTTTGTTCTTAAAATTTTTGTGTATTCATATGTAAAAACAATTTCCTGATTGGATTTCATTAAGTGTTTGATGATAATTTTCAAAAGCAAGAGCACTGAAAGTGTCAAGTGTTCCGAAACGCTTTGCATCTGGACTGAAATATAACAAAGGAATTAGATTATAAACGATAACAAATAAACCTTAATAATATACAGAAGCATGTTTCACAAAAATGCGATATTTAAAAATGCCAAATGAAAAATTACCTCAGAATAAATTTGTATTCATAGCTCCTTGCCGATTGTAATTTCACTCGATTTTATGCCAAAATTTATTTCCTAAGTTAAATTTTATGAAAGTTAGTTGTTTTGGTGAGATTATTAAAAATATTAACATAGATGTAGAAATTACTGATGTAAAACTATTAAAAATATTTCTTATATTCTCAGCTTTCATTTCAATCAAATTTTAATGCAGGTTTTTTATTATGTGTATTCTTAAAAATGAGTATGCCTATATAAAAAAATGGTAGAAATTCGTATAGAGACATGTTTTTTTCTCAATTAAAAACGTCTTGAAAAATAGCAGAATGTAGCACATTTTGTTCAACCTGAGGATATGTTTTAATTTTTTATTATTAAACGTGATAAATATTGGAACTACTTGAAAATTAATTGTTTGGAAATAGAGATTTTCTTTATGAACAAACATTTTTCTTTATTTGGATTTGATCATTTTAAAACGTAATAAAGTTGTATAAGGTGATTTCACTGCTGATAATTGAAGAATATGACTTTCGTGTGATTTTATCTATTAAAGCTTCTCTTAGTAATTTATTAATATCGTAAGAATTTTAGTCCACAGAATACCAGTCCACATTGCTGTGTTTCTTGACGTTGCAACTACAATATATTGTAGCAGCAGTAGTAGCTACCCAATGTTTGAGGTTAGCAAAATATATTATATTGATACCATAAATCATGGTTTATAAACGCAAAAATGTTTAATAACGATAACATGAAAAGTTATATCAATAGACAATACCCTGCAATAAGTTAGAGCAAAAATTGATGCTGATAATTAAAATACCTAATGGATAAGTGACATTATCTTTGAATTTCTCCTGATTTGACAATGATAAATTAACTACATTCAATTCTATAAAAAATAGTTATACATTAAATTCCATGTAAAAAAGATAATTTCGATGATTTTCTTGAAGGTAATTATAGTATTCTTAAAAAAGAGGGATTAACAGAACACTCTGAGCACAGTGATGAATTTATCGTTTACACCTTGCCCGCAAAATCCCCTGATTTAAAACCAATACAGTATCTCCGGGGAAATCTTGATCGGGTTATTTGTGGAATGGAACTTCACATGCTTAATTTCCTCAACTGGTCATGGCAATCTAGTCGGTATATCTCAAACTCCCAGTGCACATCTTCAGAAACCTAGCAGACTCTCTTCCTGTATGTCTCGCAGCAGTCCACTCTAATGTAAATGTTTATTCTGGCTTTTGAGAGGTGGTTACACTAATATGACTGTAGAGTGTTCTTTGTGAAATTAAAAAAAAATTTTAAAACTTGTCCTTTCATTTAAATTTCTTAAAATAGAAAGAAAATGTGCTCCATGATATTTCTTTCAACTTCACCTACTGTTCTAAGAAGTATTCAAGAAGTATTCAAAGCCTTTTTTTCCACTGATATTTAAATTATTATGGAATAAATTCTTTGTTAGATAATAAAATAACATTTGCTGTTTATTGTTTGAAATGTAGCTTTTCAAGAAAATTAATATGATAAAACAAGTGCTTAGATTGATTTCTCTGAATTTTTATAAGAAATATTGACCTACGGAAATAGTGTCTCTTCGAAAATCAGTTTTCAAATACAGAGTTTTATAAATTCCTGCTTCTTGACAGAGCAAATTCTGTGTAGTAATTGAGAGCTGAAATAGTCAGAAGAAACACAATTATATATATTTAATCCAATCAAAGAGAAAACGAAACTACTAAACCTTTGCACTTCATTAATCTGCTGTCGAGAAGTTTTTTAAGTATAATTATGCAAATTCTTCGGACTCATTTGTGCATCAACAGATAAATCTTCTAATAATGAATTTTTTTCTGAATTTTAATTAAAAGATCAAAATTAAAAGGCAATTCATCCTCGGTTTTAAATCCACTGATATTTATTTCTTCGTAAATTGAAATATAAACTTTGGTTAAGGAAACCAAAGCATGTCCAATAAAAACATAAAATATATCACAGTGGTTCTTAAAATTGTGCAACTCAGGATTGACACTCATTTCAGAATTCTATAAAATACGGTGTCAATTAATTTGAAAACTTGGTCAATATCATATAACCATTTTGTGAATGCATTCCCAAATTTCTTATTATTTATAATATTTTGATTATTTACATGAGAATTGTTACGCTATTTGGGATGCCTATTTTAACTTTAACAACCAGCTTTAATGTTGTCTCTTGCAATATTCTTTTGACTTAAAAAAATTCATGATTTATATAAAAACATTAATAAATATTTGAAAAGTTAAAAATACAGGGAAGTAGATGTAGTGGTTTTAAATCCCGATAAGAAGAAAAGTCAATGCAAGGCGTAGTTTAATGAATCTAACTTAATGAATTATTATATTTCTTTGAAGAATACTAAGAAATGTTTTATTTGTTTCTATATAAACTTGTTTTTAACAAACTATCTGCTTAATAGATGTTTAAAACTTTTGTCTTACGAAAATATTCTGTCCTGGGCAGAATCTTATACATCTATATTTTTGGGGGAGGAGGGGGAACTAAAATTTCAAAATTATAACTCTTCAACTAATGTACATAAAAAGTTCAGCTTGACTAATTTGGGTTTAATTACATCTCCTTAAGAGAAACATTTTCTTTTACTATCATTTATTTATATTACCAAACGTATAGACATATATTTATGTTTTCAGGTTTCAAGATTTTCTGAAGTTTCAGTTTTTTGCGCATATTTACAAACATTTTCAAATTAGCATTTTAAAAATATTATTACAATATGTTATACCTCTATAAATTGCAATTTTTAATTATTGTATGGTGTTATTACACTTTTCAAAAAGCATTTAAAATACATCATTTCATTTAAATTTCCTAATATAACTAAAAATTGTGTTCCATGATGTTCCTTACAACTTTATCCATTGCATTAACAAATAATCAAGAAGTATTTTAAATAGCATGACAATATATTTCAGTGAAAGTTTTATTTTCGTTTACACTCAATTTTATATAGAAGTGAATATTTTTTTTATCTTTTAAAATAATATTTTTTGATTATTATTCAAAATTGAACTTCTCAAAAAAATTTAACAAGATGAAAACAGTTGCGTATTTCTCTGAATTTTCCTAAGAAATACTGAGCAAACCTAAAAATAACTCTTTTAAAATTAGTTTTCTATAATACATATATATACTATTTGCTTATTAAGTCCTAATTCTTGACGATCTAGTTTCATTGTAATAAGCGAAAGCTGAAACAATCAGAAAAAACTTAATATTACCTAATTATGTGAAGCTGAGACAAAACATTTAACCAGAGAAAAATGTCAATAAGCAATAACACCGACTATTAAGATATAGTACCTGATTAATGCTGTAAAATTTTGAAAATATAATCCTATAAGTCGTGTAATCTTAAAATTTATCGTTAATGCATGATGGCTCCGTACTACAAATATATTTATCCAGTTTATGTAATATTTTTATTCTTAACATGTGTATTACCCACTCGTTAGAATGATTATATTGAAGTTTCTAAAGAATAATTTGAACACGATGGTTTTCAAAGAAAAATTCCAGAATTTTCTTTTTAATTAAGAGCTTTCATTTAAGAGTCAAAAGGATTATAGCAAACTATTTGTGATATATTTTTTAAACATAATTCTATTTAAAAGCTCACGTATATAAATTTATAGAATAAAATCTTACTTAGATGCTGATTGTTCTCACCCTGCAAACAAAAATACTTCTTATTAAAAAATAGATACAATATTTGGCAAAGCAGTTGATTCTTTGAATCGACTGCTAGTATGTTCTTAACAGTAAAATTGATACATATCTTAAACTACTTTGATCTGTTAATTTCATGAGCAACTTTTTCGAGTAACTGTAATTGTGACGTTAAGCTAATTTATAGAATTTTTATTAAGTACTGGAAATGATACCCAACATTTACTATCACATTGTGCTTTAATATTGGTACTTAAAACTTTTCTGATGATTAGAAAAAGACATTATAGATAAAATTAAGTAGGTGTAGTTGACATTAAATCTCGATCTTGAGAACAGTCAGAGTGACACGTAGCTTAAGCAATATAAATTATAATAAAATGTTTTTCTTAAAAAATGCCTTTTCTATTTGTTTCAATTTTATCTCATTTTGTATTTAGTATCTGCTTAATTGGTCTTACGAAAATACTCTTTGTGGATCAGAATCTTAGAATTCTCATTTTTGGAAACATAAATTTCTATACTATGACGCTTCAACCAACGTATATGAAACGTTCTCCTCAAATTATTTGGGTTGAATCACGTCATCAGACGAGAAAAATTTCCCTCTCTTTTTCAACTACACACTTCTTACCAAACATATAGAAACAATATTATCATTTTTCAAGATTGACTTAACTTGCAATTTCATATCTCTTATTAACTAACCTTTTGGAATTATTTTTTTAAGAATAGAGTTACTGGATATTATACCTATAGAAATTACGTTTCTAATTACTGTACATATTAAATTCATTTTTAAACAAAATGGTTTTAAATTTTGTTTAAATTTTATTTAAATTTGCAAATACACCTAGAAAATATCTTTCATTTTGTTCTTCATAGCTATTCATTTTGGTAATATACTTCATGAGATATTTAAAATGGCATTATGAAAATTTTTATAAAAACCACTTTTTGCTGACATTCCTATCTTTACGGAAAGGTCAACTTTTTTAATTTAGTAAAATAACATTTGTTTGATAAATCTTAACGAAACAGTATTTAAAAAATTAGTATGATAAACTGATGTATATTTTTTTTAATTTCACTGAATACTTTTAGGGAATTATGGTGTTATGAAAATAACTACTATCTTATATAAAACTATTCTTCTAATACTGATTTTTATAATTTTCTGTTTCTTGACATATCAGTTTCATTGTAATAAATGAGAGCAGATCAGACTCGATATCTCACATTCATTATTTCCAAATTTAGAGAAAAAGTTTTAACCACAGAAAAATGGCAATGGATAGTTACACAAAACAGGTATAATATCTGACAAATGTCGCTAATTTTTAAAAATATCACCCGATAAATCATGGTATCTGAATATTTATTGTAAATGATACATAGCTATTTACTACTTACACAAATTTTCAGTTTTATTAGGCAATTTCATATTTTAAATGTGCATGTTACAAACTAGTTAAAATAAATTTGTTGAAGATATTCCATGGAAATAAACTGCGGAGGAATATTTCACAAAATTTTGTTTTTAAAGAAATTAGTCAAGAGTCAATGTGACTGTAACAAAACATTTTTCTAATTTATTAAAATATTATTCTGCTTACCATAACGCTTGTATAAACATATAGTATAAAATCTTACAGATAACCACTCTTGCTCATCAGGTGAAAAAAAATATGTAGATATAAAAATGCGAATAATTTATTAAAGCTTTGCATTTTATGAATATGCAGTTAAGAAATTTTTTAAGCATAGTTATGTAAATACTTCGACTTGATTTGTATATCAGTTCTTACATTTTTAAATAAGGAATTTTTCTTAAATTCTAATTAAAATATCTAAATTAAAAGGCAATTTATGTTCGGTTTTAAATCCGCTAATATTTATTTCTGCATACTTTGAAATATAAATTTCGGTAAAGGAAATCTAAGCATGCAATAAAAATATAAAATAAATCACAGTAGTTCTTAAAATTGTGCAACTCAGGAGCGACATCTATTTCAGAATTTTATAAAACAGAATGTCGATAAGTTTCTTAATATGATCGATATCATAGAACCGTTTTGTGAATGCATTCCCAAAATTCTTATTATTTATAATATTTTGATTATTTACAAGAATTGTTACGCTATTTTCGGTACCTATTTTTACTTTAAAATCCAGCTTTAATGTTGTCACTTGCAATATTCTTTTTATTTAAAAAAGGCATGATTTATATACATTACTGGCCATTAAAATTGCTGCACCAGGAAGAAATGCAGACAACAAAATGATATTCATTGGACAAATATATTATACTAGAAATAACAAGTGATTAAATTTTCAACAAATTTGGCTCGATATAGATCCTGAGATATCAGTACCCAGAACAATCACCTCTGGCAGTAATAACAGCAATTATACGACTGGGCATTGAGTCAAACAGAGATTGGATTGCATGTACAGGTACAGATGCCCATGCAGCTTCAACACGATGCCACAGTTCATCAACCGTAGTGACTGGCGTTTGGTAAAGAGCCAGTCGCTTGGCAACCATAGACCAGACGTTTTATATTGGTGAAAGATCTGGAGAACTTGCTGGCCAGGGCAACAGCCGAACATGTTCCGTAACAAAGAAGGTCCGTACAATACCGGCAACATGCGGTCGGGCATTATCCTGCTGAAACGTAGGGTTTCGCAGGCACGAATAAAGGGTTGAGCTACGGGTCGTTACACACCAGAAATGTAACGTGCACTATTCAAAGCACCGTCAATGCGAACAAGAGGTGACCGAGACGTGAATCCAATGGCACCCCATATCATCACGCCAGGTAATGGGCCAGTATTACCTGGCGTGATGGTATGGGGTGACGATGACGAATGCATGCTGCCAGTGACAGATCACCGCGATACGGCCAAACACGGATGCGACCAACATGATGCTGTACACAGAACATAGATTCTTCTGAAAAGATGACGTCTCGCCATTCGTGCGCCCATTTTCGTTGTTGATCACACCATTGAAGGCGCTTTTGTCTATGACGCAGCGTCAAGGAAAGCCACAGCCATGATCTCCGAGCTGAGAGTCCATGCTGCTGCAAAAGTCGTCAAATTGTTCGTGCAGACAATTGTTGTCTTCCAAACGACCCCGTTTCTCGACTAACGGCTCTTGACGTGGTTGCACGATGCATTACGGCCATGCGAATAATATGCCTGTCTTCTCGGCTGCTAGTGATGGGTAGCCGTTGAGATCCCGCATGGCTTTCCGTATTACCGTCATGAACCTAGCGATTCAATATACTGCTAATAGTCATTGGATCTCGACCGACGTGAGCAGCAATACTGCGATAAGAAAAACCGCAATCCCGCGCTACAATTCGATATTTATCAAAGTCAGAAACGTGCTGGTACGCATTTCTCCTTCTTACACAAAGCATCACAATAACTTTTCACCAGGCAACAACGTTCAAATGCAATTTGCATATGTGTAACCGGCTGAACAAATTCCTCATTTAATTACAATGTAGTTGTCGCTACTGGCGCCTGCTTTGTCTGAAAGTGCAGAAAAGCTAATCATTTGCATATCACAGCAGCTTTTTCCTTTCGTATAAATTTCACGTCTGTAGCATGTCGCCTTCTTGGTGTAGAAATTTTAATGGCAAAGTGTGTAAAAAAATTATGAAATATTTGAAGAATTAAAAATACAGGGAAGCACATGTAGTGATTTTAAATACCGATAAGAAGAGAGAGGAGAAATGTCAATGCAAAGCGTAGTTTAATAAATCTAACTTAATCAATTATTATATTTCTTAGAAAAATACCTCTTTTATTTGTTTTAATTTCAACTTGTTTTTAATAAAGTATTTGGTTTATAGATGTTTAAAACTTTTGTCTGTCGAAAATATTCTGTCCTTGGCTGAATGTTGTATACCTTTTTTTTTGGGGGGGAAACTAAAATTTCAAAATTATAACACTTCAACCAATGTATATAAAATGCTCGCTTTGACTAATTTGGTTTTAATCACATCCTCAAGTGAAACATTTTCTATATTTTACTTATATTACCAAACGTATACACATACATTTATGCTTTCATGTTTCAAGATTTCATAAAGTTTCAGTTTTTTGCGCATATTTACTACCAATTTGTAATTTGCATTTTAAAATTTTATTACAATATGTTATATCTCTTGAAATTGCCTTGTTTAATTACTCTATATTAAAATTACTATTTTAAAATTTGTTAAAATACATCATTTCATTAAAATTTGCAAATGTACCAAAAAAATGTATTCCATGTTGTTCCTTTATACTTTATCTATTACGCTAAATAATATGCAAGAAGTTTTTTAAAAAGCATGACAATATGTTTTATTGAATTTTTTTTTTTATTTTTGTTTACACTCAATTTGTTATAGAGTGAATATTTTTTATCTCTTAAAATAATATTTGTTGATTATTGTTCGATATAGAGCTTCTCAAAAAAATTTAATAAGATGAAAACAATTGTTTATTTTAATTTCTCTGAATTTTTATAAGAAATACTGGGTAACGCAAAAAATAACTCTTAAAATTCATTTTCTATAGTACACATATATAATATTTGTTTATTAGATCCTATTTCTTGACGAGCAAATTTCAATGAACAATACGAAAGCTGTAAGAAACTTAATATTACCTAATTATCCCCAGCAGAGACACAATATTTAACTAGAGAAAAATATCAATAAGCAATATCAGCAATTATTATGATAGAGTACCTGATTAATCTTGTAAAATTTTGAAAAAATAATTCTATAAGTCGTGAAATCATCTAATTTATCGTCAATGCATGATGGCTCTTTTCTCCTCATATATTTATCTGAATTCATGAAATATATTAATTCTTAACATGCGTTTTACGCACTTGTAAGAAGAATTTTTTTGAAGTTTGTAATGAAAATTTTAAAATGATGGTTTTTAAGGTAAAATTTCAAATTTTTTTTTAATAAAGAGCTTTTATTTAAGAGTCAATAGGATTATAGCAAATTATTTCTGATATGTTTTTAAACATAATTCTGTTTACCAGCTCACATATATAAAATTATAGAATAAATTCTTCATTAACTGCACTTTCTTCACAAGGTGAAAAAACTTTTCTGATTATCAAAACATTTATAATTCATTTGGTAGAGTAGTTGATTCTTTGAATCTACTGCTAGAAAATTCTTAACAGTAAAATTGGGATGCATTTTAGTCTTCTTTGAACTGTAAATTTGGTTAGTAACTTTTTCGAAATTGTATTCGTGATGTTAAGTTTTTTTATAGAATTTTTATTAAATACAAGAATTGTTACCCAACATTTACTATTCACTTTGTGCTTTAATGTTGGCACTTAAAATATTCTGGTGGTTAGAAAAAGACATGGATAAAATGTAATAAATGAGAGCAGATTAATCTCAATATCTCACTTTTAACGACGTTAATATCTCACATTCATTATTTCCAAACGGAGATAAAATTTTAACCAGAGAAAAATGGCAGTGCATAATTACACCTAAAAGGCAGATATCTAATATAAATATTTAGATATTTTAAAAATATCATGCGACATATCATGGTATCTTAAAATATATATTATAAATGGATGATGGCTCTTTTTTATCCACATAATGTTTTAATTTATAAGATATTTTCATTCGTAACATCTGTGTTTAGATTAGATTTTTTCAAATATATTATATGCAATAATTTATTCTTCTGGATCTGATGTTATTTCAAAATATTATCATTAAATATGAACTTATAATATGGAAATATGGGAAGTTCAATTATATTTTCGCACCAAAATTTTTTGAATTCAAACTTCCATTGAAGGTTCATAAGTATTTTCTTTCAATCATAAGAAAAATTAACTATTAAACAGTCTACGCTGATTACTGAATATTTTTATTTCATTATGGACCATTACGGCACTGTCAGCATCACATTTTCTTACAATACTGGTTTTTTGACTTGGTACCTACAAAATGTTAACTGTTTTTATGAAATATAGCGTTTTTCAAAAAATGTTTAAGTGTTTTTACTACAGTATCTGCTTAACAAATGTATAAAATTTGTGGTCGTAGAAAAATTTGCTATGTTGTGCAGAATCTCAAACATGTATTTTAATTAAAAATTTTTAAAGCATGCATCAGCAGAGTTACATAAAATATTTTCCTTATATAATTTCAGTTGAATCATATCGACTGAAAATGCATCTTTTTTATCGTCTACTTGCACTAACAAATACATAGATAGCTTAAAAAGTTTTCATATCTTCAAGATAGGCTTAACTTGCAAGTTATTCTCTTATTTATTGATTTTGTGTGCTTAGCTTTTTTAGTTGTCTTAGAAACATTTGCTATCCTGTGCTGAATCTCAAACATGTATTTTAAGCAAAAATTTTTAAAGCATGACTCATCAGAGTTACATAAAATATTTTCCTTATATAATTTCAGTTGAATCATATCGATTGAAAATGCATCTTTTTTATCGTCTACTTGCACTAATAAACACATAGATAGCTTAAAAAGCTTTCATATCTTCAAGATTGGCTGAACTTGCAAGTTCATCTCTTATTTATTGACTTTGTGTGGTTAGCTTTTTTAGAACACTATTTCATTATAGATATTATTTTTTAAAGTTTATAAATAAATTTTATAGTAAAATAATGTCACACTTGTAGAAGTTTTCTTTTAATTTCTCTGTAATAATGTCATTTTCTAAAACTTGTTAAAATGTCGCAATTCATTTAAATTTGGTAATATAACTCTAAAATGTAAGAAATGATGTCCTTTACAGCTATGTGTATTATGGGTAAAAAACATTCATCTAATTGCATTACAATATTTTACTTAAAAACAATTTTTTCAGTCATTTAAACTGTCATTCAATGGACCATTTCAAAGTTTTGCAAAATACCACTTCTAAATTATTCCTAGAATTAAAATTTTTCAAATAAATTGCTTAATTTGATAAACAATATGTAAATAATATATTGTTTACCACATTAACAATTTTCCATAATTTATATATATAATATTTTTATTAGATCTTATTTCTTGACGAGCCAGTCTCAATGTAATAAGCGAAAACTGTAAAAATCAGAAGAAACTTATTATTACATAATTATGCCCAGCAGAGACACAACATTTAACCAGAGAAAAATATCAATAAGCAATATCAGCAATTATTATGATATAGTACTTGATTAATGTTGTAAAATTTTGAAGACATAACTCTATAAGTCGTGAAAACATATAATTTATCGTGAATGCATGGTGGCTCCTTTCTCCTCCTATATTTATCCAATTTAATGAAATATTTTCATTCTTAACATGCGTGTTATGCGCTCGTAAAAAGGATTTTTTTTTTTTTTTTATTTTTGAATTTGTAATGAAAATTTTAAAATGATGGTTTTTAACGAAAAATTTCAAAATTTTTTTTAATTAAGAGCTTTTATTTAAGAGTCCATAGGATTATAGAAACTTATTTGTGATATATTTTTAAACATAATTCTGTTTACCAGCTCACAAATATGAAATTATAGAATAAATTTTTCATTAACTGCTGTTTATTCACCCGGTGAAAAAAAAATTGCTGATTAGAAAAAAAATGTAGAGTTCATTTGGCAAAGCAGTTGATTCTTTGAGTCTACTGCTAGGAATTTCTTAACAGTAAAATTGGAATGCTTCTTAGTCTTCTTTGAACTGCAAATTTGGTTAGTAACTTGTTCGAAACTGTATTCGTGATGTTAAGTTTATTTATAGAAGTTTTATTAAATGCAAGCATTGTAACCCTAAATTTACTATTCACTTTGTGCTTTAATGTTGGCACTTACAATTATCTGGTAATTAGAAAAAGACTCTGTGGATAAAAATAATAAATATTTTATAAGTTAAAAGTACACAGAAGTGGATGTATTTGATATTAAATCTCGATCTTGAGAACAGTCAGAATAACGCGTAGTTTAAGCAATATAAATTATAATAAAATGTTTTTCTTATAAAATGCCTTTTCTATTTGTTTCAATTTTATCTCATTTTGTATTTAGTATCTGCTTAATTGGTCTTACGAAAATACTCTTTGTGGCTCAGAATCCTAGAATTCTCATTTGTGGAAACAAAAATTTCTCTACTATGACGCTTCAACCAACGTATATGAAACGTTCTCCTCAAATTATTTGGGTTGAATCACGTCATCAGACGAGAGAAATTTCCCTCTCTTTTTCAACTACACACTTTTTACCAAACATATAGAAACAATATTATCATTTTTCAAGATTGACTTAACTTGCAATTTCACAGCTCTTATTAACTAAACTTTTGAAATTAATTTTTTAAGAATAGAGTTACTGGATATTATACCTATAGAAATTACGTTTTTAATTACTGTATAGAGTAAATTCATTTTTAAACAAAACGGTTTAAATATGTCATTATATTTAAATTTGCAAATACACCTAGAAAATTTCTTTCATTTTGTTCTTCATAGCTATTCATTTTGGTTATAAACTTCATGAGATATTTGAAATGGCAATATCAAAATTTTTATTAAAACCCTTTTTTGCTGACATTCCTATCTTTATGGAAAGGGCATCTTTCTTATGTACTAAAATAACATTTCTTTGATAAATCATAAAGAAAAAGTATTTAAAAAAATAAATATGATAAACTGATGTGTTTATTTTAATTTCACTGAATATTTTTAGGGAATTATGGTGTTATGAAAATAACTACTATCTTATATAAAACTATTCTTCTAATACTGATTTTTATAATTTTCTGTTTCTTGACATATCAGTTTCATTGTAATAAATGAGAGCAGATCAGACTCGATATCTCACATTCATTATTTCCAAATTTAGAGAAAAATTTTTAACCACAGAAAAATGGCAATGAATAGTTACACCAAACAGGCAGGCATAATATCTGACAAATGTCGCTAATTTTTAAAAATATCACCCGATAAGTCATGTTATCTGAATATTTATTGTAAATGATACATAGATATTTACTACTAACACAAATTTTCAGTTTTATTAGGCATTTTCATATTTTAAATGTGCATGTTACAAACTAGTTAAAATAAATTTGTTGAAGATATTCCAGGGAAATAAACTGCAGAGGAATATTTCACAAAATTTTGTTTTTAAAGAAATTAGTCAAGAGTCAATGTGACTGTAACAAAACATTTTTCTAATTTATTAAAATATTATTCTGCTTACTATAACGCTTGTATAAACATATAGTATAAAATCTTACAGATAACCATTCTTGCTCATCAGGTGAAAAAAATATGTAGATATAAAAATGCGAATAATTTATTAAAGCTTTGCATTTTATAAATCTGCAGTCAAGAAGTTTTTTAAGTATATTTATGTAAATACTTCGACTTGATTTGTACATCTGTTCTTACATTTTTTAATAAGAAATTTTTCATAAATTCTAATTTAAATATCTAAATTAAAAGGCAATTTATGTTCGGTTTTAAATCCGCTAATATTTATTTCTGCATAATTTGAAATATAAATTTCGGTAAAGGAAATCTAAGCATGCAATAAAAATATAAAATAAATCACAGTAGTTCTTAAAATTGTGCAACTCAGGAGCGACATCTATTTCAGAATTTTATAAAACAGAATGTCGATAAGTTTCTTAACATGATCGATATCATAGAACCGTTTTGTGGATGCATTCCCAAAATTCTTATTATTTATAATATTTTGATTATTTACAAGAATTGTTACGCTATTTTCGGTACCTATTTTTACTTTAAAATCCAGCTTTAATGTTGTCACTTGCAATATTCTTTTTATTTAAAAAAGGCATGATTTATATACATTACTGGCCATTAAAATTGCTGCACCAGGAAGAAATGCAGACAACAAAATGATATTCATTGGACAAATATATTATACTAGAAATAACAAGTGATTAAATTTTCAACAAATTTGGCTGGATAGATCCTGAGAAATCAGTACCCAGAACAATCAACTCTGGCAGTAATAACAGCAGTTATACGACTGGGCATTGAGTCAAACAGATATTGGATTGAATGTACAGGTACAGATGCCCATGCAGCTTCAACACGATGCCACAGTTCATCAACCGTAGTGACTGGCGTTTGGTAAAGAGCCAGTCCCTTGGCAACCATAGACCAGATGTTTTATATTGGTGAAAGATCTGCAGAACTTGCTGGCCAGGGCAACAGCCGAACATGTTCTGTAACAAGGAAGGTCCGTACAATACCGGCAACATGCGGTCGGGCATTATCCTGCTGAAACGTAGGGTTTCGCAGGCACGAATAAAGGGTAGAGCCACGGGTCGTTACACACCAGAAATGTAACGTGCACTGTTCAAAGCACCGTCAATGCGAACAAGAGGTGACCGAGACGTGTATCCAATGGCACCCCATATCATCACGCCAGGTAATGGGCCAGTATTACCTGGCGTGATGGTATGGGGTGACGATGACGAATGCATGCTGCCAGTGACAGATCAAACCCGATGTCTCCAAACACGGATGCGACCAACATGATGCTGTACACAGAACATGGATTCATCTGAAAAGATGACGTCTCGCCATTCGTGCGCCCATTTTCGTTGTTGATCACACCATTGAAGGCGCTTTTGTCTATGACGCAGCGTCAAGGGAAGCCGCAGCCATGGTCTCCGAGCTGAGAGTCTATTCTGTTGCAAAAGTCGTCAAATTGTTCGTGCAGACAATTTTTGTCTTCCAAACGACCCCGTTTCTCGACTAACGGCTCTTGACGTGGTTGCACGATCCATTACGGCCATGCGAATAATATGCCTGTCTTCTCGGCTGCTAGTGATAGGTGGCCGTTGAGATCCCGCATGGCTTTCCGTATTACCGTCATGAACCTTTCGATTTCATATACTGCTAACAGTCATTGGATCTCGACCGACGTGAGCAGCAATACTGCGATAAGAAAAACCGCAATCCCGCGCTACAATTCGACATTTATCAAATTCAGAAACTTGCTGGTACGCATTTCTTTTTCTTACACGAAGCATCACAACAACTTTTCACCAGGCAACAACGTTCAAATGCAATTTGCATATGAGTAACCGGCTGAACAAATTCCTCATTTAATCACAATGTAGGTGTCGCTACTGGCACCTGCTTTGTCTGAAAGTGCAGAAAAGCTAATCATTTGCATATCACATCAGCTTTTTCCTTTCGTATAAATTTCACGTCTGTAGCATGTCGCCTTCTTGGTGTAGAAATTTTAATGGCAAAGTGTGTAAAAAAATTACTAAATATTTGAAGAATTAAAAATACAGGGAAACACATGTAGTGATTTTACATCCCGATAAGGAGAAAAGTCAATGCAAAGCGTAGATTAATAAATCTAACTTAATCAATTATTATACTTCTTTGAAAAATACCTCTTTTATTTGTTTCAATTTCAACTTGTTTTTAATAAAGTATTTGGTTTATAGATGTTTAAATCTTTTGTCTGTCGAAAATATTCTGTCCTTGGCTGAATGTTGTATACCTTTTTTTTTTTGGGGGGGGGGAACTAAAATTTCAAAATTATAACACTTCAACCAATGTATATAAAATGCTCGCTTTGACTAATTTGGTTTTAATCACATCCTCAAGTGAAACATTTTCTTTTACTATATTTTACTTATATTACCAAACGTATAGACATACATTTATGTTTTCATGTTTCAAGATTTCATAAAGTTTCAGTTTTTTGCGCATATTTACTACCAATTTGTAATTTGCATTTTAAAATTTTATTACAATATGTTATATCTCTTGAAATTGCCTTGTTTAATTACTCTGTAGTAAAATTACTCTTTTAAAAACTGTTAAAATGCATCATTTCATTAAAATTTCCCAATGTACCAAAAAAAATGTATTCCATGTTGTTCCTTTAAGCTTTATCTATTACGCTAACAAATATGCAAGAAGTATTATAAAAAGCATGACAATATGTTTTATTGAAAGTTTTTTTTATTTTTGTTTACACTCAATTTGTTATAGATTGAATATTTTTTATCTCTTAAAATAATATTTATTGATTATTTTTCGAAATAGAGTTTCTCAAAAAAGTTTAATAAGATAAAAACAATTGTTTATTTTAATTTCTCTGAATTTTTATAAGAAATACTGCGTAACGCAAAAAATAACTCTCTTAAAATTCAATTTCTATAGTACATATATACAATATTTGTTTATTAGATCCTACTTCTTGACGAGCAAATTTCAATGAACAATATGAAAGCTGTACGAAACTTAATATTACATAATTATGCCCAGCAGAGACACAACATTTAACTAGAGAAAAATATCAATAAGCAATATCAGCAATTATTATGATACAATACATGATTAATGTTGTAAAATTTTGAAAAAATAATTCTATAAGTCGTGAAATCATATAATTTATCGTCAATGCATGATGGCTCCTTTCTCCTCATATATTTATCCGATTTCATGAAATATATTAATTCTTAACATGCGTTTTACGCACTTGTAAGAAGGATTTTTTTGAAGTTTGTAATGAAAATTTTAAAATGATGGTTTTCAAGGTAAAATTTCAATTTTTTTTTTTAATTAAGAGCTTTTATTTAAGAGTCAATAGGATTATAGCAAATTATTTCTGATATGTTTTTAAACATAATTCTGTTTACCAGCTCACATATATAAAATTATGGAATAAATTCTTCATTAACTGCAATTTCTTCACCCGGTGAAAAAATTTTCTGATTATCAAAACATTTATAATTCATTTGGTAAAGTAGTTGATTGTTTGAATCTACTGCTAGAAAATTCTTAACAGTAAAATTGGAATGCATCTCAGTCTTCTTTGAACTGTGAATTTGGTTAGTAATTTTTTCGAAGTTGTATTCGAGATGTTAAGTTTATTTATAGAATTTTTATTAAATACCAGCATTGCTACCCTACATTTACTATTCACTTTGTGCTTTAATGTTGGCGCTTAAAATATTCTGGTGGTTAGAAAAAGACATTATGGATAAAATGTAATAAATGAGAGCAGATTAGTCTCAATATCTCACATTTAACGACGTTAATATCTCACATTCATTATTTCCAAACGGAGAGAAAAGTTTTAACCTCAGAAAAATGGCAGTGCATAATTACACCTAACTGTTAGATATATAATATAAATATTTAGATATTTTAAAAATATCATGCGACATATCTTGGTATCTTAAAATATATTATCAATGGATGATGGCTCTTTTTTATCCACATAATGTTTTAATTTATAAGATATTTTCATCCGTAACATCTGTGTTTAGATTAGATTTTTTCAAATATATTATATGCAATAATTTATTCTTCTGGATCTGATGTTATTTCAAAATATTATCATTAAATATGAATATATGATATGGAAATATGGGAAGTTCAAATATATTTTCGCACCAAAAGTTTTTGAATTCAAACTTCCATTGAAGGCTCTTAAGTATTTTTTTCAATCATAAGACAAATTAACTATTAAACAGTCTACGCTGATCACTGAATATTTTTATTTCATTATGGACCATTACGGCACTGCCAGCATCACATTTTCTTACAATGCTGGTTTTTTGACTTGGTACCTACAAAATATTAACTGTTTTTATGAAATATAGCATTTTTCAAAAAATGTTTAAGTGTTTTTACTATAGTATCTGCTTAACAAATGTATAAAATTTGTGGTCGTAGAAAAATTTGCTATGTTGTGCTGAATTTCAAACATGTATTTTAATTAAAAATTTTTAAAGCATGCATCATCAGAGTTACATAAAATATTTTCCTTATATAATTTCAGTTGAATCATATCGACTGAAAATGCATCTTTTTTATCGTCTACTTGCACTAACAAACACATAGATAGCTTAAAAAGCTTTCATATCTTCAAGATAGGCTTAACTTGCAAGTTCATCTCTTATGTATTGATTTTGTGTGCTTAGCTATTTTAGTTGTCTTAGAAAAATTTGCTATCCTGTGCTGAATCTCAAACATGTATTTTAAGCAAAAATGTTTAAATCATGACTAATCAGAGTTACATAAAATATTTTCCTTATATAATTTCAGTTGAATCATATCGATTGAAAATGCATCTTTTTTATCGTCTACTTGCACTAATAAACACATAGATAGCTTAAAAACTTTCATATCTTCAAGAGAGGCTGAACTTGCAAGTTCATCTCTTATTTATTAACTGTGGTTAGCTTTTTTAGAACACTATTTCATTATAGATATTATTTTTTAAAGTTTAGAAATAAATTTTATAGTAAAATAATGTCACACCTGTAGAAGTTTTCTTTTAATTTCTCTGTAATAATGTCATTTTCTAAAAATTGTTAAAATCTCGCAATTTATTTAAATTTGGTAATATAACCCTAAAATGTAAGGAATGATGTCCTTTATAGATATGTGTATTGTGGGTAAAAAAAAATTTATTTAATTGCATGTCAATATTTTTCTTATAAACAATTTTTTTCAGTCATTTAAACTTTCATTCAATGGACCATTTAAAAAATTGCAAAATACCATTTCCAAATTATTCCTAGATATACAATTTTTCAAATAAAGTGTTTCATTTGATAAATAATATATAAGTAATATATTGTTTATCACATTAATAATTTTCCATAATTTATATATATAATATTGTTATTAGATCTTATTTCTTGACGAGCCAGTCTCAATGTAATAAGCGAAAACTGTAAAAATCAGAAGAAACTTAATCTGACCTAATTATGCCCAGCAGAGACACAGCATTTAACCAGAGAAAAATATCAGAAAGCAATATCAGCAATTATTATAATATAGTGCCTGATTAATGTTGTAAAATTTTGAAGACATAACTCTATAAGTCATGAAAACACATAATTTATCGTGAATGCATGATGGCTCCTTTCTCCTCATATATTTATCCAATTTAATGAAATATTTTCATTCTTAACATGCGTGTTACCCACTCGTAAGAAGGATTATTTTTTTTTTGAAGTTTGTAATGAAACTTTTAAAAAGATGGTTTTCAAGGAAAAATTTCAAAAAAAATTTTTTTTAATTAAGAGCTTTTATTTAAGAGTAAATAGGATTATAGCAAATTATTTGTGATATATTTTTAAACATAATTCTGTTTACCAGCTCACAAATATGAAATTATACAATAAATTTTTCATTAACTGCTGTTTCTTCACCCGGTGAAAAAAAATGCTGATTAGCAAAAAATTGTAGAGTTCATTTGGCAAAGCAGTTGATTCTTTGAGTGTACTGCTAGGAAATTCTTAACAGTAAAATTGCAATTCATCTTAGTCTTCTTTGAACTGCAAATTTCGTTAGTAACTTGTTCGAAACTGTATTCGTGATGTTAAGGTTATTTATAGAAGTTTTATTAAATGCAAGCATTGTAACCCTAAATTTACTATTCACTTTGTGCTTTAATGTTGGCACTTACAATTATCTGGTTATTAGAAAAAGACTCTGTGGATAAAAATAATAAATATTTTATAAGTTAAAAGTACACAGAAGTGGATGTATTTGATATTAAATCTCGATCATGAGAACAGTCAGAATAACACGTAGTTTAAGCAATATAAATTATAATAAAATGTTTTTCTTAAAAAATGCCTTTTCTATTTGTTTCAATTTTATCTCATTTTGTATTTAGTATCTGCTTAATTGGTCATATGTAAATACTCTTTGTGGCTCAGAATCTTAGAATTCTCATTTGTGGAAACAAAAATTTCTATACTATGACGCTTCAACCAACGTATATGAAACGTTCTCCTCAAATTATTTGGGTTGAATCACGTCATCAGACGAGAGAAATTTCCCTCTCTTTTTCAACTACACACTTTTTACCAAACATAGAAACAATATTATCATTTTTCAAGATTGACTTAACTTGCAATTTCACAACTCTTATTAACTAACCTTTTGAAATTATTTTTTTAAGAATAGAGTTACTGGATATTATACCTATAGAAATTACGTTTCTAATTACTGTACATTAAATTCATTTTTAAACAAAATGGTTTTAAATTTTGTTTAAATTATATTTAAATTTGCAAATACACCTAGAAAATATCTTCCATTTTGTTCTTCATAGCTATTCATTTTGGTAATAAACTTCATGAGATATTTGAAATGGCATTATGAAAATTTTTATAAAAACCACTTTTTGCTGACACTCCTATCTTAACGGAAAGGTCAACATTTTTAATCTAGTAAAATAACATTTGTTTGATAAATCCTAAAGAAACAGTATTTAAAAAATTAATATGATAAACTGATGTGTTTTTTCTTAATTTCACTGAATATTTTTAGGGAATTATGGTGTTACAAATATAACTACTATCTTATATAAAACTATTCTTCTAATACTGATTATTATAATTTTCTGTTTCTTGACATATCAGTTTCATTGTAATAAATGAGAGCAGATCAGACTCGATATCTCACATTTATTATTTCCAAACTTAGAGAAAATTTTTAACCACAGAAAAATGGCATTGCGTAATTACACCAAACAGGCAGGCTAATATCTGACAAATGTTGCGATTTTTTAATAATATCACCCAATAAGTTATGGAATATGAAAATGTATTGTAAATGATAGATAGCTCTTTACTATACTTACATACATTTCCAACTTTTTGAGGCATCTTCATATTTTAAATGTGCATGTTACAAACTCGTTAAAATAAACCTGTAGTAGATATTCCAGTTAAAGAAAAAAACTGCAGATTAATATTTCAGAAAATTTTGTTTTTAAAGTACTCAGTCAAGAGTCAATGTGACTGTAACAAGTTAATTTTCTAATTTATTAACATATTATTCTGTTTACCAGCAAGCGTGTATAAACATATATTATAAAATCTTATACATAACCACTCTTACTCACCTTGTGAAAAAAGAATGTTGATATCGCAAAGGAATTGAATAATTTGTTAGAGATTTGCATTTTAAGAAACTCTTGTGAAGATGTTTTCTTAGTACAGTTATGTAAATAATTCGAACTGAATTGTACATCTGTAGATGTATTTTTTAATTAATAATTTTTCAAATTCTAATTAAAAAGTAAATCTTAATTAAATAGTCTAAATTAAAAGGCAATTCATGCTCGGTTTTAATCCGCTGATATTTACTTTTTCGTAATTTGAAATATAAATGTCGGTAAAAGAAATCTAAGCAGGAAATATAAACATAAAATATATCATAGTGGTTCTTAAAACTGTGCAACCGAGGATTGACATATATTTCAGAATTTTATAAAATAATGTGTCGATAAGTTTGTTAACTTGGTCGATAACATAGAACCGTTTTGAGAATCTATTCCCAAATTTCTTTTTATTTATAACATTTTGATTATTTACAAGAATTGTTACGCTATTATCGTTACCTATTTTTACTTTAAAATCCAGCTTTATTGTTGTCACTTGCAATATACTTTTTATTTAAAAAAGGCATGATTTATATAAAAAAAATAATAACTATTTGAAGAGTTAAAAATATAGGAAATCACATGTAGTGGTTTTAAATCCCGATAAGAGAGGGGAAAAAAGTCAATACAAAGCGTAGTTTAATGAATCTAACTTAATCAATTATTATATTTCTTAGAAAAATACCTGTTTTATTTGTTTAAATTTCTATTTGCTTTTAATAAAGTATCTGCTTAATAGATGTTTAAAACTATTGTCTTACGAAAATATTCTGTCTTTGGCTGAATTTTGCATATCATTTTTTTTGGGGGGGGAACTAAAATTTCAAAATTATAACTCTTCAATCAATGTATATAAAATGCTCACCTTGACTAATTTGGTTTTAATCGCATCCTCAAGAGAAACATTTTCGTTTACCATCATTTACTTATATTACCAAACGTATACACATACATTTATGTTTTCATGTTTCAAGATTTCCTGAAGTTTCAGTTTTTTTCGCAAATTTACTACCATTTTGTAATTTTCATTTTAAAAATATTATTACAATATTTTTTACCTCTAGAAATTGCTTTTTTTAATTACTATATAGCAAAATTACACTTTTAAAAACTGATAAAGTATATCATTTCATTACAATTTCCCAATGTACCAATAAAATGTATTCCATGAGGTTCTTTTAAACTTTATCTATTACGCTAAACAATATGCAAGAAGTATTTTAAAGAAGCATGACAATATGTTTTATTGAAAGTTTTATTTTTGTTTACACTCAATTTGTTATAGAGTGAATATTTTTTATCTCTTAAAATAATATTTGTTGATTATTGTTCGAAATAGAGCTTCTCAAAAAAATTTAATAAGATAAAAACAATTGTTTATTTTAAATTCTCTGAAGTTTAAATGAAATGCTGTGTAACGCAAAAAATAACTCTCTTAAAATTCATTTTCTATAGTACATATATATAATATTTGTTTATTAGATCCTATTTCTTGACGAGCCAGTTTCAATGCACAATGCGAAAGCAGTAAGAAACTTAATACTACATAATTATGCCCAGCAGAGACACAATATTTAACTAGAGAAAAATATCAATAAGCAATATCAGCAATTATTATGATAGAGTACCTGATTAATCTTGTAAAATTTTGATAAAATAATTCTATAAGTCGTGAAATCATCTAATTTATCGTCAATGCATGATGGCTCCTTTCTTCTCATATATTTATCCGATTTCATGAAATATATTAATTCTTAACATCCCTTTTACGCACTCGTAAGAAGAATTTTTTTGAAGTTTGTAATGAAAATTTTAAAATGATGTTTTCAAGGTAAAATTTCAAATTTTTTTTTAATTAAGAGCTTTTATTTAAAAGTCAATAGGATTATAGCAAATTATTTCTGATATGTTTTTAAACATAATTCTGTTTACCAGCTCACATATATAAAATTATAGAATAAATTCTTCATTAACTGCATTTTCTTCACCCGGTGAAAAAAAATTTCCGATTAGCAAAACTTTTCTAATACATTTGGTAAAGTAGTTGATTCTTTAAATCTACTGCTAGAAAATTCTTAACAGTAAAATTGGAATGCTTCTTAGTCTTCTTTGAACTGTAAATTTGGTTAGTAACTTTTTCGAAATTGTATTCGTGATGTTAAGTTTTTTTATAGAATTTTTATTAAATACAAGCATTGTTACCCTACATTTACTATTCACTTTGTTCTTTAATGTTGGCGCGTAAAATATTCTGGTGGTTAGAAAAAGACATTATGGATAAAATGTAATAAATGAGAGCAGATTAGTCTCAATATCTCATATTTAACGACGTTAATATTTCACATTCATTATTTCCAAACGGAAAGAAAATTTTAACCACAGAAAAATGGCAGAGCATAATTACACCTAAAAGGCAGATATATAATATAAATATTTAGATATTTTAAAAATATCATGCGAGAGATATATCATGGTATCTTAAAATATATTATAAATAGATGATGGCTCTTTTTTATCCACATAATGTTTTGTATTTATAAGATATTTTCATTCGTAACATCTGTGTTTTGATTAGATTTTTTCAAATGTATTATATGCAATAATTTATTCTTTTGGATCTGATGTTATTTCAAAATATTATCAATAAATATGAACTTATGATATGAAAACATGGGAAGTTCAATTAGATTTTGTTACCAAAATTTTTCGAATTCAAACTTCCTTTGAAGGTTCTTAAGTATTTTTTTTCAATCATAATATAAATTAACTTTTAAACAGTCTATGCTGATCACTGAATATTTTTATTTCATTATGGACCATTACGGCACTGCCAGAATCACATTCTCTTACAATGCTGGTTTTTTGACTTGGTATCTAAAAAATATTAACTGTTTTTATGAAATATAGCATTTTTCAAAAATTTTTAATTGTTTTACTACAGTATCTGCTTAACAAATGTATAAAATTTGTGGTCTTAGAAAAATTTGCTCTCCTGTGCTGAATCTCAAACGTGCATTTTGAGCAAATATTTTTAAAGCATGACTCAGCAGAGGTACATAAAATATTTTCCTTATATAATTTTAGTTGAATCATATCGACTGAAAATGCATCTTTTTTATCGTCTACTTGCACTAACAAACAAATAGATAGCTTATAAAGCTTTCATATCTTCAAGATTGGCTTAACTTGCAAGTTCATCTATTATTTTCTGATTTTGTGTGCTTAGCTTTTTTAGTTGTCTTAGAAAAATTTGCTATCCTGTGCTGAATCTCAAACATGTATTTTAAACAAAAATTTTTAAAGCATGACTCATCAGAGTTACATAAAATATTTTCCTTATATGATTTCAGTTGAATCATATCGACTGAAAATGCACCTTTTTTATCGTCTACTTGCACTAACAAACGCATAGATAGCTTAAAAAGCTTTCTTATCTTTAAGATAGGCTGAACTTGCAAGTTCATCTCTTATTTATTAAATTTGTGTGGTTAGCTTTTTTAGAACACTATTTCATTATAGATATTATTTTTTAAAGTTTAGAAATAAATTTTATAGTAAAATAATGTCACACCTGTAGAAGTTTTCTTTTAATTTCTCTGTAATAATGTCATTTTCTAAAAATTGTTAAAATCTCGCAATTCATTTAAATTTGTTAATATACCTCTAAAATGTAAGGAATGATGTCCTTTATAGATATGTGTATTGTGGGTAAAAAAAATTCATTTAACTGCATGTCAATATTTTTCTTATAAACAATATTTTTTAGACATTTAAACTTTGATTCAATGGACCATTTCAAAGTTTTGCAAAATACCATTTCCAAATTATTCCTAGATATACATTTTTTCAAATAAAGTGCTTAATTTGATAAACAATATATAAATAATATATTGTTTACCACATTAATAATTTTCCATAATTTATATATATAATATTTTTATTAGATCTTATTTCTTGACGAGCCAGTCTCAATGTAATAAGCGAAAGCAGTAAAAATCAGAAGAAACTTAATCTGACCTAATTATGCCCAGCAGAGACAAAACATTTAACTAGAGAAAAATATCAATAAGCAATATCAGCAATTATTTTGATATAGTACCAGATTATTGTTGTAAAATTTTGAAAATATAACTCTTTAAGTCGTGAAATCACATAATTTATCGTCAATGCATTATAGCTCTTTTCTACTCACATAATTATCCAATTTTATGAAATATTTTTTTTCCTTAACATGCGTTTTACCCACTCGTAAGAAGGATTTTTGGAAGTTTGAAAAAAATGTTTTAAAATGAAGGTTTTTAAGGAAAAATTTCAAAATTTTTTTTAATTAAGAGCTTTCATTTAAGATTCAATAGGATTATAGAAAATTATTTGTGATATATGTTTTAATTACAATTCTGTTTACCAGCTCACATAAATAAAATTATAGAATAAAATCCTCATTAACAGCTATTTGTTCAACCGGAGAAAAACAATACTGATTAGTAAAAAATGGATAATTCATTTGAGTCTACTGCTAGCAAATTCTTAACCGTAAAATTGCAATTCATCTTAATCTTCTTTGAACTGCGAATTTGGTTAGTAACTTGTTCGAAATTGTATTCGTGATGTTAAGTTTATTTATAGAAGTTTTATTAAATGCAAGCATTGTTACCCTACATTTACTATTCAATTTGTGCTTTAATGTTGGAATTTACAATAATCTGGTTATTAGAAAAAGACACTATGGATAAAAATTAATAAATATTTTAGACGTTAAAAGTACACAGAAGTAGAAGTATTTGATATTAAATCCCAATCTTGAGAACAATCAGAATATAACACGTAGTTTAAGCAATATAAATTATAATAAAATGTTTTTCTTAAAAAATGCCTTTTCTATTTGTTTCAATTTTATCTCATTTTGTATTTAGTATCTGCTTAATTGGTCTTATGTAAATACTCTTTGTGGCTCAGAATCTTAGAATTCTCATTTGTGGAAACATAAATTTCTATACTATGACGCTTCAACCAACGTATATGAAACGTTCTCCTCAAATTATTTGGGTTGAATCACGTCATCAGACGAGAGAAATTTCCCTCTCTTTTTCAACTACACACTTTTTACCAAACATAGAAACAATATTATCATTTTTCAAGATTGACTTAACTTGCAATTTCACAACTCTTATTAACTAACCTTTTGAAATTATTTTTTTAAGAATAGAGTTACTGGATATTATACCTATAGAAATTACGTTTCTAATTACTGTACATTAAATTCATTTTTAAACAAAATGGTTTTAAATTTTGTTTAAATTATATTTAAATTTGCAAATACACCTAGAAAATATCTTTCATTTTGTTCTTCATAGCTATTCATTTTGGTAATAAACTTCATGAGATATTTGAAATGGCATTATGAAAATTTTTATAAAAACCACTTTTTGCTGACACTCCTATCTTTACGGAAAGGTCAACATTTTTTATCTAGTAAAATAACATTTGTTTGATAAATCTTAAAGAAACAGTATTTAAAAAATTAATATGATAAACTGATGTGTTTTTTTTTTAATTTAACTGAATATTTTTAGGGTATTATGGTGTTACAAATATAACTACTATCTTATATAAAACTATTCTTCTAATACTGATTATTATAATTTTCTGTTTCTTGACATATCAGTTTCATTGTAATAAATGAGAGCAGATCAGACTCGATATCTCACATTTATTATTTCCAAACTTAGAGAAAATTTTTAACCACAGAAAAATGGCATTGCGTAATTACACCAAACAGGCAGGCTAATATCTGACAAATGTTGCGATTTTTTAATAATATCACCCAATAAGTTATGGAATATGAAAATGTATTGTAAATGATAGATAGCTCTTTACTATACTTACATACATTTCCAACTTTTTGAGGCATCTTCATATTTTAAATGTGCATGTTACAAACTCGTTAAAATAAACCTGTAGTAGATATTCCAGTTAAAGAAAAAAACTGCAGATTAATATTTCAGAAAATTTTGTTTTTAAAGTACTCAGTCAAGAGTCAATGTGACTGTAACAAGTTAATTTTCTAATTTATTAACATATTATTCTGTTTACCAGCAAGCGTGTATAAACATATATTATAAAATCTTATACATAACCACTCTTACTCACCTTGTGAAAAAAGAATGTTGATATCGCAAAGGAATTGAATAATTTGTTAGAGATTTGCATTTTAAGAAACTCTTGTGAAGATGTTTTCTTAGTACAGTTATGTAAATAATTCGAACTGAATTGTACATCTGTAGATGTATTTTTTAATTAATAATTTTTCAAATTCTAATTAAAAAGTAAATCTTAATTAAATAGTCTAAATTAAAAGGCAAATCATGCTCGGTTTTAATCCGCTGATATTTACTTTTTCGTAATTTGAAATATAAATGTCGGTAAAAGAAATCTAAGCAGGAAATATAAACATAAAATATATCATAGTGGTTCTTAAAACTGTGCAACACAGGATTGACATCTATTTCAGAATTTTATAAAGTAATGTGTCGATAAGTTTGTTAACTTGGTCGATATCATAGAACCGTTTTGAGAATCCATTCCCAAATTTCTTATTATTTATAACATTTTGATTATTTACAAGAATTGTTACGCTATTATCGTTACCTATTTTTACTTTAAAATCCAGCTTTATTGTTGTCACTTGCAATATACTTTTTATTTAAAAAGGCATGATTTATATAAAAAAATAATAAATATTTGAAGAGTTAAAAATATAGGGAAGCACATGTACTGGGTTTAAATACCGATAAGAGAGGAAAAGAGTCAATGCAAAGCGTAGTTTAATGAATCTAACTTAATCAATTATTATATTTCTTAGAAAAATACCTGTTTTATTTGTTTAAATTTAAATTTGCTTTTAATAAAGTATCTGCTTAATAGATGTTTAAAACTTTTGTCTTACGAAAATATTCTGTCTTTGGCTGAATTTTGCATATCATTTTTTTGGGGGGAACAAAAATTTCAAAATTATAACTCTTCAATCAATGTATATAAAATGCTCACCTTGACTAATTTGGTTTTAATCGCATCCTCAAGAGAAACATTTTCTTTTACCATCATTTACTTATATTACCAAACGTATACACATACATTTATGTTTTCATGTTTCAAGATTTTCTGAAGTTTCAGTTTTTTTCGCAAATTTACTACCATTTTGAAATTTTCATTTTAAAAATATTATTACAATATTTTTTACCTCTAGAAATTGCTTTTTTTAATTACTATATAGTAAAATTACACTTTTAAAAACTGATAAAGTACATCATTTCATTACGATTTCCCAATGTACCAAAAAAATGTATTCCATGAGGTTCTTTTAAACTTTATCTATTACGCTAAGCAATATGCAAGAAGTATTTTTAAAAAGCATGACAATATGTTTTATTGAAAGTTTTATTTTTGTTTACACTCAATTTTTATAGAGTGAATATTTTTTATCTCTTAAAATAATATTTGTTGATTATTGTTCGAAATAGAGCTTCTCAAAAAAATTTAATAAGATAAAAACAATTGTTTATTCTAAATTCTCTGAATTTTTAAAAGAAATGCTGTGTAACGCAAAAAATAACTCTCTTAAAATTCATTTTCTATAGCACATATATATAATATATGTTTATTATATCCTATTTCTTGATGAGCCAGTTTCAATGCACAATGCGAAAGCAGTAAGAAACTTAATACTACATAATTATACCCAGCAGAGACACAACATTTAACCAGAGAAAAATATCAATAAGCAATATCAGCAATTATTATGATATAGTACTTGATTAATGTTGTAAAATTTTGAAGACATAACTCTATAAGTCGTGAAAATATATAATTTATCGTGAATGCATGGTGGCTCCTTTCTCCTCATATATTTATCCAATTTAATGAAATATTTTCATTCTTAACATGCGTGTTACCCACTCGTAAAAAGGATTTTTTTTTTTTTTTTTTTTTTTTTTTAAGTTTGTAATGAAAATTTTAAAATGATGGTTTTTAACGAAAAATTTCAATTTTTTTTTTAATTAAGAGCTTTTATTTAAGAGTCAATAGGATTATAGAAACTTATTTGTGATATATTTTTAAACATAATTCTGTTTACCAGCTCACAAATATTAAATTATAGAATAAATTCTTCATTAACTGCTCTTTCTACACTCGGTGAAAAAAATAATGATTAGTAAAAAAATGTAGAGTTCGTTTGGCAAAGCAGTTGATTCTTTGAGTCTACTGCTAGAAAGTTCTTAACAGTAAAATTGCAATTATATTAGTCTTCTTTGAACTGCAAATTTCGTTAGTAACTTGTTCGAAACTGTATTCGTGATGTTAAGGTTATTTATAGAAGTTTTATTAAATGCAAGCATTGTAACCCTAAATTTACTATTCACTTTGTGCTTTAATGTTGGCACTTACAATTATCTGATCATTATAAAAAGACTCTGTGGATAAAAATAATAAATATTTTATAAGTTAAAAGTACACAGAAGTGGATGTATTTGATATTAAATCTCGATCTTGAGAACAGTCAGAATAACGCCTAGTTTAAGCAATATAAATTATAATAAAATGTTTTTCTTAAAAAATGCCTTTTTTCTATTTGTTTCAATTTTATCTCATTTTGTATTTAGTATCTGCTTAATTGGTCATATGTAAATACTCTTTGTGGCTCAGAATCTTAGAATTCTCATTTGTGGAAACAAAAATTTCTATAATATGATGCTTCAACCAACGTATATGAAACGTTCTCCTCAAATTATTTGCGTTGAATCACGTCATCACACGAGAAAAATTTCCCTCTCTTTTTCAACTACACACTTTTTACCAAACATATAGACTAATATTATCATTTTTCAAGATTGACTTAACTTGCAATTTCACAGCTCTTATTAACTAAACTTTTGAAATTAATTTTTTAAGAATAGAGTTACTGGATATTATACCTATAGAAATTACGTTTTTAATTACTGTATAGAGTAAATTCATTTTTAAACAAAACGGTTTAAATATGTCATTATATTTAAATTTGCAAATACACCTAGAAAATTTCTTTCATTTTGTTCTTCATAGCTATTCATTTTGGTTATAAACTTCATGAGATATTTGAAATGGCAATATCAAAATTTTTATTAAAACCCTTTTTTGCTGACATTCCTATCTTTATGGAAAGGGCATCTTTCTTATGTAGTAAAATAACATTTCTTTGATAAATCATAAAGAAAAAGTATTTAAAAAAATTAATATGATAAACTGATGTGTTTATTTTAATTTCACTGAATATTTTTATGGAATTAGGGAACTACTGTCTTATATAAAACTATACTTCTAATACTGTTTATTATAATTTCCTGTTTCTTGACGTAGCAGTTTCATTGTAATAAATGAGAGCAGATCAGACTCGATATCTCACATTCATTATTTCCAAATTTAGAGAAAAATTTTTAACCACAGAAAAATGGCAATGGATAGTTACACCAAACAGGCAGGCATAATATCTGACAAATGTCGCTAATTTTTAAAAATATCACCCGATAAGTCATGGTATCTGAATATTTATTGTAAATGATACATAGATATTTACTACTTACACAAATTTTCAGTTTTATTAGGCATTTTCATATTTTAAATATGCATGTTACAAACTAGTTAAAATAAATTTGTTGAAGATATTCCAGGGAAATAAACTGCAGAGGAATATTTCACAAAATTTTGTTTTTAAAGAAATTAGTCAAGAGTCAATGTGACTGTAACAAAACATTTTTCTAATTTATTAAAATATTATTCTGCTTACCATAACGCTTGTATAAACATATAGTATAAAATCTTACAGATAACCATTCTTGCTCATCAGGTGAAAAAAATATGTAGATATAAAAATGCGAATAATTTATTAAAGCTTTGCATTTTATAAATCTGCAGTCAAGAAGTTTTTTAAGTTTAGTTATGTAAATACTTCGACTTGATTTGTATATATGTTCTTACATTTTTTAATAAGAAATTTTTCATAAATTCTAATTAAAATATCTAAATTAAAAGGCAATTTATGTTCGGTTTTAAATCCGCTAATATTTATTTCTGCATACTTTGAAATATAAATTTCGGTAAAGGAAATCTAAGCATGCAAAATAATATAAAATAAATCACAGTAGTTCTTAAAATTGTGCAACTCAGGAGCGACATCTATTTCAGAATTTTATAAAACAGAGTGTCGAGAAGTTTCTTAACATGATCGATATCATAGAACCGTTTTGTGAATGCATTCCCAAAATTCTTATTATTTATAATATTTTGATTATTTACAAGAATTGTTACGCTATTTTCGGTACCTATTTTTACTTTAAAATCCAGCTTTAATGTTGTCACTTGCAATATTCTTTTTATTTAAAAAAGGCATGATTTATATACATTACTGGCCATTAAAATTGCTGCACCAGGAAGAAATGCAGACAACAAAATGATATTCATTGGACAAATATATTATACTAGAAATAACAAGTGATTAAATTTTCAACAAATTTGGCTCGATAGATCCTGAGAAATCAGTACCCAGAACAGTCACCTCTGGCAGTAGTAACAGCAATTATACGACTGGGCATTGAGTCAAACAGAGATTGGATTGCATGTACAGGTACAGATGCCCATGCAGCTTCAACACGATGCCACAGTTCATCAACCGTAGTGTATGGCGTTTGGTAAAGAGCCAGTCGCTTGGCAACCATAGACCAGACGTTTTACATTGGTGAAAGATCTGGAGAACTTGCTGGCCAGGGCAACAGCCGAACATGTTCCGTAACAAGGAAGGTCCGTACAATACCGGCAACATGCGGTCGGGCATTATCCTGCTGAAACGTAGGGTTTCGCAGGCACGAATAAAGGGTTGAGCCACGGGTCGTTACACACCAGAAATGTAACGTGCACTGTTCAAAGCACCGTCAATGCGAACAAGAGGTGACCGAGACGTGTATCCAATGGCACCCCATATCATCACGCCAGGTAATGGGCCAGTATTACCTGGCGTGATGGTATGGGGTGACGATGACGAATGCATGCTGCCAGTGACAGATCACCACGATGCCACCAAACACGGATGCGACCAACATGATGCTGTACACAGAACATGGATTCATCTGAAAAGATGACGTCTCGCCATTCGTGCACCCAGGTTCCTCGTAGATCACACCATTTAAGGCGCTCTTGTCTATGACGCAGCGTCAAGAGAAGCCGCAGCCATGGTCTCCGAGCTGAGAGTCCATGCTGCTGCAAAAGTCGTCAAATTGTTCGTGCAGACAATTGTTGTCTTCCAAACGACCCCGTTTCTCGACTAACGGCTCGTGACGTGATTGCACCATCCATTACGGCTATGCGGATAATATGCCTGTCTTCTCGGCTGCTAGTGATAGGTGGCCGTTGAGATCCCGCATGGCTTTCCGTATTACCGTCATGAACCTATCGAATCCATATACCGCTAACAGTTATTGGATCTCGACCGACGTGAGCAGCATTACTGCGATAAGAAAAACCGCAATCCCGGTACGCTACAATTCGACCTTTATCAAAGTCAGAAACGTGCTGGTACGCATTTCTCCTTCTTACACGAAGCATCACAACAACTTTTCACCAGGCAACAACGTTCAAATGCAATTTGCATATGAGTAACCGGCTGAACAAATTCATTTAATTACAATGTATGTGTCGCTACTGGCGCCTGCTTTGTCTGAAAGTGCTGAAAAGCTAATCATTTGCATATCACAGCACCTTCTTCCTTTCGTATAAATTTCACGTCTGTAGCATGTCGCCTTCTTGGTGTAGAAATTTTAATGGCAAAGTGTGTAAAAAAATTACTAAATATTTGAAGAAATAAAAATATAGGGAAGCACATGTAGTGATTTTAAATACCGATAAGGAGAAAAGTCAATGCAAAGCGTAGTTTAATAAATCTAACTTAATCAATTATTATATTTCTTAGAAAAATACCTCTTTTATTTGTTTCAATTTCAACTTGTTTTTAAAAAAGTATTTGGTTTATAGATGTTTAAAACTTTTGTCTTTCGAAAATATTCTGTCTTTGGCTGAATGTTGTATACCTTTTTTTTTTTTTTTTTTTTTTTGGGGGGGGAAACTGAAATTTCAAATCTATAACTCTTCAACCAATGTATATAAAATGCTCGCTTTGACTAATTTGGTTTTAATCACATCCTCAAGTGAAACATTTTCTTTTACTATATTTTACTTATATTACCTAACGTATAGACATACATTTATGTTTTCATGTTTCAAGATTTCATAAAGTTTCAGTTTTTTGCGCATATTTACCACCAATTTATAATTTGCATTTTAAAATTTTATTACAATATGTTATATCTCTTGAAATTGCCTTGTTTAATTACTCTATAGTAAAATTACTCTTTTAAAAACTGTTAAATACATCATTTCATTAAAATTTCCCAATGTACCAAAAAAATGTATTCCATGTTGTTCCTTTAAACTTTATCTATTACGCTAACCAATATGCAAGAAGTATTTTAAAAAGCATGACAATATGTTTTATTGAAAATTTTATTTTTGTTTACACTCAATTTGTTATAGAGTGAATATTTTTTGTCACTTAAAATAATATTTGTTGATTATTTTTCGAAATAGAGCTTCTCAAAAAAATTTAATAAGATAAAAACAATTGTTTATTTTAATTTCTCTGAATTTTTAAAAGAAATACTGTGTAAGGCAAAAAATAACTCTCTTAAAATTCATTTTCTATGGTACATATATATAATATATGTTTATTAGATCCTATTTCTAGACGAGCAAATTTCAATGAACAATACGAAAGCTGTAAGAAACTTAATATTACCTAATTATCCCCAGCAGAGACACAATATTTAACTAGAGAAAAATATCAATAAGCAATATCAGCAATTATAATGATACAGTACCTGATTAATGTTGTAAAATTTTGAAAAAATAATTCTATAAGTCGTGAAATCATATAATTTATCGTCAATGCATGATGGCTCCTTTATCCTCATATATTTATCCGATTTCATGAAATATATTAATTCTTAACATGCGTTTTACGCACTTGTAAGAAGGACTTTTTTGAAGTTTGTAATGAAAATTTTAAAATGATGGTTTTCAAGGTAAAATTTCAATTTTTTTTTTAATTAAGAGCTTTTATTTAAGAGTCAACAGGATTATAGCAAATTATTTCTGATATGTTTTTAAACATAATTCTGTTTACCAGCTCACATATATAAAATTATAGAATAAATTCTTCATTAACTGCACTTTCTTCACCCGGTGAAAAAAAATTTCTGATTATCAAAGAATTTATATTGCATTTGGTAAAGTAGTTGATTCTTTGAATCTACTGCTAGAAAATTCTTAACAGTAAAATTGGAATCCATCTTAGTCTTCTTTGAACTGTAAATTTGGTTAGTAACTTTTTCGAAATTGTATTTGTGATGTTAAGTTTATTTATAGAATTTTTATTAAATACAAGCATTGCTACCCTACATTTACTATTCACGTTGTGCTTTAATATTGGCGCTTAAAATATTCTGGTGGTTAGAAAAATACATCGATAAAATGTAATAAATGAGAACAGATTACTCTCAATATCTCTTATTTAACGACGTTAAAATCTCACATTCATTATTTCCAAACGAAGAGAAAAGTTTTAACCACAGAAAAATGGCTTTGCATAATTATACCTAAAAGGCAGATATATAATATAAATATTTAGATATTTTAAAAATATCATGGGATATATCATGGTATCTTAAAATATATTATCAACAGATGATGGCTCTATTTTATCCACATAATGTTTTGAATTTATAAGATATTTTCATTCGTAACATCTGTGTTTAGATTAGATTTTTTCAAATATTTTAAATGGAATAATTTATTCTTCTGGATCTGATGTTATTTCAAAACATTATCATTAAATATGAACTTATTATATGAAAACATGGGAAGTTCAATTAGATTTTGTTACCAAAATTTTTCGAATACAAACTTTTTTTGAAAGTTTTTAAGTATTTTCTGCAATCATAAGATAAATTAACTTTTAGATCTTATTTCTTGACGAGACAGTCTCAAAGTAATAAGCGAAAACTGTAAAAATCAGAAGAAACTTATTATTACCTAATTATGCCCAGCAGAGACACAACATTTAACCAGAGAAAAATATCAATAAGCAATATCAGCAATTATTATGATACAGTACCTGATTAATGTTGTAAAATTTTGAAAAAATAATTCTATAAGTCGTGAAATCATATAATTTATCGTCAATGCATGATGGCTCCTTTATCCTCATATATTTATCCGATTTCATGAAATATATTAATTCTTAACATGCGTTTTACGCACTTGTAAGAAGGATTTTTTTGAAGTTTGTAATGAAAATTTTAAAATGATGGTTTTCAAGGTAAAATTTCAATTTTTTTTTTAATTAAGAGCTTTTATTTAAGAGTCAACAGGATTATAGCAAATTATTTCTGATATGTTTTTAAACATAATTCTGTTTACCAGCTCACATATATAAAATTATAGAATAAATTCTTCATTAACTGCACTTTCTTCACCCGGTGAAAAAAAATTTCTGATTATCAAAGAATTTATATTGCATTTGGTAAAATAGTTGATTCTTTGAATCTACTGCTAGAAAATTCTTAACAGTAAAATTGGAATGCATCTTAGTCTTCTTTGAACTGTAAATTTGGTTAGTAACTTTTTCGAAATTGTATTTGTGATGTTAAGTTTATTTATAGAATTTTTATTAAATACAATCATTGCTACCCTACATTTACTATTCACGTTGTGCTTTAATGTTGGCGCTTAAAATATTCTGGTGGTTAGAAAAATACATGGATAAAATGTAATAAATGAGAACAGATTACTCTCAATATCGCTTATATAACGACGTTAAAATCTCACATTCATTATTTCCAAACGAAGAGAAAAGTTTTAACCACAGAAAAATGGCTTTGCATAATTATACCTAAAAGGCAGATATATAATATAAATATTTAGATATTTTAAAAATATCATGCGATATATCATGGTATCTTAAAATATATTATCAACAGATGATGGCTCTATTTTATCCACATAATGTTTTGAATTTATAAGATATTTTCATTCGTAACATCTGTGTTTAGATTAGAATTTTTCAAATATTTTAAATGGAATAATTTATTCTTCTGGATCTGATGTTTGTTCAAAACATTATCATTAAATATGAACTTATTATATAAAAACATGGGAAGTTCAATTAGATTTTGTTACCAAAATTTTTCGAATACAAACTTTTTTTGAAGGTTTTTAAGTATTTTCTTTCAATCATAAGATAAATTAACTTTTAGATCTTATTTCTTGACGAGCCAGTCTCAAAGTAATAAGCGAAAACTGTAAAAATCAGAAGAAACTTATTATTACCTAATTATACCCAGCAGAGACACAACATTTAACCAGAGAAAAATATCAATAAGCAATATCAGCAATTATTATGATACAGTACTTGATTAATGTTGTAAAATTTTGAAGACATAACTCTATAAATCGTGAAAACATATAATTTATCGTGAATGCATGATGGCTCCTTTCTCCTTATATATTTATCCAATTTAATGAAATATTTTCAATCTTAACGTGCGTGTTACCCACTCGTAAAAAGGATTTATTTTCTTTTTTTTTGAAGTTTGTAATGAAAATTTTAAAATGATGATTTTTAACGAAAAATTCCAAAATTTTTTTTAATTAAGAGCTTTTATTTAAGAGTTAATAGGATTATAGCAAATTGTTCGTGATATATTTTTAAACATAATTCTGTTTACCAGCTCACATATATGAAATTATAGAATAAATTCTTCATTAACTGCTGTTTTTTCACTCGGTGAAAAAATAGTGATTAGCAAAAAAATGTAGAGTTCATTTGGCAAAGCAGTTGATTCTTTGAATCTACTGCTAGGAAATTCTTAACAGTAAAATTGGGATGCATTTTAGTCTTCTTTGAACTGCAAATTTCGTTAGTAACTTTTTCGATGTTGTATTCGTGATGTTAAGGTTATTTATAGAATTTTTATTTAATACAAGCATAGTTACCCGACTTTTACTATCATATTGTGCTTTTATGTTGCCATTTACAATATTCTAATTATTAGAAAAAGACACTATGGATAAAAATAAATAAATATTTTATAAGTTAAAAGTACACACATAAGTAGTTGTAGTTGATATTAAATACCAATCTTGATTGCTGTGTGTGTAGACGTAGTTTAACCATTATAAATTTTAATAAAATTTTGCTCTTAAAAGTGCCTTTTCTATTTGCTCCAATTTTATCTCTTTGTATTTAGTAACTGCTTAATCGGTCTTTCGAAAGTACTCTTTGTTGTTTAGAATCTTAGAATTCTTATTTGTGAAAACAAAAATTTCTATGCTATGAGGCTTCAACCAACGTATACGAAACGTTCTCCTCAACTTATTTGGGTAGAATGACGTCATCAGACGAGAAAAATTTCCCTCTCTTTATCAACTACTCACTTATTACCAAACATTTAGATTAATATTATCATTTTTCAAGATTGACTAAACTTGCAGTTTCACAGCTCTTATTAACTAACCTTTTGAAATAAGCTTTTTAAGAATATTATTACTGGAGGTTATACCTATAGATATTGCGTTTTTAATTTCTCTATAGTAATTTCAATTTTAAACAAAATGGTTAAAATCAGACGTTATATTTAAATTTGCCAATACACCGAGAAAATTTCATTCATTTTGTTCTACATAACTATTCATTTTGGTAATATATTGCATGAGATATTTGAAATGGCATTATAAAAGATTTAAAAAAAACCACTTTTTGCTGACATTCCTATCTTTATGAAAAGGTTAACATTTTTTATCTAGTAAAATAACATTTGTTTGATAAATCTTAAAGAAACAGTATTTAAAATATTAATGTGATAAACTGATGTGTTATTTTTTTTAATTTCACTGAATATTATTAGGGAATTATGGTGTTATGAAAATAACTACTATATCTTATATAAAACTATTCTTCTAATACTGATTATTATAATTTTCTGTTTCTTGACATATCAGTTTCATTGTAATAAATGAGAGATGATTAGACTCGATATCTTACATAGATTATTTCCAAACTTAAAGAAAAGTTTTAACACCAGAAAAATGGCAATGCCTAATTACACCAAACAGGCAGGCATGATGTCTGACAAATGTTGCAATTTTAAAAAAGTATCAACCGATAAGTCATGGTATTTTAAATTTATTGTAAATTATATATAGCTTTTTACTACTTACACACTTTTTTAGCTTTATTAGGCATTTTCATATTTTAAATGTGCATGTTACAAACTCGTTAAAATAAATTTAATGAAGATATTCCAGTTAAAAAAAAACTGCTGATTAATATTTCACAAAATTTTGTTTTTCAAGAATTCAGTCAAGAGTCAAAGTGAAAGTAGCATGTAATTTTTCTAATTTATTAAAAATACTATTCTGTTTACCAGCACGTGTGTATAAATATATAGTTTAAAATCTTATACATAACAGCTCTTACTCTTATGGTGGAAAAATAATGTAGATATAGCACAGGAAGTGAATAACATATTTCAGATTTGCAGTGAAGATGTTTAAGTACAATTATGTAAATAATTCAAAATGAATTGTACATCACTAGATATATTTTTTAATAAATATTTTTCTAAATTTTAATTATATAATTTAAATTAAATGGCAATTCATGCTGGGTTTTAAATCCGCTGATATTTATTTCTTCGTAATTTAAAATATACATGTCAGTAAAAGAAATCTAAGCAGGAAATATAAACATAAAATATATCATAGTGGTTCTTAAAACTGTGCAACCGAGGATTGACATCTATTTCAGAATTTTATAAAATAATGTGTCGATAAGTTTGTTAACTTGGTCGATAACATAGAACCGTTTTGAGAATCCATTCCCAAATTTCTTATTATTTATAATTATTTGATTATTTACAAGAATTGTTACGCTATTTTCGGTACATATTTTTACTTTAAAATCCAGCTTTATTGTTGTCACTTGCAATATCCTTTTTATTTAAAAAAAGCAGGATTTATAAAAAAAATTAATAAATATTTGAAGAGTAAAAATATAGGGAAGCACATGTAGTGGTTTTAAATCCCGATAAGGGGGGGAAAAAGTCAATACAAAACGTCGTTTAATGAATCTAACTTAATCAATTATTATATTTCTTAGAAAAATACCTCTTTTATTTGTTTCAATTTCAACTTGTTTTTAATAAAGTATTTGCTTAATAGATAATTAAAACTTTTGTCTTACGAAAATATTCTGTCCTTGGCTGAATCTTGTATACCTTTTTTTTTGTGAATTAAAATTTCAAAATTATAACTGTTCAACCAATGTATATAAAATGCTTGCAGTAACTAATTTGGTTTTAATCACATCCTCAAGAGAAACATTTTCTTTTACCATCTTTTATTTATATTACCAAATGTATAGACATACATTTATGTCTTCATGTTTCAAGATTTCCTGAAGTTTCAGTTTTTTGCGCATATTTACTACCATTTTGTAATTTGCATGTATAACAATATTTTATACCTCTAGAAATTGCTTTTTTTAAGTACTGTATAGTAAAATTACACTTTTAAAAAATGTTAAAATACATCATTTCATTACAATTTCCCTATGTACCTAAAAATGTATTCCATGTTGTTCCTTTAAACTTTATCTATTACGCTAAACAATATGCAAGAACTATTTTAAAAAAGCATGACAATATGTTTTATTGAAAGTTTTATTTTTGTTTACACTCAATTTGTTATAGAGTGAATATTTTTTATCTCTTAAAATAATATTTGTTGATTATTGTTCGAAATAGAGCTTCTCAAAAAAATTTAATAAGATAAAAACAATTGTTTATTTTAATTTCTCTGAATTTTTAAAAGAAATACTGTGTACGGCAAAAAATAACTCTCTTAAAATTCATTTTCTATGGTACATATATATAATATATGTTTATTAGATCCTATTTCTAGACGAGCAAATTTCAATGAACAATACGAAAGCTGTAACAAACTTAATATTACCTAATTATCCCCAGCAGAGACACAATATTTAACTAGAGAAAAATATCAGTAAGCAATATCTGCAATTATTATGATACATTACCTGATTAATGTTGTAAAATTTTGAAAAAATAATTCTATAAGTCGTGAAATCATATAATTTATCGTCAATGCATGATGGCTCCTTTATCCTCATATATTTATCCGATTAAATGAAATATATTAATTCTTAACATGCGTTTTACGCACTTGTAAGAAGGATTTTTTTGAAGTTTGTAATGAACATTTTAAAAAGATGGTTTTCAATGAAAAATTGTAAAAAAAATTTTTTTAATTAAGAACCTTTTATTTAAGAGTCAATAGGATTATAGCAAATTATTTCTGATATGTTTTTAAACATAATTCTGTTTACCAGCTCAAATATATAAAATTATAGAATAAATTCTTCATTAACTGCACTTTCTTTACCCGGTGAAAAAAATTTCTGATTATCAAAGCATTTATAATACATTTGGTAAAGTAGTTGATTCATTGAATCTACTGCTAGAAGATTCTTAACAGTAAAATTGAATGCATCTTTGTCTTCTTTGAACTGTAAATTTGGTTAGTAACTTTTTCGAAATTTTATTCGTGATGTTAAGTTTATTTATAGAATTTTTATTAAATACAAGCATTGTTACCCTACATTTACTATTCACTTTGTGCTTTAATGTTGGCGCTTAAAATATTCTGGTGGTTAGAAAAAGACATTATGGATAAAATGTAATAAATGAGAGCAGATTAGTCTCAATATCTCATATTTAACGACGTTAATATCTCACCTTCATTATTTCCAAACGGAGAGAAAAGTTTTAACCTCAGAAAAATGGCAGTGCATAATTACACCTAACAGGCAGATATATAATATAAATATTTAGATATTTTAAAGATATCATGTGATATATCTTGGTATCTTAAAATATATTATCAATTGATGATGGCTCTTTTTTATCCACATAATGTTTTGAATTTATAAGATATTTTCATTACTAACATCTGTGTTTAGGTTAGATTTTTTCAAATGTATTATATGCAATAATTTATTCTTCTGGATCTGATGTTATTTCAAAATATTCATTAAATATGAACTTATGATATGGAAATATGAGAAGTTCAATTATATTTTCGCACCAAAATTTTTTGAGTTCAAACTTCCATTGAAGGCTCTTAGGTATTTTCTTTCAATCATAAGACAAATTAACTATTAAACAGTCTACGCTGATCACTGAATATTTTTATTTCATTATGGACCATTACTGCACTGCCAGCATCACATTTTCTTACAATGCTGGTTTTTTGACTTGGTACCTACAAAATATTAACTGTTTTTATGAAATATAACATTTTTCAAAAAATGTTTAAGTGTTTTTACTACAGTATCTGCTTAACAAATGTATAAAATTTGTGGTCGTAGAAAAATTTGCTATGCTGTGCTAAATCTCAAACATGTATTTTAATTAAAAATTTTTAAAGCATGCATCATCAGAGTTACATAAAATATTTTCTTTATATAATTTCAATTGAATCATATCGACTGAAAATGCATCTTTTTTATCGTCTACTTGCACTAACAAACAAATAGATAGCTTAAAAAGCTTTCATATCTTCAAGATTGGCTTAACTTGCAAGTTCATCTATTATTTTTTGATTTTGTGTGCTTAGCTTTTTTAGTTGTCTTAGAAAAATTTGCTATCCTGTGCTGAATCTCAAACATGTATTTTAAGCAAAAATTTTTAAAGCATGACTCATCAGAGTTACATAAAATATTTTCCTTATATAATTTCAGTTGAATCATATCGACTGAAAATGCATCTTTTTTATCGTCTACTTGCACTAACAAACGCATAGATAGCTTAAAAAGCTTTCTTATCTTCAAGATAGGCTGAACTTGCAAGTTCATCTCTTATTTATTAAATTTGTGTGGTTAGCTTTTTTAGAACACTATTTCATTATAGATATTATTTTTTAAAGTTTAGAAATAAATTATATAGTAAAATAATGTCACACCTGTAGAAGTTTTCTTTTAATTTCTCTGTAATAATGTCATTTTCTAAAACTTGTTAAAATGTCGCAATTCATTTAAATTTGGTAATATACCTCTAAAATGTAAGGAATGATGTCCTTTATAGATATGTGTATTGTGGTTAAAAATAATTCATTTAACTGCATGTCAATATTTTTCTTATAAACAATTTTTTTCAGTCATTTAAACTTTCATTCAATGGACCATTTCAAAGTTTTGCAAAATACCACTTCCAAATTATTCCTAGATATACAATTTTTCAAATAAAGTGCTTAATTTGATAAACAATATATAAATAATATATTGTTTACCACATTAATAATTTTCCATAATTTATATATATAATATTTTTATTAGATCTTTTTTCTTGACGAGCCAGTCTCAATGTAATAAGCGAAAGCAGAAAAAATCAGAAGAAACTTAATCTGACCTAATTATGCCCAGCAGAGACAAAACATTTAACTAGAGAAAAATATCAATAAGCAATATCAGCAATTATTTTGATATAGTACCAGATTATTGTTGTAAAAGTTTGAAAATATAACTCTTTAAGTCGTGAAATCACATAATTTATCGTCAATGCATTATAGCTCTTTTCTACTCATATAATTATCCAATTTTATGAAATATTTTTATCCTTAACATGCGTTTTACCCACTCGTAAGAAGGATTTTTGGAAGTTTGAAAAAAATATTTTAAAATGAAGGTTTTTAAGGAAAAATTTCAAAATTTTTTTTAATTAAGAGCTTTCATTTAAGATTCAATAGGATTATAGAAAATTATTTTTGATATATGTTTTAATTATAATTCTGTTTACAAGCTCACATAAATAAAATTATAGAATAAAATCCTCATTAACTGCTATTTGTTCAACCGGAGAAAAACAATACTGATTAGTAAAAAATTGATAATTCTTTTGAGTCTACTGCTAGCAAATTCTTAACCGTAAAATTGCAATTCATCTTAATCTTCTTTGAACTACGAATTTGGTTAGTAACTTGTTCGAAATTGTATTCGTGATGTTAAGTTTATTTATAGAATTTTTTATAAATGCAAGCATTGTTACCCTACATTTACTATTCAATTTGTGCTTTTATGTTGGCATTTACAATATTCTGGTTATTAGAAAAAGACACTATGGATAAAAATAGATAAATATTTTAGAAGTTAAAAGTACACTGAAGTAGATGTATTTGATATTAAATCCCAATCTTGAGAACAATCAGAATATAACACGTAGTTTAAGCAATATAAATTATAATAAAATATTTTTCTTAAAAAATGCCTTTTCTATTTGTTTCAATTTTATCTCATTTTAAATTTAGTATCTGCTTAATTGGTGTTACGGAAATACTCTTTGTGGATCAGAATCTTAGAATTCTCATTTGTGGAAACATAAATTTCTATACTATGACGCTTCAACCAACGTACACGAAACGTTCTCCTCAAATTATTTGGGTTGAATCACGTCATCAGACGAGAGAAATTTCCCTCTCTTTTTCAACTACACACTTCTTACCAAACATATAGATTAATATTATCATTTTTCAAGATTGACTTAACTTGCAATTTCACAGCTCTTATTAACTAACCTTTTGAAAATATTTTTTTAAGAATAGATTTACTGGATATTATACCTATAGAAATTACGTTTCTAATTACTGTACATTAAATTCATTTTTAAACAAAATGGTTTTAAATTTTGTTTAAATTATATTTAAATTTGCAAATACACCTAGAAAATATCTTTCATTTTGTTCTTCATAGCTATTCATTTTGGTAATAAACTTCATGAGATATTTGAAATGGCATTATGAAAATTTTTATAAAAACCACTTTTTGCTGACACTCCTATCTTTACGGAAAGGTCAACATTTTTAATCTAGTAAAATAACATTTGTTTGATAAATCCTAAAGAAACAGTATTTAAAAAATTAATATGATAAACTAATGTGTTTTTTCTTAATTTCACTGAATATTTTTAGGGAATTATGGTGTTACAAATATAACTACTATCTTATATAAAACTATTCTTCTAATACTGATTATTATAATTTTCTGTTTCTTGACATATCAGTTTCATTGTAATAAATGAGAGAAGATTAGACTCGATATCTTACATAGATTATTTCCAAACTTAGAGAAAAGTTTTAACCACAGAAAAATGGCATTGCGTAATTACACCAAACAGGCAGGCATAATATCTGAAAAATGTTGCGATTTTTTAATACTATCACCCGATAAGTCATGGAATATGAAAATATATTGTAAATGATAGATAGCTCTTTACTACACTTACATACATTTCCAACTTTTTGAGGCATCTTCATATTTTAAATGTGCATGTTACAAACTCGTTAAAATAAATTTAATGAAGATATTCCAGTTAAAGAAAAAAACTGCAGATTAATATTTCAGAAAATTTTGTTTTTAAAGAACTCAGTCAAGAGTCAATGTGACTGTAACAAGTTAATTTTCTAATTTATTAACATATTATTCTGTTTACCAGCAAGCGTGTATAAACATATAGTATAAAATCTTATACATAACCACTCTTACTCACCTTGTGAAAAAAGAATGTTGTTATCGCAAAGGAATTGAATCATTTGTTAGAGCTTTGCATTTTAAGAAACTCTTGTGAAGATGTTTTCTTAGTACAGTTATGTAAATAATACGAACTGAATTGTACATCTGTAGATGTATTTTTTAATTAATAATTTTTCAAATTCTAATTAAAAAGTAAATCTTAATTAAATAGTCTAAATTAAAAGGCAATTCATGCTCGGTTTTATTCCGCTGATATTTACTTTTTCGTAATTTGAAATATAAATGTCGGTAAAAGAAACCTAAGCAGGAAATATAAACATAAAATATATCATAGTGGTTCTTAAAACTGTGCAACACAGGATTGACATCTATTTCAGAATTTTATAAAATAATGTGTCGATAAGTTTGTTAACTTGGTCGATATCATAGAACCGTTTTGAGAATCCATTCCCAAATTTCTTATTATTTATAACATTTTGATTATTTACAAGAATTGTTACGCTATTATCGTTACCTATTTTTACTTTAAAATCCAGCTTGCAATATACTTTTTATTTAAAAAAGGCATGATTTATATAAAAAAATTAATAACTATTTGAAGAGTTAAAAATATAGGGAATCACATGTAGTGGTTTTAAATCCCGATAAGAGAGGGGAAAAAAGTCAATACAAAGCGTAGTTTAATGAATCTAACTTAATCAATTATTATATTTCTTAGAAAAATACCTGTTTTATTTGTTTAAATTTCAATTTGCTTTTAATAAAGTATCTGCTTAATAGATGTTTAAAACTTTTGTCTTACGAAAATATTCTGTCTTTGGCTGAATTTTGCATATCATTTTTTTTTGGGGGGGGAACTAAAATTTCAAAATTATAACTCTTCAATCAATGTATATAAAATGCTCACCTTGACTAATTTGGTTTTAATCGCATCCTCAAGAGAAACATTTTCTTTTACCATCATTTACTTATATTATCAAACGTATACACATACATTTATGTTTTCATGTTTCAAGATTTCCTGAAGTTTCAGTTTTTTTCGCAAATTTACTACCATTTTGTAATTTTCATTTTAAAAATATTATTACAATATTTTTTACCTCTAGAAATTGCTTTTTTTAATTACTATATAGTAAAATTACACTTTTAAAAACTGATAAAGTACATCATTTCATTACAATTTCCCAATGTACCAAAACAATGTATTCCATGAGGTTCTTTTAAACTTTATATATTACGCTAAACAATATGCAAGAAGTATTTTAAAAAAGCATGACAATATGTTTTATTGAAATTTTTATTTTTGTTTACACTTAATTTGTTAGAGAGTAAATATTTTTTATCTCTTAAAATAATATTTGTTGATTATTGTTCGAAATAGAGCTTCTCAAAACATTTAATAAGATAAAAACAATTGTTTATTTTAAATTCTCTGAAGTTTAAAAGAAATGCTGTGTAACGCAAAAAATAACTCTCTTAAAATTCATTTTCTATAGTACACATATATAATATTTGTTTATTAGATCCTATTTCTTGACGAGCCAGTTTCAATGCACAATGCGAAAGCAGTAAGAAACTTAATATTCCATAATTATGCCCAGCAGAGACACAATATTTAACTAGAGAAAAATGTCAATAAGCAATATTAGCAATTATTATGATAGAGTACCTGATTAATCTTGTAAAATTTTGAAAAAATAATTCTATAAGTCGTGAAATCATCTAATTTATCGTCAATGCATGATGGCTCCTTTCTTCTCATATATTTATCCGATTTCATGAAACATATTAATTCTTAACATCCCTTTTACGCACTTGTAAGAAGGATTTTTTTGAAGTTTGTAATGAAAATTTTAAAATGATAGTTTTCAAGGTAAAATTTCAATTTTTTTTAATTAAGAGCTTTTATTTAAAAGTCAATAGGATTATAGCAAATTATTTCTGATATGTTTTTAAACATAATTCTGTTTACCAGCTCACATATATAAAATTATAGAATAAATTCTTCATTAACTGCACTTTTTTCACCCGGTGAAAAAAAAATTTCCGATTAGCAAAACATTTATAATACTATTTGTTAAAGTAGTTGATTCTTTAAGTCTACTGCTAGAAAATTCTTAACAGTAAAATTGAACGCATCTTTGTCTTCCTCAACTGTAAATTTGGTTAGTAACTTTTTCGAAATTGTATTCGTGATGTTAAGTTTATTTATAGAATTTTTATTAAATACAAGCATTGTTACCCTACATTTACTATTCACTTTGTGCTTTAATGTTGGCGCTTAAAATATTCTGGTGGTTAGAAAAAGACATTGAAATATTGAAAGTTTTATTTTTGTTTACACTCAATTTGTTATAGAGTGAATATTTTTTATCTCTTAAAATAATATTTGTTGATTATTGTTCGAAATAGAGCTTCTCAAAAAAATTTAATAAGATAAAAACAATTGTTTATTTTAATTTCTCTGAATTTTTAAAAGAAATACTGTGTAAGGCAAAAAATAACTCTCTTAAAATTCATTTTCTATGGTACATATATATATGTTTATTAGATCCTATTTCTAGACGAGCAAATTTCAATGAACAGTGCGAAAGCTGTAAGAAACATAATATTACCTAATTATCCCCAGCAGAGACACAATATTTAACTAGAGAAAAATATCAATAAGCAATATCAGCAATTATTATGATACAGTACCTGATTAATGTTGTAAAATTTTGAAAAAATAAGTCGTGAAATCATAAAATTTATCGTCAATGCATGATGGCTCCTTTATCCTCATATATTTATCCGATTAAATGAAATATATTAATTCTTAACATGCGTTTTACGCACTTGTAAGAAGGATTTTTTTGAAGTTTGTAATTAACATTTTAAAAAGATGGTTTTCAATGAAAAATTGTAAAAAAAAATTTTTTTTAATTAAGAACCTTTTATTTAAGAGTCAATAGGATTATAGCAAATTATTTCTGATATGTTTTTAAACATAATTCTGTTTACCAGCTCACATATATAAAATTATAGAATAAATTCTTCATTAACTGAACGTTCTTTACCCGGTGAAAAAAATTTCTGATTATCAAAGCATTTATAATACATTTGTTAAAGTAGTTGATTCTTTGAATCTACTGCTAGAAAATTCTTAACAGTAAAATTAATTGCATCTTTGTCTTCTTTGAACTGTAAATTTGGTTAGTAACGTTTTCGAAATTGTATTCGTGATGTTAAGTTTATTTACAGAATTTTTATTAAATACAAGCATTGTTGCCCTACATTTACTATCACTTTGTGCTTTAATGTTGGCGCTTAAAATACTCTGGTGGTTAGAAAAAGACATTATGGATAAAATGTAATAAATGAGAGCAGATTAGTCTCAATATATCTCATATTTAACGACGTTAATATCTCACATTCATTATTTCCAAACGGAGAGAAAAGTTTTAACCTCAGAAAATTGGCAGTGCAAAATTACACCTAACAGGCAGATATATAATATAAATATTTAGATATTTTAAAGATATCATGCGACATATCTTGGTATCTTAAAATATATTATCAATAGATGATGACTCTTTTTTATCCACATAATGTTTTGAATTTATTAAATATGAACTTATGATATGGAAATATGGGAAGTTCAATTATATTTTCGCACCAAAATTTTTTGAATTCAAACTTCCATTGAAGGCTCTTAAGTATTTTCTTTCAATCATAAGACAAATTAACTATTAAACAGTCTACGCTGATCACTGAATATTTTTATTTCATTATGGACCATTACTGCACTGCCAGCATCACATTTTCTTACAATGCTGGTTTTTTGACTTGGTACCTACAAAATAGTAACTGTTTTTATGAAATATAACATTTTTCAAAAAATGTTTAAGTGTTTTTACTACAGTATCTGCTTAACAAATGTATAAAATTTGTGGTCGTAGAAAAATTTGCTATGCTGTGCTAAATCTCAAACATGTATTTTAATTAAAAATTTTTAAAGCATGCATCATCAGAGTTACATAAAATATTTTCTTTATATAATTTCAATTGAATCATATCGACTGAAAATGCATCTTTTTTATCGTCTACTTGCACTAACAAACAAATAGATAGCTTAAAAAGCTTTCATATCTTCAAGATTGGCTTAACTTGCAAGTTCATCTATTATTTTTTGATTTTGTGTGCTTAGCTTTTTTAGTTGTCTTAGAAAAATTTGCTATCCTGTGCTGAATCTCAAACATGTATTTTAAGCAAAAATTTTTAAAGCATGACTCATCAGAGTTACATAAAATATTTTCCTTATATAATTTCAGTTGAATCATATCGACTGAAAATGCATCTTTTTTATCGTCTACTTGCACTAACAAACGCATAGATAGCTTAAAAAGCTTTCTTATCTTCAAGATAGGCTGAACTTGCAAGTTCATCTCTTATTTATTAAATTTGTGTGGTTAGCTTTTTTAGAACACTATTTCATTATAGATATTATTTTTTAAAGTTTAGAAATAAATTATATAGTAAAATAATGTCACACCTGTAGAAGTTTTCTTTTAATTTCTCTGTAATAATGTCATTTTCTAAAACTTGTTAAAATGTCGCAATTCATTTAAATTTGGTAATATACCTCTAAAATGTAAGGAATGATGTCCTTTATAGATATGTGTATTGTGGTTAAAAATAATTCATTTAACTGCATGTCAATATTTTTCTTATAAACAATTTTTTTCAGTCATTTAAACTTTCATTCAATGGACCATTTCAAAGTTTTGCAAAATACCACTTCCAAATTATTCCTAGATATACAATTTTTCAAATAAAGTGCTTAATTTGATAAACAATATATAAATAATATATTGTTTACCACATTAATAATTTTCCATAATTTCTATATATAATATTTTTATTAGATCTTATTTCTTGACGAGCCAGTCTCAATGTAATAAGCGAAAACTGTAAAAATCAGAAGAAACTTAATCTGACCTAATTATGCCCAGCAGAGACACAACATTTAACCAGAGAAAAATATCAATAAGCAATATCAGCAATTATTATGATATAGTACCTGATTAATGTTGTAAAACTTTGAAGACATAACTCTATAAGTCATGAAAACATATAGTTTATCGTGAATGCATGATGGCTCCTTTCTCCTCATATATTTATCCAATTTAATGAAATATTTTCATTCTTAACATGCGTGTTATCCACTCGTAAGAAGGATTTTTTTTTTCTGAAGTTTTTAATGAACATTTTAAAAAGATGGTTTTTAATGAAAAATTGTAAAAAAATTTTTTTTTAATTAAGAACCTTTTATTTAAGAGTCAATAGGATTATAGCAAATTATTTGTGATATATTTTTAAACATAATTCTGTTTACCAGCACACATATATAAAATTATAGAATAAATTCTTCATTAACTGCTGTTTCTTCACCCGGTGAAAAAAAATTCTGATTAGTGAAAAAAATGCAGAGTTCATTTGGCAAAGCAGTTGGTTCTTTGAGTCTACTGCTAGAAATTACTGAACAGTAAAATTGCCATACGTTTTAGTCTTATTTGAACTGCAAATTTGGTTAGTAACTTTATCGATGTTGTATTCGTGATGATAAGTTTATTTATAGAAGTTTTATTAAATGCAAACATTGTGTTACCCTACATTTTCTATTCACTTTGTGCTTTTATGTTGGCATTTACAATATTCTGGTTATTAGAAAAAGACACTAGGGATAAAAATAAATAAATATTTTATAAGTTAAAAGTACAAATAGAGGTAGGTGTAGTTGATATTAAATACCAATCTTGAACACAGTGAGTGTAAGGCGAAGTTTAAGCAATATAAATTATAACAAAATATTGTTCTCTTATATAAGTGCCTTTTATACTTGCTTCAATTTTATCTCATTTTAAATTTAGTATCTGCTTAATTGGTCTTACGGAAATACTCTTTGTTGTTCAGAATCTTAGAATTCTTATTTGGGAAAACAAAATTTTTTATACTATGACGCTTCAACCAACGTATACAAAACGTTCTCCTAAAATTATTTGGGTTGAATCACGTCATCAGACGATAGAAATTTCCCTCTCTTTTTCAACTACAATTATTTTTTGATTTTGTGTGCTTAGCTTTTTTAGTTGTCTTAGAAAAATTTGCTATCCTGTGCTGAATCTCAAACATGTACTTTAAGCAAAAATTATTAAAGCATGACTCATCAGAGTTACATAAAATATTTTCCTTATATAATTTCAGTTGAATCATATCGACTGAAAATGCATCTTTTTTATCGTCTACTTGCACTAACAAACACATAGATAGCTTAAAAAGCTTTCTTATCTTCAAGATAGGCTGAACTTGCAAGTTCATCTCTTATTTATTAAATTTGTGTGGTTAGCTTTTTTAGAACACTATTTCATTATAGATATTATTTTTTAAAGTTTAGAAATAAATTTTATAGTAAAATAATGTCACACTTGTAGAAGTTTTCTTTTAATTTCTCTGTAATAATGTCATTTTCTAAAAATTGTTAAAAACTCGCAATTCATTTAAATTTGGTAATATAACTCTAAAATGTAAGGAATGATGTCCTTTATAAATATGTGTATTGTGGGTAAATAAAATTCATTTAATTGCATGTGATATTTTTCTTATAAACAATTTTTTTCAGTCATTTAAACTTCATTCAATGGACCATTTCAAAGTTTCGCAAAATACCACTTCCAAATTATTCCTAGATATACAATTTTCCAAATAAAGTGCTTAATTTGATAAACAATATATAAATAATATATTGTTTACCACATTAATAATTTTCCATAATTTATATATATAATATTTTTATTAGATCTTATTTCTTGACGAGCCAGTCTCAATGTAATAAGCGAAAGCAGAAAAAATCAGAAGAAACTTAATCTGACTTAATTATGCCCAGCAGAGACAAAACATTTAACTAGAAAAAAATATCAACAAGCAATATCAGCAATTATTTTGATATAGTACTAGATTATTGTTGTAAAAGTTTGAAAATATAACTCTTTAAGTCGTGAAATCACATAATTTATCGTCAATGCATTATAGCTCTTTTCTACTCATATAATTAGCCAATTTTATGAAATATTTTTATCCTTAACATGCGTTTTACCCACTCGTAAGAAGGATTTTTGGAAGTTTGAAAAAAATATTTTAAAATGAAGGTTTTTAAGGAAAAATTTCAAAAATTTTTTTAATTAAGAGCTTTCATTTAAGATTCAATAGGATTATAGAAAATTATTTGTGATATATGTTTTAATTATAATTCTGTTTACCAGCTCACATAAATAAAATTATAGAATAAAATCCTCATTAACTGCTATTTGTTCAACCGGAGAAAAACAATACTGATTAGTAAAAAATGGATAATTCATTTGAGTCTACTGCTAGCAAATTCTTAACCGTAAAATTGCAATTCATTTTAATCTTCTTTGAACTGCGAATTTGGTTAGTAACTTGTTCGAAATTGTATTCGTGATGTTAAGTTTATTTTTAGAAGTTTTATTAAATGCAAGCATTGTTACCCTACATTTACTATTCAATTTGTGCTTTCATGTTGGCTTTTACAATATTCTGGTTATTAGAAAAAGACACTAGGGATAAAAATAAGTAAATATTTTAGAAGTTAAAAGTGCACAGAAGTAGATGTATTTGATATTAAATCCCAATCTTGAGAACAGTCAGAATATAACACGTAGTTTAAGCAATATAAATTATAATAAAATATTTTTCTTAAAAAATGCCTTTTCTATTTGTTTCAATTTTATCTCATTTTAAATTTAGTATCTGCTTAATTGTTCTCACGAAAATACTCTTTGTGGATCAGAATCTTAGAATTCTCACATTTGTGGAAACATAAATTTCTATACTATGACGCTTCAACCAACGTATATGAAACGTTTTCCTCAAATTATTTGGGTTGAATCACGTCATCAGACGAGAGAAATTTCCCTCTCTTTTTCACCTACACACTTCTTACCAAACATATAGATTAATATTATCATTTTTCAAGATTGACTTAACTTGCAATTTCACAGCTCTTATTAACTAACCTTTTGAAATTATTTTTTTAAGAATAGAGTTACTGGATATTATACCTATAGAAATTACGTTTCTAATTACTGTACATTAAATTCATTTTTAAACAAAATGGTTTTAAATTTTGTTTAAATTATATTTAAATTTGCAAATACACCTAGAAAATATCTTTCATTTTGTTCTTCATAGCTATTCATTTTGGTAATAAACTTCATGAGATATTTGAAATGGCATTATGAAAATTTTTATAAAAACCACTTTTTGCTGACACTCCTATCTTTACGGAAAGGTCAACATTTTTAATCTAGTAAAATAACATTTGTTTGATAAATCCTAAAGAAACAGTATTTAAAAAATTAATATGATAAACTGAAGTGTTTTTTCTTAATTTCACTGAATATTTTTAGGGAATTATAGTGTTACAAATATAAATACTATCTTATATAAAACTATTCTTCTAATACTGATTATTATAATTTTCTGTTTCTTGACATATCAGTTTCATTGTAATAAATGAGAGCAGATCAGACTCGATATCTTACATAGATTATTTCCAAACTTAGAGAAAAGTTTTAACCACAGAAAAATGGCATTGCGTAATTACACCAAACAGGCAGGCATAATATCTGACAAATGTTGCGATTTTTTAATAATATCACCCAATAAGTCATGGAATATGAAAATGTATAGATAGCTCTTTACTATACTTACATACATTTCCAACTTTTTGAGGCATCTTCATATTTTAAATGTGCATGTTACAAACTCGTTAAAATAAACCTGTAGTAGATATTCCAGTTAAAGAAAAAACTGTAGATTAATATTTCAGAAAATTTTGTTTTTAAAGAACTCAGTCAAGAGTCAATGTGACTGTAACAAGTTAATTTTCTAATTTATTAACATATTATTCTGTTTACCAGCAAGCGTGTATAAACATATAGTATAAAATCTTATACATAACCACTCTTACTCACCTTGTGAAAAAAGAATGTTGTTATCGCAAAGGAATTGAATAATTTGTTAGAGCTTTGCATTTTAAGAAACTCTTGTGAAGATGTTTTCTTAGTACAGTTATGTAAATAATTCGAACTGAATTGTACATCTGTAGATGTATTTTGTAATAAATAATTTTTCAAATTCTAATTAAAAAGTAAATCTTAAATAAATAGTCTAAATTAAAAGGCATTTCATGCTCGGTTTTAATCCGCTGATATTTACTTTTTCGTAATTTGAAATATAAATGTCGGTAAAAGAAATCTAAGCAGGAAATATAAACATAAAATATATCATAGTGGTTCTTAAAACTGTGCAACACAGGTTTGTTTGTTTGTTTGTCGCTCAACGGTCATTTTTTGCACACGAGGGCTAATTAGACCGGGACCTACGGTTTAAAGTGGATTCCGAACCACTACAAACATCCATGCCCTAGGTGGGATTCGAACCCACGAGCTGTGTGCAACACAGGATTGACATCTATTTCAGAATTTTATAAAGTAATGTGTCGATAAGTTTGTTAACTTGGTCGATATCATAGAACCGTTTTGAGAATCCATTCTCTTACAAAACTTTTGTCTTACAAAAATATTCTGTCTTTGGCTGAATTTTGCATATCATTTTTTTTTGTGGGGGAACTAAAATTTCAAAATTATAACTCTTCAATCAATGTATATAAAATGCTCACCTTGACTAATTTGGTTTTAATCGCATCCTCAAGAGAAACATTTTCTTTTACCATCATTTACTTATATTATCAAACGTATACACATACATTTATGTTTTCATGTTTCAAGATTTCCTGAAGTTTCAGTTTTTTTCGCAAATTTACTACCATTTTGTAATTTTCATTTTAAAAATATTATTACAATATTTTTTACCTCTAGAAATTGCTTTTTTTAATTACTATATAGTAAAATTACACTTTTAAAAACTGATAAAGTACATCATTTCATTACAATTTCCCAATGTACCAAAACAATGTATTCCATGAGGTTCTTTTAAACTTTATATATTACGCTAAACAATATGCAAGAAGTATTTTAAAAAGAATGACAATATGTTTTATTGAAAGTTTTTTTTATTTTTGTTTACACTCAATTTGTTATAGAGTGAATATTTTTTATCTCTTAAAATAATATTTGTTGATTATTGTTCGATATAGAGCTTCTCAAAAAAGTTTAATAAGATAAAAACAATTGTTTATTTTAAATTCTCTGAAGTTTAAAAGAAATGCTGTGTAACGCAAAAAATAACTCTCTTAAAATTCATTTTCTATAGTACATATATATAATATTTGTTTATTAGATCCTATTTCTTGACGAGCCAGTTTCAATGCACAATGCGAAAGCAGTAAGAAACTTAATACTACATAATTATGCCCAGCAGAGACACAATATTTAACTTATTAGAGAAAAATATCAATTTATTAGAGAAAATTTTATTAGAGAAAAATATCAATAAGCAATATCAGCAATTATTATGATAGAGAACCTGATTAATCTTGTAAAATTTTGATAAAATAATTCTATAAGTCGTGAAATCATCTAATTTATCGTCAATGCATGATGGCTCCTTTCTTCTCATATATTTATCCGATTTCATGAAATATATTAATTCTTAACATCCCTTTTACGCACACGTAAGAAGAATTTTTTTGAAGTTTGTAATGAAAATTTTAAAATGATGTTTTCAAGGTAAAATTTCAAATTTTTTTTTTAGTTAAGAGCTTTTATTTAAAAGTCAATAGGATTATAGCAAATTATTTCTGATATGTTTTTAAACATAATTCTGTTTACCAGCTCACATATATAAAATTATAGAATAAATTCTTCATTAACTGCACTTTCTTCACCCGGTGAAAAAAAAAAATTCTGATTAGCAAAACATTTATAATACATTTGGTAAAGTAGTTGATTCTTTAAATCTACTGCTAGAAAATTCTCAACAGTAAAATTGGAATGCTTCTTAGTCTTCTTTGAACTGTAAATTTGGTTAGTAATTTTTTCGAAATTGTATTCGTGATGTTAAGTTTTTTTTATAGAATTTTTATTAAATACAAGCATTGTTACTCTGAATTTACTATCACTTTGTGCTTTAAAGTTGGCACTTAAAATATTCTGGTGGTTAGAAAAAGATATTATGGATAAAATGTAATAAATGAGAGCAGATTAGTCTCAATATCTCACATTTAACGACGTTAGTATCTCACATTCATTATTCCCAAACGGAGAGAAAAGTTTTAACCACAGAAAAATGGCAGGGCGTAATTACACCTAAAAGGCAGATATATAATATAAATATTTAGATATTTTAAAAATATCATGCGACATATCTTCGTATCTTAAAATATATTATCAATGGATGATGGCTCTTTTTTATCCACATAATGTTTTAATTTATAAGATATTTTCATTCGTAACATCTGTGTTTAGATTAGATTTTTTAAAATATATTATATGCAATATAATTTTTTCTTCTGGATCTGATGTTATTTCAAAATATTATCATTAAATATGAACTTATGATATGGAAATATGGGAAGTTCAATTATATTTTCGCACCAAAATGTTTTGAATTCAAACTTCCATTCAAGACTCTTAAGTATTTTCTTTCAATCATAAGACAAATTAACTATTAAACAGTCTAGGCTGAGCACTGAATATTTTTATTTCATTATGGACCATTACGGCACTGCCAGCATCACATTTTCTTGCAATGCTGGTTTTTTGACTGGGTACCTACAAAATATTAACTGTTTTTATGAAATATAGCATTTTTCAAAAAATGTTTAAGTGTTTTTACTACAGTACCTGCTTAACAAATATAAAATTTGTGGTCTTAGAAAAATTTGCTATCCTGTGCTGAATCTCAACCATGTATTTTAAGCAAAAATTTTTAAAGCATGCATCATCAGAGTTACATAAAATATTTTCCTTATATAATTTCAGTTGAATCATATCGACTGAAAATGCATCTTTTTTATCGTCTACTTGCACTAACAAACACATAGATAGCTTAAAAAGCTTTCATATCTTCAAGATAGGCTGAACTTGCAAGTTCATCTCTTATTTATTAACTTTGTGTGGTTAGCTTTTTGAGAACTTTATTTCATTAAAGATATTATTTTTTAAAGTTTAGAAATAAATTATGTAGTAAAATAATGTCACACCTGTAGAAGTTTTCTTTTATTTTGTCTGTAATAATGTCATTTTCTAAAAATTGTTAAAATCTCGCAATTCATTTAAATTTGATAATATATCTCTAAAATGTAAGGAATGATGTCCTTTATAGATATGTGTATTGTGGGTAAAAACAAATTCATTTAACTGCATGTCAATATGTTTCTTATAAACAATTTTTTTCAGTCATTTAATCTTTCATTCAATGGACCATTTCAAAGTTTTGCAAAATAACATTTCCAAATTATTCCTAGATACAAAATTTTTCAAATAAAGTGCTTAATTTGATAAACAATATATAAATAATATATTGTTTACCACATTAATAATTTTCCATAATTTATGTATATAATATTTTTATTCGATCTTATTTCTTGACGACCCAGTCTCAATGTAATAAGCGAAAGCAGAAAAAATCAGAAGAAACTTAATCTGACCTAATTATGCCCAGCAGAGACAAAACATTTAACTAGAGAGAAATATCAATAAGCAATATCAGCAATTATTTTGATATAGTACCAGATTATTGTAAAATTTTGTAAATATAACTCTTTAAGTCGTGAAATCACATAATTTATCGTCAATGCATTATAGCTCTTTTCTACTCATATAATTAGCCAATTTTATGAAATATTTTTATCCTTAACATGCGTTTTACCCACTCGTAAGAGGGAGTTTTGTAAGTTTGAAAAAAATATTTTAAAATGAAGGTTTTTAAGGAAAAATTTCAAATTTTTTTTTAATTAAGAGCTTTTATTTAAGATTCAATAGGAGTATAGAAAATTATTTGTGATATATGTTTTAATTATAATTCTGTTTACCAGCTCACATAAATAAAATTATAGAATAAAATCCTCATTAACTGCTATTTGTTCAACCGCAGAAAAACAATACTGCTTAGTAAAAAATGGATAATTCATTTGAGTGTACTGCTAGTAAATTCTTAACCGTAAAATTGGAATTCATTTTAATCTTCTTTGAACTGCAAATTTGGTTAGTAACTTTTTCGATGTTGTATTCGTGATGTTAAGTTTATTTATAGAAGTTTTATTAAATGCAAGCATTGTGTTACCCTACATTTACTATTCACTTTGTGCTTTTATGTTGGCATTTACAATATTCTGGTTATTAGAAAAAGACACTAGGGATAAAAATAAATAAATATTTTAGACGTTAAAAGTACACTGAAGTATATGTATTTCATATTAAATCCTAATCTTGAGAACAGTCAGAATATAACACGTAGCTTAAGCAATATAAATTAAAATAAAATGTTTTTCTTAAAAAATGCCTTTTCTATTTGTTTCAATTTTATCTCATTTTGTATTTAGTATCTGCTTAATTGGTCTCACGAAAATACTCTTTGTGGATCAGAATCTTAGAATTCTTATTTTTGGAAACATAAATTTCTATGCTATGAGGCTTCAACCAACGTATACGAAACGTTCTCCTCAAATTATTTGGGTTGAATCACGTCATCAGACGAGAAAAATTTCCCTCTCTTTTTCAACTACACACTTTTTACCAAACATATAGACTAATATTATCATTTTTCAAGATTGACTTAACTTGCAATTTCACAGCTCTTATTAACTAACCTTTTGAAATTATTTTTTTAAGAATACTATTACATGATATTATACATATAGAAATTACGTTTCTAATTACTGTACATATTAAATTCATTTTTAAACAAAATGGTTTTAAATTTTGTTTAAATTATATTTAAATTTGCAAATACACACCTAGAAAATATCTTTCATTTTGTTTTTCATAGCTATTCATTTTGGTAATAAATTGCATGAGATATTTGAAATGGCACTATTAAAAATTTTTTTTAAAACCATCTTTTGCTGACATTTCTATCTTAATGGAAAGGGGAACTTTTTTATCTAGTAAAATAACATTTGTTTGATAAATCTTAAAGAAACAGTATTTAAAAAAATTATTATGATAAACTGATGTATTTTTTTTTAATTTCACTGAATATTTTTAGGGAATTATGGTGTTATAAATATAACTACTATCTTATATAAAACTATTCTTCTAATACTGATTATTATAATTTTCTGTTTCTTGACATAGCAGTTTCACTGTAATAAATGAGAGCAGATCAGACTCGATATCTTACATAGATTATTTCCAAACTTAGAGAAAAGTTTTAACCACAGAAAAATGGCATTGCGTAATTACACCAAACAGGCAGGCATAATATCTGACAAATGTCGCTAATTTTTAAAAATATCACCCGATAAGTCATGGTATCTGAATATTTATTGTAAATGATACATAGCTATTTACTACTTACACAAATTTTCAGTTTTATTAGACATTTTCATATTTTAAATGTGCATGTTACAAACTAGTTAAAATAAATTTGTTGAAGATATTCCAGGGAAATAAACTGCGGAGGAATATTTCACAAAATTTTGTTTTTAAAGAAATTAGTCAAGAGTCAATGTGACTGTAACAAAACATTTTTCTAATTTATTAAAATATTATTCTGCTTACCATAACGCTTGTATAAACATATAGTATAAAATCTTACAGATAACCACTCTTGCTCATCAGGTGAAAAAAATATGCAGATATAAAAATGCGAATAATTTATTAAAGCTTTGCATTTTATGAATATGCAGTCAAGAAGTTTTTTAAGTATAGTTATGTAAATACTTCGACTTGATTTGTACATCTGTTCTTACATTTTTTAATAAGAAATTTTTCATAAATTCTAATTTAAATATCTAAATTAAAAGGCAATTTATGTTCGGTTTTAAATCCTCTAATATTTATTTCTGCATACTTTGAAATATAAATTTCGGTAAAGGAAATCTAAGCATGCAATAAAAATATAAAATAAATCACAGTAGTTCTTAAAATTGTGCAACTCAGGAATGACATCTATTTCAGAATTTTATAAAACAGAGTGTCGAGAAGTTTCTTAATATGATCGATATCATAGAACCGTTTTGTGAATGCATTCCCAAAATTCTTATTATTTATAATATTTTGATTATTTACAAGAATTGTTACGCTATTTTCGGTACCTATTTTTACTTTAAAATCCAGCTTTAATGTTGTCACTTGCAATATTCTTTTTATTTAAAAAAGGCATGATTTATATACATTACTGGCCATTAAAATTGCTGCACCAGGAAGAAATGCAGACAACAAAATGATATTCATTGGACAAATATATTATACTAGAAATAACAAGTGATTAAATTTTCAACAAATTTGGCTCGATAGATCCTGAGAAATCAGTACCCAGAACAGTCACCTCTGGCAGTAATAACAGCAATTATACGACTGGGCATTGAGTCAAACAGAGATTGGATTGCATGTACAGGTACAGATGCCCATGCAGCTTCAACACGATGCCACAGTTCATCAACCGTAGTGACTGGCGTTTGGTAAAGAGCCAGTCGCTTGGCAACCATAGACCAGACGTTTTACATTGGTGAAAGATCTGGAGAACTTGCTGGCCAGGGCAACAGCCGAACATGTTCCGTAACAAGGAAGGTCCGTACAATACCGGCAACATGCAGTCGGGCATTATCCTGCTGAAAAGTAGGGTTTCGCAGGCACGAATAAAGGGTTGAGCCACGGGTCGTTACACACCAGAAATGTAACGTACACTGTTCAAAGCACCGTCAATGGGAACAAGAGGTGACCGAGACGTGTATCCAATGGCACCCCATATCATCACGCCAGGTAATGGGCCAGTATTACCTGGCGTGATGGTATGGGGTGACGATGACGAATGCATGCTGCCAGTGACAGATCACCACGATGCCACCAAACACGGATGCGACCAACATGATGCTGTACACAGAACATGGATTCATCTGAAAAGATGACGTCTCGCCATTCGTGCACCCAGGTTCCTCGTAGATCACACCATTTAAGGCGCTCTTGTCTATGACGCAGCGTCAAGAGAAGCCGCAGCCATGGTCTCCGAGCTGAGAGTCCATGCTGCTGCAAAAGTCGTCAAATTGTTCGTGCAGACAATTGTTGTCTTCCAAACGACCCCGTTTCTCGACTAACGGCTCGTGACGTGATTGCACCATCCATTACGGCTATGCGGATAATATGCCTATCTTCTCGGCTGCTAGTGATAGGTGGCCGTTGAGATCCCGCATGGCTTTCCGTATTACCGTCATGAACCTATCGAATCCATATACCGCTAACAGTTATTGGATCTCGACCGACGTGAGCAGCATTACTGCGATAAGAAAAACCGCAATCCCGGTACGCTACAATTCGACCTTTATCAAAGTCAGAAACGTGCTGGTACGCATTTCTCCTTCTTACACGAAGCATCACAACAACTTTTCTCCAGGCAACAACGTTCAAATGCAATTTGCATATGAGTAACCGGCTGAACAAATTCATTTAATTACAATGTATGTGTCGCTACTGGCGCCTGCTTTGTCTGAAAGTGCTGAAAAGTTAATAATAATTATAATATCACAGCACCTTCTTCCTTTCGTATAAATTTCACGTCTGTAGCTTGTCGCCTTCTTGGTGTAGAAATTTTAATGGCAAAGTGTGTAAAAAAATTACTAAATATTTGAAGAATTAAAAATACAGGGAAGCACATGTAGTGATTTTAAATACCGATAAGAAGAGAGAGGAGAAAAGTCAATGCAAAGCGTAGTTTAATAAATCTAACTTAATCAATTATTATATTTCTTAGAAAAATACCTATTTCATTTGTTTCAATTTCAACTTGTTTTTAATAAAGTATTTGGTTTATAGATGTTTAAAACTTTTGTCTTTCGAAAATATTCTGTCTTTGGCTGAATGTTGTATACCTTTTTTTTTTTTTTTTTTGGGGGGGGGGGGGGAACTGAAATTTCAAATCTATAACTCTTCAACCAATGTATATAAAATGCTCGCTTTGACTAATTTGGTTTTAATCACATCCTCAAGTGAAACATTTTCTTTTACTATATTTTACTTATATTACCTAACGTATAGACATACATTTATGTTTTCATGTTTCAAGATTTCATAAAGTTTCAGTTTTTTGCGCATATTTACCACCAATTTATAATTTGCATTTTAAAATTTTATTACAATATGTTATATCTCTTGAAATTGCCTTGTTTAATTACTCTATAGTAAAATTACTCTTTTAAAAACTGTTAAATACATCATTTCATTAAAATTTCCCAATGTACCAAAAAAATGTATTCCATGTTGTTCCTTTAAACTTTATCTATTACGCTAACCAATATGCAAGAAGTATTTTAAAAAGCATGACAATATGTTTTATTGAAAATTTTATTTTTGTTTACACTCAATTTGTTATAGAGTGAATATTTTTTGTCACTTAAAATAATATTTGTTGATTATTTTTCGAAATAGAGCTTCTCAAAAAAATTTAATAAGATAAAAACAATTGTTTATTTTAATTTCTCTGAATTTTTAAAAGAAATACTGTGTAAGGCAAAAAATAACTCTCTTAAAATTCATTTTCTATGGTACATATATATAATATATGTTTATTAGATCCTATTTCTTGACGAGCAAATTTCAATGAACAATACGAAAGCTTTAAGAAACTTAATATTACCTAATTATGCCCAGCAGAGACACAATATTTAACTAGAGTAAAATATCAATAAGCAATATAAGCAATTATTATGATAGAGTACCTGATTAATCTTGTAAAATTTTGAAAAAATAAGTCGTGAAATCATATAATTTATCGTCAATGCATGATGGCTCCTTTATCCTCATATATTTATCCGATTTCATGAAATATATTAATTCTTAACATGCGTTTTTCGCACTTGTAAGAAGAATTTTTTTGAAGTTTGTATTGAAAATTTTAAAATGATGGTTTTTAAGGTAAAATTTCAAATTTTTTTTTAATTAAGAGCTTTTATTTAAGAGTCAATAGGATTATAGCAAATTATTTGTGATATATTTTTAAACATAATTCTGTTTACCAGCTCACATATATAAAATTATAGAATAAATTCTTCATTAAATGCACTTTCTTCACCCGGTGAAAAAAATTTTCTGATTAGCAAAACATTTATAATACATTTGGAAAAGTAGTTGATTCTTTGAATCTACTGCTAGAAAATTCTTAACAGAAAAATTGGAATGCTTCTTAGTCTTCTTTGAACTGTAAATTTGGTTAGTAACTTTTTCGATGTTGTATTCGTGATGTTAAGTTTTTTTATAGAATTTTTATTAAATACAAGAATTGTTACCCAACATTTACTATTTACTTTGTGCTTTAATGTTGGCACTTAAAATATTCTGGTGGTTAGAAAAAGACATTATGGATAAAATGTAATAAATGAGAGCAGATTATTCTCAATATCTCATATTTAACGACGTTAATATCTCACATTCATTATTTCCAAACGGAAAGAAAATTTTAACCAGAGAAAAATGGCAGTGCATAATTACACCTAAAAGGCAGATATATAATATAAATATTTAGATATTTTAAAAATATCATGCGATATATCATGGTATCTTAAAATATATATTATAAATGGATGATGGCTCTTTTTTATCCACATAATGTTTTAATTTATAAGATATTTTCATTCGTAACATCTGTGTTTAGATTAGATTTTTTCAAATATATTATATGAATAATTTTTTCTTCTGGATCTGATGTTATTTCAAAATATTATCATTAAATATGAACTTATGATATGGAAATATGGGAAGTTCAATTATATTTTCGCACCAAAATTTTTTGAATTCAAACTTCCATTGAAGGCTCATAAGTATTTTCTTTCAATCATAAGACAAATTAACTATTAAACAGTCTACGCTGATTACTGAATATTTTTATTTTATTATGGACCATTACGGCACTGCCAGCATCACATTTTCTTACAATACTGGTTTTTTGACTTGGTACCTACAAAATGTTAACTGTTTTTATGAAATATAGCGTTTTTCAAAAAATGTTTAAGTGTTTTTACTACAGTATCTGCTTAACAAATGTATAAAATTTGTGGTCGTAGAAAAATTTGCTATGTTGTGCAGAATCTCAAACATGTATTTTAATTAAAAATTTTTAAAGCATGCATCAGCAGAGTTACATAAAATATTTTCCTTATATAATTTCAGTTGAATCATATCGACTGAAAATGCATCTTTTTTATCGTCTACTTGCACTAACAAATACATAGATAGCTTAAAAAGTTTTCATATCTTCAAGATAGGCTTAACTTGCAAGTTATTCTCTTATTTATTGATTTTGTGTGCTTAGCTTTTTTAGTTGTCTTAGAAACATTTGCTATCCAGTGCTGAATCTCAAACATGTATTTTAAGCAAAAATTTTTAAAGCATGAATCATCAGAGTTACATAAAATATTTTCCTTATATAATTTCAGTTGAATCATATCGACTGAAAATGCATCTTTTTTATCGTCTACTTGCACTAACAAACACATAGATAGCTTAAAAAGTTTTCATATCTTCAAGATAGGCTTAAATTGCAAGTTCATCTCTTATGTATTGATTTTGTGTGCTTGACTATTTTAATTGTCTTAGAAAAATTTGCTATCCTGTGCTGAATTTCAAACATGTATTTTAAGCAAAAATTTTTAAAGCATGAATCATCAGAGTTGCATAAAATATTTTCCTTATATAATTTCAGTTGAATCATATCGACTGAATATGCATCTTTTTTATCGTCTACTTGCACTAACAAACACATAAATAGTTTAAAAAGCTTTCATATCTTCAAGATAGGCTGAACTTGCAAGTTCATCTCTTATTTATTGACTTTGTGTGGTTAGCTTTTTTAGAACACTATTTCATTATAGATATTATTTTTTAAAGTTTAGAAATAAATTATATAGTAAAATAATGTCACACCTGTTGAAGTTTTCTTTTAATTCCTCTGTAATAATGTCATTTACTGAAAATTGTTAAAATCTCTCAATTTATTTAAATTTAGTAATATACCTCTAAAATGTAAGGAATGATGTCCTTTATAGATATGTGTATTGTTTGTAAAAAAAATTTCATTTAATTGCATGTCAATATTTTTCTTATAAACAATTTTTTTCAGTCATTTAAACTTTCATTCAATGGACCATTTAAAAGTTTTGCAAAATACCATTTCCAAATTATTCCTAGATATACAATTTTTCAAATAAAGTGTTTAATTTTTGAAAAACAATATATAATATATTGTTTATCACATTAATAATTTTCCATAATTTATATATATAATATTTTTATTAGTTCTTATTTCTTGACGAGCCAGTCTCAGTGTAATAAGCGAAAACTGTAAAAATCAGAAGAAACTTAATCTGACCAAATTATGCCCAGCAGAGAAACAACATTTAACCAGAGAAAAATATCAAAAGGCAATATCAGCAATTATTATGATATAGTGCCTGATTAATGTTGTAAAATTTTGAAGACATAACTCTATAAGTCGTGAAAACATATAATTTATCGTGAATGCATGATGGCTCCTTTCTCCTCATATATTTATCCAATTTAATGAAATATTTTCATTCTTAACATGCGTGTTACCCACTCGTAAGAAGGATATTTTTTATTTTTTTTTTGAAATTTGTAATGAAAATTTTAAAAAGATGGTTTTCAAGGAAAAATTTCAAAAAAAAATTTTTTTAATTAAGAGCTTTTATTTAAGTGTCAATAGGATTATAGCAAATTATTTGTGATATGTTTTTAAACATAATTCTGTTTACCAGCTCACATATATAAAATTATAGAATAAATTTTTCATTAACTGCTGTTTCTTCTCCCGGTGAAAAAAAAAATAATGATTAGTAAAAAAATGTGGAGTTCATTTGGCAAAGCAGTTGATTCTTTGAGTCTACTGCTAGAAAATTCTTAACAGTTAAATTTCAATACATCTTAGTTTTCTTGAACTACAAATTTGGTTAGAAACTTTTTGGAATTTGTATTCGCGATGTTAAGGATATTTATAGAATTTTTTAAATACAACCCCATGGATACCCTACATTTACTATCACATTGTGCTTTAATGTGTTGTCACTAATATATTCTGGTTATTTGAAAAAGAAACGATGGATAAAAATAAATAAATATTTTATAAGTTAAAAGTACACATAGAGGTAGGTGTAGTTGATATTAAATACCAATCTTGAACACAGTGAGTGTAAGACGTAGTTTAAGCAATATAAATTATAACAAAATATTGTTCTCTCTTACAAGTGCCTTTTATACTTGCTTCAATTTTATCTCATTTTGTATTTAGTATCTGCTTAATTGGTCTTACGGAAATACTCTTTGTTGCTCAGAATCTTAGAATTCTTATTTGGGAAAACAATTTTTTATACTATGACGCTTCAACCAACGTATACGAAACGTTCTCCTAAAATTATTTGGGTTGAAACACGTCATCAGACAAGATAAATCTCCCTTTCTTTTTCAACTACAAACTTTTTACCAAACATATAGATTAATATTATCATTTTTCAAGATTGATTTAACTCGCAGTTTCACAGCTCTTATTAACTAACCTTTTGAAATAAGCTTTTTAAGAATATTATTACTGGAGGTTATATACCTATAGATATTGTGTTTTTAATTTCTCTATAGTAATTTCAATTTTAAACAAAATAGTTAAAATCAGAAGTTATATTTAAATTTGCCAATACACCTAGAAAATTTCATTCATTTTGTTCTACATAACTATTCATTTTGGTAATAAATTGCATGAGATATTTGAAATGGCATTATGAATGTGATTTAAAAAAAACCACTTTTTGCTGACATTCCTATCTTTACGAAAAGGTTAACATTTTTTATCTTGTAAAATAACATTTGTTTGATAAATCTTAAAGAAACAGTATTTAAAATATTAATGAGATAAATTGATGTGTTATTTTATTTTATTTCACTGAATATTATTAGGGATTTATGGTGTTATGAAAATAACTACTATCTTATATAAAACTAATCTTCTAATATTGATTATTATAATTTCCTGTTTCTTGACATAGCAGTTTCATTGTAATAAATGAGATTGATTGATTGATTGATTGATTGATTGTGTGGGGAGACCCCGGACTGTACCATGTGGTTAACGGGTAAAGTCTTCCCCACACCTAGAGCCCCCTAGACCTCTAAGAGGTGCTTGGGAGCACCTGCATCTCTGCAATATTTAATAAAAAAAATAATAAAATAAAAAAAATAAAATAAAATAAATAAAAATAAATATAAAAATAATAAAGTAAAAATATATATGTATATAAAAATAATAAAAGAAAAAAAAAAGAGGGAAACACATTGGAGGCAGACAGAGGCGAGTTCTTTTGGGCTGTCCCTGTAAGTTGTTATTTTTGATGTTTCATGAATAGGACAGATGTTGCTACCTGCTATTCATTGTCCGAGTCCTCGGTTTGGTTACCCGCATCATTAACATTAGTAGAGGGAGTTAGTCTCAGGTCACGGCAGAGCTTCAGTCCTCTTCCAGTCATATAGAGCATAAGCTTGGTGAGAAGTTGTCTGCGATGGCGATCCCCGAGGCAAAACTTGAGAAAATCGGTGTTGTTTTGTTGTGCACGCTTCTTTAGGTGATAGGGGGCTGTTTCCGAGCACTCTAAAATATAGTGAAGTGGGTCACCTTGGGCTCCACAAATGCAATAGGAGGAAGTTGCTCTCTGGATTTTGTAGAAGTACTGCGGGTATGGGCCGTGAAATGTGAGGAGTTGATTAAGGTAAGGATTACAATGTGTATGTTGATTGGTGACTCTTGGGAGAAAGGTTTTGGTAACACGACCAGTTGTAGCATCATCCCACAGTTGCTGCCAGTTGCTGATGGTGAATTCCTTCAGTTGCCCAGTGAGTGACGATATCGGGAAAGGGATAATCAGCGCCTCGGTATCATCAATTATCGTGGCTTCCTTAGCTGCCTTGTCCGCACTTTCATTACCAATGTCACCTTGATGGGCTTTTATCCAGCTCAATTTAATTTGTGATGGTGAATTTGCTAATCTGTTTTGAATTGAGTGGATGATCGGGGACTTATGTAGTGGATCAAGAAGTGCATACAAGACTGATGCGCTGTCTGACCAGATGGTTGCCGGTGTGAAATTCTGATGGTCTATGGTGGTGATGGCTTGGGCAATGGCAATAGCTTCGGCTTGGAAAATAGTGTTCCAGTCCCTTAATTTGAATTTCGCCTCGTAAATCATATGGTTGTCATGGTAGACTACAAATGCTGATCCTGTTTTCCTTTCAATTCGTGAGCCATCTGTATAGATGTTATAAGGTGTAGGTTTTGCCACTAATTCGCCTCCGATTTTGGAGGACTGCTGAGAAGGTAAGTTGTAGATGAGAATACCCTTCAGTCTTTTCGATGGATGTTCACAGTCTTTGTGCACAGGTCGTTTAAAGTCAGACGCAACGAAAGTGTGCCCTTCAGTTGTGATTGTTTCTCCTAGCTGCAGAACTTTCGTTTTGAGGGCTATCTGAGTGCAGGTGAGATGGAGAGGTGGTAATCCTGCCAAGATGTTGAGCGCAGTGGTGGACGTGGTCTTATAGCTTCTGGTGATAATCAGGGTGAAATAACGTTGCAAGCTGTTTAATTGTCGCTGTTTTCTAACTGTCATGGGAAGAGTCCACAGGGAGGAGCCATATGTTGCCATTTTCTCGATGACAGAGAGATAAATGGCCTTGGTAATTTTGCCTTTAACGCCCCAGTCTCTTGTTATCATGGATCGGAATCGTTGAACGATCGGGACCATTTTCTTCTTCAGTGTTCTGATGTGCTGTAGAAAGGACATTTTCTTATCAATTATGACACCAAGGTACGTTAGCGTTTTGGTGTGTCTTAGACTAGTGCCATCCAGAGTTATTCTTGGGTTGGATTTCAGAAACTTTGTTTTCCTATGAAGGATTAGAATTTGCGACTTCGGATGTGAAATTTTGAGTTTCAGATTTGTGCAATTCATGGAAAATAGCTGGAGAGATGCGTTACTGTTTGCTTGGAGTGCTGCCCTTGTTTTGCCCTCAACAATGAGGAGCGTTTCATCAGCAAAAGCTATAACTTTGGTATGGTCTGGCCATGCTGACGTCAGAATCCCATTGAAATAAACATTCCAAAGAATTGGTCCGCCTACAGAACCCTGTGGGCATCCTCTAGTGTGGGGAATGGTGATTCGTCCTCCATCATAGATAGTGGTTAGCGTACGATTTTCGAGAAAGCTAAAGATGACAGAAGTGATGTTTTTTGGGCACCCTGTTTGTTGAAGTGCCTTGCGTAGCCCTGGCCACCAGAGTGAATCGAAAGCTTGTTGGATGTCAAGCGCGATCAATGCGACATATTGATCTCTCTGATGTGCTTCTTCAATGATGTTGCGGAGACTTTGAAAAGCGTGTTCAGTTGAGCTGTTACTTTTAAAACCAAACTGATTCCGGCTGAGGAAGTCCGTTTTATATAGATGATGCTTAAGCCTTCCTATGACCAACCTTTCTAAAACCTTCCCCAGGGCTGACAGTAAGCAGATTGGCCGATAAGACATTGGGAGACTAGGGTTCTTGTTCTTTTTAACAAAATAAATAACTTGGCTCTGTTTAAATGGCTGAGGAAATGTGTTAAGGTAGAGACAGCGGTTATAATATTGTAGAAGGAAAGCCGAGTCAGCTCGAAAAATCAGCTTTACAATTACGTTATCTATCCCATCCATACCTGGTGCTTTCGAATTCGCCAGATGCTTTACTATGTGCTTTAGCTCATTATAAGCAAACGGTGGGTCCGAGGTGGCCGTGGGTGTTGAAGATTGATTTCGTATGTTATTATGATATGGATTATCGGTGGTGATATCATCAGCGGGGAATGTGGCTGTCATCAGATCTTTAAGTATACATTCTGTGGTTTGCTTGGTGTTGGTGGAAGTTGATAAAGCCTGAAATTGCATTGGTTGGTAAACCTTACCAGTTGCAATCCGCTGTATAATTCCATGCTCACTGTTGCTCAAGGTGCAGAAACGAGACCAGCTCTTAAGCTTTGCCTCTAGAATTGACTTTTTATAACTGGCCAGGTGCTGCTTGTACATCTGGTGCATTTGGACCCTTATCGCCGAGGTGGGAGCACTTTTCATAAGTCTTCGCAATGCCCTAGTTTTTTGTTTTTGGGTTCGCAAACCTGGAGTCCACCATGCAAGATTGAATTTTTTATGTGGGTTTCTGGTGTCGAAAACTTCTTCAGCAGTAGATTTGACAACATCTATGAATCGGAGAGTTGTCTGTTCTAGCTTTTGGGTGGTGTTAGTGCTTTTAAGTTCTATTCTCAGATGTTGCAGCCTTGGCTTGATTGTTTGGACGAATTTGCGCTGTCTCTTGAGTGTCTTATACCGTCTGTTGAAAGTGATGGCCGCCGTTGAAGAGATGTTAAAGATGATATATTTATGATCTGAGCAGGAGACATCATCCGATACTGACCACTGTTGTATAATTTGTGTGGCGTAGTCATTAGTGATCGTTAAATCAGGCCATCCAACTCCCATTGGGCCCTGAAAAGTTGGTGGGCTGTCTTGATCGTTTACGATGTTGAGTTGGTGTTGTGGCAGGAAGCCTTCAAGAAGGCCTCTGTGGTCATTTGAGGGGTAACCCCACAGAATATTATGGGCATTGAAGTCTCCCCCTATTATCACTGGAAAGCTTGCATAGTTAATAAGAAGGTTCTGCAGCAGTTGAAGGCTGGTATCAAGAAGTTCACAGGGTGACGCATAGAGGCTGATCACAATTATGGGATTGGGTTGTAAATCTATTTGGATGGCTATTAGGTCCCGTTCGGAGAGGATAATTGTTGGGTTGAATGGTGCATTTATGACAATGGCTGCACGAGGGTTCTAGGGACCATTGGCGTATAGGACTTTCCATTTTAGGGGTAATCCTCTTATGTCACCTTTCAGCAGGTAGGGTTCTTGAATTAATCCAATGTTGATGTTGTTGGTTGCCATGAAATAAGTGAATTGAGTTATCGCTGAACGGCTTCGCTGCAGATTGGCTTGCATGCACTTGATGTTGCTACACGTGAGCATAGTTAAATTTCTGTCTGTGGGATGTTGCTTGATGTGAGGGGCATTTTTTGCATTGGGATTTCTGCTACTGGTGAGATTTGTTTGAGAACTGGTCGGTTGCTGATTTGTTGGATACATAATAAATTTGTTGAGTTAGTATTTGCTGTCGGATTTAGATGTTTTGGTGAGATGCGTCAATAAGAGAGGCGTTCATTTAGGTAGTAATGGTAGGAGGGGCAATTAGAGCTATATGCAGTGTGTTTAGTGGAAAAGTTTGCTCCATTCTTGTTGTTTTCATAGCAGTTGATGCAACACACGCACGAAGATTCACAATCCCTAGTCTGATGTGACCCTCCACAGCGGCCACAATAGAAGCTTTTGCACTTACAGTCAGCTGTGCAGTGTCTGTAGTCTTGGCATTGCTGACACCTGCGCACTGGAGCGAATTTGTCTAATTTGTGCCGAGAGAAACACAGGAAAAGAAACTTTTGCTTTATCAATTGTCTGGCCAATGGTCTTGGACATTCAATAATGTAATTCCATTTTGGATTGGGGCCTAGAGTTTGTCTTTTGTATAAGACTGGGATTTTAAAGTCTTTAGGAAGAGATATGTCTTCTTTGATGGCAGTTACCACCTGATTGTCCATGCACTCATTGGGAAGGTTGAATATTATAATTTTAAGAGACGATGGTCTCTTATCTTCCACGGATATGTTGTTTGCTTTGAGAGTATCTTTCAGGATCTGAAATTCATTCGTCGTTTTACATTTAATTTCCAGATAAGAGTTTCGTTTGTAGATGCCAGCTGGTCTTATTGTCGTTTTGATGTTTTTAAGAATGTCAACTGTTTCACTGACCGGTTGTTTAATTATTAACGAAGATGTGGATGTCAGTGCCTCGCCGTAGGTTTTAGGGTGCTGCATCAGCGGTTGTTTTAGTTTGACGGCTTGCAGATCAGCTATTTTACCGGTTAATTTTTCAATTTGCAATGTCAAGTTTGGGATTAATGTTTGTTTAAGTTCCGCTATCTCCTCTAAGGGTGTTGGCTGGTTATCATTTGTTGCTGGAGTTAGCAGTTGCAGTCTTAGCTGGTTTATCAACTCCTGTGCTTTGTTTCTTTTGGTATCAGGAAGACAGAATTTATTCCGTGATTTTGAGGTAAAGATCTTTTCGAGATTGTTGAGAAGGTTAGGGATTTTAGTCTCGTTGCAAATTGCATCCTTGCATTGCCTTGCTGATGATTGGATCAGTCTGGATTCCTCTAAGCTGGAGCTATCATTCAGGTTGGTGGACAAGTTGAATCCCTCTAGATCCAGTGTTGAGAGATTTGATGCTGATTTGGATTTTCCTTTTATGGAAGAAATACTACGGTGGGCCGACATTTGTGTGGAGAGGTTATTAAGTTGTTAAAATAAAGTATAAATTAATTGTTTGAGAAGAATAACAATATTGGCAACAGCAAGATACAATTGTAATAAATGAATTAATAATAAGTGGTTGTAATACAAAATGCTTAACTATAGAGTTTGAAACTCAGTTGTTTATTTTCCAAACAATAATGGAAAAAAAAAAACATTGGTTGACATCCGCATAGAACGAAAAAGTACAGGTTGGCAAAAGCAAGACTTAGAGCTTCACCCCGACTGTATGTTTACAAGGAATAATGGCAAAACGGTTGCACATAGAAAAATTGAGAGTGAAGTATTTTCAAAAAATCAGTAACGGAAAAATATTTGTAATAATGATTTCAAACCTTTTTGTTGTAGAACAAAAGAATCTAAAGTTTATTAGAAAAAATATTATATAAGAATATTGGTGTAATATAATATAATAAAACCGACAAAGTTAATGTTTACATATGAAAATATTGCTAAAAAGCGTCCTCCATGACAGTTAATAAAAATTGTTTTGCTTATAATTTCTGAAAGAATTGGAATTTTTTAATGAAATTTGCGGCGAAGAGAAGGTTTTTAGTTATATTTTAGGAAAAAACAGGTTTTATTAGCAGAAATATTGCCAAAAAAATTAGAAAAAATTCAGAAGTAAAGATAGGTAACTTTTTTAATGAAACGTACAATTTAGGAGGCTAATTGCTGGAAAAGTAAATTTTTATGGGGCTAAAAAAGTATGGCGGAGGAAAGATTAGATATATAACTTTTAAAGAAAAGTAATTTTAGAAATTTGAGACTGATAGAAAAAATTAGAAAAATTCTAGAGAAATTTATTGCCTCTGAAAAATTTCGAAATTTCAACTTTGACAATTTTTTCAAAAATAATTGAAAAAGGTAATGACTTACGGTTTGCGGCGGAGCAAAGCATCAATGATATTGTTTAAAAGAAAAGTGGTTTTACAAATTTTGGATAATTAGAAAAATTTAGAAAAATTCCAGAATTTGTGAGTGACTGGTAGGCTGACACTATGTAAAAATGTAAGAAAAGTGAAGGGCGGAATTCGGGGTTTGAGAGAGGAATAGGATATAATTTTTAATTTTATACGTTTAAAAATATAAGTTGAATGAATGGAAATAAGAGTTAATTGTTGAAATTTAAGAAAAGAGGTTAAGTAGAAAGTTAAAATTAGCCCTAACAGGCAGCCGCCATTAATAACTGCTATGCAATTTTAAAATTGCAATAATTTCGTTGATTTAACGAATAAAGGCTTAATTTATATATCAAATTAAAGCTATTGAGCTAAATTAATAGAATTTTAAAGTGATGACAGTAGGGAAAAAAACGAAAAACAATGAAATAGAATCAAAAAGAGGAGGGTTGAAAACACAACTTACACTAATAAGGGCCCCATTCACCGTTGTAATAAATGAGAGCAGATCAGACTCCATATCTTACATAGATTATTTCCAAACTTAAAGAAAAGTTTTAACCACAGAAAAATGGCAATGCCTAATTACACCAAACAGGCAGGCATAATATCTGACAAATGTTGCAATTTTAAAAAAGTATCAACCGTTAAGTCATGGTATTTTAAATTTATCGTAAATTATATATAGCTCTTTACTACTTACACACTTTTTCAGCTTTATTAGGCATTTTCATATTTTAAATGTGCATGTTACAAACTCGTTAAAATAAATTTAATGAAGATATTCCAGTTAAAAAAAATTGCTGATTAATATTTCACAAAATTTTGTTTTTCAAAAATTTAGTCAAGAGTCAATGTGAAAGTAGCATGCTATTTTTCTAATTTATTAAAAATACTATTCTGTTTACCAGCACGTGTGTATAAACATATAGTATAAAATCTTATACATAACAGCTCTTACTCTCATGGTGGAAAAAGAATGCAGATATAGCAAAGGAAGTGAATAATATGTTTCAGCTTTGCATTTTAAGAATTTGAGGTGAAGATGTTTAAGTGTAATTATGTAAATAATTCGAACTGAATTGTAGATCTGTAGACATATTTTTTAATAAATATTTTTCTAAATTTTAATTAAGTAATCTAAATTAAATGACAATTCATGCTGGGTTTTAAATCCGCTGATATTCATTTCTTCGTAATTTAAAATATAAATGTCGGTAAAAGAAACCTAAGCAGGAAATATAAACATAAAATATATCATAGTGGTTCTTAAAACTGTGTAACAAAGGATTGACATCTATTTCAGAATTTTATAAAATATTGTGTCGATAAGTTTGTTAACTTGGTCGATATCATAGAACCATTTTGAGAATACATTACAAAATTTCTTATTATTTATAATATTTTGATTATTTATATACAAGAATTGTACGCTATTATCGGTAACTGTTTTTACTTTAAAATCCAGCTTTATTGTTGTCACTTGCAATATCCTTTTTATTTAAAAAAAAAGGCAAGATTTGTATAAAAAAATTAATAAATATTTAAAGAGTTAAAAATATAGGGAAGCACATGTAGTGGTTTTAAATCCCGATAAGGAGAAAAGTCAATGCAAAGCATAGTTTAATGAATCTAACTTAATCAATTATTATATTTCTTAGAAAAATACCTGTTTTATTTGTTTAAATTTCAATTTGTTTTTAATAAAGTATCTGCTTAATAGATGTTTAAAACTTTTGTCTTACGAAAATATTCTGTCTTTGGCTGAATCTTGTATATCATTTTTTTTTTTTTTTTGGAACTAAAATTTCAAAATTATAACTCTTCAATCAATGTATATAAAATGCTCACCTTGACAAATTTGGTTTTAATCGCATCCTCAAGAGAAACATTTTCGTTTACCATCATTTACTTATTTTACCAAACGTATACACATACATTTATGTTTTCATGTTTCAAGATTTTCTGAAGTTTCAGTTTTTTGCGCAAATTTACTACCATTTTGTAATTTTCATTTTAAAAATATTATTACAATATTTTATACCTCTAGAAATTGCTTTTTTTAATTACTCTATAGTAAAATTACACTTTTAAAAACTGATAAAGTACATCATTTCATTACAATTTCCCAATGTACCAAAAAAATGTATTCCATTATGTTCCTATTAACTTTATCTATTACGCTAACCAAAATGCAAGAAGTATTTTAAAAAGCATGACAATATGTTTTATTGAAAGTTTTATTTTTGTTTACACTCAATTTGTTATAGAGTGAATATTTTTTATCTCTTAAAATAATATTTCTTGATTATTGTTCGAAATAGAGCTTCTCAAAAAAATTTAATAAGATAAAAAGAATTGTTTATTTTAAATTCTCTGAATTTTTAAAAGAAATGCTGTGTAACGCAAAAAATAACTCTCTTAAAATTCATTTTCTATAGCACATATATATAATATTTGTTTATTAGATCCTATTTCTTGACGAGCCAGTTTCAATGCACAATGCGAAAGCAGTAAGAAACTTATTATTACATAATTATGCCCAGCAGAGACACAATATTTAACTAGAGAAAAATATCAATAAGCAATATCAGCAATTATTATGATAGAGTACCTGATTAATCTTGTAAAATTTTGAAAAAATAATTCTATAAGTCGTGAAGTCATCTAATTTATCGTCAATGCATGATGGCTCCTTTCTTTTCATATATTTATCCGATTTCATGAAATATATTAATTCTTAACATGCGTTTTACGCACTTGTAAGAAGAATTTTTTTGAAGTTTGTAATGAAAATTTTAAAATGATGTTTTCAAGGTAAAATTTCAAATTTTTTTTTTAATTAAGAGCTTTTATTTAAGAGTCAATAGGATTATACCAAATTATTTCTGATATGTTTTTAAACATAATTCTGTTTACCAGCTCACATATATAAAATTATAGAATAAATTCTTCATTAACTGCACTTTCTTCACCCGGTGAAAAAAGATTTCCTATTAGTAATATATATATAATACATTTGGTAAAGTAGTTGATTCTTTGAATCTACTGCTAGAAAATTCTTAACAGTAAAATTGGAATGCATCTTAGTCTTTTTTGAACTGTAAATTTAGTTAGTAATTTTTTCGAAATTGTATTCGTGATGTTAAGTTTATTTACAGAATTTTTATTAAATACAAGCATTGTTGCCCTACATTTACTATCACTTTGTGCTTTAATGTTGGCGCTTAAAATATTCTGGTGGTTAGAAAAAGACATGGATAAAATGTAATAAATGAGAGCAGATTAGTCTCAATATCTTATATTTAACGACGTTAATATCTCACATTCATTATTTCCAAACGGAGAGAAAGGTTTTAACCTCAGAAAAATGGCAGTGCATAATTACACCTAACAGGCAGATATATAATATAAATATTTAGATATTTTAAAAATATCATATGCGACATATCATAGTGTCTTAAAAAATATTTTATCAATGGATGATGGCTCTTTTTTATCCACATAATGTTTTGAATTTATAAGATATTTTCATTACTAACATCTGTGTTTAGGTTAGATTCTTTCAAATATATTACATGCAATAATTTATTCTTCTGGATCTGATATTATTTCAAAATATTATCATTAAATATGAACTTATGATATGGAAATATGGGAAGTTCAATTATATTTTCGCACCAAAATTTTTTGAATTCAAACTTCCATTCAAGGTTCTTAAGTATTTTCTTTCAATCATAAGACAAATTAACTATTAAACAGTCTACGCTGAGCACTGAATATTTTTATTTCATTATGGACCATTACGGCACTGCCAGCATCACATTTTCTTACAATGCTGGTTTTTTGACTTGGTACCTACAAAATATTAACTGTTTTTATGAAATATAGCATTTTTCAAAAAATGTTTAAGTGTTTTTACTACAGTATCTGCTTAACAAATATATAAAATTTGTGGTCGTAGAAAACTTTGCTATGCTGTGCTGAATCTCAATCATGTATTTTAATTAAAAATATTTAAAGCATGCATTATCAGAGTTACATAAAATATTTTCCTTATATAATTTCAGTTGAATCATATCGACTGAAAATGCATCTTTTTTATCGTCTACTTGCACTAACAAACACATAGATAGCTTAAAAACCTTTCATATCTTCAAGATAGGCTTAACTTGCAAGTTATTCTCTTATTTATTGATTTTGTGTGCTTAGCTATTTTAGTTGTCTTAGAAAAATTTGCTATGCTGTGCTGAATCTCAAACATGTATTTTAAGCAAAAATTTTTAAAGCATGACTCATCAGAGTTACATAAAATATTTTCCTTATATAATTTCAGTTGAATCATATCGACTGAAAATGCATCTTTTTTATCGTCTACTTGCACTAACAAACACATAGATAGCTTAAAAAGCTTTCATATCTTCAAGATAGGCTGAACTTGCAAGTTCATCTCTTAATTATTAACTTTGTGTGGTTAGCTTTTTTAGAACACTATTTCATTATAGATATTATTTTTTAAAGTTTAGAAATAAATTTTATAGTAAAATAATGTCACACCTGTAGAAGTTTTCTTTTAATTTCTCTGTAATAATGTCATTTTCTAAAAATTGTTAAAATCTCGCAATTCATTTAAATTTGGTAATATAACTCTAAAATGTAAGGAATGATGTCCTTTATAGATATGTGTATTGTGGGTAAAAAAAAATTCATTTAATTGCATGTCAATATTTTTCTTATAAGCAATTTTTTTCAGTCATTTAAACTTTCATTCAATGGATCATTTAAAAGTGTTGCAAAATACCATTTCCAAATTATTCCTTGATATACAATTTTTCAAATAAAGTGTTTAATTTGATAAACAGTCTATAAATAATATATTGTTTATCACAATAATAATTTTCCATAATTTATATATATAATATTTTTATTAGATCTTATTTCTTGACGAGCCAATCTCAATGTAATAAGCGAAAACTGTAAAAATCAGAAGAAACTTAATCTGACCTAATTATGCCCAGCAGAAAAACAACATTTAACAAGAGAAAAATATCAAAAAGCAATATCAGCAATTATTATGATATAGTGCCTGATTAATGTTGTAATATTTTAAAGACCTAACTCTATAAGTCATGAAAACACATAATTTATCGTGAATGCATGATGGCTCCTTTCTCCTCATATATTTATCCAATTTAATGAAATATTTTCATTCTTAACATGCGTGTTACCCACTCGTAAGAAGGATTTTTTTTTTTTTTTGAAGTTTGTAATGAAAATTTTAAAAAGATGGTTTTCAAGGAAAATTTTCAAAAAAAATTTTTTTTAATTAAGAGCTTTTATTTAAGTGTCAATAGGATTATAGCAAATTATTTGTGATATGTTTTTAAACATAATTCTGTTTACCAGCTCACATATATAAAATTATAGAATAAATTCTTCATTAACTGCAGTTTCTTCACCCGGTGAAAAAAAAAATAATGATTAGTAAAAAAATGTGGAGTTCATTTGGCAAAGCAGTTGATTCTTTGAGTCTACTGCTAGAAAATTCTTAACAGTTAAATTGCAATACATCTTAGTTTTCTTTGAACTACAAATTTGGTTAGAAACTTTTTGGAATTTGTATTCGCGATGTTAAGGATATTTATAGAATTTTTTTAAATACAACCCCATGGATACCCTACATTTACTATCACATTGTGCTTTAATGTGTTGGCACTAATATATTCTGGTTATTTGAAAAAGAAACTATGGAAAAAAATAAATAAATATTTTATAAGTTAAAAGTACACATAGAGGTAGGTGTAGTTGATATTAAATACCAATCTTGAACACAGTGAGTGTAAGACGTAGTTTAAGCAATATAAATTATAACAAAATATTGTTCTCTCTTATAAGTGCCTTTTATACTTGCTTCAATTTTATCTCATTTTGTATTTAGTATCTGCTTAATTGGTCTTACGGAAATACTCTTTGTTGCTCAGAATCTTAGAATTCTTATTTGGGAAAACAAAATTTTTTATACTATGACGCTTCAACCAACGTATACGAAACGTTCTCCTAAAATTATTTGGGTTGAATCACGTCATCAGACAAGATAAATCTCCCTTTCTTTTTCAACTACAAACTTTTTACCAAACATATAGATTAATATTATCATTTTTCAAGATTGATTTAACTCGCAGTGTTCACATCTCTTATTAACTAACCTTTTGAAATAAGCTTTTTAAGAATATTATTACTGGAGGTTATATACCTATAGATATTGCGTTTTTAATTTCTCTATAGTAATTTCAATTTTAAACAAAATGGTTAAAATCAGACGTTATATTTAAATTTGCCAATACACCTAGAAAATTTCATTCATTTTGTTCTACATAACTATTCATTTTGGTAATAAATTGAATGAGATATTTGAAATGGCATTATAAATGATTTTAAAAAAAACCACTTTTTGCTGACATTCCTATCTTTACGAAAAGGTTAACATTTTTTATCTAGTAAAATAACATTTGTTTGATAAATCTTAAAGAAACAGTATTTAAAATATTAATGTGATAAACTCTGATGTGTTATTTTTTTTAATTTCACTGAATATTATTAGGGAATTATGGTGTTATGAAAATAACTACTATCTTATATAAAACTAATCTTCTAATATTGATTATTATGATTTTCTGTTTCTTGACATAGCAGTTTCATTGTAATAAATGAGAGCAGATCAGACTCGATATCTTACATAGATTATTTCCAAACTTAGAGAAAAGTTTTAACCACAGAAAAATGGCAATGCCTAATTACACCAAACAGGCAGGCATAATATCTGACAAATGTTGCAATTTTAAAAAAGTATCAACCGTTAAGTCATGGTATTTTAAATTTATCGTAAATTATATATAGCTCTTTACTACTTACACACTTTTTCAGCTTTATTAGGCATTTTCATATTTTAAATGTGCATGTTACAAACTCGTTAAAATAAATTTAATGAAGATATTCCAGTTAAAAAAAATTGCTGATTAATATTTCACAAAATTTTGTTTTTCAAAAATTTAGTCAAGAGTCAATGTGAAAGTAGCATGCTATTTTTCTAATTTTTTAAAAATACTATTCTGTTTACCAGCACGTGTGTATAAACAGATTGTATAAAATCTTATACATAACAGCTCTTACTCTTATGGTGGAAAAAGAATGTAGATATAGCAAAGGAAGTGAATAATATGTTTCAGCTTTGCATTTTAAAAATTTGAGGTGAAGATGTTTAAGTACAATTATGTAAATAATTCGAACTGAATTGTACATCTGAAGATATATTTTTTTAATAAATATTTTTCTAAATTTTAATTAAATAATCTAAATTAAATGACAATTTATGCTGGGTTTTAAATCCGCTGATATTCATTTCTTCGTAATTAAAAATATAAATTTCGGTAAAAGAAATCTAATCAGGAAATATAAACATAAAATATATCATAGTGGTTCTTAAAACTGTGTAACAAAGGATTGACATCTATTTCAGAATTTTATAAAATAGTGTGTCGATAAATTTGTTAACTTGGTCGATATCATAGAACCGTTTTGAGAATATATTACCAAATTTCTTATTATTTATAATATTTTGATTGTTTACAAGAATTGTTACGCTATTATCGGTAACTATTTTTACTTTAAAATCCAGCTTTATTGTTGTCACTTGCAATATCCTTTTTATTTAAAAAAAGGCAAGATTTCTATAAAAAAAAAATTAATAAATATTTAAAGAGTTAAAAATACAGGTAATCACATGTAGTGGTTTTAAATCCCGATAAGGAGAAAAGTCAATGCAAAGCATAGTTTAATGTATCTAACTTAATCAATTATTATATTTCTTAGAAAAATACCTCTTTTATTTGTTTAAATTTCAATTTGTTTTTAATAAAGTATCTGCATAATAGATGTTTAAAACTTTTGTCTTACGAAAATATTCTGTCCTTGGCTAAATCTTGTATATCATTTTTTTTTTTTTTTTTTTTTTGGGAACTAAAATTTCAAAATTATAACTCTTCAATCAATGTATATAAAATGCTCACCTTGACTAATTTGGTTTTAATCGCATCCTCAAGAGAAACATTTTCTTTTACCATCTTTTGCTTATATTACCAAACGTATAGACATACATTTATGTTTTCATGTTTCAAGATTTCCTGAAGTTTCAGTTTTTTGCGCAAATTTACTACCATTTTGTAATTTTCATTTTAAAAATATTATTACAATATTTTATACCTTTAGAAATTGCCTTTTTTAATTACTGTATAGTAAAATTACACTTTTAAAAACTGATAAAGTACATCATTTCATTACAATTTCCCAATGTACCAATAAAATGTATTCCATGAGGTTCTTTTAAACTTTATCTATTACGCTAAACAATATGCAAGAAGTATTTTAAAAAGCATGACAATAAGTTTTATTTTTGTTTACACTCTATTTGTGATAGAGTGAATATTTTTTATCACTTAAAATAATATTTGTTGATTATTGTTCGAAATAGAGCTTCTCAAAAAAATTTAATAAGATAAAAACAATTGTTTATTTTAATTTCTCTGAATTTTTAAAACAAATACTGTGTAACGCAAATAATAACTCTCTTAAAATTAGTTTTCTAAAATTTATTTATATAATATTTGTTTATTAGATCCTATTTCTTGACGAGCAAATTTCAATGAACAATACGAAAGCTGTAGGAAACTTAATATTACATAATTATGCCCAGCAGTGACACAACATTTAACAAGAGAAAAATATCAATAAGCAATATCAGCAATTATTATGATATAGTATCTGATAAATGTTGTAAAATTTAGAAAATATAATTCTATAAGTCGTGAAAACATATAATTTATCGTCAATGCATGTTGGCTCTTTCTCCTCATATATTTATCCAATTTAATGAAATATTTTCATTCTTAACATGCGTGTTACCCACTATTAAGAAGGATTTTTTTTTAAGTTTGTAATGAAAATTTTAAAATGATGGTTTTTAAATAAAAATTTCAAATTTTTTTTTAATTAAGAGCTTTTATTTAATAGTCAATAGGATTATAGCAAATTATGTGTGATATATTTTTAAGCATAATTCTGTTTACCAACTCACATATATGAAATCATAGAATAAACACTTCATTAACTGCTGTTACTTCACCCGGTGAAAATAAAAATACTGATTAGTAAAGGAATGTAGAATTCATTTGACAAAGCGGTTGATTCTTAACTGTAAAATTGCAATACGTCTTAGTCTTCTTTGAACTGCATATTTGGTTAGTAATTTTTTCGATTTTCTATTCGTGATGTTAAGGTAATTTATAAAATTTTTATTTAATACAAGCATTGTGTTGCCCTACTTTTACTATGACATTGTGCTTTAATGTTGGCACTTTAAATATTCTGGTGATTAGAAAAAGACATTATGGATAAAATGTAATAAATGAGAGCAGATTAGACTCAATATCTCATATTTAACGACGTTAATATCTCACATTCATTATTTCCAAACGGAGAGAAAAGTTTTAACCTCAGAAAAATGGCAGTGCATAATTACACCTAACAGGCAGATATATAATATAAATATTTAGATATTTTAAAAATATCATGCGACATATCATGGTATCTTAAAATATATTATCAATTGATGATGGCTCTTTTTTATCCACATAATGTTTTGAATTTATAAGATATTTTCATTACTAACATCTGTGTTTAGGTTAGATTTTTTCAAATATTTTATATGCAATAATTTATTCTTCTGGATCTGATGTTATTTCAAAATATTATCATTAAATATGAACTAATGATATGGAAATATAGGAAGTTCAATTATATTTTGGCACCAAAATGTTTCGATTTCAAACTTCCTTTGAAGGCTTTTAAGTATTTTCTTTCAATCATAAGATAAATTAACTATTAAACAGTCCACGCTGATCACTGAATATTTTTATTTCATTATGGACCATTACGGCGCTGCCAGCATCACATTTTCTTACAATGCTGGTTTTTTTTGACTTGGTATCTACAAAATAAATATTGACTGTTTTTATAAAATATAGCATTTTTCAAAAATTTATAATTTTTTTTACTCCAGTATCTGCTTAACAAATGTATAAAATTTGTGGTCGTAGAAAATTTTGCTATCCTGTGCTGAATCTCAAACATGTATTTTGAGCAAATATTTTTAAAGCATGACTCTTCAACTGAGTTACATAAAATGTTTTCGTTATATAATTTCAGTTGAATCATATCGACTGAAAAATGCATCCTTTTTATTGTCTACTTGCACTAACAAACACATAGATAGCTCAAAAAGCTTTCATATCTTCAAGATAGGCTGAACTTTCAAGTTCATCTCTTATTTATTAACTGTGGGTGCTTAGCTTTTTTAGAACAATATTTCATTGTAGATATTATTTTTTAAAGTTTAGAAATAATTTATATAGTAAAATAATGTCTCACATGTAGAAGTTTTCTTTTAATTCTACTGTAATAATGTCATTTACTAAAAATTGTTAAAATCTCTCAATTCATTTATCTTTGGTAATATACCTCTAAAATGTAAGGTATGATGACCTTTACAACTATGTATATTGTGCGTAAGAAATTCATCAAATTGCATGTCAATATTTTTCTTAGAAAAAATTTTTTTATTCAGTTAAACTGTTATTCAATTGAGCATTTCAAAGTTCTGCAAAATACCATTTCCAAATTATAAATTTATATTATATGCAATAATTTATTCTTCTGGATCTGATATTATTTCCAAATATTAATGTATCTTAACTTCACTAAGCAAATATTTGCGGTCATAAAATTAGTCTTTCAAAATTCATTTTTTGAATTTCTTGCTTCTTGACGAGAAAATTTTAACTTGGTAGTGGAATGTTAAAAAAATTATGAAGAGATTCAACAAAAAAGACAAATCATATCAAACAAAGGAATTTTAACTGGAATCTTCGTGCACTATTACACCAACCAAACATACTATCCCTCAAAGGAGACGATATTTTAAAATTAAAGGCAAAACTTAGTATTGTCGTACAATTTCTTCTCAAATGATTATGGCTACTAACTATTACTATACTCTTTGAATTTAATAAGTTCTTATTCGTAACCTGTATATTAACTAGTCCTTAAATTGATTTTATTGATGATGTTACTGTGATAAAACTACCGAAGAAAAATATCAAATTTTTTTTGTTTAAACTTAGCTTTCATTTAAGATTTTATAGCATTCTAACAAGTTCTTTTAATATGATTGCGTTAACATTTCACAATTCCTTGTTCCAATCATCTTCGCCACAGCCGGTGCACTGAAGATGCGTCCAGTTACTTGTCTGTTGCTATTTGCCTCAGAACCAACCTACTTTTCTCAGTCCGATCACTACGCTCCTCGTAAATTCGTCTGTCTATTGGTATTGACACTGTCGAAGATGACTTGGCATTTTCTGCAACTACAGGTGTCCTTTTCGATAAGAGCAAACTTTCAATGATTTTTATACAAGCAACAATAACTACTCAAATATTTCCTTCTCACCTTAATGTATTATCCCGCTTGAGCTGGAGATCTGCGCATTTCACATCATTTGTATAACTCGGTAAGGTGCGTCTACCATAAAATTTGCATAATTTTCTGGCCACTCCTTCTTGGTGTTGCAGTTTCAATATAGAAATAATAAGAATTTTTTGTAAATCAGTGATTAAATACAGACAATGTTTTATGAAAGTATTTGAAAACATGCAATATTGAAAAATTTTACAAAATAATAGGTTATGATAATTTTTATGAATGGGCACTTAAAATTCATCATGGAAAAAGCATTGATTACGGAGAAGCAAAGTTAATAGCAAATGGCAAATAGAATAAGTTCTTATATTTTATAAAATTTTTAATTTTTACCGAAACTAAATTTTATTATGTTAAAAAGCAATCGGAAATAAATTAAGAAGTGCCGAAATTTTCTATCGATGTATCATGTTTCAAAGTTTTCATCATTAGTAGTAAGCTTACTTTACCAATGAAATATAATGAAAGATTTATATCTGTGCTGTACTAAAATTACTAATTGATGTTAACTTTTAAGCTTACATTTCTTTTAAATTTCATCGATTAGTGTATTAATTGATCCCCAAAAAGAAAATTGTGCCAGAATTAATAATGAAATCTAAAATTACTCCACACTCTCTGCATCGTATAAATTATATAATTTTTAACTGGTGTTGAAACGTGTGTGAATATCATTTTCACATTTCAACTCCTTAAGGAAACAAAGCATTGGTTTTTGAAGATAATCCTATATCCCAGAATGGTTAAAAAAACAGCATAACATAAAATATTAATGTATTCTTAACATTATTTACAAAACATACTTTTAAATTCCACAGCATATTTAATGAATCGCCATTTTTTAGCTACCATAAAAAATTCAGTCTCTGAAATTTGCTCAATAAAACAATAATTCAAAAGATTTAGAAAGTGAGGATAATTGTCTCTCATTATCACACATACGAACATTTTGATAACAGATTCAAAATTAATTTTAATCAGGGAGTTGCTGTGCGTAAAATGGAACTTTCATCGATGTCTCATTGCATCACTAAATTATCACATTGTATCAAGTTGCATCACATTTTATCACAAGAATTTATCTCGTTGAATTTTATCACGAATCAAAGTTTTATAAGGAAGATTTTTAAAATTCAATTCAACAAAAAAATGTAAATTAGATATCTGGGTCTTAAATATTATATTTCTACTGAATCATTGTTCCTAAGTTTGTGCTGTATTAACAAATAATTTTGTTTGATTTCTACTCTCTAATAATGTTTTTCAGATTTCGCAATTTTATAAGGAAGATTTATTTAAAATTGAATCCTGCAAAAGATGTTAATTAGACTGGTGTTCAATATTATAAGTCTAATGAATCATCTTTCCTAAGTTTGTGCTGCACTAACAGGTAATTTTGTCTAACTTCCGATCTCTATTAATGTTTTACAGATTTCTCTCGCAATTTTATAAGGAAGATTTATTTAAAATTGAATCCTGCAAAAGATGTTAATTAGACTGGTGTTCAATATTATAGTTCTAATGAATCATCTTTCCTAAGTTTGTGCTGCACTAACAGGTAATTTTGTCTAACTTCCGATCTCTATTAATGTTTTACAGATTTCTCTCGCAATTTTATAAGGAAGATTTATTTAAAATTGAATCCTGCAAAAGATGTTAATTAGACTGGTGTTCAATATTATAGTTCTAATGAATCATCTTTCCTAAGTTTGTGCTGCACTAACAGGTAATTTTGTCTAACTTCCGATCTCTATTAATGTTTTACAGATTTCTCTCGCAATTTTATAAGGAAGATTTATTTAAAATTGAATCCTGCAAAAGATGTTAATTAGACTGGTGTTCAATATTGTAGTTCTAATGAATCATCTTTCCTAAGTTTGTGCTGGCACTAACGGGTAATTTTGTCTTACTTCCGATCTCTATTAATGTTTTACAGATTTCTCGCAATTTTATAAGGAAGATTTATTTAAAATTGAATCCTGCAAAAGATGTTAATTAGACTGGTGTTCAATATTGTAGTTCTAATGAATCATCTTTCCTAAGTTTGTGCTGCACTAACGGGTAATTTTGTCTTACTTCCGATCTCTATTAATGTTTTACAGATTTCTTCTCGCAATTTTATAAGGAAGATTTATTTAAAATTGAATCCTGCAAAAGATGTTAATTAGACTGGTGTTCAATATTATAGTTCTAATGAATCATCTTTCCTAAGTTTGTGCTGCACTAACAGGTAATTTTGTCTAACTTCCGATCTCTATTAATGTTTTACAGATTTCTCTCGCAATTTTATAAGGAAGATTTATTTAAAATTGAATCCTGCAAAAGATGTTAATTAGACTGGTGTTCAATATTGTAGTTCTAATGAATCATCTTTCCTAAGTTTGTGCTGCAATTAACGGGTAATTTTGTCTTACTTCCGATCTCTATTAATGTTTTACAGATTTCTCTCGCAATTTTATAAGGAAGATTTATTTAAAATTGAATCCTGCAAAAGATGTTAATTAGACTGGTGTTCAATATTGTAGTTCTAATGAATCATCTTTCCTAAGTTTGTGCTGCACTAACGGGTAATTTTGTCTAACTTCCGATCTCTATTAATGTTTTACAGATTTCTCTCGCAATTTTATAAGGAAGATTTATTTAAAATTGAACTTCTGCAAAAGATGTTAATTAGACTGGTGTTCAATATTATAGTTCTAATGAATCATCTTTCCTAAGTTTGTGCTGCACTAACAGGTAATTTTGTCTAACTTCCGATCTCTATTAATGTTTTACAGATTTCTCTCGCAATTTTATAAGGAAGATTTATTTAAAATTGAATCCTGCAAAAGATGTTAATTAGACTGGTGTTCAATATTGTAGTTCTAATGAATCATCTTTCCTAAGTTTGTGCTGCACTAACGGGTAATTTTGTCAACTTCCGATCTCTATTAATGTTTTACAGATTTCTCGCAATTTTATAAGGAAGATTTATTTAAAATTGAATCCTGCAAAAGATGTTAATTAGACTGGTGTTCAATATTGTAGTTCTAATGAATCATCTTTCCTAAGTTTGTGCTGCACTAACGGGTAATTTTGTCTAACTTCCGATCTCTATTAATGTTTTACAGATTTCTCTCGCAATTTTATAAGGAAGATTTATTTAAAATTGAATCCTGCAAAAGATGTTAATTAGACTGGTGTTCAATATTATAGTTCTAATGAATCATCTTTCCTAAGTTTGTGCTGCACTAACAGGTAATTTTGTCTAACTTCCGATCTCTATTAATGTTTTACAGATTTCTCTCGCAATTTTATAAGGAAGATTTATTTAAAATTGAATCCTGCAAAAGATGTTAATTAGACTGGTGTTCAATATTGTAGTTCTAATGAATCATCTTTCCTAAGTTTGTGCTGCACTATAACGGGTAATTTTGTCTTACTTCCGATCTCTATTAATGTTTTACAGATTTCTCTCGCAATTTTATAAGGAAGATTTATTTAAAATTGAATCCTGCAAAAGATGTTAATTAGACTGGTGTTCAATATTGTAGTTCTAATAAATCATCTTTCCTAAGTTTGTGCTGCACTAACGGGTAATTTTGTCTAACTTCCGATCTCTATTAATGTTTTACAGATTTCTCTCGCAATTTTATAAGGAAGATTTATTTAAAATTGAATCCTGCAAAAGATGTTAATTAGACTGGTGTTCAATATTATAGTTCTAATGAATCATCTTTCCTAAGTTTGTGCTTCACTAACAGGTAATTTTGTCTAACTTCCGATCTCTATTAATGTTTTACAGATTTCCTCGCAATTTTATAAGGAAGATTTATTTAAAATTGAATCCTGCAAAAGATGTTAATTAGACTGGTGTTCAATATTGTAGTTCTAATGAATCATCTTTCCTAAGTTTGTGCTGCAATTAACAGGTAATTTTGTCTTTACTTCCGATCTCTATTAATGTTTTACAGATTTCTCTCGCAATTTTATAAGGAAGATTTATTTAAAATTGAATCCTGCAAAAGATGTTAATTAGACTGGTGTTCAATATTGTAGTTCTAATGAATCATCTTTCCTAAGTTTGTGCTGCACTAACGGGTAATTTTGTCTAACTTCCGATCTCTATTAATGTTTTACAGATTTCTCTCGCAATTTTATATGAAGATTTATTTAAAATTGAATCCTGCAAAAGATGTTAATTAGACTGGTGTTCAATATTATAGTTCTAATGAATCATCTTTCCTAAGTTTGTGCTTCACTAACAGGTAATTTTGTCTAACTTCCGATCTCTATTAATGTTTTTACAGATTTCTCTCGCAATTTTATAAGGAAGATTTATTTAAAATTGAATCCTGCAAAAGATGTTAATTAGACTGGTGTCTCAATATTGTAGTTCTAATGAATCATCTTTCTTCCTAAGTTTGTGCTGCACTAACGGGTAATTTGTCTAACTTCCTGATCTCTATTAATGTTTTACAGATTTCTCTCGCAATTTTATAAGGAAGATTTATTTAAAATTGAATCCTGCAAAAGATGTTAATTAGACTGGTGTTAAATATTGTAGTTCTAATGAATCATCTTTCCTAAGTTTGTGCTGCACTAACGGGTAATTTTGTCTAACTTCCGATCTCTATTAATGTTTTACAGATTTCTCTCTCGCAATTTTATAAGGAAGATTTATTTAAAATTGAATCCTGCAAAAGATGTTAATTAGACTGGTGTTCAATATTGTAGTTCTAATGAATCATCTTTCCTAAGTTTGTGCTGCACTAACGGGTAATTTTGTCTTACTTCCGATCTCTATTAATGTTTTACAGATTTCTCTCGCAATTTTATAAGGAAGATTTATTTAAAATTGAATCCTGCAAAAGATGTTAATTAGACTGGTGTTCAATATTATAGTTCTAATGAATCATCTTTCCTAAGTTTGTGCTGCACTAACAGGTAATTTTGTCTAACTTCCGATCTCTATTAATGTTTTACAGATTTCTCTCGCAATTTTATAAGGAAGATTTATTTAAAATTGAATCCTGCAAAAGATGTTAATTAGACTGGTGTTCAATATTGTAGTTCTAATGAATCATCTTTCCTAAGTTTGTGCTGCACTAACGGGTAATTTTGTCTAACTTCCGATCTCTATTAATGTTTTACAGATTTCTCTCGCAATTTTATAAGGAAGATTTATTTAAAATTGAATCCTGCAAAAGATGTTAATTAGACAGGTGTTCAATATTATAGTTCTAATGAATCATCTTTCCTAAGTTTGTGCTGCACTAACAGGTAATTTTGTCTAACTTCCGATCTCTATTAATGTTTTACAGATTTCTCTCGCAATTTTATAAGGAAGATTTATTTAAAATTGAATCCAGCAAAAGATGTTAATTAGACTGGTGTTCAATATTGTAGTTCTAATGAATCATCTTTCCTAAGTTTGTGCTGCACTAACTGGTAATTTTGTCTAACTTCCGATCTCTATTAATGTTTTACAGATTTCTCTCGCAATTTTATAAGGAAGATTTATTTAAAATTGAATCCTGCAAAAGATGTTAATTAGACTGGTGTTCAATATTGTAGTTCTAATGAATCATTGTTCCTAAGTTTGTGCTGCACTAACGGGTAATTTTGTCTAACTTCCGATCTCTATTAATGTTTTACAGATTTCTCGCAATTTTATAAGGAAGATTTATTTAAATTGAATCCTGCAAAGATGTTAATTAGACTGGTGTTCAATATTGTAGTTCTAATGAATCATCTTTCCTAAGTTTGTGCTGCACTAACGGGTAATTTTGTCTAACTTCCGATCTCTATTAATGTTTTACAGATTTCTCTCTGCAATTTTATAAGGAAGATTTATTTAAAATTGAATCCTGCAAAAGATGTTAATTAGACAGGTGTTCAATATTATAGTTCTAATGAATCATCTTTCCTAAGTTTGTGCTGCACTAACAGGTAATTTTGTCTAACTTCCGATCTCTATTAATGTTTTACAGATTTCTCTCGCAATTTTATAAGGAAGATTTATTTAAAATTGAATCCTGCAAAAGATGTTAATTAGACTGGTGTTCAATATTGTAGTTCTAATGAATCATCTTTCCTAAGTTTGTGCTGCACTAACAGGTAATTTTGTCTAACTTCCGATCTCTATTAATGTTTTACAGATTTCTCTCGCAATTTTATAAGGAAGATTTATTTAAAATTGAATCCTGCAAAAGATGTTAATTAGACTGGTGTTCAATATTGTAGTTCTAATGAATCATCTTTCCTAAGTTTGTGCTGCACTAACGGGTAATTTTGTCTAACTTCCGATCTCTATTAATGTTTTACAGATTTCTCTCGCAATTTTATAAGGAAGATTTATTTAAAATTGAATCCTGCAAAAGATGTTAATTAGACAGGTGTTCAATATTATAGTTCTAATGAATCATCTTTCCTAAGTTTGTGCTGCACTAACAGGTAATTTTGTCTAACTTCCGATCTCTATTAATGTTTTACAGATTTCTCTCGCAATTTTATAAGGAAGATTTATTTAAAATTGAATCCTGCAAAAGATGTTAATTAGACTGGTGTTCAATATTATAGTTCTAATGAATCATCTTTCCTAAGTTTGTGCTGCACTAACAGGTAATTTTGTCTAACTTCCGATCTCTATTAATGTTTTACATGATTTCTCTCTCAAAATTTTATAAGGAAGATTTATTTAAAATTGAATCCTGCAAAAGATGTTAATTAGACTGGTGTTCAATATTATAGTTCTAATGAATCATCTTTCCTAAGTTTGTGCTGCACTAACAGGTAATTTTGTCTAACTTCCGATCTCTATTAATGTTTTACAGATTTCTCTCGCAATTTTATAAGGAAGATTTATTTAAAATTGAATCCTGCAAAAGATGTTAATTAGACTGGTGTTCAATATTGTAGTTCTAATGAATCATTGTTCCTAAGTTTGTGCTGCACTAACGGGTAATTTTGTCTAACTTCCGATCTCTATTAATGTTTTACAGATTTCTCTCGCAATTTTATAAGGAAGATTTATTTAAAATTGAATCCTGCAAAAGATGTTAATTAGACTGGTGTTCAATATTATAGTTCTAATGAATCATCTTTTCCTAAGTTTTGTGCTGCACTAACAGGTAATTTTGTCTAACTTCCGATCTCTATTAATGTTTTACAGATTTCTCTCGCAATTTTATAAGGAAGATTTATTTAAAATTGAATCCTGCAAAAGATGTTAATTAGACTGGTGTTCAATATTATAGTTCTAATGAATCATCTTTCCTAAGTTTGTACTGCACTAACAGGTAATTTTTTCTAACTTCCGATCTCTATTAATGTTTTACAGATTTCTCTCGCAATTTTATAAGGAAGATTTATTTAAAATTGAATCCTGCAAAAGATGTTAATTAGACTGGTGTTCAATATTGTAGTTCTAATGAATCATCTTTCCTAAGTTTGTGCTGCAATTAACGGGTAATTTTGTCTAACTTCCGATCTCTATTAATGTTTTACAGATTTCTCTCGCAATTTTATAAGGAAGATTTATTTAAAATTGAATCCTGCAAAAGATATTAATTAGACTGGTGTTCAATATTGTAGTTCTAATGAATCATCTTTCCTAAGTTTGTGCTGCACTAACGGGTAATTTTGTCTAACTTCTGATCTCTATCAATGTTTTACAGATTTCTCTCGCAATTTGTTATTACTAAAATGATACTGATAACCTTACATGTTACCAGTTCTTTCAAGCATGGAATATTATGTTGGTTTATTTGTCGTATGCCTTTCTAACTCAACTCTCCGGAAATTTCTTGTTCATTTAAATAGAGTATCTCTTTCAATTATATGTGAATAAATTTTAAGAATATTCACAAAGAATTAATGAATTTCAAATTTTTAGGTGTTAATATCTATAAGTGTTCTATATAAGTAAACATTTTCAAATTCCAGATATTGCAATATTAGTTTCCAATTCCAGAGACTGCAATTCTATATATTAAAGTCAAGTGCAGTGTTAATAATAGAATGTTTACGCCGGAACATATTCTATTTAATCGGAGCAAACATTTAAGATAGTTGAAATATCAATAAATAGCATTTGTTGAACTTTTTATATTTTTAATATTATTATTCGTAAATAGTTTAAGTACATAAAAATTTATACAGATTGTTGTACGATCAATCACAGTTTACCATGGGAAAAATTGATAAAAATATCACAAGTACATATTCTTTTATAAGAAAAAGTTGGTTTATTTTAAACCACCGGTAAAAATTATAAGCTATTGTTCACAAAATGTTTTTTTTTTCTGAACGTCTAATACATAAGCGGAATGGCCAACCTGAGTATCTTTGAAGGATATTTTCTGGCTCTCGATAAATGCCATCGAATGAAGCCCAAGATTTACATTTAAAATGTAAGTCAAAGCCGGTTACTGAATTTTGGAAATTTGTTACAGAATTGAAATATCCTAAATTAAGAAAGGCTGTTTTTTGAAATATTTCAATATTTAAAACAATGTACTTATGTTAATCATTTTATTCCTCGTTAAAATTAGTGAAATCCAAATACTGATCAATAGTAATTAACCAACCTCTCAAAGAATTACTAAGAAGTACTGTCACCAAATTTTAAAGAATTATCGTGAGAAGTAAACTAAATGTGTTTAGTTTTTAATATTTTAATTCAATACACATATTTTGTACTTTCATTTATGATTTAAATTAATAAAATTTCTGTAAAAAAATTTGAAAACCATTTTTGACTTAAAAATTGGCTTAAACTCTCAAGGAGCTTGGTCACCCCTGAAACGTAGTAATGATGATTAAACGTGTGTATTCTTAACTACTTTATTTTGTCCTAGGATTTAGGATTTATTGGACACAGTATTTATCTAAATAATAGCTGTCAGTAATTCGGCATGTTTTTTCTTTACTTTAGCAATACGTAAAAGTGGCAGTTACTTTATATTAGACACTACTAAGAAACAGTTGTCTAAAAGAGTAGTTCTACTATTTTGTCTCAAAACGCACCCTCAATTAATCAACCATCATATTGGCTACTCTTCCTATAAAGTTATTTACAAGAGTTTATTTCTTGTGCCATCAATGATGATACAAAACTTATAAATAACGCTATATCCCCCTTGCACACTTCTTTGCTTTGCTAAATCAGCTTATGGTTACATCTTGTTCGTATCAATTCTTTTGAGAATGCAACCCCAGAATGCTTCTGTCATCGATAAATTGTTAATTTACCTGAGTTTCAAGTGTAGGAGGGGAAAGAATGCAGGATTCAGTCACATTTTTTTATATTTACGGGACTTTGAACAATATTCGTTATATTTTGTTTTGCTTTAAATCTCAAAGCAAGAGATTATATTTATTTGAAAGATAGTGCACTACTACATTCATAGCATAGCTAAGACTTTCACCAACATAGAAAATGCTTTGCTCTCATGGCTAGTGGGATTTACGAACTCTCGGCAGTAAAACACACTTTTTGTGAAAATGAGGAGAGAGTTATCTTTATCATAAAATATATCTCATTACGTTCACAATCTATATCATCATTAGGAATCTGTAAGTGCAAATACTGTTATGTATTTAATTTATTAAATGTTATGTACTGTTATGTAAAATTAAGATTTTTGATTGAAAATTTAAAAAATTAAAACTATGAATTCTAATTATTATTCTGATTATTCTGACATGAATGCGTTTCATCAACCATTTCTATTGCTGTCCTAATATTTTTGAGTGGGCTTGTCTGTTGATGAGCTTAAGTTCCCCAAATCCTTACAAGCTTAACCACTCATTACAATGTAGATAAATTTTCTTGCTAAAATATTCATAATAAAGAAATAAAAATTTTTAATTATATTACAGAAATTGGTCGATATATACTAAAAGTAGAATTAATGAGTTTAAATTAAAAAGAGAAGGTTAATTATATAAGAAATATAATTCCAGTCCTCTGTAGAAATTAAATATTAATTCCAAAGCTTCAACTCCAAACATTTCTGTCCTTCCACATTTCCGTTATCATATTATTTTCATTTACCTATTCTATATTAATTTACTATAATTTTTACCAAATATTTACAAATAAGGCTATGAGAATATTTTATATTTTAAATATATTAAAATATGACTGAATATCTTCAGCAAATTCTAAGATGACACTAAAGATCATTGTCTCGGCTTATTTGTAAGATTTACATTTTTGGCACTTATAATAAATTTATAAGTTAATTTAAAAGGATGTCATCTTGTTTTAAATAAAACCTGAATTGTATTCATATCTTTAAATTTTATTTTCTGATCTAATCGTAAAATTAAATATATGAATAAATGTCAATTTAAAGCATTTATTTTCTTTAAGTGTTGTAAAAATTTGTAATTTATTATGCCATATTTATATTATCTTATGTTTATTTGTTAAACTCAAGTAACAAAATTTGTTTCCATTACTAATACATTTTTGATATTATCTTACTTTTATCAACGTCAGATATCATAATCCATTTATAAAAAAAAATTTTAGAATGATTAATTTTTATCTTTAAGAAACTAATATGTATAGCAAATGATAAACTATCAATCTTAACTTTTCATAACTCAATATCCAAAATTTTTATTTTAAAAGAAGAAAGATCTCTTTTGATGATACCTATTTCTGAAAAAACGTATTTACATGTTTACAATTAGTTTGCACTTGAAAAGTAAAATTATCCACCATGACAGATATTCAACAAGTAAGTAAAGGTATTCTTTCATTATTCATTAAGAGTTTTGTTATTTTACTTCAATATATTAGATATTTTCTATTCTTACAATTAATTAACATTCTTCCTATGCACATAATGTTCAAAATTTCATTTGTTAATAAAATCCTTTTTATTCTTCCACTCATGTTCAAATATAATTTTTTAAACTTTTAGTGGATGACATTCGATGTTAATATAGTTTTTCCAACATTAATCCATTAAAAATTTAATTATTTAATTTTAGTTCTATGTGGGAGAAAAAAATAATATATTTCTTAGGTGACTTAAGTAGCAATGACTGTAAATATATTTATAAAAAATGTTTCTTTTGATCCAAATAAGAAATTAATTTTAGAAAGAATTTATATTTCTTATATTGAAATCATTTTTAAAAGATACTGCAAACTCAAATTGGTGCATACTTATCTTTTCCTGCCTTTAAGATGAGTATGACTGAAATTTTAATAATTATCTGTACTTTTATCTACTGTTTCCAAAATGAACGAAAAATGCAGTCTATAAGAAATAGCAAATTTTATTCACCAGCCTATTTCAATGAAAGAAAATTCTAACTTCCGGAATTATCAGATAAATGTGGAGTAAATGTTTCAATTTAGTTAAAAAAAATTTCGATCAATAGAAATGTGTTTTATAAATTATTCCTTGATACAAAATAACAGAGTAACTGCAATTTATGTTTAATAATTATAGGCGTCAAAACTTAATGACTCAAGAACACTTTGTTCATTTAGTTACATTTTTAGATTTTAAGATTTAAGCAAATATTTTCGCAATCAAATTGTAAAACAAACAAAATGAAAATAGCACATTTCTCAAAAAAAAATTTTTTGGTAATATAAGATCATGAAAAATGTAATAATAACAAATATCTTATAAATGCTAAAAAAAGGAATATTTTCGTTTCTCTAAACATTTATGTGAGAGAGTTTTTCAAACAATGATATGTTTCTCATATACTATACAAAGATTTTCATTCATAGTGATTAGTTTCAAATAATTCAAAAGAATATTTGTAATTAGAGATAAAGATATTCAAATATAATAGAGATTTAAATACCTTTTTTAAAAAAAGAATATAATCACACATTAAAAGCACATTTTTTTAATGAATTAATTACTGCACAGTAAAGTAAGTTGCAGGATATGTTATATATAATACATTTGTTTTCCCGATGTCAAGAATTGCACTCAAGAATTATAAATTATTTATAGACTCAGGTATTACAAAAATGAACAAAAGTTACAACTGAAAAAAAAGCAAAAATAAAAGATACATCGATGTGTTACAGAAATGAAATTTTAAAATTTATCTTAATTTTCCTTTGTTCACCAGTATAAATAATAGAAAAAAGGTTATAAACTCTGATATGACTGAAACATACCTTCCATATGAAAAAGTGTTTGTTCAGATACTTAAAAGGTTTTGTGGTAACGTAATTAAAATTAAAATATTAATACATTCACTGAAAGAACTTATTTACTTTTAATATTAAACTATTTTATAAAACGGCAAGAAAATTTGAAATATCTATAATGCTTGCAAAGAAAAAAAAACTATAAATAATGCAGGAAAATGCAAGTGCATTTTCTGTGTCCAATGTTAGATAATTAAACATCATTTTATTTTTATGCAAATGAAGATCACTTTAGAATTATAAGTATCCAGAGATATTTTCATGTTATTTTATTAACGCTGTTTTAAATGGACTGATTTTCTGAAATGTTATCAAATACAATAGAAATTAAAAATAATTATACTAATTATAAATTACATATTATTTTTCAGCTCTGATTTATTACCATTGTTGCTTTTTTGACAGTGATGATCTTAAATTCAGAAAAACTTTAATTGTGCTACTGACTTTAATTTCTCTACAAGACCGAATTTTGTGTGATATTCGGCCAAATTGGTATGCATGTATTAGACCTATATCGCAAGACGACATTCACAATTTGGCGGTGGTTTGTCATAAAAGGGCCAATACTTGCTTACATTAATATTAAAGAACACAATCATGATATCATTTGCTGACAAGAAACCGATATCGTTACGAAATCATCATGCCATTGCCGACTCATGTCCGACACTGCTGATATTGGCCTATCAGGATGCTGATAGGACTGTGCTTGCTGGGATATATATTTTTTATTTAATTAATACGTTCATTGTATGTTTGATTCAATTTGTGTATTTACAACAAAATGTAATAGCAAATTAACATTATTTGAAATTTTCTCTTCAATACTCAATAATACATATATGTGTTAAAAATTTAAAGCTAGCACTTAATTTCGTATAATTTAACATTGTATAATGAGGAACGTTTTATGTATTTTTGAAGAAATAATTGCTATATATGATTACACATGTGTTTTATGTAATGTTAACATTTGTGGTAGTTTTAATCAAGGAGGATTTCTTATATCTTTTCTGTTACATTTAAAGAAACTGGATATACTATTTTTTATTTTATTTTGCCTTCTATATATATATATATATATATATATATATATATATATATATATATATATATATATATATATAATAAAATGGTCAAGATTCTCATCTCTTTAGTATATTCTGATATGTGAAAAAATTAACCACAAAATAAAGTACTTTTGCCCCTTTTTATGTTAACTTTTCTTTCTGTTCCATGCAGAAAACACTTTTAAGAGGGATAACTTCTAAGACTGCAAGGAATTCCTACTTCCGATTTGAGATTCTCCAGGGGATGACGGCCTTTCTACTTCGAAAATGATATGATCTCGGTTTTAGGCAGCTCAAAAATATAAATTTTTTTTCTATGTGATTAATTAAAATGCGAATATGTTGTATCTTTGAATGTGGTGTGCTTGTTTAAAAAAATTTGCTTAGAAACTCATCTTATTTTGATACACTATATCGTTATCAGAAAGTAAAGGTTATTTTGAGTCCCGACAAAATAGAAGATCCATCATGTTCACTAATGGTAATTGGGGCAAGTGAAATCCATCATGTTCATAATTACAGATACATAAAATAAGCGGAAAGGAATGGAATGAATAGTTTTAGAACGGATGGCAGAAAATAATCGAAAAATGTTATTTTCTGTAAGGCAGCAAAACTATGCAACCTCATCCTTCTTCCACAAATAACTTCATTATCATTTTATTTCTTATGACAATTACTATAATTGACCTGAAGTTCACAATTTTATTTTATACTTACATTTTAATGTTAAGGGAAGAGAATTTACGTTCCTTAAATAGATATCATCATTTTTCATACATAAAATGTATTAAATAATACATTTTTATACTTATAATTTTATCGATGACACATTCTACAGTGAAATTATATATTTAGCTAATAGTTTTATAAACCTTGCAGATATAGAAAGTACCTATCTGAAAAAAAATTATTTGCTTTCAAAATTACTTCATAAAAAATCCCAGAACATTTTGTATTTGGAAAATATGCAGTTTAAATAAACTTAACAAAAGAAAATTGTTTCGCATACTTAAAAATGTCAAATTATGATAAAATTTTACATCAATGAACTGAAAATATAACACATGTGAGAGAAATTTATATCATGTTCTCATGCAGTATTTAATAGTGAATCTACTTACTTTTCAATGCATAGTTCTCATTAAAATTTAATTGAATTGATAAATTGAGTAACAAACTTTTTATACCATTTCATGTCTTTCAAAGCTATAATTTTTTATTACATTGGTATTTTTATATTTGACATATCTTTATTTTAAGAAAAGGTCTTAAAATAATTTTATTGTAAATAATTATTAATGATTTTATTAATAATTCAAACTGTAATCTATTTTAAGAAAGGGAGGCGGAGCACATTTATCTTCTTAGGAATTTGCTTTTTTGGTTTTACAATTCATGACGTTGAAAATTCTTATAAATCTCAGTAAAATATCGAATCTCTATCCATTTATTTGTTAATCATATAATATATAATTAAACGTATTTCCCTCATTGTGATTAAAATTTGACTGTAATTTATTTCTAAGTGAAAAAAATTAAGGATGAATGGTGTAAATAAAATCTTATGAATGAAATACTTTCCAGTCTTTAAATAAAAGACATCCCCTTTTTTAGAAAACTACAGTGCTTTTCTTGATTTTAAATTTGGCATGCCTTGCATATTAGAGCTATGTATTTACCATTATACGAAAATATAAGATATATTGTAATATTATCAGAAAAATGTTTTTAAATATTCACCAAATAAAACATGTAAATTTTAGATATCATCATGAGAAAATACTAGCCGATAGATGTTAATATGGCCTCAAACTACTCCTTCTCAGGAGTTTTTGCTGCAGATAAACTGCACCAGGCTGGACCCAAGATGGAGAATTTTTAAAATCTCGGCAAAGATCTGAAGAAATGAAAGCTTTCTTGGAAATATGGTCTGCGATCTCTCCCACAAAAACTCATTAAATTCGTAGAAACATTTCCTAACATTCCCTATTTACCTAGAACTTTTACTTCTCTTCCAACTTTCTGCTTCCTATTTTTACTCTTAAAATTAAAAAATTTTAATAATCCTACAAACAAAGAATAAGTCAGAAAATTAGTTGCATTGAAATAAAAAATTTTCTTAAAAAATCAAATTTTCAAATTTTAGCTTATTTTTGAAGATTATTTCTTAGAATGAATAATATTAAATTTATTTTGTACTACCTTCTGTAAAAATAGGGTGAAAAAAAATGCAAAAAAATTTATAAAGTATTAGATTAAATGTAATGATTTTTTTTTATGAACTTAAAATAATATGTTTTAAAAACTTAGATATAAAATATATTTAATGAAAACACTATAAAAATATTTCCTATGATTTCACAAACTGAAATATAAACCTATCAGTTTATCCTGTAGATAAAGAGCATTTTTATTTTTGGATACATGGCTTATACACTTTTCAACAAGTAAAATTAGTGCAGAATAAAAAATAATACTTTTATATAATAAAAATATTTATATAGATAAAAATATATGTTTAAAAATTCTAAAATGTGATCTGTACAGCAAAAGATTGAAGTTTAGAAGTAATAAAAATAACAAATTAGTGACGGGATTTACAAAAAAATTTAATCTTACTAAGTACACTTCCATTTTTGAGGATAGCATTTTATTTCAACATACTATAGGATACATTCTTAATACACTTATTTAATAAATATTCGATTTAAATTTATAATATAATAATTTAGTCTATATAGTACTAGTCAATTTATTAAATTAAAATTTAAGCCTGATTTTGTTAGAATTCAGTATGGCCGAAAATTACATTTCTTGATGAAAGGTACAATTATAGTAATTCTTTATTAACAAAATTAGAATTGCAGACGTTACGAAACTGTTCAATTTTATCCTGAATTTAAGTAATTTTGATAGTATTCCATTCAATCAGTTTAGAATTGGCTGCATTTTTTATTAGTTTTTAATAAAATATAATTAATTGTTTTCAATGGACTTGCTGGAAATAACATGTATTTCCTTACATTTCTTTAGGTATGATACTAAAATTGATAGAACAGGAAAGCAATTCAGACATAAAATAAAAAAAAAGTTTGTAAATTATCAATGTAATTGTTATTTTATAATATATCACATGAGAATATTTTAAGAAGCTCCGATTTTCAAATAAAAATATTTGAGGGCAGATAGTAATATTTACTCTTAATTAAATAAAATATTTTATCATTTGTCATTGTATCAATAAATAAATAATCTCTGAAAAAATATTTATTAACCTGATTATTACTTAATACTGAGGGCCTAAGTTTACAAAATAGAAGATGAATATTTTGCTTTGGCTGAAGCATCCAAACTCAACGCATTTTAAGCATTTATGATTGCAAAATTTCTGATCTGATAATTCAATTATTTTTCAAATTTTTCCAATCATTCAATAAAAAATAATCATATTTTAACATACAACCGTGTTAAATAATTTCATTAGTCTCAAATTCAAATACGATTTTGTATTTTATTCATTAAAAAAGCTCATATCTTTTTCCAGCACATACACTCGGCATATAAAATACAAGGATTGAAATATTAAAAATTAGTGACATTTATTAATGATTGTCGATCTGATATTTAAAAAATAAATTAACACTTATCGATGTAGCTCATCAATCAATACTAATACTCAGTAGTTTTTTGAAGTTTTACAAGTATTCTTTTAAACAGAATGTAATTATGGATAGTTGTTTTGTTATCTTTAACCCTAATTATTAAAAAAATGAGTTCCAAAAGCATAACGCTTTGTTTTACATTCTTTATAAAAAAAAAAACTCCATTAGTAAGAAAGTCTTAGACATAAAACAATTTGGGAAAATAAATATGTTCCTTTTTTGTTTGGAATGATATAAATAAGTATAAAAATTATTTCAATTTTATTCATATTGAGTTCTTTGATTTGTATTTAATAATATTTTATGGTTAGTGATTAAAAGGCAGTTTATATGCGCATATGTTATTCATTTTCATGATTTAAGGAATTTAATGTTTTGTGCTTGATTTCAAATTTTGACTATTATCTTTGAGACCGAGAGAATTGCTTCGAATTCTAAATGAATACAAAAAAATTAATTTCCATTATTTTTATAATTAGTAATTTAATTATGCACTATTTATATATAATTATGGTGAAGTTAAACAAGTTTCTTGTTGTTTTTTTTTTATCTGTTTAAAATTTAATCTAAATTTGATTTTCTGTAATTTAAATATAACTTCGAACAGAAAACACTGAAAAATAAAATATTAATTATTGCTATTAATGTTTAAAATGAATCTTTCTTTTGGTATCTTCTATCTTCATTTGACCTGGCTTGCATTAGACAAAAATTCCAATAAAACTTCGGATAAGTGACTTATATAAATTAATTTCTTATTTTTTATAAAGTAAATTTTTACGTTTCCATTTCAACTGAGTACTCCTAAAATTATTTAAAATTGATTGGAAGATCTCGGAATATTATTCATATCTATCTTAAGCGAAGAATGATATTGTTTCATTGCTTACGGAAATTATATTTTCGCATATTTCTTTAACAAACAAAAACACAAAGATTTAGCTAATGAGACTCGAGTTTTTGCTTCACAACAATTTCAAAAACTGATGCAACTAATTAAGATAACCACCTTTAAAGGAGCGACAAAAAAGTTAATTAATGTTGCTAGTACTTTTACATCAAACTTATTTTTCTACAGAGTTAAAATAATGTTAAGCAACAAAATGCTCTGATTGCTGATTTTTTTTCTTGCTCATTTAATTTTCCTAAATGGAGGTAAAAGCAGAATACTGAATGTGCATGAACTACTTTTTTTCGTGAAGAAGAAAGAAAATTTTGGCTTTGTTGAGGTTTTTCAGCATTTCTATTTTCTTCCAAATAATCAAACTGTAAAAATAATGTAGTTAGTAAGTCTTTCTTTTACAAGAAGGCAAAATATATTTAATTGTATAATTTATAGATATCACCACAATAGCAGTTAAATTATACTAATACTTATGAACAATGTGTTTATATATTTTTACCTTATAATTTTTTGTTGCAAAAGTTGGTTTTGGAGAAACGTAAAATTGAACTTAAATTTAGGTAGTTTTCTGTTATTTTTTTATCTGAATGAATAATTAAAAATAAGATAAATACAGAAGTACAAACTGATTTTTCTTGCAGTCATTCTGAATAAAAGTATTTATATTAGAAGAAATTATACATAAAATATAAAAACTCCGTTTTTTTTTTTTTTTTTTTTTTTTTTAGACATTTTATCTCGGTTCTTTCTGTGTTCTTTTCTAAAATATTGAATAAGAGTATTTAAATTAGAAGAAATTATATATAAAATATAAATAAGTCCGTTTCTTAAGGCATTCTATCTCGTTTCTTTCTGTGTTCCTTTCTAAAATATTGAATAAAAGTATTTAAATTAGAAGAAATTATACATAAAATATAAAAAATTCCATTTTTTAAGAAATTCTATTTCGTTTCTTTCTGTTTTCCTTTCTAAAATATTGAATAAAAGTATTTAAATTGGAAGAAATTATACATAAAATATAAAAATTCCGTTTTTTTTAAGACATTCTATCTTGGTTCTTTCTGTGTTCCTTTCTAAAATATTGAATAAAAGTATTTAAATTAGAAGAAATTATACATAAAATATAAAAAAAGTCCGTTTTTTTAAGACATTCTATCTCGTTTCTTTCTGTGTTCCTTTTTAAAATATTGAAAACATTTTCCTTACAGTTATTGGAAAGTTATTAAACATCATGAGGGTACAATGATCACGGTAATGATATATGCATCTATTAATTCCTTTAATTTTCAACTTAAACATTTATCGTTTCAATACATGCACAAAAATCAGAATATTTCTAGAAATTATTGTTCTTCATCAATTCTATTTATCATTCATGTTAATATTCATTTCTATTCATTATTCATATACTATTCATATTATTCATTTCTATTAATTATTCATATTTTAAATATTTGTATAATTTATCATCTTCTTCATTCTCGAATTCATTATAACAATGTAAAAAAAACTATCTCAGGTCGCCCTTTTACGTCAACAGGTAACAATTATAATGCAAACTTCAAAGAAAGAAAAGTCTAAATTAAATATTATAAAATGTAATTAAAACACTAATAGCTTCGACAAGCAAAATAATATGATTTATACAGATGATTCTGAACTAAAGACATTAAATAGAAATTTTACTTTACACATATGAAAAAAGCAATTGATTTACTCTCTGAGGGAAAAAATGAAATCCTGAAATCAGAAAACAGGAGCAGGTGTTCTTAAAATGTTATAATCAAAGAGTGTTACCACAAAACTTTCGAATATTTCTGGTAATTCGAAATCCACTTTAAACGCGTTAACAGGATCAAAATGAGTCTTCCTTTCAAAAATTGGCTAAAAATGTTATACAGAATCAAATCTGTTAAACACAGACAAATTGAAAATGTCGAAATTAAAATCAAAAATACTCTGATATCATTTGATTGCATTTAAGATATTGTTTCTTGAAATAATATGTAATGTATGATTTTTTTTTATAGAAGAAAGGTGTAGGAAATATGACCCTTTCAATTTTCTCAAACTAAAAATAGAAAATCATTTCTAATAACAATATGCTTACAAATTTCCTTAGTACAATTTCTTCTTTTTCACTTGTTCGTCAAAATTTAAATTTCAACTTGTATGACTTCATTAGTAGTGGAATTGAGCCCATAATTTGTTTCGTGTCTAAGTATTTCCTTTAGTGATAAGACGAATATATAATAAGATAAATATATAATGATAAGATAAATATATAATGATAAGACGATATATATATATAAGACAAATATATATATATATATATATATATATATATATATATATATATATATATATATATATATATATATATATATATATATATATATCGGAACAAAAATTGGAGGAGTTTGGCTGCCAGTAGAGGTGGCTAGAAGAAACTTGTTCAGAAGGCATTAGCCCATTCTGGGCTGGCGTGCCATGAATGATGATGATGATACTATATGCTATTAAATCATCCATTTAATGTAATACTTTAAATGCTTTTCGCGATCTGTGTTTTTCTTAGAAACGGAATTTTAAAATATTCATTAAGAAATGCATTGCATTTAAACAATAATATTTTACTAAAGTATAATATTAATGTGCGCTTTGTTTCTAATTTCATTTTAATGTTTTAAAAAAGAATTAAATGGAGTTTACTATAGTAAGAAAAATACCTCGAACAAAATGTAGAGAAATGATTATTTTAATTACATTTAAAGCAAAAAAATGCAAACGAAGCAGAATTATATTGCTCATTAATAACACTAACTATATGCAAAATACCGTTTTTGAATTTTTTTACTTCACAAAGACCAAACTTTCTTTCATTAATAATTAAAATCTTAATTATTGAAATAAACTAACAGAAAAAACTTTATTTATAGTTTATGTAAAATGTGAAAGCAAATGGTTTCGATAATAAGGAGGAGCAATTACCATAATTAATGAGAAGAAAATTCAAATAACTATTTTTATTATATATTATAAAATATAAAAATTTTATTAATTATATCACGAAAAATAAGCAAAAACAAATTAAACATAATGAGGGAGAAATTTTTAAATGGAAATTATAAGTATATTTTTTGAGAAACAATATTTTTAAAATTTTAACTACGCAAGTTTCCTTATATGATATTGAAAATAATGCTCAGTATAACTATGTAAAATAAGATTAAATTTGAAATAAAGCAAGAAAAATTTTAGCCATTTAATTTCAAATTCGTATTTTCAAAGATTTAATTGCAAAATCCATAATTCTGCATAAGTTTAAAGCTTTATAATTGTATAAAGAGTGTTCAAGCATTTTAGTAACGATTTTAGAAATATATATAATTAATTAAATGCATTTTATATTTTAATGTATTTAGTCAGAAACACCTTTCTCTGAACTATCGTAGCCAAATGGTTCAACAGTTCATTGCCTTCAGTTCAACAGTTCGTGGGTTCGAATCCCACCTTGGGTATGGATGTTTGTAGTGGTTCGGAATCCACTTTAAATTGTAGTTCCCGGTCTAATTAGCCCTTGTGTGCAAAAAATGACCGTTGAGCGACAAACAAACTGAACTATCATATTGCCTCTTGATTTCTAAGTTAAATATTCTTTCTTAAAACATCATGTCTGATATTGTTCCATTAATCCTTCACAACTTTACTGAAGAAATCCAATATTTAAAAATTCAGTGTACTCTCTCTCTCTCTCTCTCTCTCTCTCTCTCTCTGTAATAGATGGGTGAAATATCACATTTGTATTAAATGTAATACATTTAAAGGGAATAGATTCAATTCGCGGGTTTTATTTACTTTTTTTCAAAAAATAGAGCGGTAGATTTAGAAGTATGTCTTATAGCCTTATTCTGATAGAATATACCACTGGGAAGATTCTTTAAATGAATAAATAGAATTTCTTCTTTGAAAATCGGTACCGAAACATACTTTCCGCTATAAGAGAATTCAGTAATAACTGTTAAATATTGCATAGGGAAAATAAAAATTGCAACAAAAATGAGTCAACACCCTCTACAATTATACATCATTTTTAAGGTATTGTTTTAAATTCGCTTAAGATTAAAAAAAACGAGTGTTGTAAATTTGAGGATTATTTTGTCGGAGAGTTATTTAATTTTAATAAATTTCCTCATTTTCTATTGAAAAGTTCCTAAATTGCTAAGTGTAGAGTTTTGTGGTTTTCATTTATGACACTTGGCTAAGCCAAGTGTCATAAATATATATATATATATATATATATATATATATATATATATATATATATATATATATATATATATATATATATATGTATGTATGTATGTATGTATGTATGTATGTATGTATGTATGTATGTATACAAAACTTGCTATGGCGTTGGCTATGCGAAATTAAGTCAGAAGGGTGCGTCTTTTGCTTAACTATACCACCACAAACGTACAAATAAGTCCTTAACACTCCTCTAAAAAATGCTATCACCAGAGGATACATTCCTACAATTTTGACTTTGAGCCATTTGAATCCAGACCATTATACTAATGGTAACTGTTCAACGATTCATTCAATTACACGGGTTTCTATAACATCTATATTGCATATATTCGGAGGGTCTTTAGCGGTATTGAGAACCGAACCCATGCCTTCCGGATGGTTGGTCGATGCCCCAACTACTAGGCTACTAAGGCCTGTCGAATTTGGTACAGCCCAACACAGGGATAAATACAAAGAAGCATGATGTTGCAACATCATTGGCCTATAGAGTTTTATGGAATGTATGCAAAAGAGAAAAGTTTATATTGCTTTTGCCAATTATTTTAACTAATTAGATTTTACAAAAGTAAAATAAGGGATTCTTTCATAAATTACATTTGAGGAAATGAATTATGTCTGAAAAACTAACTAGGTAGTATTTTCCTTTTGTACGAAAGAATACAAGCAACTTTTTGTGTTGAAAATCAAATTTTTATGCTTTGACTGAAAATTTGCATGTAAATTACAAATTCGTAATCAATACAATACATTAGTAAATTACAAATTCGTAATTTATCCGTATAGTTTTATAACAATAGCAAATAAAAATGGCGTTAAAAATAATTGCTAATGTAAAATATCAATGAATGTCTACAGTTAGTATCAAAAACAAAAGAATTAATTACATTTGAGAAAAAATAAGTAATGAGAGTAAAATATAAATTGCATTTTTTAAGTAAAGTACTTTTAATTGATTTTCATTCATTTTCAATTAACAGAATGAAAAATCAGAATTGATTTTTGATAATTCGTCTCACTAAATGCTTTACCATGGGGCAAAGATTAATAATGGCTTAAATTGTTATTCGTAAAATAAAATTTCTTGTTACAACTTCTCTAGAAACTATCAGAAATAGCTACAATTTCTTTTTTGTTGTGTATGTTTTCGTGTAAATTATACTAAAGATTTTTTGTTATTATTTGCTTAAATTAGTTATTCAAATATATGATTATTGTATAAATACTGAAAGTTAAAACTCCTAACTTTAGTATGATGTAACTTCGATTGAAAAATATTTATTTATGGCTTACTGGTACAACTGCGATTTGGAATGCAACAATATTTACTATTTTTAATGATACTTCGTGTTTACTAAATTTTGTTGAAAACACTGTTATTGCATCACAAAGTGAGTTATCACGTATAAAAAATCAAAATCAAAGCGACTGAGATATATCAAACGTTTCGTTTCATGTACAAGGTTCCTATATGTTGTTGCCGGAACTTCCTTAATACACGTGTTTTCTGGTTTTCGATAAATGACATAGTAGGAAAAGGAATTTTGAAAGAACTTAGATCACTAACATGTTAGACTTCTTAGAAACTAATTTTCTTCAGTGATTAGAAACAATAGTTATTTAACAAAGAGAAAAAAGAATAAATTCTGTTATATATATATATATATACATATATATATATATATTAAGAAAAAGAAAATTTGAAATTGTAAAGAACCCATATATATTTTTAAACATAAAGTGGTTGTTTCTTTCATTACAGTGGACATCCTGAGTACGCCATTTTATTATGATTATCATTGGTTCAAAATATCCATGACGTCAGATAATAATTCATCCACTCCTCATCGTATTGAGATAGTGTAAATCAGATTTATTCAGGAATTCTCTGCCTGCCCTCAAATCACATTGTTCTAGCGACAGTAAACAAGTCGGAGTTAACCGTCGAATGCCTGAGAATATTATCAAAGTTCATTTTTGTTAATAAAGCGATTTCTTATAAAAGGAACAAAACATCGGCTTAAGAAGCCGTTTTCTATTGATTCAAGCATGAGTAATAGAGCAACAGAAAAAACAAAACGAAGAAAAAAATCCACACTTTATGGTTAGTTTAAATTAACAAGGAGGATTTAAATTTTTAATTTCTAAATTTACCTACATTATACTTAGAATTCTAAATTCTCCAACAGCATTCTCCTATATAATTCTTCTAAAGCGAGAAGGGAGTTTTAAGGATGATAAGTCATTTAAAATAATTACATATTCGAATATGAATATATATATATATATATATATATATATATATATATATATATATATATATATATGTATCTATGTATATATATATATATGTATCTATGTATATATGTGTGTATATATATATATATACATATGTATGTATGCATATATATGTATATATATATGTATGTATGTATGTATATATATATATGTATATATATATATATATATATATATATATATATATATATGTATACATATATATAAATATATATATACATATACATATATACACATATGTATGTATATATATGTATTCATATATTTATATATATATATACATATATACATTATATATATGTGTATATATATATATATATATATATATATATATATATATATATATATATATATATATATATATATATATATATATATATATATATATATATATATATATATATATATATATATTACAATGATATCAAAATCAGCATTAATTGCATCTTAAAATAGAATCATCAGATAGATTTCTTTAAACAGTTATTATATTTTGTAAACTGAAAAATATTTTTAAAATAAACTTAAATTAATTATTTTATATTTTTGCCATCAAGAGCAATTTAATATCTTGATAATAGGTGGGCTTTTAATTAGATTTACAATGCAATAATTGGTTACATGAAATAAAAAACTAAGAAAACCTTTTTTTATATTTCACACGTACAAAAACAATAACGTCTTTGAACAAATTTTATTTTGATAAATTAATATTTAATAATTATTATAATTAATTAAAAATTATAGAAGAAATTAACTATTAATTTTTGTTTCATTTTAAAGAAAATATATTTCATTTTAAAGAAAATTATCTTTTCATTTTCAGATTGTTTTATAAAATAATATTAAATAACTCTTTATTAGAATGTTATCATGTTCCTTAGAAAGCAGTTTTAACAATCGATATCAATAAGTATGCAATATTGTTTCACTGTTTTGAAAAAAACATTTCGTTACATATTTAAAGAAAGGATTTCTTAAAAAAGTGAAACAATATTGTATTTATTAATATCAATTGTTAGAGTTTGGTTTAAAATCGTATAAGAGTTTAGTCTTCCTGAATGCAAAAAAGTACCCAAATATATATTTCATTATTGAAAATCAAAATTTAAGTATTTATCTAAAGTAACATTGATTTTAGAGTTGGGCATAAAAGTTATTAGTATGGCATTTTAACAAATGTAAAGTTCGCCACGTTTACAATTCTAAGCCCCTTCATATTGACTGCCTTCACTTTCTGGCGCCATTTTGTAATCCTCGCTAGATGTTAATTTGGAGTTGAAATTCTCTCACCTAAAAATAATACAGACCAGATAAATTAACATTTATGAAGGAATGAAATTTGGATCCTTAATCTGTTACAGTTTTACACATTGACTCTTAAAATAATTTCATGTTAATAATATATCTCAATATTTATTCCATTTAATTATCATTTAATATTGAATGATTTAACTATTTTCGCAATGCAATAATTATTTTTTTAAATATTATCCTTTAAAATAGTGTATTTAATTTATAGTCCATTCATTTTAATTTTGTAAAATATACTTAAAAACACAATTAATATTCTGTTATCGTTATTTTAAAAATGGCATATTTATATCCAACTCTCTTATATTTACAGTTACTTTATATATTCAGTAAATTATTTGTATTTTCAAAATATTCATCTATTATTGAATATTTTTCATAAATGCATATGTGTTCAATTATCATGAAAAAATAAATTTAAGTTTAAATAATTACATATCTATATTTATTTTTGGAAATATTTAAAACAGTTATTTGAATCACAACTGATATTTTAATTATAATAGATAATGAGTTATTCTCGTGCTCAATATCTGTCATTATATTTTATGCTTTTAAGCTCGAATTGTTATTTTTTTGGGGTGGGGGACGATAACATTGGGAAATATTTTAAATTAAAAAATTTTTCACAAAATGAATCTTTTATTCTCTTTCAAAATTCAAATGAGAAAGCCTTTTTCGCATATAAATGACGACATTTCTTTTATTCAATTTGGCAACATAATTTATAAAATTCATCAAAAAAACGATAAATAATTTTCTAATTTTGAAATTTTCAAATAAAGCGACATTGCAATAACCGTAGTATTAACTGAAAATAAAAGGTATTAATGTAAAAGTGTTCGGTGCATCTTTTAAAATATAAGTGATAACCTTTATTTTAAGCAAACTGCCTTTCAAATGTTAAAGAACATATTTTTGCACGGAATTTGCAAGCAATTGTATTTAGTGTAATGATTTCGACAACGCGAGATGGCGCTGCGAAGGCACCTAAACCATTTTGGAAAGAAGAGAGAAAGTCGAGGAAAGAGAGAGAAAGGTTCGGCTGGATTCTAAAGGAAGAACGAAGTTCCTATTAAATTTTATGTTGTGTTATGTGCACTCATAAAATATAGTAAATATTTGATTGCTAATTTGTCGTGCGATAAATTCACAGCACTAATTTAATTCAGCGTCTTATCAGTAGAAACACCAAATTTCGATAACAAGTGCAAAAAACAGATATTTATTGGTTACAAAATAGAAGTTCACTTAAAGAAACGCATAAATTATTTACAACAAAAAGTAATCTCGTTGGAAATGTTCATTTTTCGAAAAAAATAATAATAGCAGCTCTTGTGGCAAAATGTCACAGAAACATAACATAAGATGTTTTAATAAGGGACATGCCCACCCCTAGCATGAATGCTTGGCAATATCCACTTTCTATGCTGTCAATTAAGCAGTCAATTACTGAAATGGAAATTTAAGACCAGACGTGCCTTAATCTGTTTTCCAGCTCTTCTGCTGACCTTGGAGGAGCACTTAAAGCAGCAATCTCTCAACCAAGATAGTCCCATAGATCATCTATGTGATTCAGATCTTGAGATCGATCCAAACCAAGACTTTCAAGTTATTCCTTAACAACTATATCCGAATGAAGCATGCGTCATCATCATCAGAATGAAATCATTGCCAATTGCAAAAGCATATGGGCGGATATACGGATAAAGATCTCCTCCCTATATCTTAAACTAGTTACAGTTCCTCCCTGGTAAACATGCAAATCAGTCTGACCGCCCTCATTAGATCATCGTGTGATATCCCTCATTCCACCACCAAGATAACTGTGTCTTTTTGTCCACAATGTTGAGTTGGTGATATCCAGTGCTTTGTTCCTTCCAGTTCTGCACACACATGATCTGAATCATTCTGCCTGTAACCTTTAACTCATCTGTAAAACGTACAGAATCCCAGCGATATCTAGTCTAGGAACCGTGTTCTCTTGCCCAAGATAATCGGTTCCATCTTTGTTGTCCGGTAAGAGGAACACACATAAATAATCATCTTGCATAGAGACCAGCATGCTGGAGACACCTTCAGCCTTTCTAGCAGATCAGCAAGTGGCATCTCCCTTTCCCTCCATCCAACCCCCGCCGTCTTGACAAGTTGAGCAAACAGCTTCTAATCTGTGGGATTCCGCTGATAATAGTCAACGAATCTGCTTACAAAAGGTGAAAATCAATAATAATTACAGGCGTAATTATGAAAACTTGATGTTTGCTTATTTTTCTCTTACTCTTTTCTATCAAAAAAGTGTTTTTGCATAAATTTACATAAGTTAGTTTTTATCATTTATGTAACTAATAAATTGTATTGTTAGTGTCATATTTTATAATGAGCTTCGAAATATAATATTGTTCTTTAACTTTTGGTGTCCACTGCATATTTAGTGCATAGAAATTTTAAAAGGAAGATTGACTTTTTGAATATTTATTAATATGATTATGAGAAGGGAGAAAATGATTTTTCTAAAAGAGATCTGAAAAAAATGACTTCTTAGATCTATTTTATAATGAATGTGTCTCCTTATACTTTCTTTAACTGAGGATTCAAGTAGTAAGTAACTTATAACTTGCTATTTCACATTATAATGTCCAAATAAAGCAATTATTAAAACGTAATTTTTGAATAATACAATTTTCCATCGTTGTCGTCCGGTAAGCAAAATTATATTCATTAAACTAAAGTATTTATTTAATGAATATAATTTGCTATTAAAATTTAATTATTTTAGACATTTAAAAATCAAAAAATTTATGAAAAGTATACATAGATAATTAACAGAGATGAACTAAAAAGGAATTTTTATAATGAGTTAGAAAAACTTTTTACTATAAAGATAAGATGAGACTTTCAAAAACAAAGCTTAGCATGATTGAAGTAAATAGACACCAAAACATAGATCTTCAAAAGTAATATTCGTTAAACTACGTGCATTTACCAATATTCAGTTCATCATATTTCATTTGTGGTTTACAGACTCTCTCTTTATTACAGTTTGTAGGTTCAATTAAATATGGTTCTTGATCAAGAAAAATTTTTATTTCGACCTTGGACTCTAGAATGGTACAACATTAAGAATAATTTAATTTATGCGAAAAATCATATAGTTTGATGAGTAATCTATAAATTTTAAGAATTGGTAAGTCTAAAAAAACTAATAAACTTCATTTTTATTAGTTTCATGTCAAAGCAAAATAGAAATTATCTTCGATGTGTACAACATTTAAAAATAAATGTAAGAAATAGATGTATTTCTTACATTTCGATGTGTTATCTTCGATGTGTTGTACACATCGAAGATAAAATCGATGAAATTATCTTCGATGTGTACAACATTTAAAAATAAATGTAAGAAATAGAGGTATTTCTTACATTTATTACGGGAATTAATATTTATTAACAGGGCGGTGGTACCTTAAGGGTTAGGCATCGGCCTTCCGTCCGGAGGAAGGGTAGAGTTTAATTCCCAAATGCCGCCAAGGACCCACCGAGTATATGCCATATTTAAATCGGTGGAATCGATAGTCCAGTGGTTTTTTGTTGAATAGTTACCATGGTTGTAATGATCTGATCTGCATGAATTTTCCTCCCTTTCAAGTCAATGTCAATATTCAGGAAGGAATTCTCTGGTGCTGCCATCTAATGGAGGATTTAAAGAGCAAAGTCAAACTTTCACCTTCGTAGTGCTCTAGTTAAACGAAAGACCTAAATTACTGGCTTAAATTCGCATAGTCAGCGGCATAGCGAGCTTGGCTTGTTCAAGTGTCATAAGTAACAATATAGCCATATATTTATAAATGTAATCACGTTACTATTTACCATTATCAACTCTCTGCTTCTCAGAAAAACATTTAATAGATTTAGTAATTCGCATAGACATTTTTTCAAAGGATGACAGCGGACAACCTTAATCAAAATAATACAAACATACAGACAGCTCTAAAATAAACACGTCTCTCGTTGTTCAACAAAGGTGGGTATCGATCTTGTAAATTCTCTCTTTGAAATGACATGTTGTTTTACTTGATTATAATTATCACAGATAGGGTTGGGTTTCTGCTGTTGCGCAAGCATGCTTCCCCATACCCAGCTCTGAGTTAGGCTTCCAGTTAGATGGAAGCAATCGGAGGGAGTCTCCATAATTTTGAACCAGAGATGAATCAGAAGGACCCCATTACTTGGCCTACCTCTTACAGAGGTATCGTTTCACTAGGAGGTCATTGAGACCACACTCAGCTTTAACGTGCTCTAGCCGACTTTAGCGAACTCAGGTCTCAGTTAAGCCAGGTTTCGAACTTACTACTTTCCAATAATAAGAACGATGCTTTAACCAACCAGACATGGGTGTCGTTCTTCTTATCGGAAGGTAGTGAGTTCAAAACAGGGCATCGGTCCGGAAGGGCCAATTCATTTCGATTCCCAATGCTACCAAAGATCCACCAAGTACATGCCAGATATGTTCTCGTTAAATATGTAAATGTATGTGCATGAATTATGAATGATGCCTACCCTATAAACGGGTCCCTATGGCATGTGTGAGGATGCAATGGTGGCTCACCCCCTGTGGTGCACCCGGGGCAACACCTCGGCGGTTAAGAGGTCGCTATTTCGGGCCGGTTCCTTGGGTATCAGGGAATAATAGATTAATAGACTATGTTGCATTTGTAACTGTCTACAATCTGCCATTGGCGAAAAAAAGTTCTATTATCATGAGATATTTGCTTTCAATTTTACAGTCTAAGTTCTGAGTATATATAGAAGTCATTCAGATGCTACACTGGTATTAAGTCCATATTTGCATTTTCTGGCTTTTGCAAAATTGAACAATTTTTCTAGCTATAATACTCTTTTTGAAGTGATATTTGCTTAAGTTATTGAAAGATTTACTAATTGTCTTAGCAAGTAAAAGCGATTATTTTTGAGTCAGTTGCCTAGTAATTTCAAAAGTAAATAAGCTCACATTTTATGAGTTCTTTTTGATATGTTTGATATGTTTTGAGTGAAATAAAAAAAAATTATAAAATATTTCAATCCGTATTTGTAACATTAAAACAGTTTTTTAACTACTGCAGTTTCTATTTTTTCTTATTTAGAATTTTTCAAAACACAGTCTTAACAAGAAAAATATATTTGGTGAGTTTTGCGCCCTTCTAATTTAAAATATCGAAATTTGTAACGTTTTTATAAGTAGTAACGTTGTAATAATGTTGGAGCAATAATAACACAGAAACACTTGTGTAGATCATAGTTATCAAAAGAAATTAATGCTTTTTTTCTAATACCGATAAAAATGTTGAAATTATTGAAGTCAAATCATTGTAAGCATATAATAAGTAAAATATTCCTAATATGGAAGGAAACATATTGTAATAGAATAAAACGCTCCTTTTCTTCACACTTCAAAAAAAATAAATAAATAAGCCATGCTGATTTATTGTCAAGTAACTAAAATGAGAAAATAATGCGAGTAAGTGACTGAGAAAGTGCATGCAAAAATAGTTTTAAAATAATCAAAAGTGTAAAAACTATAAAAGATATAAGGAAAATATATATAAATAGGAAAAAAATTCCTGGAAAAAATTTAATAATTTCACATTGCTATCTTAGTACAATCTTTTCTGCAGTTCGGAAAAATATGAAACGTTAGTATAAGTTTGAGAGTCATTTCAAATAAATAGATTAATTGCCGAAAGTTAAAAATACAATTTTGAACATTATTTATATAAATATTAATTATTTCTTGTATGCATCATTTTTGTACATCTTGTTTTGTTGCAAGGCTTATAGTTAGAAAAAATGATATGCTTTTTTCTCATCCAATTTACAAATTAAAATTTCTGAAATCGATGTACCATAAATTTGCTTAATTTTTCTTTTTAAAAGCATTGATCTTTGAGTAGCTTGCATGAAATATTCGAAGTTTTTAGCTTTTTCATCTTAATTTTATTTTTACATTTAATGGCTTTTTTAAAAGGAAAAATGTTGTTCTAATCTTAGTTAGCATGAAGTAATGAAAATATTAACAATATAATGGAGAACAGTTATATTTTAATGGAAATTGAGAATCTTTTTATGTAAAATATTTAGATACGTTGAATAAACTTCCTATGCAGTGAGTTATAAAAGCATATGAAGCATGGAAAACAGCAATAAACACTAAAAATTTCCTAATTATGTAATATAAATGCAAAAGCAAAAACAATTAATAAGTTTGTTATAAAAAATTTATTGGCCGATTACAGTTAAGGGTTTCAATTTGGGATATTTACCCATTTTATAATACACACTTCTTACATAAATTTACGCCTACGAAATAGTTATTTTTATAGCCGGAAAGGCAGTTTTAGGAATATGTAAAACCAAGCATCTCAAAATAATATGAGAAAAGAAGATAAAATTTTGAAAATTCGGAACATTGTTTTGGCTGAATATTGGACTCTTAACTTTTAATTTTGAAAACTCTTGATTCCGACTTGATTTAGTAAAATATGCCACGTCAAAGACCAACTTTTTCATTTAATTGTTGATCATGATTATGAAAAGTCCAACAAGAATAATGATGTGTTTAATGGTTTCAATTACAGGAGTTTGCCATCCTGAGACAAACGGAACTATTTAATTTTCCATAATCGTGGTGAGTTAGGGGCATGAGCATTCATATTAATAAACGAAAGTGGCTTCCGAATTTTAAATGCGCAAAAAATAAGCAAACAAAACTAAATTTTTAAAAAATATAAAACAAGGGAAAATACTATAACAATTTCTTGACTTTCAATAAAAAAAGTATAAAAATAATTTTTATTTAAAAAAATATATAAAAAAAGCATTCAAAACTTCAAATTGGAATTATAAGTTTTGATCTTATAATCATTTGTGATCAGTCTCGTGAACGCTCTCTCATCCATAGTGTTGAAACATAAAACTGGGAAAATCAATTTTAATAATATTAAATGTTTAGTCAATAATTAAAAATATAAAAATAAATCACATATTCTTTTCTCTAAAAAAATGAGAAAAATTGTCTCTAGATGGACATTGTAAAACTTTGTACTTTGAACAACACACAAGCGGTGTATTTTGAATAATTCCTACGATATTTGAGTTTCAAATTGCATCATTGTTTTAGTATAATAAATTTTGATAAGTATTAAAAAAAAGAAGAAATTGCGCCAAGTAAAATTAATCTCCAAATGTTATGGTCACCTTGATTACGGAAAATTTATCTCAGAGAACAAACCAACCAAACTGATATCAATAAAACTAACTATAGAGTCTTTTATAGGTTTTTTTCCAATGGCAGATTGTAGACAGTTACAACTGCATCGTAGTCTATTAATCTATTGTTCCCTGATACCCAAGGAACCGGCCAGACACAGCTCTTAGCCGCCGAGACGTTGCCTCGGGTGCAACACAGGGGGCGGGCCACCATCACACCCGCCATTGGGACCCATTTATAGGGTAAGCATGGTAGCCATCATTCATACTTCATTCACACACACAAGGAAAGGACATAGACAGGATAGAATGAGAGTGAAAGTACATGCATGCCTGCACCGGGATTCAAACCCATTACCTTTCTATCCATAGTCAGGCACGCTGACCACTAGACAAGTTGGCCGGCGAGTCTTTAATAGTAAAATGAAACAAAAATTTGAACTTCTTCAATTAGTTCAAACATAATTCTGAGAAATCTTGCAAATTAACAAGGTTAATATTTGGAATTTAAATGAATGGAGCAAATGTATCTTTTATAAGCAAAAATTCATATATTCAAAAAATTTACCTAGTAAAATTCGTAAAAAATAGTAAGAAATTCATTTTATAGAATTTATGAAAATATTCTATAAAATGAATGTTTTTTTAGAATTGGTTAAAATATTAGTTAGGAAAATATATATATAATATTTCATCCAGTATATATTACAGTAGAGATGTTACATTACTATAAATGAATGTTACACTGATTTATGTAAAAATAATACAAAAAGTTATGTTGTGAATGGCAATACCAGAAATTAAAATAAGTGAAGGGAAATTAAAGAATGGAAGTAATTTAAATCTAAGATTCTAATCTTACCGTAAATTCTTAGTTTATGGACTTTTTTCTCTGCAGTTTTCTAATGTTTATTAAAAAAAAGTCGCAAATATATCTATTTTATTTACCTATTATTTTGAGATATATGTTTTATCAGATTTCATTGCTCTTTTCTTACAAAAAATTTTATTTTTATGCAATAAAATTAATTTTAAGGTAGTGTCTAATCATTTTATTCTAGGTCAAATCAATAAACATCAGAAGTGGCAGCAATTCTCTTAAAGCTCCCTAGATTTTAGAAGCTTGATTTTTTTTACTTGCTTCATATGTTCTCAAAAATGTCTTTAAAAAATCAAATTTTAAATCAAACTGTTCCCTTTCATCACTGCAGCTTAACTGTGAATGTATCAAATCAATATAATGATTTTTTAAATACATGAATTTGCAAAATGGCTCTCTTTAATCAATTATTAAAAATGAAAAAGCGGGCTTTGAATTTTCAATCCATTTGTTTTCGTTAAAGACCCATTGAAACAAAACGCCTCCAGAATTCAAAAGAAAATAGAATTCTTTCGATTTGGAGCACCAGATAAAAATTTTTTGCTTCGAATATTAAAATAACATTTTGAGGAACTGCATTAATGTTTGATATGAATTTAACCAATCGAAGACTTTCCTTTTAAAATATTTCTGTGAAATTTATTCTCAAATTGATTGAGTGACGAAACTAAGACATGTCCACCCAAAAAAACGCTGAAAGTAAAAGTTGATTAAGTATTACATTCTTTTCAGAGTGATAGCATTTTATTAAATTAAAAGTAGTTGAGGGACATGGACCATACACCAGTTTATTTTTTGTATTACTAACAACAAAATTTTGTTAGGATTTTTTAATATAATTGGAAGATCATATATAAAAACAAATTACTAAATTAATCTTAGTTGGAGTTAACTGTGAATGTGATGACTAGTGACTTTACCATGCTGAATATAATTACTTTTGAGACTTGACCAAGTTGAATGTGGAGGGGACAATTTTAGATTCTGCCTCAACTACTCTTCTGAAAACAAGAGTTGAGATCTGCATTTCCTCTTTCGGCTTCCACTTTTAACTGGTTAGACCATGGATGGGCAAGCAAATAGAGTTTTAATTTGTCGGTCCGACAGAATTTAAAAGAAAATATGGTTTATATAATCTACTTTTCTACTTTCTTTAATTATTATTTTTTATTTATTTTTTCAAAGGACTGATGATATTTTTACTTTCTCAATTCTTGTTCGACAAAGCATAAGTCGAGGGAAATGACAAGCACAGATAGTGGATGTTATTTGCTAGTTATAACTGTAAACTCAGGGCAACAATCGTTATCCCTTTCTAGGGGAGCAGACATATGGTAAGCCAATACAGGTGAATTAGACCTCACATGTAGCAGACTGAGCATTTTAATCTCCAACCAGCCCAGAAAATCAGTGCTACGTTTGCTTCATTTACAAATGTGAACAAGTGTTTTCAACTATGAGCCTTACAAAGAATCATTGCAGAAGTAGACTGACAGATAAGTATTTAGCTTCGTTCTTTAGAATCAATACATCTCACTTCGAACCTCGAAGTAAAGAACTTTTTCATGAGAAATCGCAATTTCACCCATCTCATTAACATATTTAAATTGTAAAACCTGTACATGGTTTTTAAAATTTTAGGAAAATTTATCTTGGCCCACTGACCTTTTTTTTTCGATTTATATAACCCGTGACCGAAAAAGTTTGCCCATCATTGGGTTAGACGCTTCTCGGAGCCCTCCTTGATTTCTTCCTTGATTACTTTCTCCGGAAGAACAATGATACGGAGTTGATATCAGAAAATCTTGCAAGGTACTAGAGAGAAAAAAGAATAACCTTCAAGCTATGATAAGTATCATACAAACTACTATCTAAACACACTTTCTCACAAAAAAATTTCGTTCAATATAATTTACACGCTATATAAAGTAATGGTGGATGTATATTCGAGGCTTTCTATCATTTCAGAAACTATTAATCTGCTAGTAGTTATTCAACAAAATTAATCAAATTGTTTTCATGTTTTTATATACGCATCCTTTTTATAATCAACTTAAATCACCAAGTATCTAAAAAATATCGTTCGAAATTTATTTTTTAACCAATTATTTGTTATAAAAGCAACACTGAAATAGAATTAATACAATTATTCTGATTATAGAATAAATTAATTAGGTAATTAAGAATATTGATTAAGTATCCAGTAAATTTTAGTTCATTAAATTACTATACATTCCAAATGTTTTAAAAAAGTATATAATTCTCCTCCTAGTTGTAGCTCATTAACTAACTTCATTTTTTTTAAATGAACTTTTTTTATTTTTGTCGCTGGCAGAAATTCCTTTTTTCCACACATGACACAGAAAAAAATTTTTATAAACTGTCCCCAGAGTTTTCACATTATAAATTTACTGAGAAGAATAAGGGGAAATGCCTTAGCTTTGTTTGGGGTTTTAATAAAAGATAGTGAGAAAAAAACTAGACTATTATTTTAATTGTGAACAAAAAAAGGCTTTGTGAGTACACTGCCCTGATAATTATTACTTTTACGCAATAAAAAAGAAAAAAATTCGTGCTGTTAGAAAGAATTTTTTCCCCTTTTGTCTCAAAAAAATTATATTTGGAAATAAATAAAAATCTGCAATCTTTGTAAACATATTAAAATTATGTAATTAGATAAATTGATAAAAAAATTAATAAATCTAAGAATGGAATGTGCTCATAGTGATTTCGAAACTTGCACCACAAATTCTCAAACAATTAAAGACGTTTGTGAAATATATTAGTTGTATGATTTTACAATATATATATATCTAAATATATACATACATACATATATATATATATATATATATATATATATATATATATATATATATATATATATATATCTAAATATATACATACATACATATATATATATATATATATATATATTGCTTCATTCAGGCTGCAAATGTACATGCTTGGAAAAAATATGTTATCGTAGTTACAATCACCAAACAGCTAAGTATTTAGGTAGCAGGGCATTTGTACTGGAATAAAAATGCATATCACGCAATTCTTTTGTGCAGTTCCGGTTTTCTGCTTCTACTGTGATAAGGTTTATTTTCATTTGGAGGGAAAATGAAACTAAAACTAATTATATGTTCGTACAAGGAAGAGTCAAACTTGAGGGTGGGGAAGTGGTGGTTCAACTTAGCACATATGTCTATTGTCATGTGCTCCGACTTTCACATCATTCGATAAGAAGCTCTAACTGGTCAGCGATTAGAAAGGAGAAGTCCTTCATTCTGCTTCTACCAGATAATGACTTCATGATAATGTGTGCTATTTGTAAAACACCATGCTCAATTGTAAAGAGATTTTCGTTTCGAGAAAGAAACCATACGAATGTGTTTTTCAAACATACTTGTGATATTTGAGTAGATTATTTGCAGGACATGTACCTCTACCCCTACAAACACTCCAAACTGTTTAACCATCAGTACTGGGGTGGGGAAGAGAATGGGGTGAGAAGAAAATACTGGGGTGAAAAGAGAAGGTGGGTTGAGGAAGAAAATGTCTCAATGTCTTATACATGGCTACATTAATTTTGCGCCTTAAAAAGTTCAGCCTAATTTTCTGCACGGATAAATCATGTTTCCCACTAAAAGCGATTTTCTTTCAAGAAAACATTTTTTTTTATATTGGATCAATTTCATAATCAACAATTCTATTTCTTTTTCTGTATTCAGATGTTCAATATAATGTATTTCTTTCTGCCAAATATGAATAAGTTTAGGGAATTTTATTCTTTAAAATTATCTGTTTTTAAGCCTTTCTCATCCTAGTGTATTTAATTAAATGCTGATATACTCTGAGAAAATTTTCTTTTATTTATTTGCTTTTTAGTTGTATTCTATCCTTGAATCCTTCAAAAAGCTTCACAAAAATATTTAATCTTCATATTTTCACCAATATTTATTTAAATATTTTGAAGTTCATAATATTTTAATAAATAATTTTGAAAATAATAAGGAATATGATGAACAAATATATAAATCAAATAAAAATTAGTTAATTGAATAGTAACTATCTTTTTCTTTTAAATACTTATATTCAATAAAAAAATCCATAAATTTTATTATATTTTATTTCGGTTAAGAAATTTGAAATGTTTAATCTAAATAGTTCTATTAAAATCTAAGTACAGTATTATTTTAATATGACTTATTCAAACTTTCAACAATAAATTCTTAATGTGAAGAGATTTCTTATATTGCGTATGTGGAATATTTATAAATCACTTAGAATAAAAGCTCTACTCATTTCTATTTTATTTATTTTCCATACTTGTTATTATTAAGCATTTGGCTGTTATAAAAAATTTTAGTGGTGATATTTTGAATAACTCAACCATTCAAGTGAGTTTTTTAAAAGACACTTTTAAATATTTTCGTCAATAATAAAACTGGGATTTCTTTTCTCTACAAATATTTAATGTCTTGTGCGATAAAATATTCAATTCATTTTTAGAAGCATTTAATATTGATTTTGTTTCCACTTACATGATCAATTTTAACTTACTGAAAGCTTTTTACAAAATAAAATTAATTTTTTACACACTTTCAGCAATATAAATAATAAACACATGTGAATATATTTTTCATGTATATAAAAATAAAGAATATTCAAGTTTTCATGCAATTTTGAACTAAAATCTCCATAAATGGTCTGAAAATTTCTCAATTAAATTTAAATAAATTTAACTTAAGAAAGAAAAATGAAGTTAATAGAATAATTTTATTTCCCATTTTTTAGTTTCAAAATAAATTAGCTCATAACCTTGAGGGCCTTTGTGGTTCCTTTTCCACAGAAAAAATGTATTAAAGTTCAGATTCTTATTGATTTATGTAGTTTTTAACACCATAAATACTATGCTTCATTGTTAAAAATTTACATCATCAAAATAATTTAAATAAAACTTTTTTTAATTTTAGTACAATTAACATTTTTGTATAAATATTTGTGACTATCAAAGAAATATAAATTATCAAGGGGTAAAAATACATAAAATAACTTGCTCCATAATGCCATTCTAATTTGATTCGGATTGACAAATGTCTTTTAATATGTTGTTAACATATTTCCCCCTTATTATTTATACAGCGTATACATATTTGACATCTAAAAAACGTATTCACATAATTCAAGAAAGCACATCATACTTTATTCAATTAATAATCTGGTATAGACATATAATTCACCAAACACACACATCAAATATTTTACTGATAGATGTCGTTAGCTTAGTATTAAATACAGTTTACAAAAGAAATATTGAAATTTTATTCATCTAAGCAAGTTAAAATTATTTAATTTATTTAAGTACCATTTGATATAATGGGCTTAAAATCTATATCACTTATACAACCAGTGGATCAGAAGAATTGTCTAATGAAAGAAGTTTCGGATATATATATATATAGAAAGAGATTTTAGTCAGGATTTTAATGTAATTGCCATTGTAATGTCAATTATTTTAATATTTTTTTAAAACTCAGCGTTAAATGGGAGAACGTTAAGCAAATCAAACCCGTATTTAAATTCTAACAAAAAATAATTTATATATATATATATATATATATATATATATATATATATATATATATATATATATATATATATATATATATATATATATATATATATATATTAGTTAAATTCAGTAGATAATAATTTTATTTACATTCCTAATGTACACTGCTGGCCATCCAAATGGCAACTCCAAGAATGACAATGGATCACAACAAAATTTATTTTGTAGATAATATGTTTACAAAGTATCAAATGATTAAATTTATAGAATTCTGTGAAGTGTTTGTTCCTGCCAAAATCAGTAGCCAGTGTTGTCCCATTGATGGAGATCACAGCTGTTACACGCCTCGGCATTAATTCAATGATCAAAGAGACTTTGGATGTCTTTTTTGAGGTACAGCAGACCAAACAGCTATAACAAGTTGCCAAAGTTGATCTGGTATGGCAGCTGGGGATGTAGGTAAGACAACTTGTAATTCTCAAAAGGAAAAACTTGACCCCAATGGAAAGGAAGTTAGCATGAATCCGGAAAATGTACCCTGGAGAGGATGGACTGGTACCAGTGGTAGATACAGAAACTACTGAAGGTATTTCTGTATTTTTCGCCACGGTTTCACTAAGATAGCACCGTTGCCATTCTCTGAAGATGCTAGACAACCGTCCAACAGTGGGCTGGATGTTGTGGCGTAAAACTCTTTGCCCCTCTGTACAACCTTGAACTTTACTCCGTTTGCGCAAGCGCAGGACTCAAGAGAAGAAAGACTGTTTTTGTGGAATTTTTGTTGAACTACTTCGAATTCGAAACACCTCTGTATCTTTCTTCTTTGTTAATGTGTAATTTTGTTAATTTTTACTATGAATATTTTCATAATTTATTAGGGCTCCTTTTAACTAGAAAATTGACACTGAACCAGTACTTTCAATTTGTGGATTTGAATTAGATAATTATATATTTTGACCAACCATTCACATACTACGTAACAAATTATAGTTAACTTAACAAAAATTCCAGATTACAAATTATATCCATTGCAACAGTGATGAAAATTGTTTTCCGCAAAGCGCGATATCAATTGTCCATTGAATTGAAAGTTCGTTAATTCATAATCTGCCTGGAGTCGATCTATGACTCCATTGTTTAAAGTTCGTTCGCACAATTTTCGATGAGTCATCTTAATCTTACTTGGATAGAAATGAAATTTGTAACAATGTTACTGTCAGAATTTCATATTTGTTGTCAGTAATTTAAAAGACATTTTGAAAGACATATGGAACTATAATATTTTTTAAATATAAGTACACAAATCTGAAAAGGAAACTCTGGTACATTTATCGAGGATCACAAATAATCATTCACAGAACCTCTTGTGGCTCGCGAGTCTCAGGCTGTCCATAATTGATGTATTGTATCATTTTACATTCAAAACTATTATCATAAATTATTTTATACAGTGTTTTATAAACATTTTAAGCTTATCTTTGTGTGCCGCCAAATTTTGAAATAGTTAAAAGTGTGTAGCTCCAAAACAAATTTGAGGATCACTGTAGTGCTCCTGCTTCCTTCATATATGGCGATGATAGATATCACTATACTACCGAGGATTGTTAAAATACTGGACGATGTCGAAATAAGGCACATCAATTACTCCTTTGATTTGGAGTTTTTAACGGTAATGTTGTATCTGTTTTTAACGGTAATGTTGTATCGGTTTTTGATCGTCTTTTCCCGCATTAAACCTCAGCATTTATCAATTTCTCATACACAAAAAATATTTAAATTAAAACAGTTCAGTATACACTTTTTGAAAAATGTTCCTTTTTCAATTAAACTTGAATGATATAATATTTTATTATCTAATGATTAATCTCCATTGTTTGAATTTTCAGAACACGAATACTGTTTTCTAAGAAATTATTTTAATTTAGAAACTTTTTAATGTACATGAAATTCTCAACCAACTTATTTCTAAGAATCTGAAAACGTACTTTATCATTTTGTGATAGATAAAATGTGAACTTTAACATTTTTCCTTTGGTAAGCGAGAGAGGAGAGAGAGAGTTTTTTAGTTTCATTCTTCGCCACTGAAATTGATTCAAAATTTCAGTACACCCTCGGGTGGGCTCAATTTACCAACTTTTCGGTTAGCAGCCAATCATATTAATCGATTGCCCCAAGGAGGCCGCATCAGCTGCCATACAAACCCGAATATCGGAATCATAGATTCCGTTTTTCAAATCTCCATAGTAGGGAATTGACATCTTCTGCGTAAAAGGAAGGGATACATTCCACTATATTATCGAGGACTGTAAAAAATAGCAGTGATGTCGAGATAATGAACATCTTTGATTTGCAGTTATGTTAAAAACATATGGCTTATAGATCATGTCTTTCTTCATTAATTCTTAATATGTACAGATTTGTTAATAACACGACAGCTTTAAATAAATTTTCTTTAATTAGAAAAGATTTATTATTTTTTAAGACCATCTGAAGAGAAAAGTGTGTTATTGCCAATATTTATTCTAAATCATTTAAATCAACATCGTTAACAGATTATGCCATAGAAGCCGCATCAAGGATGAGGAGATAAACACTATTTCAATTCAGTAAATATTACCTTTAAAAAATGTACATAAACGAGTTGTAGTAAACTACATTATCTTCGATATTGTGTACGATTGTAGTAGAACAATGATTCTTAACCATTGTGCTGCTGCACTTTTGTGTGCCGCCAAATATTTGAAATGTTTATTAGTAAAAACAATGCATTTTTTATTACGATTTAAATGATAAACATGCTATTGTTTTTGTAGTACATATTATATTATTTTATACACTATCTTATTTATAAATAAAGAACTTTTATATAAACTCATCTTTTTCTTTGTTTGGCACCAAATTTTGAAATCATTAAAAATGTGCCAGGGCAGAAATAAAAGGTTAAGATTGTGAGTTCGTTAGGCAAACGTGTATCGGTCTTAGCAAATTTTATTGATTTTGTGAAGCTTATGGTAAAATATAGCGAATACGCACTATTTGGAAATTGTATTTACTCAATAATTTTTATTTCTCTTCTAATTTTATACAATCAAGTTGAAATTTACGATAAAAAAATTTAATTACAAATATAAGTAATAATAATGAAAGCTATTTAGGCCACACAATCTATGCATTTTATTTTATCAATTGAAACTTTATGCAACTCTTTAAAATTACTTTTATTCTCATGTATTAATATGCAATTATTTTCATTAATTTTAATTGATAATGAATACATGTTTCTAAATAAAACTAGTTTCTTAGCAAAACAGTGACGCCTTATTAAATGAATACCACTCGAGATTTGCTTATACTTTAAAAAATACTATATATATATTTAATACAACAATATTAAACATAACACCTGAAAAAATTACCAAAATGTGTGAAAAAAAATTCAGCAATTTTTTCAATAACTAATTTTTCATTTAACTGAATTTTAAAATTATTAGCATTTTTTTCATTTTATTACTAATAATGGGAAAAATACATGAAATAGGATCAGTATGAGAATTTTATGTGAAAATATTATTAATACATTTTTGACATAAGTCATTTCTATGCAGTTTATTTTTTCTGAGCTACACTTAACTGTTTAGCGAATGTCTCTCAATGGTCAATTTATACACAAAAGTGATAATCAGACTGGGGTCAACAGTTAAAAGTGGATTCCGAACCACTATATGATCCGAACCACTATATATATATACGCAATGTAGAACCTGCAAAACCTAAAAACTTGATTGCCCCCTCCCATATGTATCAATACCTATTTTACCTAACGTCTATTAATGAATACGACTGTTCTTTGAGTAGAATATAAAACCTGCTACCATCCCGTAATGACGTTTTTTCAAACAGGACTACTGGGAGCCACCTGAAATTTAGGACTATCAACTAACGAGTACAAAAGATTTGTCTTGATTCATAAAAAGAAGTGTTCTGCTTGTATTAAACTTAAAAATTTTCATTTAATATGTTCCCCAGAAAATGCATTTAATGTATGTTACACCCCATATTGGAATATCAAAAAAAATTTGTAAAATATTTTTGTATTCACATTTAAGTATTCCGATTGTAAATACTCCATTTTCAAATCACATAAGAGAATTTATAAAATGGAATTTAACATGCAATCCATAGAAGAATAATCTTTGTAAAATACCATCAAAATTCTTTCCATTTAATATTACAGAAAAAATTAATTTTATCTTTTATCAATTTATTACAAAATATAACTGAACATTCCAGAGCCGCTAAAAATTGTTAGTGAATTGGGATTCATTTGTGAGAATTTTTCGGACTTTAGATGATTGCAAAAATTCGGAATATGCTTTAATTTATAAGTTTCGGTCTCATCAGATCTCGTGTGCGATGGCAACACAAGAATAAAACAGATCGATATTTATTGAGTTCCCATTTTAACTTTAGATTCTCATCTTTGTTTACCTCGAAATCATCTAATTTAAACTATAGGTCCTATCAACTTAATTTCAGTGAACACAATGTGACATTAGTTTGGTATAGAAACTATCCAATCAATCCAAACTATTATTAGCTAATAATACCAACATAATTGACATTTGCATACCAAGTAAGGATTTTAATGATTAAATTTAAATTTGTAATATTTTTATGAGGGAATATGAATACTTTTTCTGGAGATAATAATTTCGGAAAATATATTTAATAAAACGGTAAAGTAACTTGATTGAGAGGTCATCCAAAGATCCGTACTATTCAATAAATAGTAACTGGAGCTCGCATAAAATGTCGTGGTCACAAATATTTTACAGTAGTGTAAAGGGGAAGAGGTCTTTGTTATTTGTGTGTGTTGTGCATGACCACAGTTTAAAATTATAAGACCATGGGTGCTTAGTGAATTTTCAGTGGGAAAATTTGACTGCTGGAAATTTGCTCGTATAAATACACTACTGGCCATTAAAATTGCTACACCAAGAAGGCGACATGCTACAGACGTGAAATTTATACGAAAGGAAGAAGGTGCTGTGATATGCAAATGATTAGCTTTTCAGCGCATTCAGACAAAGCAGGCGCCAGTAGCGACACCTACATTGTGTTTAAATGAGGAAATTGTTCAGCCGGTTCCTCATACACAAATTGCATTTGAACGATGTTGCCTGGTGAAATGTTGATGTGATGCCTCGTGTAAGAAGGAGAAATGCGTACCAGCACGTTTCTGACTTTGATAAAGCGTACAGGGATTGCGGTTTATCTTATCGCAGTATTGCTGCTCGCGTCGGTCGACATCCAATGACTGTTAGCAGAATATGGAATCGATGGGTTTAGGATGGTAATATGAAACGCCATGCGGGATCTCAACGGCCACCTATCACTAGCAGCCGAGAAGACCGGCATATTATCCACATGGCCATAATGGAACGTGCAACCACGTCACGAGCCGTGAGTAAAGAAACGGGGTCGTTTGGAAGACAACAAGTGTCTGCATGAACAGTTCGACGACGTTTGCAGCAGCATGGACTCTCAGCTCGGAGACCATGCCTGCGTCTTCACTTGACGCTGCGTCATAGACAAGAGCGCCTTCAATGGTGTGATCAACGACGAACCTGGGCGCACGACTGGCGAGACGTCATCTTTTCAGATGAATCCAGGTTCTGTGTACAGCATCATGATTGTCGCATCCGTGTTTGGCGGCATCGTGGTGAACGCACACTGGCAGCGTGCATTCGTCATCATCATACTGGCCCATCACCGGGCGTGATGGTATGGGGTGCTATTGTATACACGTCTCGGTCACCTCTTGTTCGCATTGACGGTGCTTTGAACAGTGCACGTTACATTTCTGGTGTGTTACGACCCGTGGTTCTACCCTTTATTCGAACCCTGCGAAACCCTACGTATTAGCAGGATAATGCCCGACCGCATGTTGCCGGTATTATACGGGCCTTCCTTGATACGGAACATGTTCGGCTGTTGCCCTGGCCAGCACGTTCTCCAGATCTTTCACCAATAGAAAACGTCTGGTCAATGGTTGCCGAGCGACTGGCTCGTCACCAAACGCCAGTCACTATGGTTGATGAACTGTATTATCGTGTTGAAGCTGCATAGGCATCTGTACCTGTACATGCAATCCAATCTCTGTTTGACTCAATGCCTAGGCGTATAACTGCTGTTATTACTGCCAGAGGTGGTTGTTCTGGGTACTGATTTTTCAGGATCTATCCAGCCAAATTTTTTGAAAATTTAATCACTTGTTATTTCTAGTATAACATATTTGTCCAATAAATATCATTTTGTTACCTGCATTTCTTCCTGATGTAGCAATTTTAATGGTCAGTAGTATATATACTAGGCCAATTCAAAAGCTGTTAAATAATACTTTTAATATTTCAACATTTATTGCTGAGTTGTCTTTCAAGTACTCTCACATATCACACTAACAGGAACGGAATTCAACTTGTTCTATTTCTCTGGATTCGATATAGTAACTGTTTAATTTTAAATCAGTCCTCGGCTTGAATTTCAACAGTTCAAAAAATTCAGAATACCTCTTAGTAATATATCAGTTTTTTAATGAAAATGAGAGCAATAGCTAAACGAAGTTCAAACAGTTTTTAGACTTTTCTCTGTTCTATTAGAAGCTGAGCTGTTTTTCATTTCAGTTAGAATAACTAAGGAATCGATATATTTACAAATAAACACTGAAAAAAGACTACAGTAAGCAGCGAAATGATTTTAAAATATATACTATTAAATACATGGATAAAAAGTAACAATTTAGATGCATAATTTAAATACTTCAATTCTAATTAATCAAAAGATACTAATATATAAAGTTTTCTAATTGGCTACTTGTGCCTCTATTTGAAACAAGTGGTTAGTATTCACTATGCTATACTAAGATTTTTGAAGATCGCTTTATTAATTTATATCTTAATATTATCAAGAAATTAAATTCTATAATATAATCCTTTGAGCACACGCTTATGCAAGTTAAAATTTACGTAGACTTCATTGTTTGAAGGAAAAATTCCAGCTCAGATGTTTGTGTCATCATTTAATTGCGGTTTTTTGAGGTTTTCGACAAAGTAAAAGCTTAAATTGGTATAAATAAGCAGCCTAAAACATGGTACTATAATATTGATAAGTACTGTTTTCCAATGGTCGGGGTATATCGGGATGTATTGTCCCCTTATACCCAAGGAACCGGCCAGAAATAGCGACCTCTTTGCCGCCGAGGTGTTGGCCCGGGTATACCATAGCACAATCACACATGCCATAGGAAGACGTTTATAGGGTAGGCACCATTCATACCTCATTCACACTCAAGGAAATGACAAAGACAGGATAGAGAGAGAAAGTACATCCATGTCTGAACCGGGATTCGAACCCAGGACCTCTCTATCTGTAGTCAGGCACGTTGACCACTAGACAAGTTGGCCGGCATATTGATAAGTATATGTAGTACATATAATTTTAAATATGGTATACAAAAAACGTACTAGGGAATTAAATTCTTGCAAGCGATATTTTTGTCGTAATTAATTATGAATGATTTTGATACTACGTTAATTTATAATTTACGTGGAAAGAGTTTTACGAAAATCAGACACTTACGATTTTATAAGATGTTACATAAGCATTAACTTAACTGCAGTCGTAAATAATATCAGCGTTTTACAGTTGCTAATAACATCAAGTGGCATAACCGATCTAATGCAAATAAACTTTGTAAGCAAGTATTCATTCAAATTTTAACTAGTATTAAAAATTTTTGTTATCCCAGTAATAAAATATAGGTCAGGATTTAAAATTTGAATGTAATCTTTATGCTTCTGTGATTCATGAGAAACACTAGATTGGTCTTTCCAACGTAGCACCAACAGATATCCAAACCATTAAACTGCTTCCTCCGACTTGTCTGGTAGAATAAGTTTCTTCCTGTGTACCAAGACAATGCCAATAATATTGACAACCATCTGGGACATCTAAATTGTATTTTTTTTCACCAGAAAAAATAGATCTAAGTCCATTCGGAGTTTCTAGATATGTATTCTATGCTCCACTATAGCTCAATTTTCTTTCGCTCCCATTAAAATAGTATTTCTTAATATGAACATATCCGATCTTTTTGTGTGGCTGTAAAGTGTTCTTCTAATTACATGTGTGATTCCAGGTGGGTTTTGTGCTTTTCCAATACTTCTCCGCGTCTTAATTCTTTAAAGGACTTTCTTTGATTACATAGTGTAAGTTTTGTAGGTATGCCAATCTTTGCTTTCCTCTGACTCCTTAGATTTTTTAAAGAAGTTAGAAAAAGCGTTTGGATTGATGTGTTGGTGCTTTGCAATTTCTCTTTACACTTTTGCACTCATCTTTATATGACACACAGTTTAGCCTTTTTGATATTCACTTAAAGGTTTTCCCCTAGGCATTTTAACTGTACAAAAAATTGAGGATTATTTTCAACAAAGTAAATCTTTTGAAAGAAAGACAGTTTTAATACAAATAAGAACAATGTTTTCAATACATTAAATTGCTATAGATTTTAAAATGAGAATATTTTTGCGCGTGTCCTTCTACTTTTTTCAGGTCAAAAATCCTCTAGTATTATTTTATAATATTTTCTAGTATTCACTAAAAATAAAAGAAAAATTACATTGATTGCGCTAAAATTTAAAGCATACTTCATAAAATATGAGTGTCCTTTTACATTTTTCCCACAGTATATTCTTCTATATATTTTAATATAACCTTGTTGAACAATTTTATCTATTATATATATATATATATATATATATATATATATATATATATATATATATATATATATATATATATATATATATATATATATATATATATATATATATATATATATATATATATATTCGACTAATTTTATTAACAACAAATTCAAGTGAACTTGTAGTTGTTTGGTTATCGCATATTAAACATTTTTATAACGGCAATTTCACCAAATCAAAATAATACAGAGTTTAATTTAAAATTGAAGTTGTGTTAAAAATCGAACCACCACAAAAATGAGAAAATCATTTTAGTATCCTATCTTAAAAATTTAGTAACTTTTTTAATCTTAAGAATTTCCTCCATAATTGTAGAAGTGAAAGCTATTAAGTGTAAAATACATTTTTATTAAAATATGATAAAATACAAGCTACTTCTATCAATACCGTCCAGTAAATTTTAATGCAGTGTTTCGCGTAAAAAAGAAAAATATTTAAATTTTAAAATAAAATATTGAAAATTTTTTCATTATTGTACGGTTATTATTGAACATTATAATAAAATACATTGCATTATTTATTACTAAAGATATTTTTCCTCATGTATTGTCTGACTTAATATTTTAACTCGAAACGCGGTTCTTCTTTGTTTTCAGTTTTAAATTAGTAAAAAAATTGTTATGTCTAAAGACAACGTTTTCTCATCGAAACTTGAATATAAAGCTATTGACGAAGTCGGCACTTTTTTACACCTTCTCATTGGCTGCCGTGAAAAGTGAAAGAGAAAAGTTGATGACGTTGAAACTAATGACTAAATGTTCTTTTTTTTTTTCATTTCTGGACAAAATGGCGCTGACGAAGTTTGCTTCTTCTAACTCAGCAAAGTAAGTGAGCACCCCAATCTACCATTTGAAATTAAGTATTTATTGTTTTTAATCTTATCAAGTTAATTACAAAATTTGTGGTATATTACTTTCCTTACTTATTGTTTGTTCTGTTTATTACTAATAATCGAGTCATTTTGCGATAATGCTAAAATTGTTAGTAAAATTACATGCTTCATAATTTGCAACATCTACTAAATTTCCTTTCTTAACTTTCATAAAAGATAATCTTTTTTATTTTAATGATAATTATTTATAATAAAACTATGTACGACATTTGAAAAGTTTTAAAGCTTATGTACAGTCCTCGCGTACTGTGTAATGTGTCCAATTTACGTTGCAAAATTTACTTTTGCTTATTTGGTTATCATTCCATTTTTTAAAATCTATTAATGAATCAATTATATACATATATCTATTAATTTAAAACAATATATCAATATATTTAATTCTGCATTATTATTTAAAGTTTTATTGAACTTTTTATTTTACATAAATTAAATAGAAATTATAAGAATAGTATATTAAATTCATAGTTAATAGTTTTGATATTATTTTATCTCTATAAATTTTCATATTAATTTAATTAGGTGCATAAAAAATTTATATAAATATGTAGAAATTGAATATTTCAATCATTAAACACATCTCTTTAGTTAATTATTTTTTTGCTGATCAAACTTTATATGATTAAAAATAGGCATGTGGCTATAAAAGAAAAATTAAAATTTTATCACACATTAACACCAATTCTATATTGATGTTTGATATTGACTAAGAAATAAATTAGCCTTTCATTAATTTTACTTACGGTTTTGATTTTAATTATTAATTACTAAATCACTTATACATTAAATGACTATTATGAATGCAATGTATATTAAAATTCTAACGAATATAAAATTACATAATAATTAAAATTATTTTTTCTCTGTTTTCCTCTATCAATAACGGTAATTTCTCAGTAAATATTTCATTGTTCTTTAAGTGCAATCTTCCTAAAGATCATAAAAAAATTAATTTTAGGTTAATATTTTGAAATTTAATGAAAATATTGTACAATTTACAATTGAATATTAGTTTGTTATTCAGTTATTATTTTGCATGTTTTTTTCATTTAGGCATTCCTCTTAAAATAGGAAGATTGCTTTTAATGTATATTTATAAAAAAGTGTTTTCAATATTTTTTAGTTTTTACCATAAATAATAGCATGGAAAGGCTTCATTTTTTATAATCGATATTTATCTGAATATCACAATCCAAATTATAATGGTGTTGAATTAAAAACATTTTACGATAAATTTAGATATGGTTACAGCAATTAACTTTAATCATTAAAAATATATTAAATGTAAAGATCTGTACTGATAGGAATTAATTATTTTGCCTGAATACCATTCTTGTTCATGTAAAAATAATTTGAAAAATAATAAAATTAATGAATAATGATGAATATGTATTTATGACTTATATTGTTTGCCTAAGTAAGTTGCTAATTAAAGATTTACAACTTACTAAAGCATAAAGTAAAATCATTTTAAAAATTTTACTTTATTTAAAAATTTGTAGATAATATACAGTTTTAATACAACTTCTTTTTTCTCATTTTCCCCAAGTGAACCTACAAATGCTATTCTCTTTGAACCTTCAAATGTTTTTCCTATGTCCAATAGTCATTTTATTTTTCCATTTTATCATAACAATGAGAAGTATGTAGTAAAAAATATACAAACTTTTTGAGTATTTTCAAGATTCTTATTCTGAATATTTATTCTGAACAGTATAGGATATGTTTTAATAGTCATATATATTGCAAAAAAAATATTTATATTAAAGCAACGTGTATATATATGTGTGTGTGTGTGTTAGTGTGCGTGTGTGTGTGCGTGTCTCTTTTTTCTTCTCATAATTCCACCAAATGGATATAATTAGTGATTGAATTGAACATTTGAACACTAAATAAATATATTGTGAAGAAATAAGTCTCTTGTAAACGCCGGTTTTGCCTTCAGTTCAACTGATCGTGCTTTCCAATCCAACTTGGGTAGGGATATTTGCAGTGGTTCAGAATCCACTTTGAATTGAAATGGATTAATTAGTCATTGTGAGCATAAAATGACCATCGAGTGACCAATCAAACTAAACCAAATTCTTGCTGTGAAAACTTACAGCAACATTTCTTGTCTTAGGAAAGCTCTCTTATTTGTTTCAAATTTAAAACCAAACCTTTATAAAAAATAGTCATTAAAGAAAAATTTATTTAAATTTTTAAACTAGAAATTTTCAAATCGTCATTAGAAACATCAAACTAAGATATGAATGATAATTATAGTTTTAGTAGAAAAATGATCCTTATATTGTTATAGCATTCTTCGAGTAACTTGAAATTTATTTTAAAATTCAATATGAGTTAGTGAAAATTAATTTGAAAATTTGTAGTTAATTAACAATTGCAATTTATAGTTTTAAATTTTACCTCATAAAGTTAATATTACAATTGTCATTTTTTGTATTATTGGAAAAATATTTCCAAATATGACAATTTTTAAAATACTTTCTATATGTAAGGATTTTAATTAAAAAATAATAACTTTTTTATATGATCTCTATACACATGTTAAAATTTACTCGTATTTTGCATTTTTCTGAGTAAATATATCAAAAATAATTGTCATAACAATTTATTGAGAGTAGCTGAGGGAGTAAATATTCATATCTTTTTATTTTTATGCATCTGCATTTATATATATATTTTTTATTCTAAATAAGTAACTTTGACTTTTTCACTAATTTTTATCGTTCTCCAAACTGATATATATATATATATATATATATATATATATATATATATATATATATATATATATATATATATCCTTAGCTAGAAAACTCTCCAAATTTATTTGTCATAATAATGATGATTTAAAAAATTTTATTTATCCTTATTTCAAGCACATTATTACAGGTTATTTTAACATTGTTAATGACCCTAAATTTAAAAAACTATTAAAAGGGGATAAATATATTGACCAGTTTTTCAATTAAATAGATTTAAAATAATTAAAGTAATTTTAGATAATATTAATTCACTTATCTATAAAATTTCAAATTTATATGATACACCTATTGAAGTTTTTATAGTCTGGAAGTCTAAACTTTTAAATAAAATTAAGGATTTTATTTTTGTTAATAATTCATTTACTGGTATTAATCTTGGTCCATTAAAACCAGGCATTAAAAGTCTAAAAGATAACTTCATCATTACCCCAGTAGTTAAAGCCTCTAATAATTACGCATTTTTTTGTAAAAAATTTTATTTAGATTTAATTGAAAATGAGAAATTTAATTCCAACATTTATAAACGTTTAAACTCTACAGTTAATTTCCTTAAGAAAAAAATTCTTAGGTTTTATAAATTTTTAAATATTAACAACTATAAATTAGAGTTTCTTTATTTAACAGTCATTCCTAAATTTCACAAAATTCTTATAAAGTTTAGATTTATCACCTGTGGTACTAAATCATACATGAATAAACCTGGAATCATTTTTGCTAAATTTCTTAACACTATATTAAACAATATTGTTAACTCAGAAGCCACTTGGATTATTAATATTAATAAACCTATTTTGCATTTTTCATCAAAAACTTGTATCTATTGTATTAATTATTTTGATTTCAAAGACATTTTTACAAGTATTCCCATTGATAAATTAAATCATGTACTGCACCTTTATTATCAAGACTATAGAAACCTATTAAATATTGATTTTGAATATTGGAACAACCTAGTTTAAATGTGCATTTATAATAATTTTATATTTAACGGTGAAAATATGTTTATTCAAAGTTGTGGTATTCCACAGGGAACCAAATTTTCTGGCAAACTAGCAAATTTATTTCTACATTATTTTGAAAAAAACTTCTTTTATCAATATCCTTTTGCTTTCAGATACATAGATGATTTCTTTATTTTCAACAATTTAAAATTTGAAGATATTTCTAAAACTATTTACCCTGAAGAACTTTCTCTAATTAAAACTAATTTATTCGATACTAAAGCAGAATTTTTGGATTTAATTATCTCTATTGATAATTCTACTACATATATTGATGTTTTCGAAAAAAGAAACCAATTTAATTTTAATGTTAAAAAGTTCATATCCTAGAACTCAAATATTTCTTTAAAGATATACAGAAACGTTATATTTAATGAACCTCGTTTATAATATATGTAATAATTAGGAATCTACTAAAAATCAAATAAAACTCTTAATAGGTCACCAACAAAAATAATAATATTCCAATTTATTTTAAAATATGTAGGAAGCAGAGAACTGCGCTTTTAAGATTGAAGAAATGCGTAATTTTTATAACTACAGAAAGGCTAGCCAAGCATTAAAGTTCTTACACACAAGAATCCTAAAAACACCTATATTTCCTCATTTTCTTTTATTCTATCATTTTAAACATAATTTAATTTTGAATCCTCTTTAACACATTTTAATTTCAGATATACCACATGTTTCTAAACGCTTAAACTTTTGAATTTAATTTTTCCTGGCAACTATTTATTAATTTCAATTTTAAATTTACCTTTGGCAACTCTCCTATTATTTTAATATATATTCAAAGAGATTTGCTGATTTGGGTATTAATTATTTTTTGTACTGTATGTATGTTTCCTGTATTATAAGTATGCGTACCTTTCTGCATATATATTTATATATTTATTCTAATTTTTTAACTATATGTATCTGATTTTTTTTTTTTATACGAACATTTTTCGAGGAAATTGCTCGAAGCTTTTTAGACATTTGTCCTTCGAGCATGTCAGAAGAGTGCTCATTTTGCATAGCTGGCATCTCCCTCCTGATGAAGACGTGGTCCCTATTCCTTCTTCTGATCATCTGCATCGTATATTTTAGTATTTTCCAATTTTATATTTCTGGTTTGAATATTTTTCATGTTTTATCTTTATATATATATATATATATATATATATATATATATATATATATATATATATATATATATATATAAAATAAGCATTTATTTTCAGGATAACTATGAAATCAAATATAAGAGGACTTTATTGTTTGAAAATTCCATTCAGGTTTAGTTTCCTTGCAAAATAACCAATTAAATAAATGCTTAAAAATATTAAAAGTTAATGTTGACTTTTTGTACTTGATTAAAAAACGTATTACTTTTCATATTGAGAAAACAATGTAATTGGTGTAAAATGTTTTATAAAAACAAGATATCAAATTTAAAACAAGAATTTCTTTTAAAAAGAAATTTTTACATTAAAAGTTGTGTTAAGATCTTTAACAAAACAAACAACATTTTTTATAGAGAATTTCACCTAGTTTCCATTCAAAGATATTTTATTCAGTACATAATTTAATTAACTTATAATATAATCAGTGGTTAATAATTCATTCAAAGATCAATTATTTGACATATTTTGTTTTCTAAATGATTTTGGTATGATTCCAGCAGATATTTTTTTCATATTTGCATCTAGATAAAATATAATTTATGAATTTATTAAATTGAAAACATACTTAAATTTTCTGCTTCCTCGTTTATAAGCAAGGTTTTTCAGTTCAGTTCATAAATAATGTAATTTCTTAATATTTTGAACAGTTATTTGTGCTATCAGTATGCTTTATGGAAATTAGAAGTAACTACTTTTATAATGAAACGATGAATTTATTTAGATGTGTGGAGCATGTAAACAACAAATAAATTTGCTGTATTACAACTACTTTAAACGTTTCTAAAACTACGTAAATAATAAACATTTAAACTGATAACTTTAACATTAATATTTCAAATATTTCATAAAAGTACATTTATGAAATATAAGGGATATTCCAAAACAATTATATTTGAAAAAAATTAGACTTGGTTATTTTGTTAGTTGTACCTCGTTTTAATTTTAAATAATTCATGAAATTATAAAGTATTAATGGATTAAAAGATTATAAAAACAAATATATGTACAAGAAATACCCCTTTTCAAGCCAAATCCATATAACTATGTAACACGAAATTTTACATATCACATTGATTAACATAAGCAGTTTAATAACAAGGAGTTTTGCCTATCTCAGGTGCCATTCACCATAGTGTGTAATATTTATTAATTCTTATATACGGTGATGTAATATTTTATGAAAAACATTTTTCAAATATAATTTACGTTTATAAATAAAATGCGAAAAGGAAAAAAAATGAATTAGACAAACAGAATCGTCAGTTACATCCTAAAATTAATTTGTAAATTTATTATTTACTTTATTATAATTAGAATATGGTTCACTTAACCACAGAGTTGCACTCTTCTGAAGGATATGTTATGTATATTCTTTCCCTTTAAGTTTGTCCGAAATAAGCTCATCTACTTAAAAATATGTTGTACCATGATGTTATGTAATTTGGGGTATTGTGTTGGTATTTTCCTCGATTTTCTAACAAATATAATCGTAAGCCACAAAAATACTTTTAATTTCACTCAAATGCTACTGAAAAAATCAAAATATTTTATTTTTCAAATGAGCCGTTCCGAAATATTCTTCAAAAATAAACCTTAATTTTATAAATGAAAAATATAATTTATACTAAACTAAAATCGTTACAATTTTTGACCTGTGCTATTCGACTCATAACAGTTTTCATATGAAAGCATAGTTAATCATTTTCACGTGTCTTATTTAATAAAATCTAAAAGTTATGTTACAGCATCTTGAGAGCCACTCCATGGGGTCCCTGATGTCAAATCAAACCCATGAGCTCATGCAACTACACTTGAGCTTCACTCTACGTGTTCCCTGATGTCAAATCAAACCTGAGAGCTCATGTAACGACACTTGAGCTTCACTCCACGGGGTCCCTGATGTCAAATCAAACATGAGAGCTCATGCAACGACACTTGAGCTTCACTTCACGGGGTCCCTGACGTGCAGTCAAACCCGTGAGCTCACGCAACGACACTCGACCTTCACTCCACGGGGTCCCTGACGTGCAGTCAAACCCGGGAGCTCATGTAACGACATTTGAGCTTGACTCCACGGGGTCCCTGACATGCAGTTAAACCCGTGAGCTCACGCAACGACACTCGAGCTTCACTCCACGGGGTCCCTGACGTGCAGTCAAACCTGAGAGCTCATGCAACGACACTCGAGCTTCACTCCACGGGGTCCCTGACGTGCAGTCAAACCCGTGAGCTCATGCAACGACACTCGAGCTTCACTCCACGGGGTCCCTGACGTGCAGTCAAACCTGAGAGCTCATGCAACGACACTCGAGCTTCACTCCACGGGGTCCCTGACGTGCAGTCAAACCCGTGAGCTCATGCAACGACACTTGAGCTTCACTCCACGGGGTCCCTGATGTCAAATAAAACCCGTGAGCTCATGCAAACACATGAGGCTCATTCTATGTGGTCCCTGATGTATTCAAACCAATGTACTCATGCAACGATACTGGAGCTTTTCTCCACGGGATTCTTGATGCTTTCAAATCCGTGCTCTCTTTCAACGATATATGAACCTGACTCCTCGGGGTCCCTGATGTGAAGTCAAGTCATTGATCTCATGTAACGATATCTGAACTTCACTCAATAAATTCCCTGAATAGCTTACATCTTTACTTGATATAAGATTCTATCATTATTTTTTTTTATTTTATTTATTGTATTTTGTACTTTGATGTTTTCGTATACGTTTTTGTTAATTTTTCATTCTTACTTATAATTAAACTTTACATAATAACATATTAAGTATCATATTAAGTAACATAATAAGTAAAATTACTAAATTATTAATTTTCTCAAGGTTTAGTTTTATTATTTAAAGAATAAAATGTAACTAAACTACATCTCTCTCTCTCTCTCTCTCAGGAAAATATGTGTGAAATCATATTGATGATAAAAAGAGAGAGAAGCCCCTTCACTATCTCTTTCAGGACTGTTTTTAAATTACTCAGAATATCTTAAATTTTTCCATTGAACAAAGTTTAGTAATAATCCTATATTCTGCAACTCTTGACTTCATGCTGTGGCGAGAGTTTTATTGCGTGATTTTGCACTTGAAATCTTAATTTTTTTTTTACTTTAAAATCTATTCAGTATTGTTTAAACGTTTGTTGTATTTAGACATTAAACGTTTATCGTTCGGTTCTAAAAGAATATTCTTTCATTTATGTTTTAAAATGCTAAAGGTTTATTCATAAAATTTTTACAAAAAATACTTCTCTAAAAATTTAAGTTTTATATATATATATATATATATATATATATATATATATATATATATATATATATATATATATATATTTCGACTAATTAAAAAATGAATTACCAGAATAGAAATGCAAATAGTAATTAAAAAATAAATTATCATCTGCATCATTTCTATCTAATTTAATTTTATTTCACAATTACTTAACATTATTGTACAGCTATGTATTCTGTCAAAAAAAATTTTATAAGTAAAATTTTTTTTTTGTAAAAATTTTTTAACTCAATTCAAAATAATGTGAATAATGATAATTATTCAAAAACTTTGGAATGCCGAATGGCTTTATTTATTTTTATTCTGCAAAACGGTTTAGTTCATGTGGATTCGTCTTGACTTTCGACAACTGATCTTTTAAAGTTGAGAAAGAGTAACAATTTTCAGTCAACTTCCCCTTCACTGCAATAAACTTCCGAACAAGGAATTCCAAAAAAAAGAATTGAATAATTATTTGTCTTTATTTTAATTTTATGTATCAAGTGCTTATAATGAGTATTATAAGACATTAAATGATACCGTTGTGAATAATTCGTGCATACAATGTAGGTTAACTGATCATTTATAAAATGCGCTACCCTGAAATATTTATTTATGAAACAATTAATAAAATAGAATGAAACCTACATATTTTATACATTTTTTTTAATCAACATTTTTATTATTGTCTTTGCAATTTCGTTTTTACTTATAAATGGGGTTTTAATGGTAGCTGTGAACATTAAAATGTTCAGAAAGCAGCTTTAAGTAAAATGCAATTCATTTTATTATAATTTGTTCTTTATTTTGTCTCTCAATAAGTTCCTATTATCATACTTTTAATTTAACCCCTTAACCGTCTGGGGTTCTGTGAAGAAAGTGCATCATTTTTGCTACGCGGTGGCAACATAGTTTTTACTTTCAATGCAATGCAAGTTTTTCCCCCTTTATCAACTGTCAAGAATACAAAAGTCTCTAATTCTTGATGGGAAGTATTTCCGTTGTACCCTGGACCACTTCACAATAATCACATTCTAATGACTTACAGCTGGGAAGCCCATCAATAGCTGTCAGCTGTAGAAACCCACATGCGCTGCCAGTTTGCTTTGTGTGAATGTTCTGCTCGAACATTTCTTCAAATTCTTATTATAATTTATAATTTTTTATTACACTAAATATGAATTTTTATTTAATTATTTTTCAAATTATTATCAGAAAATTTAATTTTTTTCCAAGCAGTTTTTGTATTTAAAAAATCTTAAACAATTAAAAATATATAAGATAGAATATCATATTATAGTTTTTAAATGTCATATATATATATATATATATATATATATATAATTACTCCAATAATTACTTTTTATCAAAAATCATAAAATTGTTTTTAATTTCCCGGGTACTTAAAAATGTATTGATTTTAAATAGCTGTAATAATTAGTTAATTTGCTATTTATTTGCAATTGCTAATCCTTTTTGATACTTTTCAAAATCAATATTATATTTTTAAAACCATCAAACAGTTTTTAAAATCATTAAAAGAAACTTTTCTGTTGCTTTAATACATACAGATTGAAGCATTTAGCTGTTGTATACTTTTAATAATTTAGAAAAATAAAAAGCTAACTTAATTACCTAACACACAATAGATTTTATAGTATATAGTAAGCTACTGACAACATGAAATTTTGGTGAAAATTTTGAAAACAAATTTTTTATATTAAATTCTTCGTACTGAAAGATTTCCGTTTCTAATTATGCAGAAAATATCATTGCATACAAGAACCCTTATTGTTATTATATATCTTTTAGTATTTCTTAAATTGTTTTACACAAATACTAAAATTAATGCGTCTCTCGTATGAATATTTGTTTTGCAAAAGAAGAAAAATATCAAAAATATAAAAACAGGGACACCTTAACATTATTGTTTACAATAGCATTCTAATAATTGAATATTTAATATAGAACTTGTCAATATCACATTTTTCCACATATTCAAATTAGCCCTACATTAAATATTTTTTGCCTTCACAGAATCAGAACTTCTTTGACATGCAAATCATTATAAGCTATGAATTTAGAGAAAGATTTTTTTGAAAGTACTTTTTAGTACAATAATGATTTAACTTCATTCTTCTTTTGATGGTTATAAATGAAAATATTTAGCTACTTTTGATTTGGTTAATCAAATATATTTAAATAGTTTTGATTAAAGAAGTAAATATTCACAAAATTAAATTTTGTAAGCATAAATTCACTAACCAGAAATAAATACTTTGTCTAGTTCGAAAATATTAATTTTACATAAAGTTCAATTTGTTACAAATACCTATCATAAGTTATTAATATATCACAAAAATAAAATTTATTTCTTATGTTAGAAACATCTTATTGAAGGTTAAATTATTTATCTTCAATATTAGAATTAATTCATTGTACTTTGATTTCGAAAACACATACTAAAGGAATAAAAAAGTCATAACATAGTACTTATTTGAGATTATTCTGTTTCAAGATGGTGAAAGTATAATCTTTAGTGCAAAGCTCTGTTAGATATTGAAGTAATAGAAAAAAAAAGTTTAATACTTAAAATGTAATCACTAAATTAATAAAGGAAAATATTTCTTTTCCATGATAAAAGAAATTTCATACTTTCCGGAATTTGTAAGTAACTTTAGCTTTAATTTAATGATTTTAAATTATACTTACAAAGTATTACTTTAAAATATCCTTAATTTTACAAAACAAATATTGAAATAATTTGAAAACACACAATAAAGACATTAAATAATTTAACACGTTCTCCGCTGTTTTCCTTTTACGGAAAAAGTTTTGTGATTACTAAAGTCAAACATTTTTTAAATATTTAAATTTGATCATTTGTTTATGGTGAAATCATATTATAATGTTTTTGAAGCAGTAAAGCATTTCTTAAATATTTAAGGGAAAATTTTCAGTAATTTTTCTGGAATTTGCTATTCTTGATGTATTTTAATATCATTTTCCAATCCTTTACCAAAATGTAAGTTTAGTGAAAGTTTTAATCATAATTAAAATTTCTTTGTCAAAAATAATAGCTTCCTTGTAAAGTTTTAGATCTTAATTGTAACAAAATAATATAATTTTATGTGGAATAAAGAATAACATAAATCTCATATTCTAAAATTTAAAAAATACTTATGTTATTTTTCCTTTATATTTTGTGCCATTTTTGCTTCATATCCTTCATACCTTGATCTTGGTATTTCAGCCAATGCTTCAAATATGTGCACTGAAAATTTGAGTAGTGTGAAGCTAACAACAATATGAAAAATTTCAGAACATGTTTAGTCAAATTCTCGAGTAAACAGAAAAGTAATGCACGTGTAGATAATTTTAAATTGTTTTCATGTAGAAAAAGATAGCAGAATGATAGATTGGTGTTTCTGATAGTATAAATTTAACTACAGGATTGACAAATGCCTAACTAGTGGAACTTGAGAATTTTTTCAAATTCCGTGGGAAACCGATAAATGCAAATTTAAATCAAATGTAGAACTGGTAAAATGGATGCACATTTTCAATCGAATTATCTTGGAAACATCTGTTTCATGATGTATTCCAGGTGAGCGTGTCAATAAATTGCCTTCAGTTGGCCAGAACAAATTATTGAAATGCCATATTGCCACTTCCTATTCTTCTTTGCATATATATATATATATATATATATATATATATATATATACACACAAACATATATATGAGTGATTTTTTACTCTCCTAAGTTATTCTAGTAGGTAATTGTATATGTGAAAATATTACCGGCTTACGATCATTATGTTTGATTCAAGCAGTGAAGAAAAATTTTATTTTTATTATGAAGATAACTCTTCGGACACGGACTGTGAATTCAATGATCTTTCTGAGGCTCGCATTTGGTACCTAGTCGACAGTTAAGCAGTTCCGATTTTTTAACACTCATTTTTATAAATTATGTAAGCATTTAAGTGAGATAATTAGTAGCAAGTTAATTAATTTATATGATAAAATCAGGTACATTGTGAAATTAAATAATACCTGAGATATTATTACAAAGATTAATTATTCGCAGAACAAAATATATAATCTAATTTTAACAAAATGTAACTCTAAAAAGTGAAAGAACTTCTTACAGTTTCATTTTATTAAAATTAGATTATATATTTTGTACAAAAATTATTGCAGAACTGTTTAAAATACTAAATTCATATCAAAAGTTTAAGAAATTAGCATCTAAATTATTACTTTTTTTTATCCCTTCTAATTTTAAACAAAGTTTTTAACATTTTAAAATTTCATATTTTTGAATAAATTAAGTAAAAAAATTTCTTATATTTTAACCTTGTCACCAGGTCACATATTTTTATACAAAACTAAAAAATATTATTAATTTAAAAACTTGATAAAAAAAGTGAAAATAAGAATTATATACGTTGCTTATAAATTTCAATTGTTAGATAGTCTTTAATTACTAAAACTAAATGCGAATAAATATAGAAAAGTAAAACGCGTAAATATCTGTTCCTTCCTTGAAACACTTTTGATTTTCACTCGCATTAGTTAAATCAACCGTGACCATTCAGTAAATAAATTCCCCAGCTACGATTTCACGGTAATCCGTCAATTTTGGGGGTTGAATTTAAAACATTGCATTGAAGGCAGTTGCCCCTACCAAGGGGTTCAAGATAGCCGGAAAACGCAGAATTGTTTGCCCGAGTTACCTCGGGATAGTCGGTTATGGGTTTAATAGGAATAGTTAAAATACATGGGGCGATTTTGAATTGCTTTTACAAATTAAGAGGAGTAATAGTACTCCTCATTATAGGCAATAATCACGTAGGAAATTAGGGTCATATTCCATTCTGATAGGCAGAAAAGAGGGAAATAGAAACGCATCAAGAACCTATCTCGAATTAACCGTATGCAATGTTCCACAGAGAAAAAGCAGCATTTTGCTCTTATTGGTTACATGAGAAAACCAATCAGAGTAGACGTTGTCCTTTAAAAATGCAATCAACACATTTGGTCTGACAACAATGCCCATTGTACGACCTCTCGTGGAGACCATCAGAAATTTTCCGTCAACAACTGGGCAGGTATCCTTGGTGATTACCTGGTAGGCCCTTACATCATGCCAGACCGTTTGACTGGCTACACATACCGTATCTTCTTGGAAGAAGTGCTTCCCAGTCTATTGCAGGCTGTTCCACTCCCCATCCTGAGAGACATGAGGTTTATGCACGATGGAGACCCAGCACAATTTCCATCACAGTCTGAAACTTTTTGAATGTCACATATCCCGCACGATGGATTGGAAGTAGCGAACCAGTAGCTTGGCCTCTTTGCTCACTGGACCTCAACCCACTGCATTTTTTCTTCTGGGGGAACATGAAATGTTTTGTGTACGAGACGCCTGTGAACTGAACTGAAGTTCTTGTGTTGCCGTGTACAAAATTAATACGATACCAGGTATCTTCGAGAGGGTGCGCCACTCGTTCCTTCGCCTGAGTTACCCGTGCAACGACACACATGTGTGGCTTTGCTGTGAGGTGTTTAGTTAACAATAAATATGACTGTGTGAAACTCTAGATATTATTCATTCGCTTACCCAATACTGTTGTAAGGGTTGTCAAGCACTGTCAGGTGAGAATTTCTCTTTTCTGCCTCTCAGAGTGGAATGTAATGGTTCCTATGTAATTATATCTTCAATGGATGGGTATACTCTATCAAACCTCTCTCTTAGTTTTTAAAAACAATCTAGAATCACCCATATATTATTATTGCTATGCGTGTGTGAGAGTGATAAATATATTTCGGATTTGAACCGGTTGTTATTGTTAGCAATTTAACATGTCTGCTTTGTCATAGTACATTTTGTGCGAAATATGCCTCTATCTAATATTACCTCGTTTTTATTTGTTTGGGTCGCCTATTACATTTAAAGAGTTAAATTAATTTAAGTATGTGATATCATCACCAGCGCAGATATTCTAATATTGCAATTGAAAATTTCAGAACAGATATATGTAATTCACATAATGTCACAATTGTTATTCCTATTAAGTAAAAAATGGAATGGGTCGTTGTGGCTTTGTGATAAAATCATTCACTTTAGATTACAGTTTCTGGATTCCATCCCAACTACCGTTGAGCATTGATAGAATGATGTTTTGTCACCGCGTAGTAGACATTCTTATGTCTTAGTCTAATGCATTTTAATATCGCTTACATTGACTTTCGCGTTAAGACATGTCGTAAGTAGTAAGCCATCTCCTCATGAGCCATATCCTCATGAGGAGAATACTAGAGAGTTATCCTCCTAGAGGATAATTCTCTAGTATTCTCCTTCATAAACTTGCATACAAAAGATACGAACTTAAAACACATCTTTTGCTGTTCCAGCGTAGTTAGAATCAAAATTAAGAACTTTTCCCCTTTAAAAAGCACTGTTCTATCATTTGACCACAATGAGGCCTTATGTGTAATTCACCTGCATATATCTCATCTACTTTATCGTATAGCCAACTATTTACACCGACAAAAACTAGCATGTATCTTTAGATAACCACTTCGAACAGCCCTCTTTGAAGTATAATGTCCTCGGGTTCATTGTTGAACAATGGGAGATGAATGTTGCGCTTCTGCTTTTTGCATGCACATTTGTCGGGTGACAGTTTTTGGGGTTTCTTCCCTTGCGAAACTTAAATATCCACTTTAAAGGAAAAACTCCTCCCTGAAGGTAATTTATGCGGTGGATATTAATGAGCTTAACAACGGTCTTAAGCCACTTGGCTATATGTAATGCTTGTATCAAATATTTTTTTAATTGTATTTAAGTAGATAATTGTTCAATTTATGACACTTGAAACTGCGCTGCATATGGAATATACGAGGGTTATTCGGAAATATTTGAGATACGCGATAACAAGGATTTACAAAATAAAAATGATGGTTTAATTTTAAATACAAAGTAATTTAACACAAAAGACGATTTTTTACTGACTTCCTTCAACTTGTTTAGCATAGAATAAATTTTAAACAGAAGAGAAAATGGAGTTGATGCGAGAACATTTTCGCGCTTTGATTTTCTACGATTTTAAAACAGGATTAAATCAAGAAGAATGCGTTCAACGGTTGCAATTAGCAATTGGTGATGAATCTCCAGCTCGTGCTACTGTATTCAGATGGCTTAGAGAACTTAGAAGAGGTCGCAATTTTCTTCAGGATGAAGAACACACAGGAAGGCCGCCGTCGGCAGTAATCCCGGATTATGTGCCTGCCATACGGAAAATGTAAATGGAAGATATTCGCTGTACCTATCAAATGATACAGAAGGAATTTAACATTGGATCCGCAGCCATACACACAATCATCACATCATCATTGAGATTCAGGATATTTAATTTTACAGTCCTTATGACCTAATGGGTTTTCACAGCATCAGAGCAGTGTTGAGAGTAAAATCACTCACCAATATCTCCATTTATTCAAAAGATTCCAAACGGAAAAGAGAAGAATAATTAATGGAAATCATATCTTCACCTAAATTCTGGGAGAAACCTCGTTGTAAATAGTTTGCATCCTGTAAATATCTCAATTTTATTTAATCTTGAACAAATACGGGAAAAAAAGAATGAAGAAATTTTTCTTTGTAAATATTCTAACGGAACTTTGTGTGCTTCAAAGAATTGTAATCATTCTGTGTATTCTCCTTATCTTTCCCTTTGCAAAATAATTTTAACAGCATTTTGTCTGTACTAAGAATTATTGGCATCTACTAGGATTACTCAATTACTTAGTTTAAAAAACACAAGTCATGCAGAGTGCATCCAGTGGGAGCACTTACCTCAATATCTTTGTATTATTCATTATTGAATCGTCTATTTCTGATTTATCACCAGGCCAAGACTATCCACAAGGACTCCAATTCATTAGAAAACCAGGTACACGGCCAGAAGGTTGACCTCCCTCAATCTGTGATGGAGGTTCCCCCTTTAGCACTTATGAAGAATGAGAGGCTTTTGCATTCTTGATAAGACGCATTTCCGCTGTCGCCTCACAATCACATTCTAATGACTTACAGCAGGGAAGCCCATCAATCACTGTCAGTTGAAGAAACCAAAATCTGCTCGCACTTTGCTTCGTAAATGTTCTGCTCGTAAAGTGATCTGATTCATGAAGAATTACTTATTAAAAAAGTAGTTTGCCTTTGGGTTTCTCATAATCTAACTGAGCACCAAAAAGAGGAGCGCGTCAGAATCAGTAAAGAAACTATTAAATTGCTAAATGATGGTGGCCACCGCATCATTTCTAAAATTGTAACAGGTGATGAAACGTACATATTTTTTGACGTTCCAACATATCAAAAAAGCAAAGTATGGGTCTTTGAAGATGATCCTACGCCGACAATGGTGAAAAAAGAACGCGCACTGAAAAAAGTGATGTATGCCGTTTTCTTCAGAAGTACGGGATGGGTCAAAGCCATCAAGTTGGAAGGACAGAAGACAGTAACAGCAAACTGGTATACCACTAAATATCTTCCAGAAATTCTATAAGAACTGTATGTTAGGGGACTAATGTTTCACAATGACAATGCATCTTCACATACAGCCGAATTAACAGTTGAGTTTCTTAAACAAAAACAAATTAAAGTGATCGAACATCCACCGTATTCACCTGATCTAGCTATGTGCGACTTTTGGTTATTCTTTAATCTAAAAAAGAACTTACGTGGACATCGATTTCATTAAGAAGAAGAGATTGATGTGGCTATAAATGCATTTTTTTAATCTATTCTAAGAAATGATTGGCTTGAGGTATTTTATCTGTGGTAAATTCGTCTACAAAAGTGATTTGATGCTGGAGGAGACTACTTTGAACACACCTAAAATTTTTTAAGTATAACTTTAAAAACCTAGTTGTATCTCAAAAATTTCAGAGTGACCCTCTTATATATATTTATCATGAAACAAAATTAATACTGTAGATTCAACTGATTATTGTGATAAAAAATGCAGGTCAAATATTGGTTTACGTATACTGATTTGTTCTTTTTTTTTCATGAGAAATTAAAGTTATTTTATATAAGTCCTCCTTGAAACAAAAGACTAAATATGTATATATTAAATTGTTTAAAAGTTTTGATTTAAAACTGTCAACAGTTAAATTATTTATAAAATAATGTAAAATAATATATACATCATTCTTTAAAAATACACTTTTAAAATTGTACAAAGTAGTGCATTTTTTCTGATCAAATGTGTAAATTTAATTATCAGTTTATCAATTGCTCTTTAATTTGATGAATGGGCAATTAATATTGAATATATATAATTACATTGTGTGAATACAAAATGTCCAGACTTCAATTCCAATTAAAAATACTTATTGGATAAAATAATGTCTTCAATTTCTTTTTATTTACGTAATTGGATTTGAAGTAAAATTGACCGATCACTTTTATTGAAAAGATAATTATAATTTCAAAGGAGGAAAATCATTGAAATGTGATATAAATAAGTTCAGATTAATAAGATATTTAGTGAGATTTTATAATAAAGTTATTATCATTATTCTGGGTTTTATCTATGATTTGAACCTGTTAAATAGTTTCATTAAATATCACTTTAATATATTTAATTTCATTTATGAATCACAATGTGTAGGTCGCTTTTATTGTCATATTTTTTTCTGAAATTATCATCAATCTGAAATCTCTCAATTTGTCTCATAAAATTTTCTGAAACTATTCTCACCATTATAAATTTGTGTTTTTTCGTAAATTAATGCAATTTAAGTAAACTGTAAATTTTATTTAGTTTCAAAATAAATGTAATGCTAATAGTTGTGCCTTTTTAAATTCATCTTTAAAGAAATTTATTATTTAAAAATTGAATTATACGTTTTATGTAATAATTTTGTGTATAATATATTCAAATTTAAATAAAATTCTATTTAATGTCACATTGAATGGATACTTAAAACTTTAGCCAAGTCTTGATGTTATGTATTAGTATCAAGAAATACTATCTTTTTAATTTTATATTTTAACCTGAAGAGAGGTACAATGTCTCAATTTAACCAGAGAGATTTTTGTTTTAACATCAAGAAGGGAAAATCATAATCCCATGATGAGAATTAAGAACAAATAAGAATTTGGTTGTGACACCCAATTGTCATTTATGTGATAATATTTTAATTGTCATGGATAATTTTATTTCATACCAGCAATTTTGGGAACTATTTTATAAAATAAAAGAATCTTCACGTTTTTATGAATTTTTATTTCAGTAATTTAAATAATATTTTGATTATCTTCTTTAAAGTAAATTTAAAGTAAACCATTTCAAAACAGAATTCTTTGATTTCAATAAAGTGTACTTATCATATCAGCGGTAAATGCAAGACAATCGTTTAGTAGCATAAAACTGGACTGGTGGCTATTGTTGTGGCTTATAGAAATCTGAAATTTGTCAGATCAACTCCAATTAACTGTTGATAATCAGAAAGTCGATGACTGGCAGGAAATCTGAGGAAAAATCCTCCAAGGACAATCAGACACAATCTAAAATATGTTTTGATGAGATTGGAGGACTTTTTACAAGTGAGATAATTTTTTGTACCACGTTCAAATGTAAAAACATTTTAACTATCCACTTGAGAATATGGCCTAGGCAGTCCGAGATATTCGGTTTCATTTCATTTCCAGAAGAGTTCCAGGAGATGTTCCAGAGTACCATTGGTGCGTGGGTGGAATTAGCCAGTTTTAATTTAGTTCAGGTTTTTCAGACTAAATTCAGTCTGCTCATCTAATTAGATAGACTTCTATAATTGGACTTATACATGGGTGCTTCAGACCTTGCTTCAGATCTTCAGACATTGCATGGTGCTTCAGACTACCTCCTCCATATGATTTTGTGGGCAGCTTCATTAATATTAAATGAAAGTCTGATAACTGGCAAAGTTTAATAAAGATGAATTTTCCAAACAAATTTGTTTTAAATTATTTTTGTCAGTTTTATGACTTTTTTGATACTGCATTCCTTTAGAAATAAAATACATAGAAATACAAAAAAGCAATAATATACATATAAGTTAAGGTAGCATAATTTTGCACTGAATTCCAAGATATTAATTTTGAATACATGAATAATTTAATGCAACTCAAAAAAATGCCTTTGAGGAAATAACTGCATGTCTCTCATGTTATGCAGATACTTTTTTTTATATAAACAACTAAAGTTATAATAAGAGAAACAGAAATATCAATAATCCTGCCGGTAACCATGAAAAATAAAATTTTTCTGTGTTTCATTAAATACTATTTCATAATTTAAACTGCATGAAAGATTGTTTTAAAACTCTAGTCCAAATAAATAAAGAAATATTTATTCATTCGCTTTAAAAATTGTGCATATATATATATATATATATATATATATATATATATATATATTATATATATATATATATATATATATATATATATATATATATATATATATATATATATATATGTGTATGTGTGTGCAATTCTTAAGGCGAATAAATATATATATATATATATATATATATATATATATATATATAACCTATGATATAGTTTATTTCACTTATCTTAATGTATGAAAAAACAATCTATTAAGCGTAATATGTTTGCTTGAGTTTATTGTTTTGAAATTCCTGATATATTTGCCAAAATTATAACAATGAAATGTTTTGAGAATTTTACTTGCTTCTTGATAGAAATGGTTACTATTCACGATATTCGAATCCAAATTTGCTTTTGTAAATTTCCTGCTGCATAATCGTTTTTGAATTTGATAAAAATGTTTATGAATATCATTACATAGAATTCAATTAAGAATTTTCATCCATTTGGAGCAGTGTAATAATCTTATCTATGGGAATAACTGGCAAGGATTCAAAAGACTTTGCTTACGATAAATCCATTGTTTGCTTAAACAACTCTGTTACTATGAATTATTAGAAAATATTGTGAAATGGTAACTTGTTTATTTCATTGCCAATGTACAATTCTTTGATTTAATAAAGCTAATTTTTCATATCTGTTGTAACAGTAAGATAAATGTTTATAAGCTCAAAACTGAATAGATTTTCATTGGTTAAATCAAATAAAATTTTAATAATTGGCAAAGCTTAATAAATGAAGAATATTCCAAGAAAATTTGCTTTAAATATTTAAAGTTTTTCAAATTACTTTTGTCAGTTTTAAGTTTTTAATACTACAATCATTTATATTAATATAATAATTCGATAATTATTACATATTTAGAAATACAATAAGCAATAAAATTGCTGATTATAAGAAAAATACGATGGAAACGAATAAATTTTCCCCAATAATTTGTACTTAAAGTATATAGTTTTTTTTCATTACATGTGTTAAGGTTGAATAATTTTACACTAAAACAAATTTTCGATTCATGAATAATTTAATACAGCCTTAAGAAACGCATTTGAGAATATAAATGTATATTTCTCAGGGTATGTAGGTATATTTTTATATAAACTACTGAAATTATAACAAAGGAAGCAGTAATATCAATACTCATTCTGGTAATTCACAAAAACAAAATTTTGCTGTTTTTCACTATATGCTAATTCACAATTTAAACACCATAAAAATTGTTTCAAAATACTTTTCCTTGTTTTAATAAAAGACTATTTATTCATATATGTTTCAGGAATTGCGCGTAAAATATATTTTCCTGTTATACAGTTTATTTCACTTTTCTTTAATGTATGTGAAAGAAAATAATCTATTAAACGTAACATATATATATATATGTTTGCTTAAGTTAATTCTTTTGAAATTCCCAATATTCGTTGAAATTATGACGCTGAAATGTTTTGAGAATTTTACTTCACTTTCGGATAATAATGAATACCATTCACGATCCAAATTTGCTTTGGTAAATTTCCAGTGTTTATCAATTCAGGATGATGGTATGTATTACACCATGATGCATTACCTTTTTCAATTCTGATGAAAACATTTGTGAATATTATTTCATAGAATTCAATTAGGAATTTCCATCCATTTGGCGCAGTATAGTAATCATATCTATCCTAATAGCTGGCAGATTCAAAAGACTTTCCTTACGATAAACCCATTGTTTGTTTAACCAACTCTGTTTCTATAAATTATTGGAAAATTGAGTGAAACGGCAATTTGTTTATTTCATATCCATATAAGTCATTTGAGTAAGTAGTAAGCCACTTTGTCAATACCATCATTTTGCAAATACAAATAAGAATAATATTTATTAAAAGACAATACTTAGTAGAAACACTTTTTAATATGTTATAGTCCATGATAGAACTTGTCATCATCGCTTTTTTCGAGATTTTCACGACTACGAGATTGATGGAGATGTATTCATTTTTAAGGAGAAGAAATACCCTGAGTTAGAGTTAATAGTATTTTATCAGACACATTCATTCAAGAGAAAAATTATCTCCAAGGACGTGTTTTGAGTATATAACACTATTTTAATAATTAAATAAACTTCTTCAAAAATTCCCGAACAGTATAAGCCTTTGAATGTGTGCGATAACTTATGAAATTCATGCCGGCTGATGATTTAATAATTTAGTGCAGGCTGCGTGGATGGGTTTTAGTTTAAAGCTCTTCAAATTTCAATATTTATGGGAGAGAGAGAAAATAAACTATGCATTCACACTTTGAAAATAAGGGGCAAATTTTCAAATTTTCTTGCGTCCTGACTTGGACTGCATGGACTCTTCGGAGTCCACCGGACAGATGGAGCTCTCACCTCCAAACCCTCCCATGCACGTCTCTGGAATCGGGGTTAGAGCAATCAGTAACAAAATCAAGATTACTTCTGAATATATTCAGAAGATTAGTAATGAGAAATTATCTGATAAGAAAATAGACCTACTTTAATTTTATAGAATTCCCAGCTTTGAGATGACCAAATTAACGGATCTACTCTCGAGCTATCAAAGGGAGAAAACCACGAAAAACAGCGATGACCAAAAATACTGAAGTCAATGCGCCACCGCCTTTTTCGGTTGTAACAAATAATCGTTTCGAAGTCCTAAGTGACAGCGAGGATGTCAACATCATCTCCGACAATGAAGATTTCCCAAAACTCAGACAAACGGTTAAAACCAGCAAACCTAAGACAGCCATTAAAAGAAAAATTGTGGGAAAAGTAAATACTTAAAACAAAAAAATCAAATGAAATCCCTGACAAAAACAAGGAAATAAATGATACACAAAACTTTCAACCTGCAAAAAAAAGAATACTAGAATACCTCCAATTGTGGTCAAAGACCAAAATATTAACTGGAAAAACCTACAGGAACTTTTAAATTCCAAAAATATAACTGGTTATAAAGGGAAAATGACAGGCACAGAAATATTAACTTTAAAAGTGGATAACTCAGAAACCCATAGAAAAGTTACTTCACCTTTAGATGAAATTAAATCTACTTATCACACGTTTGTCCTCCCTGAAGACAAAAAATAGTTATACGAGACCTCCCTCCGCACTCTATACACCTGAAGAAATCACACAAGAATTAATATTAGAAGGATTTCGAATTCTTAATGTCACACAAATGACCACACAAAAAAGTAGATGGAAATAAAATAAATCTACCAATTTACATAGTAACACTCCCAAAAAACTACAAATCAAAAGAAATTTATAACATGTCACATATTTTTAACCTTGCAGTTAAAATTGAAACATACAAAGGCAGAAAAGGAGTCACACAGTGCTTCAGATGCCAAGGCTTCTACCATGCACAAACATCATGCCACCACAATTTTAAGCGTGTAAAATGTGCAGGTGACCACCATCATTCAAATTGTCGAAAACCAACAAGTACACCTGCAAGATGTGCCAACTGTGGCGAAGCAAACCCTGATAGCTTTAGGGGATGTCATAAATTCCCCAAATTAAAAGGAAAGCAAAACCTAACTGCACCAATAAAGAGCACAATTGTGCCTAGTTCGAACCCCAATCTAACATATACAAACGTTTTAGTACAAGAAAATGTGTGACACTATTGTTAAAACTAAAGAATCAATAAATGAGGCCAAAACAATAGCGAATGAACTTAAATCACTTGTCACATCTATGCAAAATTCAGGAATACTTGAATTAACAGCACAACTCAAAAAATTTAATGATGCCATGGAGGCACAACAGAATAGAACATTAATATCAAATAATGAATAACACACACGAAAACTTTAATTCAATTACAGTGGCCACTTGGACTGCACAAAGTATCAAACCCAAGACCCAAGAACTTATGAACTTTCTGGATCAATATAGATATAATCTTACTCACGGAGACACTCCTTACGCCTGCAATCAAATTCAATATACCTAACTACAATGTATGTAGAACAGATAGAGCTCACCACAAAGGTGGAGGCACTGCCATAGTTATTAAAAGATCATTTAACTCCACGTTATTCAGCAACAACAACAAAAATGGATATGAAGAAACCTCAATAATTGTCAATTTTAAATCAAAATTAAATATCAAATTACTAGCCTCTACAGTGGACCACAATACTTATTAACATCGCAAGATGTTATAGATATCTTCTCAACAAACTTCTCAACCCTAATTGGAGGTGATCTAAATAGTAAAATCATACACTGGAGATGTAATATTACCAACGCAAATGGAATCACAATTTTAAACGCTGCTCAAAATTATAATTATAAAATAATTGCACCTCTGGAACCAACTCGTTTTGATTACAGAAACAAAGGAGATATCTTAGACATTTTCCTAAACAATAGCCAAATTCTCCTCTCTGCAAATACACTAAATGACCTTTCTTCAGACTACTTCCCAGTTATTGAATGCCTGGGAATCAACAAAATAATAGAAAAAAATACCTTTATAGAACAAACTAGCAATTATATTACAACATTTTACAGGATCAAGCCGGGAAAAACAATGAAGAAAACCAGCAAACACATCATGACATTCAAAATAAAATTTCTGAAGACATAAGAATTTTTATTGAAAAATTAGTAAATGCAAAAAAATTTGGCAACTAAAACAGCAAAATATCACAAAAATGATCTAAAATTACCTAAAAATATATGAGAAATTATAAAAGAAAGAAACAGAACAAGAAGAAAATTTCAAAAAACCCTAAACCCACAATATAAAGCAGAAGTGAATAAATTGAACAAACTAATTAAAAAAACTTTGTGCTGAAATTAGAAATGAAAACCGGAAACAAAAAGTAGATAACTTAGCAACTGAAGATAACTTGATCTGGACTTTTGCCAAGCAATTAAAAAGGAAGAAAATACAAAATAACAGTCGTCAAGGTCAAAACGGTTATGTCTACTCCAATGAAGAAAAACTTGAAATTTTCTCAAATTCACTGCATAGCCAATTCACTCCTAATCCTGATATTAACAAAACATTTACTCGAATTGAAGAACAAAATGTTGATTATTTCATCAGCTACAACCAACCTAAAGCAACTACAACTTCTACTCACACCCATGAATTTATTCAAATACTAAAAAGACTAAAAACCTAAAAGGCACCTGGAGGTGGTTAAACATTATATTCCATGATCAAATACCTTCCAAAAAATTATCTTACTAAACTTGTCAAAATCTTCAATGATTGTATGAAATACTGTTACTTTCCCACCATTTGGAAAATTGCTGATGTAATATTATTTCCCAAACCTGGCAAAGATCCCAGAAAAGCTGAAAATTATATACACATAAGTTTGTTACCCACAACAGGAAAAATTTTCGAAATAATAATTTATAACAGAATGAAACCTTACTTTCACATGTTACCAAATCAACAATATGGATTTAGAAAAAAATCTCTCAACAGTTAAACCATTAATTAGAATAATTGAAATTATTGGAGACAATCTTCATAGAAATTTATACACTGCTATGGTAATGCTAGACGTGTCAAAAGCTTTTTACAGAGTATGGCACAAAGGACTCTCATCTAAAAATTAATTAACATAAATATGGACACAGACTTAATATTACTATTAAATTCTTATCTTACTAACAGGCACTTTCAAGTTACTCACAATAATCAAAGCTCATTAACACTGAAAATAAATGCAGGAGTGTCCCAAGGAAGTATCCTGGGGCCTATCCTCTACCTCTTCTTCACATATGACTTCGCCATGGAGGAAACCACGAAGTTGGAAAAGTGGAGCAGCGCACCCCATGTTGATAGCCTAGCTGGCACACGACAACAACAACAACAATTCGCTCTTTATTTTTTATATGTGCCCCAAAACCGTATTCATGGGCTAATTTCAATACTTTACTTAATCTACATTTTAGTAAGATTAATTGCAAAACTGGCTCACTAAGAATTTTGTCTTTATGGTAAATTAATTCATCCATTAATATAAAATTACCTTTCTTTTGTTTTAATTCCGAACTTTTTCTAACGAATTAAATTAATTTGTTCTTTCTTTAGCTTATAATAGTCCGAAAGTAATTTAGAATCTTCATCTAGAGTATCCAATCTTTTTTCCATTTCCGTGCAATTACTATCTTCCCCTTCCGACAAAATATTTATTTGTTGCAAGAAAACACCTGCAGACTCTTTTTCTAACACCCCATGATTTTTTTTATTTTTCTCCTTAAAAGAACTCTCCTGATCCGTCAAAAGAAGAGACTCATAAAGAAAGGGTTGTATTCACCCACCCATATTTAGCTTATCTCAGTCGCCGAGCTCTTGCCTTCGGTTCAACAGCTCGTGGGTTCGAATCCCACCTTGGGCATGGATGTTTGTAGTAGTTCGGAATCCACTTTAAGCCGTAGGTCCCGGTCTAATTAGCCCTCGTGTGCAAAAAATGACCGTTGAGCGACAAATAAAACAATAGCTTATCTTATCAGCTTTATTTATGGAATACAAAAATCAACTCAATTTCTACCACAATGCAAAATATTTTTCAATCCTTAATGTTTCAAAACGAAGAATACATAAAAATATTAAAAATCCATACTGGATTAAAGAATTCGAGGTATCAAAGATTGCATTCAAGATTATAAAAGACTTTTAGATTTCATGCATTTCCAGGTTCGGTAACCATGAAAGAAACAAACAAAAATTTTAAATCTATTCTTTAATCAGAAAATAAAAATGAAATTAAAAACATTGAGTTAGGAAATATAGTATGCACAATAGAGGGGGGCATTTCCAAAAAAGGTAGCCTTTATAAATCCTTTTATTCAAACATGCTTTATTTGTGTTAGGTTGAACCCAATGACGTAAAATAATAATTCCATAATAATAGCATCGAATAAATCTAAATTTTAATTGGTGTGTATCCCAATATTAGAAACTTCTGTAGGAGAATTTTTTTTTAATTGAAATTACATAAGGGAGAACTTTTCTTATATTTTTAGAGTAATAAATTTAATAAGTTACCTCCTCCAAATATTTAATTAAAGCGATATATGAACAATTACTACTGATTATTTCTAAGAAATATAATCAGTCAGGGCAACTATGCATTCTATGGTATGATTTAACGCCGCACCCCTATTCAGTGACACTGTGGCTCTTATCATTTTGGCCTCAACATTCTCCCCAAAAGCAGAACTTATAGTAATCATTCCATATAACTCATTCTCAGTGTCGGGAAGCAGTTTTGAATTACACACGAAAATTTGCGTCCCCGAATTCAACTCCTTCCCTCCCACGTTCAGCGACGCATACTTCAGAGGGCAAAGGTCAACTGAGGGATATAACCCTTGGTGGGATATTTCGGCTACCGCTTTTTAAACTTTCTTCTTTGAATATTTTCCCCCACAGCCTCTCACCAAATGGTTTTCTCCTCATATGTAACATTCTATTTATTTATTTTAACTTCTTTTGACTTCAGTTTTGCCTCTTCGCTCCCAAAGTGAGGTGCTATATATTTAGAATTTATTCGCGTATTGCGATTATCGTGGGTATCAGATTGAGGACTATCACGAAGACTCCACCCAGCTGCATTTATCTAAGGTCTCTTTCACACTAGACGAATTTTATCGTACAATAAAAATCGTCAAATATTTTATCCTGAGAAATTATTAAAAAACCACACAATAGACTGTTTTCTGTTATACTGAAAGTGAAACGATATTGTGTGACATTTTTAATAACTTCTCACATGGTTTTTGTGTTGTTTTTTATTAACTTCTCACATAAAATCTCGGACGATTTTTTATCATACGATAAAAGTCGTCTAGAGTGAAAGAGTCCTAACTCCTATAGCCTAACTTAGAGCTAGGTGCAGGGAAGCATGCTGGTGCAACAACAAAGACGGTTTGCAATAGAGAAATAAAACTTCTATTTGTCATTTGTGAGTTTTCAATATTTAAGCTCCATCCATATGAATGTTTAAAAATAATCACAAAAAATAGGAATTTCGATAAGTTTTATATTTATAAACTTTTCTTTTGATTGAGTTGCGGACTACAGACAAAGTTATCCATGTTGTATTCTTAAAAACGAAAACAAATAAACAAATTTTTAAATATTCAACATTTGCTTTTTGATATTCTATGGTAATGTATAATATAATTTTTTTTTACTGTTGTAAAATTAAAAATGTGGCTTACTTTAAAAATATATCTTTCTATATCTATCATATTTTAAATTAATTACTTGATAATATTAAATAATAAGTGAAGGAAATATGAAGCAGAAAGTTTAGCTCAAAAAATTTCATGCAGGATGTGAAAATTTTTCGTTTATTGTACTAGTCATTTCCCCAATAGGATTGTGAATTTATCTGCAGAATAAGAAACATTTATTTATGTAAAATGAATAGAAAAAATAACAAACAGAAATATAGAATAAAAAAAACGATTTGTAATAAATTTTAGAATTAGGATTTAAAATGTTACTATTTTTATTATTTTGTCATTCAAAACACCCATACAAAAATTACGTTAAACGAAATACTTTATTCCTTAGCAAAAAAATTTCGGAACAAATATCTTTTTGAATACTTGCCTAATAAAACACAGATGTGAAAAACGGATTTTAAAATATAAAATGTTTAGTGCGACTTCTCTAAACGATACAAAGTTCACTGTTAAAACGATGACATAATTGTCGCCAAAAATAAATGAGTGAGGTGAGTTTCGTAACGATATTCGCCTCATTTTACTTTTGCTGGCAACCCTGATACTATCGGCAACTTTGTATGACAATAAACAAAGAACTAGCGAAAACGTTCTAGAAAACTGTGGATTTCTGCTCCATGAAAACATGCTTGACAAAGTCATTTTTAGAAATGGTAAGCATTATATTAAAATTAAAATTTTGCTTTGAAACTTACCAATATCTTTAATCATAAATGTTTATAATAATAAACATTAATTTCTCTATACTATATACTTTTAAGTCTCATTGCTCAAATAAGTTATTGAACTTTTTTTTAAACAAAGAATGGTTTGAGTAAACTGTATACACAATAAATGATTTATTAAGGGAATCCGAATTAGAGGAAAGTGATGAACAAATTTCATTCTTACATATTTATTTTTGATTCATTGATATTTTATGTAGTAATTATTAAATTGGTTATTAATGTTTGCTTATAAAAAATTTAAATGTTTGAATTCATTTAAAAATTTTAATTTTTTACATGATTCAGTTTTGTGAAAAATAATTTTTCGTGTCGGAATAGACTGCCAATTTATCTTTTAACTAGGATATAATCTTATCATTTACGAATAATTATTTTCATTTGTTTCTCATTCCTACATATTGAAATTTTAAGTTTATTTTAAATTATGAGTAATCTACAAAATGCATTTGAGAAAGTTGGATGTGAGTTAGTATATGTAACACTTTTTACACATTTATAAGTCTTAAAATAAAAAATAGAGATTTTTTTTTTCATATATGCATGTGGAATTTTATAAAATGCATTTTGTCTATCACTATAAAAGTTACAGCCATATAATTTCAAACCAAGTAAACTTGTGATAGGAATTTTTTGACGTATTGTTTTATTGTTGTATATTAAATAGTTAAATTAGTGTTTTGGCTTTCATTTAAACACTTCGTATGTTCGAATTCTGTTTCGGATGGCTATGTTTGCAGTGGAGCTTTGAAAAAAGTTATTCTCAGTCCAATTTATATTCGAATTTAAAAAAATGAATAGTTGTTTTCTAAAAAATCGAAATCTGGCCTTTTGTTAAAATATTTTTCTGTGTGGTTACCACCCCATGTGAGACTTTCTAGTAATTCGGAATCCACATAAAATTAAATCGAAAGATTTTATCCGAAAACTAAAAACAAAATCGTAATTAACCATTGAATCGCTTCTATGTTTCATAAATAAAGCTAAAAAATTAATATTGTTTAGTCTTTATTTATGAAAGTTCTGAATGTTCTGATATATTTGTGAATGCATGAGTAATTCAAAGAATGAATCTTCTTGTGGGAATTTTTATTGTTGACCTTTTGGTTAAATATCACTTAATACACAAAGAAAGGAGTGGGAATGAGTTCTAAAATAAATTAATTAAAAAATACCTATCAGAATTATTCTAAAACAAAGCGTAGCAGTATTGAGATGAAGATTGGCTTCATGTTGAACATCGGAATGAGTGTAACTGTTAACGTAGGGTTAGTTCATATTTCCGTATAAAATTACTTTTAACAACATGTTGGTTTTCAATTCACCAATTTCTTCGCATTAATTAACGCATATTGTATTTTTCAGACCGGACTAATGCATTATATTTTTGAAAATGTATTTGAAATAAATTATTTGGTATTTTAATAAAATAATATATCTATATATATATATATATGTGTGTGTATATAATAAGTATGTTTGCATGTGTGGGTGTTTGTATAACATAATTTTATTTCGTCATTTTCTTTGAAAATGTGGTTTTATTTATGTTTATGTAGCCAAGTTTTGTATTAATATTAGAATAATGATTTTCACCATTTTCTCATGCATTGTCGATTGATATCGTATTATCATTGATTCCATTCTAATTTAATACATTAATAGTCTGCATTATTTTTATTTTATAATTACTTGTAATTTTTCTTTATAAAACGTCTAATTTAAGATATTTCGATTATTTGATTTGCTGCAATTATTTGTCATTTTTTTTAATATTATCAAAAAACAATCCATGTATATTCATACTTTTTTATTTAAATTTGAAAGTTAGCGAATTTTGCATGTAATCGATTATTGCTGAAGCTTATCTTATTTTTTTTAGCTCAAGTCGTCATTTTATTTAAAGCTCAGCAAACAATCAATATTTGCGATAAATACCAATTCAATTACTAGCATCGTTATTGAGCTAAATTCACACAAAACGTTTTTTTTTTTGTTGCTTTATTATAATTAATTTAATCGTTTACTTTCATTTTAGGCTCATGATTCTAAAACCAAGTCATTCCTTTTTATTAAATATAAATTAAAATTATTTACTCTTTTAAAATGAATGTAATGTAATAGCTTAGTAATATAAAAAATTCATACCTAAAATGAGTTGAGAGAATTAAATATACTTCTACCTTTCAGTTTTATACTTTTCATTTTGTAAAACTGTATATTTCAATTAATTTTATTTTTAATAATTTTATATAATTGACAAAGCATTATATTTTTCAGTAGTTCATTTTCATTAACAATATTTCCCGTTTGTAGCTATTAATATTTCATTTGCTTGTTTTCTTATTTACAAATGTGTCGTTACTGTCTGTTGTCGTTTTATTTATCTTCTCAATATATATTTATTTCGATGTAATTGCTATTATTAAAAAAAAGTGAATGAAGCTGATAAAAAAATACGATATTATAGGCTTTAAAACTAATATTTGAAATATGCTGATAAATGTGAACTTTTAAGATTATTTTCCCATTTGTTTGGTCCCATTTTAGTAAAACTTTTTATCTAAAATACTTGAAATTCTTTATAAGCTATATATTACGCAAAACATTCTAATTTTTAATTAAAGGTAGATCAAAAGTATAACTTTACATTTTATTTCTTAAAAAATTGATATCAAAGAACTAAAAATGTCAAAGATAAATATTAATGATATCCTAAAGAAATCATTCGTTGAAAGAAGCTTATCTTAATTATTTTCCTCTGAGTTTTCTGAGAAATATCTGTATATTTGTGTACCTAACTTTTCCAAGATATTCAGGTGATAGTTTTTTTATTTTCCGTCTATTAATAGATGTTTTATGTAAAATATTGGAAAATAGTTTTAGCATTTCAGTTATTATCATTATGTGTAGAGAAAAATTTATTTAAAAATGCTGAAATGTTAAATAAACTTAAGTGATATACATTTTTTAATTAAAAAAAATTTTAAAAATTAAATTTAGGTTTTGTAATTACCAAAATATTTATCAGTTTACACGATAGCAATTTGAAATTCAAACGTTCATTCCTAATTTTTTATTTCTGCATAAAATTTTATGACAAACAAAACAATGTTGTCATAACTTACAAGATATTAAATATGTTAATTTAGAAATGAAGAGAAAAACGAACTATTCTTATTTCATTAAGCTTATATAAAGAAGAAAAATCTAAAATATACTATAATAATTAATGTCAGAGTATTTTCTATTATTTTCTGAAAAATAGAAAAACATGTATAGCCTTTTACATAAAAACCAAAATCTTGCGCATACCAAAACTCCAGCTTTAAAACCAGATTTCAAATGAAGGGGGGAAAATGCTTCCCTCCCCTCTAGAAGAAACATCTGCACTTTGAATTGCTGCACGTGGTTTATAATTTTATGTTTTTATTGGTCGGGAAACTCAAATTCTGATGTCAGAAATGATTTGATAATAAGAAACCTTGTTTTTCAATTAAAACTTTTCTACGTTATAGTTTCAAATTTCTTAATTGAAAGAGAATTAATATAGCATTTATTTTGTCAAAATATATAAGTAAGTTTGTAAAATGCATTATCTTTTTTTAAACATATTTTAAGAATTACTTCATTTTTAAATATGAATTTGGAATTTGATTTCTTTCATTAAGTGTATATGTTTGTACATAGTCTATATAAATAAAATCCTTTTCTCACCTTAATTTGTATCCTGGTTTGAAGCGGGAACGCTGCTTGGAAATAAAGTAAATCTTATATGCTAGTCTGTTGGCCTTTAGTTAACTTAAATCATAAACTATGCTTAGTTAATACTAATTACTTATTGTACAGTTACTTTTACTGTGATCCCCACCATTTCGGACTGTTGTTCTCTTCGGCAACATAAACAATTTTCCTTGCGTTTTAAAGCACCTATTACAACATCTATTACTCATCTATTACAACGAGTAAATAATAGGTACCGTACTGGATTTCCAATTCTGCTTTTCGGTACAAGAACTTTTGTCTAGAGATGTTTGTAATGATTCAGAAACCACTTTATACTGTAGGTCTTTTTAATTAATTGTCAAGTTTAAAAAACATTCACAGAATTCTCAGTAAGACGGTCTCCATGTTCAAATTGCCGAGCTGGCAGCCGAAGGGTTAGCGCTCTTGCCTTCGGTTCTACAGTTGGTGGGTTCGAATTCCACCTTGGGCATGGATGTTTGTAGTGGTTCGGATTCCACTTTAAACCGTAGGTCCCGGTTTAATTAGCCCTCGTGTGCAAAAAATGACCGTTGAGCGACAAACAAACCAAACCAAACCATGTTCAATTTTTTAATTATATTCATTGGGAAAATTGTATTCATTGTATTTCGTTTTACTTCATCATTTATTTTAATGTAATATATAACTCTGATTTAAAACTTTATCAAATTTTTAATTCAAAATAAATTTTATTTTAGAGCTATTGATTTACTGGTATACATATTTTTTTATAAATTTTGAATCTTACTTATTATGCTTAATATCGAATTTAGTTGTTGTTGGAAACATGACAATTTTTCAAATAATTTTGCTTATTAAATTACTTTATTTTTTATACTTATTTTCTATTTATATCTATTGGATCTTATTTTTATGTAAAACACAATATGCAAATATTTCATAAAGTACTGTCACCGCAAAAATGTTAATAGTAAATTAATTCCTGAATATTTTCCTGCTAATTTATATTTTAGGATTTATTCTTTTATTTACATTCGTTGAAAACAGTCATTGACGTTATCCATTAATTGTTCTCATGAAATCTATCATATATTACTCTTTAACGGTTTACCTTTTACAATTACAGTTTAATGTTTCATTTGTATCTACATACAAATGTAACGGCGTGGTTGTGCATCTTTTATTTCCTCCCATTGTAGCCAAAAATAATCTTAAATTCTGAGAACCGACTTTTTGTACATTAGTTCGAAGTAAATTGCTACTGATTTTCATATTTTAAATGTGTATTTTACATAAGAGATTAAAACTGTGCGTTGGTTAAATTGAATGTAAACGTAAATTTTAAAAATACTTATTGATACAAACAAACGCAACTGTAATGTTATTCTATTAAATTCTCTTTTTAATTTTAATGAAAAAGTATTTATGAACATAAGGGATTTTTAATTCGAATTTCTCTAATTTATTCACCCAAGAGTGAACTGATCAAATTTTAGCCATTACAAAACAATCTTATGAACGGAACATAGATAAATAAAAAAAGCTATGATAACTAATCATTGTAATATATATATATAGTTAGTCACAAAAATATGCGTACAGACTAAATTAAAAAAACACTTAAAGCATTGAAAAATGTATTTTAATCATTGCATTTTTTTTCTTATATTAGCTACAATTATAAGCTTAAATAAAAAGTAAATAACATAAGTAATACTTTTTTAACATTTGTACAAAAATATATTTTGTCAAAAAAACTCAAATTCCCTCCAATAATAGCGTACACTTCCAAAAAAAGCAAAATTTAAGTTTTTTAAATTATTTCAATAATTTGTAGCATATCCTTCATCCTTCAAAACAGTTTTCAGACGTCTGGGCATTGACTGAACTAATTTTTCAGTGTTACCTGATGTAGATTTCGCCCATTCTTCATGCAAGTTACTAATTAGTTCATTTCGCTTTTCGGGTCCATAATTCGTTTCTTCAATTTTTTCCACAAATGTTCGATTGGATTGAGGTCTGGTGATTGTGGAGGAGTACTCAACTGTCTTGAAGTGTGATAGAAGAGATATTCCTTCACAATTTTAGTTGCATGTTTCCGGTCCATTGTCTTGGAAAATAAAGGTATTATAAAGGTTTAAGTTTCGGGCACTGTCTTGTAGAATTTTCTTTAGAATATCCAGATAAGCATACTTATCCATGACTTTATCAATAATGTGAAGATTTCCAACTCCTTTCGACGACATACACCCCTATACTATTACACCGCTAGCTCCATGTTTGACAGTTGGATTTAAATTTCTCAGATTCAGTTCTGTTCCTGGTTTTCTCCATACAATAGGGTAGCCATTAACTTCAAATATTGTAAATTTACTTTCATCTGACCGAATTACATTGTTCCAAAAGTCCTTCGAAGAGTTTAAATATATTTTTGCAAAACCAATTCTTTTCTTTCCATTTGTCTCGGAAATGTATGGCTTAGACTTAGGTTTGCGTCCATGATAATCGGCGGTCTTTCGCAGCACTTTTCGTACAGTTTCAGGAGAAATTTCCTTGTTGCAAGTTAAAAAAAAATGTCTTTTGCAATGCTTGCAGCAGAAAGTTTAGGATTTTCTCCAATTCGTAAAATAATTTTTATTTCTTCTTTCTGCGTTAACTTCTTCGGCCTCCCACATCTTTGTTTTACAACAAGACTACCAGTGTCAAAGTAGTTTTGAATAACTCTTTGTACACTAGAAAATGGTTTTCCAATCGTTTTTCAATATCACGAAGAGTTTTACCTTCATCTCTCAATTTTATAATTATTTTTCTCGTAACTAAAGAAATTTCTTTATTGGTTGTCATTTTCGTCAAAGAAAATAGAAATAACAACTTCCAATCAACGTGAAATTTGCTTTGGAAGTCAATGACCTTGAAAGTGTAATCTTCTTTGCATTCTCGTTTGAAATTTAAAAGTTAGATAAGGAATCCCCCACTTCCTTTGCATTGTACGCAGACTTTATTGGCTTTAATTTCTGGCCAATTATCTTTTAAAAAAATTAGTGTGCATAAAGTATTAGATATGAAAATATTACAGTTAAATAATTTCAAATTCCCTTATTAAAACTAAATATTTAAAAAATAAAACTTTAAGAAATTACCATTTTCGCACCTTAAATTTGGATTTGGCATTACTTTTTCTTGATGTACGCAGACTTTATTGACTAACTATATACATACGCGGTAGCGATTCTGGACACTTTTTGGTATAGCCTTTTATAAAAGTATCAGTAGAAAATCCCTTTAAACTTTTTTAAAGATGGTTTTTTTATTGCAGTGTTATATTTATTTTTATCAGAAAATATATTCAAAGCTTTTATTAATAATAGTATTGTTTAGGTAATAATAAAAATCTATAATTCAAAATTTTTTTTTAAAAAAAGTTAAAACTATGTTTATTTGAATTATTTTGAATTTAATTTTTTCATCCATGTACCATGATTTTTTTTCTATTGTCTACATTCATATTGTACAATCTTAGACTTCTAATATCCTTTTCTTTATATAAAAGGATATTTAAAAATTGACTAAAGATACATATATTAACTGATAGCCCAATAGACTAAATCTGTTTTTGGGCATCTGAACGACAGTTGTGTATATTTCGTCCGGAGAGCCGTTTTACAGAGTTGGTTTGCCGTATTCATGTCTCATAAAGGTTAAGACCCTGAATAACCTCGAACTCTAACCGTGACGTAAATGAATAAAAAAAATAAAAAGGCGAGAAATTTCCAAAATATTTAACAATAACTGGGATTGAAATTTGTACTTCTCACTCTGCATAGTGCTGCATAATTACTAGGTTACGACTATAAACTTAAAAGTAGTTGTTTGATTTTAGATTATCTTATTAATGCCTAACTTCAAAAGTTTCGGAATTTTTCCTTTTTTTTTATTTGCTAAGTGACAAGATTATGGAAAATTTATACCGTATAGTGAATATCCCGGCAAACATCTGAAAGATGTTAGTTTTGTTTTTAATACACATCACATTGTTTTCCCAGATGATTCTTCTTAAACAGTCGGTCATATTCCGGTGTTACAAGGACAATAATTTTGAAGGCTTTCAACCATTTCCTGCGATAAATGTATGTGATGAAAGATGAAGTGCGATAGCTATTTTCTTAATGCTTAGGATTAAACTGTAATTTTAACTCCAGAATGTACGATTATGGCAATTACGAGTTAGAGAATTCAAAATAGCGAAGTTGACAACTTAACAGTCAAAGACAGTTGTAAATCACATGTATAACCACCGCATATTGCCTGAGATTCTTTATTGAACCATTTCCTGTGAACGAATCATTTATGTGAATATTCTGTCTTTATAGATGCTTGGGATTTTTTTGAACCTCCTTTTTAGCCATTCGTGAGTTTGACTCGCAACTTATGAAAACTCATTCTGAAAACTTTTAGTTTAGTTGTTTTCAACAGTCAGTTATTGCATACGATGGCTAATTAGATCAAGATCTAATGTTTACAGTTGATTTCAAATCAGTACAAACATCCTTGTCCTAGGTGAGATACGAACCCACTATCTAGAGCACTAAATATTGGCCTGTCAACTTGGCCACATTTTTTTTAAATAGGGTGCGTGCAGTGAATATTTAACTGTGTTATGAATGACATGTTTAAATATTCACTGTAGTTACGAAAAGATTAACGAAATTTTCTTACTCTATTTAATATATACAATAGGCATGGAGTGGATCTCTTAAGAGCTTGAAATAGTTTGACTCCAGGAAAATAGTTATAAATTTTACATTTAAAGTAATTTTGTTGACATATATTTTAAATTGTATTGAATTTAATCATATAAATTTCAGTTTTTATCTTAAATATTTGCTTTAAGTTTTACTTTTTTCAACCTTTATTATAATCTGCCTTTATTTCACTGAATATTTTTTTTATTTCTAATGGGAAGACAATATACAATTAATGTTAGTAAAATAAATTTCTCAAAATTATATAGTTTCCTAATAAAATACAAATGTTTGTAAAATATTAAAAATTGAAAAATTATAAAATACGATTAATCGAGAAAATGATAGAAATTATTGTCTCAAACAATCTCTGGTACGCCAATGACAAGCAGTGCCTTACAACAACCAATGTGGGCTCCGTCCACATTTTCTCTGAAAGACCCTTCATGAGGCTCGCCTACGTATGTCCCAATCCCTGAGTACCCATGGATCTTTATTCTCTTTCTGTGTGTGTGATTTTCTTCTAATCTTTACTTTATCCGTTCCATCTCTCGACTGGAAGCGAAGGAGCTCTCCATGAGTTGCTGTGGTCGCTCTGTTTGCATCTCATGGACAGTCAAGATCCCCACGTGTTAGCCATGCGTAGCAACTCATTGGACGGATGGTACACTATGGTTCCCAGTGGGTCAATCGGCTGGTACGTAGCTACTGCTATGTATCAAGCGAAGCGGTCACGTCACATCTTTGGGCTTGTTAAGAGTGGTCACTGCCTCCGGGGGTAACTCCCAGCTAAGCACCGTAGCAAAAAATATACAGAGCCGATGGCTGCCATCCCTTGTAGGGCTCCATGGTGGGTGATGTCGTTTATTTAAAAATTATTATTTTTAACATTGATGCCTATTTAAAAAAGATCAAGGATTTGAAAATATTCTCTAGCACTTTGTATACATTATTAAATTTGTGAAAATAAGAGCACATTCTCTGCAATTATTTTAATATACAAATGAAAAATTGAATGTAGGGGTACTTATCAAAATAAAAGAAAGAGATTTATTGAAAATCTTTTATTAATATGGTATAGGACCGCCTTTGGTATTTAATACAGCTTAGATTCGCATAGGAATATATTTTACACGTATACTGACTGGTGTTTAGTTGAATATTGTACCATTCATATGTACGGGTCACGATGGTCTGGTTGGTTAGAGTGTCTTTCTCATAATCAGATGATAGTGAGTTCGAATCCCGGCTTAACCGAAGATTCGTTGTGTTCGCTAAAGCAACACACGTTAAACGCAATGTCCTCCACGTAAAATGATACCTATGGGGAGGCAGGCCAAGTATTAGGTCTCTTCTGCTAGGTCGATTCTTCAAATTCGCGAAGATTTCACCCGTTTGAAAGCTTTAAAATAACATGAACACAACAGTTCTAGAACCATAATATATTAAACGAGTAATGTTGTTCGGGTGAAAAATTGGCCAGTGTAGTGCTATAGAGATCATTGAACTTTATGTTTATCAAACATTGTATGGATAGGTCCCGCTGCACAAATAGTTGCATTAATCCTAAAAAATTCAATCTTACAGGAAGCAAAGTTTACATCATAGGATGGATGTGGTCAGTTAAATGGGGAGGGATACAAAAAAAATTTTTTTCTTTCTTTCCAGTTTCCGATTGTTTCAGAAGAAAACCATGCCATGGTTGCCAATGTCATGACAGATCCACCTCCATACTTGACGGTTTGCAAAAGACTTTCATGAGCAAGCTTCGTACAAGTGAACAACCATGCTGAAGCACAGAGGAATGTGAAAAACGATTTGTCAAATTACGTATGACCTTCTTCCAGTCCATCTGGCTTTATGAGTAAGCACGGTAGATATCGTTTGGTATTAACATCTATAAGTGACTTAGGAATTGCTTCTCTGTGCCCTAAATTGTTCTATTTATGAAGGAGCCTTAATACTACACTCATTTCCAAAAGTTAAGCACGGAGAGGAAAAGGCCAATTTCCGGAAGCCAGTTGGAATTGAAATCGCCGCAGAGGTAGACAGAAGTTCGCAAATATATTAGGAAACAGCCAATCACGCTTTCATGTCAAGAAATATGCAAAAAGAGCAGTTTTATAAGATACCAGCTTTATAAAGGGTTACCGAAATTGATTGTAAGTGCTGACACAAGGTGTTTAAATATTTCGTACAATTTATTTTCAAGACATACGTTGTTTCTATGACTTCCAGAAGATGAATGGAAGATTCTGGTGTGCTGTGGGGGTCATTGAAGAGGGACATTCGATATCAGATGTTGCTCTTTTCTTCGGCGTTCATCATTCTGTAATTTTTCACGTTTATGGAAACAATTCCAAACCACACAAACAGTTGTCCAAAAGCCCGTAGCCAGTCGCCCTAGGTTTACAAACTCCGCGGAAGATCGATATATTGCGATTTTAGCCACGCGAAATCGCAGAGCGACCTCCACGCGTGTAACATGTATGGTTACAGCGTCCATTGGTAAGGGGAATCTGCAGCCACTGCACGCCGAAGATTACATATGAGTGGACAATACGACCGGGTTCCTCGAGTTTGTGGTTGTCAATCCGTCCATTCAATAGGGACACGATTAAAGCGGTGCCGGGAACATATCAGTTGGACTGCGTCTGACTGGGGCAATGCCATGTTTACTGATGAGTCAAGATTTTCTCTGGAGCCAGATGACATAGCCTATAAGGATGGCGTGAACACGGAAACAGCCCCAAAACATCACTGAACATCAGGCATTCCGCGGATGAAGTATTATGGTGTGGGCAGGGATTACATTACGATACCGCACCGACCTGCACAACTTTAAAGGGGGTTCTGTGAAAGCTGTCCGGTATCGAAATGAAGTCCTAGAACCCATTGTGAGATTGTATGCTACGGCAGTTGGTCCTAATTTTGTCTTAATGAATGATAACGCGCGTCCCCCCATGGAGCTGACATCGTCGATGATTACCTGGAGAGTGCAGTGATAGCGCGTATGGCGTGGCCAGCACATTTACCCGACCTTAATCTCATGGAAAATCTTCGGAATGCTCTCGGCCGTACTTTATCTTCACGTTTCCCACCTCCAGCCGCTCTTATTGAGCTGTAAACTGCTCTGCAAGAAGAATGGCTATTGGTAGTTTCATTTAATAATGAAATTTTAAAAATAAGTTGCCTCTTTTAAAATATAAATTATAAAATATTTTTGTTGTCTTGTCTATTGGGAAAAAATGCTGAATAGAGCAAACAGTCTGAATGGAAAGTTCTTTTGGTTTTTTAAAGTTCTAAGGTTTTTATAGTACTTCTAAAGTGTGATAGAGTGAATACGAATAAATTTTTTTTATTTTGAATAAAATATCACTTTTATGTGCACGTGTGTATTTTTTTTCATGCAAACTCACTTCCAAGCTCCCATTATTTTGTTGTGCATCTAAATTGACTCTTAACATTACAAATACTATATTTTTGTAACTGAGTATGTTAAATTAATTGAAATGAAATTCTTTTTTCAATATTAATAGGCTGTTTTCCAATATAACCGTCAAAATATCTGCATAATTAAAATAAAAATGCGAATGATTAAAATAATGTGTTACTCTAAAAATTAACTACTACCTTACAAAAATTCAAAATTGTAAAAATATGTAAATTCATTACGTAGAAAATTATTTACGTATGTAATTTAAATATATAAGTAATATTTAAATATTTATAGGTAATATTTAACAAATGGTGGGTTTAATGAATTTCTTACTTGCATTGTTTTTACAGATTCATGTGCTCATACTGCAACATGCTTGCCATTTTGCTGAAGGGTAAGTCACTTGATTTTTTTACACTAATTTTCCATGTTTGAGAAATTTAATTTACTCTTACATAAATTAGTGGAATGTGAAATTTATTTTTAATAATTATTTTGGTGCATCATAAATATCTTAATGTGTTTTATATGACATTTTTTTAAAACATCTTTAGAAATTTGATTACTAAATCTAGTGATCAAATTTAATATTACCTGTAGATATTATTTTTCACACATTCTTTCAGCATATTTTGTCATAGTACTTAAGAGAATTTTATCGTTCCTCATACTTCTTGTGTCTTATTCTTCTTTCAAGGTATTGTAATTAAATTTTCTAAAATATTTTCATAAAAAAAGTAATTTACCCAACTTGCAATAAAGGGCCTAACCTACTTCATGAGATCACATCTTGAGTGAAATTTTAGGTGACAAACTGATACTGTATCTATAAAATTTTCAAGAAAATGCTCACCATTCTAAGAGCCCTAGGGGAAATTTATTTCCCCAACTGACTACATTTTGTAAGTCTCAATCAGTCAGTGCATGAAATAACATACTTAGTTTTTATTTCTTAAAATCTATAACAACAGTTTTTGATCTTAGAAACTGAGCTTTAAAAATCTAATAATAATTTAACTGTACAAAGCAAGAAATATTAGTAGTGAATAAAATAATTTTTCTGTGATCTTAATGCTTTAAAGCATTGGCTTACTCTTTACTGAAGTTGTTATTCCTCTTAAAATAAGCTGCAATTTATTATTGGAATTTAGTTATTTAAATGTACAGTTAATTTCTGTGTACTAAAATACAGGAATTGTAAAAAAATTTAATCATGCATCTTCAAAATTATTTTAAGTGCTTTTTAAAGTTTCTATCAGCTAAAAATATCATATTATAAAATCAGAGAAATAGGTTTTTATTCTCATATTCACATGTCTATCTTGAATGGGAATTGTAATTACATTAAACTTTGAATTTCATAAACTTAAATATATCTATTACTTGGTTGTTTTTATTTAACTATTTACTTTGGAAATATGAGAAATCAAAATGAAAAAAAAATGCATGGAAATCAAATATTAAGCTAAAATGTTAATTCTGGAAAATTAAAAAAAAATAAAAAACACGTGTGAATGTTTTTCAGTAAAAAAACTAAAACTTGTTTTATGCATCTTTAATGAAAAAAGGTTTAAAACCTGATTAAAATTTAAACAAAAATTCATATCAAAAACACTAGTTAATAAAATTTTAAAAAACTATGAATAGCTAAATATATCTAAATTTAACTTTTGATACCATGTTGTAGACTAGGGTGTTGAAAGCCATTTTAAGCTCTACATTGCAGTTTGTCTTCCTAGAGAATTTCTCAAGATAATGAATCCCACAGAAAGATAGTTCCCGTACAGAAAAGGTGAAAACCCAAAACTTTGCTGAGTATCTACCCCATCAGACGTGTATTCAAAAGGCTTAAACTTAAAATTTATCTTAGTTCACTCTCTGGAATCGAACTCATAACCATCGTTCCTGAAAACTGTGCTCTGTCAGAAAGAAGAATTAGAGTTTTTTTTAAGAATTTTTAAATTCTTTTACTATGACAATCACTGAAGTTGATAAAAAATATTTTTTACAGTGGTCGCATCCATTTTATTCTATATTGCAAAAATCATAATAAAATCCGGGATTCCCTTTTCCCTGATTTAAAAAAATGCTAATTTTATTAATTGCCGCAAAGATGTTTTTTTTTTTTACTATAAAACCAATTAAAAAGCAATTGTCCTACGAGTGACGAGATTTAAATTCATAGATGTGCTCACTACATCGTCCTAATTTTTTTTTTTTTTTTTTTTTTTTTTAACTTATCTATATTTCAAACCTGATTTCATCATGTAAAACGATTTTCTCAACAAGAAAAAGGGAATAACAAGAGTTAATTGTTTTAATTGCTGTTTATTTTTCGAAAACAACATTTTACGCAAGAAATTACTATTCACCAAAGTCAGCTGAATTGGCAGTATAATGACCAGTACTCTTGCCTTCGGTTCAACATCTAAAACTTGCGTTTCAATCTCACCTTGAGCTTGAATGTTTGTGGCTTGAAATTTTAACTGTCGGCTCTGGTCTATGTAGCAGCCTATGTGGGAAAAAACTGTTGTTGAATGACTACCAAAACCAATTTTATTAAAATCTAGGAGCGCTGTAATGCTACTTTCAAAAATAATAATAAAAATATTTAAAATTAAAATTGTGTATTTTCAGTGAATGGATAAAAAGATTACATTTGAAGATCATTAAGAAACTTTATTCCAAACAAATGTGCAGGAAGATTTTATAATTAAAAGAAGAAAATCATTGGCAAAACACTGCTTAAGCTCTTTTATCCCGATCTGGTGATTGGGAGTTGATATGTAAAGATCTATGGAATTTATAATGAATCTGAATCAATCTTATTTAAAATATTAAAGAGAAAATAATACATCACGTTATATAGAATGTACCGGCAGCAGTGGTTAAAGATTACGATAAAAGGCTTTTAAGAACTATTTTTTTTGAAATATAATAAAGATGTAGTAAAGAATAAAGGCAAATAAACACTTTATAGGCAAAAATTTTAGTTATTCCTGTATTTTCGACTTCTCTCTTCGAAATAACACTGGAAATTATGCTTATTGTTACCTTTATATATATTATTTATAAAATAATTTAGTACTATTTAAAAGCAATGTAACTTCTAAGCAAGTGTAACAATGATGAAATATTCCCATATATTTCTATATTTAGTGTTTTTCAATGCAATCTGTAAGAATATTCTTATAATGAAATATTATTAAAATTGTATATATAGCTGCATTATATATAAATGCCTCCTAGGAGTTGAAATGTATACCCCATAGGAATTCAATATAATTTTGTATCAAACTTATTTCAGCCTGTTAATATTAAAGAATATTCTTACTAATGATTTAATATTAAGGAAATATTTCTATATTTCCATATTTTCAGAGCTGTCCCAACGATGATAAAAAGATTCGCTTGGAAGCTCTTTAGGGAATGTTTTTCAATGCAATCTGTAAGAATATTCTTATAATGAAATATTATTAAAATTGTATATATAGCTGCATTATATATAAATGCCTCATAGGAGTTGAAATGTATACCCCATGGGAATTCAATATAATTTTGTATCAAACTTATTTCAGCCTGTTAATATTAAAGAATATTCTTACTAATGATTTAATATTAAGGAAATATTTCTATATTTCCATATTTTCAGAGCTGTCCCAACGATGATAAAAAGATTCGCTTGGAAGCTCTTTAGGGAATGTTTTTCAATGCAATCTGTAAGAATATTCTTATAATGAAATATTATTAAAATTGTATATATAGCTGCATTATATATAAATGCCTCCTAGGAGTTGAAATGTATACCCCATAGGAATTCAATATAATTTTGTATCAAACTTATTTCAGCCTGTTAATATTAAAGAATATTCTTACTAATGATTTAATATTAAGGAAATATTTCTATATTTCCATATTTTCAGAGCTGTCCCAACGATGATAAAAAGATTCGCTTGGAAGCTCTTTAGGGAATGTTTTTAAATGCAATCTGTAAGAATATTCTTATAATGAAATATTATTAAAATTGTATATATAGCTGCATTATATATAAATGCCTCATAGGAGTTGAAATGTATACCCCATGGGAATTCAATATAATTTTGTATCAAACTTATTTCAGCCTGTTAATATTAAAGAATATTCTTACTAATGATTTAATATTAAGGAAATATTTCTATATTTCCATATTTTCAGAGCTGTCCCAACGATGATAAAAAGATTCGCTTGGAAGCTCTTTAGGGAATGTTTTTCAATGCAATCTGTAAGAATATTCTTATAATGAAATATTATTAAAATTGTATATATAGCTGCATTATATATAAATGCCTCCTAGGAGTTGAAATGTATACCCCATAGGAATTCAATATAATTTTGTATCAAACTTATTTCAGCCTGTTAATATTAAAGAATATTCTTACTAATGATTTAATATTAAGGAAATATTTCTATATTTCCATATTTTCAGAGCTGTCCCAACGATGATAAAAAGATTCGCTTGGAAGCTCTTTAGGGAATGTTTTTCAATGCAATCTGTAAGAATATTCTTATAATGAAATATTATTAAAATTGTATATATAGCTGCATTATATATAAATGCCTCCTAGGAGTTGAAATGTATACCCCATGGGAATTCAATATAATTTTGTATCAAACTTATTTCAGCCTGATAATATTAAAGAATATTCTTACTAATGATTTAATATTAAGGAAATATTTCTATATTTCCATATTTTCAGAGCTGTCCCAACGATGATAAAAAGATTCGCTTGGAAGCTCTTTAGGGAATGTTTTTCAATGCAATCTGTAAGAATATTCTTATAATGAAATATTATTAAAATTGTATATATATCTAATTTATATATAAATGCCTCATAGGAATTGAAATGTATACCCCATGGGAATTCATTATAATTTTGTATCAGACTTATTTCAGGCTGTAATGGAGCCTGTTAATATTAAAGAATATTCTTACGAATGATTTAATATTAAGGAAATATTTCTATATATCCATATTTTCAGAGCTGTCCCAGCGATGATAAAAAGATTCGCTTGGGAGCTCTTTAGGGAATGTTTTTCAATGCAATCTGTAAGAATATTCTTATAATGAAAAATCATAACAATTGTATGTATATCTGCATTATATATAAAAGCCTCCTAGGAGTTGAAATGTATACCCCATGGGAATTCATTATAATTTTGTATCAAACTTATTTTTTTCAGGCTGTAATGGAGCCTGTTAATATTAAAGAATATTCTTACGAATGATTTAATATTAAGGAAATATTTCTATATTTCCATATTTTCAGAGCTGTCCCAGCGATGATAAAAAGATTCGCTTGGGAGCTCTTTAGGGAATGTTTTTCAATGCAATCTGTAAGAATATTCTTATAATGAATTTGTCATAAAAATCGTATATATATATTTGCATTATATTTATAAATGTCTCCTAGGACTTGAAATGTATACCCCATGGGAATTCATTATAATTTTGTATCAGACTTATTTCAGGCTGTAATGGAGCCTGTTAATATTAAAGAATATTCTTACGAATGATTTAATATTAAGGAAATATTTCTATATTTCCATGTTTTCAGAGCTGTCCCAGCGATGATAAAAAGATTCGCTTGGGAGCTCTTTAGGGAATGTTTTTCAATGCAATCTGTAAGAATATTCTTATAATGAATTTGTCATAAAAATTGTATATATATATTTGCAATATATTTATAAATGTCTCCTAGGACTTGAAATGCATACCCCATGGGAATTCATTATAATTTTGTATCAGACTTATTTCAGGCTGTAATGGAGCCTGTTAATATTAAAGAATATTCTTACGAATGAATTAATATTAAGGAAATATTTTTATATTTCCATATTTTCAGAGCTGTCCCAACGATGATAAAAAGATTCGCTTGGGAGCTCTTTAGGGAATGTTTTTCAATCCAATCTGTAAGAATATTCTTATAATGAAAAATCATAAAAATTGTATATATATCTGATTTATATATAAATGCCTCATAGGAGTTGAAATGTATACCCCATGGGAATTCATTATAATTTTGTATCAAACTTATTTCAGGCTGTAATGGAGCCTGTTAATATTAAAGAATATTCTTACGAATGATTTAATATTAAGGAAATATTTCTATATTTCCATATTTTCAGAGCTGTATCAGCGATGATAAAAAGATTCGCTTGGGAGCTCTTTAGGGAATGTTTTTCAATGCAATCTGTAAGAATATTCTTATAATGAAAAATCATAAAAATTGTATGTATATCTGCATTATATATAAAAGCCTCCTAGGAGTTGAAATGTATACCCCATGGGAATTCATTATAATTTTGTATCAAGCTTATTTCAGGCTGTAATGGAGCCTGTTAATATTAAAGAATATTCTTACGAATGATTTAATATTAAGGAAATATTTCTATATTTCCATATTTTCAGAGCTGTCCCAGATATGATAAAAGGATTCGCTTGGGAGCTCTTTAGGGATTGATTTTCAATGCAATCTGTAAGAATATTCTTATAATGAAATATTATTAAAATTGTATATATATCTGATTTATATATAAATGCCTCCTAGGAGTTGAAATGTATACCCCATGGGAATTCATTATAATTTTGTATCAAACATATTTCAGGCTGTAATGGAGCCTGTTAATATTAAAGAATATTCTTACGAATGATTTAATATTAAGGAAATATTTCTATATTTCCATATTTTCAGAGCTGTCCCAGCGATGATAAAAAGATTCGCTTGGGAGCTCTTTAGGGTATGTTTTTCAATGCAATCTGTAAGAATATTCTTATATATACAATTTTTATAATATTTCATTATATCTGATTTATATATAAATGCCTCCTAGGAGTTGAAATGTATTCCCCATGGGAATTCATTATAATTTTGTATCAAATTTATTTCAGGCTGTAATGGAGCCTGTTAATATTAAAGAATATTCTTACGAATGATTTAATATTAAGGAAATATTTCTATATTTCCATATTTTCAGAGCTGTCCCAGCGATGATAAAAAGATTCGCTTGGGAGCTCTTTAGGGAATGTTTTTCAATGCAATCTGTAAGAATATTCTTATAATGAAATATTATTAAAATTGTATATATATCTGATTTATATATAAATGCCTCCTAGGAGTTGAAATGTATACCCCATGGGAATTCATTATAATTTTGTGTCAAACATATTTCAGGCTGTAATGGAGCCTGTTAATATTAAAGAATATTCTTACGAATGATTTAATATTAAGAAAATATTTCTATATTTCCATATTTTCAGAGCTGTCCCAGCGATGATAAAAAGATTCGCTTGGGAGCTCTTTAGGGAATGTTTTTCAATGCAATCTGTAAGAATATTCTTATAATGAAAAATCATAAAAATTGTATGTATATCTGCATTATATATAAAAGCCTCCTTGAAGTTGAAATGTATACCCCATGGGAATTCAATATAATTTTGTATGAAACTTTTTTCAGGCTGTAATGGAGCCTGTTAATATTAAAGAATATTCTTACGAATGATTTAATATTAAGGAAATATTTCTATATTTCCATATTTTCAGAGCTGTCCCAGCGATGATAAAAAGATTCGCTTGGGAGCTCTTTAGGGATTGATTTTCAATGCATTCTGTAAGAATATTCTTATAATGAAATATTATTAAAATTGTATATATATCTGATTTATATATAAATGCCTCCTAGGAGTTGAAATGTATTCCCCATAGAAATTCATTATAATTTTGTATCAAACTTATATTTCAGGCTGTAATGAAGCATGTTAATATTAAAGAATATTCTTACGAATGATTTAATATTAAGGAAATATTTCTATATTTCCATATTTTCAGAGCTGTCCCAGCGATGATAAAAAGATTCGCTTGGGAGCTCTTTAGGGAATGTTTTTCAATGCTATCTGTAAGAATATTCTTATATATACAATTTTTATAATATTTCATTATATCTGATTTATATATAAATGCCTCCTAGGAGTTGAAATGTATTCCCCATGGGAATTCATTATAATTTTGTATCAAATTTATTTTAGGCTGTAATGGAGCCTGTTAATATTAAAGAATATTCTTACGAATGATTTAATATTAAGGAAATATTTCTATATTTCCATATTTTCAGAGCTGTCCCAGCGATGATAAAAAGATTCGCTTGGGAGCTCTTTAGGGTATGTTTTTCAGTGCAATCTGTAAGAATATTCTTATAATAAAATATTATTAAAATTGTATATATATCTGATTTATATATAAATGCCTCCTAGGAGTTGAAATATATTCCCCATGGGAATTCAATATAATTTTGTATCAAACTTATTTCAGGCTGTAATGGAGCCTGTTAAAATTAAAGAATATTCTTACGAATGATTTAATATTAAGGAAATATTTCTATATTTCCATATTTTCAGAGCTGTCCCAGCGATGATAAAAAAATTCGCTTGGGAGCTCTTTAGGTAATGTTTTTCAATGCAATGTGTAAGAATTTTCTTATAATGAAATATTATTAAAATTGTAAATATATCTGATTTATATATAAATGCCTCCTAGGAGTTGAAATGTATACCCCATGGGAATTCATTATAATTTTGTATGAAACTTATTTCAGGCTGTAATGGAGCCTGTTAATATTAAAGAATATTCTTACGAATGATTTAATATTAAGGAATTATTTCTATATTTCCATATTTTCAGAGCTGTCCCAGCGATGATAAAAAGATTCGCTTGGGAGCTCTTTAGGGAATGTTTTTCAATGCAGTCTGTAAGAATATTCTTATAATGAAATATTATTAAAATTTTATATATATCTGATTTATATATAAATGCCTCCTAGGAGTTGAAATATATTCCCCATGGGAATTCAATATAATTTTGTATCAAACTTATTTCAGGCTGTAATGGAGCCTGTTAAAATTAAAGAATATTCTTACGAATGATTTAATATTAAGGAAATATTTCCATATTTTCAGAACTGTCACAGCGATGATAAAAAGATTCGCTTGGGAGCTCTTTAGGGAATGTTTTTCAATGCAATCTGTAAGAATATTCTTATAATGAAATATTATTAAAATTGTATATATATCTGATTTATATATAAATGCCTCCTAGGAGTTGAAATGTATACCCCATGGGAATTCATTATAATTTTGTATCAAACTTATTTCAGGCTGTAATGGAGCCTGTTAATATTAAAGAATATTCTTACGAATGATTTAATATTAAGGAAATATTTCTATATTTCCATATTTTCAGAGCTGTCCCAGCGATGATAAAATGATTCGCTTGGGAGCTCTTTAGGGAATGTTTTTCAATGCAATCTGTAACAATATTCTTATAATGAAAAATCATAAAAATTGTATGTATATCTGCATTATATATAAAAGCCTCCTAGGAGTTGAAATGTATACCCCATGGGAATTCATTTTAATTTTGTATCAAACTTATTTCAGGCTGTAATGGAATCTGTTAATATTAAAGAATATTCTTACGAATGATTTAATATTAAGGAAATTTTTCTATATTTCCATATTTTCAGAGCTGTCCCAGCGATGATAAAAAGATTCGCTTGGGAGCTCTTTAGGGAATGTTTTTCAATGCAATCTGTAAGAATATTCTTATAATGAAATATTATTAAAATTGTATATATATCTGATTTATATATAAATGCCTCCTAGGAGATGAAATGTATACCCCATGGGAATTCAATTTAATTTTGTATCAAACTTATTTCAGGCTGTAATGGAGCCTGTTAAAATTAAAGAATATTCTTGCGAATGATTTAATATTAAGGAAATATTTCCATATTTTCAGAACTGTCACAGCGATGATAAAAAGATTCGCTTGGGAGCTCTTTAGGGAATGTTTTTCAATGCAATCTGTAAGAATATTCTTATAATGAAATATTTTTAAAATTGTATATATATCTGATTTATATATAAATGACTCCTAGGAGTTGAAATGTATACCCCATGGGAATTCATTATAATTTTGTATCAAACTTATTTCAGGCTGTAATGGAGCCTGTTAATATTAAAGAATATTCTTACAAATGATTTAATATTTAGGAAATATTTCTATATTTCCATATTTTCAGAGCTGTCGCAGCGATGATAAAAAGATTCGCTTGGGAGCTCTTTAGGGAATGTTTTTCAATGCAATCTGTAAGAATATTCTTATAATGAAATATTATTAAAATTGTATATATATCTGATTTATATATAAATGCCTCCTAGGAGTTGAAATATATACCCCATGGGAATTCATTATAATTTTGTATCAAACTTATTTCAGGCCGTAATGGAGCCTGTTAATATTAAAGAATATTCTTACGAATGATTTAATATTAAGGAAATATTTCTATATTTCCATATTTTCAGAGCTGTCCCAGCGATGATAAAATGATTCGCTTGGGATCTCTTTAGGGAATGTTTTCCAATGCAATCTGTAAGAATATTCTTATAATGAAAAATCATAAAAATTGTATGTATATCTGCATTATATATAAAAGCCTTCTAGGAGTTGAAATGTATACCCCATGGGAATTCATTTTAATTTTGTATCAAACTTATTTCGGGCTGTAATGGAATCTGTTAATATTAAAGAATATTCTTACGAATGATTTAATATTAAGGAAATTTTTCTATATTTCCATATTTTCAGAGCTGTCCCAGCGATGATAAAAAGATTCGCTTGGGAGCTCTTTAGGGAATGTTTTTCAATGCAATCTGTAAGAATATTCTGAACATGAAATATGTCAAAAGTTGTATTTATTTCTATATTTTACTTTATTCCCTTCTTGGAGTTGCTTTGCATAACCCACAAGTATTTGTTAAGCTTAAGTACTTAACAAAACTTTTGTGCTCTCCTTAATTGTGAAGAATATTTTACGCAAGTTTTAAGTTTAAGGAAATATTTCTATATTTACCTATATTCAAAGTTCTCCCTGCGATGGTTAAAATAAACGATTGGGAGTTTTCGATTAGAGACAACTTTAGACAGCTATAAACAATATTTTCGATTGTTCAAACATCAAATTTGATTACCATTGCTGTTTCTTTTGTTGTTTTTCAATTCTGCTAGTGAATTTTCATCTTAACTGTGATTTGATTCTGTGAGGCACCCCTACCCACTTAAAATATCAATATAAATATCTTGATATTAAACGTTTATAGTATTCTTTTTACGCTTTGACATATTTCGGGAAAAGTGTCTTCCATCTTTAAATGTTTTTAGAATTCTATAAAATTTATGTTGGGTTTTTTTTTTCCATCAACTGTCATTTATCAGACATGAGGACTTGTTATGCTGTGATTTACGTTTTAAAGTGTGTATCAAAACACTACAAACAATCCTGCCCAGAGTGGAAGTCGAACCATCGAAATGTTGAACCGAAGGCAAAAGCTCTAATGATTTGTTTAACAGTGTGTCTAATATATTTTGTGGAGAAGACCGTTCATTTTTGCTTTGTGTCTACAGAAGCATTTCCTGATCCATGATTTTTTTTATGAAAGTGTGGTATATATCTCCATATGACTCGTTATACAGCTTTATAGACTGTGTTTAGGTGTCTTTTGGACTTTCCCATTACTGTTCTGTTTGCGCTGTTGTTTGAACCATCGTCATGTAAGGTAGAGAAATAGTCGTTGTCATCATTGGAATTTAGCCATTAGTAAACATCCGTTATATATGAAATTATTAAATAGCAATATTAATCGCCTTTTCAAAGTTTGTCCATTGTGTATCCCTCATTTTGGAAAAGGAATGCAAAATGAACTTCCAGATGTTTTTAGTGGGATAGAGGTCCATACAAATATATCTTTTCGATTGCCCTCCATGTATAAATACAATACATTAAACCGTTTGTGAATTTTTTTCAAGTCTGACGTTGTTAATTCAATTTTAAAATTTATTTTTAATCATCATCTTAGAATTTAACTTATCATATAAACCTGCTTTTACAGATGCTTCGATATCTCTAAATCACATAGGGTGTTAAAAATTAATTTTAGATTTATTCTAATTATTGAACATCTTTCATGAATTGTGATATAGTATTTCACACTTGTAGACGTTTTATGCTTAGTTGATTTTCGTTTAAGCTAGCTTCCGTTCTTTTGTGAATAATATAGATTTTATATCTGTAGTAATAGTTGGAAAAGTTTATATGTTATATTTTGTTATTAATTTTTTAATTCTCGTGTGTGTTTTTAATAAGTGCATATTCAAGATAATGTTAATGTTTTTATCTAAACACAGATGCTTTTAAGGAATACGCTATCGGTTTAAGCAATTTAATTCAGTTAATAGTGTTAAAAAATATCGTTTAAAAAAACAATTACTTAATAATTTATCCTGGTTTCATTCATTGCAATAGTCTTTTCTATAAATACATTTTTATCTTCGTCAAAGTTATTTATGTGTGCACATAATATAATATAAACTTAAAAATTGAACCTATATATATATTTATAAATTTTTTATAGCTTTCATAAGTATTTTTGTTGATAGGGAAACATATTATTAATTTTTAGAAATGCTAATATTCATTTTATTTTTCTCCTTCATGTCTTATTGAATGATATTATTGGCTACCACAATACCTTCCTACACTTGCTGTAAAAATGCATCCAATAAAATCATAAGTGAGTTTATAAACTTTTTTTATTTCTTTTTGAATCTAATATTTTTGTGATTTAATGTTACATATAGACATACCATCATTCTCTATCTAAAAGCAAGCATTCTCAAATATTTGCTTCAATAATAATGCATTTATTATAAACAATTTACAAATATTAATAAATTTATATATAATATTTTATATAAATTATACAATTATATATATATATTTAATATTTTCTGATTCAATAGCCATTTTAAATTTAATTATATTAAATTTGTTTTGATAGATTTGCATTAATAATTATTTTAAAATCATTAGGGAAGAAATTCCCTCTACAAACAATCAAGTGGATGTCTCAATTGTAAAATTGATTCATTAACATGATAAAGAAAGAATCTGAAAAGAAGTGATAAAATAGTACATTTTTTTATATTCCTTTTTAATTAAAACTTTTAATATGTATGTTTTGTACTAGTCCATATGCATCTTTTATCAAACATCGTAGGAATTATAAAACAGAATTGATTATTTGAGTAATTTCTATAAAATTTTGAATAAAATATGTGTAATTTAATTTTCCCGTATTCTGAATTTGAATTGATCCATTTCTTTCAGTTCCCAATCCCTCACTCACGAAAAAAAGTTATAAACAGTATGAAGAATAACGGTTCAGCTACTGATATCGAATATTACTGTGTTTAAATTGATTCATCCTCAATAAAAATGTTTTCTTCCTAAGCTGTGTTCCAACTCCAATTTTTTCTATTTGTTAGATTTCATTTATAGTTGTGTTTAGTAAGAATGAATTTCAAGCGCCATCATGTCTCTCCCCCTCTTACGTCATAGTTTTGCTTGTTGTATTCAATAAAAAAGAGGTAATCTACTTTTCACTCTATCTGTGATCTACCTAAAACATATTTCCTTTAAATAATTGTATTAAATTCTGTATCTTCAACATCGTCTTACTTGATTATTGTATTAAGTAGAAGTTTCGATTCTCCTAATTTTATCCAATCTATTTTTTCAGCCAATTTACTAGCATTCTTGAAACTTGCTGTTTTGTTAGCGATAGATATTTAGTAAAGTTCTTACGGATAAAATGATCCTTATGTGTCATTTGAACAATGAAACGATACTTTCTTTTCACACGTTTATATTAAATTATACTAATCGTATCTGATGGAAAAATATTTTGATTGTTTGCTTGAGATTCAGTAGCAAATTGTGAATCATCCTAGCAGGTAACAGTGTTCATGTTTCGTCTCAGTTGATTCAGCTTGTTATTTCTGTACTTTGAAGCGATTTCAATAAAATTAAAGTATTTTTAATACTAGTATTTTAACCAGTATACAATTGTTACCGTCTTTAATTTTTACAATTTTTTACAAAAATGTTTTACTACTACTACTCTTAAACTTTAAGAAATTTCCCTAGATCCTCAATATGTGTTTTATGATTTTATTGAAGTCATAAAATACGATGTTATAAACATAAATTTTGCCCATCGTTAAATCTTTTACCCTTTCCAAAGCATGCTAAAGCTTTCATGTGTTCAGAGTGCTTAATCCACAAAAAAGCTCGTTGGTACCACTCAACTTAATTTCTTCTAACCAACACACGATCATCATTTATATCTGAGCAGAACAGATTTTGTCAACAGATTTTCATTTGGTCCTCCAGTGAGCTGAAGCTTAATACCACTCACGTTACTGTTCAGGTGATTTCTAACTTTCGTTACATTCTAACTTTCGATTCAGCAATTTGTCGATTCAAATTCTACGTTTTGATGTTTATAGTATTACAGAATCTACTTCCAGCTGTAAGACTTGCTCTACTCGGCCCTTGTGTACAAAACATTATCAGTTAGCATTGAGTGACAACCATTCTAATTCACTCACGTCACAAAAGGCAGCAATTAAGGGTCAGTAACGTGTAAGCTTCTGGGCATCTGTCTCAGATCTAACATTAAAGTACTAATATCATAGTTCGTTATACCATTATGGTCTCCGCTACAGCTTTAAAATCTGCAGCAATATTAATGCTTCACATACATATGGAGTTACACATCGGACTTCTGTCTCTATTGTCGCGAGGCCGCTTGGAACATTGAAATGTAGCAACACTTTCCCCTGACTACTGCTGTCAACAGCCATGTCCTGTGAATACATTCCTGCCCATCTTTTCTGCAGTATCCCGAAATGAGCTTTCGCTTTCTCGTTGGCCTGCTACACGACCTAATTTGAAATCCGTTATCTGAGCTGTTAATAGTTTCGTTAATTTCATGGCATTCATGACTAAGAGCAATGTCCTACTTTGTACCTCAACGATAACTATTATAACTTCCTCGCGTATATTACAGCACATCTCTGAAACAAACTTAATTTTCACATTTACTAATACCCATGCCTACAAATTTCTTTATTCAAAAATAAGAATTAACTCGTTTGGCCTTGGAATGTTTTCCGCTGGTGTTTTCAGTGGCTAAAAATATTTTTTATTAATTTACAGGCAAAAGAAAAAGTTGGTTGAATCTTGTAGAAATCAAATACATAATGAATAAGTGGAGATAAATTTATGCGCTCATTTTATAATGTATTAGAGTGCAACCTTCTGATGGAACACTCATTTCCATTTTCTGGGAATTATCTTAGAATTTTTTTCTAAAAAAAATCTTTTTGATAAATGGTTGATTTTATTTATTTTACATATAAGGAAGTTCACTTTTTCATCCAGTTACTAATATTAAGTTATTTTAAACATGGGACATTTTTATCTTACAAGAAATTACACAGAAGACTTGAATGTAAAATTCTTTGAATACATGGACTTAATATTGTTTTTGTTAATATTTAAAGTTCCCAGTTTTGATTTAAGAAAATACATTTGAAAATTTCCAATAGTTTTGGGTTCAATTCCCAGCGGGGCATTAATGGCTCAAATGAATTTTAAACTGAGGATCCGATGGTCTGTGAAGCCATTGGATGCAAAAATTAACCATCGAGCAATAAATGAGGGTTACAAGTGTAATTCCTAAAGCTAGTCTTGAACTATTTCTCTTATTTCTAACAGATTTTTAAAAACTTTTACTTGCATATCTCTTGTTTCTACACATATGATTAAGTTATTAAGTTGAAGTAGCAGTTTATAAAATTATGGGTTGAGAGCAAGAATTTCTTCGTTCTGGATTAAGTCTTTAATTTAAATTTGTTGGACAACATCAAGTTTATAGAATTACAAAGGTCAACTACAGTAAAACAGCATAACCTAAGAAATTATAATTGCATATAACTTTCACGAAATAATTAAACAATGTATTTTACATCACTACTTCAGAATTCCACTTCGAATTTGCTATTAAATGTTGTGTCTGGAAATCGATATTTAAGTCTACAATCTTTGACTTGTATTTGTTACTCTTAACTTTTCAATTTAATGAACTTTTCAAAGGTTTATATACAAAATAAGCTTGTCCAAACAAGAGTTCTTTACTTTTTTAAGGTGAATAATTTTTCGAGTTTTTAAATTATTATGAATCTGAAATGCGGTGTATTACAAAATTGAAGGAAACAGAATTTTCACAAATCCTCATTACCCTATGCGTTACCGCTATTGAGTTAACAGTTGAAGACCTATTTTCGAATCATTAATTCGATAAAGAGGGGGGAGAGACGGCACGAGGTATAAATATGAAGTCCTTAGAGACAAAGTAAGAAAAGAGTTTTCCAAGATATTGTTAATTTGATCGATTCAATTTTTCATTAGATTTTGAATGTACACAGTCCAGCTACATTAATGTGACTACCACGTACTTCAGACGTTGACGTGTTAAATAACCAGTTACAGAAATAAGATGCCAGCACAGTACAAGTGAGTGTATATAAAGAGTGTGTAAGGGCTTCGTAAAACGTTGCAATCTTTGGCTTAATACAGATACGGAGCGATTTATCCGATGTCAAAAAGGTAATAGTTATTGTTTTTCGGGTCAAGGGAAAAAAAGACTAAGTTTATGAACTGTTCTCTTGCCGCCAAGATAAAAAATATATACCCTTCATGGCAAAATGGGATTGTCTAAAATCAGCGACATGGCAAATGAGGTGAAGCATGTGCCATAGATGCCAGATGACTGCAGAGATGCGTTCGAGCGAATAGACGCACTACCGTTGAGCAACTGACCGTCTTAATGAACCAAGGAATTACTAACAGTGTCTCCCAAACTACTGTTCAGCGAACGTTGCTGACTCCTGTTCATTAGGAATGAAGGCATAAATTTGAATGTGAGTACCACAACTGAACTTCCATGAGTAACGACCGGTAGTGTTTTCCGATTAATCACGTTGTGCGCTCCATGGAAGAGATGGACGCTGGCACGTACGACATGAACGCAACGATACCTTTAACGATTACTGGAATGGTTCAGGCTGGAGCTTTATTTTCTGAGGAATTTTTTTCCTGTCATTCTCTGGGTTCACTCATTGTGAAAGTCACGAAGAAATAATACACGTAGATTATGTTCTTGCGAACCATGTCCATCTCTGCATGGTTATTGTCTGTCCTCTGGATGATGGCATCTACCAGCATGACAATTCAATGTGTCATATAGCTGACAATGTACGTACAGGGTTCAAAAAGTACCAAGATGAGTTTACTGTTTTCCTTTGGTCTAATCGAAGTTCTGTGGGACTATCTCGATCGGTGGAATGGGTCCTCACCAGCGTAATCTAGCCACGGCACTAGCGTAATCATGGCTCACTATCTTAGCGAAATTTTTTAGAAACCTCTTGTACGTCCCGCAGCAGTCCGTACTGTGAAAATTGGTTATTTTGTCTTTTAACAGGTGGTCACATTAATGTGACTGGAATGTATTTACACAGAAATTAAAATTAGATATCAAATTGAAAAATTATCAAGTCAATCATGACTATATTTTTTTAAAGTTGGATATGCATATCTATTTTGTTTCCAATTTACTTAAAAGGACACATTACAAACAAACAAGTAGATAAACGAATAAGAAAAAGAGTTCCCCTTGTGAATGTCACTCCAAACTTGGAGAACTTTCCATTCTGAATAATATTATTATTAAACATTTAGCCTTTCCCGATGTAAAAAATATTTAAAAGTCCCTGGATTGAGAGAACTTTTCTACTTCGATAGATTTAATATTATTCATTTGAAAAAGCGTAAATAGCTGTGGAATTTGATTTCGTCATACTGTTTGAAATGAAAACTTTTTCTACTTATTAAAAACGAACTGGCAGCCGAACGGTTGGTACTCTGGCCTGTGCGATTCATCAGTTTGCGGGTTTTGGTCCCACTTAAAGCGTGGATGCTTTTAGTTATTCAGAATCCACGTTAAAATTTAGGGTTCTCTCTAGCGTAAAAAAATGATTGTTGAGTGACTCACTAACCTAATATCTCGCTCCAGAAAGTCATTGATAGCATGTTAGTCCCCAAACAGAAGTCATCCCAAAGCATTGTAAAAAAGGGATCCAATCGAGATCAATTAGCCTCCTGCCGTCTCTGTTCTTCTCTATTTTGTTCTCCAGCTACAAGGGAATTTTTAACTGAATACGAAATAGTTTTGGACAATGACTGATGTTATATGTGTGTTCTTGAAACCAGCAACAAACATCCATTGCAAAACATTTCTATTAAGTCTTTCCCTTTTTGTCTATGACGTCATAACCGGTTGGAAAACGAAAATTTCTCAAAAGAGTTAAACTATCTCTAAGTTTGGCCACTCATCTTAAATTCTAAGAGAAGTTTGAAAATGATAATACTTCTTAGTGGGCTGGCTGCAAAAAATGCATTGTATTACATAACTGTGTTTAATCTGTAGATGCTCTGATTAAACTGAAGAAGGGATAATATCGCACTTGTATTCTACTATTCAGCTTTGGTAGATGACAACTGAAAGTTGTCTTCTTACGGTGAAAACTTATTTTTTTAAAAAAAGAAAACTATCAATCATATGGAACGCGCGCGGGGAGACTTCAAATAAGTATTTAAGGAAAAAATTAAATTTTAGAATCTGGAGCTGTGTGGGACAAATAGTTCGACAACAAGTTGTGAACAGCGGGAAATGCACATTCTTTGAATACGGCATACACTGTCTATGGAAAACGTTCTCCTGAAATTGAATTTGTCAGGCGTGAGGGTATTATCAGGGACCGTTTCTTCTGTTGACAGATTTTTGCAAATCCTCACATCCATGTAGATAAAGACCTCATGAATGTCAGAAAAAACTGAATACCATTAACTGATATAGCTTCATCTAATAAAAAAAATGGCGTAACAGATTGACTGTGTTTAAGGATAGTTGTGTGTTTTAAAAAAATTGAAATAAAAATTCTGTCTTCTTGCCTTAAAAATGCTATTCTCTTCCTTTCTTTCACGTTATTGATCTTAAAAAAGACAAAACTTTCTTAATCGAGTTACTTAATAAATAGAAGCACACGCACACATACTGTTTCTGGCTCTCAGATATTTTGATGCTTGGTATCTTTTCAAGAATTGGTTCCTGTCTCGGATATTCACAAATTTATAAACATATCAATGTCCAAAGATTCGCAGTTCCTATTACTTGGCCTCATCCATCATTATTTAGAATTTCTTTTTAAAATAAATTCAAGAAATTTTTCTAGCATTTTCATTCTATGAAATAGATTTCATCAGCATTGAGTTCGTCCTTCATTTTTTCTTCCTGAAATTATCGTTGGTCTCAATTATGGGCATTTTTTCCCTTTGTACATGCATATTACATCGATTTTCTTGGAAACTATTCCGTTTTTTTCAAAATAATCCCATATAAACGAAGGATATAATTTGTATCAGACTTTTCGCATGTGACATGCTCAATTCAATTAAAAATGGGATCATTCTAGCTGCCTTTTATAGCCCCAACCAAACTGTCATCAATAATCTCCATCACATTAGACAATATTTTGCGGAGATACTTCTTTGCACAAGTGTTTGTTTGCAAAGTTCACATCCCAAACGTAACTTAAAATACTGCAATAATCTTTTCCTATCCAGTGTCCGACATTAAGCGTCACGAGATATATTCGTCATTCACCACCCTGTTTGCCTATTACCGATCTTCCGCTTGTGAAATCGTGATCGGACCTGAAAATTGTGGGAGATCTGTCGTAGTAGTTTACAAATAGGATGTTTGTAAGAGCGATTATCGTTTTTGACAGTTTCATTCCCAGTCGATATGCGCAATGCAGCAGTCACCTTATGTACAAGTAATCAGATGGAAATGGAGAAGATGGCTCATGTAACGAGCATATCGGATGTGAATTATTAGAAATCTTGTAACACTATTGAGATTTTCATCATGAAAAGAATAAAAGATCTCGGTTTTAACAGTTGTCAAAAAAAAAACTTTTTAATACCTCTGGTAGGTTCTTAAGAGCTCTTTTTCGTTGCAATAATTTGCTGTACCTGTTTTAAATGGACATGATGCAAATCAGCAAATTCGTATATCCCAAGGCTTTATCCTCCTTTCCAGTTAAATCGCATTTTTTTAAAAAGTAGAATTTCATCGGAAGGAAAGGGCTTTCATGGATTTTTTGCCTCTAATCCATGCACCCATGGAACATGATAATGTAAATTCATAGATATGATTCAATTTTCATGTAAGCTGATTTTTTTTTTTTAAACAGAGTTAGGATGTTTTTGAAATGAAATGTCATCCATGGACTTTTGCTTTATCAGACAAGCAGCCAAAAAGAAAAATGCCAGACATTTTTTCGTCTCTTAATTATTATTTTTTTATTATTTTTATTCGTTTTTCCAGCAAAATTCAATGAGGATATCAGTGCTTATAAACTTTTACTACCAACTGTAAAATTGTTATCTGTATTTTGGGATTTCGGAAGGCCGAAATAGGCAGCTTCAAATACACCGCAATATCTTGTTTCTCTTATTTATAAGGCCTTTACTGTTTTTTAATAATATGCAAAAAGTGTACTAAGCAACTTATTAACCAGATCATTCAATTCAAATTTATTCAAGAATAAAATTGTTGTGTATATGATTACTGTTATTGAATAACAATTATAAATGATATTTTAAATTATAATAAGGTATTATTTTTTTTTAAATTGCGTTGTGTATTTATTATTTTATTTATTTTTCTACCCAGATCCAATCCTGAAAAATAGAAGCAGAAACTGGCTTTGTTTTAATAATTAGAAATTTCTTTTTATTCACTTATAAAGTAACAAAACTATTTAAACACATATAACTCAATTATTTATAAATCACTTATATTATATCAAGATTACAACTTTGCTACCAACACGATTTAGCATTCACGTGGAGTTCATAATGATACTAAATTGTTTAAAGTTATACTCGTATTATTACTTAAAGTTATAAAATAGGTGGTACACACTTGGCTGGAAGAACATTTTTAAAAAACATTAACTTACGTACAAACAGTGACTAGGCCGGCCTATTTAGAGGGCTTCTAAAAACATGCTTATAGCTAGTACGAGGAGGCTTCCTTCATCTGGATCGTAATTTCAGTTTCTTCGGAATAAAACTACATTGGCCTTTTCCTTCTTCTTCTTCAAACTTTAATTATATTTAAAATATGTAGGCTTTTATTAACCGGAAATTCCAATTTTCCTGCCACTCGAATCCACTAAAGCGTCAAGCTGGAATCACACACTCACAGGGTTCCTTTTTTTGAGTCGAAGTCTTGCAGCCTTTTCTTCTCTCCTTTTCTCTGGCGCCGACAAGTCCCTTCTCTCCTCCCTTCGCTTTCGCTTTTCGAAACCGGTTTCCTTCAAGTCCTACGTTAGGGCATCTCAATTCGTCAATATGGGGGGGGGGGATTATAGAATATAATTAAAAAAAGGACTTCCAGCCAGAAAGAAAAAAAATGGGTTGTTTAATTTCTAAAAATTATCCAGCCAGTAAATACAACACCAATAATCTACCTGAAAAAAAAATCGAAATTTTTTTTTTTTTCACACATTTACAATCCAATTATAACAGTCACAATTTAGAATACATCTTTAGAGGTGAAGTTGTGAATCTCTTCTAAGCCGAATAGGAATCACTTCTCTGGGAATCGAGAGTTTGCAGGGAAAATGCAATCTTTATTTTGTATCATGTCTTATACTCCAAATTTAATGCAATTTCTATGATCTATTTATATGGTACCTAAACTATTTTGGCATGGCTTTAACTTGTTAACCTTTTATATATATATATATATATATATATATATATATATATATATATATATATATATATATATATATATTTGTACATCCCCGTTTTTTTTTAACTTTTAAAATCATAGATAAATTGATAATTAATAAGATTTCCAATTTGAAATCGCACATAAAGTATTCATTTATATACCACACAGTGTAATCTTGGCTACTTTAAAACATAAAAACTTCTTACAGACTGCTAAAAGTAATAAATTCAGTCAGCAATTACATAAGTAACACTCATGATATAAAAACATAAATATTTACAAAATTACAAAGATATTTATTGTTGTACATACACTTTATACAATCATTTATTAATATTTGCATTACTGATTTATTCAATCAATTATGTGCTACAGTTCCTTCGAGAGAAACGAGTATTATAATTATATTTTATTTGTCGAGATGTTCCAGGATCACATTTTGGTACAGATGAAACTCCTTTATTTGGAATTGATGTTGAACTATTGCTCTGAGGACTAATTACAGGGCTAAAAACATACGCTTTTTTACCTTTTCTTCGCACGCTATCATTAGCCACGAGGTAACTATTTTTACTTTCTTCATTTGAGTCGGTAGATTGCTGAGGTGTAGAATTAGTTTCGTGTAAAGTCGGGAATATAATTCTATCATTAATTTTTGAAAGTCGATCTACGTGAACAATTTGGGTTTTTGAGGGTTCTTTTATGCATGCTATTTCGTAATTTACTGGTGATTTTCTATTTAGAACTCTAAAAGGGCCTACATTTGGTCTCATTAATTTCCTTGAAATCCCTGCTTTTGTTTCGGAAAGATATAGATATACGACATCACCTATTTCTATTTTCTTATCAACTGCAGTCTTACGGCGATAGATTTCCTGTTTTTCTGCTGCAGCTATTAAATTATTTTTGACAATTTGAAAAGAATTTTGCAAACGTACAACTAGATCTCCAGCATACTCTCGGACATCCGCATAGTTATGAGCTACGGGTTGAGACATTGTAGAATACGGTAACTGGATATCCCTGCCATACAAGAGATATGATGGTGTTTCGTTTGTTGTACAATGTCATGCCGATCTATGAGCTAATAAGGCGAAAGGTACATGCCGGTCCCAATCTGTTTGAGTAGAATTTACTAAATGACTTAATGAATTAATTAAAGTCGAGTTAAGTTTTTCTACCATTCCATCGCTCTGAGGGTGATATGAAGTAGTAGTGTGTTTTTCAATACCTAATTTTGAATACACTTCAGAAATGGATTTTGAGATAAAGTTAGAGCCTCTATCGGAAATTAGACGAGAAGGTACACCATGTCGACTGATAAAATCTTCTAATACTCTAACAACGGTTTCGCTTTTTATATCGGGTGTCGGATATGCTTCCGGCCAGCGTGTAAAATAGTCAGAAATCACCAAGATATACTTATTTCCTGAATAAGTTAGAGGAAGTGGACCCAGGGCATCCATAGCTATGCATTCCATTGGTCGTTGCGTGACTGGAACGCGCTGTAATGGGGCTAGTTTTTCGGGCTTATGACCTCTCTTTTCAACACAAGAAGTACATGATTTGACATAGTTTAAAACATGTTTATACATATTACCCCAATAAAAATTTTCTCTAATTCTGTTCAGAGTCTTTTGAAATCCCTGATGAGTGGCCACTGGGGAATCATGACACTGTCGCATTATTTCTGATACTAAAGTTAGGGGGACCACTAATTTATCTTTGGTGTCACCACGATGTGTGGGGGCCTTTTTTGGTATACAGTAAAGAAGTTCATTTTTTTCAAAAAATAACATATGATTAGGAGACGGTGTCTCCTTATTTTTCAGATAATTAATAATTTGTTGGCATTTTGGATCCTTTTCCTGGTGAATTTTAATTCGATGTTTCATTGTGGAATCAGAATCGTTGTTGGAAGCTATTACTTCTACTGCGTTTACACCCCTAGACAAGTAATCAGCAGTTATATTTAATTTTCCCGGTTTATGTACAATGATATAATCATATTGTTGCAGAGTCATTACCCATCGGGCTATTCTAGAAGTTGGATCTCGCACTTTGAGTGCGAATGACAGACTTGCTTGATCGCAATATATGATAAATTTCTTCCCGTACAAATATTGTTTAAAGTGGGTAACGCCGAATACAGCACCGAGCATTTCTTTTTCTACTGTACTATATCGAATTTCCGCATCTTTTAGTTTTTTACTGGCGTATGCAAAAACATATATTCATAAACAGCGTTGAAAAGACTTGAAATCTGTCAAAATTCACGATTGAATCAAGAAAACATATTACTTAAATATTAAAACAATCTTCATGTGAATTGTGTTCTATTTTACAGTCTCTTAACATTAATTTTATATTTGTACTGGATTCAGAGTTTCCTTTTCTTCATTCAACTAGTAAATTCTAATGTCACTGGAATGATCGTAATATTCGATCTCGGAAGAAATTTTAATGTTGCTTAAATCCTTTAATCAAGCATTTTTTTATTTTTCAAAAATAATTTAAGTGCTTGGGATAAATTTATATCTAACAAAAAAATTAAAGACAATCAGCTTCTTAATAGAAGTAAATTTTTGTCTTTTATACATCAATCATCTCTAAATATTCTTATTCCATCAATTAATAAAGTTTGTAAACCGACACATTAAATATAAAATGTTAACAATTACGTTCCAACATTTGAAAAAACTGAGATTACCTGCATGAATCATAAAGATCTCTTATTTTTATAATGAATGATATTCAATACTAAATACCCCAAAAAAAAGTTAAGATAATTAACAAAACTTTTGAATTCATCTGTATAACTTGGATTATATTTGCAACCACCACTTATGTATATAATTTCGTAAACCTTATGATCTACTTATCCATCTAAGTCATAGCCAACATGCTAGCCGCATGGTTAGCGCTTTTGCCTTCAATTCAACAGTTTGTTCGTATCCCACCCTGTGTGCGGGTGTTTGTATTAGTTCAGAATTCACTTCGAACCGTTAATCACGTTTTAATTACCTCTCGTGTACAAATGATGACTGTTGAGCGACAAACAAAGTAAACTTCCTCAGTCACACTCTTCCAATTTTATAGTCTTTGCATGGTTTAAGACATCCTGTTTACGGCTCAAACGGAATCCTGGCAGTCAAATAGTTAGCGCCTTTGGTCCATCACTTCGTTCGTCTGACTCAAATATCGGAACTGAAACATAAATATGTTTTATGCTTCAGAATTTACTTCGATCATGAGATACCACTTGTCTAATTAACTCCTCATTCAAAAAAATGATTGAAAAAGATTCAAGCCAAATCAATACGACAGTGATTATCTCATAAGCAATTTCACTTTTTGAAATAGATTGAAAATTCTGTTCTCCCAAATATTTGAAATAGAATGGGAATAATTTCATAGTGTGTGTGTTTGGTTATTAATTATAAGGAGCAACAGTTCTGTGATCAGCAATCTACCAAACAAAGTTCTTTTCTATAAAGTAATAATTAATAACTGCTGTTATCTTGAATGGCCCTCTAAATTTAATGTCTTGCGATAAAAAAAAGAAAAAATTAGTTGATGTTCAATCATAATACATTGATATGAATCAAGGGCGTAAATGCTGCTTCCATGTTGAAACTTGAAAGCGTAGACAGTAGAATAAAAAATTGATGGAAATTAAATGACAGATAATCATTAAGTTTATTTTTTAAAAAACACCTGAAATAATCGCTACTGAGATTTCATACTCTTTGTTTACTACAAAATACTAGAAATCATTCCTCTCTTCCTGTTTATTGTTCAACATAAAGAGTTTGATATAAAAAAGTGTTTATTTTATGTTTTTGGATTTATGCTAGAGATTTTGAAATTTTTAGACCTACGAAAAATTTCAATTATCTTTTTGAATATTAAAACCTTGAAAGATTCAATCAAGTTACACGAGCAAGAAATTGATTGCATTAAAAAATAACGGTTGTCTTGATACATTGAAACTGTCTAGTCGCATAATCCTTCTCTGAAGATAGGACTCTGTGTATTTTGCATACTGCGGCCCATATATACAATATTAAGAAGTATAAAGTATTGACTTAGAAATGGTGTCTACATAAAACGTATCCAAACTCCACAAGTGCAGTAAGTGCACAGATGCACAATGTTAAAATAGAAATACTTAATAACACATTTTCAACACTAATAATTTGAAGATATTTATGTCTACAATCATGGATTGCAAAGAACAATCGGCGACTGAAGTTTAGTGTATTATTTTGGAAAAAGATGTGAATTTTTAAATATTGGGAAATCGAGTGCAATGGAAATAATGTATTTTAAATCATTTTACGGTTAAAGGCTAAATCTGTTAAAACAACCTCTACTATTTGACCACATCTGTTAACTTGATCTAGCGAAAGTCAAGTCTCTACAATTCTCCAAGATTTAGGAAGGGATATGAGAAATTTTATCTTAACCTCCATCTTTTGTTCTAAACAGATGACTGTTCAATTTTAGAGATTTCCGGCTTTAGATAGATAAATAGGCTTTTAAGTGATTTCAAGTCTGTAACTTCAGGCAGCTGAAAATTGATTACAAATGCATAGCTCTTTTTTGGTTTTTTAATTTGAAAATCTTTGTACTCTTAAAAGTAGTAAATCTTATTTTGGCCTAATTTTGAGGCTTTATATCTCTATATAAAACGGACTTATTGCCAATACTACTTTTTATTGACTTATTTGTTTGAAATCACTTAGGGTATGTTGTTACTTACCAGAATGCTGCCATGTACCTAACCCAGAGTTAGGATGTACCAGTTGGGTGGAAGTCTTCGTAATTTAAGGGGAGGGATTCAGTACAAGGCTGCCACACTCAGAGATATTTTTTCAGTTAGAATATATTGCGACCATGTCCGATTTAACAAGTACCCAATCACCTTTGAGGATACAAATGATCTTTGTGTTAAGTCTGGATTCAAGCTCAATACCTTCTGATAATGAAAACGACGTGCAACACAATGTGGTCACAGCAGCGTTCTTGGGATACGTGCATATTTTTTTCTTCATTTCCCTATCGATTCGTGGATCAACCATATAAATTTTTTTGAATATTTTTTGCTAAGTAATATACATAATCCTTTCAAAGATGTTTAATATAATCCACTAAGCAGTATCAATGTAGCTTCGAGCATAAGCTAGCACTGTTAATAAAACAAAATAGTTTGATGTTTGTTTTGTGATGTAAGATAAAAAGAATATTTAAGTTGTTTCAAGGCTTTGGTTGACAATGCAGAATGCCACAACGTCACTGAAGTTTCCGCCTAACGCATCAATAGCTTCTATGATAACACTACTAGAGTGAATTTGGGGAAGAATAAGCTATTAAATTATTCAGAGTTGTGAAAGGCGCATATATTTCCAATGATGCCGAATATTATCAGCTTAAACATCTAAGTTTTTATGTCAGATCAGTGCCAACACTTGTATATTTAGTTTAATGCAATAACTCTTTTTTATTGATTTTTTCCTTAACAGTATTCAATCATGACACTAATTATGAAAATCGGTTTGAACCCAAAAATAGTATAATATTAATTTTTTTCAGCTTTATCTTTATCAAACTCACTTTCTGTATAAAATACTGTTAAAAAAGTCCCTTTGAAAAAAGCTTCTTATCTAGTAAGTGAGGGGAAAAAAATCTTGCCATGTAAATTCAAAAATACTTCAGACACGGGATCATTTCATTGGTTCAAATTTTACTTAGTGGTGATATTTGCAAGCCATTTACATGTAACGATGGAAAATATGAGTCCATGCCCTAGTTGAGAATCATCTCCATGAACTTCTGTACTTAGCCCTAAATTGTGCTTTATCAGTTAGTTGAAGTATCCAAGAGGGAGTCTTCGTAATTTAGAAGCAGAAGACTTTCCAATCCCCGATATATTATTTAATTTGGAGTACACTGCGAGGGGCCGTGGTAGTCTAGTGGTTGGAGCATCAACTTTTCGTTCGGAAGGGCTGGTTTCGATTCCTAATGCCGCCAAAACCCCACCGAGTACATGCAATATACGTGCTCGTTAAATCTGGAATCGAACACTCTGTGGTTGGTCGTTGAGCAGTTACCATGGGTGTAATGGTCTGTAGAAAATTTCCTATCCCTCCAGATCAATGTCAAAATTGAAGGAGGGGATCCTCTGGTGGTGCCATCTACCAAGGAAGTTCAAAACAAAATCGTAATTTCACCTTCGTGGTGGTCTCGTTAAGCAAAAGACGCGCCCTACTGATTTAAATTCGCATAGTCGTCAGCAAAGTGCACTTCGCTAGTCCAAGTGCTATAAGTGATAACAATATTACGATTTAACGTTGCCCAACCACACGTAGGGAACACGTCAGATGTTTGGCTAAACCAGGATTGAAACTGATTATCTTCCAGTAAAGAGAACGAAGTCCTAACCAAACATATCTCATCATGAACCCGGAAAGAAACGGCAAAATTTTGTTAATTCGGCTGCAAATTCCGTGGTCGTTATGGTTAATATAGTTTTAACATTAAGTGCAATATAATATTTCCTAAATACGATTGTATATGAAACATCAACACCCAAATGCATGAAATCACAAATAACATTTTTTATAGATTTTATAAAGACTGGTCATAAACTTCCTCCTTGAAATATTCCACGATAGGAAGTTCTAATTTAATTTACTTACAAATAGAACATTCTTGTGTGTCTTTATAAATAACTTCCATGCTTGACTCTAATTTTGTAATATTCCAAGTGCAGATGTTAGTTTCAGCTGAAGTTTTCCCAAGTTAACAGATTCGTACAGTAGAAAAGTATCATCTGCGTACTTGAAGCATTTGATGTCGGGGAGAAGAATATCGTAGAGGTCTGCCATAAACAGGAAAAATGATAACATGCTACCCTGTGAAACTCCCATGTATGAGGTGGCAGATGAAGATAGCATTTTTCTCCATTTTTCTTGAAAATAACGAGTGGTAATAAACTGTTGAATCCACAAAGCAGCATTTCCTTTGATGTTTGCTTGAAGTAATTAATAGATAAGTCCGCCACGCCAAACTGAATTATAGGCCTGGGCAATATCCACTACAACTACTGCAACCAAAACAACAAAATTTTTAGAGGATATGGCTGAAATTATGTGATGATGAATGATGGATAAAATGCTGTCACAATCTCGATGTGGCAGAAATCCGTGATGATTAGGATGAAAGTAAGATGTTTGATATATGGTCAGTAAATCTCTTCAAAATCACATTCTTTTCATTAATTTACACATGACACTAGTCAGGGATATTGGATGGTACTATGCCAAAAGATTAGCCAGCTGTAAAATTAGAATACAGTAGAAGATTTTCACATATTTCTGGTACAATACCTGTAAGCCATGATTCATTCACTAGAGAGAGGAAGTATTCTAGGTTGGTAGTAGTAATGCCTTTTAATATTTTTGCAAATATCTTGTCTGGACCAACAAACGAGTTTTTGCATCTCGCTAAAGCTTCATGCAGTTCAGATGCAGTAAAGGGTTTATTGTAAGAGAATAATGTATGTAATAAGTAGTGGAATACTTTATAAACTTGGTCGATATGTACAGAAGTCTGTAAACATAGTAGCTTGATGGGTAGGATCTTTCACTGGTGAATTATTATGTCATAGAATTAAATGTGAAGTTGCAGATACTCTATTTTGGAGATATTTTAATAAATTGAAAACATATTTTGATGTGTGTGTTCCAGCTGAAATTATTATTTCGACCCAATATTTTCGAGACAGATATGAGTACTCTATGCAGTCTAGCTGCAGTTCTTTTATATGCCATCCAAACGTACTTATTACATGTTCGCTTAGCTTTGCGTCAAAGATGTCTTTTTTGGCCTAGAGATAACCACATCTGGAAGACCAACATGGGGGATAAGGTTTACGTAACATTTTCTGCCATCTTCCAAACTTATGAAGTTTATTCATGCAGAGATGGTTGAATTGTTCAAGAGAGTGAAAATTATAAATTCCATGATCCCAGTATGATGGAAGCAAAGAAAATCTGACCACAGGATACGTGATTCGTTCGGTATATAGTGATCAATATCTCCAATATGACTAGGTGTTTAAAGTTCTGGTGAAACAAAGGTTTAAATGAGTGAAGGTTTATGATGTGGACCGTAATGTGTGTTTGAATTTCAGAGTTCAGGAGGCAGCAATTCTGTTCTTGAATCCATTCTAGATAATCATTTGCCTTTGTTGAATTAGGACAGCTTCCTAATGATGTATGTTTAATATTGAAATCTCCTATTGGGATATAAGGAGGCTGAATTCCTTGAATTATGCTATGAAGCCACTCTAAAGAAAATTTTTTTGGAGGAATATAAACAAAAATAATAGTTGTTGTAGTCGTTGCTACTGCTATCTGACAGTTAAGAGGTCTCTAACATCATCCGCGAGACTGATAGGAGAATTTTGCCTTGTTGGAATGCATTTATTTACTGCTAAGAGAAGACCGCCATCTCGACTATCTTCTTTATCCTTTAGAAAGATTATTTTGTTAAAAAAAACGATATCTTGTCATTTTTTTTAACCAAGTTTCTTACATTACAATAACGTCTGCAGAATTAAAATAATGAAATTTCATGTATAGGCGCTTTTATTGAGAGCATTTCGATCATTCCACGAAATTAATGAGCACATGAAAAAAGTAAGAGTTATTATGATTACAATTTGTGATTTCTAAAGACTGATGCACCCAAAATAGTAGTTGCGTCCCGTCTGTTAGGAAATTTTATTGCTTCCCCCTTTCCAAGTTTTGAATCTATTTCTTTTATCTTCATAAAAAATACGGTTTATTTATAATAAAAGTCCGTTTTTTATAAAGATATCAAAATTTATCCATTGGGAATTAAAATAAAACAAATTTAACTATCAATTTCTTTATTTTAATTCTCATAAAGCTTTTTTTTATTTAGTTTTTATTTTTTATGCCATATATCAGACTTCTATTATATATATTCTATTTGATATTCACTTTATAATTAATGTTACGATTTCCCTTTTCTCCTTAATTTGTGACTGGTGTATGCTTTAATATTTACTTCAGTATTAAAAAATTAAAGTACATATCATGCTTTATTTCTATGTGTTTATGGGTCTTTGTAGGAGATGCCAATATTTTAAGTTATTAACTCTTATCAACATTTTAAATCTAATTCATATATAATTTCAATAAATTATTAATTTATTCTTTAAAGCATTAACCTAGCACATTGTGTTTCTGTTTTTGTGTGCACTTCCATCATTGTGGGTAGTTGGGTATTATCGGGCTTCCTCCCTTGTAAGACTTCCAATTTATCTTTAAGAAACTTTCTCAAGTGCACAAAAAATGTATTTCAGCAGCAGTAAATCGTTTGACTGTCCACTAAATGGTGCCAAAGTTTAAAAAAAACTGAATATTTATTCGGTTTATAATTGAGTTAATTTCATACCTGTATGCAAGTATATTTAATCTTACAATCTGCTTATTGAAACAAAATGTCCTTATTTCATTTTTTATATTTTTAAATGAGGCTGCTTCTTGAAATTCGCCGAGCTGGCAACCGAATGGTCAGCGCTCTTGCCTTCGGTTCAACAGTTCGAACCATTACCAACAAGGAGGGTTCGAATCCCACTTTGTTGGTAATGGTTCGGAATCCACTTTAAACTGTAGGTCCCGGTCTAGTTAAGCCCTCGTGTGCAAAAAATGACCGTTGAGCGACAAAGAAACGAAACGAAACAAAGCTTGTTGAAATTCTCATCAAACTGCTCGCAAATTTATGCTAGCCAACATTCTATAGTAACTTTTCTTAACATTTAGGCAAGGAAAACATTGATCATAAGTATACACTTTGTCATAAAAATAAGTATGCAAAATGTATGGGATGATGTTTTATGAAAAAAAATAGACCTAAAATGTTAGTTTTCAAATTAACGATTTATTTCGATTACAGCAAAATTTAGCTTAAATACAAAATGAGAAATATTGAAAATTTCAAATATTTAATTACCAAGATGAGCTCAGCTTAAAATAGGATATAATTTATATCATAAAAGTAAGTATGCAAACAAAAACTTAATATTGCAAATTTTACAATTTTTCAAAGAAATTAGTAATTTGTTAGCCTTTTGTCTTTATAGCAGCTCTCAATCTATATGACACTGATTATACTAAATTTTGAGCGATAGAAGATGGTATTTTTTGCCTCTCCTCCAAAAAAGTTATTTTTTTTTTAGATCATTCTTAGTTTTGATCTCTTGCTTTCTAAGTTTTGATCTCTAGCTAAGTTTTGATCTTTTGTTGATTTCTAGTTTTGATCTCTTCTTGGCGATCGATGTAATCCCACAAGTGTTCAATGGTATTAAGATCAGATGACTACGGTGGGGTTTTTAGCTGTTTTTGCAGCTAAAAACCAAACCAGTCATCTTTATATAGCAGCTATTCCCGAACAACCCGAGCAGTATATTTGGGATCATTATCTTGTTGGAAATTAAAGGATCCACCAAGTCCCAATTTAGATTCACTTTGACTTTGATTATTCTTTAAAACATTCAAATAGCTATAATTGATTCATTATTAAGTCGATTATAATTAAATTACTTACTCCACTTGCTGCCATGCAACCCCAAACCATAATCGAACCACCACCGTGTTTTACAGTTCCTCTCCTGTTCTTTGGTTCTAGAGCTGCATTTGCTTTCCTCCAAACGTTTTAGTGTCCATCTGACCCATGGATGCTAAATTTACTTTCATCCGAAAAAATCACGGAATTCCAAAAATTTCTGCCCTACTTTACATTTTCTTTGGCAAAATCTATTCTCTTTTTGCGATTCACTTTGCTAACAAATGGTTATCTTCGCATATTTCAACCATGGTATCCTGCCTTTCGTAACACGCGGTGAATTATTTCAGGATTGCATGACTTCGCAAAATTGTTTTTCACACTAGATGTCAACTTTGGTGCCATAATCTTCAGATTTTTTTCACATTTTCAATACTTATTCGCCTTTCTCGATTCGTGAAAATGGGCGGTCGTCCTGTTCTTGGCTTGTTTAGAGTATTTTCCTCAATATGAAACTTTACATTTTTTTTTTTCACTGTTGCAGTACTTTTGCCTATGATTTTACCGAATTGTCTTTGGGACTTGCTTTTTTTATACTATCGCATCCTGTAGATCTTTTGATAATTCTTTTCCACGTGGAGGCATTGGTGAATTGTTGATGTACTTAAAGCTCAAACTTAAAAGCTTTTTAGCTTTTGTTTGTCGCTAAGCTGTCATTTTTTGCACATGAGGGCTAATTAGACCGGGACCTACGGCTTAAAGTGGATTCCGAACCACTACAAACATCCATGCCCAAGGTGGGATTCGAACCCACGAACTGTTGAACCGAATGCAAGAGCGCTAACCATTCGGCTACAAGCTTTGTAGCAGAACTTCTAAACTTATCACTGAAATACGAAAAATCATTCGTAAAGTTTCATTCAGTATATTTAAAAGTAAAAAAATCATAGTGTATACATACTATTGTGAACATACTATTGTGATTTAAATTTCTACTGGTTGCTTACAAAATTTTCTTAAGTTTTTTTTTTCTTTTTCTTTTTTTTTTATAATATATAATGATTTTATTTATTTTTCAGTACTTTATGACTTGAATCAGAAGCTATAAACAACACTCTTCAAAATAGTAATTTTCTTATATTTATTTTAGAACTAGATCCTTTACAATTAAGCTCTTCGTTGCATACTTACTTTTGTAAGCAAGTGTATGTCCAACACACAAACATAAATTACATTCCCAACAAATCTTTTCATGCATAGACATTTTTTAGCAAATAAAAGCTTTTAAAAAGGGTTTAATGACATGGTGCTAAACTTTTCCTTGTGGTCTTACCCTATGATCTGTCTATGTCAGTCGAGCTAGCAATCAAATAATTAGCAATTTTCATTTTAGTGCAATTTCTAGATAGTTTAATTTCCTCTTTTGATTTTGTTGTTTATACAGATTCCGAATCTGTTTTAAATGGTCGCGATTCTGGTCTAATTAACCATGTGCAAAATGTAGTTGTAAAAGAGCAAACAAATGAAAACTAGTTTCAAATCAATAAGTTGAACCTGCAACTCCTAAGTCTGCATGAATATCAACACGAATCGAATAAAACAATTGAATTTATGCTGGATGTTTTAAATCCTGAAATACTCAAGCAACTCCGTCGTCTAAGCCAAAAGACTTCTGCCAAAATATTTTAGAGTCTTTCGGTTTTCCTAATAAAAGGAAATCTTTGAAAAAAAAATCTCTTTCTCTCTCTCTCTCTTTCAACTTGTATTGTTGGTAGATAAATTTTTGCTTCTAATGATTTTTTTAATTTCCAAATTTGCTGAAGAAGCAATTTTTTCCTTGTTTCCTGTCTCTCAGTTTTATTGAATTTGTTAAATATATCATCTGTGTGTGATTTAACCATCTCCAATCCTCATCTCTTATGTTTGCAACAAATTCATGAGATACCTCCTTTCCTCCATCTCTGAAATTAGAAGAATTTCCATTCTTCTTTGATTAGACATTTTTTCACTTTTTAAAATCGCCTCGGTTCAACTTTTCCTTCATGCAAACAGAACTGTGTCGATAATATTCACCACTCTAGCATACACAATATTCAGTACGTACGGAATGTTCGAAGTTCAATACACCTTCAGAAAGGCTCTCCTGAATCAAAATGCGATAAATGACAAGATCTTTTTATTTGTAGAGTCAGTCCCGAAATTCAGGGCACACTTAATGCTAACTTAATTTGTAGGCTATTAAGAATAGAAATATTATGCAAGTTTTCCTAGTTTTGTCCCATTAAACAATATACATTTTTCTTAACTATACAAAAATAAGCTATAAAGCTCAGTTAAAAAATTAAATTACTTAAACGAAAATCTTCAACTTCTGAAAATCTCAAAATTGAGAGTACACTTCTTAAATGATGGTGTAAAACTATCAGTAATTTTTTAAAAATAGTTTGTACCTAAGATATATACAAAAATTCAACCTTTTAGTATCCAGTAAAATTTAAAAATTAATTTTTACCTAAGATTTATACAAAAATGCAATCTTTTTAGTATCCAAATATTCCAAATTTGAGCTTACTATATGACAAATATGGAGAATAGGAAAGAAACGACAACTGAGGAAAGAAAAGTGGCCATTAATCAATCTCATAAAGGCAAATCTTTGAGAAAAATAGGAGAAATACTTGGAAGAAGAGTAAATTGTGTATGTATTAGAAAAATATCATTAAAAAATTTAAAAAGGATGGTACGCTGGAAAACTAATCAGGGAGAGGCAAGAAGAAAATTTTCAGTTCAGCAGGAGAGAGATTTGTACACTAGGTAAGGATTGATCCTATATAATACGAGCCCCAAAAATTGCTGCAAGTACTTGGAAAACTGGGTAAATCTGTTTTGCAGAAATAGTGCGCAGTAATTTCAGAAGGTCTGGTTATAATGGCAGAAAAGCTCTCAAAATGCCATTAGTAAAATAGAGCTAAGATATGAAAATTTGCTAAAGAGCTCTTTCTAAAGCCTAAGAAGTTTTGGGATGAAGTTATTTTCAGCGATGAGAGTAAATTTAATATTTTTGGCCGTGTCGGTCATCGTATGGTGTGGCGCAAGAAAAATTCAAACTTAGATCCAAGAAACACAATTCCAATTGTAAAGCATGGAGGTGGGTCAGTATTTGTTTGGAGTTGTATGGCGTCAACGGGAGTTGGAAAGCTGGTGTTTATTGATGGAATAATGGATAAAATGGGTCATCTTAATATAATAAATGTTATATATATTTTTTCTGTATTTCATGCATTTTTTGGTGTCTATTCATGAATAAATGTTAAGATTAGGTATCTTTTTTTCCTACATCCTCGTCTGAAGGATTTGATGACTGTCCTTATCTGACAGTTTATTTTATTTTCTTTTTTTCCATTTTAAACATTATTTCTATCGTAGAATGGAGTGTACTCTCAATTTTCAGAGTCACTGTATGCTTTGATTGTAACTTGTTTTAATAGCTTAACCCTACCTTGCTCTTTCTCACTTAAAAAGTCAGGTTCCATCAATTTTAATACTTACTATTTTGTTCAAGCACAAGATGTACGTTTTTCAATTAAATTTACAGCATGTTCAAGCAAGTTTTATCGAGTGATTGACTACTATTGTGTAACTTTCTTTCATTTTCGGTTAAGAAGTTAGTCTTATAGCGAAATTTCAATTAATTTAAATTGTTGCTTGGTTTTTCAGTATCTTTATGCTTTCATCCAGCATCAAATGAAACCAAAGTTCCTGCTAGCAACTCCCGTTTATTCTGCAAATTCTTCATGGAAAAAGTAAATGCGTTACTCAGAGGAGTCTCTTGACTTTGAAATATTTTCATTTTCTTTTATCAAAATAGAATACAGTTGAACATTCTACTATTTACTGCTTAATAAATTGGTCATTAAAAATGAACTGTTCGGCAAAATTCAAGTCCATAATGATGTATAATTATATTCCTTAAATATTTATGTTGCTTCGTGATACACAATAAACACACACACACTTTAAATCAATAAACACACTTTGTTCTTCATAATAAAAAATATTTATACATTCTTCCTAATAAACGTTCGTCCCTCATCTTATGTTTTTTCGGAGATTTATGGTGTCAATAAAATTGAAATTTTATTTATTTACTGTAGCAAAAGTAAAGTAATTATCTATAATAAACAGAGAAGCTCTCTACTTACTCGTACTTCATGCATCACCAATTGTACTTATCAGAAATGTTATGATTATTTTTCGTTGCATACATGCGGTCAGCTTGTTAACTGTGGTCACTTGTTTTACTTTTACTAGTTACAAGGATTTTTTCTCTGGTGTATGTTGACATGATCGCCCTGGATGAAAATAAACGAATAATTACTCTTGGACAAGAAGGAAATATTGGTTTAAAGTTTATTTTTGTGATTGTCTGAGTTTGGCGCAATAACCTACATCAACACAGTACTTGTGCGTCATTAATTGCTACATCTTAAGTTATATTAACTAAATGCTGTTTTAACTTTAAAAAGGAGCATATCCGTTTGAATGGTGGATTAAATAACTGAAATAAGATATCGGAATATTACGACATAATGTTTTCTGTAAAAATAACTTCCGTATAAATACCACAATGATAAGGTTTCAGTTCAGATACAGGGAAAAGAATTTTCTAAGCTGTTGTCTTGAATTGAGTTATACTGTTTTATTAAAATAATAGTAGATGTGATTCTAGTTTCTATTTCCACAGCCTTTTTACAAAATCATTAATTATACAGCTTCATATCTGACACTAAGCAACTTTTTTTTTCCTTATATTCGGATCTTGACTGCAGGATTCCAATGGATATAAAACACATACTCGTGTCATACATCGTCCAAGTAAACCACCAAATCTTACTTCTCTGACCTAGCCATCCTCTTGTTTTACCATCCATGGATACGTCGGAACATTTCATCGGAAACGTCTAGCAATGGGAAACATAAGTTGTAAATTTCCATTAACTTGTGAGTTGCTATATAAACAATCATTCGCCGACTAACATTTTAAAGTATCGTGTAATACCCATGTTTTTAGTGGCAGTTATAACTGGGCATCGACCGCCATTAGTGTGTTTAGGATTATCATCATATGATAGAATTCAGTGTTTCACATAATACCTCATTAGGTAATAAGTTTCAGCTGGTAAAATTTATCTTAATTATGATTTTGATACATTATGTTTCTAATATATTGAAATTGTTACCGTTTAACACAAATTAAGAGTTTATGCAAATTTTTTCTTAATCTGGATTCATTTCTGTAGAAGATAACAATATTTTGGAGCTTTGAATGTATACAAATTATAAAGTTGTTCACCTTCAGATTGATAGGAATGGTAAATTTTTTATTGCTAAATAAATGTAAGCGTAGAGAGGATTGTCATAGATTTTTTATACATTTGTATTCTTATGCATTTGTTAATTAACTTTTCATCATTTCAGGTTACTTCAAAACAATGCTTGTTTTGAGATTTGCAGCCTTATTTTTTGAAGCTTTGAAGAAAAGAATTCATTTTACGTATCTGTTGCAGTCACACTGTAAAATAATATATGGTTGAGCTTTACACTCAATCATTAAGCTGTTTAATAATTGATTTTGTCTATATTTAATTTAAAAAAGTATTTAAGTATTTTTTTAATTACAGCAAGGAAACTTTTGATTTATTGTTGCCCTTTTTAAAAAAGATTTAGGAATTTATAAAATTATCTTAAGACGAAATTGTTAACTGTAAAATATATTTATAAATTGAAAATATGCATTCTCTTAACTGTCAAAATAGCTCAAGAACTGAATATAAAGTGTCAAATATAAAATAGCTAAGCTGTAAAAAAGAATTGTAATTTTATAATTTTTTTAGTTGCAGTAAACTTTGCTTTGGTTTGGTGTCATTATTTCTCTCACACAACATGAGAATATGTGTATTACTATTTGTCTGTACATTTTTTCCTTTAATTTTTCAAAATATTTAACTCTTATATTAAAAAAGAATGCGATTTCAGATATAAATTAAACTTAACTTTTTATCTAATAAAATAGTTCCCTTATATCTTCACTAATGAAATTGATGAATTGAAGGTTAAAATATTGTTTGATCATCAGTATCACAAACTGAAAGCGTATTTAAAGGTAATAGCACTCCCACGAGTTTGATACCATTACTTCATGATCTTAAAAATTCTACATTTTGGTTTAAAAAACTATTCAATTTGTTTGTTTATTACTAATGCAGTTCTTTTATGAAAAAAAAAACTATTTTCGGAAGAGATCGCATCACTTGTGTTGAGTGACATGAAAAGATTTTTGAAAAAACTGGTAGGTTGACTTCGTGATTTTGTACTTGTTATGACACTAAATAAATGTAGATATATTTAAACATTTTACATCAGTGATTCTCAACCTTTTTTTGTCCAGGCACATGAAATAAAAATAATTTAAAAGTTGTATACTAATTAATTTAGAAACTAAAATAAAAAAAAATCTAATATGTGCCACAAATCAAAACTATTTTTATAAAGGGATTAATTTCAAGACAATAAGATTACATTTAATGAAAAACTTTTTCTGGATATTTATTGATAATTTTATTCATATTTATTCGTAAAAATGCCGATGCTACTCTCATCGTTTTTCGCAATTTAGCAGTCAAATTTTTTTTTTTCGTTTTTATGTTGATTAATGTTGAAAATCCGAAGTCTCACACAAATGAGGGGTTCAAAAATTGTAAATATTGTTAAATTTTGAAATTTCTTCACGTGGAGAAGTATATTTAACTGTAAAAAGAATTTTCCTTTTGCATTGTATTCTTTAATTTAATCAAACTTTACTCGTAAAAAGCATTCGGATTTTTACTATGTATATATTTTTTAAAATTGACGGATCACTAAAGTGCTGCCTCTCAGTGGTTGAGAATCCCTGCTTTAGACTATGGACAGTCGTCCAAAATCTTAACAATAAACTAATAATTTGCTCGAAATCTTGAATTTAAAACAATTCGTCTATTAAAATATGGACATAATTTAAAAGGATTTATTTGCGAAATTCACGAATTGATAATTTAATAAAGCATTTGTTATGCTTAAAATATTAAATTTTACTGAGTGGTTAGCGTTCTTGCCTTCGGTTCAATAGTTCGTGGGTTCGACTCCCACCCGACTGGTTTCGAATGTTCGTAGAACTTTGTAATCCACTTTAAACCATGTTGTGCAAAAATTGACCGTTGAAAGAGAAACGAAACAAACTAGATTTTATTGAATTAATTGAATCGTTGTTAGCTGTAATTTTTTTCTTCATTGTCCATCAAAATCAATAATTAAACATCTAGAAATACTATTACGGAAGTTTCATATATGGATCTTAACTCATTGACATGTGTTCATATTTTATTTTTTAATTTTTCGAGTTTACAAATTATTCACGATTACATACATTTTAAGTATTTCATTCGCTTTACTGAACGTAGTTTTCTTCTGATTAAAGTACAGTTTCTTGTAGAAGAATGCAATCACACGCACATAAGTATGTTAATAACTTCCTACTTTATTGACATTGTTCAGAACATTTACACAATACACTTTATGTATACATACATACACATAATGTTAAGATAAAAAAAAGACCATTATGTATATAAATACTAACAATTTTAAGTCTGTGGCATAAAAGTTAACAGAGTTTGAATTAATCCTTGCGTAGACAAAGTAACCGTTATGTAAGCAGCCATATTCAACATGCATCTTCATCGTTCACTGACAAATACTTTCAAATAATAAGTCTTGAAATTAAATTTTGATTAAATAATTTTCTTAAGATAATCCGTGGGGGGTGGGGGAGTACAAAATTTTATGCACACAATGAATGGTCAGTGAGATCAGGATTTACAATTTATATAGGTTATAAATCTTTAGTGGGAATTCAACCATTCACACATAAGAGTTGAAAGTCGAAGCGCGAACTATTCGCCTACCACTTCTGCTTACTCAATGATAAAATCATTTTTAAAAATAATTTACAACTATTTTATATTGATAGCAGTAACATTAAAAGTAATTCAAGTAAAAATATTTTTTCACAGTAATTCAAAAAAATTATTATAATTAAATACCTTACATGTGATACATATTGGAACTCAGCATTTCATAATTACTAGCTTAGATTTTTTTCTTTTTAAAAACAAAAATAGGTAGAGATTCGCTAATGAAACGACTAGATAGACTCTTTGTTTCATTACATGAAATCAATTTAAGCGAATTTTGTGAACTAGTTAACTTTCATACATGCAAAAATCTGCTTATTTATTAAGTTATTATTTTAATCGAGATGCAACAGGAAATATTTCCTTGCGATGTGTACAAATGTAATGTCATTATTTTGAATAACAATCTAAGAAACTTTTATTTAAAAATTCAATTTAATTGCTTTAACATTTTGCGTATTGAAAAATCCAAGATAAAAAATTCAAGGGAAAAGTTTAAATGCTCGCTTAAAATAAGTACAACGTGAACAGATTCAGTTTTTAACTATTTTTGTTTTTCTCAATCCTATTAGTAAATTTAGAATTGAATGTTAAACTCCCTGTTGAATTAATTAAATATGTACACGTTAGTTTTATGTCTGTTGAGTAAAAACTTCCTAAATTTGTGCGTGGGCGGTCAAGTGTGCAGGCAGGCGTATAAGATAGCGTAATCCAATTTAAGGAGAAATTCGAATCTTTAGATTGTGTTATATCATTTCTATCATATATATTTCATTGTTATTTTTCTTTAATTTTTGAAAATTTGATTTTCCCGTCCATCTGTTTTCAAAGCAAAATGACGTGGTCGACACATGAAGTGAATTAGCCTCTTTATTTGTCCTACTTTAACACGAGATGACGTTCTAAGAAGTTGAATGGGCTCGTAGCCATCCAATGCTAAATCTGGTATCAAATTTGCTACATTTGGGATACAAGAGTCTATTAAAGTTCAAATTTTTACAGGCTATGACTCATTGACCTAATCGAGTATCGAACTTGGTCTATATCAATCATAAAAATCTATTTTAAGATGTACTTAATGCATATAAACAGTTAATTTCATAAGATTCCGATTGAGTCTTCTAAGCATTGGTAATTTAACTAGTGATTTTGAATGACATTATGATGAGAATAACCCGTTAACAGGTATTTCCTTATCTCAAAATTCTATAAATGATTTAAGATTTTTCACTTATAGATAACATCAATAATATATATTAGATTTTTTTTTTACTTTTATAAATACAAAATATTTTCTATCTTCGGAAGTTCTAGATTTTACAATTGAAAATATAGATAATCACAGTGAAAAGTGGATCATCTTTCAATTTTACAATTGAACATATATAGATAATCGCAGTGATAAGTGGATCATCTTTCTTTCATTAGTAGAGGTAAGTCGCACGAATTATTTAGTTTTTAAAAATATGAAACGGAGTTGATATAAAATTGCGAGAATTTGAAACATTAGGGCATTTCCCAGTCATGTACAACTTGCATCGTAATTATAAAACCCGACCATTTAAAAATATTTTATTTTTTACTACGTAATGTGTTCATTAAATAAAAACGACTCTAGTACTTAATGCCACTTATCAAGTTAAAGGCGTTTACTTGAACACCAGTGTCGAGAAAACCAGTATTTAATAATAATAAACAAACAAAAATGGTAAATGGGTAAAAAATCACGATGATTGAAAGATTAACTGTATCACTTTGCAATGTTCGTAGGAAGCTGCCTATTTCTTTAGGGAAAAAGAAACACTAAATATAAACTATCACCTCTTAAAACTCTCAAGGGACGAGGTTGACATCTGAGCCGGAACTCTTTCTTCATGACACACCTATTGAGAAACATTAGAGATGTAAATAAAACGAAATTTGATCGCTTTTAAAAGAAATATTTTTATGTTAGTGCTTAGTACTAATGAAAATATGTTTCCTACTAAATATCTTGGTATCACATCAATTCAAATAAAAGTAAGTAATTAGGTAATTATACTTGTCATTTTTTATTGTATACATAACCTAAATACTTCACTGATATTTAGGATTTTTTGCCAATGTATTTATTGATTCTTACATTGAAATATCATTCTGCTACCCATTATAGTTTTCAGGGTTTTTCACTCCATTTATAAATTGTATGATTCCTTGTTAGTAGTTAAAGAGAAAATACATTTAAACTATTAATGAAAGGTGAGAATGCTAAAATGACATGTCAGTATAAGGTTTTCTTTAGGGGTATTCTTGAATAATTAACGGCTGGATGATTTTAGACGATAAACCAATGGGTATCGTATCAAAACAAATCCAATAATATGGATTCCATTTGTCTTGGTGTGGAATAATTGAGAGTAATACACTCATGACTTTGTTTTAAGTATTGAATCGTTAGTTAGATTACGACAGCTCTTTCGCCGCCGAGTCATGTATAGAATTCATCTGCCAATCAAGCTAACACAGCCTTGTATTTAATTATATTTTCTGGGAATATATTTCTTGTAGAAATAATTTCATCGTAAAAATAACTACCCATTTTAATACTGCCAATCTCCACACAATTCATAAATATCAACTACTTCAAAAATCGTTGACTAATTTTAGGCTTGTTGGATAGTTGTTGCAACTCGAATATCACTTTCTATACTAGGATTAATTTGACCAGACCTTTTGGCTTCAAATAGTTTCTGCGAACTAAAACAACAATGGACATCTAAATTTAACATCGTATCAAAATGTTTATCAATCTGTCACTATTTGCAGATAAGAGCTAAAAAGAAAAGTGAATTCCATAAAAATATATGAATTACCATAAAAATATATCTGAATTGGAGCAAAATCTATTACATTAACATTCAGCTGCAACAATAGAAATTTGCTTATCTAAAAGGTGTCACTCAAGAAGTGGTCAACATGGAGTAAGCCTCGAGCTTTGTACGTATTAATTTCCAGGTCCACCCTCTGGTGTTCATGTTTGAAAATTCTACGTTACAGGGTGGAAGCTGGGTTTTTACTTTACTCGAATAAAGACGCATTGTATTCATTAATAGCGGTTGGGATACGTAAAATTTGTCGTGATATATTTGGGGGGGGAGGACAAGTTTGATGTGAAGTTTGTCCAGATTGAATTTAAAAAAAATTTATTCTCTATTAAGAATCCTAAAAAAACTCTTAAAACTTATTTATGCATAGCGGTTAGCATTATAATGAAACAATTTTAATATTTCGGGTTCTTATTTCCCTATGCTTGAATTTGTTTTTAAAATACTATTTAGACTATTTTTCAATGATTTAAAAAAATTTGTTTTTACCTTTTGCAACAAACGTGTTTACGCTTTTTCCAAATGAACTGACAAATAAAATGGCATTCGTTGTTTATGAAGTATACCCCGATATTATATAATTATTCACAATAAAGGGAATTTTTAAGGAATTCCTTTATTTATTTATTTATTTTTTTTACACTCCGTAGCACTTTGCCTTACCATTAAGTTAATTTAAGGTTGTTTGTCAAATACAATTTTTGAATAAAAACATAAATCAAAATTAATAATTATCGTTTTCAACTAATACTGTTTTAAATATTAATATTAGTTTAAAATATTTTTTGATATCATTTTATCCTATATCGTTATTTTCAGAAATATATAAGAACTTATGTTTTTCTTATTAATCTATTGTTACAGAAAGATAAGGTTAGGCTATTGAATAGTGTAGTTTGAATTGACCAAGAGCTTTAAAGGGAAGCAAATTTTAATTAGGGTTAAGCACTTACGTAAAAATATTTATTTTTTAAGGTATGCCAAACTTTCTGTTTAATTCAGTCACTTTCTGTTCAGAATAGTTAACTAGATACAAATCGATTTTAAATTTGAATTCGAAACGCTAACATCTATGTACGAGGTAAGATTCGAACGCATTAACTGTCAAATCGAAGATCATATCATTATTTTACGGTTAAGCGGCGATAAATATCAGTTAAAATAGAAAATATTAAGCCACATTCCGATGTTTATCCGACAGAGAACCGCTTACTGTTTAGTTTAAAACAATACATTTTAAATGTAGAAACATAAATTGCAAGTCATAGAAAAATTTGAATTCTAAGTTTATCTTTGCAATGTTGTAATAATCCCACCCCGAGTTGAATAGTCTATTACATGCCTGATAACTATAAACAAACGCAGTATTATAAGAGGGGTTTTTTTTTTTTGTTAAATAGATACATTCTACAATTACGAGTAAAATATTAAATCGTTTTTTTTCATAGTAATAATGAAAATTGTATCTGACAATTGAATGCCCTTTTTTTAACCGAAATTCCCATAATATTTTATTATCACAATTGTTTCCCTATTTTTTTTTAAAAACATTCAGTTTAAAAAAAATTTGCGACTTACCTTAACTGACAAAAGAAAGTTGCATCAAGAAAGATTAGTCACATTTTTCAATTGAAACAATTAGAAAATACTTCTTGTCTATAAACATAAAATTATTTACTCTCGCTCTTATCTATGAAGGTGAAATCTCCCCTCATTTAGTGAATCTTGGATAAAGGCTGATCTTGTGTTTGCTGGTCATCCTGTTCGGGCATTGCGATTCAAAATCACGAGTTAGTTACCAGAGTTAAGAAGCCGCAATAGTAAAGACACAGAAACACCATTTTTACGGTATACGTTCACATTTCCTGTTTTTATATACAAAATACAGGTTAAGATTTTTATTATTAATGTAGAGCAAGTTCGATACTAGTCTGCGTCAAGAACTCATAGTCTGTATTCTTTTGAAGTTAAGTAGATCCTTGTATACGAAAGGTAGAAAGTGTTCGTTCATTCAGCATAGAGCTTTTGCATTGGATTGTCAGAAACCCATTTATTTCTTAGAAAGTCATCTTGTCACACGGGGGATAATTAAAGAGAATTTGACTCAGGTGTCGTCCTCGTCACTTTGCTTTAAAAATGGTAGGAAAGATGAAGCTGGTGAAAATGAGTGTGTGTGTGTATGTCAATCAAATCCTCGAGAATCAGAAAGAAATGCAAGATATAAATATTAACTCTTAAGGTAAAAAATTTTCCCCTGACGTGGCATCAAGTTTAGGGTGCTGCCTCGCATACACAAATGACTGTCCTTCTTATTCAGGAAGTGGTTTTACTCTATGAATACACAACCATGAGCATAAACCTAATCTATAATTATTTAACCGTTTAAATCAATCACAACTTTTACATTCAATTTTATACTTACAAACAGAATTGTGCAATTTTACATCTAACATAAAACAAAATTGATTGAAACCTAGATCTGTTCATATTGTACTTATAATTTAACCATGCATTTTAATGTTTTGAATTTGTAAATCGTAATACCTTTCAATACGCAAAATTTAATTTAATTTTTTTTTTTTTTAAAGTTTGGTAGATTTTTCGATATTTAAGAGTAACGACATTTCTGTTGCAATAATTATTTAACATATAATTCGCAAGAAAAGATTTCATATTACATATCGAGCAAAATTAAAATATAACAAAGATCCGGTATATTTTTGTATGTATTAAAGTAAACTTGTTTTATTTAATGAAACTATATCTAGTCGTTCCACTAGTGAATCTAAACATAGCTTAGATACTAAAAATCAGCATTTCATTATTGTTTTTAAAAAGAACAAAATCAATTACATATACCGTATTTAATTATATAGAAAAAATTTTTGAACTGCTATGAAAAAATATTTTTTACTAGAATTATATTTAATGTTACTGATATCATAATAAAATATTAGTAAATTATTTTTAAAGATGAGTTTATCATTGACTAAGCAGTAGTAACTAGGCGAATGGTTTGAACTTCAACCTTTAGTTCATCACACGTGTCCAGGATAGATTTCCTCTCAAGAGTTGTAGCCTATGCTAACTACAAATCCTGGCTTCATTGGCCATTATTTGCAAAACATAATGCAATACCACGAATCATCTTAAGAAAGTTTTTTAATCAGAATTTACTTCCCAGACTATTATTATTTCAAACTATTTGTTAGTGAACGCTGCGTTTTTAATTTGACTGGTCACCCCCACGGTAACTTGGTTGTACGCAAGGATTAATTCAAACTCTGTAAACTTTCCTGCCCCAGACTTACAACTTAGATATGAAAATTTGATCATTAAATACTAAAAGTTAGTTTTATTTATCTTATGTTTCGAAAAAAGGCTATAAAATAAGAATACTTCAATATACATGTGTGCGTGATGGCATTCCAATTGAAAATAATATATCTTAATCAGGAGAAAGTTATATCAGTGATAGTATAATGTGCATATACACTCTAAGGGTTTTGGAATCTAAATGATTTGCTATGTGAATTCATTTAGAGATGATTTATCACGAAAACTGCAGTAATTGAACATAGGAAACTTTGAACGTTTTTTCAATAATAAATACATCTGTAAGTAGTAAACATTTCGAAACTTCCATACCACTGTGATAAAGCAATATTTCTTGAAACAAAGCAGAAATAACTACGTAATAATATGGCGAAGTTCTGTACAAGTTTTTGAAACAGAATATGATCTTTGCCATATAAGAAATCAAAATCTATCCCTTGATCAAAAAATTCCGAAATTATCAGTTATATCCATCAATAACTGGTCAGAGATATTATATCACCGAAACCAGTATGTTTCGGATTTCTTGGCTAGCATCACATTGTTACTTATTATGAGCACTTAATAAAATCCTCCTGTGTATGTGTATATATATATATATATATATATATATATATATATATATATATATAAAGCAATGCAATAATACTATGTAGTTTAAAATTTTGTTACGAGATTCATAAGTCAGAGTAAAAATTTGAAATAAACATTTGGCGCACTAGTTTATTGTAAATATTTTAAGATAGTTTATTTAATACTTCGCCTGTTCCGTTAATATTGTTTGGCAAATACGTTAATAAAACACAAACATCTTTTCTCTATTGTTTGATTGCGGAATTCCATTGTGCATTCAAACATTGAAACTGGAAGAAAATAATGTTATTTCACCGCTTTTAATTATTTTACAAAAGATATTTTCTGCTTAAATGTGTAGTAAAACAATAAAAAAACGGTTTTATTTTAGAAAAAAACTTTTTCTCCTTTTATTTACTAATGATGTTAAATACTTCAACGAAATTCCAGGTTTCTTCTTTTCTCCGACATCCAATTTAAATAGGAATAATTATTTAAGTTGTATTTTTAAGCTACATATATATGTATGTATAACAAGATTTTTCTTCCTTTGAATTTGTGCTTTCCTTTTTTGCATAACATTTCATTTTTTTTTAATATATTGTACCATCAAAGTTAAAATTCGATTGAAATTTTTTGTATACCTCCAAACAATGAAATACAATAAGTAAAATAGATTTGAGAGAATTTAATTCGAGGAGAGCAAGCGTTTACTTTTTTTATGCAATTTTGATTTTAAGTGTTGCCTCTTGGAGAATCACAATTTAATTTACAGATTTATAATATTATTTAGACAGTTATAAAACAGCTTCATACTTAACATTAAGATTTTAATCATCATAAATTATTACTTTAGAAATTTAATCAATTTTAATAAATTATGAGATTTAAATGAGAAAAATGTACCTTTTTCGCACTTATAATTTTATTCTTTTTAATGCTTATTCACTTTGGCACAGGTGCCGTATAATCGAGAATGCCATATTCTGAGATTGGCGATTTTGGGCGGATTTTTTTATGTATTTGGCCACCTCGATTTTACTACGTCATACATATGGAGACCTATAAAAATTATACCTACAATTTTTGTAACAGTATTTACGTCATCGCGCATGTCACTATGTCATTTCGGCAACATTTTTCGATCGCAAAAAAAAATAAAATCAGAATTTGGAATCATGGATTATACGGCACCTGTGTCTTCACTTTTATTATTATTCGGATTTTTTTTTTTTTTTTTTTTTTTTTTTTGTGAAAAGAAATGCACTTGGATCAAATGCATACATTATTTAACAATCTATAAGCTGAAAAAATCCTGTATCTTTCTAAGCATTTGTCTCACTTGGGTGAAGATTGCTAAATAAATATTAAAAAATAAATGACTGGAAATGATAAATCCAGTTATAAAAGTAAGTTAATGGAATTCATTTCAAAGAAAAATATGAATTTTTAAATAAAATTCTCTTTTTTTCCACTTATACTTTCAAACAAAGTTACCTTGATAGATATACTGCTGCTTATTTTTTATTGAAAATCAGTTTTGACATTTTAATAGAAACCATCGTAGCCATTATTTAATTACTCGTGTATAAAAGTGATTAGTAATTTTTAAATCATGAAACTCATTTTTTCCTTTTTTAATTATTTTTCTTACTATCAAAAATTTAGAAATACATTGATATTATATTTAACACAAAGTTCTCTTGAGTTAAATATATGCACTGCAGAATTTTTATCGTTATTCTATAATGTTCTTGATTATAGGTAAAAATGAAGGATTTTAGTGATGATGGACTTATAAAGAATTGTAAAACTGTTAATACACTCCATCGGTTATGATATTTATGGGAAATATTTTTAAATTTAATTTATTAATAATTATGTATACTATTCTTATTTGGATTATTTGCATTTAAACTTATGACCAGATTGTGCATTTTCCACACATAAGATGATTTTGATTCATTCAATTTAAATTTAACTCCAGTTTTCAGCTTTAGAATTCAAAGTGTAAAGAGGACAATACAGAAATATAAAGTTCCCGATGCTTTAACTGGGATTTAAAGATTATGAAAGCCTACTGATAAATGATATATTAAATACAATTGATTCGCGTTAATGACTGGGGCGCGCATTATTCTGCATTGCTAATCCACAAAACACCACTTCACACACTAATTAATTGAACCAACCGGGTAGGCAGGTGAGTCAGACTCTCTATCCGGCAGAATTTGGGAAAATAGAGTTTCATTCTCGCACCATTTGCCACGAGAGGGTTTTGATTTAAGTAGATGATTCCCCCAATTATGGAGACCCAAAGCACATTAACTAAATGATCGATCCTGTGATTCCTACTCGCTGTTAACAGAATGTATATGCTTAATTATATCTGTAACACAGAGTCCCGAGGCCAAGTTATTAGAGAAATTCAAGTTGAATTTAAATTCTGTTACATTATACATGCCTATAATAATCATTGTTTCGAAATGGAAACTGAAACAATATTTGCATTATTCAAAGTAATATGTTATTTTCCGAAATTAATATTAATTCTGAATTAAAAATATTACTCCCTTTGGGTTGCAAGAAAGTAAGCAATTCAAAATTAAAAAAATTGTGTGGTTATTAAAAAAATCGATGCAAAAGATTAGTTGGTAAATTTTGAATCGATATAGCTTAATTCTCCTAGACAAAATCGGAGATTATGTCCCACAGAGGGTCAATGCTTGTTAATTATACGAGAAAGTCAATATTACTTAGTAAATGTATTTTATTACTGAGATATGTATATGTAAGGAAACAGCTTAGTCACTTGAATAGTCACTTAGTCACTAAACTTTTTAAACCATTGGTACAACATTAAAATTTAATAAAAAAAAAAAATTTAAACAAGTCCTAAAAATTTTGTAATAAATTAACATTTTACCAAAGACAGTTTATGTATTCCCCAAAGAACAATAATTTTCTTTCTTTCTCATAAAGAAAATTGGTTACATTATTTTTGTCTTATTTTTCCTCTTGTTGGCAAAATGGATTGGCCATGCATTTCAATTTATGTATATAATTCACTGTTTTCTTGATAGAGCTTCGATTTTTTTCATGTACATTTATTGGTACGGGTACTTGTCAGATTTCCTTGGCTCCTTTTTTGCCATATTGGAAAGATTTCCACTAGAATATCAGGAAGGCAAGACGCAAAAGTTGTTCAAATGTCTTACAGCAGAATTTCTGGTGTCAAAGAATTTAAAATTTACATCAATTATAGATGGACAATATTGAACTATTCAGTCCTGATACATTGTGTGTGTGTGAATTATAAAACACAATATCGGAAAAAATTCAGAATTCTTAGAGAAAATCCTATTAAAGAATCTGAAATCTTCGCACCGGCGATACTTATAAAAGCTTACTCTAAAAGATTAGCTCCCCGAATAGTTAAGTCTAAAAAACTTTGGAAGAAATACAAAACAAAATATAAAAATTCCGGTGTTTCGTTTTCGTTGTGTTAAAATTGTCAGATTTATAACGTGTGGGAATCTTTAAATATTTGTTTCGAAATATCTGCATTAAGGTACTAGATGAATAATTTAACAACAGAAAATAGGCCTGTTAAAGAGTGATTTGAAAATCAATAAGAAAAGCTAACTTGATAATGGGAGTCACTAGACTCCAAAATAAAATAAGTAAACAAATATTTTTAGTTGTTTGCAGAAGATAACATTTCTTTATCCTTATAAGTGACAAACGATCCACAGAAGTTAGTCGTCTGTAGTGAAAGCAGAACATGCATTAAAAATGATTCCTTTATTCCCTATACAGAAAACAAGGACATTCTTTGTCCCTTTAACGATAAACATTGCTTAGATTCATAAATTTTTATTTGCTGCAAAGAAAATTTTATTTACATTATGTTCGATAAAGAAAACAAAACTCCATCGGCTAACGTTTAAACATTTTTAAGAAAAATAATTTTTCATTTGAGTGCTTTTGCGGAAATTTTTTTAGGATAAAAGGTGTAAAATCCTATTAACTAAAAAAAAATTTAAAAATATAACTATTCAAAATAGAAGTAAGCACAAACATAATGCAGTCTAAAAATGCATCGATATGCCTTTGCATAAAATTCATTATGCGAAATTTAAAATAAACCTTAATGTATCAAAAGTCCAATGGAGTTCCTCTATTAAATTCATTTCAGAACAATTAATTTTCCTTTTTTAATGAAAACAGTGTTTACTTTTTTTCTGATCTAAGGTCTCTTTGAAATTTTAAAATTCTGAAATCGTATCTTAACACCCGGAAAGCGCTGAAATGAAACTGAAACTCTGTTAAATAAATGTAACAGACACCAGAAGGATTTTAATAACTGTTTTTGTACTAACATAAACATGTTACAGACTAGTGTGCTTGAATAAAGACATTAATTTCGGATAAAATTCAAAATTTTGGAAGGACAGATTTTATTTCAGAATAATGCACTATTTATTATCTCCGTTTCAAAACAATTCGCATTTATTTATTAATTCTAAAGTGTAAATTCAGAATTTTGTAATTATTCCAGGATGATTTTATATCACAAAATATACTTTTCATTTTTCTTCTCAAAATTACACATTTTTACTACTTTTAATAAAAACTGAAACTGAAGTTAATAAACCCTTATTCAATTATTCCATCGGATTTTTGTCCAAAGAGGAACTGAGAAGAGCTGCACAGAATGAAATTTAACAGATATCAAATTGTTAGATTATGACTAACTTAAAACACCGACTATCATTCATTTTGAAATTTTGATTACAGTACTTGCAATGGCACAGGCTCTCAAAATTTAAAGAACAACTTGTTTTTGAAAAAATAACCATAAGAAACTTCACTAAAATTTATAGTTTGTATAAATGATAAAAACAAACTTATGTAAATTATGCGAAAACTTTAGCTACTTTTTCAATTAGAAAAAACAGGTATATGTGAGTGATAGAAATATACAGCAATCTTCCGCAATTCCAAGTGTAACGTTTATCGATTTTTTTTTTCTTTTTGTTAGCAGATTCGCTGACAATAGTTATTGTAGTTCCACTATGTCTGATTGAAATCATTTGCCCAATTTATTAAAATGGTGGTTGGTGAATGGATAAAAATTGGGATGTCATACGTTGATGATGCTCGATACCTTAATATGTCAACCAGTATCATCTACCGTCTCTAGAAATAATATCAAAAAGAAGCTTCGGTGTCCAAAAGACATTTTCTAGATCGACCACGAACTACAATTCCAGCATAAGACCGCTTGTAGCTCTTTCGGTACGAAGGAAAAGAAGTAGTTCTGTCCCTCAATTAGTTGAAAATCATTCTGTAGCACCAAGGAGAAGAATATCTGCAAGTATGGAGGGAAAATGTCTTCACCATGCAAAGCTCTATGCAAGAGGGCCAGTTATGTATGTCCCCCTAGCCCGACAACACAGAAGTGACCGATTATCTTAATTATTATATATATTAAGTGACCGCTTATATTATTGAAGAACGCATTTTCTAGATTAGACAGCGATGAGCTACTGTATATTTTACCGACGAATTCAGATTCAAAAGATAAAGTAATTCGGGATGTGTGCTGATCTGGAGGGGAAATATTTGCAACTCAGTTAAGGAGAATAAATAGGACATAACTAAAGCTGTTCATAATAGCAAGAAATGAATGTTTAATTTCACAGACCGAGCAAAATTCAGAGAAAATATTTATTATAGACAAAGCCTGAAAATCCTGAAAACCTGTAATTTTCTTCAGAATAGAGCTGTAGCAACAAAACAGCCATTCTGAAGTGATACTGCTTGATGTTTTATATTATTTTCAACTGAGATAGAATTTTCAATATGTGAAGATTCAAAGAATAACTGTGCAAATTAATTAACTCGAAATAAGATAGTTTTATTTATTCATGAATTTGAATCTCTAGTCTTGAGAATTTCAATTCCGAGCTAATTATCAGGGCGCAGCTTAGACTAATTGAAACCCAGGCTAAAAACTTCTTTGGGGGCCCTCTGCTTCACAACAACAAACGTTCTGTTCTATTTAGCAAACAAAAATATTGCCTCTCAAATTGTTTAGTGATCAGCATATCTAACTGCGGATAGACAGGTCGTGGGTTCGAATCCTGGTTCGGGCATGGATGTGCTCTCTATCTATCCTGTCTTTGTCTTTTTCTTGTATGAATGGTTTGTGATTGGTTGCCTGCCCTATAAGCAGGTATCTATGCCATGAATATACAGAGGAAGTCTAACTCCACACCAAAATATGGTTCAGTTGGAAAAGTGAAGCAGCGCACCCTATAATGCCAGCCTAGCTGGCGCAAATCAACAAATAATGCTATTCGATTTTTTTTTTTTTTTTTTTTTTTTTTTTTTTTTTTAATAATTTGAAATAAACTTTCTATTCTATTTAGGGGAATATCTGATGTGAGGGGCCTGGGGCAAATGCTCCAACGTCCCTGCCTTTCTCAGGCTCTGTTAATTATTGAAATTAGTTACAAGTGACAAACTTTTATACTTTAAAGTTCAATTCGAAATTCCTTGTAAAATTTAGTAACTGAGAAGTGGGAAATTATTTTTAATTTATGATTTGGAAAAATGCAAAAGTTGTTATTATTACTTAAAAAGATCCGTTCTGCTCGTCTATTAGCTAATTTTTCCCAAAGATGCAAATGCCATGAATTTAACATGAGCATTTTTAAAAGGAACATTCATAAATTTAAAATCAAACATGATCTGTTCAAAATTATGATTAAAGTATTTTAAGTCTTTAATCAGTTATGACTCAGTAATATGAAATGTGCAGTCAAATGATACATTGTTCCTATACGCACTTTATCTTCTCATTTCCCGATTTTCATGGGCAATTTAAATGAAGAAATATTTGTTCATCATCCGATTTCCAAGGGGCATTTATTTTCCTTTATAGAAGAGCCCATCCCGTTTTTTCAATTTTTACCCAGAGAATTTATTTATATGCAGTGTATAAGACATTTAATTTAGGTTTTGGTCATCAGATGTCATTAGTTATCCACTAAATTTCATCATTTGAAGTACTTAGTAATTACCGCTTTAACTTCACTATGATTGCTATCGTATGTTAATCAAAAATGGCTGCTAGCAAACATTCAACGATTGACAGAGTATGTATTCCTAATGATTTAATATTTTGAAGGTGATTTTGGTTTTGATAGTGTTATAAACTTCTAACACATTTTTTCTCAATGCATTATATATTTTTAAGTTTTATACATTTTACCTTTTATTATATTTATTAAAAAAATTTTCCGATAATGTCTGAAATTGAGTTTTCTGACAGCTCAGTTTTTCATCATAAAAACCTATGTAAAAAATATTTTCTAAAAGGAAAAAAAAATTTTTATTTTTCCAAAATATACAGAGATTTTAAATATGCAAAAAATGCAACCTTTGAAACTATTTCGATGTATAATTGAGTAGTCAGGCTATTAAGAAAAAACTTTCTAATTACGTTTACAATAGGTGAAATAATAAAGTGAAACTTTATTTTAAAAAAAAGTGAAAAAAAAATTACTATTCTCAAAAACCAAAACTAATAATTACTTCCTTTTTATCTCACAAAATGGAAAAAATACATTTACCTACAGTTTTATTTTTACTCTGAGTTTTGTGTGTGGACAGCTGTAGAAAGGATAATTTTATATACATTTTTATTCCGTTACTATTTCATTGAACTATGGAAAACATAAATTTCAGAAGAGAAATGCCAATCCTCAATAATTATCTTTAATTCTTTTAACATGGTAATTTTCGTTCGTTACGTCAGTCTTTTGAATGTTATTTATTTAAACTATTAAATTTTGTAATACAATTAATTAAAATTCTTATTTCTTTTAATAAAATTTTCAAATTGTTGTTAAAAAAATTTTAAAATTGTAAACTAATAAGAGAAGATTAATTTAAAAAGTTGTAAAAATATGCGTATGTTAATATATGTTTTCATAAGCATTAATTCTACGATGAATAAAAAGAAAACAGGAACTTACACTTTTAATCCTACGTATATTTGTTTCATTTGAATTCAAGCTCGAAACAACATCCCTTACAAAAACAATGACATTAAGTTTAAATTTTTTTTAAATATGCGCATGAAGCATATTATTTTAAATAAAAACAAAGGTAGTAATATTTTTTTTTTCAATTATATTTATAATACTCAGTTAGAAAACATGAATATGCTTAATCAGTAGAACAAAACCTCACCTACATTTTTCATGTAAATGATTGGTTCTTTGATATAAATATGAAATTAGTCACTAACAGGTTCTTTCAATTGGATATTGTTGTTGTTGCTAATCACACAGGTGGTCCAATTACAATACTAGACCAACTCCACAAGTCCGTACACTGCCAGGAATACCAAAAACATAAGGGTCTTTGAAAAAGCCTCTTCCAAGTCAAAACTCAATCAGCTCAAGATATGCTCAGGCGATGCCTACTCAGCTTTACATTTTGTGCACAGACTAAAAGTCTTTTGACCCTACACATATTTGAGGCCCCTTAGGTGACCACTGGCGAAGCGTGAAATACAAGTCTCTTGACCTCTAGTTCTCTCAAAATGCAATAAGCCAGCTGGGCGTTTTCTAGGATACCAAATATGAGTAGGTGGAACCCTCCAGACATCCATAAGCGTTTCTTTAACCTCAGTTAAAACCTCATTAAAGGTGATGACTAATCAGGTTGTGAAGATTCCAAAGAGGCAGCCTTAATCAGCAATCTCGTTTCCCTTTATGCAGACGTGACAGGATCCATTGAAAATGAAAATTATTCCCAAAATTCTTTCATAGCTTATAGATTATATTCAATACTGAATTTCCAGCTCTGTCACCAATATTCACTCAATTTCTTAGGTGTTGGATTGAAGACTTGCTATCACAGTCAGAATTTATACATAGTGATGAATTGGATTGTAACAGTAGTGAATGTTTTAATCTGGGATTATCATTGGATAGTAATGAATGTTTTAATCTTGGATTAGCATTGGATAGTAATGAATGTTTTAATCTTGGATTAGCATTGGATAGTAATGAATGTTTTAATCTTGGATTAGCATTGGATAGTAATGAATGTTTTAATCTTGGATTAGCATTGGATAGTAATGAATGTTTTAATCTTGGATTAGCATTGGATAGTAATGAATGTTTTAATATTTATCACAATTATAGATTTCGAATTTACATACATTCGGTTTTATTGTTTTAACATATATCATTTATATAAATTCGTTATCACTGTTATATTATACATCATTAAATTCATCTCATTTATATCAGGTACCTATGTTTTTGTTTAGAGTTGAATAATGGTTGCTTGGAATAAAAAGAAATTTTGGATTTCGGTCTCTGGCTAGCTTAAAACAGAATAGATTTCATTTCAAAATTTTGATTACAGTTTTTCTAAAATAGTAAACCAGTAATTAAAGCTCATTCGAATTCATTGCGAATTTTCTTATGCCACGATGCACGAATCTCTGCCCGCTTCAAGAACGGAGTTCAACTTATTTAAATTTTTCTTCAAACCCTAACCATTACGGAGGAAGAAGAAAATATTGGCATCATTGTATCTATATTTTTTTTTTATTTGGGAAAACAAAAATATCTTCCTGTGCACCAAGTAATACCACACAGGGCCCGAAGGTACAACAAATGCACTACATAACAAATCCAAATAAATCATGAGATGAAAAAAATAATAATAAAAGAAGGCAGAGAGAAAAAAAAAGAGATAAAAAATAAAAAAGTAGTTAGATAACAGCATGGATAAATTTTTTAAAAAATTCAAAATTCTCTTTCTTTACTAGGTCTATTAAGATCGGGGGCCACTTGTTATTTAAGTCTTTGCAAAGCTGGTTCCTTTCTTCTGAAACAGATGGACATTCAAGAAGAATGTGAGACGGGTTGTCACTCCCAGAGTTGCACATGCACAGCTCACTGTTTTTAATGTTGAAACGGTGAAGATAACTATTGAATTTCCCATGTCCAGTGAGGAATTGTATGATTTTAAAGTCAGTGTAGAACCAAAAGTTCTTAACTCTGATGGGAACTGATGGGAAAAAAGATTTTGTCCACTTACAATTAGGCGAGGAAACAAAACCCGAGTTCCATTATTGTATCTATATTGGTGATGATATTTATACGTATAGTCAGAGCTCTTTCCTTCGATTCAACAGCTCGTTAGATCTAATCTCACCATGGGTATGGATCTTGAAACAGTTCTGAATAAATTTTATAAGCTGTAGGTGCCCGTTTAATTATCTCTTATCTGCAAAAAATGACTGTTGAACCACAAACAAGAATAGGATTTCTCTTTCTTCAACATTTCCATGATGTAATTTATTTATTTTTTTTCAAATACTGATGCTTAATGTTTTTTTCCGCATTTTAAGAAATAGCTTTTTAGTGCTGAAAAAACACTTTTCCTAATGCATCGATTATTGGAAATGCATTGGGAAGCAAGTAAAGGAGTTTCGACTTCAATTTTTTGTTTTCACAATTAAAAGAAATTCGTAAGATTCCTGCATTACAATTGATTCATGTGATGCACCTTATTCCACAACATTTTGAACAAAGAGAAGCGGTAAATATTGTAAAGAAAAAAAAACAATAAATATGGCTATATTTTTCAAAATATAATTTTTCCTTGAATGCTCAAATCAAATTTTCCTCAGGAAGACAAGGTCAGCTACTTTGTGGTATTCCAAATATATGCAAAAGTACTTAGTAAACTGAGTCCTTTAGTAAACAGTTATTTTTTTTATCTTTTAGTCACACAATTTTTAGTGCGACATTTTACAATATGCATCTCAAATTAAATCACTAATTATAAAATTTTTTATTTAATGTTTAATTCACATTATGGATTTTATCAAAGTGAAAACTCTGGAGCCTTAATACGATTCTAGGTATTTTTTTTATTTAAGAGGTTTTAATAGTACTTTAAAGTATTATTTTTATTTTATGTTGATTATTTCTTAAATAAATGTGTTTAATAGGCAAATTTCCATTTTCGATTTACGTGCAAGGTTCTTAAAACTAAATTTAAAAAAAGGATTCGTAATTTTTTAATAAATTTAACTAGCATAATATTTTTCAAATAATACGTACATATAGTCTTGTATATTAATCAGCCCTTTACATTTTTTTGCTTATGGGGTGTTAAAGAACATGTCCAATGTTGATTGCTTATCTCTCTTCTTCAGGATTTTCCGGAAGTAATTAATAACATTGTCGTTGTAAAGACCTTACTGCCATCAGCTTGGTGTGGATGCCGTTCTAACACCATTGCTTTAACAGCTTCTCACTTTTTCTAAAATTCTTTAATGGCAGACGTCAGCATGGATCCGAATTCTAATTTGATAGAAATCAAAAACAATCAGTTTCGATTTCGAATGAAATTAAAATCGAAAGTAATGGCCTATTTGGGCTATAAATTTTCTGTGGAAAAACTGTTTTTCCCACTATAGAACTTTGAAGATTAATAGGCAAGCAGAATGAATCAAAAGAGAGGAAAAACGATTTTTAGGGTCGTTGAGTTTGGCACTTTTATATTATGCCCCGAAAGTCGAGATGTGTTCGCTGGAATTGATTTTAGTTCGTTATTCGAATATGTGTTCATTGTCCGAACAATTAACCACTTGTATTCTAATAATCTCTAACTGCAGTAGAATAACTGTACATCATGCTCTTCTTTGTTTCCGAAGTTTTATTAAAGTTTTATAGTTTCAATGTGTAAATATAATAAGTGTGGGATTTAAATGATTTTCATCTTCAGTTTTATAACAGAACTGATAAGCACTTAAAATAACTATTTTGTATAGCTGAAAAATAACAACTTTAAATCATTTCCTTTTCCAGTTTCATTCCTGATCTGAAAGGGATAGCGGAAAGAAAGTTTCAAATTTTTAAATCATTCCACCTTTTAAATCGTATACTAGTTTATAAAACTAACGTTGCTTGGGTTTAGCCACATTATTGGCGATACAATTCTAAGATTTTTTTGTGCCGTTTCTTTCCATTTTCACTAAAATCAGGTGAAACTTTCCGAATATGAAATTTTAAGTAAATTTTCAAAGGACGATAGCGAAAAACCAGAGATCTACTAATAACATCAAAGATATAGTGCATGATCATATGGGTTACATTGAAGCAAAAGATGCTTAATTGGTTTCTACAATGCCCATAAAACTTTACTCACGTGTTCACATTTATCATATAAATCTACCATTTTGCCAATCAAAAATTTTGCATGAACATTACATCAAGTTAATAAATGAGAATCTGTATCCTATAAAAGAGAATTTTACAGTAGAACTCCAATTATCCGAATCAATTAGGAACAGGCCCCACTTGAATAACCGAAAATTTGGTTAATTGGATTTTTTTATGAAAAAAGTCTATTTTAAATAATTATTGTACGTTAAAAATGAGAGAAAATTTTTTTATTTTTTTTTTTAAAAAAAAGAAATTAAAATCAATTAAATAGAAAGGGAATACATTTACATGTTAAGATGCTGTATATTAATAAAGTATCAATGAACAATGTTGAAAATAAATATCATTGATTGTTAAATATATCGCGCGGATAGAGTAAACTGTTTGACTGCCTGCATCCATTTTGCGACAGCCAAGTCACACATCCGCTTGACAGTATAGAATTTGCATGTTACCACACTCGGGATGATACTCCATCCAATTCAAAACAGTTTCAAAGTTGGCAAATGCTTCAATAACTGATGGTCCCATATCTGCTTCAATTTGAACTTCAAAGTCATCTTCTTCGGCACTTTCAATAAGTTTACCATCATATGCAATTTGACATCTAGGGTCTGACTGATTATCTATTCTCCTGTTTCTTCAGCATAAACTTCTGAATTCTCCTTGATCTTCAGCATTAACTTCTGAATTCTCCTAGACCTTCAGCATTAACTTCTGAATTCTCCTTGATCTTCAGCATTAACTTCGGAATTCTTCTTGATCTTCAGCATAAACTTCTGAATTATCTTTGATCTTCAGCATTAATTACTGAATTCTCCTTGATCTTCAACATTAACTTCGGAATTCTCTTTGATCTTCAGCATTAACTTCCGAATTCTCCTTGATCTTTAGCATAAACTTCTGAATTATCTTTGATCTTCAGCATTAATTTCTGAATTCTCCTTGGTCTTCAACATTAACTTCGGAATTCTCCTTGATCTTCAGCATTAACTTCGGAATTCTCCTTGATCTTCAGCATAAACTTCTGAATTATCTTTGATCTTCAGCATTAATTTCTGAATTCTCCTTGGTCTTCAACATTAACTTCGGAATTCTCCTTGATCTTCAGCATTAACTTCGGAATTCTTCTTGATCTTCAGCATTAACTTCTGAATTATCTTTGATCTTCAGCATTAATTACTGAATTCTCCTTGATCTTCAACATTAACTTCGGAATTCTCCTTGATCTTCAGCATTAACTTCCGAATTCTCCTTGATCTTTAGCACATACACCCAGGAATTTTTTAAAGAATGCTTTTGTGTTCCTTAAGTGATGCGATTCTCTTTCTCTCTCCCCCCTTTCCTTTTTTTGAGTTTTTTCACTTTCACATTTTCTTTCTGTTTTTCAGACTAATTTATTTTACTGAAACCCTGAAAATGATTTGGATAATCAGTGATTCGGATAGACACTGTTTGGATAATTGGAGTTCTACTGCATATTTAATACATCAGTTAGAAGTGAATCTCATTTCAAATTTAGAAAGTGTAACTTTGATTTATATTTTCCAAATTCTTAGAAAATATATGTGATAACTCATGTGCAAATCAAGAAGAAATACATTGTATTAATGAAAGAAAAATTTCTTTTAAAATCAAATACTATTATCTAACCCAAGCTGCAGACCATTTTTTAATATAATTCATATTTATTAAGAACATTTTTTAAGTTTAAAATCATAATTATTAATAAAATTTTTTACCCTGAAATTTTCTAGCATCTAACTATTTCTAAAGTAGGTTAAAAATAATTCAGTACATTTATTTCTATTTTATGAATATCAAGAACGTAGTATTTTCTCATAAATCGCAAAAACAGAAAACTGTGGCTTTTTACACCTAGGAAATTTATGGAAGCTTTAACTGGAAACAATTAGTGTCAAGAACTCACGACAAACTATCTTTCCTGTAATTCTGTTCCTTTATTTCTGGAATGCTCCTTTTATTTATAGTTCTGTAAATCATAAATTTCAGTTTGCCTTTTCAGAGATTTTCGGGATATATTTACTAAGTATGATTAAACATCATAATAAATTTAATAAAAATAAAGATTCAATTCTTTGGGATAAGAAAAATATATAAATGATATTTAAATTACTGTCTAAAACAACATTTGATAATCACAATTGAATTAACATTCTATAGCTTTGAACACAAATTTTCAACAGCTTATCGTGGCAATCTAATGTATGTCTTATGTACATTAGTTAATAATTTAACAAAAATTAATTTACTGTTAAAAAATTAGTAATATTTATGAAATTATCAACTTTTTTTACTCGAAATAAAAATCTATGCTTTTCACTTTTAATAACCGTTACAAACAAATCCATTCTAAGCAGTCTTAAATACAGTTTAAAGTTAAATAAAGGATTTTACATTAATGATTTTAATTGAATTCAAAAAATTATATTAAAACATGTTGTTTTTTTCCTAAAAACATATTTATTTATTAAAAGCTAATTTTATGCATATAAATAAAAAATGTTTTTGAAGTTCAAAATCTATATTTTTATTTTGTAGTTTTTAAGAATTTTTCTTAACTAAAAAGTAAATTAATTATTTACTAATTGCATATATATATATATATATATATATATATATATATATATATATATATATATATATATATATATATATATATATATATATATATATATATGTATGTAAAATTAGGAAAATGTTATTTTCTAAATTAATCTTGTTTTTGTTTTTTTTACAGAATAATTTTTTTGGTGAGATTAAAGTAAAAATAATTACCTTAAAAAATTATAATAGTAGTTTACGTTTTTTTCCTTTTTTTGTGTTGAGTGTTATAATGAATTAAAAAACCTTAATCGCACTAATTGTAATTTAGCGTAAAAGCTTAGTATTCTCCGCAAGAGGGCCAAAAATGCTTATGAGTTCTTATTAGTGTTGTCCTTATGTTGTTTTTTTCTTAAGGTATACAGAGTAAAACATAAGTGATGTTTTGTTGTGCCAGTCAGGCTGGCAATATAGGGTGCGCTGCTCCACTTTTCTCAGTGAACCATACTTTGGTATGGAGTCCGACTTCCTCATTACACACATGCCATAGGAACACCCATTTATACGGTAGGCAACCATTCACAATTCATTCATTCAAAGAAAGGACAAAGTCAGGATAGACAGAGAGAGAAAGTACATCCATGACAAAGATGGGATTCGAACCCAGGACCTCCCTATCCACAGTCAGGCACTAGACAGGTTGGGCGGCAACTTAAGTGATAAATTTATTTTCTTTACTGTAACGAAATGAGGTTCACAGAACAGAGTAGGAAGGTCTTAAAGAAAAGAAATTATTGCTTCATTAAAAAATAGCTTTTGTCAGATAACTTCGTCCCACATTTTACAAAGTAAAACAAATCAAATTAATAATACATATTAAAGAATTTTTATTTACGGTATATAAATATCAGATAAAAATAATTCAATTAAAACTATTAAATAAAGTGTATTGTATTGCGCTATAATGGTTTGTATTAATTTATCAGTGAGTAACCCGCTTTGGATTCAGAATTCCCCACACAATTATTAAAAAATATAAACTAGATTCTGGTTAGAATTTAATTTCAGTAATTAATTTTTACAGCTAATTTATTTTATCATTAATAAACAAATGGGCAAGTAAAATTCTGGCGATTCTGTTGCTTTTTAAGCAAAATTATAAAATAAAATTCCTGGTATAAAATATTTTTAGAACATTTCATTTTACAAAAATATATTACATTTGGTTTAATTTTTAATGTAACTTTCACTTCATCAAAAGTATATTTTTCTTTTTTTAATTAAATATAATTAATGAAATCATTTAAGAATATTGTGAAACTTTCTTTTATTTTTTTGCCATTTATTATCTTCTTAAAATTACACAACAGTTTAAAACGTTGTTAATTAGAAGCATCTCTGCTTATGTTTTGGAAATTATAAATTCTCTAGTACTCTGAAATGATTTTATATTTATTAATGAGATTTAAAATATGCAGACTTCTAATATGAAAACATTATTGATTTGAGTACTTTTTTAAAACAAGTTTTCTTTAAGCACCAATGAATCATGCAAAACTTTGTTAAGTAAAGAAAATCTGTAAATATGTTTAAAAGTATAAAAAAACACATGAAGCATTTTCTGGTTTATTTAAAACTTTATCTTTGTTTTTATTTTTTTAAATAGAATATATATTTGGTGATGAAATTTGCATAAACATCGCTTATAATATAGTCTCTTAGAAGATGTTCAGTTTTTGAACATCTTCTAAGAGTTTATACTTTTTTGTCTTTTCTTTTCCTTAATTTAATTTGTTAATAATCTTTTCCAGAAGTGCCTTAAGTACTTATAAAGTAGATGAATTTTTTATACTTTTCTCATGATTTCGTATAAAAGTCTGCAATCTCTTCACATGAAGACATAGATGGTAATGAGTAGAAATCTTTACTGAAAGTGGTGCAGAGTTTCCTTATCTTCTCAAGCTTCTCTTACTTTTTCAAAATTGTATTCTCACTTTTCTGTCACTGTACTTACTGCTACTACTACTAGTAGTATCAAGGTAATCGTTCTAGTGAGTCCTCGACGCTCCAAGGCAGCAGACAAGAGCAGACAGTCATTATTAGGATTTGCAGTGGTTATCTGAGGTCTGTGGCTTACTAAGTAGGAGCAAAGGTCTTACCAAAATGTTCTCATTGAGTATTTATTAGGGTATGCTCAAGGATATCTTCAACTGCCACAACCTAATTAGAAGAGATTCACAAATATCACTTTACTTTCTTGATATGCTTAGAGTTGCTATAGTCATGCACATAGTTTGGCTTCATTGGTGAGTGAGGAATATCAAATACAACATTTCGATAAAACCCTGGGAACTATGCCGGTGGTAATTTAACTACCGGTAGGGTCACCCATGCCAGATAGTGGTCCGTAGAGCCAGACAAAATGGGATACCAACAAATGCTATGTCAATCCTCTACCTCTATGCTCTCTGGTCTCGTGACTAACAGGGGAGGCAAATTTTACCCAAACGTTATGAATCTGGTCAAGCGCTGCTCAGCAAAGGAGACATGCAACAATAACACATTTTGAAAAACACAATTTTACATTTTATTAATTTAAGAAACTATTTCACTGTTGTTAAATAAGCAACTCAATCTTGTAAGCCATTCGTTTGATACTTTTGAAGACGGTCGCAGCATGCATAGTTTTCTTCATGTTTGTGTGATACCTGAAACTTCTCTCTCATTCTCAGTGTTCTCATCACTCTATTTTTCTTACTTACAAATTAGATTTGAATTCGCATTCCAAAAATCCTAAGTAAAATTCTGAATAGGCAACTGAGTTTCTTTTGTCAAAGATTATGTATAAATAACTACGCTTTATTAAGTCACCAGATAATTGTAATTGACTTTTTTCAGTCTGAATGACTCTTAAAACGACTTAGTAATTTTTTCTGCAACAGCTACCAAAAAAAAAAATTGGAAAAAAAATCAATGCAATTAAAATATATATCTCACAAAACGATTCCAAGCCATGGTATTTCTTCGCATATGTACCTTGAACTTGAAGCCTTTAATTTATAGCTGAAACAGAGATTGCTAGACAGTTTAAATGGGATAAACAATAAGGAAATTGTTCAAAAAAATGTAAGGCATCAACAATACAAATACTTATTAGCAATTCAAAGGACTTATGATTCTCTTGCTCCAAGTTTCTCAATCATAAAATAAAAAAGTGAGGAAAAAAGAAAAACGAAAATCAGATGAGAAGAATAAACTCATGTGAAACATGCACGAAAATGAATCACCAAAAAGAATTTTTCAAAATTTAAGTTTGTAAATGAGACTTTAAATTATAATTGTGCCTATGATTAGGAACCAGCCATTTCTTTACAAAAGCGGAATATTTGTAAAATCGACAGCCTGCTGTATTATTTTCCGAATTTATCCTTGAGATTATCGCCCACTTTTAATTAAAGTTCTCATATGATTTTTTTTATATAGTGCAAAGGTACGAAAATATATTTTAGGAAAGGAAGTGTATTAAAGATTATTTCAATCATTGCGATTGTTTAAATTAAATAAATAAAAAACACTGGTTTCTTAAATTAAATAATTAAAATACTATATTGTATGTTGTGAGTTAACATTTTATAAATGCGATAGTAATTTTGTCATATTTCAATGGCCAGAGAGTAATAATTTTAAATACAATACTTTTAGAAATATAATATGCTTTGTTAATTGATAACATTTGCTTTAAATATAATTTTTATTTGTTTATTTGTATTTTTGTAAATTTTATTAAGAAATAAAAATTATAAAAATTATTACTACCGATTTGATTGAATGTGTAATCAATTATGTATAATTAAGAAAAATAATGTAAATCAATTAATTTATTTGATTTGTGTTTATCAGGAAGAGGAATTAGAATTCCGATTATGGATAATATTCACCGTATGATAGTTAATTTATATCATTAAATCTGTTTTTCTGGATGGAACTGATTAATATAGATTTACAAACTTTAAACAACAAAAAAACAAGAACGGCAAATGCAATTGAGATCATCTGGAAGGAAAGAATATGAGAACGAATGGCATTATTCATCTATAAGTAAAAACCATCTTCTTTGATGCACATCAAAATAAGTGATTTTATTTATTTAAAATTAAATTTAACGGAAACGTCTATTTTGTCGAACAGTAAAAGAAATGATTTTTCTGTTAAAAAATAAATAAGTAAATTGAATAAAATCACAAAAATGCATCGGAAGAGGTTGTTTTTTTCTTTCCCTTTATTGCAACATATAAATTCATAAAGTTATTTAAACAACAATATTAAAAATATTTCAAATGCTTAGGATTGAACAAAAATTGTTTAATGATTGTATATTACAGATAAATTTAGAATATATAAAGATATGCAATTTAAATTCGCTATTTTACTGATTTGAATGTTTGGCCACCAAATCTGATTGTTTCAATGTGAAAACCTCAGCTATTGAATGTTTAGAAGAAGTGTTACTTATTCAAAGTAAATAGCGCTGTAAACAGGTACACATTTTCCTAACTTCTAAATAAATGTATTTTCAAAAGTTTTCCCACATAAACCAGTCCAGAACGTAATAAAGGAAGCATTATTAAATATTAAAATATGAAAAACTCGGTTTAATAAAAGCTTTAAAAATTAGTCCAAATCCAAATTCTGAGTAAAGAGAAAGAATATTTTTACGTGATAAATTACCTTAATTTTATTTAAACTGACGCGTTCATATTCAGCGTTTTCCATGTAGAGAAAACAGAGCCTAGTATTAATTGGCATCACTTATTTTCTGTGCATTCTTTGAAAAGAAATGTTTCAGCGTGATCCTTAAAGCTTCATTCATTTAAAATGAAATTCTCTTTAAGAGCAAAGATTGTGAAATTCTTTTACAAGTACTTCTTTAACAAAATGAAGCACATTAAATTGTATTAACAAAAAAGGAGAACATTATAAAGTAAAAGAAGTCATTTCAAAATCTAACCACTTCGTGAAATTTACTTTTTGTATGTAATATAATTATCGGTAATTTCATTTTAATCTCTGATGACAAACTAAACATTATAAAATACATTTAAACAGTGCATTATGTTCCGTGAAATAGTTTCGCACATTTGGTTTTCCAAAAGCGGAAATGTGTGGTGATGTTAAAATTTACTTTATTATATGAACCGTACAAAGCACTTGCAACTAAACAAAAACTTTTTACCACAATGAAAGAAAATAAATTTTTCCCATCTCATTAAATCTGGTTTTTAAAGAAATATTTTCAGAAGTCTCTTTAATGAAATGACTATAATAAATCCTCTTTAGTACTTTAATTGTGAAGCAGTCCCTTGTGACTGGAGATTATATCGCCAAGAAAATAAATTATTTTATTTCCTCACAAATGCATGAAAAATAAAGTTTAATCAAATTAGAATATCAAAGAATAAAATCGATACATGGGAATTAATTTCATTATTTTAATCACATAACTTTATTCCTAGCACATATTTATATTCTTTCTTTCATCTGTAATAATAATACCTAAAAGTTATTTAATCTCTGATATAAATCGTTGTTTTTTTGTTCATGAGAAGAAACAAGCAGAAGAACTCATTTTATTCGGACTCCGTCCATCTGAATCACTTTCAGAATTTCAGAAGAAGGACTGGAGAACATAAGGAAAATAAGGAAAAGGAAAAGCTCAAGAAAAGGTAAGAGAAGATGAAAATGACATATTAGAAATTCAGAAACATTCTTTTGAAAATTCCTGAATGCTCAGAAGTTATAGTGCTGAAGATAAAGGAAAATGTATCGTGAAATCAGATACTGGATTTCAAGTTGCAAATGAGGGTCAACTTATTTGAAGTGTTGATTAAGAAGGTGACCTGAGTGTCCAAGTCGTAAGCAGGCACGGGACCATCAGTTGTTGAAGTATTTGGCGGCTTTGAAACTTCGTCAAAGTGGATAGAATCAAGTGGATAAGCTACTTGGCTGCCCATAAAGGGGGGAAGGCAGTAAAACAGCTTACTCTGATGTTCAGCAAGAAATTGATTTCATTTATAGCACTTCATATAAGTACTGTGTTCATCAGTACTTATATACAGTGATAAAAAAAAACTAGTGAATATTTTGTAAGTACCTTAACATATGTGAAAGTGTTGCTTTTACATTATTCTTTTCCTTTAAAAAATGTAAATAGCTCTTCTCCCATTTTCAACAAACAATAATTAATTAAAATAGACCCTTTATTTGAAAAATTCCAACTAACCGAATTTTTGATTAGCTGAATTGAACCAGGCTCCAATTGATTCGGATAATTGCGCTCTTCTAAACTATATTACATAGAATTCTTTTAAAATTTAACATAATTTCAGAATTTGAAAATGATATGTTTGAATTGATTTCCTTAACACTCACAATTGCAACATAAAAAGGAGATTGTTCTGCATATATTTTGTCTTCACAAGTAAATGCTTAGTCATCGAAAAAAAAAAAAAAAACGGAATTTCTTTTCTAGGTGATAAAAAAGAAATTTTCATGGACTATAAATTTGGTTTCTACTTTCTTTCATAACATGCTCAAAAAAAAATAGGTGTAACTGAATCTTACATAAAGTTTTGCAAGTTTTGAAATTTGCAGAAAAAAATTTAAAAGCTTATTACAAATCATCTCATATTCTAATTACTCTAAAATTTATTAAAGTTTATATTAACATGCATAAAAAATGCCTTAAATATTTGAAGATTAATATTAGCTTGAAAAGCTTCTAAGAAAACTGGAAATTATTCTTCGGCATATTTAATTTCTGAAATGGTATCTAGTTTTCAAAGAAAAGTTCCAATGGGATAACAATAAGTACGTTTTTTAATGTCATGTAATATTAATACACTTTACGCAATGGCCCCACGTATAAATCAGCTAAAAAATCTAATCTTGCGTTATACTCACGAAAACTCCTTTTAGCTATGAAGTTGAATTGAATTGAATATTGAAATCGAAACTTTTTCCAACTGCGCTCCAATGAACCTTCGATCAAAAACATTGAGGAAAAGTGAAAGTAATTAGAAAAAACAATATTTATTGAAAAATGGAAAATAAATTGTAAATATTGTTATTTTAAGGAATAAAATAAAATGGAAATGGCAAGAAAAGTGGGGTAGTATGCCCCATATTCTTTTCTATCTCAATTTAATTTTGAACAGACTTTTTTTAAAGTTTGGTAAAAACTGTACACCTTTATTCTTGAAGCTTGCATAGTTTCGAAATGGTGTGCTTCGCAAAATAAGAAACATTGCAATGTTTCTATATCAACATTCACTAAGATTTAAATTAATTACAAGCGCTTTCATCAAAAATTTTAAATGAAATTTTGGTGACATTCTAAACTAGACAGAAATCAAAATATTGGCATTACTTTCATTCCATTTCGGTAGCCGTTTTCAGTCCAACCACCGAGAATTAAAAAGATTTCATTCTATCGACTTCAGAGTCGGTTGTATGCTTGTAGCTTTTTATCATTTTATGTAAAGTATTTTAATAAAAGAAAAAAATTTATCCAGTTATAAGAATTATTATGTGATTGGCTGATTGAATTCATGAGAAAGAAAGGTACTTTTCCATTATACGATAATCGCCATAATGGGAAAGAAGGATCTTAAATTGCTCTGTCGTAGGTATTCCATTTATATCGTGTATAGATTAAAAAGATTTACATTTTTATAAAATCTAAAAACAGTATAAATTTTCATTTGCATTTTATAAAGTAAACTATTATCACTCATTGACAAAACTTATTAAAAGGTCAATGTTTATTTCTGGTGGAAAATGCTAAGCAATTTCTTTGATGATCGATTACGTACGTATAATGTAATAATATCTTTCTTTTCAATGAAACAAAATTAAATTTTGCTGTATTTAACTATTTTTTACCTTTTGCGATTTGTAATCGTAATGCTCTTTTTAACGAACAAAAGTATAACGAAGCTATATTTTACTCCAATTTGCTTCAGCTTTCTTTACTATTTAGCTCGTTTAAATTTACTTATTATCACAGTCTAGTAATATTTTACACAAAAAATAATATACTAGAATATATTTAATTTAAAATAAAATTAAGAACCATTAAAATAATCATGGTTACGTTAAACTATTTTCGTTTTCTGTCAGAAACATGCTATTTTTTCAAGATCATAAGAGGGGATATAATGGAAAAGTACCGAAATAAATTGCAGAAAGCAGCTCAAAGTTCTAAAAAATCACTATTTTCATTTTTGTAACTTGTCATAATGTAAAAGTAAAATCTGATAAAGTTGGATTAAAAGAAACATCTAGGAGAAGTAAGCGAATACCATTGAGCAAACTATCATTACCATCGTGAATATAGGAAACAAAATTTTATTGGGTTTGGAAGAATACTCATTACATCTGTACCAATTTACATTTGATAAAGTAAAGAAGAAATATATTTGTGCAATATTGAAAAATTAATTATTGTTTAGACTAATAGTTATTTAAATCACGCGCAAAAACTGTGACGGAAAGTAAAATGCGTTACCATAGAAACGAAAGTCAATACATATTTCAGAGATTTATAAAAAAAAGGGAGGGACGGTATGTAAATTTCGTTACAAAATTACGCAAACATCTATTTAAGGAATCGTTTGTGTGTAAATAAAAATACATATTTAAAACAATTCTTTCCACGAAAAGAATTTGCCACCAGTTTTTGTAGCAATTTAATGACCTCGCCACCTGAGCTATTATAGATACTGTACTAAGTAGGTATTTGGAAAGCAAGCTATTTTTTTGCTTAGAATTAATATTTCATGTTTTTATTTAGTAGTATTTGCAAGATAGAAGATAGTATTTTCTCCCATCCTGTTTGGAAAAGACATCTAAGCTTTTTCTCTAATTTTGAATGGTAGTTACAACCCTTAATTCGGAGATCCACTTGACCGTAAGGAATTTTATTTGTTTCAAGACCATTCTCTGTGCAGGCCAGTCCATTCCATACACCCCAATGTCAATATAGAAATCCATAGTGGACTTCGCAACATTGTGTGAGGAACTGATTGTCATTCTGGAAGTAACAATAATCCGACCCATAGTAAGTCACAACGTAAGAAGTACACTGTTGTCAAGAACTGTGAAAAGTCGACGTTGCGATTTCCATTAATTGGGATCAAGGATTTAAGCTTATACTATGAGAAACATCCTTAGACCATTTTTCCGCCTCCACCAAACTTTACAGTAGGCACAATGCATTCTGGTAAAACACACTCTCCGGGCTTACGCCAAACCCAGACTTTGCCATCTCATTATTAGATCTTTAACCTGGATTCAATCTCTCTAGAGAACCTGCTTCTATTCATTTATGACCACTTTTAACGTGTTTTGTCTCCACCTTTACCGATACTGAATTTTATAATCAAAAGCTTATTGTTGGCAGCATGACTACAGAAACCAAGCAAATGATCTTTCTTCTCGATTATATATTGAAACATCAATCCTAAATATTTCTTGGAGCTCCAAGTGTATGTTGATTATGGGTTTAGTGAGGTTCTTATCGAATTTCCTTCGACAGAGGTGGTCAGTCTCAATCTCTTAGTTATATAGATCGTCTGGGTCAGAGCCATTTCCGACAATCACAGCTCCTCTTCCTTTTCTTAACCATTCAATCTAATATTGATTTTGGAATGTTTAGTTCACTAAATTTGTTCTTTAAGAAATAGTCGTCACTATAATTTTGAATATTTACATCCTTCTCGAAATCAGACAACTCTGAATGTCGTGTCATCTTGATTGTGACTATAGGCTATAGTGTAGGAAAATCAATGGAACAGTGCTGTTTCTTAAAAAATATTTAAGAATGTGTACCGTTGATTAAGACTTGAAGATATTCTCATTTACTTTTTCCGAATACTTTTTCTTAGATAGAGTGTATTTCTAATTAACCTATAAGTATTTTCATCTCGAAAAATAAGAGTTTGATTTTATTCATATTTTCAAGAAAAATATAATATGCTATACTGATAAATAATTAAAATTGTGACTGTAATAAATGTAATAAATGTTTCATGTTTATAATTATATTTAAGGAATAAGGAATTAATTTTTATTACAATATATATATATATATATATATATATATATATATATATATATATATATATATATATATATATATATATATATATATATATATATATATATATATATATATATATATAAACTAGAACAACTATAAATGAAAAAGAGTATAAAATACAAAAAAAAAATTTATAATTTTCGTGAGTTTTTGTCTTTCTAGGTTTTAACTAACATTTCTTAGAAAGGATTTCATAAAATATTTTTAAATATTCACAAAGTGAAATTCTGATTTTATTAATGAACATATATGTTAATGAATCCTTGAATTGGATAGCAATCTGATGATCAAACAAAAATAATTTTAGATGAAATTTAACAGGCTATTCATTATTTTTTAATAGAAATATTGTTTTTTCTTAAATTTTACACTTAGAATTTGGTTTATTTGTCACTCTAGATTACTTTTCGCATTCTTGACATCGCATCCAAGGGTCTTGATCACACCATCACTTTGGCATTTATGAGTGTTTAACTCTGAAGAGTCAAATAATTTCAAAAAGAATTGAGAAAGAGTTCTGAATTCATAATCTTCTACACTGAAACTTTTTTTTTTATTTACTCCCACATCTGAATCTAAATGATTATTATATTTGTGAACTTGTAAGCTCAAAAGAGTATAGATTTTTGTTCATTTCTTCAAAGAAAAAATAATATTGGAGTAAACTAAGAAGTTATTTTTGGAAATTGACATTATATTTCTTTTTTGAGTAGTAAAACATTATATTTGTCTTGACATTGTGGGGCAAAAAATAATAAATAAAACTTAAGTAGAAAATTTTATGCCCTAATGTCCACCATATCATCTGAATACAGAGAAAGAGACAGATGGCAGCCTTTATCTTTCTACTTCATGTGAATACAAACAAAAATTCTAAAATGTTAATTAAAGGCAAAATATAGAATAAACTTTTAATACATTTCTAAATCCAAAACTCAAAAAAATTGGAATATAAATTAAAATGTTACATATTTAACGTGTTAAACTGTGCAAAAAAAATTCGAATATATCACCTTATATTTGATAAGTGAATTTTAAAAAAAAATCCTCTTAGCATAATAATGCAAATTTTAAATTCTAATTAAAAATTAAATTCCTCAAAATACTTATTTTTAAATAAATATATAAACAGGAATTTAAAATTATCATCTGTTTTCCATGACGTCTCTTATTCTTTAGAAGCTCAAGTAACTACAACCGTACTCCTCAGAATGATCAACGTCATAATGCTACAGAAAACATTCCAGTACTATTTGACAGCGAAAGCTCAGAATGTGCTTTAAAAACATACGTTATCAAAACTATTTGTGCATTCCACGTAGAACAATTATGTATTGAAGGTATACACACATCATGTTCTTTTATTTAATATAACAACTAGTTTATATGATTCCCGAAAAATCAATCACGTCAGCAAATGAAGAATTCATCATTTTGAAACAAATATTTTTTTCAAAAAAGTTTAGAGTTTATTGCATAAAGAATGTTTATGCAAAAAGAATATGAAAAAAATAGCAAATTATTTTTGGATCTTTCGTCAAAAATGCCTGACAAATATTTTACCTCTACACAATTTTACACTTTTTTAAAATGAAACTATATTAAAACACGTTTAAATTGTAGGAACATAAAAACTAACTGAGATATAATTGAATTCTCTCTTTTAATTTTCGTAAAAGAAATGTCAAACTACATAATAAATGACACATTGGCAAAAAATAACACATTCTACTTCAAAAAAATAGTGATTATTTTTTGTAAAATGTCTGTTACCAATGCCATTCATTTCCTTAACGAATTAACAGTTTCGCGCTTTCCAGACACAATTTAATTAGAAATAGTTGAAAAGCTGTCCTTTTTATGTTATTAAGACTTTTCTCTTTCTTTGTTTTGTTTCTTAACATAACTACAAATTATTTTTAAAAAATATCCTGTAAAAAGGTTACATTTTTTTACGAATCATTTTTCTTTCCAGTTCAGTTTCGAAAGTCAAAAAATATTATTTAAATGAAACATTAACTGTATATATAATATATATATATATATATATATATATATATATATATATATATTATATACATATATATATATATATATATATATATATATATGTATTATATACATATATATATATGAATATGTGTATATATATAATCACTATAGCATATATATATATATATATATATATATGCATATGTGTGTGTATATGTATATATATGTATTCTTTTGCACAGGTGTAGAAAAATTTTTTTGTATACATCTTTAATTCTCAATAAACATACCAAGAATTTAAATATACTATTCATTACATTTATTGTAAAAAAATATTTCAGTTCCTTATAAATGAAAAAGACAATTTTAGCATGTATAGATATAGTGAATGAATCATTATTAAGGGGCGAATAAGATGTGAAGTATGTTCTATAATGTATGAGAATTAGGTAATTTTACTTTTAATGAAATGATAAGAAATTGGAAGTAACTTCATGTCATTTTATATAAAATACGCTAAAGTTTCTGATGTGTAAAATGTCGTCAAATAATAATAATAATATGCTACAGATTTAAGAAATTGAAGATCCAAAAGTTGTCTAAAATTGTATAAAAGCGAAAGTACCGCTAATCACTCAATAATAACAGCTATTATATAATGTATTCTATGATTTTACTGAAAAGAATTCAGGAATTTTACAAATTATAAATTACATTTCGTAATATGAGATTCACATGGTCAGCTGAATTTTTACATAATTCTTTTTGCTTATAGATAGGCATAATAAGATAGGGAGTTTAAAGTTCAATACATATTTTGATGAATAATAATAATTAACAAAAAGCATTATATCTTTTCTTAATTTTTATGTTAATTTATATATATATATATATATATATATATATATATATATATATATATATATATATATAACCTACCATCTTAATTGTACCAATTAATTAAACATTTCATCAAAAGTTGAAAGTGTTTTTTCAGTAACTATCAGTCATAAAAACTTAAAATTAACAAGGAGGTTTGGTTGTCTGCAAAACTAAAATCAATTCATGTTTTAAATTTGAGTGCACACTATTTGCATTTGCAAAGTATAAATATCGCTGTTGCATAAAGCATCTGAATTTCTGAGTCGAAATTCTACTAATGCAAATCGATGGTGATTGGTGGCATTAGATTCTTGTTAAAATTGATATAGTATGTACTATATACACATTTTGATGAAAGGAAGCATACGAATGAGATGAAATTTACAACATGCATTAGAGGAGGTGAGGTATGCAAATGATTAGAATTTCAGCGCAAACACACTTTGCGCTCATTTGTGGCGCCACTTCAGAGCACTATTTTAGGCTTGGAGATTTTGATGATTTCAAGTTCGAAAATTGTGTTTTTCTGGTGATTTCATTTAAAAAAAAAAACGATAAATTATGCCTTGTAGAAAGTCAATTTTTGATCAAATATCGAGTTCGTCAGAGGAAGGATAGTGACCTATCAAGATAGTGGATTATCTTTCAGGGAAATTTGCAGTCGTATTGGACAACTGTAATGCAGATATGTATTCGCTCGTTGGAAGCAGGAGGACCGACGTGTATGATCGCATCCATCTCAGTGCACCACTTTACGTGATGACAAGCAAATTATGGACATGGCAATGATGGATCGCTCAGTCACATTGCAAAACATAGCACAGCACATTCATTCTGTAACGCTCCATCCAGTGTCTGCGTCTACCATTCGATGACATTTATAGTAGAATGGTCTGTCCTGAAGGCATCCATTACTTCGTCTACCCTTCACGCAGAACCACAGATGTTTCCACTGCCAATGGTACGATGAAAGGAAATGTGGACTGCAAAATGGAATGAAATTGTCTTTACTAACGTGTCACGCTTCTGTCTGCAACACCATGATATTCGCATTTGAGTCTGGAGGTATCGTGTAGGGAGGATCCTGAACAGCTGCGTTATGCACCGCCAGACTGTTCCCGCACCAGGTATTATGGTACTAGGTGGCATTGGATATCACTCACCCACTCCTCTAGTACGCATTGACGGTACTCAAAACAGCCAGCGCTAAGATCCGAGGTGTTGGAGACAGTTCTCCTTCCTTACATTCAGGGCATGCCCATAGCTGTATTTCAACAGGATAATGCACGAACACAAGTGGCACGCATTATTAAATGGTTCTTCGTCAATCACCAAATTGAATTGCTTCCCTAGCAGGCTCGCTTTCCAGATCTTTTGCTGATGGAAAACATGAGGTCCATGATGCTGAACGATTGACCCAGATTACATCATCAGCGTCCGTACCAGATTCCCTTTGGCAACGTGTGGAAGCAGCTTGGTCTTTTATACTTTAAGAACACCTCCAAAGTCTCTTTGAATCAATTCCGAGGCGTTTGGCAGCGGTGATCTCCTTCAATGGCGGTTATTCTGATAATTGATTTTGGCAGGAATCACACTTCACAGAAGCTTATAAATTTAATCATTTGTTACTAAGTCACCATGTTATCTACAAAATATTTTTTGTGATATCTCTTGTCTTCCTCGGTGTTGCAATTTGGGTGGTTAGCAGTATATTTTCGTTTGCTATAAGACTTCGTAATAACTGCTAAGTTTAAATCAATAGACCAAGTTGAAAATCTGAATACTGATAAGTTTAAAAACTTCTTTCAAGAAATGTTTTCTGTTTTATCCCTCAAGTGTATCGGAAATGAGTAGTCTTTGAAATTCTAGAATGAATTATACATTGAAAGTGTAAATAAATTTATTCATATAAACATGTTTAAAGAATATGAAGGGATTGTGTGAGCTGAATACCATCAAAAACAACTATATCGTACTTCTAAATCTCTGACAAATGATGAAATCAAATAACTTCGGATTCCCTGTAAAAAACTTCATAAATAAAATGATAACTCGCATATAATTCTTTTTACCATGTAATAATTGTTTTGATTAGAGAAATATGAACTGACATTAGTTTCTTAAGAGAAATTCGTTTCATTTGTTAGATGCTTCTTCGTCTACAATGCGGAGAAATAAATTGACACTTCAGCCAATATTTCTCCTAACCAATATATAATAATCAATCATGACACCCTGGAAAAAACTTACAGCCTTTTTTTATTTTTAATATGGGATATTAGTTAATATGTTAAAAACTGTGGTAACATTTACATTAGGATTTTAGCAATTAGGAAACAGTTCTATCTGATCGATAAAGAACTTGTGAATAATGAGTGCTCTTGTGGTTGTCATTGTCGCGCTGAAGCATGACTGATTGGCAAATGCTAATGAAATAGGAGGACCATATATATACCAGAGATGTAGCTCTGACTATTCTGAGGGTCTGCATTGCTTACACACACACAGAATGATCTTAGAGTGTGATATCCAATACCAACTTAAATCGTGATATCGGATATAGTACAACTGACAATTTATAGGACAGTGGTTCATCCATCTCTCCCCCGTAGTCTTCAGACTCGATTCCCATTATTGTGAAGTTGAAGGCAGAATTCGTTAGTAAAGACAATATTGTTCTATCTTCTTGTCCGTTGATCCACTAATGGTGCACATGTCTACGGATTTGAGAAAAGAATAAAGAAATCAACGTATACCTTTATCAGATATTTAATTCATCTCCAAACGAATGGACAACGAATGATGAGTAACTACATCTATTGTACTGGGGTTTGTGAAGTGGCAGCATGACCCGTTGCTGTCACGAACACAGTATGCCTGTAATCATCTGCAGTCGTACAAGGTGGTTGTGATCAGTTCCATCTATCTACTTTTGTTCCCTCTAACCAGCAAATATATATTAGCAACATAGATGCCTTCTGAAAAATTTATCATTTTGTTTCATTAAATCTAAGGTAATCTAAAGAAAATTAATTTGTTATACACAGTTAACTAAAAGTTTGAAGATAAAAGTAGCAAGTAAAGCATTTAAGAAATAATTAAAGTAAGCTCACATATTGCATAATTTAGCAATATCTGAAATATTGCGAATATTATTATACTTCGGCTAAGAAAAAATAGATAAAAAGTAATCTATTTAATATATACATGTTATGGTTTACAAATTAAGCATTTACGAGAAGGTCCAAATCACACGATGGAAAATATTTTACGATCCTCATTTCAAGTGAAGGGATGTAACCATATTACAATAATAGTATTTATACCGGGTGATTATAATTAAAGTCCCGATTTTAAAAATCGATAATTTTAAAACTACTGGTCAGAATGACTTGATATTTGAGCAGAACAATCGAAAGGCAATGGAATTTTATTTGGCGAAGGAAAAAATAGTTCTAAAATGTGCCGATAGATGGCGCTGTCAGTGTTCACATTGTCTAGATATATGCAAATTACTAATGCGTGACATGCGCACATGAGACTTAGCTGCCATAAAAATGCAGAGCACCAGCTATTTGCCTAAATGCTTCATCATGACTCTGACTATATGAAGGATCGTGCTCTGCTCTTGAAGTTTTTTTATAAGAATGATGACTGTGCACTTACAGCTATTAGGAAGTTTCGGACATTAAAATCCACTGGGTAAATAAATGGGGTCCAATAATCGCAAAAGGTCTGCGAAAAATGATTGCTAAATTCGAAGAGACCGGTTCATTTGACGTTAAACGGGGTAAGGGAAGAAATTCAGTTTCGGCTGCGGCAGTGAAACATGTGGCTACAGCATTACAAGAACAGACTAACATTGATGTTGGAATCAGCAGTGCACGGGGAATTGGCTGAATGCTGGATATGCCGAACAGCACGGTGCGTAAAATCCTACGGAAGATCTTGCTCTGTTATCCGTATAAGATAACTCATGTGCAGGAGTTGCTACCGGCTGACCTGGAAGTGGACAACGGATGGACATGGAATATTCTGTGGTCTGACGAAGCCCACTTTCATTTGCAAGGTTCTGTAAATACGTAAAATTGCAGGATATGGATGACCGAGAATCCGTCCCAGCTACAGCCATTACCTCTTCAGTCTGAAAAGGTTACTGTGTGATGCAGAATAACGGCAGCGTTTATCGTTGGTCCGTTTTTTTTCGAGGAGATCACACCTGCGGGTCCCGTTACCAGCACCGTTACTGGCAAGCGGTATGAAACACTTTGGCGTAACCATGTCCTTCCGGCACTTCATCAGCGTCAGTGTGTGGATCGCACAATATTCATGCAAGATGGCGCTCCTCCGCACATTGCTACTCCTGTGAAGCAGCTACTGAGTGCTAATTTCGGAGATGACAGGATCATAAGCCGTCATTTTCCAACCACGTGGCCACCACGTTCCCCCGACTTAAACCCGTGTGATTTCTGGCTTTGGGGGTACATGAAGAATGTTGTTTACAGCGGGAGTTTTCAGAATCTAGCCGACTTGAAGGCAAGCATCACACACCACATCCATTGCATCAGTACAGATACCCTCCGATCTGTTGTGGAGCATGCCGTTTTGCGCTACCAATTAGTAGCGGAACAAGGCTGAGGGCATATCGAACAACTTATGCTTTAATCATCAGAAAGTGTTGATTCCATGAAACTCTTTTTTTTGTCATAATCGCTGTTGTCGCTGTATTTTTGTCTTTTCGCTAATAAATCTTTAGTAAATCCCTGAACTCTATTTTTTTCTTTTGGCTAACAACTCATTAATGATGTGGTGACAGAAGTGAAGTACCTTTAACTTTGTAGCGGCCATTCACAACATAACATGCTGGTACTAGTTCATGCAAGATATGTCTGACTCACCATTGAACTGCTTAAGTCTTCTTGTGGCTTTGAATGGGATTTGCTGAGTATCTGATTGCATTGAATGCAGAGAAGTTCATGGGATAGAATAGACACAAGGACTCCAGGCTTAAATCCGGACCTCTTCTTATGAGTTTTAACTGAGTCATAATCTATGAGAAGCCTCTGATTCATTGCAGGGCCTGAAATCGTCTACCTGAAGTTGAAACTGATGTAGTTTATTCCAGCATATTCTAGAGAGAAGACAGTTTCACTTTAACAGTTTCGAAATCAGATATACAACATAGTCAAGAACAGTACAATGTTTCGCGCTTCTTGAATATTAAATATCATTCATACCTTTATGAAAAACTATGTTTCCCACCCTCTGCCCTTGCATGTTTTTTTTTCTACAATGCTCGTTGATTACATTTTTTACTTATCGTAGTTCTTAGACTCCTTTATAAAAGTATTAAAACAAGGAGGATTATGAGTACTGTATAAATAATGTATTCATGTAAAAAACTTACAAAATCTTACAGTTAGGAATATTATGCTATGTGTGATAAGGATAGTGTCAAGCATTATTTTTCATTTCTTATTGTTATCTTGATCAATGAATTTATTGTAGTACTAAGCGAATGAAGAGATTCGTTGTTTAATTTATCATTCTACAATATCTTTTTTGTTGCTGAATGACGATTCAGCTGAAAAAAAATTTTTAAGTTAATTTCGAAGCACTACAAAAATGTTGAATTTTATGTCTATTTTTCATTTTCTGTTTCAGTTAAGGGGAAATTAAAATTTTGATAATATTCTCTATTTCCATTTATTTTAGTTTTATCATTTGTCCTAATTAACATTATAATAATCACAAAGGATTACTGAATAAAATGATATTTTTATAAACAAATATCAATTAATAACATAATTCATAAACAAATAATATTAATAACAAAATCTAATTAAATTATAGTAATGCATTTAATTAATTAGAGAATATTCTTTATAAAATAACTAGCTATGAATGAGAATTTTTATATTGAAATAATTAATGTTGAAATGAATATATCACCATAAATGTTTTTTCATAAAAAATATTAATGAAAATTTTCACACCAAATAAAACTATAAATAGAAATAAATAAATAAAAAAAAAATATTTAAAGAAAACATTTTTATATTTTTTTTCATTTTTATTGTATTTTTATGTAAGTAAAAATAAATATTTTTGCTTAAATTTAATTTAATAACAACTTTCACAACTCTTTGTCCATCTACATAGCTGATATCATATTTTATATGCCCGATTTCTCGAAAAAATTATTTCAAAGATAATAGAGGGTAGAGAAAAAATTTAAATTTTAAATTTCTTGTAGGGAATGAAAAATCGTATTTCTTCTCCCTCTTTTTGAAGGGCTCATACTTTAAAACTCTTCTCACAATATATTTACATTTCTTTCCAACTTGGCAACAAAATTGATAGGTTCACCACAGATGTTGCCAGTTTTATAATCACGAAATTTCTCTGCAAAATAAACTATGATGTTAAATGTTTAACTGTGGATATATATAAAGTTTCTCATTTTGATTATCTATATAAAACTACATTTAAATATATATAAAGATAGATAATGTATTTAAATATAGTACTATAATAGTTTTTACATACTGACAAATGTTTTCAAACAACAATTTTTCTGGTGATAAATGGGCTAAAAATGTTTAAATGAAAATTTGTTCTAAATTTTAAATAAATATAGAATATTTTCAAATTTTAACACCCAATTTGAGGAGTTACTTTTTATGAAAATTTATTTGTTTAAAATAGATAATTATTTATTAATCATAAAGTTAAAGCATAGCTCATTTGTGGTGAAATTACATGGGAAATGTTAAACATTTTCCCCATCGTATATTAGAGTAACAGTATTTAATTTCGATATATTTATTAAAATCAAAATTTAAACGTAGACAATTAAGCTTTGAATGAAACTATTAAAAAACTGTATTTTTAGCGTATAGAATGAATTTCTTATGAATACACCTCATTAAAAGCTTCATGAGAAGAAATGCGTGAATTGAAGTACATTTAATTTATCATTCTTTTCGCTCAACAGCCTGCTTTCAAATCAAGAGTTCCGGAGATTGGTACGACTATAGTTGTCAAAGATATTAGTTATTGTCTAAATCTATTGTAAATTGTTAGTCTCGGTTGAGAAAAATATAGCAATTCTCTTTCAAAAATACATTCTGATTAACGAATCAATCTTGAATCTCTAATATAATGAAAATATTTCTCTGACATTAAGATCTGTATATTACAAGCATTTGAAATTATTGGACACACACACATTTAAAATTAAATATGCATCTTAAGCAAATGTAAATGCTGAAAAATTATAAGTAAACACTGAGTAAATATGCAAAGTAATTACATAAAAATAATTTTGCATTCGCAAAATGGAGAATAATGCTAACAAAAAGAATACTAATGAGTATAAAGATTTCATTAAATGAAAAATGGCAGTAAATTGACGCTGAAGTTAATAAGCAACTAGTAATATTATAATTAATAAGTAAGTAAAGTTTATAAATTAGGTGAAAATTGAATTACAATCGAAGGTGCTTTTCCATTATACCCCCATACGACCTTAACGGAAAAGAAAAAAAATCGTAAATTACTGTCGTTAATATGGCATTTACATTTTTAGAAACTATTAAAAAATAACAACTTTGCATAAAATGAAAATAAACACATTTACATTTTATGCAAATAAAATTTTTATTCACATTTTATGAATCAAATAATTATCATTTATTAACAAAACTTACTTAAAAGCCGAAGTTTATTTCTGGCGAAAAAAGACTACTTAACAATCGCGTCGATGATTGATTGCGTATGTGCAATGTAATAGTACCTTTTTTTCATTGAAACAAAATTAAATGTTACTGTATTTAGCCATTTTTTACTCGTGGCGACTTGTAATCGTAATACTGCTTTTAACAGACAAAATTATCAATAAGCTATTATTTGCATCAACTTGCTTTAAGCTTTTAGCTTGCCCAATTCATTTTTTATTTTGTTAATTCTTTCTTTTTGTAAAAGAATTATGTCCATCTAATTGAGTCGATTTAATCAGCTAAAACTTGTCAATATTTTTTTAACTTTTCAGCTGCATCATCTCACAAAGTGAAGCTTGAAATAACGAACTACTGAATTAAAATTCAAATGTTCAACAAATATGTAAAGCGAGAAAATCAATCACAAGCCCCACAGTTTACATTTAATTCTTGATATGACTTATTCAGTATTTTCTGCAACAACTGTTCTTGCATTTCCTTTACCAACTCAACCATGCACGTTTATAGTGGATACAAATTCATGTATTAAATTATAAGTCTAACTATAAATAAAATAGTTGTCATTTGCAGGCACAAAAAACCTAATAAAAGTTTCCTTGAGTATTGATAAATTAAGGGTATAGATCTGAAGAGTATGTGACATTTTCTTTAAACTTTCAGAAGGATTTGTGAATCAAATAAAATGCAGTTTTCAAAGTATAACTTACATTTTTAAATAAATACCACCTTCAATATATTTTAATAGAGAGCTCAGATTTAATTCTTTGAAAATACCTTACGATAAAATTCTACGAATAAAAACTTTTTTTCTCGACTAGAAAGTAAATATATATATATATATATATATATATATATATATATATATATATATATATATATATATATATATATATATATATATATATTTTAGAAATCGGTAATTTAATCATCTAAAATACTTTTTTGATCAAAATGTATTTCGCTTTAAGAATTTATTTCTAAAAACTTTAGCCATTTGACATATTGATGATAAGAGTTAAAAATATCAATCAAATGTATCTACTTTATTTTTGACAGGATGCCATTTATGCAGATTCATATCTGTTGCCATAGTTTTTTTATATTATTTTTGGGAAACAACATAATAACACTTGAGTATTCAAAATTTTGTTTCCTAGAGATGTTGGAAATATGAAATAACTATGGATATTTTTCTTGGAGGAACTTCTGTTTCATTATGCATACTTCACCCAGGAAACATTTCATGAGATAAGTTTTAATATTCTCCTCTTCACAGAGAAATACTTCAAAAACGTTTGGTTAAAGTACCGAAAAGGTTTTTTTTTATGAAGTAAAGTTAGAAAAAATCTAGAGACCATTTTGGAAAAAATCCCAACAAGTTTGGATTTTTCTACATCATATATTTTGAATAAAAGTAAAATGGATCAAAATAAATATTTAAAAAATCACACGAAAATCATACTATGTTAAATAATAAATAAATAAATTTCTTGAAAACTGTAGAGAAAATTTCTACACACATGTAAATAATAAAATATTCTCTAAATAGCATTGTATCATAATTATTTATTTAGACAAATCAGAAGATTCTTAGAAAAATCGGTTATTTCTTCAGAATGAAAGGTCTCAGCTTTGATCCCAGCTGCCATTGAACAAATAGAAATGAATATTTCTTTTGCTTTCTGTATATAAGTCTATCGGGGTATTACTACGGAGTTTCCAGGTTTCCATGCTTGCGCTATATGAATGCCGCTTACTTTGAAGTCCTTACAAAAAGCAATTATTGCTAAGACCCCATTAAAATGTCTTACAAAATTGTCTCCCACTATGCAATCATCTACCAATCAGTGTCACTATAAGGGATGGGAAGAAATACCTGTAAACAGTATTTTATAATCAGTATTTGAATTTAACAACCTGTAATTAGTATTTTTCCCCCAAATACTTTTTACTTTCAGTAACAAAGTTAACGTGAGTCCGAGTATCCTCTAATAGTTGCAGGTACAATGTACTTGACTGGAAGTACCTGTTTCAAAGCAATAAGTAACAATTTTAAGTACAGAAGATTGATAACCGAACAAGTACGTGCGTGTTTCAAAGTATAATCAGTGTATTTACTGTGTACTTGATTAAATGTAACAAGTAAGAGGAACCAATGACAAAGCGAGTACAACTGCAAGTAACAATGTCATCGGTATATCGATACAGACGGATTAATTATGAGGTAGAATTTAGACAATCGCTTCTTATGGTAGAAGGGAAATAACAGTTTGTTTAATTGGAAAATTGAAGAGATATGCTTGGGAATCGGGAAATCTCTTAGGGTGGGAGAGGAAAACATAATGAATTCCTATTGCGAAATAAAATAAGCATGTACACGTGTTTCGTTTTGGTTAATAAAATAAACAAGTTGAGAAAATCAATTATAGTGGCACATTTATTCAGTGATTATCATTATTTTTCAAATATATCACGCTTTCTTTAAATATAGGATAAGCCTGATATTCTTGTTGTGTATTTAACAATTTTCATTGACTTTTATTTTTGTTAGTATTTCTTTTAAAAAGTTAATTTTATTTTATGAACATATATTACATATTTATTTGAACTTTAAATTAGGTCAGGTTTTTCAAATTAAAAAAAAAATATTTAAATTAATCTGTTTACATACTTCCATTGGTATTCTTATTATTATGTATATTTTTATTGTGATTCCGTATAAATATGTTTATTTTGGAAAAATGTTCATTTGAATTTTTTTCCATACAATTAATTTTTATTCATATAATGAGTTTGTTGATTTAAACCTAATAAAGGAAAATTATTAATTTTAGTTTATAGTTTCGAAATGAAAAAAATGCTTTAATTAAGTCAATTTTTACTTCAAATAATGGAAAGACAACACTTTTACATGTGTTGAAGTACTTAGAAGTTATGAACATTTAGGCAGTATGTATGTACAGTGCTGTAAATGAAAGTCATTAATTGCTGAACATCTCGGTCAAAGTAAGCTTTTTGGCTGTCTTCATCTTTTTTCGGACAGCCAAAAGTCGCTCATCCACTTGACAGTCAGAATTTGCATATCGTCACAATCAGACTGATGCCCCACCAACTTCAAAGGAATTTCAAAGCTGGCAAATGCTTCATTTGCTGATATTCCCGTGTCTGCTTCAACTTGGACATTAAGGGTCATCTTCTTCCTTGACACTTTCAGTAAATTTACCATCATTTGAAATGTGAAATCCAGCATCTGATTCAGAATCCATTATCCTATATTTTCACCATTCACGTCTGAACAATCAGAAATTTTCAAAAGAATGTTTTTGAATTCCTTAATTGACAAGTCTCTCTCTTTCTCATCTTCTCCCTTCTCTCTCTCTCTCTCTCTCTCTCTTTTTTTTTTTTTTTTTTTTTTTTTTGCTCATTTTTCTTCTATTCTAAGACTTATTTACTTTTCTAAAATTCTGAACGCGATTTCTATAGATGGAATTTGAATAATTGGAGTTCTACTGTATTTTATTTATTAAAATCAGATTACTTAGTTTCCCAATATGAAACGATTAAAAAACTGAAAAATTTAAATTACTAATCCAATATTTTCTAAGTAATGGAAATATTTGATGTCATGTGTATGTTTTATATTCTACTAGAGGATCGTGCTAAACAAGCATTTGCTAACCATAGCTTATGCAGGAAAAACGTGTGCAAAGTGCCATGTATCGATTAGTTAAAAAGAAATCGAAGAGGATGTAGAATATTTGGAAACTGTTTTTAATTAAAAAGCTACTAAATATTGAATCTGAGATTTCTTTCATCAGCATTTTGTTGCATTCCCTATTAACAGGATATTGAGTGATGAGTAAGTATTTACGATGAGAAGGGCAAGTGTAATACTGTTGTAAAAAATAAAAATAAAAAAATTAGCTTACTAGAGGAATATACAAAATATGTTAATTTTTTTTTATTTATTTATTTTTTTTGTCTACTAATACATTTTATGGAAAACTGATAGCTTTAAAATTTAGAAAACACACATTTTTGAGCTATAAATGTTTCTGAATATAATGTTCCCTCATTTAAATTAATTACATATATAAGTTATTTGAATCAGAATTAATCATAGTTTAAGTTAATTGCAAAAACTAATCAAAATTATGAAAAATAATCATTTTTCATAATATTTATTTCAAATTAATAAAATAACAACATATTTGTATAAATTCCATTCTTTTCTATGTATCTGTAACAAATTCAATACCTTGGCTTTTCCCTAAGCGTCATAAATAACAACAACACTAATTGAATAATGGACAAAAATTTTGCCAACAAACAGAAATAGGGCTTTATTTATAAAGGTGATATTATTGATTACTTAAAACAATTTTTTGAAAATACAGAAGTTTAAATTATAAAATCTGAGAATAAATTGAAAATAGTTTTACGAATACTATTAATAGTTGCTTATTTTTAATGAATTATAACTTAATGATTTTTAAGTTTTTTGTTATTATCTTCAATGTAGACTTCCCAAAATATTGCAAATATTTTCGTTTTGTTTTCAAAAGGAAAAAAAACGCAATAGTTTGAATTGGAAATATTCAAGAAAAACTTTTCTTTCAGGAATATATTATTTATTATGAAACAACCAAAGGAAATAAAATCAGTAATGTTGCAATTGCATATATGCTTTCCGGTATAAATAAATTTTTACAAAGACTAATATAAATACTCTGGAGAATAAATTTCTCAAAATTTATTTTGAGAAGTTTAGAAAAGAGAAATTATTTTGCATAGAATTAAAATATAATTTTATCTAAAACATTAAAACATTCTTAATCATATTTCATTTTAACTGAAATTAATTTAAAAGTGATTTAAGGTGAATAAATATCAAGCAGTTTTTTTAACGTTAAGAAAATCTTGATTTAAACATAACAACAACTAAAGTTTTAAGTAAAGTACTTAAGTATAAATTTCTTATTTTTACTTTTGTCTTGTCTATTTTCCTTCACTTTTAGCAGTTCCTTTTCTGAGTGAGAAATAGTCGCGTGTTGAGTCAAGAACCAAACTAGCGTACAGCTTATTAAACTGAAGAGCAGAGCTTTTAACCATGAAGCTGTTTTAGCATCTCTTGGATTCTTTGCTTATATTTAATTATGTCTGGATATTTCTCCTATCCATAAAAGATAGATACAGTCAGCAGTGATGTCAGTTTGAATTACAGTAAAGTACAGCCAACTCCTGCTAGTTTTCTCCGTCTTTAAGTTTCCATACGATTAAAAAGTCATCAGATTCAATATTAAAATTTTGAATATGCTAGATTTAGCTGAAACAAATACTACGTTTGGTACCATCCAGACACGTGAAAAACCATTTTCAAACATAATAATTCTAATCTCACATAAATAAAATCAACTGATATATTTCTTTTACAAATAAAATTTGCGATTTTGAATAAATCATAAAGAATTTAACAAATAAAATCACTTTTCATTGAGCACTTGGGAATTGAAAAGGCATATACTTCAGAAAACATGCAAATGAGATCAATTTTTTTAATTAAATGTACTTAAACATTAATAAGTATTAAGGGATGTACATAGATATGCGCGCATGCGTGTAAGTGTGCATGTGTATCTACATACTTGTGTGTGTGACAGTTAGAATGTAGTATAAACTTATCCTAAGAAATACATGAAGAGAAAAAATTTATTATCTATGAAAACTATTAGATTTTGCACATATCCATCCTGTAAAATATTAGACATGAAACGTGAATTCTTACGCAGGTATATTAATTGCAATAGTTTAATGACCATATAAAAATATGTTTCTAGTTAAAAATACTTGTGATTTTGAATGAATTTTAATAATATTTGTTTTATACAAATGTTACTACTAAAGTGACAAAATCAATGACTCTAAGAATTATTATATATGAATTATCACAATATATGCAGATTCATATGTTAAATATCATATATTCATAGGTTAAATCATCAAGTAATGTTTGGTCTTGAAATTATATATATTGATGTAATCTGCACGTTGCCAAGATAATCTGAATATTATATATATTTTTAGCCCTTGATCAAATGAAAATAAATGATTTGTTAAAGCAACAGCAACGTTTCTGTATGCTTAAAGTAATATTTATTTTTTATTTATATGCTTCCTTGGTTTATTTTTGGTTTTAAAGATTTAAAATACAGTAAAAAAATCAAAAACTATTACAGTAAGAAAAATCAACAAGTTAGTGGATTAAATCAATTAAAAATGTATTGTACCACGAATGAAGCTTCTAAGTTATTATTACAATTCAGGAAATCAGTAAAATGTAAAGTAATTAAAGATGAAATGTTGGGAAGTAAAACAAATTCTTGAACTTTAACGATACGAAACAGTTAAGATGCTTATCAAAATAATAACTCATATAACGTAGTCATTGGATGCCTTGTATAAAGGATGCATATTAAAATCTTCCTTTCGCCTTCTTAACTTTTGAAATACTTATGTATATCGAATTAAGAAAAATTCAAAGATATAAAATAAAAGGTCATTTTTTATAAGACGAAAGAAATACGAAAATATCACTTACAAAATTACAGAGCAACAAGGATTTTCTATGAAGCGAGACCACTGAGGCGAAATCATCTCATTTTATAATGCATAATCACTTTCGCAGGCCAAAACAACTTTTCTGTAGTCACTACTTTTAGCATCATAAATCTTAAAGAAGTGGATGAGACTTCAATGGACAACTTGAATTATATTTTGTTGCGTATTCCTCATTTAATCCCATTGTAATATATATATATATACATATATATATATATATATGTATATATATATGTATATATATATGTATATATATATATATATATATATATATATATATATATATGTATATATATATATGTATATATATTTATATATATACATATATTTATATATATATACATATATATATATATATATACATATATATATATATATATATATATATATATATATATATGTATATATATGTGTATATATATATATATATATATATGTCTATATATATATATATCTATATATGTATATATATATATATCTATATATGTATATATATATATATATCTATATATGTATATGTATATATATATATATGTATATATACATATATATATATATGTATATATATACATGTGTGTATATATATATATACATATACACACATATATATATATATATCCTTGCATCCAATTTGTGTAAATAAAACTGTTTAATGCATATTTATCTGACAACACTAAGACACGTGACGAACATTATATGTTTAATCCGATTCGTGTATGATTAATACAACTAGTTAAAGACAACTTACAGAACGGCGAGTAAAATAGTTTTTAGAATATGTTTAAATATCTTTTAAATTTATGAAGCTCTAAAATTTACAAAAGAAAAATATTTTCTTCAATGTGTAAACTAGTATGTGTGTGTGTGGGTAAAACTTTGCTCATATATTATAAATATCCTCTTATGTTTTGATATACAAATTTGGAAATGAACTAAAATCACTATCTAAAGTTGCATACTTCTTCTACATTATTACTTTAGTGCAAATAATAGGATGTTTATGGATTTAGAGAGCTACATTGTTCCTGAAAACTGCTTGCATATTTATTAAATTCTCCTTTTATGCACCGTAAATATTCAAGATTTCATTGTTTGGAAATTCCTGAATTCATTTGCATATTTATGATGTCTTTGAATATATTTAATATTTTCATATTTTTAAGATTTTATTCTGAAAAATCTTTTCACGTTTTTTTTTTTTTTTTTTTTTTAAGACAAACTGGAACAGAAGAAAAGCAGAAATGCACTAGATAAAATAATTTTGTTTGCTCGGAGACTGGTATCAAGATAATTGAAACACTATTCAAAATACTATTCTAGATAAGTCAAATCAATAAGATAATCGGAGACTGGTATCAAGATAATTGAAACACTATTCAAAATACTATTCTAGATAAGTCAAATCAATAAGATAATCGGAGACTGGTATCTAAATATTTGGTTTATTTACGATCTTAAATCTTATTTGATATTTTAATTTAATGAAAAATAATTGGTTTCTATTAAACTAGATTCACTGTAATAATTATTAAATGTTTATTATTTTAAAATTGTTTGATATTTAGGCAGTGAAAAAATGGGAATTCACTCATTTTGACAGAAATTTCACTTAATATTCTGAAAATGAGTATCTATACAACATTTTGGGAAAGAATAGATATCAAATATAACAAGATATTGATGAATTCACACATTAAAACTCAGATGCTTTCAGATTATTCTATATTATTAATTTTTTAACAGTCAGATATGGATAAAAATATTTGGATGATTTTAAATCACATTGAAAACATTATTTGAAAAAATTTTTAATAACGAGATGTTTCTTTAGTTTAGTAACTTAAGGTTTCGTTAGATTAAATGTTATTCCTTTACATTTCTAAAACATTGTTTTCATGGTAAATTAAAAAAAGCACAGCATTGAAAAATAAATTTTAAAACTCTCAACATGAGATACTATGAAGCTTCTATTTTTTCACAATTTATAATATAATTCATAATTTATGATAATTATTCATTTTATAATAATCTATTCAAAATCAATTTTAGTTATTTAATAACTTATGTTATTTTTACATCAAGTAAAATATTATGTTTAATCTATGTTACGAAATAAAGAAGCTATGAATACATACAAATTACTTATTAAAAAGCTGGGTGATTTAAACTTCAAAATTATTTCTTTTCTTTAGATTATAAAAATATAAGAGTGTATCTCATATGCATATAATCGTTCAATATTTGAAATAAAAACAATAAAATAAACAAATAAGATCATTTAAATATAGCAAACATATGGCACATGCAGCTAATTAAAAAAGAGAGGTTTATAATATCAAATTTAAAATTTATAATTAAATAAAAGTAAAATTCATTTGAAATTTATAATGTGTATTAGTTAAATAAACTTACAGAAAAGAAGAAACAAATGGAAAAATTCGAATTAATGCGTTGTTTTCATTTCCTCTTTATTCTGTATGTTTTTTCAATAGAAATTTTAAATGTCAAATTTTAAGTTTGATATCTTAAATCTTACATTGTTCTGTTAGCTTTAATTTCTATGTGTTTGCTAACTAGACACGTTTATTTGCTTTACTTCATTTATTACTAAATATTAAACAATCTTGGAGTATATATATATATATATATATATATATATATATATATATATATATATATATATATATATATATATATATATATATATATATATATATATATATATATATATATATATATATTGATAGGTCTATATATAAGTATAACATGATTTTAAAGCGTATTATTTACACAGAATAAACACTGAAAACACATCACACTGTTAAGTTTCCAATTTATTATCTAAACTTATGCAAAAGCATAAATTTTCCATAATACAAGTAATAAAGTAAGTTCTTTCCCATCACCTGAAGAATATGTACATTTAGTTGCATTACAGTATTTTACCATGATCATAAAATGTTTCTAAGCAATTATGTTTTGCGTAATCGAAATTCATAAATATGTTTCGATCGTGACCATCTCTTGAAATTTTTTTTTCTATTTTAATTTAAGTATCTCTGTGTGTGTGATATTCAAGCGCGCGCGTCAATTCGTCATAATTGAAGATTGCTTTGATGAATTTTAATTTTATAGCTTTTCTTTTTTTACTATGAAAGATTTTTAGATCGTTATTTCAAGACACATAACATATTTTTCTGAATGACAAGCGCTCGAAGCTCGGTGGCACCGTTTCGTGCTCGTAAATCACTGATCCGAGGTTTTATTCCCAGGTCCTCTCAGCCCTTCAATGGGGCTATAGGCTGAATACTAAGCATTCTTGGGAACTAAAAAGTAACTTTTTTAAAAGTAATGCATTTGTGCTAATTTGAAAACTATAAAATATGAACATAACTCACCTGGTCACTATATTTAATCCATTAATATCTGGTCACTATATTTAAATCATTGGGTCCGTTTATATTAAAATGTACTTCAGAATGTATTGCATAACTTTATTTTTATAGATATTAAATATTTGATGAAAATAATCACCTGTTTATAACATCTGAGATCATGAGATTATTCATCTGATTTGTCATCACCTCTTATGACAAATCAGATGAATAATCTCATGATGATCAAATTAAAATATTTTGCTGTATCTTAAAAATATTCCCTATTAAAATTGCTTAGTATATTTGGAAAAAAATTGTTTGATTATTTAAAAAAATCCTGGGAGAAATATCCAGTACTTTCCGTAATTGCCTTATGAATGAATTTTTGCTAATTTGAAAACTATAAAATGTGGCAATAATACACTTAATATCTGATCTCTATTTAAATTATGGGTTTATTTATAATAAAACGTACTTCAAAATGTATTCTATGTACTTATTTTATCTTGAAAAATAAAGTTGGACACAAATTTTTCTATTTTTAGATTCAGTGATTATATTTTTACAAGTAAATCTATTTATAAAAAAGCAAATTGCATAATTTTCCAAAGTATTTATATGCTTTTAGTTAAAAAAAATTTTTAATAAATATTTTACATATGTTTGTTTACAGTAATGCCAACAATGAAATTTTAAACTGTATGAACTGATTATTTATCTGACAAATAATAGAATAAAATACGATCTTATTTATTAGAAAAACCTCTCAGTGGTTTAAAATCTAGAAATAAAATAAGCATGAAAGTATCTGTCGTTCCAAAAAAGCTGAAGGACGATAAAACAATTTTTTTTATAAATTTACTTAAAGTTCCAATAAGGAGGGGGAAATGATAAAAAGAAGGAAAAAATAGTTTTTTTAGTAACAGCTTTATCTGTAATTCTGTCACTATATTTTCCCGATGATACCAAGTTTATGCAATAAAGTTCGTCGTTAAAATGATGCGTCAAAAAGGCTTCGTTTATTTATTTTTCCCTACTTTATTTCTTTATGTTTTTATAACATTGGTTCAACGTTTAACATCGGTTAACGTCTTCTATTTAAAAACAGTAAAAATCAGAGAGGATTAGGTTTAAGAAATAACAAAAGGAAAAAAAATGCAAATTCGTGAGGGAAAATGCTTAGCTAATCATATAACATTAGTCACGCGAAAAATTTTATAACAAAGTAGACTGATGAAGAAGTTGTGTCTTTGGCTGCTTGTTTAGTATTTGATTTCCTGATTATTTAATTTAATCCATCCTTAAATATGAATTGTGGTATCATTTTTGAAGCCAAGTCATTTTCATATGCTTTTTAGGATGTTTGAAACATTAAAAAAAAATCACCTTTTAATGCTTGCTTTTTCTCTTGTTATTTCTCTAAGAATGTGCACGTAAATAAGTGATTTCTTTAATTTCTGAAATAAATATTATTTCTTTAGACCTTTCTACTCATTCCTCTCAAAATCACGGAGTGATATTTCATCTCGTATTTCTCGTGCTCGGGAAATTTCAGGGCTAGAGTGATCGAAATTAATGCACAAAAAAGATTAGAACAGTCTATTTCTGATACCCGGAAAAATATTTGCTTTCTCATTTACACCAAGTGGCAATATTGCACTATTTTTAATATAATAGCAGATACTTTATAAAAAATTAATTCTCACACTAAAAAATTTTTAATTCAAGAAAATTTGTATCACTATTCTATTTTTCTTGAATTAAAAAAAATTAATCACTTTTATGACCACTTTCTTGAAAACCATACTATCTTTAAGGGTTTCAAGGCAGAGATTTGTCTCTAAAGCATCTATGTGCGTTTTCATTTCCTAAAGACAAGTTTGGTTTCGTTCGGTAACAAAGCGCTTCTATATTGTTCACTCTCGATAATCTTCTATTTCTTACTATAACTCTCTAAGAGAGAGTTTATAATAATTTCCCAGGTTTATATTAAGCTAAACCCTGGAAATTTAATGTGTGTACATTTCTGTCGTATTACAAAATTAAATAAAAATAAAGTATAAGCAATTCATTGTGAAAGATAAACTAACATAAATTTAAACCCTTTTTGCTTTATAATATTAGGTGATTATTAATTTCTAATGTAATGAGATGGTTACTCTGAAATTCTTCGTTTAGTGACTGTTTAGTGGTAATTCTAAATTATCAATTATAATGTAGTTGAAACTTTTATTTAATTTGAATATTAGTTTCATTAAATTTTAAGCCAATCTTTCAGATGCTTATCCCATCATTATCAAAAATAGTGAACTAAATACTTATTTTGTGGCCAAGAATATCCATCATTCTATATGAGATCCACAATTCCAACATATGTATGTCACCAATAGTAATCAGTTTACGTCAATCAGTGCAATCCTTATCAGTAAGCCAACCAAACTAATATAATCATTTGTGATTCGCCGGCTTAGTAATCAGATTTCTAATTTGAAGCAACGTCCAAAAATGAAAAGGGATATTTTTGAATAACTGGGCAATTACGAAGGAAATATAAATTAATATTGTGTAAACGTATGAGTATCAAAAACATAATTCGCAAGTAAAAAATATTTGTAAGGTATACACACAAGATTTGATGATTTATATTTAAAAATTATTTATCTAATTAAGGAAAGATTGATAGCATTTTGATTTATTTATGAGCGATGTGTAACAGCTGCCATTTAGCAGTTATTTATACTAATTTTTAAGCTCTAAGTAATGATTCTTTTGGAAATGTTCTGGTTTGAAACTAGACCAAGAATCATAGATTTTTTTGATGATTTAAGCATAGACGCACATGACTTCTAAGTGACCTATACCTCTTATGGGTTATCCTCACCCTGATAAAATGCCACTGCTTAAAATGCATAATGCCACTGCTTAAATTACTTTTAACAATTATATGCCGACCACTTTTTATAAAGAAATGATTTCATATCAGAAAAAACTTAAAGAGAACAATGATGTTCTCGATAAATCACTTTCAGTTTGCAAGAAAAAGTTTAAGTTTCTCTATAAAATTTTATCATTTAAATCTCAAACCTATTTTACAGCAACGTATCTGTGTCACATGGAAAATAATGAGCTTTTCAAGTGCTTACAGAAAACAAATAGTTAACATTTTAAGGCGTATTTCTTATTTCAAAGTAAAAAAAAAAGGTCGAATGGTGCTTGGATTTGCAACCAAGAAATTTTGAGGGTTATTATTTATATACCATCAAAAAAGACAAATATTTTTCGATATATACACATTGTTTCCTTGTAAACACGATATTGCTTAAAGGATGAGAAAACAAGGTACAAGTTATGAATTTCAGCATATTTTCTTTCATAAAATGTGAGGACATCAGCTGAGTTTATGTCTTAGGACAAACAACGAAATTAAGCATATCTTGATTTCTTTGTTTTGAAGCAGAAGTAATAGTCTACAGTCAGAACTTGAAAGTCAGTTGAAAATCTAACCTCATTAACAAACATTCTCCAGTTCAGTTCACCAAGATCCCTTCTTTTGCTTAATATTTAGTTGTAGATAACAATGCTCTAACGCCCACATTATTTAAAAGTTTATAACTTTGTATTCTGTAACTTCTAATTTGCATTTTTAGGAAAGGAGTAAAATACTTATATTTATTTCAAAAAATTACTTCTGAAGACGGAAAATACGCAGTTTCCATCTTGCGTTCGCTTAAAATCATTTTTTCCATCTGCATTTGTTATAAATCAACAATCCTTTTTTTTCTCACCCAAAAATGCTTAAATAAAAAAAAAATATTACTTAAATTGTATTTTTAAAGTTTCGCGTTTTCCAGTGAATCAAATGCTGTAATGTGAAAGTTGTCATATTGAGTTTTCTTAACTTTTACTCCATGTTAACCCTCAAAGTTAGATTTATGTACGAACTAATGGAATTGCTTGCTCTGATTCCTCTGACTGTTAATGAATGTAGTTGTTTCCCTCTAGCTGGTAAGCATTGGTAACTTTGATAAATCGAACGATGTGGATTACAGGTCGTCCATAAGTTTGGTAAAATTAATTTTTTCACCATGAATGAAGTAAATTGGTATCAGCGGAAGATATATGCATTTTTTACAATTTGGCAATGAGGTTTATTGTTGCTTCTCCTCCTCATTTAGTCGGAATCTCAATTTTGAAAACAATAAATCTCCTGGTTTGTATACACAGCCTTATCAAAGATTTTCGAAAGTTGAATGAGGAGCCACAGTTCTTGTGCAGAAGATGTACTAGCGGTTCGAAATGTTTTCAAATAAGCGTGATTGGTGTCATCTCCAACAAATTCTACGACAGAACAAAGAATTTATTGTGCTCCAAATGACAGAAGTCATCAAGAATTTCAGCTCGAACTACATGCAAAGAATCGCGGAGGACCAGAATGCCACAATGGGAGAAAAATCGTTCATTTCTGTCCAAAATGCAAAAATTCGCTTGCAGATAAAATGCTAATTTTAATATGCATAAAACGTTTTCGTTATTAAAGATCTAAGTTACACTTTGTACATTTTCTGTTTTCAAATAACTTATTGTATACATTTCCTGTTTCCATAAATATCTGTATTATTTACGCAACTCAAGGAGAACTGGCAATTCTAAAAGATAATTTATTGTTGAGAAAAATATAAGTCATATTAATATAAGAAACAGGTTCTACTATATTTTGTTTCTTTCAAAATGAGAAATCAATACTATTTTAATTAAAGAATTTTGAAATTATTAAAATTTTCCGATAAGACTTCCTATGACTACAGATAATGAATCGATATTATGATTAAAACAAAGATTTTCGATAATTCTCTGTAACCAGATTAGGTTGAATAATTTTTGTAAATTTAAGTTCATTTATAACTATTCTCAAACCATAAAAAATATACGAAATATTTTTCTTACGGGAACACATATTTTGAAGAATTTTCTTGAAATAATTGTTTCTATGCTTTATTTCATAGTAATATTTTGTACTTATTTAGACACACAACTGTACATTTATTAAACACTTTCTGAATATTCTCAATTTATTTATGAGTATTTAGTTTAGCATTTAGCGCAATACCTATTTATATTTGCATTTATATTTATAAACAAAAATAGTTTTAATATTTTTCTTAGAAATTAGTTAATTTTTTAATTCTTCAACAATTTATTAAGTTTAAGAATTATTAAGAAATGAAAGAGCCTACATTTGTACTCAAATGCTCATGACTCTTAATTTCCCACGATTTATTACCTTTCTCAATGCTAATACATTATATTGTAAAGTGATGTGTTTAAAGAAGATTTAATTTATAATTATATATAAAACCCTTATATATACATATGTAATGTATATATATATATATATATATATATATATATATATATATATATATATATATATATATATATATATATATATATATATATATATGTATATATATATATATACATATGTAATCTATATATATATATATATATATATATATATATATATATATATAGGATTTTTGATATTATCTCAAGTTAACTTAAAATATTAACTTCATTTCAAAATTTTATTATTTTATTACTTCATTTGTAATCTATTTAAGCCCTAGACATTGATTTAGACTTATTGTAAAAATGCGGTACGATAGTACATATCATTCTAGAACATTACTAAGTTCAAGGTCAATGGAATGTAGTACACTTTATTCTTTTAAAGTTGTTGTTGATGTGAAACAACAGTAAGTAGAGGATATACATGCATACATACATATTATCTTTTTTGTCTTCATTTAAAACATGCAGTTAAACAATAACGATATTAGCAATTTTTTTCATTTTTTGTAAAGAGTATTGTTTTTGTAAAATGCAGCAAACATGTTTTCGATTTTTCCAACACACTACTTATAGGATATGAATTGAAACTTGTATGAAAGAAATTCCGACTCTAATAACAAATATTTTTGTAGCTAGACAATTTTTAAGTATTCCAGATCTTTCAATTTGACTTTAAATGATTTACAAGTGAAGTTTCACATCCTAACATAAATCAATGTTACGAAAACAATTGAATTGATGGATGCAGGAAACTACGACGGACTGACGTGTTCGACCTCAGTCACGTCACATCCACCTCAGTGTACAACTTCACTTGATGAGAGGTAAATTGCGCGCATGGCAGTGATGGATCGCTCAGAAACATCGCGAACCATAACACAGCATATTCAATCTGTAACGCATCATCCAGTGCCTGCGTGTACCATTCGACACTGTTTACAATAGAGTGGTCTGTCCGCAAGATGTCCATTCTTCATTCACCTTTGACGCAGAACCATAAACATCTCCGCCTCCAATGGTGCGATGAAAGAAGGATGTGGACGGCTGAACGGAATGGAATTGCCTTCCCTGACGTGTCACGCTTCTGTCAGCAACACCATGGTGTTCGCATTCAAGTCTGGAGGCATCGTGGAGGGGGGATACTGAACAGCTGCGTTATGCACCACCAGACTGTTCCTACACCCGTTATCATTGTATGGGGCGGTATTAAATATCAGTCTCGCACTCCACTAGTACGCATTGCCGGTACTTTAAACATTTACCGCTACATCTCCGAGGTGTTGGAGCAAGTTGTCCTTTCTCACCTTCAGGGTTTACCCACAGTCATATTTCAACAGGATAATGCATGATCACACGTGAAACACATTTTCCAAGGGTTCTTCATCAATCACTAGATTGAATTGCTTCCCTGGTCGTCTCACTCTCCGAATCTTTCGCTGATGGAAGACACGTGGTCCATGGTTGCTCAACGAATGATCCAGATTACATCCCCAGCTGCCACACCAGACCAACTTAGGCAACGTGTGGAAGCTGCTTGGTCTGCAAGGACCTCAAGAATACTTCTAAATCTCTTTGTATCAAGGCCAAGGCGTGTGGCAATGGTAATCTCCAACAATGGCGGCTACTCTTGCTACTGATTCTGGCAGGAGCCACACTTCACAGAAGTCTATAAATTTAATCATTTGATACTTGATCAACATATTATGTATAAAATAAATTTTGTTGTGATATCTCTTGTCTTTCTTGGTATTGCAATTTGGGTGACCAGCAAAATATATGCCATCTATTTTTACTTGTTTGGCAATAAAATGAGTAGGCAACTTAGAGGTTAAATTGCATTTTCACCTCAACAATAGAAATTTTTTTTTCTAAGATACGGGAATCATAACGGATCTTAAATTTTAAAAAACGTTAAAAACTCAAAATTAAATATAACTTGGCTTAAGCAAGATTTTCTTCAGGTTTGATGTGAGCAACTTAATTAAAAGTATCATTCATATTCTTTCCTAATTTCCGTATGTATGTTTATAAATCAATATTAAATTGTTCTTTTAAGAAATAATATTAAAAAAATGAAGAAAATTTTTATTTCAAATTGTTTCTACTGCTTTACTTAGGGTAGTGGAATTGATAATTCTAAATTGATATCCAATTCATTTATTGCAGAGCATGTGCATAGGTTGAAATGAAATTTTCTCTTTTTTGCATAGTTTAATAAAATAATATCTTTTGAAGTAAAATAGTATCATGCATGCAAAAATAACTACAATCAAGAGTAGAATTTTATCTATCAAGAGTACAATCAAGAATAGATATAAATACATACATACATACATACATACATACATATATATATATATATATATATATATATATATATATATATATATATATTTTATATAAAATGAATATTATAAATTTAGCTAAAATCTGAAAAATCATTATATTTTTAAGTTTAAAATTTTTCTCATACATATAAAAAAGATTATTTCCTTGACTCTTAAGAATTTTCTTTTTATAATGAACAAAAATTCTACATTTACTAATTAATTATTATTAAATTAATTATTTAAAAAAGATATTCAATGAGTAGAACCGATTTGACATAATAATGTTTAGCTCTTTATCTTTATGTCAGTAGTCAACAGGTTCGAATCCAACCTTGAGCTTCGATGTTTTGTAGCGGTTCGGAATTCACTTTGAGCTGTATATCTCTGTCTAATTGTCTCTTGAGTGCAAAAGATGTTCTTAGAATGAGAAACAAAAGAAAAAGTTAAATTATACAACACAAATGAATGTTAAATGCATGATTTTTTAGACTACTTTCCAAATTGTTAAAAAATAACAATGCATTCGCCCCACACAGTAAAACATTTTCCTCTGTCTGGATTAATTGCTTGTTTTTCTGGTATTTAAACTCAGGACAATCGTTATAGAGGCTTATTTTTTTTAGTTATATTCACTTTTATTTTTTTTAAATCTATGACATTTAAAAGATAACAGTCTATGACAACATTTAAGAGAGACACAAGCCCACTCGAAGAAATGCGGTTGCTGTGGAACCAGTATGCTTCCCTTTACCTAATCCTGAGTTGGGCTCTATCATGTAGATAAACGGGTAGAGTCTTCCTGATTTTGAAGCCAGGACCAAGCAGAAGACCACCAATACATGGCCTGCCACTTCTAGAGGTATCACTTCACTTGGATGCATTGCAACCACAACCAGTTTTAATATGCCCCAGCCACTATTAGTGAACACAACGGATCTTCGGTTAAATCAGGATTCGAACTCACTACCTTCCGATAATGTGAACGCCACTCTAAACTACCAGACCACCGTAGTCCCATAGGTAAAAGCAGTAAATAGTTTAAAAAAAATTTCTTTCTTCTGAAAAATGATCAGTTATGCCATCTTCCAACCATTGAAGAAAATTATCGAAATGCGCATCATAATGACTGGCGAATAAAATTTCGCACTTAACTTATTCAATCTCATTTCAGACAATTCTCTGCTGTTTGATAGATATGCACAGCTTTCTAAACAATTTAAATTAATTTCACAGCATTATATCAGTATATATAACAGTTTCAAGAAAGTGCAACTGTTAAATTTACTGATTATGCTAAAAATTTTAGCTATAGCTCCTTGCTCCAATTTTGGATATCTTTTCATATGGACATTTTAAATATTCATACATTTGAATTATTTTAGGATTTTTATAAAAGATACTTTATTTTGTAATGTGAATGTTAAATTTAAAATTTATAAGATTTTATTTAGCATTTACTAATTAAAATGCGCCGGCTAACTTGTCTAGTGGTCAGCGTGCCTTATTACGGATAGGAAGGTACTGGGTTAGAATCCTGTTCAGACAGGGATGTGCTTTCTCTCTCTATATATATATCTTGTCTTTGTCCCTTCCTTGTGTGTGTGAATGAAGTATGAATGATGCCTACCCTATAAACGGGTCCCTGTGGCATGTGTTAGGGTTCGATGGTGGTGCACCCGGGGCAACGCCTCGGCGGCTAAGAGGTCGCTGTTTCTAGCCGGTTCCTTGGGTATCAGGGAACAATAGATTAATAGGCTATGTTGCATTTGTAACTGTCTACAATCTGCCATTGGAAAAAAAATTAAAATGCTATACCTACAAGTGCTGCCTACTAGATTCCCCTATAATAGTTTTCAGAGCATTTTACTTATTTAAAAAATAAAAAGTTACGATTGATAAATATGGCTAAATTGTAAAACTTTCTGTACTACAAATACCCATATGTTATATATATATATATATATATATATATATATATATATATATATATATATATATATCTATACATTTTTGTCATTTTGAGTGTTTGGCTTTTAAATCTACAATATTCATTTGTTAAAGATTCACAAGAGCACAAAAACAAGGTAAGCACATACAACAAGAGGCTCAATGCAATGATTTAATTTTTTTTTTTTTGAAAAGTTTCTTTTTATTGAAATATCTTCATGAAAATTGCTACTTACTCCTATAAAAATTAATTTTTAATTGAAATATATATCAAAACTTTCTGCAGAATGTCTCAGTTTATTTTAAACCCATTCTACAGAGTTAGGAGAATACATAGACAGAAATGTCCACAAATTAAGCTAAGAAAAAAAAATTTAGGAAATTAATAATAAATAAGTGAAGTGGTTTTATGCTTTGAATATGTTTCTGAGAGAACATTCAGAGTTTTAATATTTAAATTAAAAATAGAATTTCCAGCCCACAATCGCTCTGTTTTAATTAAAGCAAGCACATCAATAACTTTGATGAACTGCTTTTAATTCCCAAGTTGTAACCGTAACTACTGAAATGGAACATGTTTCTTAACCAAACTTCCTTACAGGATTCTTTTTCCCAAGTATGGCCAGCGATACATTTTTAATTATGAACTGATTGATGATTGCAAGTAAAGTAATTTCACTTATCTTAAGTTCTGAATAATGACATGGTGTTATTTTAGTTATACATCATTTCATTTCTTTTTATTTGATACATTTAGTAATTTACAGAATGTTTTGAATTACCCATTTCACGAAAGTATATTTGAAGCAAGGATTGCGATTACGTTTAAATATGAACTTTTAAATTAACTTAAATATCAAAAGTTGTATCTGAATGATATTTAAAAGCAAACAATACAATCGCAGCTTGTTGTGTAGTATTATGTTATTTTTGTTCCAGTCTATAAATTAAAAATATTGCTTTCGAATTTTTTAAATGCTGAAATCCTGTTTTATGCAAATAAATGAGTAACACAGAATACTCTGCTTCAATAATTAAATTCAATTAATAATCTTAATTATCAATTTTAGAATATAAAAATTTATACATTCCATATAGAATACTTTATAACAGAAGAGACAACTAAATTACAGCTTTCATCAATATCTAAAAATTTATATGCTTTAATTTTGTTTATGACAAAAAACGTGCTGAATTTTGCCCACTCAAGTTAAAACCAGAATTATTTCTGTCTATAAATTTACTTTTATCTTTTACGCTGCTGTAATGAAACCTGGGTTATTCTTGGAAGATGAAACAAGAGATAATCGTTCTTTTCAATGAAAATGTAGTTTTTTCCAAGGAAACTATATTTAAGCTAGAGAGCGAAGTAGACCTCACAGGAACAAATTCGTTAGGTTTTGTCTCACATTGTACATCTTTTACTATTTACCAGAGACATATTAGGATTGAATAAGATATATTCAATCTGAATGTGTAGGCGGCTTCTTTTATTCCATTATGATGCATGAAGGTGAAATAACTTTGTGCTGCGAAGTTCATACCGTGTATAAAAAATTATGTTCGTCTTCAGATATACAAATGAATTTATTTATTTTTAACTGTACCCTTCTCCTTGTAAATGTATCCTTAAAATGTATAATTTTGTTAATTTTTATTATAAATATTTTCATAATTTATTTGGTTTCGTTTTAATTAGAAAATTGATACTGAACCAATAGTTTCAATTTGAATTAGAATTAGATAATTAGATATTAAGCCCCACCGTTCCAGTACTTTGAATAAAAAATTATAGTTTTAACTTTTTATATTTCACATTTATTAATAAAATGTTTCTTCCCTAGTTGTGCTTATAATGTATTGCTTTTGCTATAAAAATGCATTTTATATTGCGGATTCGAAACTACAATGTGCATGCATTACACTCTGAACAAAAATATAAATTTCACTCAACAGCATAGAAAAAATAATTATGAGAACAAATTTAATAGTTCTTTTTTCTAGCATTGAGAAAACAAAAATAAAGTAAAAATAACACAAAATCACCAGGTTTAAAATTTATATTTGAGAGTAATTTATATTTGAGAGTATTCCTAATGCAATTTTTAAGTTAATATTTAATCTCAAAATTTCTGTATGAAATAAAATATAAAGTGGGGATTTTTTAACTATTTTATGGTGAATATATACTTTGTATTTATTATACTGGAAATAAAATATGAACTAGGAAAAAATTAGCTTTAACTGATGTTTCCATTTTTTATGCAATAATATAATGAATTAATATATATGGTAATACATGTGTCTTAACTTTTATACATAATAGCTTATATACATGATATATTAATATTTATTAACAAGTTCCTCTCTTCAACATAAGTTATATTAATTTGATAACATAATAAATGTTAATTTGAAAGCTTATAAAATAAGAGTTTTAAAAAAATTATAAATTTTTATATTCATTGAAAAATATGGCTTTAAAGTTTTATGTGTGATCAAAATTACTTGAATGAAAGAAGCAAAGATGAATAAAATTATAAAATTTATTTATGTTTCCTTTAAATGCTTATCGCCATATTTGATGCTTATAGCAATATAATTACCCGAATAATGTAGATTTATAATTATCTCAGCAATTTAGATTGGAAAGCATTATTTATAAATTAATTTATGATATTTTTGATAGCATTAATAATAAAATCTAAGCAATTGAAACTAAATTTTTTTTAAATGGTATGTATTTAATTCAACAATATAAAGCTGGAAGAAAATGTCTGCAAAAATATGAAAGGAATTGAAAAACTTTACATAAATATTTTAAAAAACTAACTTTTAAAAAATTATTGATCAAAATTCTCTCTTCAATAATTAAAAATAAATTTATATAATAGAATATGATGTTTTATAATACAGGATTTTACTACAGTAATTTCATATTTTTTGAAAAACACATATTAAGTTTATCTAAGATTAAAAGAATTTGAATAAAAGATTTCAGTTTTTCTATGTAACCACACACACACAAGCCTAATTTAAGGAAAATATTTAAAACGCGCACTTAAATTTTTTATTGATAATTATACGAAATTAAACAAAATGATAAGTGTGATCCTAAAGAAGAAATTTTCTATAAAATTTACAAAATAAATATAATAAAAGATAAATTAATAAATATCAGTAACAAAAATAGTGATTTAATCTTATATAATTAATTATATTGTTAGTACTTATTATGTTTTAAATAAAATATAATTACTACCGTAAAATACATTACTATAAAAGAGGAATTCGAAGTATTTTAGGAAAACTGAATTATCTTAAGTTTCCGAACTTAATTTTTAATAAAATCAAAGCAGAAACAATAATAATGAATTCATTAAAGAAATATTTCTGTTATCTTAAATTATCACTATTAGAAATTAAAAGGTACTTAAGGACGAACTTTACTACCTTAATAGATTGGTGTGAATAGAAAAACGCTTAGAGCATGAGATCCCCAACATTTTTTTTTCTCGTGGACCACACCAAGTTTTATAACTTTCGGTAGACCCCCTGCTGCTACATTTCTACTGTATTCCCAAAACTTTTAAAATATATCACCCTAAATTGGGAGTGTAACGAAGAAAAAAAAATAGCACATTTTCTTGTGTCCTATTTATTAAAATAATACTTGTGGTTATTCAAAATTATAAACATTATTACAAACAATCAACAATTGACAAAAAGTAAATAATAAACTCTGAAATGTAAATCAACAATAAAAGATAGTCATACTTTTCATGAGGCGGCGCTCCTGCGGCAGTTTGCAAGTCTCGACATGTGGTGTACACTTGTACTATTATTTGTTGTTCTATTCAGTTCTGTGTTTGAACTGAATCTTGAATATTTTTGAGTACCTACCTAGTGAATGATGCTACCTGCCTACGTTGATAGATAAATCCAAGTCAAACCTTTTGTTCTTTATTATGAAAAATCCAGAAAATATTTCGTTCACCCACACTTAAAACTTCTGAACCCCTGTTTCCCTTTCATGTCTAACTGGACCCCCGTATGGTCTCCTATAGACCCATAGGGGTCCACCTAGACCACTTTAGGAACCTATGGCTTAGAGCATTGTTATCAAAAAACAAATTTCTGAAACTAAACTAACTCAAAAAACTAATTTGTATAACTTTGGAAAAGACATACTTGCAATAATATCCCAATATTATTTTAAAACGTTTATAAATTAAAATCCTTTTTAAATCCCTCTAAGAATACTGGTGTAAATTTATTGCAATATTTTACAGCTTTATTATGTTAATAACTTTATAAATAATTCTCTAAATGGAAAAATTGTTCTTTGTAAACATTTTAATGATTGTTTTAAAAACTTTAAATAAATTTATCACGTTTAAACATTGCAAACAGTTAAAAGTTAATCATGATGAAGAGCTACAGGCTACAGTTGCTGATATATATATATATATATATATATATATATATATATATATATATATATATATATATATATATATATATATATATATATATATATATATATATATATATATACTTAAAATCAATTTAAAAATTAAATTTACAATTTAAAGCTCAATTAACTATTAAATGTGCTTCTCTGTGAATTAACAATGAATCTAGTATTTTGCAGTTTTATGCATTATTCTATCGTTATACACTGATTAATTTGGCAAACTTAATAGTTACGTAATGTTATTAAATTTCAGTTCAAAAAGAAATACAGTAAAATCTAAAATTGAGAAGATAATTTATACACTTCTAAAAATATAAATATACAACCATTTATTTTTAAAATAACTAAGAGTTCCTCCATATCTATTTGATTTAACTTAACATTTATTATAATTACTTTATTTTTATTTATTGCCTTTTATCAAAACCATATGTTATAAAACAATAAATATTAAACAAAAATTGAGTTTTAGATGTTTTAATTTATATATTTTTATGAAAAATAAATTTATAAAAACCATTATATCAAGAAAAAATAATAGTGATTTCATTTTATAATATTATGTTAGAAAATATCTGTGAATTAAATTTTTTTTTTTTTTTATTTCTATTTTTTGCAATCACATACATTTATTTGAGTCCATTAAAAGTATTCAGATGAGCATTGGAAATTATTAATAATGTTGAGCTAAACTGCAATCAAACATTAATTAACGTTAAAATTTATATCTCAGGCTTCTATTTTTATTTCTCAAACACCTTTTCTTCGACACAACAATCAGTTAGATCTGCAATAATTAATCTGAACTGTGTTTCTTTTCAACTTGCTACATTCAAATATTAATAGGTTATTGATATTTATTTGTAAAAAAAGGTTACAGTATATATAAAAACATGGTTTAATGTGCCCCGAAACTTATTTTATACATTTTTAATCTGAATTGTTTACTTTAGGAGTGAGTTTATTATTCAAAATTTGTCGAGATACAAAAACGGGACATCTGCTCTTTGAAATAGAATTCCGCAGTTAATAACCTCTGCACTGAGTCAGAAATGTTGATGAATAACTCACCATACTAAGAACATAAATAACAATCGATATTGATTGATGGGAATGCTTACAGTCTTTCGATGTAATTGTTTTATTTTTCACTCGAAATCAAATACTGACAGGGTTTTATTCTGTGAGATTTTTGTCGAGTAAAATCAAATCTCTTCTGAAAATCACAATATCATACGCAAATGCCCCAAATTAGTGATGTTTTATTGCAAAATTTGCCTTTAAAAACCAAATTTTGAAAAGAATATTCGAGAACAAAGTTAAAAGGTAAAGGTTATAGCATCAATAGTATTGTAATATAAGAAATAAATTTAATTCATCAATTATTTTATGGTTTCTTTGTAATTTTCTTCCTTTGCATCTGCACTTAATTAATAGTATTTCCAATATACGAAAATTTTCCTACTTATAAAACTAGACCTTTCAGACACACATTTAGCTCTTACACACTGTTGCCTCTTCCTAAATTCTTTCAAAAACTTTGACTTTTAGAAGTTTATTTTTATTTATCATTTTAGCAATTTATGTATTTAAGAACTTTTCAGTGTTTCAATAAAGTCTATTAATTTTCATTTTTCTCTATTGTTAAAAATCTAATTTTCCGAAAAGGGATAACTGAAAGGAAAATGTTACTCAAAGGTTAAAATTTTAATATTCAAATTAATGTTGCATCCGTGAATCAATATTTTTTAAATGCATATTAAAATATTGAATTTTTTTTAAACTTCACTAAATATCAAAGTAAAAGTAAAAATTTCATTTATCTTATTCTTTTCAGGTAAAATTGAATTTAAATTAGAAAATCACTCTAGAAATAGAAAGAATTTCCTTTTTATTATAAAAACTCTTGAATTCGTACCTATACCACTATAAAAAAGTAACTCATTTTCTTATAAAAGTGAATTTGACTAAACTAATAAACCCCCTTTTAATTTAAGTCCATCAAAAACTTATAAAGTCATTTGATGGACTTAACTTAAAAGGAGGAAAAGACTGCAATAATACAAAGAAGTCAATCATTTTGATCGTTATTATTTATATCATACATTCAAATATATATATATATATATATATATATATATATATATATATATATATATATCGAAATAATGTTCTGCATTTTCTAGTCTAAAAATCTAATTTTCAATATTATTCTTCTTGATAAGAATGTTATCAAAAATTAAAAATAATTGATTAAATTATGGGAAATAAATAATGTCCCAACATTGATTTTTAGTTTCTATTAGTAGTTGTACAAACAAAATTTACATCTTAAAATTGTATGCAATATAAAAATAATAACCATTTCCTCTCATATTCATTTACAAGTGTATGTTCATATTAATAATGTCGATTGGTGAAATTTTATTCAAATTTCTAACCATTTTAAATATATTCTGTTTGAAATTTTTTTTAAATTATTTTTTTGAAATGTTTAAATAAAATATATTGCTGTGCAATATTACAAAGTATCAAAAGGAAATAAAATTTATTTTCTAATATTTTTCCATTATTACACAGGAAAAATAAAATACTTTTTTTATGAATATCCATTTCTAATCAAATTTATAATACATCTGAATTGTTTTGCCTCCGTAAAAATGTTTTCATTCATAAAAAAGAATATATTTCTTTTAATGTAAATAAAACTCTTATATTGTATTGCCATTAAATTTAAGAAATGTTAAGGTTCACTAAAAATATTTTATTACAAAATTGTCAAATAATTTTTAAAACTAAGAAACTTGCAAAAGAAATAATTTTTTCCTATCTTTTCAATAAGAGAAAAAAGCAAGTTTTCCTTTCGCAAACTTTTTACCCTGGTTTCTATGTTTGCTCTTATCATTTTGAACTGCACAAAAGCTATTGAAGATACACATTAACTAACTTTCTTCTTCTTATATAATTAACTGATACAAAAAGAAACTATCATTTAAAAAAATAGAATGCATAAGATATTTTATAATTGCATATCCTTTCATATCAGATACCAAATGATGGAGAAATAAAAAAAATTCCTAATTAAAGAACTAGTCAATTAAACATTTGTAAATACTTACAGAAGAAATTATAAGCATTTTTAAATTCTTAGTAATCATTCTAATTGACCTACTCCATACAGTAAAAAACGTTTTCCGTCTTGCTTAAGAAAATTAATAGCTATTTGTCTATATCTGATTGAAAAATCGATAATCTAATCATTCCTCTTAGACAGATAATATATATATATACATACATATATATATATTTATATATATATATATATATATGTGTGTGTATGTATGTATGTATATGATTTTGAGAGGAAACTTCAGGAGAAACTACTAGTGACATTTTTACTTGAAAATGAATGTTTAAACGGTAGTACCGCAAAAAGAGGCGACATTACTCTTCAGTTAGATTATACATTCTGAGAATGAATTATGTTAAAAATACATTGTGTTAATCTTAATTTTCTTTTATAAAATATTCATCAACCTTATAAAGGAACTATGAAAAATAAAAGAATATTCTACATTTAAAAAAATAAACATCAACGTTTATGTCCCAAGATTTCTTTCATAGGGCAACTTTTATTGCACCAGTGGAATTCATAACTATTAAATTTATAAAATTACATAAAAACATAAAATGCATTACTACATAAATTTTATTCAATGACAATTATTTTGTTTGAAGGAAATATTTTCCTAACTAAATTACTAATGACTAGTAATATTCTTCCTAATTGAACTGCTTGTGTAAACAGGCACCTGGGATCTGCTCTGAATGTTCATTCTATGACTGCCAGCTCATAGGATTCTATTATTATTATTATTAGTGCGCCATCTGTTGGCTATTTAAGCAAAACATACAACTAAATTTGATCTTTCACTCTTTTACTTGCAAAGTAATAAATGTTAAGTGTGTATCAATAAATGCTTCCATCGCTTGCATTTTTCCTCTATTAAAATGCCTAAATAAAATAAAGGGAGAGTTTTGACTTAAAATATTTATAATAACTGTATTATGAAATAAATGTCAAGCAACTTTAATTAAGGAAATAATCACACCTTACACTCCATAAATTATTTAAATCTTTATAGTGTGCAAAACGAAATATGCTCATATCCAATGACACGCGGAGGGAAAACATCTGACATAAACAGGACCAAATCTTCCTTCCATCAGAGTCTTTATTGGATATATGGATTGATAGGAATATATTTCCCAAATTATACTTTTAATCTATGCATCAAAGAGGGCATAAGAACGTAATATTTATAACCTGTTATTTTAGAAGATACCCTTGGGACAAAGTGCCATTTGTAGTGTAGAAAAGGTCTTAACAGCTTGTCATTTCAATAACAAGAATTATTATTTAAGATTACTTATGTGTTAAAAAATAATATCACCCTTCAATAAGTAAGAGTATTTTCATCCGTCACAACGAAAAAATAACGTCTATGGTAAGTCAATATCATAAATATTTTACAGCAATATAAAAAAAAAACCTCATGTACTTATAAAATCTAAATGTCATGACATTAATCCCATGTAACTGAATTCATTTCATTAAGTTTTAATACTACAATAAGTATCCTCATCATCCTACAGCGATCCGTACATTTCAGTTAATATCAGACAAGACAGAGTTCATAAAAAAAGTGCTTTTGCTCATAACAACTCTTCGCGGGCACATAACAGTTATTTCTCGAGTAAACACAACACCGACTGTGTTTACCTCACACAAATCGCTTAGACTGTTTACCCTCTGTCAATATGATATAGGACTCATTTTATTTTACAACAGCATAATACGACAATACTAAGTGCATGGGACGGGAATAGCAAATCCACGAAACATTGCAACAACGGTGTGTTAGGGCTTAGTCTTCCCCAAAACACCCAACTTCAACTTGTATATTAACTGTAACCACCATGAATATATGAGGTTTCCTTTGGTTTTCCTTTCCATTCAAGCATTTTTATGTTATGCAATAAAATATTGTATAATAGATGAAAAGGATGAAAAGTGATTTTTTTTTAACTCTGAATGAAACATATTTCAACCTTTTTAGTTAAAGAAAGAATATTATTTAAGACTTTTTTCTACTGATTTCATTCGATTAATATAAATTTTACGGTTTTCAGTTCAATACATTTTGGAAAAAAAAAAGCGCTTCAAAAAATAATAGTGAATATTTTTATAATCTTTTTTAAAAAGTCTAATTTATTTTAATATGAAGATAATTATCTCAAATAAAAGAAATTAAATATATGTACACTAAGGTGAATAATCAATTACTTATTTTATTACTTTTTCTTAGAATATCTATTAAATGGAAATTGTTATTTGAAACAAACATGAAAAGAAACGGATTATTAAATGTTGTGTTAAAAAATAATATCATTTTTCTCTCATCCTACAATTGTTGTCCACTCAAAATGTTCCGAATGTTTCTATATTTATCAAGCATGATTAATATAAATATTATTTGTGTTTATAGTAAATAATCTGTATTTAATTTCATGTAACTTTTAAAGTAACCTTATTATATCATTGAATGGATATATATTGTTTGGAATTGCATCATTGAATGGATATATATTGGTGATTCTAAATTGTTCTTACAAATTAAGGGGGTTGATTGTACCCATCCAGAGAAGCAATAATTACATAGGAACATCGGGTCACATTCCACTCTAAAATGTAGAAAAGAAGAATTCACACCTAACAGTGCTTGCCCAACACTTATAATAGTGTTGGGTAAGCGAATGAATAATGCCAAATGATTCACAAACATATTTATTGACTATTAGTGAAAATCTCAAAGCAAATGCTCAAAATGATGACCACGTGTGTCGTTGCACAGTTGACACCGGCGAAGGAAACACTGGCGCACCCTCTCGAAGATTCCTGGTGCTGTTTTAACTTTGCTCCAGCAACAACGATTTTAGTGAAGAGATCTTCAGTTGACGCCACAGGCGTCTCATATACTAATGATTTCATGTGCCCCCAGAAGAAAAAATCCAGTGGGTTGAAGTCCGGTGAGCTCCAGCTACAGGTTCGCTACGTTCATACTATAGTGCGGGATACGTGGCATTGAAAAAGTTACAGACCATGATGGAAAAATGCGCTGACGCTTCACGGTACATAAACCTCATGTCTCTCAGAATGGGGAGTGGAACATCCAGCAATAAACTGGGAAGCACTTGTTCCAAGAAGATACGGTATGTTGCGCCAGTCAAACGGTTTGGCATGATGTAAGGGCCTACCAGGTTATCACCAAGGATACCTGCCCAGTTGTTCACGGAAAATTTCTGCTGATGTCTTCGAGAGGTTGTACAGTGGGCATTATGTTGTCAGACCAAATGTATTAATTGCGTTTTTAAAGGGCAACGTCTACTCTGATTGGCTTCATCCGGTTACCAATAAAGGTAAAATACTGCTTCTTCTCTGTGGAAATTTCCTCACCGTAAATTCGTGATAGATTCTTGATGGATTTCTTCTTTCCTCTTTTCTGCCTCTCAGAGTGGAATGCAACCCTACGTTCCCATATAATTATTGCTGGTCTGGATAGTTACTATCAACCCTCCTAATTTGCAAAAAATTCAGAATCACCCTATATATATATATATATATATATATATATATATATATATATATATATATATATATATTTATATATATATATATATATATATATATATATATATATATATATATATAATATATATTTATATATATACATATATATATATATATATATATATATATATATACATATATATTATGTATATATATATATATATATATATTTATATATATATATATATATATATATATATATATGATATAGGTGAACTCATTTTCATTTGGGAAGAATTAAAACCCAGTGAATAATCACTGAAGAATTATTTTACCTCTCATTTTAAACATAAATTTAATCATACTTTTTTTAATTAGTGTTATGATACAGTCAATAAATTTCTTTACTAAAAAGGTGTTGTGCGTTATTAAGAATAAAATCTGTTGGTCATGATTTATATGCTTAAAGGAAAATCAACAAATACAGTAAATATCATTTAGAATTATCTGATCAGATGTTTAAAATCATAAGTTTGGAAAATCCATTGTGTTTTTAAATTCAATGATTTTAAGATTTGATTTTTTAAAAATTAATAATTAGTAAATTCATGCATAGTTCTAGATTTTCTTTTCGAAATAAGTTGCTGCATATTTCAACATCGTACTTTTTATCAGTGTTTGGCTTTGTTTATCAATTCCTTTTCAACAGAATTTCTGAAAATACCATATCTATGGGGTGGATGGCCTGAAACTTGCAACTTTTAAGAGGATATAAGTATCGTCCTGTATTTTGAGGAGCATTTTTCTAGAAGTGCCAAAAAATGTCGAATGCATTTAAAAAATACATGATCTTTTTTTGAAAATTTTATGTTTTTTACAATAAACTACGTCTTTTTTTTAATATTAATATGAAAAGAATTATTTAAATTTCCGGTGACTTCATATCTAAACAAGATTCGCTCAATACGAATTTCGTGTAAACAACTTTTATGACGTTGAAAATGCACGCTCATTAATATTTTTCGAATTTGCTTCCGTATTAGGCAATGAGTTTTTATCAGACACTACACATATTTAACTTCATATTTTTCTCTATAATAACTCTTCCTTCCAATAAAAATGAAAAGTAAAATAAAAAACAAAGCAATACGAATAATTAAATAAAGAAAATGATTATAAATAATAAAAATAGAGAAACACAAAAAAAATTCTTGCACAAATTTTTGAAAAAACGAACAACAATTTTTGAAAAACGAACTCAAAATGGTAACAAATTAGCTTCACATAGTTTTTAGTTATTAAACTTATTCGATGTATTTGAAGTAATAAACTGATTATGCAAAACATTTCGTAACTAATTGTCATATTTGCGACAACAGATTGATTTATGAATTTTAAAGGAAAATGAAAACCTGATATATTTTTTTTATTTTTAATGACAAAACCAAAGATTTCTTTTGTGAATTGCACTGTAACTGTATTCTGCTAATGGTGTCTGAAAGAATAAATATTAATAATTTTTATTTACATAAAACTATTTTTTTATTTACTTTTTTTTTTCATTTACTTTTCTGTAAAACCACCTTGTGTAATGCTCACAATTTTAATATACAATTTAAATTTTCACATATTCGATTAATAAAGAATTTTATTAAGATTGTCTTTAAACAATTAGATGTTATTATATATAGCTGTTTAGATGTTTTACCTAAATACCATTTTCCTGTGTTCCCAATAAATTATGCTAATTTCCTACACGTTAAAATATTTTGAAATGCTTTAAGCTGTGAAATTAAAATATAATTAAAGGTAAAATCATTATTTTTGATTTATTTTTTGCTTTAGTTTTAATTTCTTATATTAATTTTTTGCATGTTTTTATTTATATCATATTATATTAGTTAAAATATCTTATAAGCATATTTTATCATACTAATGCAGATATTTTCTGCGTGTCACAGTTATTGATATTTGCATCATTAATACAAATGAAATATTAACTATTAACTGGTTCTAAAAGAATAATAATTATTTTTAATTACCTAATTTAGATCCAAATTATTAACTTAAAAGTCTATTATAATTATTTTAAAGTTTATGAATGATTTATTATTTGCTCACAGTTTTGCTCACAGCTAAGATTCTCGAAACATCTTTTCCTCCCCCCCCCCTCTTTATAAGCCAAATGTTTACATTATCCTATTTCGAATTTATCACATTATTTCTCTATGAATTGTATTTATTTTAATATTATGGCCGGTCTCAATTTTTTTATTCGATAGTCTTAAGTCTCAAAAATACATACAAAATATTTTATATATAAATAACAAAATTTAATAAAAGTAATTAAAATTTTGGAAAATTTCAAAAATTAACTTGATTTTCTTTGAAAATAAATTTCAGTTATGTCCTCAAAAACTTCTTTCTCTCTCTCTCTTTCTCTCTCTCTCGCTTCTGAACAAAAACAATATATTTTATATATAATTAACACAATATATATTTTTCAATTTTTCAACACATTATATATATTTTTATTTTACATAAAAGTCATGTTCACTGAGAACTTAGTTCAAACTAATTAATAAGTTTAAAGCTCATCGTTCGGTCTTTTTAAAAATATCTGGTTTATCACATATATTTTCTTTCTCTTAAAAATAACTAATTTATAAAATAGAAAAAATATTCTTAACGTAATTGCTATGTCGAGAAAAATTTTGTCTTCCTTCACGAAAATGCTATTGAATTTCAGTTATGTCCTCAAAAAATGCTTTGTTTTCTCTTTTATTCATTGCTCACGTATATTTCAACATCATAATTGTTACAAAGGTAAAACAATTTAATTAATTTTAAGCTAGAAGTTAAAAAATTCTCGTTAAAAAATTAGTTGATCTTTTTCGAAGATATAGATAAAGATTAATTAAATTTCAATAACCTTAAAACCAACACACACACACACATATTTTAAAAGAAAATTGTATTTAAATTATCATACAACTCTAACTTTATTAATTGAATAAGTGTTTATTAATAAAATAGATTTATTTACGAATTTTATAAAAATAATACAGTTAATAAATGAAATATTTTATTTATTTAACTTGTGTATAATTTAATTAAATAAAATGAAATAAAAGTTTTTATAATTTATATGTAATAATTTTTGCTCAATAAATATATCATTGTTTTCCAAAGCTTTAAAATTATTTTTTACTTATGATTAACAAAATGTACGAATTCATATTCATCTTTATTAGATGAAACATATTTTTGTTATGCTAAATCAAATTATCGTAATAAGGCTTTTAAAAAACTCTAATAACGTCGAAGGAAAATGAGAAAATAATCTCATCTTTCTTCACCAACTTTTGAATAACTAATTTGGATAAATTTGAACAATTTCATTTGATAATTCTCTTGAAATGATTATTTTTTATACTGAATTAGTTTAAAATTGATTTTAAAATAAACTAAAATATTTTGTTTACATCTTTGTATTTTATTGTATTATTCCAAACAGATATTTAGCCGCTTATTTGACTCAACTTATGGCTCTAAATTTTGCCTGACAATGCTTAGTGTCGTTAATCATAGATTGATCCATGACAAATTAACATTATTTCTTTTCCATTTTTCAAAAAATAAAAAATAAATAAAAACAATGTGTGGCTATGTATATATATTTATTATATTTAATTGATGATTATGTGTAATCAGTGAAAAACTTGTATACATGCTTGTATGTGTGTGTGTATCCACAAATTTTCCAGATTACTTAACATTTTTTAAAAATTTCCTTTTCAAAGATTCATATTACTATGGCATATTACTTGTTTGTTTGTCGCTCAACGGTCATTTTGTGCACACGAGGGCTAATTAGACTGGAAGTTTAAAGTGGATTCCGAACCACTACAAACATCCATGCCCAAGTGGAATTCGAACCCACGAACTGTTGAACCAAAGGCAAGAGTGCTAATTATTCTGCTGCCAGCTCTGCATGGCATGTTAAAGAACAATTAAAAAACACTCGGTAGCAAGGAAATGTTGTTCAGAATAATCATTTTAATTGAATTAATGGAAATTAAGATATTAAATTTGATTGAAAGTGGGCAAAAAACATAGATTATGACTTTATTCCATGTTGCTGGCAGATAAAGATCATTTTTATATGAATATTATCTATTATACTTCACTGAAATGCAAGAAGATATTTTTGAGACTCTGAATTGTATCGGAGAGAAATAAATTCTCACAAACATGCTTTTGTGAATAAAGTTAACAATACACACCCCTTCGAGTACAAATTTTAATTCATCAGGTATGCATTATTTCTGACAGAATTTCAACTCTCACGGATTAGGTAAGATGATTTCAGAGCGTCGTGGCTTTAAAGATAAAGAGATTTTGTACCAGGAAAATGGCGAACTTTGAATTTACATTTATTAAAATGCAAGATTAATCAAGCATCCAATTAGCCTAGTGGATCATTTCGATAAAGCTAGAAATAAGGATTTATATTTGAATTTCATATATTAAGTTCATGCTCTAGCACTTAAATGTATTTAGAGACTATTCTACTTTTACACAATTTTGAGCCAAAATCTAATAGTCAGTAATAATAAATGCAATATTGTTCCTATTTTTCATGAATAATTTTTTTATATATTTTCCCTTAAAAACACATAAAAGTATTCGAGAAAAAGACTTTATTTAATTTTTTATAAAATGTCTTAATCTGAAACAACAAATTTTCTCGCATAGTTAACGAATTCTTAAATATTACAAGATAAACAAAAAAGTTCTTACCGTTCTCACGTTGCCATTGACTGAAATGAAAACAAGTATGTAAATGTATGGAATATTCATGATGGGCTTGAGATATATATTAAGAAGGGAGTAGGTATATCAGTCATTATAAAAGCAAGACCACCGCGCGAATTCATCAATCCTAACTCATACAATATGGAAGAGAAATGGAGGTTTCGAAATAGCTCGTTCGCTGTTGTTTGCTTTTTCGACTTAAAAGTGAGCTTATCAGCGACTGCATCACTATGTCAATGCCGTATAAGCCAAGAGTTTGAAAAAAATGCAGTGAATGAACGTACAGCAAGGCATTGCTATCCTAAATTCAGGTCGGGGTATTTGTCCCTTGGTGATGCAGCTGACATCTGGTGGGCTAGTCATCAAGTGCTTCACTATAAGCTGATACCAACGTACCAAATGGTCACTGTGGACATGTATCGGCCGCAATCGAAATTTGTACAACAGGCATTGCAACAAAAGGAGCCAGCAATATTTAATCGCAAGAGTGTACTTCACTTGACCGATAACGTAAGGGCGTATATCGCGGGGTTGTCCAGGAATATCATACAGCGGCTTGGTTGGGATAATTTATGCCGTCCTCCTTATTCATCTGACTTTGCATCATCAGATTACCACCTCTTCCATTCTCTGGACAGTGATATTCATAGAAAATCTTTCACTAATGAAGCCGACTTGCGCCAAGCACTCACGGACTTCTTTGCGTCCAAAACTACCGAGTTTTGCCGCAAGGGGATTGCACAGCTGGAGACACGTTGGCAGAAGGTCCTGGATGCCAATGGTGATTACTTCGAGGACTAATTATAGTCTACAATTTCTTTAAGTCATCTTTTTTTGGGGAGGGGGGAGGAGAGTCATTAACAACGGCACAAGAACTTTCTTATTTACCTTATATATTTCCGTAAAACCTAAGACTGAATTACGAATCGAAGTAATTATTTACTTTCTGTTATTGAAATTAGGTGAAATCAAAAACTTACAGGTGGAAAAATGCTGTCTGTATTCGAAATTTTATTATTTCTATATGTGTTTGAAATGTAAAAATAATTTTTAATTTTGAGGCATCCACTTGAGGTTACCAATCATCAACCAGTGGTTCTAGTGTTAAAGGATGCTTCTCTATTGTTTGTCAATTTAGTTATTTTTACATACAACATACCTTAAACTACGAATTGCATTTTAATGAATATTCATTACTACCGAATGTGAAATTCTCATCTCTAGCATTTGACGTAAGATATAGATGGTTCTTCGGTTTACGCATTTTGAAGCCACTCTAGCAGTATCCCAATTTCAGGTGCGTACCATTTTCTCTTGACCATAACCTTGTACAGCACAGATTCAGCTATAGCTGGTGTTTTATAGAAGCAAACTTTTTTTTTCATCCTTTTCGTACGATACATGAAGTGATTTGCATTTGTCTGTTTACTAGAATTGATTCGGCTGCCAGTTTTTGGGCATTTAGATGCTGAGTCATCATAACATTAGGCGCTTAGTCTAATATTCCTTCTATGACACGAAAACATTTTGCAAAACATTATTTAATTTCTGGAAATTTCTTTCGGTATCATTTAAGATTTGCATTTCTCTTTGGCAAAAGAATAACGCAATTTGCATCGCTTATATAAATCGGAACTTTAACATTTAATTCTGCGGAGAACGTATTCATGGTATAGCATTTTCCTTATTACCTAATTTATATTTATGTATGAATTCAAAATGCCCAATGCCGTTACGAATTTACTTCAGAAATATGTTACAGGTGTTTAAAATTTTATTTCAAAAGAAAGAAAATAATTGAAAAATAAATGATTCCTCAAAAATGAGCTCTATGGGACCTTAAATGTTGACGGTGACTGAATTATTTTAAGCAATATAACTCATGTATGATAATTGGAATAATACTTGTATTTCGTTACAAAGATGAAATGCCAAGATACACTCAAATTTGTAGTAATAAAATTTTCATATAAATATTTATCGACAAAAGTTAAGCAGATGATCCGTCTAAATATTGAAAATTTCATGTATATAAATTAATTATATTTTACCCATTCAAAATGTAACAAAATATATGAAATTATATAGAAATATCAATGTAAGTAAGTATTTATTAGATGGAATATTTTCATATTCAGATGAAATTTGTTCATTCAGAATTTCGTAAGCTTGTGTATTAATCATGCAAAAAAGTTTAATATTTAGTGATAGTTTGGAAAAGAAAAAAATATTATACTTTGGCATAGATGCTGTATTATACAGGATGCCAAATTCTAAGTTTGGTGATTTTTCTTATCTACCTGGCAACTTGGTTTTTATTACGTCATAGAGATGAACACCTATAATAATTATGCAGGAAATTCTATTCTTACAACCCTAGCATTTACGCCATTTCACACGTCACAATACGTCATCTTGGCAACATTTATTCATCGCCAAAAATATTCACAATTTGGAATCCTGGATTATACGATGTTTGTGCCTCATATTTGCAAACTGAAATTTTAAATCTGTAGGCCAGATATTAAATTTATCTTACAGAAAAGTAAAAATTATTATTTATTGGCTAATTGAATTAAAAGGGTAATGTGAAATGTGAAAGTGCGTCACTTTTTACATTTTGTGTGCATATATTACTTATATTTAATACAGATGCAGCTCTCACCACGCGATAAATTAGTGTGGTGAGATAAGTAATGAAATATTAAAAATTCATTATTTTTAGAGATATCCACTTAAATAAAAAAAAAAGCATTCTTTAATAAGTGACTCAATGCACTCGTGTCCATAAATTAAGGATAGCGCAAGTTAAGGCAAAGAAAGAGATAGAAGCAAAACAAATGTTATTTAATCATTAAGTATATTTATTAGCAATAGGTAAAGAGCAAAAAAGATGTTATATGTTAGACATCATTTATAAAAATTGCGATTTTTACTCCCTAAAGCAAATTTTTAAAAAATAGAACCTATTTACAAAAACCAATTTGGCATGGTTGGTATGATGGCTTATACATAGTAAGCCCCCCAGACGATGCAGTACAACGCCTAGGCATGCTGAGTATCAAATTATTGACCTGATCTTGGGGAAACATACACCTTTCGTCAAGAAATGCTCTCCGAATTTCTGGTAGATATGTGGGAGTGGGGGTACGGGCTGCAATTCGTCGGCCAAGCATGTCACCCACATGTTCTATTGGATTCAAATTCGGTGAGTATGCTGGACAGTCCATAGGGCAGATATCTTCCGTCGTCTGCAATGTTTGCATGGTAAGGACGGATGTTATCATCCACCACGAGAGCAGAAATCCTGTACCCATGGCGCTTCGAAGTTGTGATGCTGAGCTCCATCTGTTTTTTGGCAGTAACTGCCGAATACCGGTCATCATTCGGTGTTGTAACTCAGGGGGGGGGGTGACCTGTTCTGTAACGTCTACTCACATAACCATCATCATGGAACCGTTGCCAAAGCCTGAAGATGATACTCTAGGCGATTCCAAGTTTCTCGGATAATTCCTGCTGGGTAAGTCCACATTCCAGGCGGCCGATAATTCTACCACGTAAAACATCCTCCAAATGCTTCCTTTTGCCCTAACTATGTGGTTATTGCACTGATAGGCTTTTAAAGCGCTGGTGAATAATTTTACATCTTTGCAAATATTCCTTATATACCCCTCTCTTACACTCTCGTCATTGTGACGTACTATCGGCGCCATCTGGTGGTTTCTTGTAATTTGCATACTATTCTTCAAGATGTGTGTAATAATTCTACATGTGAAATTTTTATTTTAGTGTTCAATTTCTGTGTGATTCTGAATAATTCTTAATTTATGTGTGTGTGCGTGGACATGAGTGTAAAAATAAAATTAAACATATTTTCAAACTTTTAATAAAAATAAATAACATTTAAAAATAACAAACTATAAATAGTTTGATTGCAAAATTAGGTAAATCAACAAATAAAGTGATGCAAATTTATGAGGCTTCGCAGAAGAAAGCGTTAAATTTGATTTTTCTATTTGAAAGATTCTTATTTAATGAAAAATATTATTTCGGTATCTATGGACCCACACATATACGTATGTACTTTTTTTTTTAATTTAACGTATAGTTTGTTTTATTAGGTTATCGTAGGCAGAGTTTTAGAGCTTTGTATTCTTAATGCAACAATGAAAAATTAAAATAATGCTTCAGAGTGTGTGTGTGAATGAGTGAGATTTCAGATTGCTGGATTGGTTGAAAGAATTGTTTGATTATGAGTCCGAGAAAATATACTATTTATCTAATATCTTATTTCTTCTTTTTCTAGAAATTTTTGCTTGATATTTTTCCTTTCCCGCTTTTCTCTTTATTTATTCTAATATACTTTTCACTTCATTCTCATAAGAGTTTTCACCATGTAAAAATAATTTTTCCCGTCTACTATTTAGGAGGAAATGAAATCATTTCAACAAACTCGGGTAAAAATGTTTGCTAATCGCTATCGACATATTCCAAATAAAAATCTATCGTTTATTTATATTAATTTTATTTGTTAAGTTTTCATTGGAAAATTAAATATTTTGAAATAGAATTTTGATAAAATGAGTCAAATAAAAATTATTTTTAAAAGGGATAAATATTAAGTAATTCTGAATTTAAATTGAAAACTTTATTTACTAAATAATTTTAGTTTAAATTTATAATTTTAACGTACATTATTAAATATTTATATTGATGGAAAATCATTATATATTAAGCAAACTAAAGGAATACGAAAAAACAGTATCGTTCCATTACTGATCAATCTTACTCAACTGTGTAGTTACTTTGTAACGAAATAGATGGCGCCATTGAAAACGTACTTTTAAATTATTTTATAGGTACATTATAATTATTAAATTATAAATAATTTATATCATAAATGATTATATAAAATAAGATTTAAATCAACTAAAATGATAAATTTAGAAAAAATAAAATGAAATTAACAAACCAAGGTTAAAAGAATTAATGATGAATCACTTGTTTCAGAAATAATTTAAAAGCATAACCCAGCCTATACATTAAAATATATATTAATAGGCACAAATTGAAAAAAATAAATAAATATAATTTATTCTAACTAGAGGAAGTATTTTTCACTTATTTCAAAAATTTTATCTACATAAATGCGTTTTTCAATTTCATGTCTGTGCAGATTTCCCAAGCACACACACACATACTACTTATGCGTAAGTCAAGTACATTCATGTTTATTAAGGAAAAATTTTATTATAAAAAAATAATGGGAAAGTTGAAAGAAAAATATTTTAACATTAAAAAAAACACAATTTAAAATTTGAATTGATCATTGGAATTAACATCAATAAACAAATTTTAAAAATTTGAATTTAATTTTTAATTATAAGTTCATTTTTATTGTAAAAATTAGAACAGAGCTTTTATCTTAATTTAGTTACATTAAAATACCGTTACATAAATTTAAATATAAGTTAAATTATGTTTCAATTTTATTATTAATATATTTTCTGCCTGTTAATTTCCTTCGTGAATACTTAATAAAAAGAACAACTTACTTTCTACAAATTACAATTTTATTTTAATAAAATATGTATCTTGGATATATATATATATATCCCACAAACATTTCAAGTGTTAGATACACCATCCAAATAGAACAGAAAATAAGTTATGCTTGATTCTCCTACTGTAATGTTCCAAGTTATAAAACTTGACGCCTAATATAAATATTATTCTCTAAAAAATTTTTGGTGCCGCCATCTATTGGTTTATTGAGTAACTATAGTTTCAAGGATATTCCATGATGCTCAACTGAGGGGCATAGTAATAGTACAAGTATAGCTCTTCAGAATTTTGGAACGATACGAAATAGAGTAATTTTTAAAGCTTTCAATTGTTTTCTACTAATTCTTCATATTAAAAGAATAAGGCATTATAACATTAATTTTAAAAGTTATGTGTTGTGAAGTGTAACATGAAATACATTTATTTCTAACGAAATTTTTTTTATTAACCACAATTCTTTGACTATTGAGGATAATATTCAGTTTGAGTTTCTTGAATGAGAAACTCAAAAACAAAATCAGTATTTGCTTCTGAATAATTTTTTTTTTTAATTTTTTGTTATTCATGAAATTTATTTCTTAAAAAAATATTTTTATCGAATGTAAAATTTCATAAAATATTAGCAAATTTTTTCCTTGTTAAATATAACTGTATTCTTATAAGTAAATTAGTGTTACACAAAAAGTTTCCTAAAGTTCAATCAAAAAGGTTTTAGACTTAATTTTTAAACTATTAATAACTACATCAATAGAATCCCTAATTTTGGATTCAACAGCCAAATGAAATTAATAGAACACTTTTAGTTTGTATAACAAGGTTTTTATTTAATCTGCTTCACAACTTTACCTATGTTTGTAACTTGTGTTAGGGGGAAAAAAATGAAGACTCAGATTGCCGATACAAGGTTACAAATTTATACATAAGTTACATATTATAGATTCAGTCTCTTAAAAGTCTTAATTATCAAATGTGTAAATTATCTTACGATTTATATTCAGAATGAGCACACAGTTTAATGAATAACATCTTTAAGCAAACACGAAAATTTATGACAATGCGAAAATTTCTAAATGTTACGAACTTTTTTAAAGTAGTTAAAATATTATCTAAGATATTGGTTAAGAATCTAAAATTAAAAATATTTAATTTCTAATTTATATATATAATGTCTTAGTCAGCATTTTTAATTTTAAATAACGCAAGTTAACATTCATAAAATATTCTTATTTAAAAAAAATAATAATGACATGAAGTTTTGTTATTGCTAACTAAATGCTTTTCAGAAAATATCAAGAAATAAGAATTTGAAAAAATCTAATATACTTTCTTTGATGTATGTTAATTTTTTCATTCCATTTCTTATAAGACAAATGTATAATCAAACATTTCAAAAAAATTTTATGGTTATTTTCCGTTTTGATTTATTCAAAGATAAATGCCTCCCCTTCCCACTTACAACAAGCTCTCTGGAGCCATGCCCTATCAACTTAGGCCAAATTTATCCCAAGATACGAGGTCCTGAAAAGCAGTGCATTTCATCCATCGTTTTTATAAAATTTCCGCTCTATTTCTTTATAATGATCACTCACATCAATATTATCCAGTATTTCCAAATAATGTGAAACATGGCTTTCTTGTCATTATTAATGAGTAATTTGTGACAGGATATAGCAAGCAAAATATGGCAAGGAATGTAACCTGGAAAACACCCAAGCACCCACATTGACAGAAGAGACACCCCATCACTAGTTCAAGGAACCTCATGTTTCAAAGAGCGACATCTTACAGGGCTACAGTGATTAAAATGATACTATTGTTATTTTGTGACTAATTCAAATTGATAAGAAATGAAACAGACTATCCACCCCTTCAGCGCAGTTACCTCGTTCAGACATCACCTGTTTTGCCAATAGACACACAAACTTTAATAATCAAAACGAAAGAAACTTTGTTACGAAAGAACTACTAATGAATTGGAAAAAATATTAACAAAGTAAATCTTTTTAAGCTGAATAATTATTCTATTTGAGACCACTATTTAAATAATCAAGGATTTACTCCCATAATTTTTTCTATCATTTTAATATACTTTAAAACAAAACTTAATAGATTTTTATGAGACAAAATCTTCATTCTCTTGCACATATAAATATTGTTTACAAAATCATTAAAAAAAAGTCATTTTCAAGATCCTAGATAGATTTGATTTAAATTGAAACCAAATTTAAATATTTAAAATATTAAAAAAAGATTTTGAATTTCAGATAGTACCCATACAAAGACAAATTAAAGTCTTTCCTTTTAGTTATTTCCAACACAACTTATTTTTCATAGCAAAGATAAAAAGTTTCTAAGTTCCCACAGCTATTCCTTTAAACTAAATTTGGGTCTTTTTTAAAATTTAATATTGATTCACAATCCAAAAAACAATGAAGGAAATAAAGCACTACTATTTTATCAGGTTCAAATGATGTAGCAGTTTCAAGTGATTTTTCAGAAAGTTTTCTAGTGTAAAAGTACCACTGACTCTAAAATCTCAGATAATTTGAATTTCGTTTTGAGATATAATTGTAAATTTTAGAATTATTACTATTGAATTAAAACATTTATGTCAAAAACTTACTTTAATATTTTGAAAAGCAAATTGAGTTTTGGGGTTTTCTTAAATTCTTGAATTTATGTAATTTAAAAAAAAATTTTTTTATTGAAATAGTTTACTTAAATGACAAACAGAACTTCATCTGAACCCATTCAAAAATCAAATATTAAACATTTTAATATAGATGTAGATTAATAAAATTTGATATTTTTAAAATTCTATTTTTAAAATTATTTTCAGTTGGAAACTGATAACATTTCACAGCAAAAAGGCGCATTTTTCAAATCATAGTATTCTTTAATGATGGATAATAAAAGCATTTTTATTTGAAACACATTAAAACAGAAAAATTGTAAACAATGAATTTCTACATTGATTCAAACATAACAAAATATACAGTTCCTTTGGATGTGTATAGTTAAAACAATGAAAACAAACAAAAAACAATATATACAAATGATAAAACTCAACAATGTTTAAGAGAATACATGGAAACAAATAACAATTTTTACATTACAATCCAAATAAAATTGATAGTAAAATTCAAAAAACATCACATGTCAAATGAAAATTCACTGATACATAAATTTAGTACAAGCAAGATATTTGAGCATGAATTCCTGAATATAAAAAGAATGCTACATTTGTTCACGTACCTTGGAAATAAATATTTAAATTGAACTTATATATATATATATATATATATATATATATATATATATATATATATATATATATATATATATATAACATTTTGGAACAATAGGTGTAAGCTCAATGTTTTTGGTAATGTGTTGATTATAATTAAATTACACTGCTTAAACATAAAAAAGTCCCGAGTTCAAATTGTCATATTTTGAAAACATTTTTAAAAACAAATTAGATAATGCATGCAAAACATAAGGGTAACACTTATTTTAGAAAATGTACAAATAACTGAACAATTATCCTTATACCATAAATTATAAAAAAAATTTCTATAGATAAATGCATATGGCAATTATGGTTCTTAAGGTACTTAACATTTTTAATTTTTAAAAGACTTTCACAAAAAAATAATTCTCAATATTTGATAAATTTCAAAGTGCATGAAACAATGTTTCATTAAAATGATGAACTCCTATGGACAATTTGATGACAAAACTATATTTAATTTCAGACCAATTCTTTGAAGTCTTCTTCCTTCATGTTACACTAGAAATGTAATTTTTCGAATGTAGAGCAATGTAATTTACAGCAGAGAAGAAATTTCCGCACATGTACTTTACACCAGAAAAATAATTCTTATAATGTAAAATAAGATTTTACATTTGATTATCTTATTAGCATTCAAATTATTGAGTTATATAGAACTGTCACAATATTGTGATTGTAGTTCAACATTTTTCAACTGTAGTGAAATATAAATTGTAACAATCTTAACATAATTTTAAGAAATCTTAAATATGACTAGTTATTAACATTAATAAAGTTTGATAAACATTTATTTAAAAAAATGAATTTAAAAATAAGAATTGAGCTATTACATTTATAATCCCATACAACTTCACAAATGCAACACATTTCCAATCTACCATTTTCTGTTAAATGTAAAGAAAAAAATAACTTCATGACAGTAAAAAAAAAAAAAAAAGAAAAAATCACTAAAAAATTTCCTATACACATTATTTTCATTGAAATAAGTTTTTATTTATAGATATTTTATATGCATCAATCTGACGCATAAATTTGACGAAATTTTTATTCATTAGACATTTTTAAAGTTAAAATTTAAACAAGATTTTTTTGATATGAAATATAAACATCTTAAAAATTAGCACCAGAAAATAAGATAATTTTAAAATTTAATGTTAAAAATAAATAAATATTATTCAGAATAATGCATTGAAATCTTGACCAAAATCAAATTTTCTATTAAGTCATAAGTAGTAGTAATTCATGATACCTCATCTCAAATTTGATGTGAGACAATAGCTTGAAAATAAATTCAGAAATATAAAAGAAAATTTACATAGATTCTGATTAAATAGAATTCTACAATTGACATTAATTCTATAATTCAACATATATAATGTCTCATAAATGATTATAACTTAATAACTAGATATAAATAAAATTTAAATCTGAATGAGAAAAAATATTTTTCTATAATATATATCTTAGATTCGTATAGTATTGGAATATTGGCATTAAAATTACAAAAACACTTATTGCAATCACAGTTATAAAATACACACTGAAATAGTTTACAAAATAAGGACTTGTGTCATATAAAATGATGTCTAAAGTGACAATAGAGGAATATATTCATTATTAAACAATGTTATTTTTAGAGTTCACAGTTCAAAATTGGTACAGAAAATGCTACATTTCTCCAAGATCAAGAATTGAACAGGAGAAATTGCTCATCACTTGTTTTGCATAAATATAAATACATTTTTTGCAACACAAATATAGATTTTTTAATATTTAATTTACAAATATTATATCTTAAATACAAAACTTAAATAATAATTCATAACTAATAAAAAAAATTAGGCTTTTCATTGTTGCATACTAATAGTATGCATTCATTTAACATACACCCATAAAAATACTAAAATAACTTGTCTGTGGTAGTAAGATTTAGTATACAATAACACAACTGCAATTATAAGCTCCACAGTAGAGTGATTGCAAAACATAGTGAATTATTCAATATTTTAATAAGAATGGAAATCGCTATGAAAGCAATTCTAGAAGTAGACACTTGTCTGACAGCGATTCCTCGAATAAAATTAGCTTTATGGTTAAACAAAACATTTCACAAACAAATGAAAAATTATAATTTTACTACTGCTAATTTATTAAATATAAATTAATTTTTAGAAATGGCAAAAAAACATTTTTTATGCTTACAATGCAATTTCTATAATAAATATCCATTAGCAGTAAAAAAGAGTTAGTAATATATAAGTATGATAAAAATACCATACCAAAAATTAATCGTTATTTTAATAACACTGTTGTATTATTTAAAAATGTCTCTTAAAAATGAATATTTAAGGATATTAAAAATAGCTTTAGCTATACTGTTAAGTAAATTATAAGTTTATTAAACAAATTTTTAAAAGTTGCTTTCTGCTCCACAGCCAATTGAGTCTAATCCCAATGAATCACATTTTCAGATAGAGAGAATATAATTAGTGTATTCTTAATCACTTAATATTATTACAAAGAATATTAACATTACTTAACAAGTATCATGAATGTACAAATGCTCTACAGCACAATGACTTCACACATAATGTAGTTTTGTTAACAATACAACTGCAGCATTGATATGGAAAATATGGTCCATATAAGAGCAAGGAACTATTCAATCTTCTCTCTATTCAATCTCTGCACAATGCTAATTATTTGTCACAAATTAATCAAATTAACAAAATATACTTTAAAAATACAATAATTAGGAAAAACATGAATTTTTAATCCTCTTTTCGCAATTTAATATTTCATATAAAGCGTAAATGAAAAACATTTAATTTATATACATTTTAAGGGATCAACAAGATGAAATTAAATAAAGTTAATACAGACAGTTAAATATAACCAGTGAAAATAAAATATTTTAACATTTTTCTAAAACCATTTTTCTACTACAAAATATTTTACTTTGAGCTAAAATGCTTACGAACGCGAATAGATTTCTATCATAAAATCATAAATGTATCATAAAAGAAATAGCTCTGTTTCTTATGTATCTATGACAGTGAAAGAAATTTGTTTGATACATTTCTCAAAGCATAAAGTTATTAATGCACTCTTTGTACATATTAATTTCTTTGATACATTTTCATACATATAATAAAATTCTGCCATTTTGCAATCACTCGCGTTTTTTGGAAGCTAATTTTACACACAGCCTCACTATACTCTGCCATTGGAAGGGTGCTCAGATATCAACTGAGCCTCAGCTGAATTGCAGCTAGACATGAGTTCTGACATGTTGCTTTCAATGCTAGCTTTTCCTTTGTGTAAGGGACTGATAATGATATCTTTGCGATCCACGAGCTGAGTGTCACCCCCATCAACAGTGTACACCCCATTGGTGCAGATATGCTGTTTACGCTCGGAACTGTTCCATATGCCATAGAAGAAGTACACACAGAAACCTGAAAAAGAATTCAAAGAAATAATTTTCGATTTCATAGAAAAATTTGTTTATATAAGCAATGTTTTGGAAGTCAAAATTAGATGAGAAATAAATGAGATCAAAACACTGAACACACAGAAAATTTATTTTCTAAGCTTTTAAAATCTGAATCATTTAAGCAATTTTTTAAGTAAATAAAACTTTTTAAGCAATTTTAACAAAATAAAATAATGAATCAATTTTTATAATTATTATTATTTTGCATTAAAACTTGCTGAAAAAATAGAATATGAAATCATAGTATGGTAATAATTTTAAAATCACCAAAATCACTAACTCTTATTCATTCCTATATTTTATTATTTTAGATAAAAAAAAAAGGGATATATTTAATTTTTTAAAAAAAACCACAATTTGTTGCAATTGTTCCCATTTTAAAAACAATTACAATTATCAAAACAAAATATAATTTTATAATACTCCAGAATCATACCTAATGAATAATTTAAATATTTTAAAGTATTGTAAGGAATAAAATTTAAGATTTTTCACAATTACTGGATGGGCTATGGTGATCTAATATGGTTAGAACATCATTCTCGTTATCAGAAGGTATTAAGTTCAAATCTCAACTAAACCAAAGATCTGACACATTCTTTAAAGGTAGTTGAGGCACATTAAATAAGTCTTGGTCACAATGTTCTAAAAATAATATACCTCTGGGGGGTGACAAGACAAGTATTGCGAATTTTCTGCTCACTTCCTTCTAAATTATGAAGATCCCTACCTGGAACTTTCCCCTGATCTGCTAGAGCACAACTCTAGGCTAAGTACTGAGAAGCATGCTGGTGATACAATTGGATGAACGCATCTTTTTTCAGAAGTTTCAGTCAAAAGGAATTTTTCAACAAAATAGATAAAATAATTTTATGTCATAACTTGGCAAAAAATTAATATTCAAAACATCTTTCACAAGAATTTGAAGCTAATGATTTCCACAATTGAAAAAATTCTTTAACGAAATGGGGATTAACAAATGAAATTTTAATGATAGTTTGACAATGAAATTTTTATTATATGACTACAATGTGGAAATATGGCAAAGGTATTTTTCTCAATTTGATGAACAAATATGTGTTTACTACAACGATTTCACTCACAAATTTTACACTGATTAACGAAGAAATACTCTGAAAGTTCAGAAATCTGAACTAATTAGTGAAAAACCCTGCTAGGATTTTAGGAAGTTTGGATTTACCAGATGACCTATTTAAACACTTGTTATTAGCTCAATAGTGATCGGAAAATGTGAATTAATTCAATAACTAAGCAAATTTACCCTTGTAAAAGCAAGAGTTCTTTATACCTTAGCTACATATAGGTGTATACTGTGTAATATGCTGTATTACTGCACCACTTTGTTTAGTACTATGGCAAGTTGATCAATCTTACTTATTGTTGATATAATATTCCTGCATTACTTGCGCAATATTGCATTATCAAGCTGATACACTTAATTACAACAATGACAGATTAATGAATTGAATTCTGTATAATAAGGTAAAGAGTATAATATTATAAATTGCATTCAAACGTTTGCTAAAATTATAGTTGTCATTAAAAATCTATCTTAGCTTTTGATACACAATTATTTATTTTCATTTTTAAAAATTCTAATTCTCCGCCATCACTTCAGACTACTTGGAATTTTGGATTTTCAGGGTTCAGAATTCTGAAGTTCTAGTATATTACAATAATTTCAGGGGAAAAAATTTACATATGAGACTGTCTTGCATTTTATAGCAAATTGAAACTTAACTTACCAACAGCCATCCAAACACCAAACCTTTCCCAAGTAAGGACTGATAATTTGAACATCAAGTAGGTATTGATGGCAACACTAAGCATTGGAATGAATGGAACAAAAGGTACCTAAGGGAAGAAAACAGATAATATTAACATAACTTGCCAGATAATCAAGATTAAAAAATAAGATTTTTGTACACTTTCAATGTTACTAAACATAAATTTATAGATTTTTTGTGCAATTGACATATCATTTGCGAGTACAATTAAGATTCTAATTATTAAGGAGCATAAATACATACATCCAAAATTTAACTTTCAGCTCCATTGTCTAATCAAGATATTTGGACACCTTGTATTTTAAATATTTTGTTGAATATCTTGAGGTTTTAAGCTGAATGATTAGTGACTATTTGAAGAGCAAGACATTAAGCTAATTATAAGCAAATAAGATGGGTGTGAAACAGGTGTTATGTTATTCAATTTAGAATATTGAGTAATAAACTTTCAAAGTGTATATTGTGATAGCACTCTGAAGGTGGAATTTCTCATTTTGTTCATAAGTATTTTAGACTAAAACATAATAAAGAAACATCAACCAAGCGAAAATTACTACCAAATTTACATTAAATTAGTACTGTTTTGTTCTACATAATGCTAATGATTTAATATTGTGGTATGATATTAATTGGAAAGAAATGGTCAAAATACAAATTCTAAATTTAAGTATAAAAACACTGCACAAATGCATGTGAATAATTTATATTATTAAAATATATATATTTATAGATACATAATGCATATACACACATTTACATGCATATATATCTTGTCTTTATTATTGAGTCACGTAATTTAGAACTAAATGCATGATTTTAATTTGCATTTTTCAATTACATGATTTTAATTTGCATTTTTCAATCTATCACAAAATTACTTACATTTTCTAAGATTGCATCTCTAACCATAGACAATGATACATTATGTAGCTATATTGAAACATGGAAAATAAATCTATGAAAAAATGTTACAAGTTATTGTAGCTTAATTATCAACAGTACATCGTTTGAACAGGAAGTAGTGGAATCATTCTTTAACTCAATCAAAAATTACCATGATTAAAAGGGGTGAAAAATGTTAGCTTGCATTTTGCTATGAACAATATAGATTTACTATGAGACTATTAGACATGAAATTAACTTCAAAAACTGAGTTATTTCAAATGTATTATTGTCGTTAATATTAAAATATTATCCAGCTAGAAGATAACCAAAAAACACCCGAGTCAAACACAATTTCAAAATTCTTGCTTCTTAGAGAATTTCTATATTTCACGATAATTAAATAGATTTGACAATTTTTGATGAATTAAACAATTTAAACCTTTTTTAAATATCATAACAGAAATATTTTAGTTATAAAGTATATTTCATTTTATTAATTTCTATACCACAATATAATTTTTTAAAAAAGAAAATAACCCATAGATAAAATTTCTAAATGAGTCACTCTATAATCAAATAACACTTTGCCAGCTATGATTATTTCAGAAATTAAACCTGTATTAATATTTTAACAAAGGCTAATTTCCTTATAACATAAACTGGTAAGCAAAATATAAGGTATTTAGAAATATTAAAGTTATAAGAAAAAAATTAACTTTTATATCTAGTTTCAAATACAAATGTTTAATTAAAGCTAATGTTAATTAAACCTAACTAATTTAAAAAAGCTTAAACCTTAATATTCCTTAAAGTAATATAAAATTCAATAACATGTGTAAAAATTTTGTAAAAATTATTTTTAAATACACTATAATATGCATTGCCTGTTAAATAATTTTGTTGTTTTGAAATTGTACCTATTTCATGATCCCAAAAGCTAATTCAGTTAAGATTAACAGTTGAAAAATTATTTCAAACTATAATCATATTTAAGATGGGAATCAAACCCAAAAGCCATTGAACTGAAATTTAGAGAACATTTATGCATCTGCTCAGCATTAATACAAAAGATAATTTACATACAGGGAAATATAGTAATTAATCTATGGATTATGTGCTTAAAATGTTTCGAATTTCATTCTGTGTATTATATGCTACTGAAGATAATCTGATAAAAAACATTCTCCAGCAGAAAAGCTTAAAATAAGGTTTTGCAAAAAATGCTGTTTTTGTTTTATAAAATTAATAACAGATGGTATCAGGATGAGACTAACTTATCTTAATTTTACTACAGTCAATTTTGTTTAGTTGCAAGAATGAACAAGTCTGGTTTCTAAGAGTTAAATTTTAAAAAATGGCGACAATTTTAATGTAAGGTGAAACACAAGGCATGCAATGAGCAAAAACAATTTATTTCTTTCATTTAATTAATAATGAAACATTTTATTTTCAAAATATTCTAATATTTTAAAAGTTAACAAAAAATCAATAAATTTAACTGGAATTTTCAAAATGATTGCTCCTGATCGATTTGGCGCTTTCATCATCATATTTATCACATTTTGAGATGAGACATATTCAAACAAATATTTTTCACAATGATTTTTTCTGAACAATTTAATACATTTTTAATACTATTTTTATGTGATGCCACATTATCAGCAGCATATACTTTCGACTATTTGCAGAAAAAAATTCTCAGATTATATACTGATGTGGATTGTGCAATGATCTTTTTCTTTTGTTCGAAAAAAGTCTTGCAGGTAATATGCCACTGTAGGTTATATGAGGAAAAATACAATATACATTATAGATGGATAAAAAAAATTATAAATTATCATATATAATTATAAATTATCAATTAAGCAAGATTTCACAACACAAGATTGCTTATATATACAAAATATTTATTGAATCTATTTATTTAGAATGAAATGTAATTACTTTAAAAGATAGTTTGGCTTGCTCTGCAGGCTGCCTTTGAAGCATTAAGAGGCATATTAAAATGAGCAGAAATGTGGCACCTAAGCAGTACATGGAAACGAGATCTTTGTTCTCTAAGCCTTCTTCATTTAGAGCGAGTTGTGCATCCATGATCAAAATTAACACACCTAAAGTTCATCACAAGATAAATTTAGAACTAATAATTGTTATATAAACATAAATGTACATATAAATTTTGATGTTTTACTATAAACGAGTCAACACAAATATAAATATGCAATTATAAATTAATAATTGCAATATTTTATTATTGAATCAAATATTGAAACTATTCTTTATAAACCGATATTGTATATATATATATCCATTATTGATCTGCAACTGAATTAATGAGTAAGTTGAAGAGTTATACGTCAGCAGTAAACATGCCAACAGTGATAAATTGAATCACACAAGACACAATCGTCTTATAATCATTATTAATTATCTAAAGAAATTAGTTACACTGATTATTAAAAAAATTATGAAATCTATTTTGAACTTACAAACGATAGAAATCAAAGAGAAGCTAATTTTAGATGTGAAAGAATTTGGCTTTTCTATTCGGTCCAGATTAAATAGCTGTCGCAGAAAGCTATTGTATGTGACTTTTTCAAGTGGTAGAGCAAGGCTGCCAGGTTTTCCACATCCATCATTATTGTAACTTTTTTCAGGGCTGAAAAGATATGGTAACTGTTAATTTTTTAAAACACAAAAATTTAGAAGATTCATAAAGGTTTAATTTTGTGAAAGTATTATAATGAAAAATTTACTCATTATAAAAAGAGCAATAAATAAAATATAGTAATAATAAAATTAATCTAAATGGTTTCAATTTTATGCATTTATTGTTCGAATATTAAGGCATTTTTTTAATTAGAAAAAATTTTATTCCTCAATCAGGATTCTGGTACTATTAAATTTATATCTATATATAGCTGCATACATTTATAAGAAATTAATGAGAAACATTTCCTAAAAATGAAGAATATAAGTTCATTTTCCACTGCTTCTAGTCATTTATTCTAGGAAAAAGACAGCTTAAATAATAAGCTACTAGACAGCTACTAGATAATGTTAAATATAAATGTTAGAAATTTAATTTATGCCATAGCTTCATTAACTGTTACTAACTATAAACACTAATTTATTTTTAAATATTGTACCAAGAACATGAAACATAATTACTTCTCCGATATATATGAAATGTAAAATATCACTAATTTAATGTGCTAACCTTGCATCCATCATGCTTTTATTTTCAAGAATATATAATAAATTATATTTTTATAAAGAAAGTTTTATGAATTTCAAACACTTTGAAGTACTAAGCATAGACTCTAAATACTATTCAAAGGAATAATTTGAGTTGGAAACAAAGGATTGAATTTTGTAATGATATTGAAAACTTATTAAGCCATAACGGGAAGAAAAAAAAGAATTTTTACAAACACCATGTAAGGTTCTTTTATTCATTATTTTAACTACAACCATAAGAAAACACATTTTATTTATATCAATAGTTGATAATTGTTTGTAGTTGAAGATTAGTATTTTAACTAAAAGACATTAAGATTATTTCTGTAAGTATGCTATTGAAGTTAGATCATCAATCTCACAAATATGTGGCAATGCAGTTACTTTAAAATTCTGTCATGCGCCAATAATAATAATAATAATTCCATGTATTTTAACACTTCTACAAATGTGATGAAGTAACAAAAAATATACAGATAGTGCTGTATATTAAACAAACACTGTTTTTCAAAAATTCATTTTAACTGATTGGTTGCCTTGTATATCATGGATTTGTTAAACTTTAATTCAAATGTAGTTTAATACATTATTCTATAATAATCATAACAGCATCTGATTTACATGCATCACAGACAGAGTGTGCCATAAATATTAAATTTTCTTAGATTGTTTAAATTTTCCTTTTCCCACAAAATATGCATTATGTAAATGATACCAGCAGAATAATTTTTTCTAAAATGTATGATGCATTTTAACTGTTGAGTCTATTCGTTGTAGAGTTATTTGAAGGATGGATGTACCAATAAAATCTCACCGCGAAAGTGTGATGAGAACAAGGTATACGTTAACATTTATAAACTATTAAATTGAGAATATTGTAAAAAAAAAATGCTGCAGTTTTATATTTAAGGACATAATTTTTGAACATTTTGTTAGTAACTGCAGTTATTTCTTTTAAGATGGGGGTAAACTGGAATGTGATCTACAATTCTGTGATTGTGATTTATTATTTAAAATTAATTTTTCAAATCACTATAAACATTTATATTTGAAGTGAGACTTGAATCTATGTAAGCCAGTTCACTAATTGCAGAGCTATTTTTTCCCTTTTTATGGATGTGATGATTGATTGATTTGTGAAGTTTAATTGTGCCGTCTGATTATGGGCAAACTGCACTAGACATTTGTGGATGTGATGATTGGCAATATGATATTAAGGACAAGCAAAACATTCAATGTCATTTCCATTATTTTGTATGATCAAAACTTTTAAATAAAAAATGTTTGAAATCTAGAATAATCCAGTGAAAATTCCTGACACTTTGGCAAGAAAAACTTTAGAAAGAATTTACTATTGTGATATTGTCAATGAATTTTAAATTACTATTACATTAAAAATTCAATCCTACTTTCAAGACATTTTAAATTTTTTAAACATTATAAAAGAATTTTTATGACTTTATCAAATAATTGAACAAAATTCTACAACCAATGAAATTCAAAAGGTCATAATTTACTATAAAAACAAATGCATTCAATTTAACGAGTTAAATATGTAGATTACCTTTGAGTTATGGTTGAATATTTAGCATGTGTTTGTTTCACATTGTCTGGGCATCTATACCTAGAATTAAAAAATAAAATTAAACAATTTAATTATAATTAAATTGACATATAGCAAATAAAAATTTTTGATATGAATATAATTTACCTTAAAATAGTGACTGAAATAGCTACTAAGGAATAGGCTAAAAGAGTGCCTATAGACATCATGTCAGCTAATTCATGAACATTGAACATCATAGCCATTGTCCCTATGTAATGTATAAAACATTGCACTCAGTATTATCAATAAATTCCATTTCCATTAATATTTTTTAATGTTACATAAATTCATTCATTTCAAAATTATATACGTATGTATATATATATACGTATGTATGTATGTATATATATATATATATATATATATATATATATATATATTACATATGTGTGCATAAAAAAGTTTGCATGCTATACAATAAAATTCCTAACATTGTTCCTATTTTTGCTTTTATCATTTTATAAACCATATAATTTAAATCTAACATTCACATTAAACATATTTCAGTAAATTTATTCATCAAGTAAATTTACTGAGTCAAGAAATAATTCAGGAAAATATTCAGTAAATTTCATAAAATCAAGCAATTTGCTGTCATTTAAGTTTTAAACATGAACCATTTTAAGATCATGGAAAAAAAAGCTAGATCATAAAAGAATATTCATACCTGCAAATACTCCAGAAATAGCAGTTGCAATCAATGGAGTCTTGAAACGTGGATGAACTTTTGCCAAGAATCGGAAAATGATTCCATCAGAGCCCATGGCATATAATACACGAGGAAGTGGAAAAATGGCTCCCAAGAGACTAAAATAAATTATAAATTAAGCGACAGTAAAAATTTGTAGCATTCTTGAAGTCTTCTTTAAAACCATTTACTCAAATTTTTCATCTTAGGCAGAAATTACTTTAATTACATCAAAATAATGTTAAAGCATTATAAATTAATCATTATAATTAAGACCACAAAAATAAATCAAATGCAATTATGTTTGATTTAATTAAGAATCGAAACAGCTTTTTTTAAAAAAATCAAATGCCTGATACTTACCCTTCACAGGGACATCATTTTAAAAAAATTGCGAAGAAATTTTGGAATCAAATATTTATCGATCATTATATGCAGTTTTATGACTATTAAATTGCAGTGCAGTGTTTTTCAAAAAATGCATAGTAAAGTTTTATTCAGATAAATTAGTTTCCATTTTAGAACACAATACATTTTTACATTTAACTCAAAATCTCATGATTTTTCATTATATTTTATTGTTCATAGATAATTTAAGTTAATACCTGGTATTAGGAACTGCATTGTTAAAGAACCATTTGACTGATATTTCCTTTAGGTACAGCAAAATTCTAATTTGGATTTCTTTTTTCTGGGGAAGCTTATTAATTTTTCAATTAACTATGATATCTAAATTTTTTAAGTTTTGGTGTTGCAAACACAAGATTGTAACAACATACTCTCATAAATTTCCAGTTAATATTGTTCTGTCAGTGGCACAATAATAATCACAATACTAAAAGAAGAAATCTTCCATGTAACATCTTGAAAATGCATTCATAATAAATTTTACAAAGAGTTAAAACAAATTTTTTTGAACAACACCTTGAATTATTTTAAAGAAGTAAGACTATCAATTTAAATTATTCCAGGCTGTTTTATTCCCATTGTAAATTTTGTTTATTTTATTTATAATTTTATGAACTGCTTAATTTCTCATTTTTTCAAATACATAGCATGATTCTTCTCAGATTATAGAATGCTTAAGATTAGCTAAATACATAAAATCTGATAAGCTTGTATAGTCATATCTGCAGTTTAAATGTAAGGCAAAAAATAAATCAAACATGTAATATCCTGAACACAGTTTTTCATAAAGTTTGTAGATGTTTTCTTGATAGAGTGGTTAGAGATTTAAATAGTTATTTTGTTTATGAATATTTCTTTCTTACAGCAATCTAAGGTATTTAATAAAAATAAACAGATGCACTATTGTATATAAATTTTTATTCCTACTGCTAACAGAATCTTTGAAAAATAAAACAGGCTTAATTGGTTTAAGTAATCACTCATCTCCCAATTGTATTATACATACTTCAAACTGTTAATGTATTTAAAATAAATATGCATATTAAATTTAATGAATAAAATATCTAAAATTACATCCATAAAAATCAAATTCAAGTATGAAACTAGACTTAATTCAAATAAACATTGACAAATTAAAAAAGTCAATCAGGATAATTTATTAATTAAAATGTAAAAATAAGAATTATTTAACAATTTTAACATATATGAAATCTCAGCATTTTTAGAAATAAGCATTTTATTTAACATGTATGCATATAAAAAAATTATGTCTTAAGTACATGATCATAAAAAGGTTTCGTATAAATTAATATTATATATCACTGCAAACTTTCCCTCCATAACAATTAGGAAATCATTTAAAAACTTAGTACTAGTTTTTCCTCAAGTATAAATTCATGCATCTAAGGTATCTATATTTGATGTCATAGGAAAACATTTAAAAAATTTACCTTGTTGAAAGTCCAGCTAAGGCTCCAATGGCAACTATCCACTTGCAGGCTGGCCAGCCAACATAATCAAAGACATAGGGAAGGGGTGCAGGGTTATCTTGCAAGTAATATGGAACCATCAAGGTTTGAACAGTGGAAACACCAAAGTATGCCAAAAATACAAACAAAAGGGAAAGAACAATACTGATCGGTATGGATTTTTGTGGATCTTTCACTTCTTCACCTGCAGATACAAAACACCATTTAATTAGTTTCATTTGTAAAAAAGTTTTTTTTTTTTTAGAAGCAAAGCTTAAAAAAAAAAGAAAAATTTAGTTTAAATCTTTGTAGCAGACAAGTCAGATGTTATTTTATTTTGCAATATTTCACTTATTAAATATTGACATTCTAATAGTTAAAAATGTGACACAAGTAATACTTAAATGTTATTCTAAGTGAATTAACAGAACAAACTTCTGAATATATTATTTATCAAATATTATCTTTCAAAATTTAGGGTAACAGGTAATTAAATAAAAAAATAAGGATTTTTGAGTAGGTATTAATTTAGAATTACATTCTGCAAGCAGTAAAATTTCAAAGTTACCAAAGCTTTTAATGAAAAATAGAATCTGTCACTTACAATTAAAATATCAATTAAAATGTTTTGTACATTTATAGTAGTAATTTATACCATAGATATGATGCAAGAATGAAAGAAATTTCATATTAAAATGTAATAGAACATGAACATATGATGGATTATAGGGCTACCCTATACATTTCAAGATCAAGGTTCAAAGAATTTTTAAGATATTTGAAAAAAGACAGTGTTTACAATATTAATTTACAAATTGGCTTAGAAAATTTTGAAGACTATGCAAAAAATGTGAGAAAAATACAAGAAAAATCTTATTTATTCAATTTTGTAAATTTATTCTAAACAATTAGAAATTTTCATTCAATAATTGTTAGTCAATAGCTATTTTTTACACATCAAAATTATTTCCACCCTATTTATTTAATATAATAAATACGAAAGAAATAATTTTTATAATTACACATATAGAAATTCGGTTGTTAATAATGATTAATGGTCCAATTCCAATACTAGACCAACTCCACAAGTCCATAAACAGCGAGGAACATAAGGGGTTTTAAAAATGCCTTTTCTAAGTCAAAATTCCAGTAGCTCATGATATGCTCAAATGATGCCTGTTCAGCTTTATATTTTGTGCACAGACTAAAAATCTTTTGACCCTGCACATATTGAGGCCCCTTGGATGATCACTGGCCAAGCATGAAATACAAGTCTGTTGGCCTTTAGTTCCTCAAAAAGAAGAGCACCAGCATGTTTTTCGAAATAAATTCTCAAAAGCATACTTTTGTATTTTTCATGAGAAATTCTTATTAAGTATTTGGATCCAACAAAATTAAAACATTAAATATGTATCAGATGAGATTTCAGAAATCAATATTATGCATTAATACAAAAAGCATCTAAAATCCCTATATCATAAATAAACTATATTTTAAGCAAACATAAAGGGCAAATTTTAAACATTAAAATATAGGGATAATAACATAAGCAAAAAGATTGTGATACAGAAAACAAAACTTTTTTAAAAAGAACTCAAGAGATGTTTAAACTAAAGGATCATACTGCTGCAAGATCTTTTTTCTTTTCAACTTGAAACTTATCTAAATTATGTAAATAAAAGAAACAATTAAATAACTTATAAATTGCAGAATACATTAGTAAGAATTGCAGAACACATTAACTTATGTATTCTGCAATTCTTACTAATCAGTAAGCTGAATTTTAGAAATTTAAAAATCACAAAACTTTATAAATCTTATTAAAATGATTAAATTGCCTTTATAATTCGATTATAAAAGCACTTCAACCATAATGAGCATTGTTTCCAAATTATTTTAATTCTTTTTTTATATTAAATTTAAACAGACAAAATTAAAACGGTTATATGAAATTGATTTTACAAAATTAAAAAACTTTCATCAAATGCAGGTAGTTTTTTTTTATAAGTATCTCGATTTATTTATAAAAATATTTAAAAGCTCCAACAATTCTAAATTAATTTTCAATGTAATTTGTTAATTACCTTCACCTTTAAATATAATTTAAGAGCTTCAATTTTAAGGTATTGTGACACTGAAATCAAATATATATTACCCAATAAAGCCAAGTTAAATGTTTAGCTAAAATTACAATCATTTTATTCCAATTTTATAATTGAAAATTCAATGTGTCACTTGACTCTAAGAACACTAACATAACTATAACTACCCTTAAATTAATTCATATTTAGAGAAGATGTAGCCAAATAAAGAATATCCAAATGATTTTATCAAAACATTTTTATTAAAGTATGAATTTTACAATTTCATTGATATGAATAATATATGTGTGTGAGTACACACATATAAGGTGAAGATTATAGCACCCATCCAAATATGCAGTAATAATATAGAAACAGTTGCATTCCATCTTGAAAAGTAGAAAAGAGGAATTGGACTGTCAACCAGAACTTACACTGATAGGATATTGAATGAATGACACCAAAAGTTACACAATCAGATATATTATTTAGTGAAAACTCACAGTAAATGTTCAAAATGCTGACCACACAACATTGCACAGCTAAAACCAGCAAAGGAAAAACTGGTGCATTATCTCAAAGATCAAAGTGTCTACTGATAAAGCCACAGCAAGTCCAGGCAAGTCTAATCCACTGTGCAGAATATATGCCATTCAAGAAGTTAAGGATTGTGACAGAAGAATGTACTAGGACTATCATGCTTAAAGCACATTTCTAGGTATGAGGAGCAGAACTGCCTGCAATAAACTGGGAAGCACTTGTTCCAAGAATAAATGGTTTCTTGGACCATTCAAATTGTCGAGCATAATGTGAAAGACTCTTGATTATAATCAGGATACATGTCTAGATGTCCGCTGATTCCACATGTTGAAAATTATTTCTCTACAGAATGTTACCCTATCACTAAATATAAATGCCAAAAATCGAAGATCAAAAGAGAATCAATATCCTCCCCCACAGTATCAATTCCAAAATGTTTGACAAGTAAGAACTAACATATGTGTAAAGATTGCTCCTTAAACATGGTAAGAGTATATGTGATCTTTGTGTAAAATATACAAGGCCACAGGTTGCAATATATCTATTTCTAGTTTCACTAATAAGTGAATAGGCAATTTTCGGTATAGTTCATTCGCTTCCACACACTGTTGCAATTTCAAGGTGGAATTCTTATTTCATTTGCCAGCCTCTCATAATGGAATGCAACCCTACGTTCTACATTAATTATTTGTCTGGATGGGTATTATAGAACCTTTTTAATTTGTAAAACAATTTAGAATCACCCTGTATGAATATAAGATATATGAAGAGAAAATACGGTAATATTGCTGAAATATTTGGTCTAAACTCACAAAAATTTTTAAACTATCAAAGTTTGTATTTAACACAAAAATCAAATTTAAGTATAAAACAAAAAAGTAATATAAAATAAAAAACAAAGATTTCCATTATTATACAAAAAATTATAATACTTTATCTGACTCCAAAAATTTAAAACACATAAAATTACAATTGTAAAGTTAACATTTTTAAAATATTCATGTTACTAACAATATAAATCCTGTAATTATTGGAATCCTATAATTATTGGACTTTAAGAATAGGAATGTTAACTATTTTTCATTTGAGATATCTATTAGCATAAAACACCCAGCAGTATAACAGTCAATTTAGAGTAGTTTATACCTGTTGTAGCAATACAGTCAAATCCAATGAATCCATAAAAGCAAGTTGCTGCTCCAGACATCATACCAGAAATACCAAATGGAAAAAATCCACCATGCCCAGCACTTTCAGGTACCTTAAAATAACAATATTTTAAATATCATTATAAGAATAATCAACTTTTTACATTTTTACTTAAGATAACAGTACTAGTGAAGTTCCATAAATTTCATTACCAAATAAAAAGATACTTCCCTACTCAAACAGCTTTTAAATGGTTTGTTTTAAATTTTGAAGCTTGCTTTTAAGAGTCAAGAAAAATTCAGTTAGTATGTTGTTTACTAATTAGCGACAGAATCTCTTTTTTTTTTTGGCAGTGTATCTTGCTTCAATATTATGTAAATAAGTACAAAAGTTTCAATGGCTGAATATTAGAATTAATCTTTCAAGTAAAATAATGTCCCAGATTTAAACACAACTATTATTTAACAATGAAAGATCTTGCAATTGGAATTTATCCTTGAAGAGGGAGCACTGTGAACAAACATTGAAAGTGTGCATTGTTTGTATGAATTGATCCAGAAAAAGACTAAAAATGTGGGCTCAACTGTTATGAATGCATGACAATGCTACTGCTCCCCAATTTCTAATGGTCAACGATTTTTTTGTGAAAAGGAAAACTTTTTTCCTCATCATATTTATTCAATTGATCTTGCAGCCAGCAATTTCTACCTATTTTCTGAACTGGCAAGATACTTGTAGAGTAATCGATTTCAATCTTCAGATGAAGTTATATGCATTGCCGTCTGAATTAAAATATGTAACCAAAAATGGATTTCAGACATGCTACGATGAATGTTACAGATGTGGGCAAAAAAGTCTTTTTCATTGAGGATATGTTTCTGTAATTTAATGCATAATATTTTTTACATTATAGACTCAATACAAGAACTTTTGAATCCTACCTCCTATGGTAGCAGTACTTGGGAGTTTGAGAATACTCACATATTGTGCCATTTATAAATTGTGGATGAAGATATCTGTTGATTTTCTTTGAACCAATCAAAGATTGCTATACTGAAGATAATTATTAGATTAAATAATTATAGGGTCATATACTTTTTTGTTGCAGAGAGAAAGCTGAGACAGCTCATATCGAGAGACCTAGGTAAATTAACCAAGTTTAAAAAATATGAAGCATTTGAAGATGAAAGGGACTTTACACCTTACAGGATTTTTCACAACGCTATTCTGTTTTGAAGTTGCAGTTTTATATATATTTCTCAATTTGTAAATAGTCATTTATGTTGATAAACATAAATAAAAATATTGTCTAAGATTACAACACAATAAGAATATATTCTAGTTAATTATTTCTATTTTTATAATTTGGTTTGTTTTAATGATATTTTGTATAAGAGAATCAGTGCTTAAGATGAAAATGGAACCCAGCAGCTGTTGAATTAGAGAGAAAATTGTCAACTATTCAGCTCGCAGCTTGACTCAAGATTTATAAATCAAGACAGAACTTAAAGGCTTTAGTTGCCTTCAAATTTTATTATATTTGCCACTTATATTACAATTGCTCAAGTTAAAAGGCCAATTATTACTTATCAATACAATATCAAATATTTCTGCTATATATGGCATTTTAACTATTTTCTTATTTAAATAACATGCTGATCCCATTTTATATTAATATAGCAGCTAAAAAATCGTAGTGGAGTTATATTATATTAAATTAAATGGCTTGTGTTTTTTACTATCCAATTTTCGTTTAAAATATTGTTGAAAATTTTCCCGCAAATCTGCTTTAGCTAATATTCTTATATATTTCTCATATCAAAATTTATAAAATTCATGTTTAAATAAAAACAAACTATTATCATTGATTTAAAATTTTTATGACAAAGCAATTACTTATACAATAATATTTACATTTTCCATCTTCAAATAAAATAATTTAACATACATAGGAAAATTAAATCTAATAGATATGAAGGAAATAAATTTATGCTCAACCTCTGCTTCTGTAAGTTTCCAATTGTGAATATCAGATTTGATTGATCCAGCAATGATAGCAAACACAACAACGCCAAGATTTAAAGCTGTGAAAACTGTGTTGAAACGTGTTGATTCTTTGACACCTGTGCACAGCATGACTGAAATACAATTTCCTGGAGTTGTAATATATAGAGACAAAATACGCATTCAAATAATTTAAAGATGATTTAAAGCATAATGTTTTCCAAACAATTGGTTCTATATAAAAATTTAGAGGCATCAAAAAAATTACAGCTTCTTAAACTTTATTTTTAATACAATTACTTAAATCAATTTATTTTACTTTATTTTTATAAAAATTAGTATTTAAAATCAAAATAAAGCTACTCAGAAAACTAGTGTAAGATCAAATATAAACTGCAGTTAAGATTTAGTTTATATCTATGATCTCTAGTACAAAAGGGATAATTTGATTGGAAACTTCAATTTAAATTTGATTCAGTAGCATTACTAACTTCTACATTCAAGGTGGAATTCAAGCCCAGGAACTACTGAACCACAGCACTGATTATTCAGCCATTACTTTAATGGTATCCTTAATCATATTAAAGTGAATGATACAGAAACTTTAAAACTAAATAATGCTTGGATAATGATTCATAATCAGAATAATCAAATTCCTTTTAAAACCAAATGGCAGTTGTTTTGGTCATGTTATGCATTATGAATTTCTACCAAATTAACACACTGAAAATGATTATAAAAAAATCCTCTATCAGATTATTAGATACTAACATAAAACAGAATTACATTGATATAATTCATTGATTTGCATTATGAAATAACTTTTATATTTGCAAGATTTTGACAAAATATTTCACAAGTGGAATCCAACAAGAGATAGTCAATTTATAAAGACACCATATGTTTTCTTATTTCTGTAATAGAAATTGTTACATTTTCTTTGTGCTCACAATTCTGAATTCATTAGTACAAATAAATATAATTCACTATATACCTATTGGAGATCTTACAAGAACTGTAATTTATTTTAAATATTTTTAAATAACTTTATAAAAAATTATGCACATGAAAAAAATAGGAATTTTGTTTTAACATTTGTAGTAGCTTTAAAGTATTTGTTTCATGATCAGTTTTTTCCAAATTGAACCAATTCAATTGAGATCTGAAATTAAAATTTTTTGAGCCACAATAGAATTCAAGCAAAAGTAGAAATCCTACTTGGGAATAACTGAACTGAAGTACCAGGGCACTAAATGTTGAATTTCTAAATAGACATGTTGATAAAAAAAAATGAATTAAGTTAGCAGAATTCTTGCATTCCATTCTATCATACAAACTATTTATAAATACATGTAATATTTTTCATCACTTGATTCATATTCAAAAAATTTATAAAATATATTCAAATCTAAATACTTATGATGATTGACTTGTGTGAGACGATTTAAGTAGAGAAGTTTAAACATGCTTCGATAATACAAACTATTTTTTATAATAAAAAATACTAAAACTTTTACTCAGTTTTCTTTATATAACTACTGCAATTGCTGTTTATGATTTACAACTGATTTATGATTTACAACTGAAAATTAAATTACAAAATTAATTATATGTGACCCTTCAAATGCTTTACTCTACCATCATTAAATTTTCTATTATTGAAATATTTTCATCAAATTTAGCAAATTCAACACAACATTAAATATAAAGTATTGAACAATAAAAGAAAAATAATATTAATGTATATTAAAAAATTAACAATGTCTTACATTTGGAAAATTATTTTAAAAAAATTCTTAAGACTCCAATAAAGAAAACTTGAAATTATAGAATTCTCTTACTTTAAGAATGTTTTACTGCAAAAGTTTAATTTTGGTTATACCATTCATAACCATTATTTTCTTATTTGTGTTTCAAATATTAAAGAAGCAAAGGTTTCATGAGTTGGTTTAGTGAAATAAACATTTCTATTGTACATATTCTTTAGTTTTACCCAACACATTTTGATTTGATTTAGGTTATTCAGAAATATCTTCAGAAAAATTTAAAACACATTCATTTATTAAAATTCAAAATTCCTAGAATGTATTGAATTTATCCAGTTTATAGAATTCTATGAGAGTATTTATAAATTCATTTGATTATTAAATGCTAAATATTGATGAAGAAATTTAATAACATCAAGCCTAAAACATTTGAAGTTTAATACAACACTAAAAAAAAATTTTTTAATGTATATTTATACTTAAAATCTCTACTTAAGATGTGATCACTAATAATAAAGTGTTATATTCAATTTATACTCAAGAACAAATAAAGCAAAATAAAAATAACTAAATAATTTACAAATAATATCTCACTTGCTAATAAAATGGTAATTCCAAAGGCTAAGAAATCTGGATATGCAGATACATGCTGTACATTAATTGGCATCACTTCTCTCAGATGTTTTTCTATTGTTCCATTAAACAGAGAATCTAAGTAGCCGCTATAGCCTCTAGCAACTGATGCAGTTCCTTAAAATGAAGGAAAAGACCTTGAAATGATCTAACTTAATTCAATACATATTTCAAGGCAATATTACAATATTTTAATATTTTCTGCATAATAATTTAATTTTCATAAGTTAACAAATATTTTGTAATAAACAATATATATATATATATATATATATATATTTTTATTTTACAATTTAGTTCTATAATTACGACATCAGTATAAACCCAAATCATAATAAATGTTAACCGACACAATTATATGTGACTGAATAAAATATTAGAAAAAGAATATTTTTCTACAAAAATAAATACAATTTTTGGTAATAAAGTTGATTTATTAACCAGATAAAAATATAATACCAATACTCCTGATAAAAATAAAAAGAATGAACACTTAATGCATAATATAGGCAAAATTGTGTGTGTGTGTGTTTAATTTTTGTAAAAACGTTTTACTTGAAATATTATGCACATTAATTCAAAGCAAAAAAGAGAAGAAAAAACATTCAGTATATCATATATTCTGTTAGAAAAGAATTAAATGAAATTGAGAAAATATGACAATAAACATTTTTCACTTTTCTAAATACTTTAAAAACATTTTCATTAAAAAAAAAATTAACATACAAATAAACACACGTGCAAATAAAATTAGTTTTTTTAACAGAAAATTAACTATTTACAGCTTACTAAAATACATATTGTAAGGAATACCACATAATGTGAGAATTTTGAATGCATTTAATAGAAATGCCATAACATTTTTCAGAAGACAGGATAATGCACAAAAAGTGTCTTCCTAACAGTATAGAATCATTGAAAAAAATTAATATTTGGATCACAATTTTTAATAATGCTATGTATTTGAAGATAATCACACTTAACTATATGAATTATGAAATGTATATTTGATTTCAAAAATTATGCAATTAAGTATTTCTTTATTTTTCAGAAAACTGCTGCAAAAATTTCAGATTACAGATAGTCATTACTCAAGATAATTACAAATAATAAATCAGATTTTGGTGAATGTATTTCACAAAGTATTATACAAAAAGTAAATGATATATTATATGGAAAAACATTTCACTTCCTCAGACATTACAAAGAACCTATGTGCTATCATGTTACACAACATTTATCCATATATATTTATCCAAGTCTGACCCATACACATTTAAACTTTTCCATGTCAATTTTCATCAGTGTAAGAGTTGCAAAATCAAGTACTTTTAATGTTTTGTTGGTACAATATGGTATATAAACAAGATTTCAAATATTCTCAAAGAAAATTATTCACTAACCCATATGATCAATATATATATATATCAGGGACTACCTGAATATAACACTAAAAAACCCCAATTAATAATTTTACAAATTGCTCACCTTGTCAGTTGTCAAATTACAGTAGAATTAGGAATGGCAGACAAAATTTTACAATCAATATTCATTGTTTTTATCAGTATTAGTTAATGAATATTACATATATTTATATATCAGGTATACAAATATATATATCAGGGACTACCTGAATATAACACTAAAAAACCCCAATTAATAATTTTACAAATTGCTCACCTTGTCAGCTGTCAAATTACAATAGAATTAGGAATGACAGACAAAATTTTACAATCAATATTCATTGCTTTTATCAGTATTAGTTAATGAATATTACATATATGCTAATATAAAACTTTGTTGAACACTTTGTAACCAAATTGTTATCATGTTAGTTCTGAGTTTTATTATAATTTGCAAATATTAGATTTTTTTGTTATACTTGATGGTTAACAGAAATTACGAAGAAACTATTTAATCATGTCTGCAACATAATTTTACTAGTTTATTATTCATTAATGGATATTGTTTGAAACTATTAAACTGCTTTATAGAAAGCACGTTGATCAAAACATTATCTTAAGATTTTAAAGTGTTTCTCTTACCTATAACATATTCTAGGATCAAATTCCAACCAATAACAAATGCCATGAATTCTCCAACAGTAACATAACTGTATACATATGCTGAACCAGCTCTTGGGACTCTTGCACCAAATTCAGCATAACAAAGTCCTAACAATGATAAATTGTTAAATGATAGACAATGACAATAAAAATATTAATAAATTTCATTATTTTAACAAGTAAATAAAACATTAGAAGTTAGATCATGCACAAACAAAATGTATCAAATCATATTTATCTCATGAGTATATGTTTTGATAATTTTCAATGTGTGAGAAATATTCAAAAACTTAAATATCATGGATTTTGGAAGCAAACACTAAGTTTCTTATTTATTTGTCACTCAACTGTCATTTTACACACAAAAGCTAATATAAGAATATGATTAACAATTTAATGTACTCTAAACCACTATACACATCCACACCATCAAAGGACAGTAGTATCATTCATCTAAGAACTCAGTATGGTCTAGTGGTAAAACAATGCTCTTCAGATCATCAGATCCTGGATTCGATTCCAACAACTATTAAATAAGATGCTTATTGGGTTCTGTCATGGATGTCTGGGAATGTGCATGGAAGATTTTTGGTTTCTTCTTTTGAGACATACTGCCCACCATCTATGAAAAATCCTTCTAGAAGGCATATATATTAAAATGCCTTAATGCCTTGTAATCATTCTTGAAGGTTAGTCTGTAAACTATCTAGTATCAAAGTTCTTAAACATATTTTAACTACTTTCCTTTCTTGGATGGATGAGTTATTTTATTTTTCATTAAAATTTCATTGAGAGAGATTAGAAAGTAGTTTTTATGAAAATGCATGTTTACATACCCATCTTTAAGTAAGCTTTATTGAGTGTTTCACGCTAGTGTTAAATAGTGCTGTACTGAAATTTTTTAAAGGTGGGTGTCACATGCCTGCTTAATTAAAATTAGAGTTTGCATAAAAATGTAATTTGTTAATGTTAGATGTTTACCTTTATTGCCTAGTTGTCAGTGTACTAGGTAGCAGTACACTGACATTTTTCTTAAAGTGGGCACAATTGCCTGGTATATTAAAATTACAGTTTAAATAAAAAATTAAATTTGTTAATGCTAGAAATTTAGCTTTATTGCCTGGTTGTCACTGCAGTAGGTAGCACTACACTGAAGTTCTTTTAAAGGTTAGCGCAATTGCAATGTATATTAAAATTCAAGTTTTAATAATTTAGTTTCTAATTATTAGAATTTCATATATACATCTTAAGTACTTAATTATAATGAAATATTTGAAATTTTGATATTTGGAATTTGGAAAAGCACACAATTTTAAAGTTAAAGTTTAAACACAATTGGCATTAGTAGCCGAATATTGTGTGTAGTGACACAATATAGGTTGAACGACACAGCTGTAAAGTGCTTGGCGCGTATATTGGTAACAGCATCAAACTCTGTAATCTTTTACTAATAAATCATTACATAAATGACTATAATAAGCAAATTCAGAAAATATATATATTGTTAGCAATGTTAAATTAATACCTGCAAATACAGATGCAACAGCTGCAATAAAAAAAGATATAGTAACTGCAGGGCCAGCTTTTGTGCTTGCGACTTGACCAGCAAGGACATATATTCCTAATCCTAGTGTGCTACCAATACCTAATAAAGTATACTAAAATATGTAATTTGATAAAAACATAAAATTTTTAACAGAAACATATATGTAAGCCTAAATCACAATTTTCTTCTTAGTAATCATTAATCATAAAGTAAAATGTCTTGTAGTTTTATGATGACATTTTATTGAATAACATTTTTATTTGGATCAGATTCTATAACTAATGACCAATCCTTTGACTCAATATTAATAAATCCAAGAAAATTCTAGTATCACAATCTTCAAATATCAAAAGTTATGAATCAAAAGACAAAAAAACATCAAACACCAAAAGTTATAGATTTTACTTTCATACTGATTGTGCCAGTTTCATACCCTTGAAGTGGAAGAAAAATCTAATGAATAGAATAAACAGTACAATGCAAAATAGTTGTAAGCACTTTGACACGCATCAAAATTCACAATCATTCACCTTAAGAATTGTTATATTTTTGCTTTATCTCCATACTTTAAGAAAAATATGATGTATAGAATGTTTGCTAAATAAATCAACTAAAACTTTGAAAGATAATAAACAGCACTAAATTTCTGCAGTTAATTATTCAAAAGATATTGCTTACTGGGAGAGCTTAAAGAAAATTAGCTGTAATCTCACTAGTCAAAGAACAAGATCTGATAAGTACTAAGTTAACCTAAAACTGTTCATCAACAATATAATCAAAATATTTAACAATTGTCTATCACTTAGAAGAGAATTTCAATCAATCACTTATCTTTCACTTAGAAGAGAATTTTTAGCTTTGTATTATAGCAAATATAAAATAGTATTAAATATACTTTTGGCATATAGGAAATGATGCTTTAAATTTTATGTAGATAAGGGTAAAAGAAAATTAAATAAATTTAAGGGTATAGATTGATTTCGATAAAATTAAATAATTATGTCTATAATAAAAAACTTCATGATAGTTCAAGTAGAACACAATGTTTGATGAAAGTATTATGAATTTAGCATACTTAATAATGAATACTCTGAATATTATATTAAAGAACGTAAATATTTTTTAATAATAAAATACAAAAATATTAAACAAAATATCCAAATGTTTAATCCATATAATCCCCCGTCCTTTGATAAATAATTTCCCTCCACTAATGCACAAATCATTTTGAAACTACACAAATTATTTTTGCACAACTGGAGAATATAATAGTTACCAAATTAATAAATACTGATAATCTAAAATAGTGTCCAACTCAACAGACCTCAACCATCAGTTAAACTATTGTGATTGTAAATAAAATGTCTCAAGTTTTAAATGAAAATGGTTATAAAAAATAAAATAGAACTTTGTGTTAGCACAGCTGTTTACCTCTATAACTATGTAGATATTGATAGATGTAAATACTTGAAATAAAAAAGTATAAATTTAATTTATCCGTAGAAGTAAAAAGGACATGAAGCATCCCAACTAAGTCTTTTTGATGTGCCACATAACAGATTTTAATTTCACAAATAAAGTTTAGATTACTGCTCAACAATTGCTTTTTACAAGAGGGTTACTAGACTAAGACCTATAGTTTAAAGAGGATTCAGGACTACTACAAACATGAAATTGTGCTCAAATTCGTGAACTGCTGTAGGCAAGATTGCTTACCATTCATCTGCAGCTCAGTACATAGAAATAAAAAAGTTAGTACTACAGACTACCTATACCTTTCATAAAAAATATTATTGGTAACACAGTAATTTTTGAGTAATTTAAATGATGCATTTTATAAGAGCTGTAAAATTTCAAGGGTTCAGAGAAAAAGATTAACAGTAGAGTCAAATTTTACCCACAACTGATTACTTAATTTGCAAGAAGCTATCGAGAAATTAAGGAATTTGACAAAAGGTCTTATTAAATATCTATGATAGATTGAAAATTTGAAGTTATAATATTAAACATTTTCATATGAAGACTGTTCAGACAATTTTAGCTTACATCAAAAGTATAAACTTTCTTTCATTAAAAAAAGTGTTTAGGCTTGCAATTTAAAATAACATTTCAAAATACAGAAGATTTCCACGAGAATTAGTTTGACTGAAAACAATTCACAATTGTAAACAAAAACAAATGTAAATAATTTAATATTTTAAATTAAAATATCTTCAAGATTTTCTATTTGATAATGTTAAATTATAATTAAAAGTCACAGAATATTGAGTCTAAAAAAACATATGGTATAAAACAGATATAAAAAAAAAGCAATGGCCGAATTATAAATGATTATAAAGGTTCTTTAACTATTTGAATTTTAACAAGTTTTAATAAAATTTAACACAAAAAATATAATTTTAAACTAATAGCTCTTCACTAAATGAAATTTTTATTTCTTGCTTTTGTTAAATTCAGAAATATTTCTGAAATATAATATTAAAATCACTTTCTTTAAAAATTATAGGAAAATAAATTTATAACTGATTGAAGTTATAATTACATAATTGTATGCATTGCCATATTCATAAGTATACACTGGAAGGCCAAAAAATAAAACATTGAGTATTCCCAAATTTAGTTTCTGCAATAGAAATGCAGATAAATTTGTTGTACAGGAAAAGTATGTCATAATATTTCAATGTCATTCCTTTAGCAGAATCATTATTTAGGTCATACAAATGCCTTTATACCAAGCACTACTTCTCTTTAACTACTGATTTATTTTACAACAAGTGCACAAATGAAATTTACTCAACTTTGAATGTATAAACTAATAAAGTAAAATCATTTCTCAGAGAGAAAATAGACCAACTGAACATTTTTCTACTTCTAAAACACTAAAATTTTTTAACACATTTTAAATAAAATTTTAAAAGTAAACCAGGTTGTACTATGAAAATTTAATTTGTTTTATACAAATAGATAACTTTCTTGGCAGCCAACGAGCTTTATACCTCAATTTATTATGCTAAATGACAAAAATATAAATCTTTGATAATAAATTAACATGAAAAATTGAAAGGATAACATGAAAAATAAGAAAATACTATTCCACTGTAATAGGATTTAATAGCAAATACTTCATGAATATAAAATAACATAATTTACTTAACACATTTTATATGGTACACTTACATATACATTCATAATAATTATACTTACATTTTTAACATTTATCACTGTAACATTTAAAAATAGTAGTCAAATAAAATGGATCTAACATGGCATTTTGGATTCCCTGTAGGTACTAAAAAAGATGACCAATTTTGAAAATAAAAAAATAATGATACTTATTTTCAAGAAACAGTACCCAAAGGCTATTAATGATTCTAGATTTGTTTTTACCTACTTTAATCCACAGAAACATTTAACAGTTATAAATTAAACAGTGAAATTTACATTAACACTCTAGATACTAAAACAGCTGAAGGACATTCATAATTTTCCATTATATGCATTACCAAAAATAGTAAATATATCTATGTCTGGCAACCATCTTAAAATAATAATTCTTAATTGAAACGAAAGTTCATTAACAAAAAAAATGTACATAAAGTAACATTGTTCTTATTAATTGCAGCAGTTAATAAAAAAAAAATACAACATTATAAACTTAGTTAAAATAAGTGCTTTCAAAAATGTTATGTTTTCATTTTTTTCTTCTAAATACTTATTTTAAAACAGAACTTACCTAAAGATGTCAAATCTAAAGTTGATAAACATCGATCCAGTTTTGTTTCTTGAAATCCAACATCTAAAGGTTTCCTCCTTACAAGAGCTCGCATGAAAGACCTTGCAGCACACATTTTGCTTTACTCAATTTATTTACAGATAGAAACTCAGAAAATCTAAACAGAACATATAGTTTTCAATTTAGAATTATCTTGAATACATTCTAATAAATGATTATTTTATTATCTAACAGGTTCAAACATGAAAAACAGTTAATAAAGAGGCTAATGTAAAATTTTGCTTGCTTAAAACTAAATAGTATATGAATTCAAAACCATATCAATTTAATATGCTGCCTTTAAAAACCTAAAAGGTGTTTTTATCATTACTTTCATTAATTTCAACTATGAAAATATTACATAGAAAAAATATATTTTACACATTTATTACATATTTAAATTACTACTTGATAGTATGAAAATTTTCATTAGCATTTATTTCATACCCGTAATAAATAATTTTTTTAATAAATATCACTCAAGATTCTTCCATAGATAATTACTAATTACAGCATATTTAGGGCTCAAAAATTTGCAAATGTAAACCATAATTTAAAAAAATTTTCTTGTAATATTAAACATTGTTTATAGTTTTAACAATAAAAATATTACAAAAGAAATTACAGTAAATTTTTATTTGTTTAGAATGAGAGAGTATGTAAATATGTAATACTAAATACATTTTTATAAAAAGAATTTTATTAATTTGTTTAAATTTTGAAAAAATAATGCATAATAAAAGAATGAGAATTCCATGAAAAATGCTTAATTCAAATCATTAAAATATATGATAATCAATATAGAACAAAAGATTCTTATGAAATTTTAATCATCAATTTTAAAATGTTTTAAAATTTGGAAAAAAAAAAACTGGAAAATATTCTATAATAAATGATAAATATGCTTCATGGACAACAAATAAAGCAAAACAAAAAATATTTATGTATATATTATACAAATATGAATATTGAAATTTACGTTTATTACACATAAATAAAAAGATTTGTTTTATTTTTAATATTATCATTTACAAGACACATTACTTTTTTTTTTTGCATTCACTGACTAACTATTATAAGGAATAATAATGTGTTCTGAAAGATAACCAAATGTGTTAATAAAAGTATGAAATATATTTTTTTATATCAGAATTTAATAGAAACAGTATTACTTGAGTTTATTTCAAAACAGCGCCATAAAAGCTCTAATACAGTATATAAAATATTTTTATTAAACAAATAAAAATATTCGTCGATATACTTGCCGATATAGGAAGGAAAATCTGGCGCACGGAAATCGAAATTGGCTTCGCATCAATTAATAGGTGAGTTTTCAGAAAAAAAGATTTTGATTGATAGTATGCGATATATATATATCAGAAATATTTAATATCTTACTAATGACACAATATGAAACCTACTCACAAAAACCCACGAAATAGAACAAAATAAATGTAAAAGTTATAATTTTCTCAAAATTATATTTAAAATACTTTCAAACTGAACTAGAAATTGAGTAATAATGAAATAAACTAATAAAATTTTATAGCATCAATAAAATATGGCTTAGAAATATTTACTAAGCATTAAAATTTTCGTAATATTTGTTTTAAGCCAAATTAGCAGAACTTAAAAAGCATACAAACTATTTAGTATTAATTACAATTATTAAAATATTACTCATATAAAAACTGTGCATTCATAAATTTTAAATTATAAACTTGGCCAAATTTACAATACCGGTATTTCAGCGATTCAAAGGGGTTTTACATGAGACACGAAGATTGCATCATCTTTTTATTCCCTCCATCCCCATGTATCTTATGTGGGTGAAGTTAAAATTATAGCTACGGAACAGATATAATATAAAATTTTTAAAATTAGAAATACGAATTTAATAACTCACGTGTTATAAATTCCAACAACCCGTCAAGGTAAACGACACATAAATTTTTTTCTTCTTTTCAGGATAGTAAATCTCCACACCTACAACCTTATGGCCGATTCCACACTTTCAGTTTCCGAAGGAAGCGGAAATAACTCAAAATGGAAAACGATACTTCTATATTTCTCTTCAGTTGTTACAGTAGAATGGAATATTTAAGCCTCGCTAGGATTACAATCATTCACACGCTTTCCCCGTTACGTTGACACGGTGCTCTACTAAGAGACTGGAATCGAGAACTGAGAGAGAAGCAAGATCAGAGTCAGAATTCCGATCGAATGAAAAGGTATTCGTTTCTGCGCTTGCGCAATACAATTGTCAGCCGGCGTGCGCTCCGTGCAGCTGCTTTTTCTGTCTTGCAAACCTCAGTTCTGGGTCTAGCCTTCGTACGTCGAGCTTTGCAGAGAAATAATAAAAAAAAAAAACTTGCATAAATCGCCTTGCTTCGGTTTGATTTTAATGATTTGTTTGTTTTATATAACAAACTACAGATATCCTGTCGATTTTTTGTAAACATGTATCATATTCTTTTTGGGTAATATTTGTCTTGTTTTTTAATGAAAAAATTATTTTTCTATTATCTATTTTAGATACTTGAAAATATCTCACATTCTCGTCTTGATTTATATAATACTAAATGTATCTGAATATTATAATATACAAACTATTCTGGATAACTGGCATTTATATTAAGTTATATTTAAATGAAAAATAATTAAATTCTCTAGTTAAATTTTTTTGGATTAATGTTAAAATTAAATTTATTTTATAAAATTTACTTTTTTTTCACTACAATTTTCTTTTCAATATTTATGAAAAGATTCAACTTTTGTTACTGTCGAAATGAAGATTATTTCATTATATTAAATACTGCATTCAATTGTCAAAATAAATAAATTTAAAAAGTTTATTTCGAATTTATTGATGAATTTTTAAATTTATTCATGTTTAGATAAATATGTTTTAATTATAACTGAAGAATGTATACTTCAAAGGAAATTAATTTCCTAAAGTGCAATTACTTTAATTTATAACTTATGAAATCTTGAAATAATTAAATGTAAGGTTGAGCAAAAAAAAAAAAAAGTATTCCAAATACTGTAATTTTGAAAATTAAAAAAGAAATTATTTCGTAGTATTTTATCCAACTATAAAAGCAAAAATATCAATGGTTAAAATATGGATATTAGGTTACCATTTTTTCAATCGTTAAATTTTGTTATTTATTCCAAAGAATCTAAATTTGCATGTAAATATTTAAAAAGTTCACTCGTTGGAATTATTTATATTTTTAAACTTACTATTTTATAGTTAGAAATGTAATTTTTTCACATATTTCTGTCTATAACCGTAATTAAGATTTGTAAGACTTTAATTTATGCGACTTTTTTCCTTCTTTGAAAATAGTTGACTTGAATTTTATTGCTTTTTTAAATGCTGTTACTTTTTCAACTTTGTTTCTTTTTATTTCTCTCAATAGTTTATTTTATCCATTTATATGGCATGATTTCAACGAATTATTTCCCAAATTATAGTAACTTAATTAATATTTTTGAAGAACACATCTTGATTCGTTGTCATCCGTAAGATAGCACATTTTACACCCGAATGACAACATACAGTGTCTCACAAAAGTGATGGGACACTTGTGCTTTACAAAAGAAAACTGTAATAATATAAATCAAAAATACATGTACAAATTTTTTATTTGTGTGTTTCATACTTAAATTTAATTACAATTATTACATAACAAACATTTTGTAAAAATATTAAAATATTAATTAAATAAAAATGCAATTGTTTAGAACGGAGCAAAAAATAGCTCATACAAGTGATGTGACACCATTAGATATGCAACAAAAATAGTCTGAAATAAGCAATAAAAATATTTTTGAATGTTTTAACTCAAAAGTAATTGGCAATAATTTATAAAATCGTCTTCAGTATTTCTCTCCAGATTGTTTTGGAATTTTTGTGTTTTTAACTGTGTACAGCCATGAATGCTAAACGATAAGAAACTGAGCCTGAAATTCGAAAATTAGTAATTAATTTGCAGATTGGCAGTGGAAAATCTATTAGAGAAACTGCTGAAACAGTTAACTTGAGTTATTCAACAGTTTCCAATATCATTTAACTATATAAAGAGAATCATATGATTCAGAATAAAAGAAAACATAGTTGACCATCAAAGCTATCCAATGGGGAAAAAAAGCGAATTGTAGTTCGAAATATTTAAAAAAAAAAAAAATCCAATAAAAAGTGCTCCTAAAGTTGCTTCTGATTTATAAGCATTATATAGAGTAATTGTTAATCCTTAGACTATTAGAAGAGTAATTCGATCTGCTGGATATCACGGTAGAGTAGCCAGGAAAAAATTCTTCGTAAGTGAAAAGAATAAAAAAATCAGACTGGCTTTCGCAAAATCCAACATAAATAAAATTTCTGATTACTGGAATAAAGTTATATTTGCTGATGAGAGTAAATTTAATATATTTGGTCCTGACCGTGTAGAATCTTGGTGTGGAGAAAACTGAAGGAAGAATTTCGTAAACAGAACTCTTGGTGCCAACAGTAAAACATGGTGAAGGAAGAGTAATGGTATGGGGGTGTATGTCTTCCGCTGGAGTTGGTAATCTTGTTTTTATTGACAGTAAAATGGATCAGTACAAGTATATTGGCATTCTAACTCAAAATTTGAAATCTTCAGCACAAAAATTGAACCTTAGCAATTTTAAATTCTACCAGAACAATGACCACAAGCACACTGATTTGAACGTTAGACTCTGGCTGCTGTATAACTGTCCTGAAATAATAAAAACACCACCACAATAACCAGACTTAAATCCCATAGAGAATATTTGTCAAGAATTGGAATCAAGAATTCGCAAACACACCATTTCTTCAAAACAACAATTAAAATCGGTGCTTCAAGAAGAATGGGGTAAAATGTCTCCAGAAATCACAAAAAAACTAGTTAAATCCAACCCAAGAAGATTAAATCATGTTTTATAAGTAAAAGGAAATCCAACAAAATATTAAAATCTTTTAAAGAGTAAAATTTTTGGATAAATATTTGATGGAAAAGTCTATCACTTATGTGAGCTTAACAATTGCATCTCCGTTCTTAACAATTGTATTTTTATGTAATTACTATTTTAATATTTTGACAAAATGTATGTTATGTAATAATTGTTATTAACTTTAAATATGAAACACACCTACAAAAAATTTTACTTGTATTTTTAATTAATTTTATTACAGTTTTCTTTTGTAAAGCACAAGTGTCCCATCACTTTTGTGAGACACTGTAATCGTATTAACAGAGCCTGATTAAGGCAGGGACACAAGAGGTAGTTGTCTCGGTATTCCCTGTTAGAGGGGCTCCCAAATGAAAAGTTTATTTTTCGTTATCAATCACAAATAGAATCGTATGCCACATCAAAAGAAAATTTGTTGCTGTGAATCATAGAAGGCCCCCAAAAAAGTCTTTGTCCCTTGGTCGCAAGTAGTCTAAATCGAGCTCTGGTGTTGAGAGCATTTAACTGCTTTCTGTTCAGGCAAAAATAGACGGAAGTTCGGGCGGGAGAATATCAGTTCGAGTCAAATGTATCTCAAAACTACTGGAGCGAAGAACAAGCATCCTGAAAAGTACCGAAGTAATCTTACCAAATCGATTCTAAAGAAATACTTTGGAAAATCTCGATCTGAGCCTTTTTCTGTTATCAGGATCAAGATCCGACTTCCTCTAGGTGGAGCCCAGGGTAAAGACTACTTTGGATGTCCCTTCTGCTTTACCTCAACAAATTTTCTATTCTATTTGGCAAACAACTCTATTCGAGTGACAACGTAAAATAAACATTCAATTCCATTAGAGGCCCCTCTAATGTAGATGTCCGGGGCAACTGCCTCGTATGTCCCTGCCTTAGTTCTAGCTGTGATCAGGATCACACAAGTCGAAAAATGATTTATATTAAAAAAAAAAATCGCCAAGTGGCTTACATTTATGTCACCATTATTATTTTTTTTTCGCAAAAATAGTTTTTCACAGTAGGAATTATTTTACAATAGTTTTTTTTTTTTTTTTTTTTTTTTTCAAATTTTTGAAAAATTAATCTTATTAAATTTTTATCGTGAGTGAGATATTCGTAAATATTTTACGATTATTATTGCCTTGAATTTTCTGCTGAAATTTTAGGATTTGGCGGCATTCAAATTCAATTTCGATAATAGAATAGAATGCTGTTTTATAATTTGACTTGATGGAATCCTCTGATATTGTAAAATATTGATCACAGATAATGAACATTACTACTTCTGGAATAAAAAGAAATGTGTCACATTTCGGTTCAATAAACTCCTAATGAAATTTTGACATAGCCATTCTTTTGGAAATTGTACTGACAACTGCATGCACAACCAGACGCGGCGACCGTTTTCCGTGATTCAGTGCCAAGAACCAGGCCTTGAACGGAGACACACTTCCTTTGGGAGGAAATGAACGTTTTCCCTGGACTTCCAGATGCTTAACACTAAACCAGATGCCGATGCAAGAAACTGGTGACATTTAATGAAAATACAAGACGCAGCTTTGAAAATGGTTAATGTGAGTTATTCGTCAAGGGAATATTTTTAATTCTTAGTGCGTTATTTTATAACAATTATTGTACTAAATTTTTTACTGAAAATTCCAACTGTTTCTCTTTTTAAACGTCAATAAAATGATAAAATTGATATCTGAACTGTAATTTTCCTCCTTTTATACCAACATAGGGACCATGGACACACCGTGGCCAGTAGTACTCTTCGGATTATACGATCCCCGAGCTGTTATCCGGTTAATGTTCTTCCTTAACAGTTCGTAGTTTCAAATCCCACCTCGAGCATGGATGTGTATAGTGGTTCAAAATCTACTTTTAAATATAGATTTCGGTCTAATTAACCCTCGTGTGTCAAAGATGATAATTGAGTGACAAACAAACCAATCCTCGTTTGATCTCAGCCATTATTAAACAGCGAAGATGGATACTGGATTTTTGTCTTCGGCATTCACGTCTGTAAAGATGGTTGCTAGCAATATTTTCCAGGTTTTCTCCTTTGAGATGCGTGAATATGACATTCTTCGATTTCATTCAATATAGAACTCAATAATTAAGAAAACGACGTACTTTTCACCAATCAGATGTGTTCCATATTTCTTTTTTCGTCTTCCAGTTGAGTCCCAGCGGTTCAGTAGCTTCACGTCGATCCCTGTTAGATCATGGGTTCTCAAACTTTTTTTTCTCGTTGACCACGTTCGGTAGACCCCCTGCTATGCATTTCTATTGTATTTCCAAAACTCCTAAAAAATATCACCCTAAATTAAGGGTGTTAAGAAGAAAAAAGTAACATATTTTCTTGTGTTCTATGTATTAAAATAATACTTGTGGTTATAAAAAATTATAAACATTTATTATTACAAACAATCAACAATTGATAAAAACCAACAATGAACTCTAAAATGTAAATCAACAATAAAAATAGACATACTTTTAATGAGACGGCGCACGGGTGGCACTTTGCAAATCTCGACATGTGGTGTACATTTGTACTATTATTTATTGTTCTATTCAATTCTGTGTTTGAACTAAATATTTTTGAGTACCTATCTAGTGAATTATGCTACCTGCCTACGTTGGTAGGTAAATCCAAGCCAAAATTTTTGTTCTTTATTGTGAAAATCAAAAACTTTTTCGTGGACCCCCATTTACAACTTGTGAACCCCTGTTTTCTTTTCACATCTCCGTGGACCCCCATGTGGTGACCTATGGACCCCTGGGAGTCTACTTGGACCACTTTGGGAACCTATGTGTTAGATCAACAAAGTGAAGCATCACTAATCGTCGTCAGTGATTGGGAGGGTGACCATATTCTCCCTCACTGAGTACCTGGAACTCCATGAATTTAACTCGTATCCACGTTAATCTTTGATGTCCAAAGCTGTTCGTCTGGTGTGACGTAGATGTAGAGAGGAACGTTACTGTGGTTCAAAGTGGCGCTTGGTGACAGGCAAGCATACCAAACCCGTTCGCCTTAACATACAGTTCGAGGTTCACTTGCACCGTTATCTATGTTTTTACCTGCCGCTGTTCAAAACGCAGCCAATTGTTTTACTTACTCGTAATGCATTCAAGTAGAACTCTCCACAGCTCAAACGTTTCATAAATTTCGAAAACAAAAGAAAAAAATAAACTTTATTAAAATTTTATATGCACAGTCTGGGCCTGTAGGATATTTTCTTTGTCAATGAATTTGCCACTTTTCTGTAATTAGAACGCGATTTTTTATTCTGCCAAATTGCTGCAACTTCAGTATTTTTTTAAAAAAAAAGCGTAACAACTTAGATTCAATGTAATCCCGTTAAAGGCCAGATCTCTTTATAGCGAAAAGTTTTGGGTTCGATCTCAGCCATTATTGAACATTGAATTGTGATTATTTTAAACTGCATTGTCAGCAGACTCTTGACACAGGCTGTTACTTGTAAAGAATCTACTGTGCGAATTGCTTTTTAGGGATATCATTATATAGATATTTAGTTGAATTCATCTGCCGCGACGAATGAAACCCATAAAACAACAAAGAACCCCCACCCGTATTCGCGTGTATGCAGGATATGGAAACGCAACATCATCTCCTGTTGTGTAACAGTGGCTGAGATCGAACTCGGAGCTTTTCACTCTGAAGAATACTGTCTTGTCATTAGACCACGAGGCTCGCAAAGATGGATGCGCTTTTATATGAGCGTGTGTCGAAGTGCGTGCTAGAGAGTTTTCTGGATTATCCTTTTTCGCGACACATGAATATGATCTACTGTTTATCAAGGACTCCTTTCCGAAGATCCTACAACCCTTAAATTCTCCACTACATAGTGTCCTGATCAAATAACTTCTACTAAATTAATCTTTGCTTTTTGGAATGTAAGTTTTCTGCCACGATCCCAGCCAGTATTGAAAAAAGGGAAGATAGATATTGAATCTTAACCCTAAATTGGCTGGTTTTTTTTTTCCAGTTGAGATTATGATTACGTCACTTTATTGGAATTTTCATTGGTTTAAAATATCCATGACGTCAGATGTTGTTTCATCTATGTCACATCGTATGGAGACAGCTTCATAAATCCGAGTGTCTCCGAATTTGTTGCCTGCCTTCAAATCGTATTCTTCAAGTGATAGCAAACAAGGCAAAGTTCAGCATGTGAGTGTCGTCAACGATGAGAAAAAAAAGAATCCATTAATGATTTTTACCAGCTATGAATTATTTTTTAATTATAATTTTTCCGTTTGAGAAAGTTTTCTAAATTAGGAAATTTAACTGTTCTAAATAATTAGTTTTCAAATTTTCAAATCCTTAGAGATATTACTTCCAAAATTATACACGTTGATAATATAACATAAGAAAAAGTAAAATGAAAAAACAAGACAAATCATCCATTTTATGGTTAGCTTAAACTGATATACATTAGTTTAAACTGATAACTTAAACTGAAATTCATTTATTTATTAATGAATAAAATGTATTACATTAAAATTTATTCCGGAAAAAGTGGGTATTCAAACAAAATCCAGTTTGAATATTTACTATCCAATGTAGCTCAAATTCATTAACATTCTAATAGCAATCATAATTTAATTTCATGTAAATATTTCCTAATCCGCTGACTTATTTTTTGCTGAAATTTGTCCTTTAACGTAGTGGAATTAGAATATTTTAGGCCTTTGATTCGGCCTTTTTAAACGTGACATTGAATTTTACTTTTTTTTTTTTTAACTTGAATATCTGCAAGCGACAAAAGTTTCAAAGAAAAAATGGTATCGATTTAAAAGAACTCTAAGATGTCAATACGTAATAAATTTACTAATTTGAAGTTCATTTATAAAACTACTATTCACACACATTATTCTTTATCATGCGATAAAAATTCCGATTTTGGAATCTGATATTTGTTCATACTTAATTTGCAATTTTCAAAACATTAACTATTTCAAATTTAAAACTTTAAGTATTAAAATGATAAATTTTTCGTTTTTATTATTTTAAGCTATTATTTAAACTTTTATGTCTGTCCCAAATATGCATGTTTTATTTTGTTGCATTTACTTCTAGTTTCTCTACTAACCTATATTATAATACTTATTATTATGTAGGTTAATAGTTAACGACGAACGTATTTCCAATTAACAATTGATATTTAGGGGTTGCATTTTAAAATACATTCATGAGTATCATTTATGTTTTTCCCATTGACATCCAGGAAAAAGAAAGTAATAGTCTAAATTTTAAAAAGAAATAACTTGTTATAAATTTAATGCAATGAGTCCATTAAATTTATTTAAAAATAAATTTCTTAATATTTAAAGAAAATAAAATATTTCCAATAAAAATATCTGCTTCTTACATATTATCCCATCGACCATATCTGCCGAAAATATTTGTCGCTTAATAATTCGATTTGGCACCATACAAAGTTTTTATCTATTTGGAAATTAGTAGGATATCCCTACCTCCGTTGGCGACCATGGGGACTTTTTTCGTCTCCAAATTAAACGCAGTTTTTTAGAACGGGAGTTCCAAAATTACGCATTTTGGGAACTTTTAAATCATCACATAATAGCCAAAAATAATCTAAAATGTATTACTGGAAAATGAATAAAAATCTGTTATGTTGGTTCGACTTCTTTCCAAAACAACCGGTAAAAGAAATAAGTAAATAACAATAATGAACTTACTTCATGTGACGTCAAGCACACATGCCGAATAAGTTCGGTGATATTTTGATGATTTGTTGCTTCTATTGTACAAACTGTTAAATTTTAAATTTGAATTTAATAAGTTACAAGTAGTTTTGAGGAGATATTTATGTCGCTATTTTGTTCGTTTGTCTCCAATCTGTCCATGTTAGTTTCACATTTTACTGAAACTAATTTTGTAAAACGTTGGTAATGGTGACTATATATATATATATATATATATATATATATATATATATATATATATATATATATATATATATATATATATATATATATATATTATCTGCCAAAAAAATCATCTGTCAATTTATAACTGACAGATGATTTTTCTTTTTCAAAAATAATTCTGTATAGTTATATATATAAACTACAGAATTATTTTTGAAAAACAAACATCTGTCAGTTATAAATTCTACGTCATAAACTGATGTATATAATTCCTTATAAAAAACAATTCTGACTACAAATTTGTCTTACCACGATAAAGCTTTTTTTTCTTCGTCAAAATAATATTTTTCATTTATTTGCAGAAAATACTCAATTTAGTCAAACGTAGAAGAATCTGCAATGGTTTTCTTATTCTCAAATGTGAATTTCAAAAAAAAAATTTTTTTTTATCTCCGATGTGTCAAACTGCTTCTAGGATTTAGTACTTTTTTTTACTCTCCATTGATTTAAAAAGATATATATATATATATATATATATAAGTTGATTCATTTTAAAAAAAGAGACTATTTAATTAAGAAGTATATATAAAAACTTCCACAATTGAAACGTAGAAGAAAAACTTCGAATTCTACGTAAAACAATAAATACTGTTGCCACTGAAAAGAACCATATGTATGACGTAAAAATAATGTAAAACATGAGAAAAACCAAATCTGGCAACAAAAAATATCCAAAAAGCAACAAAAACTCAAATTGGCAATATTATAATCAAAATAAAGTACATTAGATACGGCAAGAAATCTCTTGGGGGGGGTATCATACTTATACCTCTATTCATTACAAAAAAAATATTAAGTAAAATTAAAAAAAAAAAAAATTCCTTAAAAAAAGTAATTTTTAAATGTAAAAAAAATTAAGTAATTAAAAAAAAAAGATTTAAGTAAACTATTCTGCTTTTCTTTCACATTTTGAGAAGAAAGCTAATAAAACTTGTAAAATTATACAATATTTTGCATCATATTTTTGATGTAAATTTCATATCTTGAATAGAAATTTCTGCGATTAAAAAAGTTTCATAAATTTTTTATATTGCAATATTATGTTATTTCCTTACCTTTCAAACTATTTATTTGCCTACTAAAACTTCTTAATCCAACCAAGTAATTTTGAATCATGGAAAAAGTGATGAGATCTACATCTGAGTTATCAGTGTTATTTCTAAGTCACTTCAAACACCACAGTTGCAGAACCTTATGGAACTTTTAATGTGCATAAAATATCGCTTGGATGTGCAATCTATCGAACCTGCTATCTATCTTTCAGGCACACCACTGAGTCCTTTTCCCAGCAGACTCAAGTATCTCTCAGTTTATACCAGAATATCTATATGGCCAAAACAATAAACATTGAATGCTTTTCTTTTATTTTATTTATTGTTTATTTTCATTTGCGTTATTTCTGGTGAACGAAATTTTTGTTGCGCTTTAAAAGTTTCCCATTCAGGGATATTGATTTTATGCTATCTCATTTCAAGATTCCCTCAAAAACATGAAATTATTTTTAGATAGTTGATGAATTTTAAGAAATGCGCAACTGAAGTTTCAACATGGTGTTAACATCTCAGAATATATTTAAGAAACTGTAATGGAGCCACTGCGTATTTTCCAGGGGAAGGGGTTCCTGGTTTGATACCGGCCTCTGTTGAGAAACGAAAAATCGATGTCATCTCTGTGCTTATTGAATGTACATTTATTGGTGTGAGAGCTTGGGAGTTTTCAAGGGTTTTTCCTCGTGAATACGACTCATAATCTGAGGAAAGTCCTCCTGCGAAACGCAACGTGTTTCAGATTCAAGTGCCTTATAACAGACTTAGGCCTTTAGGGTATTGTTACAAAGCATGCTAAAGTCTCCCCATAGCCAAATGATAGGACAAATATTTTTTGAATAGTAGGGCTTGGATTGAAGATGAATAATTTTTGGAAAACGTCTTCTAGAATTTGCTTATCTGTGTTATCTGCTTGCTCATTTAATGAGCTGGTGTCTAGCCTTCGCTTAAAACACTCATGAATTCGAAGCCCATCCTTGGCCCTGATTTTTTTTATCGCCTAAAAACTTAAGGTTTCGGTTTAATCAAACTTTACGTGCAAAGAATAACCTTTGAGTAATAAATACACCAATTTATTGTGTCGGAGATTGACAGCTGTTTGGGTATTTTCCTTAACAAAACGTACGAATATACTGATTAGAATATGACTCGTGAAAAATCTACCCGGAGGTTAAACGCGGCTAAAGTTACAAAATCACTTTACAAGTTACCACTATTAGACTATCTACTATGTAGTGATAATTATGAATAATCTTATTATAAATAAATTATCACTTTTTAACAACAGCTTTGTTTTTATATATTTTTATAAACACTAAAGACCAATGTCTGCGAAAATTTGCATAAACTCTCTTAATTTTACTAAAAAATTTAAATCCTGATTTCGGAAGTATTTAAAAAAAAGTGCAAAGTTCCATACACTTAAATTATTTTTGCTTAAAAAATATTGTTTATAAAAGCACTTGTAATATTTGTGCTCCTCTAAATCTAGTTTTTAATATCCTCAGACTTCTATACTTTTCCTAAATAAGTCATAAATGTTTGTTTTTTTTATCGTTTTAAGAAATTAAACCCAAAGTGCAACGTGAAAAAATATGCAAAAGTAGCTCTCAGTTGTTTACTACATTGTAATACTACTCAAAATGATATTTTAATAACATGATTTATAGTCTAGTCTACAGAACATTGAACTTTTTTTTAAAGTAAATATCAAATATTAGAGATATTAAATATTTTAGAATGAAAGAGAAAAAAAATTATACCTTTTTAAACTGAAATTATCCTTATAAGAGAAAAATTATTACGGTTAAATACAGTTTTATGAACTTTTATATAAAATAAATATTCTTCAGCTATAATGTAAATAAATGTTAAATGTTGATGTGCGGAAGTTTTGACAATAAATTTATGCTATCGAAACTTATGACTTGTCAACACTTACAAATGATTAAATTGTATAGAATACGTAACAATGTGTCATAAACTTTTAACGCCCACATTTTGCCCTCGATATATATATATATATATATATATATATATATATATATATATATATATATATATATATATATTAAAATCTGATTATAAAATGTAAAAGGAAATATCAAATATATATAATTTTAAAATTTATATCTAACATAAATTAAATATAATGGAAAAAAACCTATTCCCATTAAAAAAGGCAAATAGTTTCCTGTGGGATGGTTCCCCAAGCAGTCAATAAATTGGAAATAATCCTTACACATTAACGAACATTATCCGTAAGAAGACTATGGTTTGCTATACGAATTGTTCGCTAATCGTTCATCGATTTACCATAGATTTTTTTTATGTAATCAACTCATTCGTTCTGGTGACCCTAAAAATGAAATTAAAAAAAGATGCATAATTTTTTAGTAAGTTTATTAAAAAGTGATGCATACGTATAATCTCACATATTAATTAGACCTTTTCAATTTTTTTCTTATGGGGCATTAAAGAACATGTCTAATGTCGAGTGTTTTTCTCTCTTTTTTTAAGACTTTCCGGAAGTGATTAATAGAAGTGTTGTTGTAAAGATAGCTAACTTTACTGATATCAGATTGGTTTGAGTGCTAATCTAAGACTCTTGCTATGACATCCTCCCACTTCAACGAATGAACAAGGAGGGTGCTCAAAAGGAATTCTTTCGGTTTTGAATGAAATCAAAACTGAAACACATGGTCTACTTTGGTTTTAAATATCTATTAGAAACATTTTTCCACTCCATTACTTTGAAGTTTAAGAGGCAAGCAACATAATTCAAGAAATAAGAAAAGCACAATTTTTGCTCCATTGAGTTTGGTAATCCTGCACATCATTCTCCGAGAGCCGAGAAATGTTCGCTAGAATTCATTTTTGTTCGTTATCCGAATGCGTATTCGTTGTCCGACCACAAAACACTTTTGTGAAACTGTACTTTGTCCGATTTGTTCACAGTCGGAACTATTCGTTAACCGATCAGCTACTATATTGTTTAATATCCATCAGCTTCCGTATATTTGCATTCCAGTATAAATCACATGTGGTGTAGGTATAAGTATGTATGATAGTTGCTGGAATTGAACCTAAAATCGCTTACTTCGAAGAACACTGTCATACTACCATATGTTGGCTATATACACATACGCCTATGTGATGATTTTGTACATATATATATATATATATATATATATATATATATATATATATATATATATATATATATATATATATATATATTGCGTGGTAAAACGGCTACATTATTTATTATATTAAGAAAAAAAAACTTCATTAAAAAAATTTACTGATATATATTGTGTTTGCCGCAAAAACTTACAAAGAAACACATGTCCTCCATAAGGTATTACACAGTTCTTTGAAATATTTTTATTTAACATTTTTTCTAGTTTTTAAGCAAATTCTCAAATTTTTACCATAGAAATTTGAAATCAAAACTGTATTGTTTCTACGCATCCACAAACAATAAGAAAATCTTTCCATTCAAAAGCAAGTTTGGAAATTATGCATAAAGTCATGCCTTTTTAAATAAGAAAGTGATAAAAAACATCTTTTAGACAAAGAACAGTGAGCTATGTGGATGGCCACACAGATGAAAGACCTTGTAAATTATTTTGTCATCCCTGCACATTGTCTCCAAGAAGGGGTTTTAAGGGATATATATAGTGGGTTTTATTTACCTGCCGCAAAGTAGAAAACCAGAAAATTTTCTGAGCATTCATTAATAAAAGCATGCATTCATAAACAATTATTCCTAGTCCATATTGAGTAATAGAAGATGGGTGTCGTATATTTGTATTTTATGCGAATAGTTATTGGAATTACTAATAATCATTTTTCTGGGTTTTCTCCTTTGCGAGTCATGAATACGGCCTGCATTCTAAGAAAATTCTTTTTAGAAGGCAATAATTCCCGATGAATGCTTAAAATCCTTGCAATCGCCATATCATGTTAGGTTATCCATTATGTATAACCAAATATTTATCTTCCTCAGTTAAACAGTGGCTAAGGGAATGAACCTAAGACCCCCTAGCTCTGAAAACAATGTTCATATAAATGGGGTGTATTGAGTAGCACATTCAGAATGTTAGTTGAAATGTTTCAGGACTTTTGGATTTTTCCAAAATTTTTACAGATGACTCAATAAAGAATTCTTTCTTATTAGACATTAATACATCACAATTGAATTGAGTGAAGAAATCAAGACACGCTGTTAGGAACACAAATACTGTAAAAGCTACTGAAGTTTGCTGGAGTTTTAGTATTTTGGTTTAATTGTACTAAGTGTAAATAGAGGGGAAAATTTAGTATTTATCAAAAAAATATATATTGTTAAATGTTTTAAAAAGAAAATAAACCGGAATAATTTTCAAGAGAAATATTTGTTTGGATTTAAGCAATAATTCAAAACAAAAACCTGGAATTTTAAAGCAATATTTTCAATACAACATTAATAGATACACTCTAGGCTTTTGGATGTACTCGGAGGAAGAGAAGTTCCACGGTTTATATATATATATATATATATATATATATATATATATATATATATATATATATATATATATATATATATATATATATATAAACTATTTTCCCTAGGCTAGTGTGATATTGCACTTTTATAGCACAAGAGGCGGAAGTCGTACTTATAAAGTGGGATCTTAATGGGTAATCCACCACAACCCCGAAGATCATCAGATTTGTCATGCCATCTCCAGAGGTATCATTTCACGTGGAGGACATTGTCACCTCGACATATTTAACGTGATCCAGCTGACATTAGTGAATACGGCGGATCTGTGAATGGGTCGGGATGAGAAACCACTATCTTATAACGGTGAAAAATAACGGTTGGCTTAAAAATGGTAAGAATTTATTTTAAAAAATGAAAATATGAAATGAAGAGTAAAGGGATGAAACAAAACATCTAATTTAAAAGTAATGGTATCATATGAAATACATCTCTAATTATGAAAAATATTTTTTGTGAATGACAAATTACAAGAATGTTACTAAAACAATTAAGTCAATGTATTAAATTTTTATATTTTTTTTAGTTTCTTTTTAAAATTTACTTTATTTAATATGTTTGATGATTGACACAACTAATTCAATTTAATATGATGACACAATAATAGCAAAATACAAATAAAACGATAAGACCAAGCAAAAAGTCGAAAATGTTATATCTGAATTTGAAAATAATTAGATTTGCAGAAAATCTCTTAAGAACCATGGTAATCTCAATGAGGAAAAGATGTCGCTCTCGTGTCAATAAAGTGCACGTTCGATACTGAATTGGCCAAAGATTTTGGAGCTCAGAAGATGTACACGTTAAAAAAGGGAATGCATTCTAAGATGTTGAGTAAGCCATAAATTATAGATATCGATGCAAGCTTGTATTTAACTGTTTCTATTGACAGATAAAATTGCACAAAAGTATTACACAATTGGTTTTAAATCATAGATCAATTTATGCATCTTAAGAGTTCCAATTCTTCCATTTGTATGCCATGGGGCGGAGCATGGAGAATTCTAGCTCAGCTGTCAACCTCTTCATTCAATCATAATTTAAGACTAAGCTACTGTTTGCCTTTAATAGATTCGGAACGAAGAAATACCATAGAATTCTACTGATAACAACCGAACCATTATTAAACCTCGTACAACAATGAACACCAAATTTACACATAAATTAATATACCTGCTACATCAGGATACTAGTTACTTGGATACCCAATTTAAAGAGTGGTATAAATCTGATATACCCCCCCTCCCAAGAGACTTCTGGCCACATCTGCCGTCCTTTGCTTAGATTAAAGTGTTTCTGGCCTACCATTTGGTGCAACCAATTTGAATTTTTGTTGTTTTTTTGCAATTTTTTGTTGTCAGGTTTGTTTTTTCTGGTGTTTTACGTCATTTTTGTGTCATTTATATGTTTTTTTTTTAAGTAGCAACATCGTTAGAATTGCTTGGCAATGAAAAATGTCGCAAAGTTCGCCAATGGAAAAATATATCCTATTAGTTCCGAAAAAGTAAGGTATTCAAAAACTAATTTATAGAGTGGGTTATAAATAAATGTTTATATTTGTAGACTTTTCACACTACCTCTGCCTACTAAAACACTAATAAACGCATCTGATTTTCTTAAACATTAGACTTTCCTGAACATGGTCACTAGACTTGGCTGGCATCTGAACTCGCACTCTTTACATCACGACATAGTTTACGAGTCCCAGTTGTCATGAGTAAATGCAATGGATCTTCGGCTGCGTTATATATAAGTACATATCACTTCTTGGTCTAAAGGAACGAGGCTTTTCGCATTCAGGCTAAGTATTCTTGAACTGATTTCTTTTTGTGTACATATTATTTTAATGAATTTCCGGAAATCAGTTTCAACAATTATGGAAGCTAAAATTATCGATTCTGACATTCAATTTTTTTTAAAACGAAAAAAAAAAAAAAAAAACTTTTTCATTGCTCTTAAAAATATTGAAAACATTATTTACTGGGTGATTCTGCAAACTAATCGTATTACGTTTCGAATTCTTCTTTATTAAAAGGGTGAAAGTTCATGCTTCTTGAAGTATAGAAGATAAATAAAAATTATTTTGGCTTTTATTGTTCTTTGATTTTTTTTTCTTTTTTGCCCATAGATTAAAACTACTAAGGTCTATGATTAAAAATAGATTGGTTGCAGCAAACTGGTAGCAAAAAAGCAAGTAAATAAATGCAGCCATTCATCTCATAATTTGGAACGATAATCATGATGAGATCAACATTTAAAGATTTTTCTTCCGGCTATAGATTTCTACTAAACGAAGCCGTTGCAAACCATAACTCTCCTCATGACGAGGCCGACACCAGAGTATAATCAGTACATACAGTATCTCATCTTTGTATAACACTCTTATGGAGGGACATTGGACCTTATAGAATTCTTTAAGAAACATAATTCTTCAAAAGATGAAAGTCTTCGATTTTATGAGGTATCGAACAAGTTAACTTCGAATCAGAAAAATCCACATCAGTCTATACTGTAACCAAAATCAAAAACGAAAAATCAATGAATTCTGTAGAATATAACTGATTGATTTTCACAAGTGAATGAGCCGAGCTCATATTAAATAAATATCACGTTGGAATGCGCCCTTGGCAATGGCTGTAATTACCTGGATCTGGATTACAGACATTAAGCATGTGGCCATATTTGCCTCTGAAAGATTCAACACAGAAGCAGCTGCTAAAACAGTAAAAAAAAAAAAGGAAATGATTTCTTTAATTTAATGATGGAAATACTTCCCGGTTTGACTGCCTTTCAGTTCTATTTCATCGAAGCTGCTCAAATAAATAATTTAGATCATCTAAAACAGTCAAACTGCAAAACATGACTGAGAGTTTGTTGATGCTCAAATTTGTATTTACTTATTGGTATGAAGAAAAAGGAAACTCTTAAGTGCGTTTCTAGCTGTAAGAACGATTACATTTTCAAACTACATAAATATTTAATATTGTGTAGTGGAAAGTCCAACAATTTTGTAAGGTATTTAAATATATCAAATCAATAATAAATAGTACTTGCGTATTGCAAGGGAGAAAACTTGGAGCACTCCCAAGCGCTCACCTGGACAAATGTACTTGCTGAATTGAAAAATTATCCTTTTTCTGATATAAACCAATATCCAGAATCAAATCTGAAGCATTTCACTCAGAAAAAAAAATACTAAATGATGTCTTTGCGACATTCAAATACTTATAATTAAAAATATTAAAAAATTTATTTCTAGAAGTTGCTTATCGTTCAGAAGTCGACAAAAGTTTCATTTGTCACCAAATATTGCTTCTTGCAATGATCTGTGATAGTGACATACAATGAGAATGAGCATGTATGTTAGTGTCATTTTTTATCATCTTTAAAAATAATTCAGAAAAAGCCTTGGCGATATTCTCATGGTATGGTAACGTATCATAAAAATATCCAGTTACCGAATAGATATTCAAACTCAATTTTTTAACATTAATTTGTTTATTTGAGCAAAAAATACTTGTTTATAAAAATAAGAAATGCATATTTAAACACAAAACTTTAATAGAAATTATCACTCAGTTCTCCAATTAAACTGTCTCTCGTTCTAAGATGTCCAGTGCAAAGAAAGAGATTGGTTCATTGTCATCCATTTATAATAATTTGGAACTCTGATTAGTTAATTTCAATAAAATGTAGATCCGTCTACAATTTATCAAAACTGTAAATGAAATAATGACTTGTAGGCATAATATCCCTATTCTTAAGCAAAAGTGTTCACTTAACACATTAATTACATACGAACTACTATATCGATCACTTTCACTAAAAAAATACGTCGCCAACTATTTCAAATTTTCATCACATATTTTCAAATTGTGTGGGTGAAAATACATAGCAGTTAATATATATCTTCATTCAAACAAATGAACAAAATCTTCATTTTTAATTCATATTCCAATATTTAAATCATAAATTTAAAATTTGCATACACACATACTAAAAATAAATTATATATAAAGTGAACTTAAATGCAGTAAAAAAATTGAAACACAAGTGCGATATTAATTGAAACATTAGAAAATAACTCCTAAAATTTGGTGACGTATTTGTTTTATCCTGCAAAATTGCTCTAACGGAAGATACCTGAGTACCATTAATTTTATTGATCATAAAATGGTTGTGTTTCTTTCGTTTCTCTCTGAGTGTGTGTGAGTTGAGATTATGACTACAACATTTTATTTAAATTCTCATTGGTTTAAAATATCCATGACGTCAAAAGACGTTTAATCTATGTTACATCGCATTGAGACGGCATCGTAAATCTGACTAGTGGACAAATTTATTACCTGCCTTCAAATCGCATTCTCAGAGGTAGAAAACAAATTGAAGTTCACCATTAAATGTCTCAGAAAACTGTTGAAATTAATTTTTTAATAAAATATTTCTTATATAAAGACCAAAGCATCAGCTTGAGAAGCTGTTTTTCATTAATTACAGCCATTAATAAGCTGACAATAGAACAGAAGAAAAAGCAATATGAAACAAAAATAAAACATTCACGTTATGACTAGTTTAAATTGTCAAGGATGATTTAAATTTTTAAAAATTTCATTTATTTATATCTAAAATTAATATCACTTTCGTATACAGTGTGAATTTCTTACCTTGTATTGATAAATTTTTAAAATTTTTTCTAATATTAAAAATCTAATATTTATTGAAATTGTATTTTAATTATGTTAATAACTTATTTTAAAATTATGATGGTGATTTTATGTTTTTAAATTTTTGGCTGCTATTTTGTGATTTTATTGTCTTTTCGGGTTAAATATATTTTTTTATTATTATATATAATTTTTATTTTGAAAATTTTAGATTAGAGCTCTGTGTGGAATTTAGTTCAGCAGTTCGTGTTTTCAAATTCTACTTAAGGCAGGATTATTCGTATTGATTAGGGTTTCACTTCAAGCTGTAGATCTCAATCAAGTTAATCCTAGTGCCAATCCTACGGAAATGTTTGACTAGAATAAGCTCCCACTGTCATCAGCTGTATCCAGTATCTGTTATCTTCTGTGATCTGTGAAAAAATTATTTTTATCACCAGATTATCAGATCCTTATAAAAATATATTGTTTTCATCTGTAATGAGACACTCATAATATTGTGTGACGTTTCCGCCTGCTTATTTCTCCCACTTAATATGCGTGAATTACAGCCAACTATTTCTTAGTTTTGAGCCATTTTTAGACATAAATTTAAACTAAATTTTCAACTATAGTCTCTAAGCTGGAAACAGCATATTTTAAAATTATTCCCTACCGACAAAGAAGCACAAATTTTATGAATATGAATATGCCAAGATTTTTTCAGCACAATGATTCATGGATACATCTGGTACCGAGCCTGCCACTGTCAAACAAAAAAGTGACATATTTCCCAGCTAATTTACGTAACCCAATAACAGCAGTGTTTTATTTTCCTTGTGAAAATAATTATTCTCTGATAAACATTTTATCTCTCTACATAAATTTCTTATTCTGTTTGTGCTGTGGAGTAAAACTGATAAAAGTTATTTAGTTTTCGTTCATTTCTTGAATATTTGTCACCATTAAATAATTAGAATAAATCTTAAGTATTTTGTTTGTAATATGAAAAAACCCTTATATATGTTAAGCTGTAGAATTTTATATTTGCACATTGAAATGAAATTTCATTCAAAACATTATTAATCCTTTCAATTTGCTTTGTTTATTTCGATATATCCTATAGGAAAAAGTTTTTTTTTTCTAAATGAGAAATACTTACTAATGAGTAGAATTCCAAAAATCTTGCCAGTTTTAAAAATCTAATTTGAGTAAGAAAATCAATAATATATTCTTAGTCAAATGAAAAACTATATATATATATATATATATATATATATATATATATATATATATATATATATGTATATATATATATATATATATATATATATATGCATACACACATTTCTAGCCACCCAAAATACAGCACCCAGGTAAACCAAATTTTTCACAGCATAATTCATTTTTGGCAGATAACTGTTAATATAGAGAAGAAATGATTGAATTTACAGTCGCTGCGATGTTGTGTGTGATGACGAAATCAATAGTTAGTGTTGCTATCTTTGTTCACTATAACCGTTGCAACACAACTGAGTATGGAAAGTAAGAGATTTTAAGTGTCTCCTTGGTATATAGCGACTTCCTTCCATTGCCAGCATGACTCACTGGCATTATTTATAAGTACCACGGGCTAAACAATTGCGCCATAATTTGGTTTGGTTTGGGAGTTTTTCTTATTATCGGAAGGTAGTGAGTTTGAATCCCAGCTTCACCGAAGATCCATTGTGTTCGCTAAAGGATGCTCGGGTATATTAAAACTTTCTGTGGTTGCAGTGTCTTCCAAGTGAAATGATATCTATAGGGTTGACAGGCCAAATATCGGGGGTCTTCTGCTTGGTCCCTGCTTCAAAATCACGAAGACTACAACTGGCTGCTTCTATCAAACTGCTAGAGCCCAACTCAGGGCTAGGTACAAGAAAGCATGCTGGTGCAAAAACAACACATTTCCAGAGTTGATCTGGTGTAGCAGCGGCTGGTGTATCCAGGACCATTTCTTACACAAGTATTAACTTCATGCTTTTAGTAGGCGATAGAAGGAGAGAACAAGCGGGCCAAGAAAGCAATTTAATCTTATATTTAAACAACTCTTGAGCATTATGTACCAAGTGGGATCACGCATTATCCGGTCGAAAGGAAGATGGTGGCAAGAGCTGAAGGTATAGAAGGACCACAGACCCCTCAGATATTTAGCGTTAACTATCAATTGTACCTGGAATATGTACTTGAGAGATGAAAAATGAAATCAAATACTTATTCTTTCAAATGCCGAAATGGCATATGATTGGTTAACATTCTGACTTTCGATGCAATAGTTCGTGAATTTGACATGTTTTTCGTGCTTGGATGTTTGCAGTTGTCCAAAATCTATTTTATGCGGCTCACTCGAATTGATGTATCTTCATTTGAAAGAGGTGATATCATTTGCATATCAACTCATTCAAATAAATAAAATTAAAAAATGTTTAACGTATGCTGTAATACTGGAAAGAAAATTATGGCATATGGGAGGACTTGGTTACAGTGATAATACGAGTTACACTTGCTCTTTTTATATTTAATAAGTTTAAAATCCCATTTCCACATTATTTGAGCAGGCATCTGAATAAATTTAATTCTGACATTTAACTCAACAGTTCGTGAGATCGATTTTCGAGTTGATCATGTATTTTTTCGCTATCCGAAATCCCCTTTGAAATATGTGTCCTGGTTATATGAATCCGCAATTGCAAGTAGCGATCAAATAAACCAAGTCTGAATCGGATTATATGATTTATATGTGAAAACATCTGTTCTGTTTAAAATAAAATGTACAATACCCAAATACCAACACTTTTAAAAATTGCCTAAAATTAGTAAATAGTTTCATAAAAATATTTTACATAAAGTCCTAAATTAACTAATTATATATATACAAATGTATTTTCTGCAATTATTTTCTTATTTCAGTCATTTAAATTCTTTCTGTTCTTAAAGACAGCTGAATATACACTACTGGATAATTGCTACGAACGGATCACAAATTGCAATGTAGCATAACATTGAGCAAGACATGAGGCACAGTAGGATAAAATACAGTTGCCACACTGCTAAAACATTAAAATACAGAATATTTATTGTTCTGGAAAGTACAAAAGCTGTGAAACATCTGAAAGAAAAAAGATGTTCATTTGATACTGCATACGTAAAAATGGAACAATGTATCTAAAAGTCAGCAGCCACTTTGAACAAAGGTATCTAAAAGTCAGCAGCCACTTTGAACAAAGGTATCAGTACGTGATATGTCCACCGTGGTGTGTGATACAACATTTCACACGTCGTATCATACTTTGCACAACATTATCCAGCTGCTGTTGAGACAATTTATCCCATTCCTCTATGAGTGCACTGATGAGGGTGTTCTTGTTTGTCGGAGAATAGTTTCGACTAACAATTTGCCTCCCCAAAGCATCCCACACATTTACAATGGGGTTTAGATCTGGTGAACGTGATGGCCATACAAGGCGTTGAATACCCTCACTGTCTAGACAATTCTGAACAGCGAGTGTACGATAACATGTTGCGTTGTCGTCCATAAAAACAAATTTATCACTGACAGCACCACGGAAAAGATGAACATGAGGAAGTAGAACTTCATTAATGTATCGTTGACCCGTCATAGTCCTCTTCGCAACCACATGTAGGGGCGTGCGGCCATTGATCATGATGCCGACCCACACCATGACACTGCATGTCGGATATCGGTCTCTTTCCTGGATATTTTCTGGGCGATAAGCAGTACCACTCTCGCGCCAGATCAGTTGGCGTCTACAATCCGATAACAGACTGAACCTACTCTCATCTGAGAATAGTACATATGCCCAGTTCTGTTCAGTTTAATTGCGATGCTCACGGCACCATTGCAAACGGGCAATACGGTGCTGTCTGGTCAATGGGACACACCCAACTGGTCTGCGGACGTAAAGTCCTCCTCCCTTTAAACGTCTGGCAACAGTTTTTCGGGAGATCTGCTTTCCTTAGGCAGCAAGAAACTGATTTGCCACCTGCTGAGCTGTGGTGCACCTGCTCCTTTTTACTCATAGGACGATATATCTATCTTCTGCAGGCTTTGTACTTCTAACACAACCTCCCCCGTGCTGCCTACTACACATTCCAGTAGTTTTAAATATCTTCCACAGACGTGAAACAACACTGTGAGCCATGTAGAACTTCCCTGGCAACATTTGTTATTTTTCGTCCTTCTTCTATCTTTTCAATAATTCGGCCACGCATAAAATCATCTAAATGATGTCGAGAAGACATGCCAAAAATTTCAAGTTCGTCTATTAAATCTTTCCTATAAAACTGACTTGAAACAACAACTGTCCCCACGCGTCGAAACCTTTAAAGCTCTTACGAACGCTATCACGCGATGAACAAACGTGGAAAAAAATTTGCATTCGCATACTTCTTCTTACTATATCCCGCACTTATTCTAATTTTCCACATTTTGCTTCTTTACATTTTATGGTTGCTATGGATGATAGTGTTATCCGTCCTTAGCAATTGTCCAGCAGTGTAATTCATGTACTAGTTTTCAGTTCAGCAGTTTAAGAGTCATACTCCCTACTACGAGTGAGTATATTTGTGTAGTGGTTATAGGAATTCACACTTTAAATTATAACTTCTAGATGAGTTGTTCTAAGTAAACAAACATATATATATTGGGAGTATCAAAATTTTAAAATAAAATTTAGTGGTCCTGTTTGCCGGGAACAAATGATCAGTTATAGTTGATTGCGTTTAAATTTTTTTTACTTTTAAATAAAACATTGGTGACTAAATATTATATTGATAAAAATGTTTCTAACATCAACAATATTCAGTTATTTTATTAGTTCTTAGAAACTACTCGTATGATAAATTTTTTAGTAACTTCACATTTAATCAATAAATGCTTGTAGATCGAACTGAATATACTTGTTTTTTTTTTTAATACCACGTATTATTAATCAATTCATTACAGTTTTTTTGAGACATTCGCTTTTTCAAACTCGAAATAGACAAGAAAATTTCATCATCGATCAGAAATAAGTCTCTAAACCGGGATTCAGAAAAAAATATTTTTAGTCTTGCTAAATGGAAGGAAATTTGATTGTAGAGATGAAATTGTGAATACTTATGCAATAGTTTTCTAAAATTTAAAATGATTAAATCTAAAGAGTTTGATGATGACATATTCAACAGACCAAATCATCCTAAAAGTGAAAGTGCTTAAATGTTAAGCAACTGAAAAACTTCAGTTCTATTTTTCTCGTGTGTGTACTCCCTTATTTATTTCTCTAAAATTTTTTTATCAGTTTTTGTGCAAACTGTAAATTGAGCCTTATTTCTCACAAATATATTAAATTTAAAATCGGTATAGCATTTTATTAACTTATTTTGTAGGATATTTTCTACAATTAGAGGAAAATAAGTTTCAAATATTTATTTAAAATGATATCAACGAGAGATTTAACTTTTTGCATAACGTAGATACGTATATGTGCATGGGATTTCGAGAATATATCTTTAAGGTTAGCAAGTTTTTGGTGAGCAGTGCTTGAGTAGTGGTTAGGACATTGGCCTCCCATCCGAAAGGGCTGGATTCGATTCCACCAAATATCCACCGAGTACATTCAATATACGTGCTCGTTAAATTTGTGAAATAAAAAGCCCTGAGGTCAATCGTTGATAAGTTACCATGGGTGTATTGTCTAGAGAAAATTTCCACCTCATCCAGATCAAAATCAAAATTGAGGGAGGGGATCCTTTGGTGGTGCCATCTATCGGAAGAGTCTTAGAGAAACGATGTACTTTTCATCCTCTTGATTCTCTGGTTAAATGGAAGACGCATCCATCTGTCTTAATTTTACCAGCCATCGACTAGCGAGCTTAGTTTGTTCAAGTATCATAAACAACAACAACAACAACGAGTTTTGGAATACTCCCTTATCGTCAACCACCTCCTCATTTTGAACTATATTCAATGGGTGAGGTAATACTTGATCTGGTACCCTTTTTTTTACTTCTATGCTATACTAGCGGAAGTGCTTTTAATGTCACAGATGAGAGTGGACTCGTCTCCTACACAGGGAACACCTGTAACACAGTCAAACAGAATATCTGTCCACCCTTTTAACCACACATCGGGGCAAGTGATGCTTCACCTTGCTGATCTTACGGGAAGGGATGTGCAACTAGAGAATCAATTGGGATCTCTTTTTGCACAACAAAAGAACCTTAGCTGAAACCGTTTGGGTCCCTAATCAGTGAAAAGATTCATTCCCCGTGACCCTATGAATTTTTGAACAGTATCCCAGGGAAATAATCGCTCAGTCACCAACATGTCAAAACATAAAAGAAAGAATAATGTTAACCAACTTCATAATTTAAATGGATACCAATTTATTTAAAATTGCGTGTATTGTACCAAAGCCAGGAATTTTCGGTGACATGGTGGTTAAAACACAACTAAATATCACAGCATATCAAATTCCAGTCAAGTTACAAGACATTTTACAATTTACAGCAGAGTAGGATTGATGGAACTTAAGACGTTCTCCTGCCCCCTTGATGAACGCAGTATTGTTTTTGGACAATGCTGATTATTTTCTTGAAGATTCAAATATATTGTGATTATCTTACTTAAGTGTGTGTGTGTGTGTTTAAGAGAATTCTTAGACTATTATTAATCTTTTAAAACTTCCTACAAGAACTTTTTATAAATTGTCATAGACAGGAAGTTATATATTTCATGACACCAATTTCAGCTCTTTTTTTAAAAAGGAAAATAATAAAAATAAATGGGGTGACCACACAAAATAAATGCACGATATGTGTACAGTGTCCTGAAAAATCACTATAAGTTAACTACATTATTCTACTTTTTTTTTATAAAGTTGAATTAGTTTCTACAAGATTCATATAAGGCTGGAAAAATTGGTATAATTATAAACAAGTAAAAGCTAAAAAGTTTGAACCATTTACTTAAAACTCAAGAATCCCTGTACCAATTTTAGTTTAAGAAGCACTACTAAAAGTGATTTTTGTAGGCTCTGTGCAAATCTAAAATTCTGTTATTATAACTTCTATCAAGCTGTACAAATCATTATATCAGCTTTATGTAAAATCAAACTGCCATTCCTTAAATTTCTACTCATTATAAGCTGTACAAGTTTTTATAAGTTGAAACATTCTAATAAATGTAAAATAGAACTCTTTCTTAACTAAATAAAAATCAACTTCTGATTATTTTCCTATAAAAACAAAATAAATTTTAAAAGCTTTCTAAAGCCAGATTCTTATTAGGATTCATATAAAACTGAAAGTATTGCCATAATGTTTAAAAATCAATATATATATATATATATATATATATATATATATATATATATATATATATATATATTATATATATATATATATATATATATATATACTGTCTATATTGACGCTAAGAGAGACAAATCAACCAAATATTTCATTATTACCTAAAAGAGTTTTTATCATTTTTGTATAAAATTCTATGTACCCTTATAAGGTAAAAAAATAAATAAAAAATTGTGCGTTAAAAATCATTTTTATTTGTTTATATTTCTCGATTATTTTCAGTTAAAATAATTCCTATAACCAACAGAAACTAAAAGTACAGTAAATTTCAAGAGTCATTTTAACAATTCATAACAAAAAGTTGTTCTTTTAACAATTTATAACAAAGAGTAGTTCTTTTAACAATTAAAATTAACTTTCGAGAATTTCTAAAATTCATGTCAATTCCAGAATTTCCTTTTGAAAAATATTTCGATTTAAACTCATACAGTATTCAGATGTTTTTCTATAGATTGTTCATTTTGTTTTTGTGAAGATATTATTTCTTTTCCTTTAACCCGTTCAACTGTAAATGTCATGTGATTTCACACCAACTTCCACTCGAGTTACGCAGTTAAAACGCATGCTTCTTTCGCTTTTTCGAAATCCCTCTTAATGGCCCTTCTCATAGCGCAAATATTTCAAGTCGTTTTCTACTCGGGTGAGCGTATCGAAAAACTCAATACCAAAGTGTGATACAATGATGCAATTTCGTAACTTTCTTCCACAATTTCGCCAACTGAAGAAAACAAAAGAAAGAAAATGATTTAATAGGTGATTTAAGATTATGTCAAAAAGCGTTTCTTTATGAGTCACCAAAATAATTTGATGCTTTTGTTGTTTCTTCTCAATGCAACTTAGATTGTAGCTTTCGAAAGTATTTTCAAAAAATATCCAATCAAATGGATGTTATATCTACACATTGTATTGCAAATATATATGTAGAATTAAATGTAATCCAATGCAACTATTACTGTCTTACTTTAATTTGCGATAAACTATTTTACTTGATTTGCTGAAAGCATTTGAATGTTTAAATAATCCGCATGAAACTGCGATTCAAGAAAGATTCAAGAATTGATTCTGCGTTCAAGAAAGGATAGATTATTAGTATATATAATCCTTCCCATTGTTTTAAATTTTATTTTGAAGTTACACGTATTGGGAATTTACAGACATTTATAATGAGCGGAATACAATAGCATATGATGCAACTGATTAATTTAACTTCGAGTGCTTTTGTTTTCACCTTATTTTAAACTAAACTTTAGTTCTTAGAGCTGTGTCTAATAAAAATCTTGGTAGCCGAATATTTAGCGATTTTACCTTCGATTCAATAGTTCGTGGGTTCGGATCCCACCTTGGGTTTGGATGCTTGCAGTGGTTCGAAATCAGCTTCAAGCCATAGATCTCGATCTAATTAACTCTCAATATGCAAAAATGATCACTGAGAGATAAATCAAACTAGTAAAAATCTAACATTAAATACCATGCTATCTTAATGACAAAATAAAGAAAATTGTGGTTCATTAATTACAACCGTCAAGTGTTACAATTATATGAAAACTGATTCAAGAATACAAGAGATCAATATTAGTATTAATTTTCCTTTCAATTTTAAATTTTGATTTCATATTTTAAGCATTTGGAATTTGCAAATCAATTTATAGTTAATATTTCAGAATATATTTTGAATGATTTACTAACTAAACTATTTTTTTTTCATTCATTAAACAACATACCATAGTTAATAAAGTTTTTCTTGAACATATTGTTGTGATTTTTGAATATTTTTTCTTTCTTGAATATGATTTTTTTTTTTTTTTACTTTTTATTCTTGAAAATATTGTTGTGAGTATGTGACAATCTATAATATTTCTTTCTAAGCACTTTGTTCGCAATTTCAGTCATTTCTAATGACTACAATCACTTTAACTTAAGGATTTTACACACAAGTTAAGAAAATCTATATACATATAGTGTTTCTACGGTGCAGAAATTAAACGCACCAACCTCCAGAGACTTAAGCGTTTAAATCCTTGTTTCACTTTTCAGCTCTCTTCTTGGTTGAGGTCAATATTTATATTCCCTAGGCATAAAACTCTTAGAAGTATCTAGAACATTTCTATAGAAAGCTTATGGTAACTCGGCTCCTTTTATTTCCATAGATTTGAATATAATGTTGACACATGTTTCTCGTGGCTAAAATATCGCCAAAAGTCATCAAGGTGTCTTAGATTTCAGACATATTTTTATCAGTTCTGGAAATCGTTATATTCACAGAATAAGCATTGCTTAGACAATAATTTCACAAATTAAAAAATAATATTCTAAAAAAAAGTACTTAAGCAGAAACATAAGTTATTCATAAAAATATTTACATTATTTACATTTTTGTGAAAATATCTATCGCAAAATTTAATGTTTTTCCAATTACATATTACGAAAGTTCCAGTTACATTGAATGTATCTGATATCTAGATTGTTACAAATTTATAAAAATCATTGTATTTATCTTAAGATATCGCTGACTGTTCACAAATACTCAAAAAGGGCGAGATTTAGGAAAGTTAAAAGATTTAGGAAAGAGTTTTTTTTCTAAGTTAAGAGTGAGAGACATTTCTAATAATTTGGCGACTTGGCGATCTTTTGGCGAGATTCTTAATGAGTCGGTGACCCTTGGCGATATTCTTGTTGACTTATGACGAGAAATAGATTCTTTTGGAAAAATCCATCACCTTAGTTCTAGGACCAATATTTAGCAATATGGCCTAAAAGCCTCCACAGATATTTGGCGAAACTTCACGCAAAGTCGGGTATAAATACTACCGCCCATTACAGAGAATTCAATGAGAAGGTGTGAGTTAGTGCGCGCGCTGCTGAGAGTAAAGACACTGAGCAGTGATGCCGCTGATTCAGTGAAGACGAACAGTCTGGAATGTTAGTTTAATACGCTGAAGCTTTTGACTGTCTGAGATATTAGAAACTTGTGTGATTTAGAAGCTGTTTCCTGCTGCATTAGTTGTATCGGAACTGTGTATTACTGCAGTTGAAACGTCCTGTTTTTTGTTGAATTTGCTACGAATAAAAATCTTGTGATCTTCAAGATATTGTTTTATTGATTCTCAACGAACACACACCAGGAGCCCAGTACAATATATATATAGTTCTCTTAAACCTGAGTCCAAGAAACAAACAATTAGTTTTAATATTGAAATTCCTATCATTTTTTAAAAAATTTTGCCAAGAAATTATTATGAATTTATAAATATTTAAATTTAAGAAACTTCTAAACATATTTTGTGGATTATCTGATAGCACGGACAAAATCTCTTGGTAATTTAAAATGAAACTCAAAATTATTTTTTATAACTAAGCAATATTATTGTTACAGTCTTTTCTTTTAAAATTTGAATTTCTCTTTTACATGATCATGTAAAACGATTGCCCAAAATTTTATCTATGATGTATGCATTGCACATGGATTGCAAGTATTCAGAGTGTATTAACACATTTTTAGAACGATTTAGATAAAGAATTGAAAGAAAGTAAATGTTTTAGAATAAATTCTGTTTTCAACAGCTTATTATTTGAAATGAGAAATATCGTCTGTTACTTTTAAATTTATTCTTCTTTCAAAATGTCACATGTAAACAAGCTGTGGATTCAAGGATTTGTTTTTGCGCTTTCCGAAGAGAAATATTCTTATTCCAGAATTCGAAAACATTGTGAAATGCATGCTATTTAAATTTCTAAGTGCAAAATGAGAAACATTATCAATCAGACATGTTAAAACATCAATCATTATTTTTATATGGAAAGAAGACTCCAAATGAATAACCGAAAAGGGACTTACTGTTTCTAAAGGGAAATCGCTGGTAACAAGAGAAAATACGCCAAAACAGAAATCAATTGCAAAGTTCTTAGATACATCTGAAGCAACAATAAATAAAATAATAAACCAAGATTTACAATCAAAAAAGCTAAAAAACATAGTGCTCACCAGATTTTGCCGAGACGTATGGCTCAACGCAAAACATTTTGTAGAATCCTGTATGAAAACCATTTAGCAGGAGATAAAAGGAAATACATTGTGACCCTTGATGAAGCATGGGTTTGCCTAAATGATTGCAACAAAAAAAGATCTATTTACTATAGAAAACAAGGAGAAAAATGTACTAACCTGGTACCGTCAAGGTAAAGAAAGTTACAGTAAGGGGTTTATTATTGTTGGAGGTTTCTCTTACAATGGGAAATTAAAAATAAGAAGAGTGGAAAAAATGTTAAAATCATCTCATCATACTATCAAGAGAAGGTTTAACGTCCAATATTTACAGAAGAAATTCCCCTTCTTTATCCTAATGACTTTCAAAGAGCGAAACTTCATCAAGAGAGAAATCTATAATCCATACTTCGGAAACTAACACTGCATTCCTTAAAAAAAATGAAGACTACTACAGGTATTGCATACATACCTTTTCATCATATTCCTGCGAATGATGACGTTTCACCTATGGACTACTGTGCCTTTGGTCTATTAAAAAGTGTTCTTTCTTGACGCAAACCCACCACGATAGATGGACTCTGGAAAGTAGTGGAAGAGGAATGGACAGAAATATCTCTGGAAATTTTACGAAAAGCTCTTCTATCATGGATTTCACAATGCAGACTTATAGTCCAGAAAAAAGGCTATCATAGATAGAACATTTAAAAAAATAATCTTTACATTTTAAACATTAATTAAATGGCCCCGAAATCGTTCTAAAAATGTGTTAATATCCTCTGTACATTTAAGCTTTACAAACAGTATATTATAACTAAATATATCTGATTAAAATATGGGTGAAAAGTTACGAATATTAAATTAATAGCAGTTTTTTAATGAGACACTATTATGCTGTTGAGTCTAAAGTTTATTAGCTTTTTTTTGTTTAAAGAAAATTGCAATTTCCTGCCAATTTAAAAAAAAAATAATTGACGTATTTTTGAAAAAATATTATATTCTAAAAATTAGTCAGGACATTTTTTTTTTTCATTTATAATGATTTCATTAAAAAATGCAATAAATATCAATTATTTCTGTAGTTCATAAAATTTAAAAATAAAATGATATACAGAACATTTTCTAGAAATATGGCTTTGGCCTCAAATGTGGTTAGTGAAATTAAATTTGTTTATAAATTCAATGAAACATGTGAGTCGAGGAAATGTAAATAGAAAATATTCTTGAAGTGGACTTCGCGTCGATGTTTTTAAAAAATAAAATTTGTGTGATTCACTGTATAGGAATAGTGCTATCAGCTCACAAAGTGACTAGTTTAATAGGTGAAAAACTATTGTTAAGGTTGTGAGCTCCAGTGGCTCAGTAGCTCCACGCCGCTTCCCGCTAAGATCAGCAAAGGGAAGCATCATTTGCCGCGGGCAGTGATTAGGAGGGTGACCACACAGTACACTCCTTCACTGAGCTTCCGAAGCACCGTGAGTCGTCTAGGTAACCACGTTAATATGAGACGTCCAAAGCCCTTCCGCTGGTGTGGCGTGGATGTGGATAGGAGGGCGCAAGCTCTGTTGTGACCTCGACACCTGACTTTGATTCAAAATTTAAAGGCACTTAGTGTTGGGCGAGTATTTCAAACCCATTAACCTAAATGTACAGTCCAGGGTTCGCCTACGCAACTATGCATGTATGTAAAAATTTTTGTGACATTCACTTAGTGTTACCACCTTATAAATATTGAATCATTCACATAAAAAATATAACTTGGAAAATTAACAAGAACCCATTTTAATGAATGAAATGAAAACCAACAACTTTATTTATGGATGGAAATGAGGGGTGGGGGAATATTTCTCCAAGGAATATAGCAGCAGGATCATTGGCTTGAAGGAAAGAAAATCGAAACCAGTGGCTTGAAGGAGAACTGGGAATCTCGACAAACATTCACACCCGAAATGGGAATAGAATCTTCGAATTCACAGAAAGCCACTGCATTTACCATTCGGTTGCAGCTCTACCTCAGCCTGGCAGATGGTGAATACTAAACTTTCAGCTAGCAACTTTTCGAGAAGATAAATGAAATTTCGTTTCCACAATTTTCAAAATTTAGAGCTCATCGTGACTTAATAGTAAACCTTCTGAGTGAAACGTCCGGACGCGATTCCTTGCAGCTGTTGTACATTTACTTTTCTATTCTTCGTACGTTTGTCTTGATGATTGCTTAGAAGTTTTCTAAGTTTCTTCCCTCTCAATGAACGAAATTGTCCACTGTATTAAAAGTTCTTTCGGAAGGCAAAACGTGGAAGTTGTAAAAATGCCTTTGAACAACCCTCACTTAGGCTTTCACAACTAAGCAGTATCAAATTTTTTAATTCAATCCAAACTCGATAGGATCATTTCCTGTCCAGATTATAAAAATACTAATCAAATAAAATGAACCTTGAAATGTCTGTGAATCTATAAAAAAAATGATGATTTTGTCCTAAGAATCCTCCGTTTTAAGTTTTAATTTTTACACCATGTCTGTTCTTTCAATTTTAAAGCAAAATTATTTCTTTTACCTAGACAGTTCTGATTAGTCCTAGCTTTATTTAGAAGAATAAAGAGCATGCGTTTCTCACAATCTCTAGCTTTTGCTATATTTAAACCTTCTTCGACATATAAGTAAATATATAAGGCTACAAGACAAGTAAATATATTGACTATAAAATTTTACTGTCGCAAATAATTCAAAAACATACACGTATTAGTTTCAAAGTAAAAATTGAATTATATTACGAAATTTCAAATTAAAATCACTAAGCCGATGTTTTGATTAAGCCTCTAAGATTAAAGAAACTTATTTCTCATCTTTCAAAAACGAAAGGAATTGTAGCATACAAAATTTAAATTCATCAACTCCTATGCGTATACATAATGCTTATTCATCATGAGAGAATGGTGAAAATATTCAAAACGTGTGATTTGTGTGACGTCAGGTGACCTTGGTTTGTCCCTAACACACAGTAATGCACGTCTGTGCTTCAGCTAGTTTATTTACATACATATGTCTCAGCTAAAAATTTATTCTTGTTAAATAAAAGAATGACTATTTCCCTTTTCATAAACGACAAATCGTAAATTATATCCTCTTTCAGTTTAAATCTATTTGTCTTTGAATCTTTTTCAATAATTCATAACTGAGCTGATGATGCAACGAACAGTTGTTAAATGATACAAGTTTCATTACATAACATTTAATATTAAAACCCAGTTAAAAGGCTATATTTTAAAAAGAATGTGTGTGTGTGTGCGTATATATATATATATATATATCTATATATATATATATATATATATATATATATATATATATATATATATATATATATATATATATATTAAATGTAAGTTATTCTTAAAATTTATAATTTTTTAATTGAGTATTTATTACTGAAATAATGTGTGTGTGTGTGTGTGTGTGTGTGTGTGTGTGTGTGTGTGTGTGTGTGTGTGTGTGTGTGTGTGTGTGTGTGAGTGAGTGAGTGAGTGAGTGAGAGAGAGAGAGTAGGATTTAGTTTATAAATAAATAATATATTCACCATTAATCCTTACGTATTTTTAAAAAATGAGTACTGGTATTCCATTCTGTATTTATTAAATTAGTAGGTATTTATCATAGTCTTTTATGTTTTACAAATTAATAAATTATTTAATGCGGAACAATGTGCATTGCACTCGGTAAGTGATAACAGCGAATGAATGGAGGGAATCTGTTGTTGCACATTTAAATAATAGCAGTGAAATATTATATATGATGAGAATTTTCATCGTTAATATGATTATTTGCTTGTGCCACGACGAAAATACACTTATTTCCTTATCTTGGATAATAGATTTGTGGAAAACGTCAGTAGTTAAATGGGAAAAATCTTTCCGATACTACATTGTTTCTCTTGACTAAGAGGAAGCGGGTTCGATTCCTGACCAATCATCAAATATAAAATTTTACTAATGAATAAGAATAAATTTTTTCATAAATAAAATTCGAAGCTTTTTAATTTAAATGTTAATACAGTGTTTTCCAATCTTTTTGTACCGGCGCCCCCCAACCCTTTAAAAAACAAATTGTTGCTTCCAGTTAATTTATATAAAAATCAAATTTCATAAATACTCAACTGATATTATAATTTATTTAATGGGCTACAAAATAATATATATATACAATATATTAAGTAAAAATATAATATATTTATTATATGTGAAATACCAGTTTATTTTCATTTTCCATGATTTTGCCGCCCGTATATCATTGCGCTCCGGGCGTCCGACCGGATCGCTCTACCCTGGGGCCGGCACTGTATATATCAACGTGGTTATTGCAAGCACTACTAATGAACTAATTCAGTTCATAGAAAACCGAAACAATCAGATGCTTCTGTTTACTGAAGTTTGGCGCGAGTAAGCACGAGAATACAAGGGATGTTGCGAGTACTTATCTTATGATTCCTCGCCCCACCGGTGCTCGGCTCCAAACGCGAAAGCCAGGTATTTCGTTCCAAGAAGAATATGGAAGGGATGTTTCAGCATTTGCACCCGAAAAATTCGCGATGAGGATTGTGGATTATGTATACTGCTGATTCATAAAAATGAATCAGCAGTATAGTAATTGACACCTATTCGACTTTTTTGGTTCGTATTCGAAAATGATATTTTGGAAACAGCTGCATGCCCCTCTTGCAACTGTCTCGCGCCCCCCACAGGTTGGAAATCACTGTGTTAATACAATATAAAGCAAATATTAATCTACAGAATATCACTTGACAGTATGTATTGTACTTATTAAAATTTCACTGACAATATATATTTTATTTATTAAAATTTCACTGACAATTTTTGATTTGATTGTTACTAAGTAAAAGCATTCGTTGATAAAACGAAAACAAAATTATATGTATAAAAATGTGCTATTAATTTGTATATTTTAGAATTTCCAACTAAAAATTTTATTAATGGAAATATAATTTATATTCGTATTTTATGGTAGTCATTGTCATCAGCGAAGAAAAAAATAAAAAACAAAATTAGCAAAAGCAAATCTGAAAGATGAAGTTGTTTTGAAAATGATGAAAAGCAATGTAAGGAAGAATTGGCTGATCAGGCATATTCTGTATAATATGTAATCACAATAAGTTTTATGGAGACTGAGAAAATGTTAATTATTGTTATTGCAACAAGTATTAATTTCATTTTGCTTGTAAAATTTATTTAAAAGTTTAAAGTAAAGTTCTGTGTTTAATGTAAGAATGTGGTAACTTAATTAATTGACATGAAAATTCCAATCAATATTGTCAGTTAAAATCTCTTATGAAAGTTTTTGATTTTTAAAGTTTATTTTAAAATAATGAAAGGTAATTATTCATTAAATTATTATTACTTGGAAATTAGCTTAACAAATTTTAATTATGTTTTTAAATCTATCTTGAATTAAAGTTTTGTTTGTTTTCACCAGATTCTAATTAATTTTATAATAAATTTATAATTCACTTTTTTACTAAAATTAAAAATTTTTAATTTGAATTTAATTGTTTAAAAATATACATATTCAGTATTTATAATTCATTTGACCATAACTAGTTTTTACATGTATAATATTATTGAGTAAACACATATGTGTATATGTATGTATTTTTCCTTTCAGATAAAATGATTACAATTTGAAATGCCTTATGAAATTCCTCGAGAAAAAATATTTGAACTTGTGATGAAAATGTTTAATATCATTTTCTGATGGAAAACAGACCATCTGTAGTTTTCTATCTTGTATTTTTAAAAATCATTTCACTTGCAATGTATTTGAATATTAGTATATGTGATGCAAAAGCATAGTTTCAAAATTTTTTGTTGTAATTTGTATAAAAAAAAATCATTTATATAGTTTCACCTGTTTTTCAGTTTTATTTGATTGATTCAAAAATGTTTTAACATTAAAAATAAATTTATGTATGTATATATTTTTATTTAATGTTTAACAATCCATTTTGTAAATTATGATGGGGGCTATATTTATTTCATAACAAAGAAAAAATCCAAAATTATTTTGTATTTGTTTCATTGTAAATCAATAATTTATCACATTCTTATAAAAAAATTTTAAGAACTACTCGATAATCATTAATTTTCGAATTTCAATAAGCTGTAATTAATGAAAATACCCTTTTTTATATAAAATTGCACTTGCTTTTAATTACAATAAAAAGTTCTATTATAATTTATTATGAATGATTATTCTCTTTATTACACATAGATTTGGAATTTGAAATCCAGAGACGGACTGCTTTCTCAGTAAATATCCAGCATTCTATGCTCCTAAAATATTATCATATATTCAAAATCTTGCCATATAATATGGAATAAATTATGTGAGAATTCAGGAGGATAGTATTTTTTAGGCTGAGAATAATTTTAATACCGTATATAATTACGTAGATATCTGATTCCTTGCAGCTTTATTTTTTTGAAGTCTTGTTCATATGAAATTTTGTGGTTACACTTTATATAGACATTAAAGGGAGAATACAAATATTATAGAAATTTTAGTTATTATGTTATTTTTTTTCGAATTAGGTGAAGAGGTCTTTAGAAGAAGAACAACGCTCAAAACTTTGCTGTGGTCATAAGCGAGACCTGAATATGAAATATTTTTATCTGTGGATAGTGGATTCATTGATGTCGGATATGCAAGATCAATATATTCTTACTATAATCGATCAAGATCAAAATTTTGCAAAATACATGTATTAAAATGCATATTATCTTTTTTATTCTTATTTTAATAGTATTCTTATTTTGTTTTATTAAACTGTCAAATAAAAAAATTATAAGCTCCAATATTAATTTAACATCATAAACTTAAGAATTTCTGTATATATATTTTTATTTTTATTTTTCTGTATTAAAGTTGAATAAATGCTTTTTGTGTAATCTTGCATTTTATTTTTAATTTCATTCATAGTTTCCTTGATATCTAAATATTTATATATATATATAAAAATAATCTGTAAATATGTTTTTATCCTCCTGTAACTCCAAAAATGCATTCAAAAATAAATATTTGCTTATATATAATATATATGTATTTTTTAAATTGTGTAGAATTTGTTGTACTACTATTGTTTGTAAGAGTTAATTTTGTACTTAATGGGTTCATAGTAAACTAAACTGAAAAATATGTAGTGTGACTATTTTTTCTTGAGAGTGTAAAACTAAATAGATATAAATAATGTAATAAATGACTGAACATCTTACTTGATAATATATGTAATATAAAAACAACTATAATTATCCAAATCGATTAAAATGCCATATTCAATTGTACTGTTAAATTATTGAATAAAGAAATTTTATCTTTATATTGTAATTTTCAAAAAAAAAAATTTTTTTCTTAAAATAAAAAATTTAAAACCTTATTTCTGCACTAAATTGGCAATATAAAAAAAATCAGCAATACTTCTATAAAAGATTGGAATTCACTCTTTTTCTATCTAATTTACCCCTTTAAACGATTTGTTGTTACTCCTCTTAAAAGGTGTAGTTTACTCACATTTTTCAAAAAAGTGAATTTCTATCTTAAAGATTGGTTGAGTTTTGTGACAATGAAAGAGTGAAATTTCACTCAGAAGGAGTGAAATCCACTCGATTTTTTTTAAGAGTGTACTTCCTTTGTTGTACTATAGAGAAAAAAATGTCCAGGAGTCCAAATCTTTTGTTGTATTATAGAGAAAAAAATGTCCAGGAGTCCAAATCTTTTGTTGTATTATAGAGAAAAAATGTCCTAAATGTCGAAATCCCTTGTTGTACTGTTGAGAAAAAAATATCCAGGTGTTGAAATCGTCACTAGAATTTGATTATAAGAAAACTTTAGTATGTTTAAGTAACCAGTAGAAATACATTGTTGAAAATGAGAACACACTGTTGAATGATCTTCCTCCTGATGTAGGCGTGGTCCTTATGCTTTCCTCCTACTCTTTGTACTGTATATTCTCAGTGATATTCAAATTTTGTTCTACTAGTTTTATTGTTTTTCACGTTGTCTCTAATTTCTACAGGGTATCTCTCTTTAGCTAATTTTGCGCTGGTTAGATTTCCTGTAACATATATATATGTTTTTTGTATTGTATTGCTTTATATATATATATGTGTGTGTGTGTTCGTGTGTATGACGGGGGCAAGGGAGTGCCCAAGGCTTCATTTAATTAAATAATTATTCTGATATTGACTAACATTTAACACATAATATTTACAAGTTTATTATAAAGAGAGAAATATTTTTACAATTAATTGTCTTAATCATATTAACATGAAAAAGAAATTTACAGTTGCTTATTTTTATGTGGAAAATGGCTGCCGTCTTGCTGCTATCAATTGCAATGTCGTCCCAGTGTATTCAGTCAGTCTGGTATCCTCAATGTTCTTCTTAACCTCATTTCATATGATATATATATATATATATATATATATATATATATATATATATATATATATATATATATATATATATATATATATAAACTGATTTAAAATTGTAATAAGAGGTGCAAGATGAAATAAAGTGTAGAATTACTTAGTACCAAAGCAGCAGAGAAATAGAGTCTCCAAATATATAATTTTATAAAAATGAATTGAAAAATGGAATATATTACTAATACTTTAATAAACAGAACAAAATGAAAATTAGAATAATACAGACACAACTTCATCAGGGGGTTGTGATTATATTGTTACAACGTATTGCTTCTTTGCAATTGCTTAAAATGTAAGTCTAAACAAAGCCATTATACCCAAAGACCAAAACTTATCATAAAACATCAAAAACATACAAGACTTAAATATAAACTTAGAAAAAATGTCTAATATTGCCAAAGTAACAAACGAAAACCTTATATCAAAACATTATTCCAAACCATAAAAAATTTCAAATTAAATCTTCAAATTATAAGTACGAGTAAACTCACGGTTGACATTTTAAGCCTCTTGATAAGACCATCAAAGATCTGAGGGACCCTTCTGTAGTTTACAACTAAGACTTAATTTCACTCTTATAAGCAATGCTCTACTAGAAAAATAGTGTATAAAATTTTTTGGAATAATTTTTTAGTAAAGTATGAAGCTGAGAGATGGGAAAGAGTAATTTCATTTTCCCCAGCTGGATCAATTTTTGCTAGTATAAACCAACCATTTTATGAATGTGGAGTCTGGCTACTATATCAGAAAGATTGCAATAGTTACAGGGCTAGAATTGACAATATACATTTCAATAAAGTATTTATTTGCTCTATACGTTTTTCATTTTTATAAAAACAAAATTACTTTCCAAACAATCCAATATTTCTTAACCACTTAATTTGTTTTCTAATATTAGTAAAATTATTACATCCTAAACTCTATTTAATTGATTAAAAATTACGTTTCTATATATTTTATTGGAAATATTTGAATTATGAAATAATTTGCTTACTTTATAATTAAATTAGTTTATTTTTATCATAAAAACGTATACATTATGTGCTTATGATAAAACACATACACACATATATAAGTATTATGTTCTTTTTACTTTTCAATAAAAATATTCAAAAAGATTTATATATATATATATATATATATATATATATATATATATATATATATATATATATATATATATAAGATTATTTTTGAATATAATAATTTATAAAGCAGTCTGTAGCGGAGTGTTAAGGTAGTGAATGTAAGACGCAGATACATTCCAAATAATATATATTTAAAGAAGAGATGAATTAAAGTTCAATTGTCCATCTGTAACATGGGTATGACCGTTACCGTGGTTTGAGCACTTCTATTCTGTTTCAGGACTTCAGTGTACATCATTAGTATTAGGGCTCAATCAGTGGATCTCAATATAAGGGAACATTCATAAATTTAGGATTGTATTAAATAGGTTAAATTTAATATATATATATATATATATATATATATATATATATATATATATATATATATATATATATATATATATATATATATATATATATATATATATCTGTATGTGTGCATACCAAATTGTCCAGTGCCTAAGACGAACAGTCCCTTTTTAATGCATATATTGGAAGGATAAAACTTTATTACTCTGTTCCTTATAATGAATTTACCCGCACACGCAGTATTATAATATAAAGTAATACAACTACATAGCAATACTTTTTTTCAAATTCTCAATATATTTTGGAAACAGCTCCTTTTAATCTTCAAAACCCAGACATTGTCTGACAATGAAAAATACGGTACATATTCAGGACTAGTATAAATGATTACTTCATTTTGAAAAATCTGTATTTTCAAAAAATATTACGCGTATAAAGTACCAAATTAATTACATATCTGAACAGTCTGTATCTGAATGGGAAGAACACTGTGTACCATAACATGAAGACATTACGTGCTACAAAATTCGACGAAATGTTTCCAGAACTCTTACGTTAATCGTATCTCATCGGACGAAAGGACTTATTTTAGAATCAATAATTTAATTTGTCTATAGTTTAAACTTTTAGAAAAATTCCAAGTCAATTCATTTTTTAACAGGTTGTTATAAGTCCATAAAAGATAATTTCTATTTCATTTTAAATATGATGAAAAAATGTAAAGGTTTAAATGTACACCATTCTGCAAAATTATTTTCGTCTTGATTTTATTTTTATTGAAAAAATTACACTCACTTCCAAAAGTTAAGCTCAGAGAGGGAAATGCTATTATCCGGAAGCCAATCAGAATTGAAAAAGATCCAAATTGCTGCACAGGTAGGTATGCAAATATGTTAGGTAACATCCAATCACGCCTTCATGTAAAGAAATATACAAAAAGGGCAGTCTGATAACATATCAGCTTTATGAAGGGTTACAGAAGTTTTTTGTAAGTGCTGATAGAATGTGTTTAAAACTTTTGCAAAATTTGTTTTCAAGGCATACGTGTTTCTATGACTACCAGAAAACGAATGGAAGATTCTGAGCGCTGACGTGCTGTGGAGTGCATTGAAGCAGGACAGTCGATCTCAGATGTTACTCTTTTCTTCGACGTTCATCATTCTGTAATTTCACGTTTATGGAAAAAAATTCCAAACCACACAGACAGTTCACCACACACTCAGCTTGCAGCTGGTCGCTCAAAAATTACAAAACCCGCGGGAGATCGATATATTGCGATTTTATCCAAGCGGAATCACAGAGCAACTTCCGCACGTTTGACATCTAAGGTTACAGCATCCATTGTTAAGGTGATATCGGCAGCTACTGTAAGCCCGGGTGCCACGAGTTTGTGTTTGTTTATTCGTCCAATCAAGAAGGGCATGATTAAAGTGGTGCAGAGAACATGTCAATTGGACTGTGTCTGACTGGGGCGATGTCATGTTTACTGCTGAGTCAAGATTTGCTCTGGAGCCAGATGATAAGCGTATAAAAATATGGCGTGAATAAGGAACACGCAATCAGCCCCAAAACATCATCGAACATCACGCATTCCGAGGTGGAAGCATTATGGTGTAAGTAGGGATTTCATTAGAATATCGCACCGACCTGGACATCTTTAAACAAGGTTCTGTTACGACTGTTCAGTATTCAGATGAAGTCCTAGAACCCATTGTTAGATTGTACATTGCAGCAGTTGGGTCTACTTTTGTTTTTATGGACGATAACTCAAGTCTCCATATAGCTGTCATCGTCGATGACTACCTGGAGAGTGAAGGGATTGTGCGTATGGCGTGGCCAGCATATTTGCACGACCTTAATCTCATTGAAAATCTTTTTGATGCTCTCGACCGTGCTGTAGCATCAAGTTTCCCACTTCCATCCACTCTTTTTGAGCTGGAAACTGCTCTTCAAGAAAAATGGCTATTGCTTAGTTCTGCGGTGGTTGACCACCTAAATGAAAGCATGGTCACAAGGTATAAACTTTGCATACAGATGGGGAGGGTGATCATATACCCTATGAATGTCCTTATTTTTCATTTTATGCTGTTTATTTTCACTTTATACTTAATTCTGTTTAAATCTCCAGTATGTCATTCTCTGATAACTTACAAAATTTGAATATTGTTCTCATTTCTGTATACAATTATTGATTTTATTTTATGGATAAATATAAATATGCTACTTTCCTGCCGAATTTTGTGTCAATCAAAGCAGTACTTGTTGATTTTTTTGCAGTTTATGTCTTCGTGCTTAGCTTTTGGAAGTGAGTGTACAAAAATAAATACTTATTATAATTTTGTTGCACCAGCATGCTTCCTTATGCCTAGTCCTGAGTTGGAGTCTGGCAGTTGGATAGAAACAGCCGAAATTAGTCTTCATGATTTTGAAGCAAGGATGAAGCAGCAGATCCCCAATACTTAGCCTACCATCCTCAGAGGTATCCTTTCACTTGAAGGACAATGCGATCATGGCGTATTTAACTTGCTCCAGCCGACTTTAGCGAACACAACGAATCTTCCGTTAAGGTGGGATTCGAACTTACTGTCAAGAAAGGCAGATCCAGTGGTCAGAAACAGACTTGTTTTTTCATACATATCATAAAATATGCATATATAGAGAAAATTCCTATATTAGAAAACAATATTAAATTATTGCAAGGGATTTTCAGTGGCCTATTCCAGCCTACTTATCTTTAAAAATTTAGTCCTCATTTAATTAGCCCTTGTGAGCAAAACATTTATCGTTGGACGATAAACAATCCACATAAACAGCCTCTAAACATCGCCATATAAATTTGAATGACTAACGAAATCGACATCTGAGCTGGCACCATCGTCTCAAAAATTATATGGTTGTAAGTTGTACTTAGCAATATTTTTAAATTGCTGTTTAATATATATTTATATTCAATAAATTTGTTATTCACCTTTTTTAATGATGAGATTTGACAAAATTAGATACCATTTATTTTGTTATATTTTAGGGCTCTATATACGGGCATCACATGAACTTGCTTTAAAAAAACTTTGTGAAAAATATTTCGACTGTATGATATGTTATAATTAAGAAATTTTCATGCTGTATAACTTCATGGCCGCACGAAATATTAATCCCTTTCTGCAATACTGAAATTGAACTATTGATGTTTCACGATAATTACTTTGATTAGAATTTCCCATTAACTCTGGATTAGAAAATTTTCAATTGAACAACAAAATCCACACAATGTTTTAAAAATGAAAAAAAAAATGTTAAAACCAATTCTTAATTACATTCGGTCATCAACACTAATTTTCATGCATCAAATTAATTCAAGTCGTCCTTCAAGTTCAAGCGAATCAACTTGCGAAAAGTATTAATTCTGTTGAACAAACTCTGGAAGTGACCAAGGCTCTAAGTAGGTCAAGCCCGTTGAACTGCAGGGACGCAGAAATGAAATTTCAACTTCTGGACCGACATTGGAAACATGCTATCATTCTCTCAAATCGTCAAGGTTCAAGGTCACCTCTAAAGTGGTTTGATCTAAATCAAATACTGGAATTTTACTCCGTCATATGCCCAATTTTTACACGAACTGGTTCCGCAAATTACTCTTGAATATTTATTATTTGACTGGACATACTTTCAGTGATCGTTACAAGTAGTTGGAATTGTACTTTTTTCAGGAAGGCTGATTTCTCACTGGGTGATTGTATCAGAATAAATTCTCATTTGATACATTATGCAATATCATCTGTTAAAATGGAATACAAAGTTTCGAAGAATCATTATAAGAGATGAGGCTTAAGTTTCTTAGATGAAAACGAAATGTGCTAAAAATAAGAATAAAAATGTTATACCTTATTTCTCAAACTGGCAACATAAGAAGCAAAATTTTCTGCTTTAGCTAATAGTTTAAGCGTTATCAAGTGCGTTTTAATAATATATTGTTGAAAATTTAAATTTGCAAGCACAAAGTTAAAATTTTATTTTATCAACTAAATAAACTTTCCTTAAGTTATATAATTCTTAATATTATGCTATTATAACTATTATAATTGCTAATATTGATACTTAATGTTTGTAAAGTATTTAATTTTTCACCGTGAAGTTGCCACCTAAATGGTCCGAGACTGTTATGATGCATTTTATAATATCAACACTTTATTATTTTCTTCCATCAGAACTTTTCATAAGTACTTATAACCCTGAAAAACACACCAGCACACACCATAACAGGTATGTATTTGAAGAAAACAGAAGAGTTTAGTTGTTGTGAGATTGAATCTTTGGTTTTTTGACTGGAAGAACTCAACCCTACTGCTATTCCACAATGAGAGATTCTAAGTGCAAACTTTGAAGAACATTATATTATTTGAAGTGTTCCTACTCCCGTTTTTGGGTGAGATGACAGCTGACTAGTTAACCCCTAGTTATTGGTTCAGTGTATCGTAAGTTCGTATCCTACTTCCGTCCTACTTCCGTTCTTAAAGGATCAGATTCGATTTTTTAAGCTTTAAATCCATGAAAAATTAATTTTTCAATTCAAAATGTTATCGCAAAAAGTAGGAAAAAAAATGTCTTTTTACTTGCATGAAGTATTCAAAGAATTCACGCTTAAACATTAAATATATACATATTTACTTAAACATTCATACTAAAGAATATTTAGAACTCGTCCTTTATTCATTTTTTATTTCACATTCATGTAACTTTTTGCTTTACAATAAATATTGACTCAAAAATAATAATTTTATATTTTGTAAAATTATATTTGTTTGGCATAAACTAAAAAAATATCAGATCTTTTTTCTTTAATAGGTTAATATTTGGGTTTCTTAACATTTTTAAAATCTGTGCATGTCAAAGAAATTTTTCAGTACAAATTTAATATTTTTGAGAAATAAATAATAAGACTAATTTCGTATTTAAAAGTTTTAAATATGCACATATTAGTTTCAAATACCAGCAAGGATCGATGTTTTCGGCCTCTCCATGACCTAGTAATAGGATACTGCGTTTGAGAGAAAAGTTCCGGGTTTGATACCAGTCACTGTTGAACAATGGGATATGGATGATGCATTTCTGCTTTCTGCATCCTTATCTATCAAAGTGGGCACTTGAGAGTTTTCCAGGTTTCCTTCCTTGCGACACATGAGTACAGTCCATTGTCTGTCAAAACTTTCCCGGAAGTTAGTAAGACAGGGAATGCTCAAACACCTTACAACAGCCTTAAGCCGTTAGCTGATATCAAATAAGCAAACACCGCAGCAGCCTATAAGCACCACTCAAGAATTTCAAATACCATTTTTTATTCAAAACAAGATTAGAATGGTTCATACATTTTTGCATGTAAGTTTGGGTGGGTGCTTTGGGGTGTTCTGTATTTTTTCTTTCCTTCCAACACGTTAATATCAAGCACTGTTAAAAGCTAACACCGATAATTTTTAGTGATAATTGTATTATTAAACATGCGATAATCATTTGGTGATGTCAAATATATACTGGGCTATATCACAAAATAAGATCCCATGAAATGCAGATTCGTTTTTATTTCATTAATTGCCTCAATGTTCATCTCTTGCACATGAGGACTAATTAGATCGAGACCAGCAGCTTAAAGTGGGTACCAAACCACTACAATTATCCATTATCAAGGTGGGATTCGAATCCACAAACTGTTGAACCGAAGGAAATAGCGCTGACCATTCGGCTACCAGTTCGGCTTAGCAAATTCGTATGAAACCTTGAAGAAATACAGATTAGTAACTAATTCTTATCATAAAAGGGAGTAACGATTCGTAATTGTTTTCATTCCATTGTAAAAATTCACATTTTACAAAAACTCATTAAATGTGTGGTCATTGTATACTTGTAAGCATTTCCTCTTATAAACAAATATCTAAAAGGAATTTTATTTCAAATTCTTTCTAATTCCCACACAAAATACTTAATTAGTAATAAATCCGAGTTCTAGCTACTTAAAGCGATATTTGTTTACTTTTTTTAAGTATTTTCATGCATTTATTGCCAAAACAATCAGTAATTAGAGCATTTATTTGACAATGATCCTTACAAGGAAAAAATGTTCACTGAAGCAGTCAGTTCTTATCCTAATAAATTGTTCTCGTCACTTAAAGATAATTGTTCAAGGATTTGGCGGATTACAAATTCTTATCTCCCAAAGGATTAAAGAAAAGAAAAGACTTACGAAAATTACCATTAACGCTTAAATAATTTTGAGTTTTGCTTTACTTTAAAACATGTTTTTAATGTTTAAAATGTCAATGATTTGTCTTGAATAAAATTATTTTAAATCTGAAAGATAGAAAATCAGTTGAAATATATAAATACTATATATATATATATATATATATATATATATATATATATATATATATATATATATTAAACCGTATGAACGTAAATAAATAATATAAAGACTTGTTATAATAATCTTCGTATTATAAGAAATTATATAATTGAAAATAATATATGTGTGCAAATAAATCTACTTGAATATTAATTTAGGCAAAAAACATGTAAATGTCTCTGTAAATGACTGATCTGTCTACTTTTATTCATTTGCAATTAATTATATTGAACTTTTTAGGGGAAAAATAACGTTATGTTAAACAATCTTAATGATTGAATTCAGAGAAAATGGCTTTCAGTGCTTTGAGAATATTTATTATTGCCTTTATTGCAAAATTTCCAGTATTTTGAAGATTTATTATTCTTGTATTTGATTTGGTTATCGGATGAATATTTTTGTTATCTAAAGCTTGTAAAAGTAGGTCGATTTGATAGGTTAATGCTTAGAGATTTGAACTTTACTTTGCTAAATCAACGGTTGATTTCAAACTCTAATGTTAATGTTCGAAATACATTTCAAATTGTAGATCACAATCAAATTATAGTCACAATATGCCAAGAGTAAGCAATGAGCGATGTACGAACAACATTAAATAAAAGATCAGCATTTCATAGCTCGAGGGATAAAAAACAGGATTATTGTTACTTTTAAGTTTGGTGGAGTTAGTACAAACCCATTGAAATTTCCATGTAACGTCAATGGAAGGTTATTCCACCAAAAGAGAGGAAAATGGGAATAAATCTCGTTGGTGCTCGACCGAATCACGTATCGAACCCATTACTGTCTGGATATCTTTTCCCTCCAATAATTACTACAATCCCATTCCACGTACTACTCATTTTGCTCTATATAAAGTAACATTACCAAATTTAATGCCGTCGCCCTGTCTATTGGTCAGCGTGTCTGAACGATTAAGGAGATCATGGTTTCAATTTCTGATTCGGTCATGGATGTACTTTCTATCTTTATCTCTCCTGTCTTTGTACTTTCCTTGTCTGAATTAGTTGTGAATGGTTACTTGTCCTATAAACAGGTAAGGCATGTGTGTACTGAAGAAGTCAAACTCCTCACCAAATTACGGTTCAATTGGAAAAGAAGAACAGCGCACTCCATATTGCCAGCCAAGCTGGTTCGTACAAGACAAGAACCAAATTTAATCATCAAAATTAATTTCAATATTATGCCTTGTTGAAAAATACTACTGTCTTTAAAAAGGAAAGGTAATATTTGATTTAATATAAAATGTCCATTGAGAAAGTTATTTTTAAATATTAAAAGTACTCTCTTTTTCCAGTTAAAAACATAGTACACATATATTATGAGTTAGAAACTACATACTTTTTGAGTTATTAACGGGTTATTAAATTTATTATTTGTTTATAAAAAGAGGTTATAAAATTATATACTAAAATATTATTTTCACATTTGGTTATAATAAAAATATTATTATTACAAGGTTACTTTATTTCCTCTACTCCACATTAAAAATAATTTTTCTCGTGTTTAGTTTTATTTCAAGAAACAAAATGTTTTTACAATATTTTTATTAAGTAGATGCCGCACAACTTATCTAGGGGTCAGCGTGCCTGACTGCGGATAAGGAGGCCCTGGGTTCCAACTCCGGTTCGGGCATAGATGTACTTTCTCTATCCATCCTGTCTTAGTCCTTTCCTTGTATGAATGGGTTGTGTGAATGGTTGCCTACCCTATAAACTAGTACCTATGGCAAGTGTGGACCGAGGTTTCTTTGTCGCTCAACGGTCATTTTTTGCACACGAGAGCTAATTAGACCTGGACCTACAGTTTAAAATGGATTCCGAACCACTACAAACATCCATGCCCAAGTGGGATTCGAATTCACGAACTGTTGAACCGAATGGCAAGAGCTCTAATCATTAGGCTGCCAGCTCGGCTGGACTGAGGAAGTCGGGCTCCACACCAAATTACGGTTGAAAAAGTGGAGCAACGCACCCCATAATACCAGCCTAGCTGGCACACGACATCAACATTAACTACATGTCAAATTTTCTGCTTTTCCTAAGCGTTAAAAACTTCAAAATAAACAGAGTGTCACATTTTTTCTACCAAAGTGATTTCAATAAAAAAAACCTCAATAATAATCCTCAATCTTCAATAATAATCCTCAATCCTCTGGAAAATAAATTTCAAAAATTTATTTTCCAGAGGATTGAAGTTGAAGCAGCTTTTCTGTGACCAACAGCTCCTCAATTCTTTCAATTTATTAAAAGCAAAACACAACTCTCTTTCACTCTCAGTAAATCACAAATTCAGAGCATTCCATTTTTTTGGTTAATCATAATTTAAGTATTCATGCAAAACTCATACTTTAATAAGGGATGACATTTATTTACAAAATCTTTATTTTAAATTTCATTGGATTTCATTAAATATTAAATATATTTTTATAATTATATTGGATTATATTAAATATATTTTTCATAATTATTAATGGTATACATTTTTCATTGTTTAAGAATATGAAAGTTACTTGATTAATAAACATGATGAGAAAAGAATAGTGTAGAAATACACCATTTCTACCAGCATGTAAATATTTTTACAGAATCTTATAAGTATGTATAATATTTTTAAACAATTTTAATGACATTTTAATTTTATAAATTTGTGTATATAAATTAGGACAACAAATACGCTTGAGAGAAATTTGCCGGGTTATTGATCGATTTTTGTGTTTCTCAGCAGAATTTGTATTTGTTTGTTATCTTATTTTTGTCTAATTTTTCTTGAAATAAATTCTGATTTCTTCAGATCAATATTTTAGGCCCAATTTTTTTCGCGATGAATCATATCATAGTAACGTAAAGTCAAAAAGTCACAAATGTTTGATTTATTCTTTTAAAATGTTACAGTAATAAAGTCGGATGTACTTGATGTCATTTTTCATCCAAAATTGTAAAGTAATAAAGTCATTCTGAATGGCGTTGATTCTTCCAAAATAATTTAGAGACTCATATACTGGATATTTATTCTCGTTTTACACTCTCAAAAATATTTCAGAAATTTATAACCTCTAGGCATTCCTGAATTCTTGAATATAATTTGCACAGATTATTCTCCGCGTGATAATTAGAAATTTGCGATTAGTAAGTGGATTCAAGTAATGACATTCAACTCCGTTTTCCGAAATATGAACCAACGAGTTCAGATATAATGTAAGATAACAGACAACACACAAAGGCGAGGGCATTGCAAATATTTAAATTTCGGTTGCAGTGTTTCTGAACAGAATGTAATATATCCTCCAATAAATTAACATAAGAATAATGTTTTAACCATAATAATGATGATTTTCTCATGACAATTTATTAAAAAATGTATATAAATGAAATCTTTAGTCAGCATTTCCTCCCAATTTTTGAATAAGATTGAATTGAGAATGGTTGAATAGAAATTTATATTAAGTTGGTGGTCTCTTGCTAACTCAAAATAAAAGCCTTGCTCCATGGCGAAATTTTTTAAGGAAAGAGTAGGAAATGAATTTAAATTGCAAAGAACACTGTAAAGTTACTTCTGCCGCAATGCACGTCACATTTCCTCATTTCAAATTTTTATCTTTTCTTAATCGCTGACAGTAAAAAAAAAATATGAAAGACATCAACTCCTTCCTTCCTTTACTCTACATTTCTACTGTAGCTTATTTATTTATTACATTTATTTATTTGTTAGCTATTTGTTTTTGAGGACTAAGCGTTATTTCGGCTTTCCCAATGTATTTCACATCGGAAATATATTGGAATGCGGCTAAAAGGCGTGACCTCATTCAAATATATTTAATTAAAATTCGTATTTAATGAAAATTTTCAAGCAATAAAAATCTCGTTATATTTATTTTTAGATGATCTATGTTCGTTACATCCATTTGCAATGAAAAACAATATTTTAAACAAGGTTGGGAAACTGTAATTATTTAACAAAGTTGGATAATTGTAATATCTATTTTCTAAACTTGAATTCTTGTCAGAAAGTTAAGTAGCCGTTTTTAAATCGAAGCAATGATTCCATATCTGTGTATAATACCTAAAACTACTTGACAATTCATTAGAAACTAAGTGTATGTGCAGTATAACTGCCTAGAAATTACTTTACAATTATTTTAAATAGCCAAAAGAAATTTCACAACTATCAGAAAGTCAGTCTTAGTAAACGTTACTGAAATTAAATGTAACGCAGTTCAGACTTAACTCCAAGAAAATTTCAGATTTTTCTTATATATCATTTGTATAATATATATAGCAAAATAAAATCATTACTTTAAATTTTTGTTTTTGTTTAAAAATATTATATATATAATATCAACATTTTTAAACATAATTTTATATATATATATATATTTATATATATATATATATATATATATATATATATATATATATATATATATATATATATATATATATATATATATATATATATATATATATATATATATATATATATATATAAACTCTAGTATAATTAAAATATTTTACCTTTAAATTAAATTAACAAACTAATTAGCTTTAAATAAATATTGTTTTTTAGAGACGTTAAGAAGTCATTTAACATACATCTTAAAAAACAATCGTCAAAACATACTCAAAAAAATTTAGTTTTAACTGCAAAAAATAACAGAATTTTTGAACTTGTATCCAAATTTATATTTCATTCTTTAACAATAGAATGTAATATTTTTTCTGTATAAATAACATAATATTATCTTAAATTTAATTATATATATATATACATTCACACAAAATATTTTTGTTCTATACAATGTTTTTTAACTTTTTCACTTAATTACATGCTAATCTATGTGTTATTTTGTTTTATTGAATAATATTTTTTATACCGTTTAAAATGTTATTATTCGAAACAAGAATTCTGTTCTAAATGTCTATAATATAGAACACACCATGTTAGCCACAAAATTACTAGTACTATATTCTTTCGTGCGGAGCCGAGTGGTTGGCAGCCGAATAGTTAGCGCTCTTGCATTCGGTTCAACAGTTCGTGGGTTCGAATCACACCATGGGCATGGAATTTGTAGTGGTTCGTAATCCACTTTAAGCCATAGGTCCCGGTCTAATTAGCCCTTGTGTGCAAAAAATGACCGCTGAGCGGCAAACAAACAAATATTTCGTCCGGAAGTTTGTGGTCTCCATTTTCTTCAATAGACGTAACGATGCGGAATCATATTTAAATTATATCACCTGACCAAATGAACCCTCGTGCGCTAAATGTTACTAGGAAGTGACAAACAAATGACATCAAAACTAAAAATGTGTCCTTGCGATATACTATAAACAAGAAGGGGGGTTAAAAACAAAAGAAACATTTAAGTTTCTACTTTAGTCAATGACATTCATTGTTTCTTTGACACCGTATAGTGGACCGCTCATCGCCTAAAGAGAGTTTAATAGCCACCATGATTAGAAAGACAATCTTTTATAGATAGAAGGCCGTATTACCATGACGCAAGAGAAATCACGAAAACTCCCAAGCATACACCCTGGCAGACGTGAAGCAGGAGGTGCAAATGCAACATCCCTCTCATGATGTTCAACAGTTGCTGGAATCAAACACGGAACCTCGTTGTTTCTTGCAATAGCTTTGCTATAACAATTCCATACACAGGACCACGTAGGCATGGTTGATTACGGCATCGTTCTCATTATCGGAAGGCAGTGAGTTTGAATCCTCGCTTAATCGGACATCCGTCGAGTTTGTTAATGACGGCTGGACACGTTAAAATAGGGCATGATCGCAATGTCGTCTAGGTGAAATGATACCTCTGGGGTGGAAAACTAAGTATTGGGGTCTTCTCTTTGGTTCCAAACTCACGAAGCCTCCTTCCGGCTACTTCTATCTAACTGGTAGAGCCCAATTCAGAGCCAGGTGCAGGGCAGCAAAAGCAACAATTCCATACCTTGCTCATTTTAGAAATCACCGTTCGTGGTAATAATGAAGTTTTTGTTAAGAATGAATTTAGAGGATATAGATTCAAATCTCGAATGAAAATACCATAAATGTTGATCGGAAATATCTTTATGTCCGTATCTATAAAAATATCTTAAAAATTTTTTAAAAAATGTTTTTCACACTTAAATGCAAGCCGCCTTTGATATAGTTCTAGTGCAGAGTTAATATTCGATGGATCGTTACAGTTGATAAATTGAAAAAAAAATGAATGGACTTGGCTCTCGTTTTTATCATGGCATAGTCACGCGCGTGATCTATTAATTCATTTCCTCAAATAGACACCCAGAACCAAAGGAAGAGAGTGTGCAGTGGAGATTTTTTTTTCCGAGCAGTCGACGCGTTTCCTCTGGTGTCCGAGGTGATTGGGAAGTGACCCTCTCATCTTCCTGTCTGTCCTAACAAATTGTTCTAGATATTTTTATTTCGTCCTGGTTTCCCGAATTACATCGATTCAAGTAGATGTCTAGCATACTTTACAACAAGGACTAAATGTATTGTTAGTTATAATCACGAATTAATTCACTTTATAACTGTCAAATAAATTTTTAGTCAATTTTACAGTTTATACAGATTTTATATTCAAATGAATGCTTAGTAAAATGCGCTGACAGACACGATAAATATGTATACAATATAATGTACTTGATGTAATAGTTAAACAATACGAAGTAATTTTTGCATTTTACCCAAATTATAGAGCATCCATATGAAAGAAAACATTAAAGTAAATCTTGTGTTTCTAATTTAATTTAGGAAGAGATTTTGTATCCTAATCGTATATGGCTAATTCCAGCGCCACCTTTTGGAATTTAGTTAAACCAGGGAGGAAAACACGTGTTTGACACAAACATCAAAACTTTTAGGCACACACTTCACACACACACACACACAACAGAAGTAGATAGATATTAAAATAAATACAATCTCATTAAATAGTGAAAAAATTTATACTAAAAAATTTCTGCAAATAATTTTAAGATATTTAAACGCGTGGTATTACAGTTATTTGTGAAATCCATGATGCATTTTTAGAAAAATCATTTTTCACCCATGCAAAACCAAAAAGTTTTGCGCCAAGAGATCAAACGAGTAGGAATCGAAAGCATCCACCTTGATAAGATTTGTATGATCACACAAGAAGATATGATTTGTGTCGCCAAGTCAGGCCCCAGTATTTTCCACATATAATGTATAATGATCACGAGTTACAAGGGAGGAAACCCGGAAAATTTGCTAGCATTTGACTTGAGGGATATGCATGCATATGCGAAAAACAGAAAGGAAACTTTTGTTTTCGATGTTTTGCTCTCAGGCATAGAGATAAATCTATGATATACTTTCTTGCATATATACTTAGTATAGATATAATGTATACTTTGTTAAATATACTTTTATACGAGGGTACATTCTGCGAAAAATGTAAGACATGAATTCATAATTAATTTTAGGAAGGATAACTTTCATTAAGATTATTAGTATACAAAAGATCTGAAAGTAGTTTTTATATTTAAAATTTATTCTAATTTAATCATGCATAATTATTAACATCCTTATATGATTAAGTTTAACATCCTTATTTTCTTGTATTATTTTTCACAAATTTATCATCTCATGTATAATATAGAATGCCAATATTAAGCACTCAGTGGTAGTAAATGAAACATCCAATTTGACAGAATATAATTAAATTCTAAAAATATATATATTGATTCTGTGGAAAGGGAAAATAAGTATCCTGTTCCTCTCTCTAACACAATGATAAAGATTTAAACATCCTTATCCTAAATTTTACGGGCGACATTTTATTGATAGAAAAGCGTATTTCTATGTTCTTGGGAAGAGAACCTAGAAAGATTACGTTTGCCGATGGAATTGAATCTGGATTCAGTGACATCGAGAATAACAGTGAAAGTCAGGAGTCAAAGAAAAATACTTGGGAGAATCATTTTGTGTTAACTGAGTTTCTCTTTAAAAGAATAATCATTTTTTAAAGCTAATATACACAGTGTGACCACCTGCCAATAGCCAGAATAACCACCTTTCACAGAGTGGACTGCTGCGACATTTACAGGAAGACAATCAATTAGGTTCCTGAAGTTATTTGCTGGATTGTTTAGTCATTCCGAAACCAATGCTATCCCAGATTACTCGAGTGAGGATCCATACCACGAACAACCCCATCGAAATGGTTCCACAGATTCTGAATTGGGTTAAAATCAGGGGAGAATGGTAAACACATCCTGGTAACCTTCGAACCATGCACGTACAATGACACCTTACTTGGTCCTGCTGGTAGGTGCCATCAACCTGAGGAAAAACAATACGAATATAAGAGTGGACATAGTCCGCAAGGACAGTGGCGTACTTGTATTGATCCATCGAGTCTTACGTAATGATGATTGAAATTGTGGTATGGCAGGAAAACATTACCCAAACCATAATGCTCCAGCCTGGACCATTCCGGCAATAGTTGCAGAGTATTTGATTTCAGAGGTTTCAAGTCATATACACCAAAGAGCATTTGTCTTGATAAACAGTGATTCATCGGAAAACATCACCTGTCGACACTCAGTGGACATCCAGTTGCGGTACTCGCGTGCAAATTCCAGTCTTCGTCAATGATGAACAACAGTCAGCTTCAGTACATGAACCAGGCATCTATTTCGGAGGCGTAGACACCGCAACGTTTGCTGAACAGCAATTTGAGAGACACTGTTGGTAGTCCCTTGGTTCATTTGGGCATTCAGTGGCTCAACGGTAGCACGTCTATTCTCCCGAACGTATTTTCGCAACCGTCATTCACCTCTATCTTCTATGGCCCGTGGTGCAGCACATTTAACACGTCGCTGATTTTGGGCAGTCCCATTTTGCTATGCACGGTATAATTTTACCACGGTAGTACGCGAATAGTACACAAGCTTAGATGTTTCGGAAATGCCTCCCCACTTGGTCCAAAAGCCAATGATTATGCCGTTTGGACGTAGAATTAATCATTCCGTTTCTGCATTATGCCAACGACTACAATGTATTCCGAAGTCCTTACACAGCTTTTATATACGCTCAACTGCGCTATGCTGCAACCTGTTATCTGTGATTGGTTATTTAATGTCCAATCATAGATTGGATTCATCGTACGTGGTGGTCACATTAATGTGATTGGACAATGTAAAATCTGACTTTTTATTTTCATAAACAGTAATTAGTTTTAAATCAATCAATCAATCAACAATGGCACTACAACACTGTGTGGGTCCTGGCCTTCTCAATGAGCTTATTCCATCTTGGCTTGTACTCAGCAGCACTTTTCCAATTAGATGTTCCAATAGTGTTAAAGTCCCCATCAAGACAATCAATCCATCTGATTTTGGGCCTACCTCTGGAACGCTTTCCCATTGGCCTTGCAAGAAAGATTTTTTTAGGGGTGCGTTCAGTTGGCATACGAATAACATGGCCAGCCCATCTCATCCTTTGTATTTTAATGTATTTGACAACATCAATGAATTAGTTTTAAATATCAACCTATAATGCAAATCAGAATACTTATTTGTATGTCTATTAGAGTAATTGTCTCACTGTTTTTGTTATCTAATTTGTTGATATTTTTTAGTAATCTAGGTCATTTTTCTGAAAATTATCGAAATTAATTTTGTAATAATTTCGATTTTTCTGATATTAATATACCCAAATTATTTTGGATATTTCTAGAAATTTCTATATTTTTTTAATAATATGTTGGATGTTATACAGTGGATGACAAGAAAGGTGCTCTATAAATGGATGCAACTGTTTGTTAATGGTTGACTGCATTCATGTCAAAAAACGATCTCAATCTAAAATTGTCTCAAGCACCCACTCCGTGGCAGATATTCTTGAAGAAAACAAGAATGCTTGAAGAAAAATATTTCATCCGCTGTTGTTTGATAGCTATAGATGAATGTAAAAATTTCAATGCCATACAACTATCCAAACAGTAGTCCACGTTATAAATAAATTAGTTTTAAATAATATTTTTGGAAATTTGTATATTTCTAAATTTTCCATATATTTTGACACATTTATGTAAAATGCTTGGAAACGATGAGCTTACAATTTGGTTGACTTTTAAGAGAAATGTAAAAGTTTTTAAATATAAGTGGCAACTGCTTCCTGTGTTTTTATTATAGTTATCCAAATGGATGTGTAAGGTTAATAGGTTTCGAAGGTTTTAAAGAATTGGGCTTATATCCGGGTTTAAGAAGGTATAGATCTCCGGATAATATCCGGGTTAAGAAATTCATTTCTCTCTCATTTCTACTTAAATCATTTTTTTTTTTTTTTTTTTTAACAGTTCAGATACCATTTCTTCATACATTTTGAAAATTATGTTCACAAATGGCTTTTTTTATGTTTACTTATATATTTAATCAGATAATGGATTTTTTTTAAATAATTTTCATTTATTATTTTCTGTTTTTTATTTTATTATTTTTTACAGTTTTAGATAACTGACGAAGAATTGTTTTATACAATAATATGGAAATTAAACAATATTTAAAAATTCAAGTTTAAATTTAACTATTGGATAAATTGTTTTAAATAAATAAATGCAATTTATAAGTGTTATATTCAATTCTATTAAGACAGGAACTCACAGTTAAATGAAAATTTATCCTGGATTTTAGTTCGTCAGATCGTAGACTCGATAACCACTTAAAGCTTTGATGCTTATAAGGTTGAGAATATTCTTTCAATCGCAGGTCCATGTCCAGTTATGATTCTTTTTCTAAAACGTAATCGTTGAGAGGCAAATAAGGAAACCAATAAAACATATCGAGGTATGGGAGGCAAAAATTACAAATGCAATCAACATGGCCACTGAAACTTTGAAAATATTTTGCCTGTAAATAAATACATTTCTCCTTGAACATTTCGTATTTTTTTAAATTCTGATTAGGACGTTTAAATTCAAACTGGTTTGTCTAAAGCAGCATGTAAGAATAATATTACATTTCTTCATAAATGGTAAACTTTTTTTTCAACCATAAAGTGGTTATTTCTTTCGTTCCAGTTGAAATCATGATTAGGCTCTTTTATTACGATTCCCATTGGTTAAAAATGTCCATGACGTCAAATAACGTTACATCTAAGTCACATCGTATTGAGACGGTGTCGTCTATCCGACTTGTCGACAAATTTGCAGCCTGCGATCAAATCGCATTCTATGAGCGGCAGCAAACAAGGCGAATTTCAATATCCCATGTCTGAGAGTAGTTGGCGAGAACAAAAAATTCATTCATGTTTTTATCCAGTATGAAAAAAGTACTTTTTAACTATAATTTTTCCATTTGTAAAGATTTTCAAAATCATGAAAACTACCTGTTGCTTTAAATAATTAATTTTCAAATTTTTAAAAATTTTGCTTCCAAAATTGAACTCCTTGACAATAGATCAGAAAAAAAAGCAAAACGAAAAGAACATGACGAAACATCCATTTTATGATTAATTTAAATCGGCAAGAACGATTTATATTTTAATTTTTTTAATTGATGTATATTTTGAATAATTTATTTCAAATTGTGTCTCAGAGATAAAACTATAGATTTATATATAAATAATAATAAAATAGGTTAGCTAACAAAAACATACATGTTTACAGTCTACATTTAGAGATTAAATGTAATGAAACATATCACGTCAAAACATTTCTGTCCATTCAAATAACGAATAAGTCAATACGATTCAAATAAGATAAAAAGAAATTGGCTGACAATCATTTTTGAAAACAATTGCATATTGATAACACAAAAAACATGCAAGACGGAAACATTTTTTTAGATTGTTTAAAATAGTTAAATTTGAATATACAATGCCATAAAAATGTTTATCGCTATCAATTATTTCAAAGATAAACCTTATCTAATTGTAAACAGAAAAGAGGAACAGAAAAACACTATATTTTTATTTTCCATAATACTTAAAACATAATAATGACTTTTTAAATAAAATTATATAGGGAATTTAACAGGAATTGAATAATTTGGATTTAGAAAATAAATAACGTTTTTAGACAGTTACTGTTATAATAGATTGGTGAGAGAGAGAATATCCAATATGATAATGAAAAATTAGCTCGTATTTACTTTTTTCCAAAAGTAAATAAAATTGATGAATATATGCTTTAATAATATTTGATAAAAACATACGAAAGCTAACTATTTTAAATGTCTTTAAATAGTTATATTTTTGTGTCGACTTTTCTATTGGCATATTCATCAAAACCTGAAAATGATCGTGGATTTCATACAAATTGCTTTTAAAGGAATTTTAACTATTATTCCTCCTTTATTTTCAAACCTCCTTTATTTTCATTATTAAAATGAAACCATTTTCCGCTGTTTCTTTTTCTTAATAACGCAATGACTTCCTATTGATCCATTTTTTTATATTTATAGACACTGTATTATGTACAGTTAAAAAAAGTAGTAGGATTTTGGTGGAGAAAGTGATCATTGCAGATGTTGTTGGGTTCGATATCGGACCACCTACCGATGACCATCGTGATGAGAGAAATGAAGAGTGAGGACTCATGCATGTGGAATGTTCTGGAGTCTAACGTGTGCATACCGTGACATAACTAACGCATTATGGAAAAGAGCTAGAGACATTCATCACTAGATAGAGAGTTAAAGCAACTAAACCCTTGTCTATATTTAAGAGTTTTGGTCTGTAAAATCATGCAAAATGAAATACTCTTTTAATCTAATAACCACTGATAAAAGTGTTAGTAAGCAAATTCAAGCAACATTTTACATCGAAAATTATAAATTTTACAATACAAAAAATGTCTTCCCAACCCAGATTTCATTGTATTGCTACAAATTAGAAAACTGTAGAGAATACAAAATCATCCAAATATTATTTTAAAAATACTCCGTATAAGTACATAAATAAATATTATTTATTTATTTATTCATTAAAATATTGTATTTGATACTTTATTGGATTAGGTTTAATTTAGCAAATTCTTAATATTATCATCTAACACTTGTTTATGGCATTGTCATTGTTATAATTCGTTTAAAAGGACATTAAATACAGAGATTTATTATGTAATAAAATGGCAATGGTCTTACGAATTTGTTAATTTATTTATTCATTAATTATTGTATTTGATACTTCATTGGATTACATTCTATTTATCTAATTCTCAATATTATATCGTAACACTCATTTAAGACATTGTTCATTTAAAATGACATTAAATACAAAGATTTATTATTTAATAAAATAGCAATATGGTCTTACGAATTAGTTAACTAAGAAAGTATATTGAGTAAAATTTAAAGTTAAGTGAGAGAGAAAATCAAAATTGCTTATGATTGTTTTTAGGTTTCAATTTAATATTCGGACTCATGAATTCTAAATTCAAAGAATCTTCTCCATTGGAATAAAAGATTTCTCATAAATTTTGTTGATAGAAATATTTAAAAATTTTCTTTGAAAATTTTAAATTTGAATGAAGAGTTTATATAATTTTAATGGTAATATTTATATTTCCTTAAATTGTATATGATTACATGTTCATATTTACAGGTTTTTGATTGCTCTCAAATAATTTTAAAATTAAATAAAGTTCAAAATTTTTATATTTGCATTACATATAAATTTTTATATATTAATATATATGTGTGTGTGTGAAAAAAATTAATATTTTCGTTGATGTTTCAATGAACAGAATCCGATTTGGCGAGAATATTTTTATATAGTGTGATTAATTATTTTTCATAAAATATAGTAAATAGACAATATATATATTCTTAAAACTAAAATCGCGCGCGTAGAAATTTTTCTAAAAGCTTAAAACATAATGTATTGCAACGACAAAATTAGTTAGAACTTAATATTTTCCACATTAAAGTCGTTTAAATAAATGAAAAGCTCTTTCATTAAGTAGTTTTATTTCGTAATTGTAAAACTGAAAATAATCTTTTTCATGATCAAACTCATTTCAAAGCTAAGCGATGATGATCTAGATGCATGAAAAGTGAATTTAAAAGGCCTCCCTACTAAACATGACATCACTTTTGATAAAAACGGAATTTCTTTACACGGGTTCGCTTCCCTATTCGTGCTAAAAAAAGTATAAACAAGAGACTGGGTAACATGTATTTTGGGATTGAACGCTCGCGCAAGGTTACTGGACCGATTCCAGCTTCTTTTTCATCCCCTTCCAAGTAGGTAGTGCTTTGACTTAGCGTGATAGTTACTAGCGGTTGTGTCACACCAATCACGTGCCGGGAAAATGGCGCTTGAGTACAACGACTTGACCGGAGATTTCGCGGGAAAAATCAGTAAGAATTTCAAAACTGGCGCTTGTTTTGAAATTATCCTTAACAAATTCAGAGGAAATTAAATATTTCAATAATAATATCGAATGAAATAAAATAATCATTGCCTTTTTCGTGTTCTAAATTCGACATTTTGAACTTATAATCGAATTTTGCGAAAAGTTTAGCTTAGAACGCCTGCATGGATTGGAATGAAATACTATATATCAGGATATTGGTTGTTGACTAATTCAAAATAAAGACGAAATATCACTTTCAAAAATTTTATTACAATGTTTATAGTTAGTTTAAAACGTATTTATGTTGAATTGAACTCCCTTTTGATCACGTAATATAACAGATGTAATATTCATCTCCGGAACAATTCTCGCTTCAAGAATGATGGCTAGTTCAAATAAAGACAAAATATCCTCTCAAAAATTCTATTGCTTTGTTTGTAAACTATTTAAAGCGTATTTAATGCTGATTTGAACTTCCTGTTGGTCGCAATATAATTAATATAAGAGATGTGACATTCACCTCCGGAAGTATTCTCGCTTTAAGAATGGAGTGCTTTTCTTTTCTTGTATATAAAATTGTCCTTTTTGTGTTACTTCTAGGTGAAAAGAAAAATATTTACAAAAACGAATCACTTTTTCTTTATACATTCTTACAACATATTAAAAAAAAATACTTTTTATTAATTTTTGAAAATTTATTTTTTGCTTTCATTAGTGAATGTGTTTTTGTCTTCCCTAATACATCAACTCTCAGAAATGCATTGGACCCTCGTTGGAAAAAATCCTGAATATAGTGTTTAATAACTTCTTAAATGTGAAGAAAAATTTTGAAGTATTACATACCTCATTCCATTTGTTTTTAACCAATAAATAGAAAACATTTTTTAGAAAAGTTGTTACGTAAATTATTTTGCGGTAAGGCAAGTTTTATGTTTTGAATTGAAAGATTTCACGCGATAATTCTTAAGCTAAAACTTCAATCAGAAGTGATTTTTTTAAAAAAAATTAGCTTTGGTATGCCGTGCACAAAATCCATCTAATGTATGTTATGTTCTTTTTTTTAAAGTTGCATTCATTCGGTGTCTTTTCCTTTAAAAGCAAGGTGGAATCCTCAAACTTTAGATGCATGTTTTCCCTTGGTAAAAACAAAACATGATCATTGGGTAAGCCATGTATAAAAGTATAAATTCCTTGTAGCCGTTTTAAAAGGATTTAAACGCACCACAATGAAGCGAATCCTTCTCTCTTCTAGTAATTAATAAAATAGTATATTTATTAAATTCTGTTGAAGTTTGAAACCAAACAGAGTTAAGAACTATCCTAAATGACATGTTTTGCCTCCCTTTTATATAAATTAGGCATTTATTATAAATAATGCTTCTTATTCATGTAGAGAAGTGTGTGCAGGGTCACCAGCTACAAATCAAATTTTTGTCTCGCTTTCACCAACAATGACAATGTGCGGATCTTAAAAATCAGGATCAACGATCACCCCAAAGGGTCTTGTCGGTTCACCAGTCTATCGCGATCCCCTTCATTTCCAAAATTGCAATACATGATAGCCGGGAAATTCACAAGCACTCACAATATAGGGCTCATCGTGGCCTAGTGGTAAGATATCATTCTTTGGGGCATAATGGACCGAGTTCCATCCCAGCTACTGTTGGCCGAACGGGTAGCCAAATGGTTATCGATTTTTACCTTCGATTCAACAGCTCGTGGGTTCGTATCCCGTCTTGAGCTTTGATATTTGTAGTGGTCTAAAATCCCTCTTAAACCATATCTAATTATCCCAAAAAAATTATTGTTGAGTGACAAATCAAACCAAAAACTAGCTACTGTTGAGTTACGGGACGTGGATGTTGCCCTTATACATGCATGTCTCTCGAGGTATGTGATTGGGAATCTTCCAGGTTTCCTCCCTTGTGACACATGCGTACGACCCAATATGTATGAAAAATCCTCCCAGAAGTCAATCTACGCGATAGATGCTAAATTGCCTTACAATGTCCTTAGACCGTTATGCAGTCCTCAGCGTGTTGTCAATGTCTCAACAACAGATCGTCATGCAGAGTTTGTTATGAATAAATGAAGGAAGTGAAGAAAATCACACACGACTTGCCTAATATGGAAAAGAATCGTTCTCGTCATTGAGCAGTACATCGATCGGTACCTAATCTACCTGAAGACCGCTTAAGCGCGTGTTATTCTGTGCCTTACAATAACCGTCATTGTTTCGATGCAATTGACGTTCTTCATTGGCAGATATAACATAATAGTAAATCTGTAGTAACCATTTTTTTATTTTATAATTTCTGCTTGTGAGAGACAAGAAAAGGAAGTTAGACGTGTGACGATGAGATAAGTTTTTATAAGTATTCTATTAATTAATAACATTTAAAACAAACTATTGTTTAATTCAATAGTTAAAACTGTAACTCGCGTTTTTGTGAGATGACCGGCTTAACGAGTTGAGTTATTGTATCGAATAGTGTAAAATATCGATAAAACATATAACTTTTCTTCATAAGTTGAATATCAAGAATAGAAAATGTTTTTGAATAGATATTAACGTTTTTTTAAACTTTTTGTAATAATCAGTGTAAAAGTAAACTGTTGCTATCATTTATGACAAACAGTAGAACTCCAATGACCCGAATTCCATTCTCGAATAATCAAAAATTCTGTTAATTAAATTTTTTCGAAAGGCCCATTTTAACTAATTATTATATGCTGAAACTGGGAGAAAAATTACAGTTTTGCTTTAAAAAAATTTAATAAAAAGCTACCTTTTTACTTTTTAGGGTACATATAAATGCTGTACATGAATACAATATGTATGTACAGTGCTGTAAATGAAAATCATTGCTGGATAAATAATATCGCTGTCAGAGTAAGCTGTTTCACTGCCTTCCTCCATTTACGATTGATGTGCCTCCCCTTGATCGAAAGAATTTGTATGCCGTCCTACTAGGATTGACGCTCCGTCCACTTCATAGCAGATTCAAAGCAAGCATGCGCTTCACCAGCTGATGACTCCTTGTCTGCTTCTGTTTGGACATCAAGCTCATCTTCCTCGACACTTTCAATAAATTGACCATCCTTTGCAATTGAAAATGCAGGGTCTGTCTCATTCATCAATTCTCCTATATCTTATGAATGTCTATAAATTTTCAAAATAATGTTTCTGAATTCCTCAAGTGACACGTCATACTCATCTTCTCCCTTTTCTTATGCTTTTTCCTTCTTCTCAATTTCCTTCTCATCTTCAGTCTATTAGTTTTTTTTTTTAAATTCTGAAAGTGATTCGGATGATTGGACTTCTACTGTATTGTCTGGCCTTTTGGTCATGAGAGGTAATTAGTCCAAAATTTAATTTTTAAAGAGAGGGTTCTGAATGACAATAAACATCCTTTCTTTAGAGTTCAGATGATACGAAATGTGGGTTAGCAAATGTCTGGAAAACCTATATCAACAGAGTGCAGATACAATTGCTTAACATTCAGCTAAATTTTCCTACATTAAAATTTTATTACTTTTCCTGAACTTTTGAAGTGAATAAGTATGTGTAAACTGCATAATTGCACATTAACTAGTATATAATAGATTTTAAATATATATAAATATCTTTTATTTTTATAATTCATTATCATATTGTGCTGTGATAAAAAACAAACAATTTGTGAAACAATGTAAATAAAACTTATCTTTTCTCAACAGGCGCAAGTTTTAAATTCATTTGTTCCAGATTCCAAAGAATAAAAAATATATAAATGAACTGCTCAAATCTCTTTCATCATACTGAAAAATAAAAGTGAGTTCCCGCGAAATATATAACTAAAATTTGAAAGCGAAAGTAAATTACGCGGAATTGCGAAAGTAGGAGTGTACTTGGCAGTGTAAAATGTTTTAAAGTTATAAATATGTAACAAGAAGTTATTAAATATAAATTTAAAAAGTCATTTTGTGTATGCATAATATATATATATATGTGTGTGTGTGTACAGAGCCGTACTAAAGCAGAGGCATATGGGACTGTTGACTTGAACCCCACATCAATGAGACACCCAAATCGAAAAGAAATTTTGAGAAATTTAGCGTTATCAATCGAATAGAATCGTTTCAATATCGAATAAAAAGTTTGTTATCATAAAGCGAGCCACCCCCCCCCCCCAAAGAAGCTTGTGTTCGGGCTCCAGTGCTAAGTCGGGCCCTGTGCGTGAATATATTATTGTTAATAAAGGTATTTTTTATTTCATACTTATTATATTTTTAGGACTGTGAAACTTTAAAATAAGTATTTATATTTTCAATTATGTTTTATCTGATTTTTAAAAATATAGAATTACAAAATATATAAAAATTTGCAGTGTCAATACATATGAATAAACATGTCGCATAAAATAGCAGATTGTGGCTCAACATTTGACCTTCTGTATCCCTACCCCAGGTACAAATTAAAACCTTCTGTATTAATAGAACTCGCTTAGGCAAATGCGAAAAAAAAAACTGCTACTAATTTCCATAAATTTCTGAAAAATAAGTCAATTACAAATATCACGTGTTTACATTTTTTCTTAATCATTGTGATCGAAGCTTATCCATTTTGAAGCGGAACAAGGGAAAGTGCTAAAAACCGCAAGCCATTAACATCATAGAAATGGAGGTCAAGTTCAAACAGAGCCGCCAAAAAATGAGGCCAGAGCCAAGGATTCTCGCCACACGCCAAAATGCTCAGATCAGGCGATCCAATACATTAACCGAGGTGTTTCCGCTCGATTGGATCAAAACGTCGACAATATCCGGTCCGATCTCGATCGTAAACTAGGATTCTCGTGAAAGAAAAGTTTCTTTTATTGGTGTAAATTCCGACGACGAGTGAAAGCGGAAATTCTGGAAATCGAGATGCGTACTACGTGTCAATGAAAACAAAAAAATTACCTTATCAGGGACAATGTAATAGTTGAGAAAATTTAATTCTTAGGTGCGATTTTTCTTATCCTTACTTAATACAAAATTTTAGCTTTTTTTATAAGCCGGCGAACTTGTTTAGTGGTCAGCGTGCCTGACTACGGATAGGGAGGTCCAGGGTTCGAATCCCGGTTCAGGCATGGATGTACTTTCTCTCTCGCTATCCTGTCTTTGTCCTTTCCTAGTGAGTAAATGACGTATGAATGGTGCCTACCTTATAAACGGGTTCCTATGGCATGTGTGAGGGTGCGATGGGGGCCCACTCCCTGTGGTGCACCCGGGGCAACGCCTCGGTGGCAAAAAGGTCGGTGTTTCTGGTCAGTTCCTTGAGTAAAAGGGGACAATACATGCCGATATACCCCGACAATTGGAAAAAAAAGTTTTTTTTTATAAACGTTAAAGCTGCTTTTTTTAAGAAATACATAATACACACATGAAACAAAATGCCTACTGGGATAGCATGCGATAATTTCTTACTCCTTTCCCAAAATAGGAGATTATATACGAATTAAATAAATTTATTTCCTTTTTTTTTCCTCAAATTCAGTGTGTAGATAACCTAGCATGTTAGTGACTAGACGCAGTACTAACGGTACCACACAAATTTCAGTAAAAGATTTTAGAGACACCTGTTGTAGATCACGAATTGCGAATTGATTCTGGAACAAGTGCACATTTATTCTTTCAATGTGTACTAGTGGTAAGAATCCAAAATGGTAACCTTTTTTTCTGACCAACGAGATATGGCTGTTGCACTTCTACTTTCTGTATGCTGGTCTACCGAGGTGGATGCTCGGAAATTTTCCATTCTTCGTCCTTAATGGCATGCGAATAGAGTTTATTATTTATCATCTGTCCATATAGTTTATTATTTATCATACTCCAGCAATTAAGTTTTCAAGCAAGTGATCTCAAGTTCTGCTCATTGGAAATCAAATTGATGTCAATTAACGTTTTCATTGCAAAATGTGGAGTTCACCACTTGAATGGGGAAGAGCAGAACTATAAAGTTAAAATTTTCAACCTCAAAGGAATGAAATGCTGTCTCTCGTAAATCACTAATAAAAAATCCATTACTCTTTCTTAAAATACTTTTTCTTCCTATTGGAAGCCGTTGTAATGGCATAAACATCCCTCTCATGCATGGGAAGTTATAAGTTCTATGCCCGATCCCGTCTAGAATATTTGCGTTAGATCTAGTATATGATCAATAAGTTGTTATCTCAAGTCTTGATTGTGATTCCGTTACCGGAAATTCAAAATGACGAAGTGGTTAGCTGAAGTATTCCCTTAATCTGCTGGGAACTTATTGCAATAACACCTACCTTAATGCATTTTCTTTTCTTTTGTACACGATTATGAGACTAACATCGAAAACGAATATGTCTATTCTGTGTAAAATTAATTAAAATCGCCACTGATATCAAGCAACCATCTCACATTGTGAATAAACAAATGGAGCGCTTTCCTCCTTTCAAAAGTAATTGCATGTCGGACTCCAAATAAAAAAAAAGAAATCTTTTAATAAAAGTAAGGATCAAAGATAATAGATACTATAAATAAAGCTTCCTAAAAATGTGCTGCAATAAAATTTATCTAGAACTGTGGTTGAGATTGAATTGCGAACTGATAAGAGACCATCTGCTTTAAAAATATCGGCCTTGGAAAGGAAACAAAAAGTGTTTGATTATATTTAAGTTTTTGGTTGCTTTAAATTTCATCTTTAAGAAAAACAAACTTATTTAAAATGAAAAAATTATAAATGTGATTACTTATAGATTTCCAAAAGTAAATTAGCTCAGTAATTTTTATTTAAGAACACAGTGACTAATTATATAATTATCAAATACTTCACAAGCTTGAAGTGGTAGCCGAATGCTCAACGCTCTGGTTTTTAATTCAGCAGTTAATAAGTTTGATTCCCTCTTGGAGCACGAATGCTTGTAGTGGCTCAAAATCTTATCATTTATCTTTCAACACACTCGTATGCAAAAATATAGCCGTAAAGCAATAACTAAAATTATTTTGAAACAGGATTTTTATATTTCGTTTTAAAAATAAAAAGATAATTATTGCTTAGATTGTCAAATAATTGAAATACCATGCTCGATTGGTTAGAGACCACCCATTTTAGAATACAAGATCGAAATCCAACAACTGTTAAACAATGTTGCGTTTTTTCTTTCCAGATATGTATTACTTGGAGTCAGTACTCGAGAGTTTTCCTAGTTCACTCCTATGGAACACTTGAATATGACTTATTTTATTTCAAGTCCTCAAGGACGGCAAAATAAATAGGAGAAACAAATGTCTTAAAAGGTGTTCAGCTATGAGGCTGGCATGGTTTCAAAATGATTTATCATATATCAATCCTCTCTGATTTATAGTAAAAATTATATATTTCCTCGATTGCTAAACGATGTAATATTTGTCTGTGTTTTTAATTTATTCAAAACATTGCGATGTTTTTTTAATTATGGGATTTGCATACATTTGTTCTTACGCATGTTTTAAAACAAAAGGTTAACATCTTTAAATGCAAAATTAAACTCTTAAAATAATAAACGATGTTTCTCTCTTTAATATTCAAAACCTGCAAATCTCTTTTATGTAACAACTTTTGCATATTTTTTTAATAATAACTTTGTCAAATCGTTTCCTATTACAGTATTTGATAATTTATACATTTATAAATCAAATGATCAAATTCAATTGAATCGATATTCAGAGTATTTGATAATTTTTCTCTATGTGACAATTTTCATTCAAATAAAATGAAACTTCTTTTATTTTATTGACATTTATTTTTATTGAATAATTTTGCCTTTAAGTACTTGATTTTCATCATCTTTAAATTAATGTTTTGTAACATTTGCACCCTTGGGTTCACCATGGTCTACAAAAAGACCGTGCTTTTGAGAATGAGAGGTCACCGGTTTGATCTTAACTACTGTTTAGCATCAAATGGATTTCTGTTCCTCCCCACACATTTTGGAGGCATAATTTAAAGCTTTTCGAATTCCCTTTTTTTGCTAAACCTAAATATCCGATACTATTTGTGGATATGTTTCCAAGAAAGCACCAAGGAGACAGTTGTTCAAATGCTTTACAAATTCCACCAGCCTTTAAGCCGCCTATTTTACTCTCAAATAATTTCATCACTCTTTATATTACTTTTTGATACATTTTAAAAGGATTCCTTGATATTTTGATTTTCATTTTTAACCTTAAGTTGGTTGTTACTTTCGTTCCAGTTGAGATCATGACTACGCTACTTTATTATAATTCTCATTGGTTTAAAATATTCTTGACTTCAGATAACGTTTCATCTACATCACACATAGTTAATTACGACATCGTATTGAGAAGCCTTCTTAAATTGACAAATTTTCTGCCAAATCCCATTCCTTAAGCAACAGCAAACAAGGCGAATTTCCTTATCGATAATAGTGTCTGAGAATATTGTCGAAGTTCATATTATTAATAAAAAAATAATTTCATATATAAGAATAAAACCATCGGCTTAAGAAGCTATTTTCCAGTTGATTGAAGCCATTAATAGGTTGATAATAGATGCTTTATAATCCATGATTCCAAATTCTGAATATTTTTGGCGATGTATAAATGTTGAAAAGATGACGTATCGTGACGTGCGCGATGACGTAAATACTTGGGTTACAAAAATAGAATTTTCTGTATAATTCTTATTGGTCACCCTATGTATGATGTAATAAAAACGAGGTTGCCAGATACAAAAGAAAATCCGCCAAAAAATCGCCAATCTATGAATTTGGCATCTTAGATTATACCGCACCTGTACCCAGAAGAAAAAGTAAAATGAGAAAGACGAGACAAAACATCCACTTTATAGTTAGCTAAAATCGGCACACAAGGACGATTTAAATTTTCAAAAATTTCATTAATTAATAGATTTATAAATTAATAATTGCAATATTTGTAAGCAATCACTTTTGAATCTTAAGACTATTGCCTTGTTTACGCACGGGTCTTTTTTATTTTTTACTCTTTTACTATCCAACTATACATTATGAGAATCATATTTTTTCCAAGAGAACTAATATTTCGTTCAACAAATTGCGTAATCAGTAAGCCTGTGGTAGCCTAGTGGTCAGGGTATCGGCCTACCAACCGGAAGGGTGGGGTTCAATTTCCAATGCCGCCAAAGACCCACCGAGTACATGCGATATACATACTCGTTATATCTGTGGAATTGAAAGTACTGTGGTCGGTCGTTGAGCAGTTACCATGGGTGTAATAGTCTGGAGAAATTTACTCCTTGTTCAGATCAATGCCAAAATTGAGAAAGTAGATCCTCTGGTGCTACCACCTATCGGAGGATTTGAAGAGCAAAAGTCGTACTTTCAACCTTTATGGTGCTCTGATTAAACGAAAGATGCTTCCAATTGACTTAAATTCGCATTGCCAAGGCATAGCGAGCTTGGCTTGTCAAAATGTGTGTGTGTGGCATTAGTAACAACAACAACTTAATCAGTTAAATTTTCCATTTGTAATAAATTTTAGCATTTTTGACAAGTAACACTTTAATGGAAAATTTCAGATTGATTAAGTAAATTTTACAGAGAAGAGTTTTGTTTCGTAACTCGAGTGGAAAATAAGTGTTTATTTTAAAAAATCTTAATATAATATTTCACTAAAAGTGAGTTATTTATAAAAAATTAAAATATTTTTTATAATGTGAAAATAAATAATTAAATTTAATTGAACTCATTCGCCACAATCCTTATATTCATTCTGAAAGAAATGAATTTAAAATTTTATTAAAACAATAACTATATTAATAGTGAAAACTTTATTTCGTATTTAATATTAAATGAATATGTAAAATAAAAATATGTATAGATCTGGTGCTAAAAGTTTGAAGTTCCTAGAACTGAAGAGCTATTTATATATAAATATCAAACAGAAATTTCAGCGTTTATTAGAAACTTGAAGGTTATTTAAGATCCACCCACAGAGAAGAATTTCTTAATTATTATTACAATAAAATTGCCCAGGATAACGAAGAAGATATATTTTAAGATGCTGATTCTAGAAAAATAATTGATTTCAAGAATTCGAAAAAATGGTTCATAAGTACGATTACTATGGGAGCATGAATATTAAAAATGACTTCGAAACTTTTTTAAGGGGTAAATTCAATAAAATTGGCTCTCTTGTGAAACATGTTTTATCATGTTGTTTATCATATTGTGAGTTGATATGAACAGTCATGCTCGTGCCAAGAGTTGAACTCATGAACTGTTGAACTAAAGACCAAATTGCAGGTCGTTCACAAGTTCCTGTAAAAGTAAAAATTATGAGTATGAGATACCTTTAAACACACAACTTAACCAGAAGCAATGGACACTTAATTACAGAAAGTTAATTATAAAAATGTTCATAATAAATATAGATTACAGCATAAAAATACTAAATATATCAACATATTAAGAAACGTGAAGAAATGTACTGACTCATAATACTACAAATAAAAGCGCAATCTAAACAAATACAAACACAATGCACTTTAACTAACTGATTATTAATGAATAATTTTTGGTAAATGTTTCTTCATTTTAAACAATAAGTAATAACCGTTAAACAATAAACAAAAACTAGTAGGTTATATAACCGAATTAGCAATTCTTAATGAAGTGTCCCTGTTTCTGTCTGTATCTGCCCTGCTCATGAAACTATACTTTGATGAATGCATACAACTCTGTTTGAAAATCAATAGAATTAATTGTTTCAAGAACTTTTCGGTTGTTGAAACGAACTCAAAACCTTTGGGGCACTATATGCTAATCTTTTGGCCTCTAATCTACACATGAATTTCAAATTTAGCATGGTCTGTCATTCAACGTTATTTGGACTAATGCTTTACGATCACTTGTGCACACACGGAATATTCCGATAAATATTTGTGAGTTACAACTATTTACATCGAAGTGGGGAATTGAACGCATGAACTGAGGAAAACCACCCAGCTGACCTCACTGGGCATATAGGAGATAAATAAATGTAATAACGAGCGAAGCAACTCTCAGCATTTCTTCAATAATTCGTGATCTCTGCCTCATTTCGTATGAGGGCGTTTCGAAATTTTTTATAATCCATAAAGCTTAGTATAAATCGCCTTTTTTTTTTCATAAAAAAAAAGTTTTTACGGATTCTAAAATGAATTTAAGCTTGTTTAAAAACCGACAAACAGGAGAGTTATAGACTAAATTGACTCTATCTCTGAAGATTACGCTAATATAATAACAACTGATTGTTTTATATTGATTTTGAACCATCATTGACATTCGAGACAGAGAGGAGAATCAAACCTACGATTGTTTATTTTTACTGATTATCCAGCTTTTGGTTCGATACTCTGATATTTAGAATTGGCAACATATATACACATTTTATATATACATATATATATATATATATATATATATATATATATAATTCTTATAAATTCACTTGCTTCATTAAAATACATGACTTTCACTCCGTTTGCATTAACAAAGATTCATGTGTGTTTTAAATACTAATGAGTTTCAAAATATGTAAAACCGAGAAAATTCTACATTTTAAAAATAAATCAAGGCCATTGTGTGATTTTTGGAACTCATCCAGAATTTTGTTTTTTCTTAAATGGAACACTCCAACCAAAAGAAAACAACACGTTTCAGTAGGTTGGAAAAAACGATAATTTGTTCCTAAATTTAACAATAAGGACTTCCTAACTTGAATAAATTTTAATTGTTTCAAAAACTCCTTTTTTTGGTGGGCAATTTTCTAAATTTGAATCCTGATACACTTTTTTCACATTATATTCAATTTTGTTTAATTCAAACCAATAATCAATTTAAATTGTTATCTAAAACTTCTTAAAAGTCAAAATAACTTATATTTTTGTAGCAAGAAAATTAATTTATGTTCTGGTTTGTTAATTAATCATATATGATAATAACTTCACGTGTAATCTTTCGTTGCCTTATGCATGCTTCGCAAACCCTGAATCGTAGTTCTTCATCACATAAATCTTCCTATAGAATAATCATCACGCCTATCATCTTCAAATATTCCTGACTCAGAATGTTTGCTTGAATAAAAGTTTCCGTTGGCTGATTCCTGTCAGATGAAAAATCGCCAAAGATAGCCAATCGCCTCGTAATTTTGAAACACTTTAAAATGTCGAGGTAGACAGCCGGGTTTGTACCCTAGACCCTACCCCACTTACTACTAGTGTAGAAGTATACTGGATAATACTTTAACGGGTTTTACTTTTAACTTGCACCTTCCCTCTTTCATTGTGACCAGGTATCCAACTTATTACCTCCTAATTGTGAAAGCTTTCACCACCTGGTGTCTTCCTGCAGAAATTTTTAAAATTATGAGGTATATTCTGGTATTGCAAAGATATAATTTCATAATCTCCTATGATTACTTTATCGACTTACATGCTTTTGAGATTCCTTATATAAATGAGGATGCTATATTTTGGTCATATTTTAAAATACTTAACGCCCCCGCGTTGTATTGTATGTTCCATCAAAGTCAAGCGTAATATGAAATAGCATTAAACTAGGTCAGGGGTGGCGAACCTTTTTTGATGTCCGTGCCACAAAGAAAGCCATGAAAATTCTTTTTTTTAATAAATAACGTGCCACAATAAAATTTCATTTGAAATTTAGAGCGTCGTAAAAATATACTAAGTATAATTAAATAAACAAATAAAAACAATTCTTCCTTAAGCAATTTCTTATTAATCAGTGTATTACAAAAAACAATATGCTAGAAAAACAAAATTCACGGTAAAAACAATTGCTTTTAGTGAGATTTTTTTTGTGCTGTACCCATGATTTAACATCTGGTTCATATTTAGTTAATTTCAACAGTACGCATGCTGAGCTCCACTCATCCGTCATTCTACCCCTATATTTAATTTTTATAAAATTTAATTTCGAAAAATAGAGATTCACTTGCTTACAATGATGAAAATATTGATAAAATTGCTTTCGCTAATATTTTTAAGCAATTAATCTTGTCAGGAATTGAGTTCCATGTAGTTAGAATTTTCATCTGCAATTTTATTTATTTCATCCAATAATTAATTATTTTCAATAATTTCTAAATAATTTTTAAATCAACAAATTTTTGGTTCCATATGGTGTTTGACTGAAATTCAACTAATTATATTTCTAATTCCTTAAAATTTAATCCCTCAAGGACTTTTAAAGTTTAATTTTTCAAATGGTATTGTATCAGGATATAAAATAAATTTTTAAGATTCTTCAAATTCCTTAAATTGCGTAAATCTTGCAGAAAATTCCTGAATCACGGATTAAACTACCATTGATAATTCTTTCATTAACGATTCTTTATTTGGCTTTTCATGACATTCACTTAAAGAACAAAATTATTTTTGTATTTGGAAAATATTTACACTGCTGGCCATTAAAATTGCTACACCAGGAAGAAATGCAGATAACAAAATGATATTTATTGGACAAATATATTATACAAGAAATAACAAGTGATTAAATTTTCAAAAACTTTGGCTGGATACATCCTGAGAAATCAGTACCCAGAACAACCACCTCTGGCAGTAATAACAGCAGTTATACGCCTGGGCATTGAGTCAAACATAGATTGGGTTGCATGTACAGGTACAGATGTCCATGCAGCTTCAACACGATGCCACAGCTCACCAACCGTAGTGACTGGTGTTTGGTGACGAGCCAGTCGCTCGGCAACCATTTACCAGACGTTTTCTATTGGTGAAAGATCTGGAGAACGTGCTGGCCAGGGCTACAACCGAACATGTTCCGTATCAAGGAAGGTCCGTATAATACCGGCAACATGCGGTCATGCATTATACTGCTGAAACGTAGGGTTTCACTGGGCTCGAATAAAGGGTAGAGCCACGGGTCGTAACACACCAGAAATGTAACGTGCATTGTTCAAAGCACCGTCAATGCGAACAAGAGGTGACCGAGACGTGTCTCCAATGGCACCCCATACCATCACGCCAGGTGATGGGCCAGTATGACGATGACGAATGCACGCTGCCAGTGTGTGTTCATCACAATGCCGCCAAACACGGATGCGACCTTCATGATGCTGTACACAGAACCTGGATTCATCTGAAAAGATGACGTCTCGCCATTCGTGCGCCCAGGTTCGTCGTTGATCACACCATTGAACGCGCTCTTGTCTATGTCGCAGCGTCAAGGGAAGGCGCAGCCATGGTCTCCGAGCTGAGAGGAGAGTCCATGCTGCTGCAAACGTCGTCGAACTGTTCGTGCAGACACTTGTTGTCTTCCAAACTACCCCGTTTCTTGACTCACGGCTCGTGACGTGGTTGCACGATCCATTACGGCCATGCGGATAATATTCCTGTCTTCTCGGCTGCTAGTGATAGGTGGCCGTTGAGATCCCACATGGAGTTGCGTATTACTGTCTGAACCCATCGATTTCATATTCTGCTAACAGTCATTGGATCTCGACCGACGCGAGCAGCAATACTGCGATAAGATAACCGCAATCCCGTTACGCTACAATTCGATCTTTATCAAAGTCAGAAAGGTGCTGGTACGCATTTCTCCTTCTTACACGAGATATCACAACTTTTCACCAGGCAACAACGTTCAAATGCAATTTTTTGTATGAGGAACCGGCTGAACAATTTCCTCATTTAAACACAATTTAGGTATCGCTACTGGCGCCTGCTTTGTCTGAATGCCCTGAAAAGCTAATCATTTGCATATCACAGCACCTTCTTCCTTTCGTATAAATTTCACGTCTGTAGCATGTCGCCTTCTTGGTGTAGCAATTTTAATGACCAGTAGTGTATATGAAATTGAAAGAATATCGCGATTAACACTGTAATTTGACTTCGAACGCTTTGACTAAGTCAAACATTATAATGACTGTTTTATTAACATCTAGTAGTTTTATATTTAATTCATTTAAATGAGAGCACATAAATCAGTGAAAAAATATGACTTTGCTAGCCATTCTACATCCAATAATCGATTGTATTAGTCAATAAAATTCTCATTATTTACAGAAATATTTTTTTCCTCCAAACAATCTACAAATCTTTGCAAAACATTTCCGAGGCTTAACCAGCGTACATTATTGTATAAAAGTAAGCTATTGTACGACGAGTTTACCTCGTTTAACAATTCTTGAAATTTTTTTTTATTTAGTACACGTGCTGATATAAAATTGATAATTTTGTTTCAAAACTGAAAATATCATCAAGCATTCTTAAACCTCTTTTGGCAGTTGTAGGTGAAGAATGCAATGATCAAATGCTTGTCGGTGAATAATGCAATGAAAATCAAGAATTGTGTACCCGATACATTTTGCAAATACATTTACAAATCCATTTTACTGTCCAGTTAAGATGCGGGCACCGTCAGTTTTAACTGACATAATTTTGGAAGGTCATATTTCTCTTTTTTCCAATGCATCTATAACTGCATTTCAAATGTCTAATCCTTTTGTTGTTGTTGTCTTTAATTAAACTTCATCAAGAAAACATCACCTTCATGGCGGAATCCTAGCCATAAAAGAATCCATCATCTATTCAAACAACAATCTTCAAGACACAGTAACCATTTGGTCCAACAGCCTCTCTACCTTAATGGCAATAAACAATCCCACCCATAAATCACCCATCATCAAATCAATCCTAAGTCTGCTCTACAACACCAAAAAAAAAAAGGATCTAATTCAACTAAGTTGGGTCAAGATCATACAGGAGTAACTGGCAATTAAACAGCTGACCAGGCAGCAAAGCAAGTAGCACTACATCAGGACATCCAACTAACATCAGATGGTCCAGGGTCAGTCTAAAAGCTAAAATTAAAAACAGCCTTCTACGAAAATGGCAAACAACATGCGACAATTCCAAAACAAGTCACCATACCAGGGAAATCCTACCCAAAGTTACAACTGATATTATCTTTCACTTAAACTGTCTCCTGACCAATCATGGCCCATACCCTAACTACTTCAAAAGAACTGGCAAGGCAAGTTCCACCCTTTGCATCTGTGGACAGAATGGTACTCTCGTACATTATTTAACATCATGCTAGCTGGCAAGGGAATTCCAGCTTTTAAAATCTACACAACAGAGATAGGTACAGTTCATTAGGTTCCGCTCAAAGACTCCTTCAGAGTCAAAAGAATAACCAGAATAACCCAAAAGAATAACCCAGTTGATGTCGTTTGTTCTTGAAAAGGGCATTCAGCTGTGCAAAGATCCCATAAACCGGCTTCAGGAAAGCCACTCATCACAACCAGAAGAATATGACTCCTAAACACAGACTCTGAAAATCCAGTACTGCATCCAAAAACTAATATTGAACTCTCTGAACTCTTAAACAACTGGAGATAAATTTATGAACTTAAGAACTCTTTGATCACCCACAAAAAGTATACTTCCTAATCAACATTTTAATTTTATCCATTATTACTCAATGTTACTTACTTAACTTATAGTTTTTCTTCCTTTTCTTTTTTTTATACTTTCTTTGATTTTGTATGTATAACAAGTGCCAACTTCAGTTTTGTACCAAAACTGTGATACGGTGAACTACTTTGTAGACCACCGTAGGCCTTGAAGTTCCAACTTTGTAATCAAATATTTAATTGATTAACAGCCGGTTGCGTTTCCAAGTGGGCGCATGGCACGTTGTACTTTTCGCCCTTTTAATTAGATATGAAGAAGGGGCTAAACCTGATAACCTATAGGTATAGACCAGGGCCTCTCCTTCTCGTTATCTGTCTATTGTTGTTAATGTTTATAAACTTATTAACTGTTTTTTTAATAATGTCTTGAAGAGAATAACGTGCAGAAATTGCTAAGCGAGCAGAGCCTGTTACATCGGTAGACTCGTCAAAGTAAAATTAGATATAAAATCGCAAGACTTTATATGAATTTTTGTGTTGAAAGTTTATATTTTTCGCCATACCCAAAATTCGCTCTTTCAATGTATTCCTAGCAATCGGCATGTTTTTAATTCTTTGGATAACTTTTTGTTTTCGAAATTATCAAATAAGTATGGTGCACTTGGCAACCAAGAATCCTTTAAAAATTCGCCTTCTTTAAAAGGTTTCGCATATTGAGCAATACTATTTGAAACTTGATAACTAGCAGCAATGGTGTTTGATTGAGTTCCAATATATTTCTTTAAATAAGTAGTTTGAGCAATTTTATTTTTAAGGCATTTGATATATACTCCTTTTGCTCTTCTACACTTCGATTGAGAAGAAATTTATGGTTGGCTTCATAAATCCGCTTTACTGAAGATGTTCTACAGACTACAGTTTTAGAACATAAAATACAAATTGCTTTACTGTCCTTCTCAACCATACCGTATCTATTGGTCCATCAAGCTTGAAATTCTCTGCTACTACATGTGTTTCGGATAATTTCAATTTCTTCATTAAACTAGTCATAATAATAAGAAATTCCAAAAAATATATTTTTTAATAATATTGTTATGAAATAAATAATTTATTCTTCATTCGTTTACAAGAACGTATTTCGTCACATATTATTAAAAATATTACCCCAACACAAGAAAAGATAAATAATATATTAATTCAAGGTAATTTTAATAATTAATTTATTTTTTAATGATTTAAGGATAAAATGATGTTTCATAATATTAAAATATTTTATTGTTAATAAATAAGCAAAATAAATTATAAGTTTAGTAACTTTTAATATCTTAAGTTTGTTACAGGTTAAAACTTCAGTCGAGACTCAATGTGTTCTTGCAAATGAATGCCGAATATAAAACAGGAAATTATATGGAAAAATATTTACCTAAAAATAATACTATATTTATTTACAATAAATGTGGTTATATTTTTAACAAATCACTGAAGTTTCAAAGACAATGGTTTACTAAAAATGACTAATGCAGTCTTTCGGTTGATTCCATCGCTGCGACGCTAACAACATGCAATAAACATTAGAAGGCGAAACTGGATACGTAAAAATTTTTATCTAATGCGCATCTTTACATACTTCGAAAGAATTCATACGATATATATATATATATATATTAATAATAAAATATATAATTAGACGGGGTTCTATAGTTAAAGATAGGTATTCAGTTCTTCAAATTTATATCATAAATTTTAAATTAAGCGTAGATTAATAATTTTTAATTCGTTTCTGTCGAAAAAGATAATTTATAAAAAAAATAATTTTGTTTTTGTGCGTGGCATCAAAATTTTCGAACGTGCCACTTGTTGCACGCGTGCCATTGGTTCGCTATCCCTGAACTAGGTTATCTCATCGTGTCAATAGTGCGGTTAGGGGAAGATGAATAGAAAATTGGTTAGGTATTTTAAAATTAAATTTATTATTTATGTTTTTGTTTCTTACAAATTTAGTAACATAATATATAAACTAATATACATATAAAAATAAATAAAATTCTAAATCAGCATATTTACATTTCAGATTCCGTCTCTTCTGTCTTTCAAATTTTCTGCCTTTTAAGAAAGAAGGTTTCTTATATACTGTGTATTTCTATATAAGTGTATTTGCCTTTAGCACTCTGTTGGTAAGTGGATAAGGCATCTACAACACCCCGTCTTCCCTTTGAATTCCTGTCAAAATTTAGGCCATTTTCAATAAATTGGCCCATAATTTCTGTTATAGTGGTCAAACTGGTTTTTAGAAACGCTCTTTGCTCTTCTTCAGAATCGCTACTTTCAATATTTTTGTTTTCTTGCTCAGTTAAATCCCTAAATTCATCATTAGAAAGACTTGCTGCCTAATATCTGTCACTGTATCAATCGTATTATAAAAAAAAAAATTATACTTACAATAACGACAACAAGTGTTTGAAACGATAAAAATATGTTCGTATAACACCGCAAAGAAGAAACACAGATAAACTGCTTCAGATATCAGAAAACCAAACTCTGCGTGCAATTTTGGGGAATATTTACAATTCAAATCAATGAGATTTAAACCGAAGCAGCGTTAGGTGGGGTCTTACTATAATTCAATATTCAATAAGGTTTGCATATGTCACTTATATAAAAATATACCTGATATAAAAAAAACATGTGAATTTTAATAGAGCTATGTTAATATTCAATACGTTTCTGAAATTTTTCATGAATGAATATGTAATTCTGCCAAGTCTTAAATTTGTATAATTCGATTTTCACGATTTTTAATAACTATATACAAATTAGGATTGCGCGTCTGATTTAACGCAGGAATTCTTGAGTTTTAACAATTCTCTGAATATAAAAGCCAAAAAATTCTGTCCTATTTTAAAGTAAGATAAATAATTTTTCAATAATAGCTTAGTAAATGTTGTTTATTGATTGTAAAGGTTTAAAACTTACAATATTCGATTGATTTTATATATAAATTTAAATGATTATAAAGCCTCCCACCCATTCTAGAGATCAGAGTGCCTGATTGCGGGTAGGGTGGTCCTATTATCGAATCCCAGTTCAGGCATGAATGTACTTTCTCTGTTTATCCTGTCTTATTCCTTTCTTTGTATGAATGGATTGTGAGTGGTTGCCTACCCTATAAGCGGGCACCTATATCATGTGTGTACAGAGGACTCCACATCAAAATATGGTTCAGTTGGAAAAGTGAAGCAGTGCACCCCATAATACCAGCCTAGTTGTCACAAGGCAACAATGATTATTAAAACGGGTTGATTTAACGCAGGAATTCTTGAGTTTTAACAATTCTCTGAATATAAAAGCCAACAAATTCTGTCCTATTTTAAAGTAAGATAAATAATTTTTCAATAATAGCTTAGTAATTGTTGTTTATTGATTGCAAAGGTTTAAAACTTACAATATTCGATTGATTATATATATAAATTTAAATGATTATAAAGCCTCCCACCCATTCTAGAGATCAGAGTGCCTGATTGCGGGTAGGGTGGTCCTATTATCGAATCCCAGTTCAGGCATGAATGTACTTTCTCTTTCTCTGTTTATCCTGTCTTATTCCTTTCTTTGTATGAATGGATTGTGAGTGGTTGCCTACCCTATAAGCGGGCACCTATATCATGTGTGTACAGAGGACTCCACATCAAAATATGGTTCAGTTGGAAAAGTGAAGCAGTGCACCCCATAATACCAGCCTAGTTGTCACAAGGCAACAATGATTATTAAAACGGGTTGATTTAACGCAGGAATTCTTGAGTTTTAACAATTCTCTGAATATAAAAGCCAACAAATTCTGTCCTATTTTAAAGTAAGATAAATAATTTTTCAATAATAGCTTAGTAATTGTTGTTTATTGATTGCAAAGGTTTAAAACTTACAATATTCGATTGATTTTATATATAAATTTAAATGATTATAAAGCCTCCCACCCATTCTAGAGATCAGAGTGCCTGATTGCGGGTAGGGTGGTCCTATTATCGAATCCCAGTTCAGGCATGAATGTACTTTCTCTTCTCTGTTTATCCTGTCTTATTCCTTTCTTTGTATGAATAGATTGTGAGTGGTTGCCTACTCCTATAAGCGGGCACCTATATCATGTGTGTACAGAGGACTCCACATCAAAATATGGTTCAGTTGGAAAAGTGAAGCAGTGCACCCCATAATACCAGCCTAGTTGTCACAAGGCAACAATGATTATTAAAACGGGTTGATTTAACGCAGGAATTCTTGAGTTTTAACAATTCTCTGAATATAAAAGCCAACAAATTCTGTCCTATTTTAAAGTAAGATAAATAATTTTTCAATAATAGCTTAGTAATTGTTGTTTATTGATTGCAAAGGTTTAAAACTTACAATATTCGATTGATTATATATATAAATTTAAATGATTATAAAGCCTCCCACCCATTCTAGAGATCAGAGTGCCTGATTGCGGGTAGGGTGGTCCTATTATCGAATCCCAGTTCAGGCATGAATGTACTTTCTCTTTCTCTGTTTATCCTGTCTTATTCCTTTCTTTGTATGAATGGATTGTGAGTGGTTGCCTACCCTATAAGCGGGCACCTATATCATGTGTGTACAGAGGACTCCACATCAAAATATGGTTCAGTTGGAAAAGTGAAGCAGTGCACCCCATAATACCAGCCTAGTTGTCACAAGGCAACAATGATTATTAAAACGGGTTGATTTAACGCAGGAATTCTTGAGTTTTAACAATTCTCTGAATATAAAAGCCAACAAATTCTGTCCTATTTTAAAGTAAGATAAATAATTTTTCAATAATAGCTTAGTAATTGTTGTTTATTGATTGCAAAGGTTTAAAACTTACAATATTCGATTGATTTTATATATAAATTTAAATGATTATAAAGCCTCCCACCCATTCTAGAGATCAGAGTGCCTGATTGCGGGTAGGGTGGTCCTATTATCGAATCCCAGTTCAGGCATGAATGTACTTTCTCTTTCTCTGTTTATCCTGTCTTATTCCTTTCTTTGTATGAATGGATTGTGAGTGGTTGCCTACCCTATAAGCGGGCACCTATATCATGTGTGTACAGAGGACTCCACATCAAAATATGGTTCAGTTGGAAAAGTGAAGCAGTGCACCCCATAATACCAGCCTAGTTGTCACAAGGCAACAATGATTATTAAAACGGGTTGATTTAACGCAGGAATTCTTGAGTTTTAACAATTCTCTGAATATAAAAGCCAACAAATTCTGTCCTATTTTAAAGTAAGATAAATAATTTTTCAATAATAGCTTAGTAATTGTTGTTTATTGATTGCAAAGGTTTAAAACTTACAATATTCGATTGATTATATATATAAATTTAAATGATTATAAAGCCTCCCACCCATTCTAGAGATCAGAGTGCCTGATTGCGGGTAGGGTGGTCCTATTATCGAATCCCAGTTCAGGCATGAATGTACTTTCTCTGCTTATCCTGTCTTATTCCTTTCTTTGTATGAATGGATTGTGAGTGGTTGCCTACCCTATAAGCGGGCACCTATATCATGTGTGTACAGAGGACTCCACATCAAAATATGGTTCAGTTGGAAAAGTGAAGCAGTGCACCCCATAATACCAGGCTAGTAGTCACAAGGCAACAATGATTATTAAAACGGGTAGTAGACTTCTAGAAATCCTTTCAATGAGTTGTGTACAACGGTTCTGTTACATTATCACATTTTAGATCATAACCAAAGTTTCGAAATCTTCAATAACAGCTTAAGAATTTCAAGTTACTATTATTGAATGATAGTAACACGTGACCTAACATTCCTAATTTAACAAATAAACTTTATTTTAACAATGGCAAGTTTTAGGAATTTTTCGATGACATATTTTAATTTCATATTTTAATTTTCGATGAACTGTCATATTTTAAGTTCCGATTGAAGATTTTAAGCAACCATTATAAACTATAATGTGTAGGTTGTTGTGATAATATCCAATTTAGTGATATCTCAGCATTAAAACCGCCCAATTTCTCAGAAAATACTCTATGATGAAGAAATCAAGTTCAATTTCTGAGAATAAAATATTTTTATCAATATTTTTGCAGATTATTTTATACTTTTTTATCTTTTGTGATTTCAAAGTTCGGCGAACTATAAAAAGACTTAATAAAATTTTTGCTCTCCACATTTATACTCTATAAAAGTACTAAAGTTTTTACAGCAATTACGAATGGCATTTCAATCGGCATGGATTTTACAGCATTTATAAAATGCTTTGCATAATATGTTTCTGCGTTTTTTGAGTACTTTTTTTAGCTATTTTTTGCTGTAATTTTGCAAATTTGTGCCTACATCAACATAAGTGACAATTTCTTTATTTGCAAAGCTTTAATTCTAATGACTGCAACGTATGAATGTTTTTTGATAATTTTTGCATTCTCCCTGGATTACCTTTCAAGGTCGCTCATTCATTTTAATATCAGCCACATCGACGCCAAGCGGGCTATAATTTTGAAGCGGAATTTCTCGTAGCATAAATAAAAATTTCGTTGTAATTCAGGAAACACACGTCCACTGCGTTGTTTCAGTCCATTAAGCAAAATTCGTTGTATGCGTAATTTGGTGGTCTGAATTTATTTATCGGAGACATTTATGTGAAAGTAATTGAATCCAAATATATTTATTTTATCTGTGGAAAGGAAAAGACTGGAAATCGAATGGGATCGTTTATGTCATTTCCAGATAGAATGTTTCAACATCCAATAATTTGTTTGCTCTAAATTCATTAGGCGCATTGATGTTGAATTCTGCAGGGGAATCATAACTCATGCCAAGGTCAAGTTATTTATTCGTTTGCGAAATTTCTTGTGGGGTGGAGGATTTTTCTTTGTCATTCCACACTCAATTTTTTGCACAGTGGTAGCAATTAATCAGAGGTTTTCAGCTTAAAAGCAATTATGAATCACAACAACCACCTGTTGCGGGAACTGGACTTAAAAACTGCTTATTACTGGGCTCTCTTTGACCTAGTGCTCTTCGGAGGATAAGATTTCGGGCTCAATTCATGTCTGCGTTGAATAATGGGAGATGGATTCCGCGTGCAAGTTCGTTAAGAAGCGTGCTTGAGGATTTCCTAAGTTTTCATTCTTGAGATAAATGAATGCGGCCTATTATTTATGTAAATTTCTCCCAGAAAACATTTACGCGGCCAATCATAAAATGACTTTTAACGTCTTTTGGTGGTTAGGCAATGCACATTGTTTAATTGAAAGAAAGAATCATAACAATTCAGCTGATTGGTCAGTGTTGCTTAGACGATGTGCTCTACGTATTGTCTACAAAAATTGACTATTTATATATATATATATATATATATATATATATATATATATATATATATATATATATATATATATATATATATATACATAATCAATTTTTGTACAAAGAAATTGATTGGTATATATTAGATTTAAAGACAAATTTTGAGTCAATAAAATCGTATCTATGTTGTATTATCTTTGCTTATCCTTAAGAAACATGCTTATTTTTAGGATCACGAGTGTGGTTATAAATAAATAATTATTTGTAAATGAGCACTTCGTCTCAAAAAGCAATGATTATAAACTAATATATATATATATATATATATATATATATAAATTAGTTTATAAAATTTAAATATAATATGTTTGTTAATAGTTTCTCAAAACGTAAAACGTATTAAGAAATACACGATGCATGCAAATGGAATATTTACAACCGTAATTAACGATGTTTTTTCTTTCCCGTTATGGTAATTATTAAATTTTTAATTAACTCATTGTTTGCTTGAAGCACAATGGTAAAAGTATTGTTTAAAAAATCATTAAACTATTAATAATTTAGCGAATGTGATTTATGTAACACATGGATTTTTTATAAAATTGTTAGAAAATGTTTCAAATCGCTTTTGAAATATTTAAATTTATCCGGAGAAAAATTTTGTTTCTCAGTTTGTATGCTAGAAATACTTTATTAAATAAGCTTGAGACAAAAAAAAGTTTTTTTAATCATCTTTACAATTTTTTATCATAATTTTTGAGAGGTTTTTATTTATTGCTTTTCTTCCGAGTCTTATATATAAATTTCTTAAAATTGTAAAAAATAATTCACAAAGTAAAGATAGGTAATAATTAATTAAAATGATATAATTAATAAAATATTAATAAAATAATGATGTTTCAAGATAAATAAAATAATAATTATCATTAAAATAACCTTTCGCAAATAGTTTGATTTTTAAAAATAATACAATTTTATCTCATCTGAAAAAAATAAACACTTCTAATTTAATTATAAATAAAATATTTCTGTTTTTAAATGATGTTATATACAGGATAAAAATGACATTAAAAATAAAAGTGAAATATTTTGGACATATTAGATTAAAAATTAATTTGCTTGATTCATTTTTATAATGTTTGAAAAAGTCAATAAATTTTCTTACTAAGTAATAAAAAAATATACCTATTTGTAAATGAAAAATAATTTTTCTACGCTAAAATTTATTTTTCTAATTTATTCTTTTGGGAAGTATTTCCTTTATAAGTTATTTTGTTTTTGGGAAGAATAGTAATTTTTCCTTAGTTATAAATAAACCATTCCTGCATCATTAAACATGTCATGACAGTTAAAAAAATATTTATCATCAAATAAATGTTTGCAACTCATTATTTTTAAAACAAAATTTATTTTTCCTATCAGTCATGTTCGAAAGATACAAATTTTTCGCTCATCACGGAGAAAAGTTCCTTATTATTGAATGACTTTGGAATAAAAGAAGTACACCATAAAAATTTATGTTTTAATTTTTTCAAGAAAAAATAATTTATATAAATATTAAATTTAATTAAATTAGTATTTAAATGAAATTTGATTAAATAATTTATTTAAATTAATCATTTAATAATTCCTTGAATAATCAGCTTAAATATTTTGAAAAATATAAAGCAATTGTTTCCATACCTTGAATAGTTTTTATTATATAGTATTGATAGTAATTATTGTTATTACATGATATTGTAGACAATAAAATTGTTATGTAATCGGTAAATGTGTTTTACAACTCTCTTATTGTATTAACGATAATTTGTTTAATGCGTTTTCACATTGTTTGAATATATACTTTTTCCTCAGTAAATATTTACTTATTTACATTATATATCATAAAAATGTATTTAATATTGAAAACAACATTTTTCTACACATTATGAAACAAAATTCTACCTTGCTTTTTTTTTCTTTTTCTTGAAAAATAAAATACTTTTTCGATTTTATGGAGAAAGTATTTTTATTATATGAAACTATAAAAGATAAAAATAACACATTTATTACAAAAATGAGTCAATCATTTTGTTAAAAAAAAGTTGCCATTTCTTAGACTTGCTTGGAGAACAAAGCACTAAGATACAAAAAATGTTTCTGATTTAAATTGAAAAAACCTTATACGTTTTGCACGCTAATTCTTATTTTGGTTGAAAAGTTGATGGATCCACGCTAAGCAATGAATCTTTATGAAGATATCACCATTTGAATAACCCAAAATAAAATAAACTATATATTTTTAAAACTTTGATACAATTTTTATAGTAAACTTAAGAATCTGAACATACTGTGAAGTTGTTAATGGTCATTGTATTCTAAAATTGTAACTGCTTCAAGAATGGAAGCCTATAGAACTTTTACCGTTTTTAAAATTGTCTTAAATATATAATTATTAAATATGTATATATTATTGTTATTACCTACTACATGTTTGGCATTGCAACACGGTTTCGCCTTTCCCAATATGGCGCTTATCGGAAAATTTAGGGATATGTTTACAATACCGAGAATTAGTATAAAATAAGGGTTTCAAAGAAAAATTTAAATTTTGTGCAATGACAGTGTCAATTCAGGCTATAAAAGCAATTAGTAGACAGCTCCGACAAATAATTTCAGCTGATGTAAATGAGCTCTAGTGGCCATACCTCTCCCGCTACTGGAACGTATGTTTATATTGGAGGAGTATCAAATTTGTTCTATTCTAAAGGAAAACATAACGAAGACAGTGCGGGATATTCCTCATGATATGTTGCGTACAGCTGTGGAGAACGTGTACAGAATGCAAGGTGCTATTTCTGAGAACGGTACTCACATTGAATATTGTCTAATTCCTCACCGAGGAAATTAATGTAGTAAATAAACACTAATAATTTAACTGAGCGATTGCATGTGTTAGTATTTTTCTTTTTCTCACATTTTATGCATTTTAAAGTTCCAAGTGGTGATACAGTTCCAACCCTGTTCCCTAGTGATGATTTTTGGAACTAAAATTTTTTCATGGAATCCTTTTTTCCGTGTCTTGATTAGTCTAAATACCAAGTTTGGCGCCATTTCGTCAATAAGATCGTGCTATGGGGAGCTCCAAACACTGTCACTTTAAAAAAATTCACCCTGTATATATTCTCTCTTTGTTACTCTATGAACAAAAAGTAGAAAAAAATCAAATTTTGTAGAATTTATATTTATAAATTTTGATTGAAAAGATTAATAGGCTGAATTCATAAAGGTTTATTTTAAAACTATTGACAAAAACTTAGTATTTAAAGCTTATATTTGTGCGAAATTTAAATAAAAATCTATATTTAAATTTGGGAATCATTTCCTATTTTATTATTTTTATATAAGATTTTCTTAATTTACACAATTTTATATGCTTTTTTAATCGATATGGGAAAATGAGAGCTTTTTAAAATGAAGTTTTCCTAACTTCTTTATGACTGTATCAAAAAGCTTCAGACAAAAAATCTCTTTCATAAATTTATATATTTATCTTAAAAGACATTTGAAGCAAAACTAAAAAGGTAAAGAAAAAGACACGAACAGTCATTGCCGTCGACATATCTTTCAATGAGACAAAGAAGGCAAAGATGATTTATTTGCAGTTTTCTTTGAATTTCAAAGTCTAATATAAATTTTATATTCGTAATCATGCTGAACAATATTTGCAATGCAATAAAACTCATAAAATTTGAAAAGGGTAAAAGTATAAAATTTCGATAACCTGACAAGAATAACAGATAAGCAGAATAACAAGTACTTAAAAACGTCTGTGATTCTAAATAACGTAGGAAGTAACGCCTGAAGTTTGTTGAAACCTTAAGAACCCATAAAAGAATAGTTTGATGATAAAAAGGACGATGATGATAAATACTAAAAATGAAATGCGTAGAAGTAAAATTCAATATATCTTTTTCTTTATTACTAAAAGAGGACTCTAGCGATGTCATTTAGAAAAAAGTACAGTGTAGCTCCGATTTTCAAAATAGGAATATGGATAATTCCTTATAAATTCCATTGGCTACTTTCGCTCTTCTCCAAGGCTATTTACTAGTTTTTGAATATGTAAATGAAAATAGAGAGCGAGACCAGGATTTTTTCTGACTTCGAAGACGAGTTCTGAGATCTTTCTATCTTTAAAAGGTGAGGAGATTCTTCATTTCAAAAGAGTATCTCCGAAATATTCCCCAAAACATCTTGCTTCTTAAAAGTGTTTTTGCATTCATTATTCCACCAAGGTTTGCACACCAGTATGGTGTACAGGAAACTTTAGTAATTAGGACATCAGATGCGATGATAATTGTTGCTGTGACTTCGCGAACGACCTCATCAATATTCTAGATTAACACAGTTACATGCCAATTGTGTAAATAGTGTCTACTCTCCAGACTGTACACACGTAAGTAGATAGACACCATGGCATACTATTACCTCCAGGCTGGGAGATGACGAGAGGAGGATTCTTGTCCAGATTATTTTCCACGGATAAATTTAGCAATGTGAGAAGAGAAGGAGAAGAGATGTCGAAATCAAGAATAAAACATTTCTTGTTAGTGTTTAACAGACAGAGACAGTGTTATCAGAAATAAATAGTTATATTTGAAGATCGTGAGAATTAATTAGTATCATAACATCCTCTCACAGAATTTGGACTATTAAAGGCACCGAGTAATAAAAATAGCGTAGGCATTTACTAGACAAAAGCATCAAGTTCCTCTAAGTGAATGAGACTATGTGGTGGTATATGTAAACTATGGACTGTAATCAATCATGACAGACGAGCGAGAAGCGAGAGTGACTGAGTGAATAACCGATGCAACCCTTCACTTGTAGGTTACACGATCGTGGGGGGGGGGTTCAGAATGTTCCTTACTTTTCTTACTATTCCCGATATTTTCTTTTGAATAAGGAAAGGGGACTCATTTCTAAAAGTTGTCTGTTTTCTAGAAATAGCTAAAAATTTGGCATTAACTACTTGCGTTTGTTATCGTATGTTGTAGAAGAAAAGAATATTAGTCCAAATAAATATATAAATATATAAAGTTTTAAGAGCTGACCTCACCACTAATTCCAACAAGGGGTTGCAGACCATCCACACCTATACCAATCAAGTACTTTTTTCCCTCACAGTCGATACATGAGATAACTTCCACACTTAATGAGTCATCCAGTAGATGTATCGATCACTTGATCCATAAATCAAATTAGTGTGATGAAGATCGCAATAAACCAGCCGTTTACTTGAAGAAACCAAAGTAATGTGTTGGTCTCTTGAGGCCTCAATTACCCAGACCCTACTTTCCAGGGACACGGGTATCCACGCGTGTCAAACACGTGAACAATGTAGGAGAAATTAATAGTTACAGAGGTGGGGGCGATAGCTGCTCAAAGGGAACCCTCAACATTTCGCAAGGCAACTACGAAGAAGAGGAAAAGGGTGTAAAAGAAGAAAAGAAGAGGAGAAGAAAAGAAAGAAAGTTAGGGGTACTTAGAGATTATGACACCACTGTTTACTTAATGAAATTAAACCACTTGAGGGGATAGATTGCGTATGATATCTAATATCCAGATCAATGAAATTTTTTACGGTGAAAATGAATACCTTGAAATATTTTTATCCGGCACTTTCCAAATCCGAAGACTTACATACATGTGGTTCACTTATAACGAAAAAGTACCCAAGAAATTCATATGATATAAATTTTACATTAAAAACAGGAACAGTACAACATTGACAAAAATCAGTTATAAGAGGCCACGTTACCATTAAAAGGGTCCCATCAAATCTAAGTCAAGATGAGAAATGAGTACTTAGCCCATTGTTTTTTTTTGGGCCGATTTTTGGGTTTGGTGAGCACTTCTGAAATAGATATTCACAATTGTTCGATACCCATTTTAAGGCCTTGTTTGTAATCAAGACAGTCAAAAGTGTTGGATGAGCGAAAATGAAAACCATATCATATGCTTTGCAACAAAACATTTTTCATTTAAAAATAATTGAGTCGATTGCTAAATGATTTAAAATGGGCTTATTACGAGATTAATGGGCTTATTCGCATGGCAAACATGTGAGCGATGTAGTCTTCAAGAGAAGTCTCTGTGTGTTAAACACACTAAATAAGCTTAATAAGATCGCTCTTTTCGTAAGAGAAGATCATAATTTGAGCCTTACCATTCTAGAGAGCTAAGAGACAAGAGTTTGACAACGCTTCACAAGCAGTTTAACATCTAAAGTCAGTTCTAAGATATTTGAACATTCGACGTGTCTCTGCCATCTGGGTGTCTTTTCTTAGATTTTAGGATGTATTCAAATGACGTAAGTTTGAAAATACGGAAATATCTCAAGCAAACACCTCGACAATTGTACATATAAGATGCATAAAAGCAGAAGCAGTCTGCAATTGTTCAACAATAACTGGAATCAAAGTTGGAATCCACCCCTCAAAATAAAATTCTCTTATAGCTTGGAAACTGCTTTCTAAAACGTAGGTATTGTACTTTTGCTTTTAAAATACCTGTCAAAATAGGTGTTTGGTAGTAGCGGCTCTTCGGGCCTCTATTCATGAAATGTCCTTTCGGAAGTCAATGATAAAATTTTAGAGGCAAAAAAGTTTTCGCTTTTTGTTCTCTCTACTTGATGGAAAAGGTTTAAAATTAGGCTCTTCTTTATCTAATAGACGAGAGAACTTCAAGTAAAAAGTCTCATGTTGAAATCTAGCAAATGTACATGTGTTGAGGTTAGCGATGATGATTTTTCTCGATTTTTGTAGTACCTGTGACTTAAGGGGACTCTTAAGGGTCTTTGAAAATTCCTCTCGAAAATTAACACTTGACAGCTATTGAAAACAAGCAACTATCTTAAAAGATTTGCTATCCGCATAAAGTATAAAAATATTTTAAAACAGATTATCTTCTTTAATATTTGTCAAAAAAGATATCCCTTTATGTTTAGGAAAATGTCATTTTATAAGTAACTAAGGTATTTGAAATAAATCTATATCTCTAATTTAAAATTGAAATAAATAATCATTTATATTACAAAAGTATTGTAAGTATATTAGTTTTAATAATAGTGTTAGCTTTCATAAGAAAGAAATCATCGTTAAAAAACAAACCTATCAAATATTTAATTCAGATTCGACATTATCCAGTGTTTGTTATGTTACTACATTTAATATATTTCTTCAATATTTATTTGAATTTTTTTCGGGATTTTTTTTAAATTCACTTGATTGTTTTGAAATTTGCAAAAGATAGAAGTTTGATCATAAATAAGTATTTTTAATGGGTAAACAAATTATTTATTAAATTAATCAAAATTGCTTCACAAATTAAGATAATACCACACAAAATAAAGTCTGTCAACCCCCACCCCCCGAATATCTCCCGTAGGTTAATCTATGCCTGTCTGTTGCCATAGAAACAAGATACGCTCCATTTTCAACAATATGAGTCAAAAGGAAATCACCAACTTTGACTAACTGAACACCTTGAAAATAACATAAGGTGTCCTAAAAATCGCCTATCGCTAAAATTGGCAGATCTTGTTGCCATAGCAACCGATTCTAATCGGGTTACAATTTTGTGTTTCTCATGTACCTTTTCATGCCTACTGATTGATTGATTGATTTTGTAAGGTTTACTGATGCAAGGTCCAATAGTGGACATTTCTGCACCGTACAATATTTAAAACTGAAGGTGAAAATTCTGTGTTAAGAGACTAGTCATATGTATATAATGGAATGTGTAAAAAGTTTAAAAAAAGCATATGTAAAGATTATTTTGGATAAAAAATCTTAAATGGAATTCAAGAAACCTATTGCACGTAAAAATGCAAACAAATTTCTATGTGGTTTAAACCCAATCAAGTCGGATAAAATTAAATTTGTGGTATTAAAAAATACAATGCGTAAATCATTGAAATTAGGACAGACAATTAAAATGTGATGTACCGTATATGGTACATTACACATGTCACAGATTGGAGCACTCCGAGACAAGAATAAGTGCTTGTGTGTAAATCTAGTATGTCCAATACGAAGCCGTGTGAGTTTTACATCAACTCTTCGCATGGGAGCAACTGGGAATGGAAGGATGTGAGAGGATATACTATATAATTTATTGTTTTTCTGCAAGTCCCATGTTTTTTGCCAGTGGGAGAAAATGAAATCTTTGATAATTTGCTTAATGTCAAATAATGTTAATGGAGTATGCAAAATGTCAGAGGCATTTTTAGAAGCATTATCAGCAAGTTCATTCCCAGCAATACCAACATGACTTGGAACCCAACAAAACAAGATGTCAAATCCTTTATTCTTCAATATATTTAATATATCCAATATTTCCACAATAATTGGATGACACTTATCATTAAAATGATCTAATTGCATGACCACACTCATACTATCTGTATAGATACAGTATTTTCGATAAGGGCTAGAATGTATTATTTCTAGAGCACGTTTAATAGCAACAGCTTCGGCTGTATACACAGAATATGATGCATGCAGTTTATAGCTGTAAACTGTATTTCCAACAACAATACCGCAACCAACATGACTACTTGATTTTGAGCCATCTATATATACAGAGATGTGGGAGGAATAATGAGAATGAATGTGTGAAAATAATTGTTGCAAAATAAGGGGAGATGTAGCTGATTTATTGTATCCAGTAAAGGGTTTGATTATATTGACAACAGGAATATTCCAAGGAGGAAATCCTAGAGCATCTGTAGCTTGAACATGTAAATCAGGAAACTCGGATGAAGACAGGAATGAATTTGTACGTTCATAAAATGGTAATATGTTATGTGGCCGTGCATTATATAGCCTTCTTAAAGAGGGACAAGTAACCATTGATCTCAAAGGGTGTTGCAATACTGATAGCATTTTAAAATAGTAATGTAGAGAGAGTTGCTTATGTCTCAGATCAAGAGGTAACTGGTTGCAAATTACATAAAGGCTATGGACAGGAGATGTCCGGAATGCTCCAGAGCAGATTCGTAAAGCTGAGTGATGAACAGGGTCTAATTTGCGCAAAACTGATGATCTGGCTGATCCATAAACTACGCTACCATAGTCAATTCGCGATAGAATAACTGACTTATACACTCGGAGTAATGCTTTACGATCTGCACCCCAAGAGGTATTAGAGAGAACTTTCAGAATATTTAGTGATTTTTCGCATCTTTTGCGCAAATCTAAGATATGTGGTAGGAAGGTTAACTTTTTATCAAATATAAGCCCAAGAGAAATGATACTTGATTAACTACGGGAATAGTTGTGCCTGATATCTTAATTTCTGGATCAGGATGAGGCCCAGTTTTTCTGCAAAAATGGATATATTTGCTTTTACAAGGGGACAAAGTATGCCCATTTTCATTACACCAAGCAACTAGATTATTGACAGCAGTTTGTAATTGCCGTTCAATCAGTCGCATATTGGAACCTTGGCAAGAAATTTGGAGGTCGTCAACATATAAAGTTCCATGGACAGATGGTTGCAATACATGAAGAATGTTGCTGATGAAAATATTAAAAACAGTAACACTTAAAACACTTCCCTGAGGAACCCCCTCACATTGGATAAATGGATTAGATAAAACAGATCCTATACGGACATTAAAAATGCGAGAATTTAAAAAGCTCTGAATAAAAATGGGTAAATTTCCTCTGAAATTAAAATTATACAAAGTTTGAAGAATTCCATAACGCCATGTCTTATCATGTTTTTCTATGTCAAAAATTATAGACACCAAATGATGTCTCCGTACAAAAGCATTCCTAATTTGTGTTTCTAGGTATGCAATATTGTCCACAGTAGATCGACCTTTCCGGAAACCACTTTGATAAAGTGATATGTACTGATTGTCTTCAATTGCATAAACAAGACGGGAATTGACCATACGCTCCAAAGTTTTAGCAAGGCAACTTGTAAGCGCAATTGGACGATAGATTTGAGGGTTAGCTGGATCTTTCCCAGGTTTAAGAATTGGAATAATAATTGCTTTGCACCAGAGACTGGGATAGACATGTTCATTCCATATTCTATTGAATAGAAAAAGAATGTTCATTGAAGATTCATGATTAAGATGACAAAGCATCTTATATGAGATACCATCTGGTCCAGGACTAGTATTTTTAGTCTGGGACAGGGCTCTCTGCAATTCCAGCAAAGAGAAATTGCAATTATATGGATGTATGGCTTTATCATGAAGCTTTGTAGGTTTCTTTTCAGCTTGCTCTTTGATTCTGAGAAATTTAGGATTATAAGAGTCTGAACTAGATACCTTTGCAAAAGTTTCACCTAAAAGATTGGCGATATCATATTGAGAAGAAATTGTGTCAGCTCCTGTGCGTAGTATTGGGATAGAGAAGTCCCTATATAAACCACTGGAAGCTTTAACTTTCTTCCATAACTCTTTGCTGGAAGTTGATGATGTGATGGAGGAAACATTTTGACTATTTTGCCGTATTCGACGAGCAAAAGCTTTAGCTTTTTTTGAAAGCCATGAGGTTTTCCATGGTAGGGCACCTGCGGAAAATTGCCCACAACTTGTTTTGTTTTTTATATGATACTTGGCACTCACGGTTCCACCACGGTTCATGATATTTGCGTGGAATCGGGGAGCGCTTGGGAATTGTGTTTTTGGCGGCACCTAGAAGTGTATCAGTTACTTTTTGCACAGCATCATTGATATTATCACTTCTAACCATGCTGTCAGTAATAGCTGCTAAATGAGTGTAGAGAGACCAGTCTGCACGATGATAAGAATAAGAGGAGTGGAAGATTTGTGGTCTGCTTATACCAGTTTGATTTATAATTAAAGGAAAATGATCACTGTTATATAAATCCTTATCAACATTAAGATTTAATGAAGGTAGAATTGATGGAGAACAAATAGCTAAATCTAATGAATGAAAAGTTCTTGATGGTGGATGGAAATAGGTTATTTCTGTGGAATTTAGAAGGCAGATATTGTTATTAGAAATGAACTGTTCAATTATATTGCCACGAGGATTCATATTATCACTTCCCCATAAGGTGTTATGACCATTGAAGTCACCAAGTAGAATAAAGGGTGCAGGTAGTTGATCCAGCAAATTGTTTAAATCGCTTTCATGGATGATCGCATGGGGAGGTAAGTAAATGCTACAAATAGTAATGAGAGATGTAGAGTGTATGCGTACTGCAACAGCCTGTAATGAAGTGTTAAGGGAATGTATAGTGCTAGGAATATTACAAGATAACAGAATGCATACACCTCCAGAAATTGAATCATGATTAACATCTTTCCTCACACAATTATATCCATGCAATTTTAAACTGTACTGAGGTTTCAAAAATGTTTCTTGGATGGCAAAACAAATTGGATTATACAGATTTATAATTGTTTTTATATCTTCTATATGAGTGCGAAAGCCTCGACAATTCCAAGAAACGAAGGTTCCCATTAAGCTCAGCTGAATGCTCCGGCATTGGAGCACGCCATCTGGGATTCAGATGAATCTCCACTTAGGAGTGTTTCATCATCTGATGGGTCTACATTCTTTATATCTGTCTTGGAGGCATTTGATCTTCTTTTATTCTTTAAATATGATTTATGAAGCCCTTCTTTTGCATTCTTTAACTTTAGGGATCTTTGAGACTTAGATTTTGCGAAAGACAGTGAAGAAATTCCTTTTGGAATTGGTGAGACATTTATGTTAGAAATATTTGAGGATAAGTTTGAAAAATTTAAGAAATCTGTTTGGGTACTGCAAGATTTCATGACTTTTTAACTGCTTGTGAATAGCTAATACCTTGATTAGGGTACGGGATGACACTGTTCGCCTGGCTTCAGGGTAAGATAAGTTTTGTTTTATTTTCATAGTAATAATTTCCTTTTCTAATATCCAGGTTGGGCATGATCGGGAATATGAAGGATGTTCACCACTGCAGTTGACACATTTTTCTTGTAATTGACACTGACTACTGTCATGTCCAACAGATGCACATCGAGCACAAGTCAAATGTCCCCTACAAGTAGTTTTTGCATGGCCAAATCGCTGACATTTAAAGCAACGTAATGGATTTGGTATGAAGGGGCGAACACTACAATTTAGATAGCCAGCTTTAATAGATTGAGGTAATATAGGAGTAGCAAACGTGAGTATAAGGTGTTTAGTTCTTATAATTTTACCCTCTCTTCTGATTGTAATGCGCTGCACACGTTGTACTTTTTGGTCAACAAGATTATCCAAAATTTCTTCCTCTGAAATATTATATAGATCATCTGCTGAAATTACTCCCCGTGTAGAATTTAGCCTACTATGAGGACATACCATAACATCTATATTACCAAGGCATTTTAGTTTTAGGGTGGCTTTGGCCTGTTCAGTTGATAAAACTTCAACTAAGAGATCACCAGATTTCATCTTGCGAACATTTTTTACATTTCCAACAGTACCAATAAGACACTTATTAATTAAAAAAGGAGAGACATTGTCAAAATTGCCCTCAGTTCTTTTAATAACAAAATATTTCTGATCCTGTATCATTTGTTGCTCCATAGGGAGTATAGAATTAGAAGTACATTCCATAGAAATAGGTTAATTACTTCAAGGCCTGACTGCACCACCCACCATCGAGCCCAACAAGGGGATGCAGTATACCTGCATCAGTGCTAGCCAGACCTTATACGCTTTCGATATATCCCTGAAGTGGCCTCCACCCTTATCGAGTCACACAGCAGATATATGATCGCTTGATCTATGGAAGCCGATTGGTATGCTGAGGACCACAACACACCTCCCGTTTACCTGAAGCAGAGGCCAAAGTGATGTGTTGGTCTCTGAGAGCCTCAATCACTAGGATCCTCCTTTCCAGGGACACGGGTCTCCACGCACGGTAAACACGCGGGTGATTTAGTACCCAAAAAAAGCTAATAGCAACAGTGCGGCAATAGCTACTCAAGGGGAGCCCTCAACCTCTTTCGAGGCAACCACACTGAGGGAGAAAAGGAAGAAAAAGCAGCAGAGTAAAGGAGAGAAGAAAATAAAGATGAGGAAAGATCACTAGGGTACCTCGGGATTGTGACACCCGTGTTTACCTAAAGAAGGTAAACCCCCTGAGGGGTTCATGCCTACTAATATCAACTGTCGATTTACTATATATATGTGTGTGTGTGTACATATATTGCTATTTCTTTCTTTTTGCTGCTGCCGAAATGACAAGTGAATGATTAACGCTCTGTTCAATAGTTTGTGGATTCCATTCCTACCACATGTTTGTAGTGACTCAGAATCTACTTTACTTCCTAGCTTTCTTTCAAATGAGCTGTATACAAAGAGAGATAGAGTACTATGTTTGACTAGTTGCATTTTAGAACTGGTTACATGTTCATTCTTTGAAACACATAGTATTAATTTTTTCTACTAATATTATTACTTACTATGAAACTATCCATTATTACCATGAAACTATCATTAGTCTCTACCATCTCTTTCCCTGTACCAAAGGAGAACTCCAAACTTTATTCCATCAAAACCGAGGAGTTTCAGAAAATTCGATTCCCATATATTTTCGAAACAGGTCATGCCTTTACCTAAGAAGAACGTATAAAAGTGATTATGAAAGTGAAATAACAAACATAATTAATGTCTTTTAGGAAAAAGAAAAGCTAAACTTTCTTTACTGATTTAAATTACACAATCTAAAGTAATATATATGCTAGATTTTAATTATCTTAAAATTAGAGTATATATGTCTTTCAAATGAAATTAAACTGTAGAAAAACCACTTGTACAAAATTTGCATCATGTTGTGCTCCCACCTTGGGTATAGATGTTTGTAGTGGTTCGGAATTTTTTTTTAGTTTTTGTAGTGGTTAAAAAATATTTTCAATATTTATCATGCTTATATTTCTGCTCGAATCTGTATTTAAATCGTTTAACTGCGCAATAAATTTAAAAATATTTTCAACCATTTTTTCAGAAAATATTTTAGTAATAGTGTTTAACTTGATTCCCTGATTGATCAATTTCAAACCTTCTATTCCCTATTTCTGTGTCTGATAATTAAAAAATCAATGGTCAAGTTTCTATTTATCAGGCTTCCGTTTTTTTTTAATATTTTCATTTATAATTCTTCAGTGTTAATATTTTTATTTATCATTATTAAAGCCTCGATGGCTATATTTACATTTTTATTAAAAAATCAGTATTTCCACATTGATATTTTTTATTCTCAAAGCTTCAATTGATATATTCAAATTTATGAACAAATTATAAATGTTTTCAATCATTAAACCTGTAAGACTATTTATTATTAATAATCATGGTGACTACATTTAATTATTATTTGTCTGCGTTCTTCCGATTTATTTCGGTAGTTGTCATTGGAAAGACTACGTTTGTGAATGACCTGTTCTTAGAGTATCACTTCAAGTTATGCCTTCAGAACATCAAACGATTTTGACACACACACGCACACACACAAACACCCAGGCATAAGAATAAGTAAATATATTAATTTTTGACGACTTTTATAGTTATTGTGTAAATTATGAATGCTGAAAGAAATTTCAATCACGTAAATGGATTTAAAAACCGTTATCAAAAATATATCGGCGTTGAAAGTGAGAAAATTTCTTAAGAATTTCCAAATTGCTGCCGGGAGAGGTATTTTAAAAAAATGACGAAATAATATTATAAACAGACGTCCTTCAGTCTGACTATTTTGCCATTCATTTGAAACAATTATGGAGGTAAGAAATTTTATAATTTTTTATTTCGTATTTTTACTTGTTTAGTATTTTTTCTCATTTTTTTAATTAATGGCACCAAAAACATAGTGAGGTTTGTAACGTTGAAGATTATACTGATATCAGACTATATCTTTTGACGCCTTTATGGAATAACAAAGTTTTTTAAAGGGTTCTTTTTCTTGTCAAAGTCATTTCAGGTCTGCGCCACAATTCGAATGTTTTGGGATTGGATGTTAAACCATCGCTAAAAATGGTTTGTTGCTAAAAGAGTCGTCATACCAACACCAGATTGCATTTATCTCTGAAAAAGTCAGAATTGGAGGTAGCTTAGCAAAAACGCCAAAAAAACTGATATCATAAGCAAAATGACATTAAAAATGTTTACAGACCAATAATTTTTACCAATGTTTTACCGAATTTGTATTTTCTGAACAAATGCAGAGCAAGAATTTTTTACAGAAATATTTCCTACGTATATACTACTGATTTAAATTTGCATACAAAACTTGCGTAACATTAGAAACATTGTATTGCAATAGTTTTTGACTGTTTGAACGGAAAAATAAATAAATCCTGTAAAAAATTATAGAATGGGTATAATTCTTACAAATAATTTACATTTTGTTAAAACAAATTTAAAATAATCGTTATAAATTAGGACTCTAAACAAGTAAAAGTATAATGCTGAAAAACTATAAAAGATGAAGTTGAAATTTTTAAAAGCTTGGTTTTTAAGGATATAGTAGTTCTAGTTTATTCCACAGAAAAATTTTGAAGCCTTATTTCAATTAAAAAGTTTTAATATCAAGTCAAAACTGTATATGTATCTTTATTAGAAATGAAAGGGTTTAAAATATTTCAAGGCATTTTAAAATTTCCACCACTAAGCAAAATAATTTAAAATACAAATTTCTCATAAAAAATTTTTATTTAAATTTTATTAAACTTTAGACGTTGAAAATAAAATTATTCATTTATAAGATATCATATTTCAGTGTTAAAATAAAAAAACACAAGCAATGAACTTTATGAGGTAATAATTAGAAATTGATCATATTTGTATACCTAGAAATCACATTTCTTTTATAAATGAAAGAGTTTTAATGAAAAAATTTAAATACCTCAATCATATTAATTGGAAATTTTAAAAGTTGATGCTGCCATCTATTGGAAGAAGTAGAAACCATAACCGTTAAAACTTAATAAGTCTGCTTATTTGTCCATGTAAGATCTATCTCTATTTTAAATCTCTATATTAATGCTTAAATTTAAGAAATGTTGGAAGTTTTTACGCAAATTTTCTGAAATAAATTGAATGAAACATACAACTCCTTTCATATTTTTGAAGAGAAGAGAGATGGTATCAGTAGATCACACATAAAAACGAAAATTTTATTAAGAAATTGCAAATTTTTTAAACATTATTCGATAAACTTTTAAAAAAAATAGACATTATATGATTTAAAAAATAATTGAGTCATTATCATATTATGGTGAAAAAGTTTCTGTTGCGACTCTTAAAAAATTAAATATTTTTGTTAAACGAAACTCAATGATTTGTTATTTTAAAAAAAGTCAACAATAAATATTTGTTTAATTAAAAAAAAAACAGAAGACAATAAACATCTCATATATATATAGTATTGACAGGAATCAATGTTGAAATAAATGGATCTTCTCCTGCTCATTTATTAATTCAATATTTTATTTTTCTCCAGAAAACAAATCTATTCCCACAATCATAACTTTCACTGGTGGTGCCATCTGTTGAATGATTTTTAGAAATGTAAAAAGAAAATTAATGATATAATGCAATAATACAAATGCAAAATTTCTAAGTTAGTATTAGTAGTTCAAATTATTTAGGTACATATTACAGTTTACCACTGATGTCTTGCAGATATTTAAAAATGGTGAACTGTGGAAAAGTATGAGTAATTTTTAACTCCATAGAGAGAACTATTTAATATAATGAAATTCAAAATTGTTCTGATCTGTCAAATAGAAGTATTATTGTAAAAGGAAAAATATACTTGAGTTTAAAGCATTTACTGATACTACTTGGTTTTAAAGTGTGCTTTATAAAATCATCTCCACAAATTAGAACTCATCGCCAATTTTTAAAGTCTTCCATCGTCTTCGTGGTTTCCCCTAGCATCAAAGAAATTATTATTCTCAAAAAACTTGAGTAAATACCGTAGGATTTTATTCTAAATTATGAAAGGGGGAAACTCAAATAGTTTTTACTTGCTCTTATGGCTTCTCTCTCTCCACAAATTTTCGTTCACATGTAGCTTCAATTCGCGTCCATTTATAAATATTCCACAGAAAAACATGACAAATTTTTCACGGTGAAATAATCGTACGTCTTCATTTTTAGGTAAATTTAAAAAAAAAAAAAAAAAAAAAAGCTTTACCGAGTCATTTGGAATGTTTACATTGAAAAAGGTTTATTTTGTCAATAACAAATGAAAATAATTCTTTTTATAGCAAGTGGAAGATCTTCTTTTTCTTTAATTATCGTTTCTCTCTTATACGATTGGAGTCAGGGTAAATCAGGAAATACCCATTTTTCCAAAACTTTTCCTCTTTTTTTTATTTTGCACGATCGTAACCACTGTTGAAAAAGAGGAAGTGGATGTTTCGTTTCTGCCATCTGCATGCTTATCTCTCAGGTTGGGTGCTTGAGAAATTTCCGGTTACCCTCCTTTTGACTGATGAATACTGCCCATTATCTAATGAAAAGCACTCTTTTTAAGGCAAATATGCCACGGAATTTAAACTCTCTTATCCCACGATATGCCGATCAAGTTATCACATTTGAATTATAAGGTTGGTTGTGTGGTTGGGTTTTATGGCGCAAGGTCCAAAAATGACATGCTGCCCTAAGTTTAAGATCTTTTTGTATTTTTTTTATTTCAAAATATCTAAGCAACATTAAAAGTTTGAAAAGCAAAAATCAGTGTATATATAATTTTAAAATCCAATGATAAAATATAAACAAAAGTATCAAAAATATATAATTTAAAAATTTAATATAGAAATTAAATGTAATGTAAAAAAAATCCTATTGCTCTTAAAAAATCGAATAGGTTTTTATAGGGTGGATCCCCTATTTAATCAAATAAAGTTAAAACATCAGTACTAAAAAAGTAAACGTTGTTGGTTAAAATCAAGACAAGAAATTAAAATATGATAAACAATAAATGGTTCATCGCACGAATCACATAATAAAACTGATAATAGGGTGAGGGCTGAGAATATGATATGGAGTTTGTTTCCGATATGCAAGTCCCATGATTCTTCCCAAAGGGAATAAATATATATTTTTATAATCTTTCGCACATGTGAGAGTGGAATCTGTCGGATATGCTGCAGCCTTTGCTGCTGCATCCGCTCTCTCGTTTCCATCAAGACCTACGTGGTTTAGTATCCAACAAAATATTATTTTGTATGATTTGCACAGGCAAGGGATTCTAATACTCCGAAAATTCTCGATACAACAGGATCACAGGTAACGCTATTGTTTCTCAAATCTTCAATGATACTTATAGTCACCAAACAGAAGATAACTGAGAAATAATTATATTAAGCTGAATATTAACAAGTATTGCTTTCATTTACTTACTACATTACATTTTATATCTTTTACAATATCTTAAGCATACTTTATAATTACCACATGGTATTAGAACAAAAAACATTCTTTTTTGTTTGTTTATACCTAACTCTTTTCTACTGTTGCCAATTCACATTTTGATAGAAAATGAAAACGATATTTTTGTAGCGTTAATTTAATGTCGTATTAATTTAAATTATAATTTTATATTATCGTTTTCAGATAAAATTGTTAATACTTAGATATTTTAGAAATAAAAATAATAAATTAAACACATTTTGGCTCCTACATTATTCCCCCACCAGTGACTAAGTTACGTTTTAAAAAATATATACAACTGGTAGGAGTAAATTTAAAAAAATTCTGGTTAGGAAAGTTACTTTTTCGATAATATAGAGTTCAGGGCAGTCCGTAAATCTTGCAGGTATCTAGATTGTTCTGCCAGCTCGAGAGCGTCTAGGAGGTGCATTTTCATTATTTACTTTCCCTGCATCTTCTGTTATAGAAGGCAAATTTTCGTTTACATTTGCCAAGATATAGGCTGGTTTTAACCTGTGAACAGTCACATTCTTCTTTTTCCTTTTATTTCAATAGTAAAATATTTTGGCATCCTTTCGATCACTAAAAATGGCCCATCATATGGTGGTTCAAGTGATTTCCTTACTCTGTCTACTCTCAAAAATACATGTGAGCATTGTCGGCATCGGAGCTGACCTCTCGTGTCAGGATGGACATCAATGCTGTTTTTAGAGATGTCAAACTTGCCCATGAATGGTACCAAGGCAAATATCCTGGTTCCGCTTTAAGGGGCACGCACAAAAGATGCGATCAAACGACTCTGACGAGACTGAGAAGCGGCCACCTGCTTGCTCAGAGACATGTTTCTGGTGTCAAGTTTTACTCTCTCTGCCCCAAATGTCAAGAGGCACAGGCCTCTCCATCTCATATTCTTCAGTGTGTCGGTTGTGAGAGAGGTGATGTGGAATTAAATACGGGGTGGTTCTGGAAAGGCTGAAAACTCATGTATTCATGGAGCTGGTGTGATGTTACTGTCACACCAGTTGGGTTAATCAACAACAACACATGTGAGCATGTTTTTAAGTCTTTGTGCACGAAACCTTTTTTGTGAAGTTTTGTGACTGGATGGTCTTAGTCTTAGGAATTCCATTCGTGTTTTAAGATTATTTATGAATGTTTTTGGTGTTGTATAAATGGAACTTTCTGTGAAAAAGTCACCAGAAAGTTATATTGGTTGTCCATAAACCATTTTTGCTATGGTATGATTAATATCTTCTTGTATAGCACATCTTAATCCTTGGAAGACAGTTGATACTGTGGCAACTCAGCCACAGTAAATCCCTAAAGGGGAAAGAGAAGAGCATCTTCCCTATACAATGGGGAATCTAGCCCAGTTCTTATTTAGATGCGGTCGTATGAAGACCGTATTGGCTCCAGTATATTATGGTGTTGAACTTATTTTATACAATGCAATCATGAAAATTGTTATTTGTTAAGTTGTTATTGTTAAAATAAAATATTAAAGACAATAGGACTTATTAATGAAAGATAACACGCAACCGATAAATAACGCAACATCTTGACGACGCTCGGACGTGATGGTTTGAACTATTTGAAGGACTGTTCAAGGCACTAGAGAGCTGAGATTTAAGGTAGGCTCATTTTCTTCTTATTAAAATTTAGTATTTTATGATAATGAATTTAGAAGGGTTAAAAGAAAAACATAAGATTTTAAAAACTTCATTTACGGAACATTTAAAAAAAATCGCAACTTCATTGGTTAAGGAAATTTCATATGAATATTCTAATAAAACAAAAATTGAGGAACTTTGCAGTTTAAAATCTGAACTCGCAGAAAAATTGAATGACTTAACTAGGGCTGATGAGGAAATACAATTAAAAATTGAGATAAAAGATATGTCGAATGAGATTATTGCGAGCGAAGAATGTAAGAATAAAGGAATAGTAGCGAAATCGAAAATCGAAAGGTAGTTAAAAACTATATGCTATAAACCACCAAGCGAAATAAATGCAAGTAGAACAAGCGATCACATTACAGGTGATAATAATGATTCTATGCAATTCATGCAAATGTATAATTATCCCTTTAGAATTGAAAAAAAATGTAAAACTTCCAAAATTGAACATACAAACATTTTATGGAGATTGTAGTCAATTCACAGTCGTATTAAGAAGGAACACCTTTTAATGATTCAAACATTTGGATCTAAAACTGCTGAAAAGCGAATATATAATTTGGTCGAATTAACTTTTCATAGTATTAAATATCCTAACTAATGTGTAAAAATACAAATCATAGTGATTGATTCGATTACTTTGGCGAAAATAAGAACTCCGTCAAAATTCGTGAGGGACGTTGCTTTTGAAAAGGGAATTGAATTAGCTGTTGTTAGTATTACTGAAAAAATTCACATTTTAATCGGTTCAGATTATATCTTAGAAATATTAGGCAATAATATTGAAAGATTTACTAAGAAATTAATTGCTCAAGAGAGCATATTTGGACACTTAATTCAAGGTAGGGATGAAGATTCTAATAGCCAAGGGGTATCTGTGAATTATTTAATTGTAGAGAATGAAGGGTTAGATTTTGATAGAATAAAAAATTTATGGCTATTGAAAACTATTGGAATTAATGGGGATAAGGAAATGTCTCTATCAGATAAGGACATTTTGGAAATTTTTAAGAAAAATACTACATATGCAGATAAAAGATATAAAACAAAATTGTATTATGGAAGGTTAGTAACACGGAATTAAGCAATAATTATGAAATCGCAAACCGTCGTTTGTCCAGTTTAATTTATTCATTAAAACAAGGATTTATATGCTAGGTACGCCACAATAATTAACGAACATTTAAGGGATGGCATTGTTGAAATAGTTGACTCGAATTCACATCAAAATGTGAAAACTGGTTATTTTCTCCCGCATCACGCAGTGGTACGCGAGAAAAAATATAGTTCTAAAGTTAGGATAGTATTTGACGCTTCATCAAAAGGAAAAGGCAAGTTGTCATTAAATGATTGCTTAGAAAGCGAGATTGAGATTAGGATCCTTATCTTTGATTGGATATTGATTTTGAGGGTTCCTTATACTCAAAGGACCGAGACAAAGTTTATATCACCTTATTTACATACACTGTCGTTCACCTCGAAGTTGTCTCCGGATTAAGTACAGAACATTTTCTTTTGACATTTAGACATTTCATCTCTAGAAGAAATATTTGCCGCATTGTTAATTCTGACAATGCAATGATATTTAAAAGTGCTGAGACTGAACTTAAAAAACTCTATGCAAACATACCTGAATCTGATATTCAGAATTATTTTGGAAGGTAAGGAATTAAATGGAAGTGCATTGTTGAGCATGCTGCATGGTACCCCACGAATGGTTCAAATAACGAAAGTTGCATTAAGGAAAATTTTGGGAAGGGCATTAGTTTCTTTTGAAGAATTACAAACTATTTTGGCAGAAATTGAAGCTATAATTAACTCTCGTCCTTTAACTTATATTTATAATGAACCTAATGAACCATTCCTTCTCACATCTGCAAACTTCTTAATTGGAAGAAGTTTAACTACCTTACCAAATTTGTCAGATAATCAAAATTGCAAATTGTTTAAGGTAAAAGAGATTTAATTAAAAGATTTCTTTATATAAAAAAAATCTTAAATAATTTTTGGAAAAGATGGAAAGGTGAATGTCTTCTTCTATTAAGGGGTGCAAATTTCCCCAAACGTGTCAATGTAAAATGTGTATTTAACGTAAATGATGTAGTTTTAGTAGGTGAAGATAAGGTTCCGAGACAGATGTTTAAGCTGGCCAAGGTACGGGAAGTCCATAGAGGCAGAGACAACCAAGTAAGAGAGGTAACCTTACAGACTCCATCAGGGGTCATAAAACGTCCCATACAGCTCTTGCATAATTTAGAAATCCAAGATTAAGTAGAAAAATTTGTTTAAAATGGGTGGAAAAAGAACCTTTATTATTATTAGTGAATTAGTGTTATACAATTGTTTATATTTTGTTTCGAATTCATATTACTTAAGTATTTAATTTATTTTGTAATGTAAAATTTTAGTCTTCTTATATTTACGTGCATAAATTTTAATATGTGAGGAGGTTTATTTTTGGCTGATTCTTGTCGGGGCGGAAGAATGTGGCAATTCAGTCACAATAAATCCCTAAAGGGGAAAGAGAAGCGCATCTTTCCTATCCGATTGGGAATCTAGCCCAAATGTTATTTGGATGTGGTCGTATGAAGACCGCATTCGCACCAGTGTATTATGGTGTGGAACTTATTTTATGGAATGTAATCATGAAAATATTATTATTTTTTAAGTTTTTATTGTTAAAATAAAATATTAAAGTCAATAGGACTTATTAATGAAAGATAACACGTAACCAATAAATAACGCAACAGATACGGTCTCACTTCAAGTTATGTTGTTGTAGGTTCTTAAAGCAGTTATGAGTGACCTAATATATTAATATTGATATTATATATATATATATATATATATATATATATATATATATATATATATATATATATATATATATATATATATATATATATATTTAACGGAATTACTTCAATCATCCAATTCGTAAACCTCTCAATGCATGTTAAACAATAAACATTTCCATTCGGTGGAGTTAAAGGCCCAATTATGTCAATATGAATTTCTTGAAATCTACTAGTTGATTCTGGATATTTTTCAAAAATCGACTTTGTGTGACGAGAAATTTTGTTTCTTCTGACAGGAAATGCATGCTCGAGCCCATTGTTGAATATCTTTTTTAATGTTTGGACAAATAAATTTTGAAGTTAGAATCTTTACTGATAATTTCATACCTCGATGTGAAAATCCATGAAAATGACTAAATATTTTCCATCTGTATTTCTTTGGTATGTAAGGTCGAATTGTTTTGGTTGATGGGTCACACCATAAATATTTTCTTGATGGTAATGGATACTGCTGAAATTTTAAGGAAGATGAATGGTGTAAATTTTTTAATTCATCATCAGTTTGACGATTTTCTATGTCATCATAATTAATTTCTGTTACTTCTTCTATTCTTGATAATGTGTCAGCTATTATATTACATTCACCTTTAATATGTTTGATATCTGTTGTAAACTGTGAAATATATTGTAACTGTCTGCATTGTCTTGGTGAAGCTTTATCTGGTTTTTGACGAAAGTCATAGAACAGTTTCTTATGATCAGTAAATATGGTAAAATTTCTTCCTTACAAAAGATGTTTAAAATGTTTTATTGACATATAAACACTTAACAATTCACGGTCATAAGTGCTATAATTTTGCTGTGAATTATTTAGATTTTTTTAAAATAATCCTATTGGCTTCCATCCATTTTCTTCATAATTTTGTAAAGCTGAACCGATAGCCAAATCTGAAGCATCTGTAAAAAATGCCAGAGGTAATTCAGAATTTGGGTGGAATAACAGTGTAACTTCGGCTAAATCTTGTTTACATTTTTCATATTGTTTTAATGCCTCTTCTGTCCATTGGATTTCAGTTTTGTTCTTTTTCTTAGAACCTTTAATATAGTCATGTAGAATAGCTTGTGTCTAGGCAGCATCTTTTAAGTAACGGCGATAAAAATTGATCATGCCAAGAAATGTTCTTAGTTCATGTATGGTTTGAGGTGTTTTGTAATTTAAAATAACTTCAACTTTTTGAGGTAAGGGACGAGGACCTTCGAGTGTAATCAAATACACTAAAAATTCTACGTTATGTTTTCTAAAAGTAGATTTTGACAAATTTATTCTTAGGCCATACTTATTTACTCGTTCAAAAACTAAATCTAGGTGTTTTTATGCTCTTTTTCATGATGCTGTTAATATATCATCTAGGCAAGCAAAAGTAAAATGAAAATCTCTAAAAACTTCATGAATAAACCTTTGGAATGTTGCAGGCGCATTTTTTAAACCTAAGCTCATTACGTTAAATTCATATAAGCAAAATGGTGTTATAATAACAATTTTACATCTATCTTCCTCTGCTATAGGTGTTTGATGGTATGCTCTGAAAAGATCAATTTTGGAAAAAATTTTGGTGTCTTTTAAAATGTGATGAAAATTTTCAATTCTTGGTACTGGATATCTATCGGGCACCGTTTGAGAATTTAATTTCCTTTAATCATTACATGGACGATATGAGCCATCCTTTTTTACTACCAAATGTAATGGGCTTGACCACTGTGACTTTGAAGGACGAATTATATCATTATCTAACTTGAATTTAAATTCTTCCTTAACAGATTTAAGGTGTTTTGGGTCATGTTGACGAGCTTTACAATGCACAGGCTGTCCTTCTGTTACTATGTAGTGCTTGACATCATGTTGTTTATTTGAAATTGACAAGTTTGGTTTGAGTATATCAGGGTATTTAGAAAACAGATTTGAATATTTATTTGACTTGTTTAATGTACTTAGGTAACTACACTACTGGCCATTAAAATTGCTACACCAAGAAGGCGACATGATACAGACGTGAAATTTATACGAAAGGAAGAAGGTGCTGTGATATGCAAATGATTGACTTTTCAGCGCATTCAGACAAAGCAGGCTAAGTAGCGACACCTACATTGTGCTTAAATGAGGAAATTGTTCAGCCGGTTCCTCATACACAAATTGCATTTGAACGTTGTTGCCTGGTGAAAAGTTGTTGTGATGCCTCGTGTAAGAAGGAAAAATGCGTACCAGCACGTTTCTGACTTTGATAAAGGTCGAATTGTAGCGTACCGGGATTTCGGTTTATCTTATCGCAGTATTGCTGCTCGCGTCGGTCGAGATCCAATGACTGTTAGCAGAATATGGAATCGATGGGCTCAGAATGGTAATACGAAACGCCATGCGGGATCTCAACGACCACCTATCACTAGCATCCGAGAAGACAGGCATATTATCCGCGTGGCCGTAATGGATCGTGCAACCACGTCACGAGCCGTGAGTCAAGAAATGGGGTCGTTTGGAAGACAACAAATGTCTGCACGAACAGTTCGACGACGTTTGCAGCAGCATGGACTCTCAGCTCAGAGACCATGGCTGCGGCTTCCCTTGACGCTGCGTCATATACAAGAGCGCCTTCAATGGTGTGATCAACGACAAACCTGGGTGCACGAATTGCGAGACGTCATCTTTTCAGATGAATCCAGGTTCTGTGTACAGCATCATGAAGGTCGCATCCGTGTTTGGCGGCATCGTGGTGAACACACACTGGCAGCGTGCATTTGTCATCGTCATGCTGCCCCATCACCTGGCGTGATGGTATGGGGTGCCATTGGATACACGTCTCGGTCACCTCTTGTTCACATTGACGGTGCTTTGAACAGTGCACGTTACATTTCTGGTGTGTTACGACCCGTGGCTCTACCCTTTATTCGAGCCCAGTGAAACCCTACGTTTCAGCAGGATAATGCGCGACCGCATGTTGCCGGTATTGTACGGACCTTCCTTGATACGGAACATGTTCGGCGGTTGCCCTGGCCACCACGTTCTCCAGATATTTCACCAATAGAAAACGTCTGGTCAATGGTTGCCGAGCGACTGGCTCGTCACCAAACGCCAGTCACTACGGTTGATGAACTGTGGCATCGTATTGAAGCGGCATGGGCATGTGTACCTGTATATGCAATCCAATCTCTATTTGACTCAATGGCCAGGCGTATAACTGCTCTTATTACTGCCAGATGTGGTTGTTCTGGGTACTGATTTCTCAGGATCTATCCAGCCAAATTTTTTGAAAATTTAATCACTTGTTATATATTTCTAGTATAATATATTTATCCAATAAATATCATTTTGTTATCTGCATTGAGGGCGAGATCCTCGAAGATCTAAAGAATAAAATATTTGTGCTGTTAAGCGTATAACCGTCTAGCGTGATGAAAAGAGGGTTATAACACGAATAATCTCATTATGACGTTTCCAGCTTCATACCTGCCGCATTCAATAAAAGGGGTCTATATGAACCTACCAGTCCAGGCATACAGAATTCCTTAATTTCCTCCGTTGTTTTTATTTCGAATGTTTCTGATACTCGAAGACAGTATGCAGAAGCAAACATACCTGTGTTTGTTGCGATGAAATTGGCCCTAAAAGCACAATGTGCACTGGAAAGGAGAAGTATGTCAACTGTAAGAGTGATCACCCCTCCTATTCTCGAACTTGTCCGACTTGGTTAATGAAAAAAGAGATCACAGTCGCAAAAGGAAAAAAACAAGTGTTCATATTTGGAGACGAGACGACAGATTCTACCTCATTTCCTAAACCAGGTCATAGATATGCAACTGCTGTTTTAAAAGTTACCATTTTTGGCATCACACGAGTGGACAATGATTGTCTCTTATGTGTTTTAAAAAAATAAATATATTCCTGTGAATTGGAGTGGCTTCCATAAAGAAAAGCTCGACTCTAAATAATATACATCTAAAGACTTTTAAAAACAAATTATCAACGCGTTTGAGCGGAGAAACCATCCGGTTTCCATTTTTGTAGGAGGCATCTAGAAGGTATCTAGATATATTTAGGATATCTAGAAAGTATAGTGATATAGAATTCTCGGTTCTTTGCATAATTTTCGGCTTTCGGGGTAATTTTCCAATATACCTGAAAAGTTTTTCACGCTCCCGTTTTTTTTGAAGTTCGCGTTTTAACATTTTATTCTCACCATTTTAATCAAAATGAGAATGTACCTCAAGTTTGTATTTTTACTTTTTTCATCTTAGTAACATCCTACTGGAATTGAAACCTTCTATTTTTGGTGTATTATGTGTTGATAACTTGGGAATTTCTTGTAACTGGTGAAATAATTATTTAATTGCTAGACAGTTACAAACAGCTGTTAATAAGCATTTCTGCTTTGTGCGCAAAAATATCCATATACTACCTCCTACCAAAAGAAATTGTTTCCAATCTGGAAATAAACTAATGTTTATAGTGATAAAGTAATTTCTATTGACAACACAACTATGCCAGTAATCAGGGAGATAAAAAGTTTTGGTTTACTATTTGATGAAAAATTAACATAACTTCTTCATATTTTAAATCTGCAGAAGAAGTACGAATGATCGCGTTGATATCCTCAAGCTGCTTTCAAACACATTGTGAGGTGCGGATCACTGGGGATACCCTTTTATGCTACCAGTTTTGAAATCTCGCCAAATCTGGATCTCTTCTCGCCAACTGATTCCTAAGCGCAAGTGATTCCAATGTCAGTATGGTTTATCTACTGAGAGTGTGATTTTGGCTTATGACGTTAAAATCTGGGCGTGGTCTTGACGTCATCGCAATCATACATCATCTGTTTCTGATGTTTCCTGCTTTCCGATATTTAATTCCTTATTAGACTAGTTTTTAATTGCGTTTATAAATAAAACGAAGTGATGTGTAGATGAATTTTCTACACTCAGTTGCGCAAAATTTAAATTATGTTTAAATTTTTAAAAATTATTTGAATCGTGAAATATTATAGTATGCTCTCTATTATATAAGAATATAGTATGCTCAGTATATATATATATATATTGTTTATTAAATAATATGTATTATATAATAAATATGTATTATATAATAAATATTACATAGAGCAAATTAGAAATATATCAAATGAAAGATTAAATACGTTAATCTGAATAAAGTATAGGATTAGTAATGCACTCAGTGCAAAAGTATAAAAAGTACCAAGTGTATATTTATCCCTCATACAGGTAAATTTATGTTTAGATTTTAATTCATACTCGATTTCATTGAAATACTTTTGAATAAAAGTGGTAATTTTAAAAATATTTAAAAATTAAAAAAAATTCAAATTTAAAATATTTTACAAATTTTATAAATTTATGAGACATTGTTTTAAATAATTAGAAAGATAACTGTTTATACTGTATTTAAACTAATATTATTTAGATATATTATATATTATGCATTCAGGTTAAAGGTGTTCTTCAAGGATCTGAATTCTCAAGATTTCTAGTACATCTGTTATTACAATATTATAAAAGATTATAAATTATTCAGATGTCTTTTGCCTTTAGATATATTGAGGATTTTATAATTTTCATTGACAAGATTTGGCAGAAATTTAAAGATATATATCCTGAGAAATTAAAATTAATTAAACAAATATAAACAATTTAAAATCAGACTTTTTGTGCACTTATATTGTAGTAAAATAATATAATATATATATACTAATTTTTATATGACAAAATATAAATTTAATATAATTTTAAAATAAATTATATATTTTTGGAATACCAAATTTTTTTATTAAAATATATAAAAATGTAATTTTCAGTCAAATAAATAGAATATATTTAGAATGTAATAATATAAAGAAAATTAGGAAACAAATTAAACTTAAAAAAAAGTAATGATCCAATGAATTTCATTAAACACTATTTGGCCAGGAGAAAATTGCTTATAAGAAATAGTACATTTATACATGTAGAAATATTTTGCTTAAAAACTTTAACAAATCAATGTTATTAGCATATATTTTTTTTATATAAATTGTACATATAAGTGAAGTGAAATAAATTTCCATACATTCTGCTAAAGAGTGTGCATTCATTCATTTTTTTTTATAATTTAAAAATAGCTAATTTAATTAACCATAAAAATGTGTAAATGTGTGAAAATTGTAGAATACAATTGCAATTTTTATTCTGAATTTAAATCTATATGTTTCCTTAGGAAATGTTTCAAATAGAATTTTATATATCTAATTGTACATAAAGTTTTGTTAATAAAGAATCTATCTTAAAAATATGATTTCATATTGAGTTTTGTAAGAATAAAAGTTTTTTTTTTGCAACCGAGACAAATAAAATTTTCATAGCAGAACATTCATAAAGTAAACTATAAACACGAGTTGATTTCTTCCGATGACATAGGCTGATATACATCCCCACTTTCAATCAATATATTAAGAGGATACCATTTTGAGGTGATCACGTAAAAAGTGGATATACATCTCATCATGAATTGTAGCTTTTGCTCTCTTGAGAAGTACTATGGGGAATGAATTAGCCTCGAGGTGAAACCAAAAACTATATTGTCACCTCAAACAAATTTTATACAAAATTCTTCATTGAACCTGAGACAGTTTACGATTAGGTTAATATTTTTAAGCTAATATATATATATATATATATATATATATATATATATATATATATATATATATATATATATATATATATATATATATTATCCATATTCTGCGTATCTGCTGAATATTTGCCTGGTGTAAAATTGAAAGTGTTATTACGTAATGAAACAAAATGTGTATCAAGATGTCTTTCTCAAGTAAAATAAAAACAAAATCTGTTTAATACAAAAATTCTGATTGTTGTTATTTGTAATTACTGTAGAACGTCAATAGCAGCAATTTGAAGTGCCTATGAAGTTGCTTATGCCATGACAATATCATTTTAAACATTGTAACATGTTGTTCAAAACTTTTTTCACTTCAAAAATGAAGCATATAATTCTTTTCCTTTTGTTAAAATTATTATCTATGCGTTACTGCAGGGAGAAGAGAAAAAACAAATATGCTACCAGATCTACCGTTCTTTCTACTTTCACACGGTTAAATAATATTTGAAAAAATAAAGTTATTTTATAATAAAATGATGTTATTAATTTTAGTGTGTCACTTTTGGAAAAAATACAATAAGTTTATATTATTTCGCGCTGAAAATAGTTCTGATTTCACTACACACACACACACACACACACACACACACACACACACATATATATATATATATATATATATCAAAAAGGAAATCAAATATATTATATATATATATATAAATTATACATTGAATCTATTTATCTTCATAATGCCATATAGTTAAAATGTTTTTCCAAATGTGCGATTAGGGCTTCAAAGTACCTTATTGTTTCAATATCAATTGCTAGTTGTGAACATTCGTTCAGTAAACTAAAATTAATTCTGACATATTTCAGTATATCATTTTTAAGCGTAGAACGTTAAAGAATGCTGTATAAATATCATATAAGAGTATATTTAGTATTTTTAAGCTTAGAACGAGAAAAATTTTAAATGATCAACACTTATAATGATCAATTTGTTTCATCAAAAGTAAGGAAAATAAATTAGCCGACCGCCCTGTCTAGTGGTCAGAGTGCCTGACTGAGGATAGGGAGGTCCTGGGTTCGAATCCCAGTTCAGGCATGGATGTACTTTCTCTCTCTATATATATATCCTGTCTTTGCCCTTTCTGTGTATGAATAAGCTGTGAATGGTTACCTACACTACAAACGGGTCTCTATGGAATGTGTGTACTGAAGCAGTCGGACTCCACACCAAATATGGTTCAGTATGAAAAAGTGGTCCGCCTGGCTGGCACAGCAAAAGAAAATATATGTAATATAAATACATCAGATTACTTTTGTTGTTAAAGAGTACAAGTACTGATATCTATCTATATTAATATTTTACATTTTTAAAAAAATTTAAATTTTCTAAAGCAAATATACTAATGTATAAAATTATCTTCTTAATTAATTTTCAATTACCGCAAGTCTGATTGCTTTACTCGCATATTTCAAAATTCAATTTTAGTTTTAACTTTTTAATCTCAAATATTTGAAAGTATAATCCGTTTCTTTAAAATAATCTATATTTTAAAATAGGTACTTCATTATTTTGTTATTTGCATTGTATTCTTATTATGAATTTTATTCTGTATTTATAATTTTTTTATTGGGGCGTTGAAATAGGAATCCTATCCGTGCGCCAAATATGCACAGTACACCTCTGAGTCAAATATACAATGAAAAACGGTAATGATTTTAATCATAGTGAGTTTGAAATGCGATCGTCATATCCATTTAAAAAATTTCATAATTTAATCAATGTTTGGTATTTAAGCTCGGTTTGAGTTTTATTTGAAGCTGGTAATAATTGATAATTATTTTTGTTTAACAGCTGGAGTAAATAAAATTAAATATTTATGAAATGCCGCCTTTTAATCATTTTTATTATACATAATTTCTTTCTTAATATATATGTTATCTTATAAATCTTTGCTTTTACATAATAATTATTATTTACAATTATGTCAAAAGTATCAGTTATTAAAAAGTAAATTTTAGTTTTTAGACATAAAATATTTACAATGTCATAATATTGTCTAAATACAAAAATACATTAAACAATAACATTTAAATAGTTATGTATAGTAGATATGACTCGGCAATTAAACATTAACATACTGTTGAAACTTTTTAATCAGATTAAGAATAACAACAGTTTTCAAATATTGGTTTAAATTGGGACTGCAAAATCAGTCTTATTCCTTTCAAAACGTAAATCTTATGTAAATGAAAGGAAGGCAAATTTAAGGTTACCTACAATATTATAAAAAGAACGAATATTGATAATATTACTATCATTTTTATAATTGGTGGGAAAATAAAGAAAATATTTTGTTAATTTCTAACAAATACAAGTGGTGATTTTAAAAATAAATATATATATATAAAAGAATAAAAAGAATTAGTCATTCTTTGAATGAGCTCAAATCCTTAAATGCTTATAACAGCCATAAATTTTGTATTATTACACAGTTAGTTTTCATCTTTTTTAATATTTTTAAAATTAAATACTGAATTTAAATATATTTTATCAATGCAAATATATGAAGAATACAAATAAAGTTTATATGTTTAATAGAAATTGTTATTACGAATTTAAATGATGTAAATTAATAAATTATAGTTATTTTAAAATAATAAATTTTATCATCATTATGATATCTCATATTACATTGGTAAACTGCATAATTTATTGATAAAATATACTTAATTATTAAAACGATTTTAAACATAATAGAATTAAAAATTGGTATATGTATTTTAAAATATTTGATTTCGTTAGCCATCCCAATTTTTTAACTTAGTTTGTCATAAATAACAGAAAGGAGGTAGGTTGTAATTAAAGGGTTAAACTATTGGCGTCAGAAAGTAGGGAGGGACAGATTGCTGCTGTTTATGCAGATTAAACACTGTTCGTCGCTCTTCTTTAAGGATAAGTTCAGGTGGCTTCCCAGATCACAATTCCAGTGTTTATGTCATGTGTAACCAGTTACCGTTAGACTGCGACGAATGTACAGCAGTCTCTTAATTATTATTTTAAAATCACATTTAATTCTCATCATCTGTTACATTCCATGTTCCCGACTTCTGCGCTTAAAAGATTCAACAATACTCGAAATAGCATTCTATCTTAATTCATTCGAATAAAATCACATCAGTTATTGACATGCATATATAATGTTCGCATTAATGCAACAGATTTTACGTTATACGCACCTTGCTATGAACCACAATTTAAAATAACCAGTACCATTGCAAAGTTTAAAAAATGGAAAACTAAACAGATCAATTTCTACTCATCACTTTCAATTTGATTCTTATATACGTACTTGTATTAACAGATGGATCAAATTCTGCAGGACATGTTGCTAGTGGAATTTATGACATTTCTCTTAGTTACGGACTGCTCTCACTCCACTGCTGAAGCAACAGCAATAATATTGTGTGCACTTGAGAATTTGGGTACCAAAAATTCATATACACAGTCATCCTTCGTTTTTCGCTGTTGATAGGGACCAAAACCTTCCGCAAAAGCATAAAAACCACGAAGGAGGATTTGCCCCTAGGAATTTTCGTGTATGCGTGTACACGAATGTTTTAAATATTCGTGTATCTAAACAGTATTTATACTTTGCATACTTGAGACAAAAATTACAACAGTATACTTAATTACTTTGAGAAATTTATAAAACTATAATCTAAAACCGAAAGATTGTATTCAAAACACGGCTTGGGAAAGCAAACAACAGATCATATATTATAAACAAAAACAAATTTGGTAAACACAAAAGATGCACACGTTAAAGAATTTACTCATAAATTTAAAGCAATCTTGAGTAATATTCAAGAAATGTAAAGGAGCTTATAGTTCCACCGAAAGACTGGGAGAACTTCCTCCCTCAATCGAGACAAGATCTATAATGCGATGAAATTATGCATAATCATAGGCGAGAGCGCCATCAATTCAAACTTTTTTCTTAAAGGTGTCAGTACTAAACATTAATTACAAAACCTTATTTAATAATAAACTTTAATCAACGTTGCTTTCTGAAAGAGGCAAAGACTCTTGTGTTGGTGGCGGAGGAGAGTCTCTCACTAAACTTGTAGAAGCTTTATGCTGACTAAAAAACTGTTCATCTGGAGTCGCTGGTGGTAGAGACGGGAGCTTTACTTTGGAGAGAAACATGGATAGCTTAAACTATATCTTGAGCAAATTATTGCATCTCTCTTAACCTGTTCAATCATTGTTACAGATTCTATAGGGTAAGGCCATGTTTTTCAATTTCTTATTCACCTTCCTCTTCGTTTTCTTCCTCACATGCAGACTTTGTCTTCTCAAGGATGTCTTCATTCATCAGTGGGTTCGAATTTCAATCAATAAGGGCGCTGATGTCTTCTTTTGTCATGTCGACAAATCCTTCATTTCTTATAATATGAGCCAGCCCCACTTCCTTACCCACCGTTGAGTGATGATGAACTTCTTCAGAGTGAAGCCTGGATAATCGGGCACCAAGTTCGGCCACAATTTCTTCTAGTTAAAATTTATGGTCTCACTTTTTATGTCCTTTAATGCTTGCTGAATATTAGACAAACATTAAGCAATTTAGTAACTGCGCCAATATGTTTGCAAGGTGAATTGTCGTTGTCACCATGAACTTCCGAGAGGAAAGCTTCCATCGTGGAGGGATTTTAGTTTGCCGTATAAGGACATGAATGACACCTTCATCCATCGGCTAAATTAGAGATATAGTGTTCGGAGGCAGAAACTATCTGTACACCGTCATATTGCAGACTCGTTGCATGGCCTCCTGCACCGTGCATCAGAAGCAGGACCTTAAAGGGGATGACCTTTTAAGTTAGATACAGCTTTATCTGTGGAATGAAGCAATGGATGAACCATTCGAGGGTCAGAGCTTTCGTTATCCATGCCTTGGAGTTATGAATCCAGAACATGGGAAACAAAGCCATATTTTTGTTTTTTTAACGCTTCTGGATTTAAGCTATATGAATAAGGCCTGGATTAAGCATAAAACCTGCAGTATTGCTAGCCATGATGAGAGTCATATGGTCTTGGTGAGCTTTGAAGCCTGGCCTCTTCACTTCCTCCAAGTGGAATGTACGAGAAACCATACTTTTCCAAAAAAGGCCTGTTTCATCCTTGTTGAAAACTTGTTCGGGGACTTAGCCTTCCTTACTGATGAGGTCAGAAAACTTTTCCTAAACATAACGATAAGCAGCATCGTTGCTAGCAGAGGAAACTTTATCACACAGAAGCACGTTTCTGAGGCCGTATCCTTTTTAAAATTTTTCGAACCAGCCTTTGTGGGCTGAAAAGTTTTGTCCTGGAGGAGGCGAATCACTCCTAGTGGTTCTACTGCTGGCTTCATGTTTATCAGCATCTTCTTCCACCCTCTTCATCGGGCAAGATTTGGTGGTAGATAGCTTTGTCCTTATTATATTAGCGTCCAAACTCATTGTCTTTCCTGCTATCAGTAATTCACAAAGCCAATACAGCTTCCATTTTTACAATTCTGTTATTACGCGGTGTTACCATACGTTTCGCTTCTTTATTAAACGTTATTGAAGCAGTTTTTCGAATATTTCCTTCTTTTTTTGATGTACAGCACTGTAGATTCATTCACCACGTAATGGCATGACACAGATGCATAACTTTTGCCTTATTTGATCATATCTAGAAGTTTAAGTTTTTAGCTAATGGTAATCATCTTTCAGGGTGACCCGAAAGAAGCTTTAGAGGGGCACAAAGCTTAAGCGGCATTAGAAGGGCTTAATTAATAAAAAAGTTATCTCCAACACAAAACTAAAATACAGTATGCGAAACTATCGACATCATGCACAAGACTGGCGAGATACAACAAGAAAGGATGCTAGGTGAGGCTGTGCTAATACGCAGACAATCAATTCACAAGGATAAATCCACTCATCCTCTCATTGGTTAATGTCGAACCAGAAACCATTAGCATATATGAGAGGCCATTTCTAATAATTATAATCTTTGATGTGAAACGAATGATTATATGTACCAGAATACATACAATGGCTTGAGTCAACTGACCTCTTTGACATGAAAGGGTCCTTCTCTCTCGCGCATCAACAAGAAACAACGCTACTTTCCGAAATGTGGCTGACGATATGGTTGCATTTTTTCATTTTTATTTTTTGGAAAATATACGCGAAGCACTGAAGTCGCAAAACAGGAAGCACGAAGTGGTTAGGGAGCACTGTGGATATTTTATATATACTGTTTCAGATGTGCTATGAAAAATATTAGCATTATTTTTCCTTCTATTGAGTCGTGGATTTTTATATGTTAGACTCTCTGAATTTAAAGGGATGAGATATTATTTTCTTGGCTCCAAGGGCATGTAGGTCTTGATGGTAACGAGAGGGCTGATACAGCGGCAAAGTCTGTTTCAACGCCACTTCAGTCTTCTATTTCCTTTTCTGATGAGAAAAAATGCTTAGAAAATTTTATTTCTGCATCTGGCCGGAATCATAGAGCATTTAAGTCAGGAATAAACTAAATAGAATAACTTTATTTCGCATTTAATTTTTGGTTTTACCTCCTTCGTATCAAACACACGTTTCATACGTAGGCATTTTTTAAAATGAATTAAATCTTTGATGTGAAACGAATGATGAACAGTATACAATTTTTTTTTACCTTTAAATGTCATGTCCTTATTTTAAACATCATCGTTGTATGTTTTTTAGAAGTGAATTTTTAACATTGCAGGAGTTGCAGAGCAAACACCGCATCAAAATCTTTTTCCATTTTTTAAAAGTATTTATTTTATATATTTTATACTGTTTTAATTTTAGCTATTAAAGCGGAACTCTCCGGTGAAATTCGCCGAGCTGGCAGCCGAATGGTTAGCGCTCTTGCCTTCGGTTCAACAGTTCGTGGGTTCGAATCCCACCTTGGGCATGGATGATTGTAGTGGTTCGGAATCCACTTTAAACCGTAGGTCCCGGTCTATTTAGCCCTCGTGTGCAAAAAATGACCGTTGAGCGACAAATCAACCAACCAATCAACCAACCAACTCCGGTGAAATTCCGAGAATTCGGTGCTCGGAGATTTCCTCGTGAACTCGCGGAGAGAAAGTCATGACGTTATGCCATGTGACTATGTGACGTTATTTTTCTATTGAATCAATGAAACATTATAAGCAATTCTTGTTTTGATTGTGATTGAAATCTAATTTTGCTGTATAAAATGACAGATAACTCTACCTTATCAGGAGCTGCTGCTATTATAATAACATCTCCAGCATTAATAACTGATGAGGAAATAAATAAGCCGAAAAAGAAAAGTGCTAGAGGCAAAGGTCCTGACAAAAGTTGGATACGAAGGAGATTTCATAAGGGTGCTATCCGAACCCTTGTAGAGGAAATGAAATTGGAAGATATTCATTCTTACCGATAAGGAATATTAATATTTTAAATATATTAAAATGTGAACGACTAGGAAATATAACAGTTTTTATAATTTGTTTAACACTATGTAATTTCTTTAAACATAGCTGAGTTCATACTATCTGGATTATAAAGGTGTGCCAAACTATTAACATTTAAAAGATTATATCTTTTCAAATATAAAATTGTTATAAATTTATAACACATGCGTATGTAGTTGGCATTAATTATACTTAATTTTTTTAGTTTAGTAACTGGATGAGAATGTATGAAAATTGTTTCAAAATGATTTTAAATCTTATCCATGGTGGCATCTTTAAAAAGGATATAAAATTGTGACAAGCCATCAAACCTAATGTGTGTGAAAGATTGGCAATCACTTTGAAATTCTTCCTAACTGGTATGACTTTTAGAGTTAAGTTATATATTCCTTGTCGGGGAAAGGACTATTTATTACATTGTGAAAGAAGTTACCATTGCTCTCAAAGTTATACTTTTCAATTGCCAACAAATGCAAATGAATTGAAACAAATAGCTACTCAGTTTTGGTTACATTACAATCTGCCAAACTGCATTGGTCCCATTGATGGCAAACACATTATGTTGCAAAAGCCTTGTAACAGTGGATTTCATTATCCCAATTACAATGAATCTGTTGTTTTAATGGCTGTAGTTGACTCAAATCGGCTCTTTAGGTATGTTGATATTGGTACGAATAGTCGCATTAGTGACGGAGGGATATGGGATCGATGCAAATAAATCAACTTCTTCAACAGAAGGAGCTGCAAATCCCTGATGAGGAATATTTGCCGCAAAGTGGTGTAAAGACTCCCCATTACTTTGTGGCAGATGTTGTATTTCCGCTTTCACCTCACTTAATGTGAAGTCATTCCCTGAAAAATCTATAACAGCCTCACAAAGGATTTTTAATTGTAGGTAATAGAAAGATTTAATGATATAAAAAATTCTGTACTATTGAAAAACAAAAAAGTTTTTTAATAATATTTTATGCATAGTTTAAATCATATTTTTATTTCAATAATTTAATAGGCTTTTGCGTGCGAGAATATGTGTAGAATGTGCATTTGGGGTTTCAGCTGGTAGATTCAAATTGCTTAGATCTGCAATAAATTCACACCCTGCTGTTGTAAGAAATATTGCAATGGCAACCTGCTGTCTGCGCATTTTTTTCGTAGTGAAGTTTCCAACTTATATTCAGTTAGATTAAGAAATAAATTTGTAAGTTATTTTATTGATATTTAAGTGTGAAGACACATTATTGAAGAAAATTTGATTGTTAAATTAAGTTAAGCTGCAAATTATTTCCATTATTTTTGATGTAACATTTAAATGATTTCGTTTATAAATTTATTCTATATTAGTATACTAATATCTCTTTTAAACATTAATAATATGTTAAAATATCATTTATCAACACTTACTATTGTCTGCTCATGCTCCTTTTTTTTAAGAAAAAAAAACTGAGTTTCTTAGAAATTCAATACAATGAGATATTTAATAATGTGAAAATTTTTCTAGGACTGAGTCCATCATCATGAATATATCCCACAAAAATGGGAGGAACCCTTTACATTATGCAAAAGAAGTAAGAGACAGATTAGCTCATTATTTCTGAACTGATGCAGGCAGAGTTGACTGGCAGTATAGATCTTCAAGTAAGAACAATTAGTAAGTGCCCTTCTATTTACAGAATAATAAAATTTTTTCTCAGTAATTATATTAAAACATTGTTGTAGGATTATAATTGTTATTAACATTTCTTTCAAATTCGTATCAAAATATCCAATACCTGACTTATTCTTATAGTCTGGATAAAGAAAGGCCTGTATATATAGTAATTTAATTTTGTGTAATATATTAACATATGAGAAACATATGTATCTTAAAAATTTTATTTTTATAGCGCCCCCTGTCTGCAACACCACCAGTGTCATCATCAACAAGGAAGTGAGTCCCTCTCCAGCAACCGTAGGAATGAGACGTATATCCATATGACTCTCATGTTTACCCTATCCCTTTAACTTTATATGTTTAGATGTAATTTTGTTTTATTCGTATGTATCTGTGTTGTTATCAAATTGTACCCTAATTTGTAATGAATTATTTTGAGCTACTTAAGGAACTTATTTCTTTGTTCCTATTAAACCAGATAAGTGTTACATTTTGTAATTTAAGTTTTGTTTGCAAAATAACATTGTGTTGCATACATTGATGCTGAATGACATCAGGAAATTCTTTTATGCATGTACCAAGAAATGTCATAAAGGCATTTCTTGGTACATGCTTTTTGCTGCCTTGTTTAATGCTTCTGTAGCTGCCCTTAATGCAATGTAACATTGCTCGTTAGGTTTGACTGCATCCTCCTCCATAGCAGGTTCTCTGTGTATTTCGAGGAGGCTGCTATCCATCTGTGAAATTAAGACAAGTAAATTTTAAAATTCAATAAAAATCAAAGATATGATACACAAATTATAAATAATCTAAATCAAAAAAGGTTAATTTAAAATCAAACCGTTTTTAATAAAATTTTCCTTTTTTTAATAAATATAAAGAAATATTCTTCTTCTTTCTTATCCCCTGGTCTGAATCAGACCGGGTCCATGACATTTTTCGTCTTCAAAGAATCGAGGACAGCTTCAGGACTGTATAAAAGTTCACGCTTTGAAAAACCAATGCTGTTCAGTAGGTGTTCGGGACTGGCTTCGTTAGTATTGCACGAAGTGCAGGTGGGAAAGTCTTATTTGCCCTGGGAGAACCGTAGAGTACAAAGATGGCCGGATCTGTGTCTGGACAAGGCTTTCACCGTCGAAGGATCACGTCTTTCACCGTCGAAAGGATCACGTCTTTCATCGTCGAAACTCAAAAGATCCCCCAGGATCAGAGCTACTGTATCAATGATGAGACGGCGGAATTTTCTAAGATGAGTTGGCAAGAGCCTTTTCCCATAATAAAGAGTCAATCAGTGTGAATCAGTGTAAATTATGATTTAAATAAAAGCGAGTTTCTTATGTGAGAGAAAGAGAGAGATGGGAAAAGATGAATGTCACACTTGGAAATGCCTTGTAAAAATGAGAATAAAGGTGATAGTTCAATGCAACAATTATGAGATTTAAAAATGAATATAATGTTTCGTATTGAAAATATTTTAGAGCTCAAACTACTTTTGACTGAACATATATCAAAGATTTCTGTTAAAATTCACTATCGAGATTGTTCATGTTGAAATTGATTAAACTATACCTTGAGAAAAAAAAAAACTTTATTCATTTTACTGTAGTTTTTTTATGTGGGATCTCAATATCTAAAGTAAATAATCTTTAATTTACATTTAAAAATTAATAACGAATGTAAGCCATTATTTATTGAAATGCTATATGTTTGAAATTGGTGAAAACTTAGAGAAAACTAAACAGAAGAGAATGATTTATCAATTATAAGGAATTAAATAGGCATCATACAGATTTCTAAGAATCAAATTAAAAATCTCCAGGAAATACTGACATTCATATTTTATTATATATGTAAAATGTGTTATCTAATAATATAATTTTTAATAGAATATTTCACAATAATGTTTCTTTAATAAAATAGAATTAAAACTTATTATAAAAAAATCATAACACCTAAACAATATAAATTTGTAACAAAAATATAAACGTTCCTTGATTATATAAAAATCAATTTCTGCTTAATTGAAATAAAAGAATAAATTATTTTAATTACATTAGATAAAATAAATTCAATTTGGAATTAATTGTCCTTAGCATTCTATCTAAATAAATTTAAAGGTATATTAAGTATAAGAAAATAAGCACGATTTTAATTCATTTCATTTGCATAAAAATTCAATTTTTAGTTACCCGTTGCAGATATTCTCTAAATGTTTCATATAATATATATAAATGCTGAATATCTTTCATGATGGTACTTTTTTATGCTTATCGAAATAACTACTATCTTTTGTATCCCATAGACACCTTTGACCTACATGATTTACAAAATTAAACTGAAATTAATTAATTTAGAAAAAGTTTATAGATTCTTTAAAATATATTAAATATACTTACTCGTGTGTAAATCTATTAAAAATTGCTCTTTATCGAATGAAAATTTAATAAATTTATTTGAAACCATTTACACGAAGTACGCACAAAAATGAGATACAATATAAAAACACAAATGAAATTGGCGGTGCCACCTGGGCCCTGCCAGATATTTCTAACTCGCTGGAAAACTTAAAAGCCCATTTTGTGACGTTGTCTAACTTCATTTGTTCTCCGGAGTTTTGGCGGCTTCAGTTCTTCGGCGAATTCTTCCAAATTTGCGCTCAGCCCTAGCCGCCTCTTTGCGTAGTAGGGAGTACAGGCTCTTATCAATTGCGGTTTCCGATCAATGTGACCGTCTGTGTGAGAACGGGATGTTGATAAACAGAAAAACCATTATTTTTGGCATGTACTATGAGAAATTCCCACGTTTAAGAAGGTCCATCAAGAACAAAAGACCGCATCTGCTCACGGAAAAAATGTGGTTCTACTCCATTATAACGCTTGTTCAAATGTCTCCAAGGCTACACACATGGACCAGGTCATATTTAGGTGGGAGAAATTCATCCATTCGCCCTACAGTCCAGATATTTCTCCCAGCTATTTCCATGTGTTTGGTTCCCTGAAAATGCATGTAAAAAGGATGCAGCTCAACTCGAGCGATGAACTCAAGGACACTGTGACAGACTGGTCCTCGTCAAGGTCACAGGAATTCTGGGAAAAAGAAAGCCTTTGGCTCGTCAAGCTCAAGCTAACTGTGCATATTTTTATGAAGTCTTATTATAAAAGACTTCATTAAGTCTTCCTTCATAACGATAATGTCGTTTCGTAACATTTCATTTGAACAATATATTTATATATATAGGATCCATTATCCGGCAACCTCGCGGGACCGAGCATATTCTGGTTACTGGAATTTTCCGGTTTTCGGATCGCTGCCGAAAATTTCAATAACCGTTTGCAAAAAATCGCGACACCCCTTCTCCATCCATGAAATAATTTATGGGAGGAAAAATAACTATATCGTTAATATTTTTAACGAATAATACACACACATTATATATACATATATAATAAAATAGGCTAAAATTTGAAAAGTGAGATTATTTTTTGCTTATTGAAGCACACATATCACTAATTTTTTTTTGTTTCAAATGCTTTGGTTTTTCTGACAGTAAAGTTTTTTGTATTTTATATACAGACATAATATAGTGTTCCTTAAAATTATTCGAATTATTTCTAATCCCTGCTTTATTACAATGACTTTTGGAACAAAATGCTTTTTGAACCATTCCGTAAAAAGATTTTGTGTCATCCATGCATGTTTATTACTTTTGTAAATAGCAGGCAGAATCTTTACATTTTTTATTGCTCGAGGCCTGGCACTTTTGCCAGTAACCAGCAATTTGCACTTATGAGTGCCTAATGCGTTACTGCAAGCAAGAACCGAAAGACATTCTTTGCAGTCCTTAATTCCGGATTGTGCACTCTTTTCACGTTACGAATGTTTTTCGTGCGACGTGTTTTTCGACGACATTTAGAATAACCCAGTTTCGTCTGCATTGTACCCTAGCTGTGTCGAGTTCTGACCATCAGAAATTAAACTGGAAAATTCCTCGCAATACGATTCAGAACTCTCCTTATTCGCAGACACTTTATCCCCACAAATGCTTCATATTTTCAATACGTGACGCTTCTTGAATTTGTTGAACCACCCAGAAGAATAATCACACTCGCTTTTTAGGAGTAACTGTTAATGGAACACTTTTACTGGGACCATAAGAGCATGATTCAATGGAATTTTCTCGCTCCTCCGTTGTCCATTAACACCATAACCAAATCTAGATTTCTTGGTTGATGCAATGTTTTACGATCTTTCATTAGTTTTGCTGAATCACTATTGCTATAGAATTTCAGCAATGCTGGTTTCTGGCTTTTTTTTTTAAGTCCTAAATTGTGGAGCTTCTGACACCGCATTGTTCACAGTGATTTTACGGATGTGCCTCCGTCTAATTTCCCCTTAGTAATTCAACTTTTTGGAATATACTAAGGAAAATGCATTTTCTTTTCACCTCTCTAATATTATTCTTTTAGACATCCTTGCACGTTTGAAAATAAAATCACTCAACTGATAAAGCAAGGATAAATTCGATCAAACAAAAAGTCACCTCTGGACTGAAAAATATGCACAATCCTTGATCTTCTCCCCCTCCTCCCCCTCATTCTTAACCCGATTAGATGATTGACATCCATTCAGGTCTATAACATTCCATCTTCTAGTCATCCTATCCCTTGACCTTGACATATGGAACAACTCCCCGTTCTGTTTCTCCGAATGCAGTACGGGGTATTAGGAAGTGCGGTAGATAATGAGACAAAGCTTCGTCATATTGTTTTCAAAATTCTTGGAATGATTCTATATATAAATACATAAAAAGAAAATTACATTCTTACAGTAGGAAGGGCTTACAAATAGAAAGAAAAAAACAAAGTCTTAAATCGAAACATTTTTTAAACATACAAAAAAATTACGATCTGAAAAATGCCAGTTTTTGGGAAACCGGAAAATGATCCTATACTGTATATATAAAATAATAATAACGCATGCTATAATGTGTTAAATTATATAAAACTAGTTCTATAATTTTTAGAAGTTACAATATAAGGATTACATAATGGAATCTAAAATAGTATTCATTTGAGTTTAAAAAACCAAGCAATTTTTCTTTTTTTAATTTTTTCGTTTCACTGGTTTCATATTAACACATAAGCAGACATGTATTCATATTTTTCCCCCTTTCTGCAGTTTTGTTCTATTTACTAATGAGATTATTTAAACTACAAAAAGGAAACAAAGTGTATTTTTAAAATATTACCGATTATGGCAGAATACATTAAGCATGTGTAATAATTTTATACAAAAATGTGCAAATCAATGGTCAGCTTCACATTTGAAACAAAATCCTCAAAATGGTTATTCAACTTTCCTCATTTAATTAAATTGTTTTGTTACTTTGATTTGAAATTTACAAAATAGAATGCTCTCGGTGTATACATTAGGAGGGAGGGATTGGAGATATGTACCTAATTAAAGATACTAACAATATAAATATCTTTTAAAAAGAATATATTTGAAAGAAAACACATACATATATGCATATTTATATATATGCTTCACCAGGAAAAACATTTCGATAATTAAAATTTATTTCGTTGGAAAGTTCAGAAAAAGGTTTATAACCATTATGTAAATATTTTACAAAATATAATATTAGTTTTGCTTATTTAATGAAAATCATGGGAACATTAATAGTTTATACTATAACATACAAATTTAAAAGTAACAGAGTCGCTAAATTCCTATGCAATCAGATTTGATTCATGCGTGAACACACACTGTTAAACAATAAAATTATACATTCACAATTCCATAATATTTCTCAGAGAAACTTTACTCTATGAATAAATTATCAATAGTTTAATTTCTTAATAAAAAAAATTAGTATTCTATAATTACGGAGAAAAAAAACTGAAAATAAACAGAGAAAAAAGATGTTTCTTTAAACTTTATTTTTTCTAATTGTATTAGTTTAATATAATTATTAACAACTGATTAAACGCCTGATAAAATCTTAGTTTTCTATCCCTTTTGCTATTGGATATTTCTATACAAAATTAAGTTCGAGTGCAACTTCATAAGCTAGATGTAAATTCTTATCCGCAAATTCCTTCCAATAGGCAGATTTCATTATTTTCCGCTTATGCTCAGAAATGTATTGAATAACCGACAGCTTTAACACTTGATCATTGCGTGCATCAGAAAAACTCAAAATGTCACAGACGTTTTCTTCGTTTGAATTCTGTTTCAGGAATTCGCGGCAGATATTCTTCAGGTAACCAATGTCGTACTTGTCGGCCGCACAGTACAAACTCATTGCGGATTCCAATTTCAGCTCCTGCACTACACCTGTGTACATGAAGTCCAACATCTTTCGCACTGTGTCAGAATCAAAGTCCTCCATATGGACAACGTTGGTGGCGCTTTCCTTCATGCCGCTTTCAAACATGGTCGCAAACACCGGAGACATCGCGCACAGAATTACCTTGTGACATTCGAATGCTGTGCATTCTGTTCTCAGAATGACATTACAGAATTTTCTCTCATGGTAAAAGCGAACCACTTGCGCCGGGAAGCCATTATGGGGAACTCTTTTCGATGGTAATATCACTTCGTCTTTAATATCTCGTGGCCACAGTATTATATCTGATAAATAAGAGCCATCAGATAAACGAAGCTTAAAACGTAAATATTTCGAGTTTCTTTTCTTTAATTTATTCCAAGAAATCATATCAAAAATGTTCAATGTATGTTTTTGTACATTAAAATATAGACAGTGTGGGTATTCATACGATGCTAATATTTCTCCACCAGAATCTAATACATCTATATAACATCTGCAAAAAATACGTTTCTCCAACATTTCTTTAAAGCAGAATTTTATTTGGAGATAATTTTTGTCATTTTTATATGCAAGGTGCAAACTTATGAACAGACTACATTCTCTATTGAAATTCAGAGATGGCAGTTCTATTGTTTTCACAGTTTCAAAACTGAAGTCTTCGATGGAATAAATGAAAGACCTGTCGCACTCAGTGAATGTGGTACGAATGACGCAATTGTTGGCACTCATTGAAGTACCTGTCAATAATTTCTTTGTTCTTGTTTCTATAACATAGACTGGAGAATCGTCCTCATTTTCTCCAGAAACTTCTGCAGAACCGGCATACATGCTCATATGACACTCGAGGTCAACCACATTAGAATACTCTGTGCATAAGTTGATAGAGAAACAATTATTTTCTTTAAACACAACACCTTTCTTCCTTTCTGAATCTAGATTATTATACAATACAAAATCTAATTTGACATCTTCTGGACCACCATCATTTTCTCTAGCCAGGCGATAATTTAAGTAGCCAAATTTCGTTACATAAAATGACAAATACCATCTGGTGTTTAAAAAATGGCTTAAAGTAATTTTTGGGCTTTCAATGATAGTATCAACAATCAATGGTGAAACTAAGTCGTAATTCTCTATCCTCCATTTGATATCAAATGTTTCCTTGGTAATTTTCTCATCTTTTAACATCTCTTGGCATTTCTCATCTGTTGACATCTCTTAGCCAAAATTCCGTTATTTACCACCTCTGAAAGAAAAATTAATAATTAAGTGAGGTAATTTTTATTAGAGTTTTTTTTCTTTGATCTGAAATTCATCAATCTGACCAATGATGATTCCTAAAAATAACAAAAATTTATCAGAATGTTAGAGTTATCTTATGGAAAAAGTGGGTCAAAAACAATGGGAAAACAGTGAATTATTAAAATATCAAAAATTGAATCAATTTTTAAAATTCCATTTCATACTAAAAATGATCAGTTACGCTATATCGTGTATATATATATATGTATATATATATATATATATATATGTATATATTATTGTGTAAATTTAAGTAATTAACAAAGCAATTTTTTTAGTATCTTTTTAACAAAATAAATTAAAAGATAAAACAATTTAATTTTTTTATAAACAATTAGTGAAAAGTTTTCAATGAAAACAAATCGTTTTGAATGCAAAGAAAAACAGTAAGATGTATAAAAAAAATACATATTTAGTTGGAACGAAATATCAGAGATTAAAGAAAGTTGTTTATCTTACGTGTGTGTGTGTGATTTCATTTTATATTATCTACTTATCGCTAATTCTAATTTCAGTATAAGTATAAATATCGTTCTCCCCCTTCTAAGAACTTAATTGACATTTATGACTCAGTACATTTACATGCTTGTACTTTCGTATAGTTAAGTGATTTTCTTGAATGTCTAAACACGCAGTTTGCATGTGACATTTTCATGGATACCTGGGAATATGATATCATGGACAAGTTTTGACTGCAACCGTAATCAGTTGCCGATTGAGGACGATGATCACAAACCCGTTAAAAGGAAGGCAACAGATACATCATTCATGATGAGAATGTTTCAAAAAGAGGATGCTTCGGTTCAGTAAAGTGAAATCTTTTGTATCGCATCAGATAGAAATCGACTAGCGAAGAGACACTTGTATTCACAATTGCCTTCAAACAGCTGATTTTAGTTCAGATATAGTTTGGGAAACCACACAACAATGATCTCGATATGATGCGAAGGAGAATTATGAATTTTTGCACTCACCTAGCTTGGATTAGAATAGCTTGTTCAGAAAGTGAGGTTCCAGGTTCGATCCCAGCTACTGCTGAATATCAGGAAATGGATTATTTATTTTTCCCTTCAATATGCAGTTTTGTGTAAAAGCTAGGTAATTTTCTCCGTTTCCTTCATTGCTATAAATAAGTTTATAGACCATTACCTACGAAAATTCTTTAGGAAATTTTTACTTCGCAGATATTACATTGTTTTACTGCAGATTTAGAACATTCACTACGTTGTTTTAAATCTGCGCAGGAATTGAGAATCAGAAGGTTTTTATATAAACTTTCACCAAAATATAATCGAGAGACGCCATAAAATAAAAGCATATCTGATACAAAGGGAAGGGTGCTTCTTGAAGGTGAACACCAGATAATTTAACAGCAGTTGAAAACTTTGTTAGAATACGTATGGACATATTACTAAGTTAAACAGCCTCCCCACATCTAAATCATTATTGTTCTTTTTGTGAATTCATAATTTCCCGTAATTTCTTTTTAAAGATATAAAAGCTTCCATTTCTTTGCTAGCAAGCTGTGGTTCTCACAAAGAAAAGTTTACGTCTTGTAAGTGTTCTGTTTGTCATGTGTGGTATATCTCTATAGTTACTCAATACCATTTGTAATTTTGTAAATGTTTTTGGGGTTCGATTCAAACCATTACTGAACACTGAATAACAGATGAGGTGCTTGTGCAGTCAACATGCATATCTTTTGGCTTGCGCGTGCTTGGAAATTTTCCAGACTTCCTTCCTTGCGACACGAGAATACTGTCCACTATCTATGGAAAAAGTGATCGATAATCAAGTTTAATGTAGTGGGTGCTAAAATGCCTTATTACGCTCTTTGACCATTGGGCTGTCGACTACATGGTGTAAAAATATAGGAATGTTGATTGGGTCCATGGACTGCACTTTCCAGAGCGAAAGGTCTGTTTCAACGTCAACCATTGTTGAAGTTTGTCGGAAGGGGTGTTTCAAATTTTTACCGTTTCAATGGGAGAATATGGCCCCCTTCCCACTATAAAAAGAAATCCAGGACGCAATTTACATGGTGGACATTATCGATCTAAGGTTGTTGTAAGTTATTTTAGATGGACAACTACGTGATTACAGAATTTGTTCGTGTGTGGTCTTGCGACCTGTTCTCCCGACGAGAAGATACATTTTTCTTCCTATCTTTCATTTTTTCCAAGTTTTTACTCCTCTGAATGTCCTTTCCTAATCTAAATGAATCCTCTTGTTCGAATTCAAAATGTTTATGAATTTTTAGAAATAATTTTTTGTTTGAGATTTTCTAGTCATCGTATCTATAATACTTTTATAGATAAATGTGATTTTTACTGTCAATAATTTAATTTTTGCTTTACTTTTATCATTGAAATAGGAAACATGATTCAATTAACCAGTCTGTTGGTTATAATCTAATTATAATCCCCCCTCCATTTGGCACAAGGTACAGAAAATATAACATTTGGTATAATTGACTATTTTGCTGGTGTGCCATCGTAACCCCGTAAGTTGAGGAGTCTCAGAATTAAAAATAAGTTTGTTTGGTTGGGTGTTTTGGTGGAAGGTACAAAAAAGGACGAGCATCGCCAATCTTTGATTTTGGTAATGTATTTTTACTTATTAAAATAAATTAACCCAAGCAACATTAAAATCAAAGTATAATACAACAAACTGTATATAACTAATTTAAAATTCAGGTTTTAAAAATATAAAAATGCTTAATGAGAAATATAAATTAAAAATATATAATATAAAATTTAAATAAAATTGAGAAAACCTAATGTTCTCAAAAATGCAAAAATATTTCTATTTGGAGGTCCACTCAATAAGTAAAGTAATGTTAAAATATCTGTTTTAAAAAATTAAACGTAAATGGTTAAAATCAGGACATGAAATTAAAATATGATATATTGTATAAGATTCATCACGCGTTTCACACCATGGATTGAATTCGTTTAGAAACAAATGTCTGTGTGAAACGTGTGTGTGTCCAATACGAAGGCGAGTCAGACGAACATAAGCACTTCGTAACGGTAAAACTGTTAATGAAGTGATGCATGTGTGGAAATAGCACATGCAATTTATTAGTAACCTGCATATTATACGACGCCTGCCAAAGATCTTGAATAAATGCTTTAACACACCTTATTACATCCAACAAAGGAATGGATGGGCCGGGTACAGATTTAGCAGATGTATCAGCCCTCTCATTACCATCGAGACTTACGTAACTTGAGATCCAGCAGAAAATAATATCATATCCTATGCAGGCAAGGGAATCAAATGCTTGGAAAATTCTGAACATCGCGGGATGTCAGTCAAAACTGTTCTGCAAAGCTTGGAACACACTCAAACTATCAGTGTACACACAATAGCTGAAAATATCACTTGTATTCATCTGCTGAAGAGTCTAGTAAATGTGTGGCATCAGCAGGGAAGATGAAACAGCGTGGAATCTGTAGCTAAGAGTTTTATTTTGGATAACTACAGCAGAAGCAACATGTCCTGCAGATTCTGATCCATAAGTGAAAACTGGTGTATAGGTGGTATACTGACATCAGTGTGATGAAAAAAGCTGCTGGTAGACAATAGTAGTTGTGTCCGATTTTCTATAACAAGCAAATGGATTGATGATTTTAATCTGTGGATCATACCAATGTGGATGAGAAAAATAGTCCGTTTTGTCGTAACGGACACCACTTAGGTCAAATAATAAAAGACTAGATTTTGTTCGCGTGAAAAAAAGGTGGGATGCTGTGCGAACGAGTATCATGTAACCTTATAAGTACAGGTGTAATAAGCATGGAAGGTAATGGATAATGAGGATCAGGCATAATTTTAGCATAATAATTGACAGACAGCTGGATCTGTCTCGGGTCTAAAGGCAGTTGGTGGCAAATTGCATTTAGACTCTGGACGGGTGATGTGCGCAATGCGCCTGAACATATTCTCAAAGCAGAGTAATGTATTGTATCTAATCTGCGCAGAACATACCTTGCAGATCCATACACAAAACACCCATAGTCAATGCGAGATAAGTGACTGGTAAACACGAAGTAGTGACGTGCGATCATCACCCAAAGATGTATTAGAAAGCACCTTGAGGATATTAAGCTATCACTCGCACTTCTTCCTTAAATAAAGAACATGCGAAAGGAAATTTAACTTTTGTTAAAAAATTATACCCCGAAATTTTATCTCGTTAACAAAAATAGGTGTATTGTTTATGTAGATAATAGGATCATTATAAAGGGTTCCTTTTTGCAGAAATAGATACACTTACTCTTGCTAAGAGAGTCTGTGGCCATTTTCAGCACATCATGTTAACAGTTCTTTGTTGTATCTGAATTAATCGCATATTAGACCCCTCACATGATATTTGCAGTTCATCAACTTAAAAGGTGCCATAAACAGGAGGTGAAATTTGATGAAGGATGCAACTATAATGTAAAAGTTAAAAAGTGTTACACTTAAAATAGAGCCTCGGCTTGGATAAATGTGTTGTACAAGAACTGCCCAGTACGAACTTTTTAAAAACAGGGGAGGATATAAATTTTTTATTAATATCGGAAAATTACACCTAAAGCCAAAATCATAATAGAGAATTCTATCTCTCCATATACGGTCGTATGCTTTCTCTATGCCGAAGAAAACGAAAACTAGATGGTTCATCCACACAAAAGCATTGCAGATTTGGGTTTCCAAATGTGTGATATTTTCCTGAGTGAATATTCCTTTACGTAGCCATTCTGATTGATATGTATACATTTATTTATTTCTACGAGATATAAGAGACGGGCGTTGACCATGCGTTCGAGAGTCTTACACAATCAACTCGTCAGAGCTATTGGTTGATAACTGGAAGGAACAGAAGGATTCTTACCAACATTAAGGATCGGAATCACTATTGCTTTGTTACAAAGTGATAATTTTGTTTTCAGTCCAGATCCTATTCAACAAAGACAGCAAGTTCCAAATGGAATATACACTTAAATGACGAATCCTTTGATAGCTGATTCCAACATGTCCTGGATTAGTATTGTAGTTCTGCTGCAGTGCTTTCTTCAAATATTACATCCGAAATTCGCAGTTGTAAGGCAAAGCTTGTTCAGGTTGAAACGAATTGGTGTACACTCAGCACGACTCTTTACCCTTAAGAATGAACGATTATAAGAGTCCTTGTTTAAGATGCTAGCAAGGATTTCACCAGGGACGTTAGTGTTTTTAGTGGAAGAGTATACAGCAGCTACTGGTTTTACGAAAGGAGTAGGTAATTCCTTATATATATTGCATTGGATGCTTTCACTTTTCTCCTTAACTCTTTACTGGTTGTGGAAGATAAAATTGAGGATACATATCGAGACGAAGATTCCTCATACTTCGATGTTTGTTTGTCGCTCAACGATCATTTTTTTGCAGGAGAGGGCTAATTAGACCGGGACCTACAGTTTAAAGTGGATTCCGAACTACTACAAACATCCATACCCAAGGTGGGATTCAAACCCACGAACTGTTGAACCGAAAGCAAGAGCGCTAACCATTCGGCTGTCAGCTAGGCTTATGACTTCGATGATGAGCTCTGTCGAGCTAAAGCTTATGTTCTCTTAAAGGGGATACGATTCTTTTTTTGTGGAGTATCTTCTAAATAACCCCCCCTCCCAGAACTTCCTCTGTTTCTTATAGGTGATTTTACATTCATCTGTTTCTTATAGACCAAGGTTTACAATGCCTGTGCGGTATAGGGGAACTCTTAGGTATTGAGACATTCCCTGCATTGATAATAGTTTCAGTGACATTATAAACGGCATCATCAATATCTTAGAAGCTATTTCATCAACAACAACTGTCAATTGTGTAAATAAAGTCCAATCCGCCCGATGTACACGTAAGTAGGTGGACAATGTCCTACTCTACTTCATCCCGCCTGGAAGACAGGAAAAGGATCGATATTATGAAGATAATTTCCTATAGGTAAATTTAACAATGGCAGAAAAGATGACCAGACCAAGAGTGAAATATTCATGGGGATATATGGAAATGTCTTCTCGTTGGTATTAAGTAAACAGAGACGGTTTAAAATAAACAACTCTACCTGACGACCACGAGAATTGATATCATAACTTCCCCACAAAGAATTACGATGGTTAAAATCAGCTAGCAGCAGAAATGGTGTTGGCAGCTGATCTATTAATGCATCGAGTTTCCTCTTGGCATATAATATCATGTGGTGGTAAATACAAACTACAGACTGCCAATAAGCATGCTGCATGAATTCGTACATATACAGCCTGTAGAGTAGTATTCAAAGGTTGGACAGTGATTGGAAAATTATTTGATGTATATATACAAACACCACCAGACACTGCACCATCATCACCACAGTCTTTTCTTAAGCTCTTAAGCCCACGCATGGATAAATTATTGCAGGACTTCAGAAAAGTTTCCTGAAGTGCTACACATGCGGGGTTGTATGCTGAGATTAGAGGCTTGAAGTCATCATGATGGGAATGCTAATTATGGCAGTCCCAAGAAGCAAAGGAAGTTATAATTTCTTTTGAAAAGATCCTTTTCCGGAGCTGGAAGGCATGTCATCTAACATCCCCTCGAGAGAGAAATCCAGGACCCAGGGGTGCAGAGAAACTGCGTCAGCCTCAATGGAGAAGGCTTTACGGTTGGATATAGAGGGTATGAAAGAACTCTCCCTGGAAGATTTTAGTTTATATGCCTTAGTGGCTTTTGACCTAGCCGAAAAAGCTTTTCTCTCAGTTATTAAAGGAAATACATATTTTAGTTTTGATGTAGATAATGGGGGTAATCTAGTCAAAGGAAGTGAAGTATTTTCAGTTTGAGTTCTTGTTGATCTGCAGACTTTCCTTGCTGCGGCTGCATAGCTAATCCCAGACTTAGGACAGCAAGAGCTAACTTGTTGCCTAGCCTCAGGGTAAGAACAATTATTTGTAAATTTTATAGTGATGATTTCTATTTCAAATAATCATTGAGAACAATTTCGATGATTCCTATCATCGAAATCGAAATTGGGATTTCCACCTTGACAGTTGATAAATCTTTCCTTCGTTGTGCAGTTCGTTTTATGGTGGCCAACTATTGCGAAACGTGCGCAAGGCAGTTTGTGCCCTACAAGCGTTCTTCGAAAGTCCAAAACATTGGAACTTAAAAGGATTAGGAATATATGGCCTGACGGGTAGATTCAGATAAACAGCTTTTATATTCTGCGGAAGGTCTGGGGACGTAAAGGAATGAATGAATGAGAGGCTTAGTATCAATGTACTTTCCATCCTTTCTCACTAACGCGTTCAACTTCGCAGAACTTCTGATTCTGCAGATTTTCTAAAACTTTATCCGTTGGTGAATTTTTCAAATCTCTTGCGGAAATGACACCACGTGATAAATTAAGGCTACCATGGGTGGCAACTGTTGCATCTAGATTAGCCAGCATCCGCACGTTGCTGATAGGGGATGCTTCAGAACAATTAGATATTTCCAAAAGTCACCTGTGAATTTTCGGGGGTGGGGGATAGCTTTCTCCTCCCCAACAATTCCTAATATTTACTTTTGAATAAGGAAAGGGTCTACATTTTTTAATGTTCCCTCCTTTCATTTGATATAGAATTTATTAAAAGGAATTTGTCAATAGCTGTTCCCGCTTAAGAAAAATTATTCGTATTTTCTATAAATGGTTGTTAAAATTTTAGAGGACTTGACTACACCACCCACCGCCGAGTCCAACAAGGGGATGCAGACCAGTTGCACCAGTGCAAGCGAAGTCCTATACCCTCAAAGACATCCCTGAGATGACCAACACCCTTAACGAGTCATCCAGTAGATGCTCCGAACGCATAATCCGTAAAGAAGATTGATGTGCTGAGGACAACAACAAACCTCCCGTTTACCTGAAGCAAAGGTGAAAGTAATGTGTTGGTTCTCTGTGGGCCTCAATTACCAGGATCCTATTTTTCAGGGACACGAGTATTTAGTCTTCAAAAGGAGCTAATAGCAACAGAGCGGCGAAAGCTACTCAAAGGGAGTCCTCAATTTCTTAGGAGGTAACCACGACGATGGAGAAGAGAAAAAAAAGCATAAGTGTAGAGAAAAGGGGCAAAGAAGAGAACAGATCACTAGGGTATTTTGGGATTGTGACACCCATGTTTATCCAAAGATAAACAATCCGTGGGGTTAAAAACTAGATGAAAGCAGAAGAATCAACAAACTCAGATGACCAACCCAACAGATATTTCATTAAGACGTTACGAACATTTTATTTCAGTCATTTTTGAGCAACAGGAAGCGTACTGCCTTCATGCTTTTCGTATGTTTGTCTAAGTGAGTGCGTGGGAGTTTTCGAAGCTTCCTCCCTTGGAACTTATAAATACGGTGGAAGAATCGGGCAATAAAGAATAATTTTCGGAAGACAGTTTCGTTGAGGATGGTAAAATGTTTAACAGCTTTAAGCATTCCAAAACCTGGTATCAAAGTATTGCACTATAATATTAAATCTAAGCAAATAAAATATTTAATTGTTTAACACAATAAATTTCTTTGCCTTATAAAATGGATCAGTCCAATGAATACATTTATTCCTCGGCATAACGATATGAATTAATTTTTCTAAATTTTTTTGTAGATTCTTGTAACACAGTTTCTATGTTTTTAAAACTGGTAAAAAAATACACTTTTATCCATAAATTAAGGACAATTCAGAATCACTCAGAAATTGTTCTCTAAAATAAAAATTTCTTTGTTGATTGGATAATATAAAATTGATTGATATAATAAAAATTGGATATTATTTTAAGATGTGTCAGAATTATCTGACACATCTTAAAATAATATCCAAATTACAGGAAACCACCACATGGCACCGATAGTACATCATAACGAGAGTGTAAGAAGGGGATATATAAGGAATGGTTGCAAAAAAGTAAAATTGTTCATAAAGACTTAAAAACTTTTCAGTGCAATAACCGCATATTTATGGCACAAAGGAAGCATTTGGATGATATTTTACGTCATCTATTGGCCGTCTGGAATGTGGCCGTACCAAGCTAAAAGTGTCCGAAGAACTTGGAATCACCCAGAGTGTCATCTCCAGGCTTTGGCACCGGTTCCAAGAGGATGTTAATGTGAGTAGACATTACAACAGAGATAGCCCCCGAGTTACAACGCTGAATGAGAACCAATATTTCGCAGTTAGTGCCAAAAGAAACGGACGGAGCACTGCATCAGACCTGTCTCATCAGCTCTCAATTAGCGGTATGACAGTTTTAAGGCATACCAAATACGGATGCTTAGGTCTAGATGCTCGTAGACCTGTCAGATGTGTTCCGCTTACCGCAACTCACTGTCATTTGCGATTAGCGTGGAAGAGAGCATACATTGTGGTTACCGCAACAGTGGTCTTATGTGATATTTGCAGACGAGTCCAGGTTTAGCTTTCAGTCTGATTCTCGCCGGTCTTTCATATGGAGAGGGCCATGTTCCCGTTACCACCAAGAAAACACGACTGAGCGACACCATTATGATAGTGCAGGATTGATTGCTTGGGGAAGAATCATTCTAGGTTTCAGATCCAACCTACAAGTTCAGAATGTAACCATGGCAGGCCACATCTATCGGGATGTCCTTCTGGAACAACACGTACATTTGTTTCGGGGCCCCGTGGGTTCACGATTTCTGTTTATGGTTGATAATGCCCGCCTTCACCGTGTAAACATTGTAGAAATACCTTCAATAGGAGAATATCACCCGTATGCGCTGGTCAACATACTCAGTGAATTTGAATACAATAGATTAAGTGTGGGACATGCTTGGCCAATGAATTGCAGCCCATCATCTCTCTCCCACATGTCTACCGGAATTTCGGAGAACATTGCTCTTGATGAGTATCATTTCCCAAAATCAGATCGATAATTTGATACGCAGCATCCCAAGATGTTGCACGGCCTGTATTGCATCGTCTTGTGGGCCTACTATGTATTAACCATCATACCAACCATGTTATATTGCTTTTTTTAAATGGGTTCTTTTTAAAATTTGCTCCAGGGTGTAAAATCGCAGTTTTTATTAATGATGTCAAAAATATAGCATCTTTTTTGCTCTTTACCTTTAGTTTAATAAATAGACTTTATAAATAAGTCAATTTTGTTTTGCTTCTCTCTTTCTTTGCCATGCATTATCCTTAATTTATGGACACTAATTAATGCAAATATGAGCTTTATTCAATTGCTGGCTCTTTAAAAGTTATTGTTGTGTTTGCTGCTAACCTATTTTTACATAGTAATCTCTTCAATTTTCACTTTTAGAGGAATTAAAGAAAAATTGCTCCAGATTTTTACTAAACTTAGTTCCGCTTCTAATGTTTTCAATTTTAAATTCTTAGTTTTAAAATCTTACTCAATGTTATCGTCTTCAGAACAGACGATCCCCATTTTTCGATGTATAGCATATTTCAATAAAATTCTCGTTTTCAACTGTTTCTTTCACTATTAATTTTTGAACAACCACGATATCACAAACAAAACACCTCTAATCACTCTAAAAAGTTTTAATGTGCCACACATATTTTTTCTGGATGTTATAAGCAAATTTTTTTTCTCAACTGAAAAATGGCTTTAACTGACCCGATGATTACGTTTTGTGTTCTTTAAGGTATATAAATTCTACTTCGATATAGGGCTAGAAAGATATTAGGCTTCAAGTTGGCCGTCTAAAAGCAATTTCTCTATCATTGTAATAAACTCTAAAGATAATTCATGTCCATATATTCAAATGAGCATTAGGCAACAAAAAAAAAAACTATGCGTTAATTTTTGTTAAATGTTATAAGAACAAATTGTTACGCAACAGAGTTTAATCCATATTTATATAAATTTTTACTGTAATCATTAAGATATATTTAATTGTCGAGTGATTGAAAGCATGATCAACACACATGATCGAGATTAAACTTCAATTTGCAATCTAAAATTATATTCATAGCTTTTTGGAAAGTAAATATTTATAATTGGAAACACTTACAAACAAATTCCTTATTTTTTTAATCACGATGATCAATTAGGATGACATTGTAATAAATTTTGATACTTAACACTGCGTTGATGAATTCAAGAATTATTTTAGTTTTTGTGCAAATGCAACACATTTGTGTTGTCCTCAAATATTTTAATAAATATTTTTGTACCCATAGAACTGTTAAACATTCGATATCAATTACACTTCTTATAACAAAGGACTCAGAAACTGTCGTAAAACAGGCCTCGCTGTTGCATTTTGTTAGAAACAAAGAGAACCTTAACAAGAGATTCCTTAACATAAAGAATGCTTCTGCCTCTTGCACATTTACTTCGCCAGTCAGTTCACCTCGTCTTCATGGGAATTGTTTAAGTCTATTGAACTCATTTGTCCACTTTATAAGAGGTTAATATTAATTGCTGTCGTATCAGTAGGCAATCGCTTTCTTCAATTTCAGTCCTTCGTTTTTTTATAAGCCTCGAATGTTATAGGTTATTTCTAATTTTTCAAATGAAGACTTTCCATCTAGTAAATGGACACCGCTTTCCCGAGCATAAGGTTTCACATTCGATCGCAGGCACCTTTGAAGAGAGGGAAATGGACACTGCTTTTCCGCCTTAACCATGCTGAGATGGGTGCTCAGAGCTTCTTTCCTTGCAAAACATAAGTACGACTCAATACTTATGATTTAGGTTTCACTGGCGTAGGATCCTCAATATTATTTACTTTATTATTACTTTATTTTCGGCTCAGGATCTTCAATCCTGAGCCGAAAATAAAGTAATGCTTGATAAAGTCAAGTGCTGAGTAAATCATTGCTTAAGAAATATTTGAGGATGTCGAGATTAATAACTTTCAGAAGAACAAAGTCATTAAAACAAGTTCACTAAATTCAGAAAAAGAGAGAAGACATAAATTTTATATAAAAGATACTCTAAATGTTTTCTGAGAAACACGACAGTTTCATGAAATCAATATCATTCAGTGTCTTTTTTATTTCATTGTTTTCGTCTTTTTTATATTTTGAACCGGTTTGAGATGTAAAGGAGGAATCCATTTCCATATCTGTTTCAGAAGAGGATATATCAATTGTTCTTTTAATACTTCTTTCGCGAGATTGTAGTTTTTAAATTTTGTATCATCAGTCTGAGCTTTATTGGTAATTGAAGTAGATTTCTTTGTACTGTTAGAAGTTGCTATTAGATTGGATTTATATGGCAAAGCAGAAAGTAGAGCAAATATTGCTGAACTTCTGATGTTTCCAATCCCGTTATCAGAAAAGTTAGATCAGGTCTACGAGTCCATTCACCTTAAAAAAGTAAAGGATCAATCAGAAGGGGATCCCGAATCAGGTCTTGCTTGGTAAGCCCCAAAGATAAAATGTGGTCAGGAGAGATCTGCACCGAAGAACATTTACTGCAGGTCTCGAAATGTTTGTTACCACCTACGAAAGTCAAGGTGGGGTAAGAGGCAGTTTCTATGGTCAGGGACTTGGAGCATCGTGCTCAGAAGTGAACTTCTCTTATTCGCTGGATTGTAAAGCAGAATAGGAAACGCCAAGTTTGGTGCTGTTTTTCCCCATCTGCCTTGCTTCCGGAAAAGTAATATTTTTTTTATTTCGGTTGCAATTACCTTTCTCAAAGATCCATATAGAGCAAGATTTAGAAAATTCATCATGAGTGTCAGAACAGTTGCAATACTTGAAAATTTCTGAAGTACAAGCATTCGTTTCATGACCATATTGTGCACATTTTCCCCACATCCTATATTCTTGTTGAGAGTGACCACATCTGACATTTAAAAACCTAAGAGGGATATTAATTTATGGACGAAGTTTGGAGTTTGCACAACCTGTTTTTATTGGTTTTGGCAATACTGTTGTCAGAAAAGTTAGGACAATACGTTGGGTGGGGTTAAATATACCATCACGTCGAATGTTTACAAGACGTGCAGCTCAAAAAAATTTCCATCGTGTAGTTCTTCCAAGAATTCTGCTTCTGTAACATGTATAAAAACGGGTTTAAAAAGGACACCACGAAACTCATTTAAAGTTTTATGAAATTATGTTTCGACTGGATATAAACACATTTGTTTTAATTACTCGTTATCGAAGCTAGTTTTGTGTCAACTTGAACAAGTTCTCCCGATCGTAATTTAACATTTTCTATATTAACAATATAGTGCAGCAAAAGTAACTAGAGATTGGATTTAAATAATTATAAGATTTAATTAACCATGGCATAGGTTGAGTAAGCTTCATGAGGCCACTGCCACTTATGTGCTGTAGGGATATTCCTTATTACGCAATCTTTATAAGCTTATTAATCTAAAATCGCTGAATTTAAGGAAATCTCTTTTGGAATTAAGAGTATTTACCGTATAATAATTAAAACTTTCATTATCAAATTATAAAAATGTGTGAAGTGTGATAGTGATAAGTGATAGTGAATTACAAAGCTTGCTACATTTACTGGGAAAAAATATCAATGTATTTCTTAATTAAAAGGTCAGCCAAGGTGATAAAATGTTACGCATGCGCTCTGAATGAGTAAATGACTTTCTTCAAACATTCCTATCGAATTAGGACTCCAAAAAAGGACACTATATGGAACACGGTGAGCCTGCAGTTTTAAATAAATATTTGTACTTCTGGCCATATTAGCAACAGGCTGATGCATCACATTTGATAACGGCTTGTGGCACAACTCATGTGTGCTAACTTTTTCTATACCTTTTTTGGATTAAATTACTGAATGAATATTTTAAGAAATTCATTATTCTAAGTCAAATTGCTATTGTAAATTCTCTTGCAACTTTTGATTGGAGACTTTATCTTCATTGCATTAATTTCTTAAACTTTCGGATGTGTTTAGGCTGTAAAATAACCGCATATTTGGGGGGGGAGGGGAGTTTACAGCTTGCTATAAAAGAAGTAACTTACAAAATGATAATTTTGAAATTAAATCAATATGCAATAAAATCTTTCAATCAATAGACTATCAGTATTTGAGAGCCTAGAGAAAGAAATTGTATTCAACATTGATTCTTTGAAAGGAATGTTTTATCCGTTTCTGAAGTGCATGCTTTAAAAATTATAAAAATGGATAATTTGATTTTAAAATATATTATTGAAGGAACATAAGCACGCCAATATGTTTTCCTTGATCATAAACGTTTAAATATTGTTATTAACATCTATTTTAATGGAAACTGCATTCATAGATTTTTTTTTAAAATTCCTTCTTGTTGAACACTACAAGAGCATCCATTTCATCATCAATCCATGCTCAACTCATACAGGCATTCAGTATACTAGTGGAATGTAATTGGTTTTATATATATTTCGATGCACATGCAGCTTTCAATATGCATAATTATGTTTTACTTGAATTCGTAATATTTCATATTAGTTATGCAGAATACTGTAAACCGAACTGTATTTGATTCAATGCAACTAAATCCAACTTTTGACTTTTTTGAGTTTTGTAAACTAAATTTATATAATTTTTTTTTACCTCCTTTTTGATCACTGCAAGATCACTCATTTCATCATCAGCTCGTGCTCAACTAATATTATCACAATTGTCGTTTCTTCATTTTGTGTGTGTCAGAAAGCCATTACTTAATAAATTATGGAATTGTCATTCAGCAAAGACTGCATGGTAATTTTAGTTTGATTTGTCAATCTGTGGTTTTATTTTTATGCACATGGCGGTATTCATACCAGCATTACAATTTAAAGTTCACTTCGAATCAATAACATCCATACCCAAGTGGGGATTTGAACCTACGAACTCTTGAACTGAACACATAGCGATGACACTTCGGCTGCTAATTCGGTTATAATTTCAGAAATCTTTTTAAATAAATACACGATTCCAAACTTTTGCATAAGCTTTGAACTTAAATTACTATTCTTAGGTGTTTCTTGAAAAACAAACTTGTACGTAAAGTTGCAAATAAAGTTAAAAACTAATACGTACAAGTAAATGAGAAATTTTATCAGATTGGAAACTGAAGCAAATTTGAAATTGTATATTTATTAACAAAATATATTCTATTATCTAGTGTATCACAGTGCATTTGTATACTTAGAGTTATGCAAAAATTTACAAGTGCAGTACCACTACGTTAGCGTACCATTTAAGGAATATGATAGTCAAACGTAAACATCACAAAATTTATGACTAATCATATTCTAAATTCAATTAAAAAATGGAGAACAATGATAATTGATACTCCAAATATTTTCATTTTAGTGATAATTCTAAAATTTTTTAAGGTTTTTTTTTATTATTCTAAGAAAAAAATGTTTCTTAAATTTCAAATTTTATGTTAAAACTTCTATCAATGGACTGTCATTTTTCTTAATTCAATAAAACAAGTCATAACTTGGCCAATTATGAACTGCTGAGGGTATCATTAATTAGAATTTAAAAAAGGAAGCAAACTTTTCTGAAGAATTGTTTTCACACACCTCCACCTTTGGTAATGCTGGAAACAGAATTGTGCTACAATTAAACAAATTTAAATTAGAAATATTTTTAAAAAATTTTGAAAATGAAGGATTTTTTTTGTATATTTTTTAACATCTCTTTTTTCCACATTTATATGATTATAATAAGAGTGAATTCGTTAAAATGTCAAAAAAAAAAAAAGAAATAGTTATTGTCCTTAATTAAAATCAGCGAATTTTGAGTTTCTGAGTACTCGATATATTAGATAAAAATTACTTTGTCGTATGTATTTAACTAACAACAAACTATCATCGCGAATCCGTAGTTTTTATCTATTAACTTACTTGAAATTATTCTCAACACAAAGAAAGATATGTGTAAAATTATTTCTATTTCAATTTACTTACCTTTAAAATATGATTTATTTTTAGGCTGAAAATTCTGTAAATTTTAAAGAAGCATATTTCATGTGTTAATGCTATGAAATTTTGCAAATGAGAACATTACGATTTGAATAAAGCGCAACTCAGAAAATAATTGAAGTCTAACTTTTACCACTTGCACTTTATGTTTGACTTGATTTTACTGGTGGTTTGAATAAGTTTGTCTCTCAACGGTCATATTTTGCACACGAAGGCTAATTAGACCGGGACCTATGATTTAAAGTGGATTCCGAACCACAACAAACATCCATGCCCAAGGTGGGATTCGAACCCATGAACTGTTGAACCGAAGGCAAGAGCGCTAACCATTCGGTTGCCAGCTCGGCGATTTTGCTGGTGCAAAATCCTCAGATGGAAGAAGCAGCACCACCGAAATCCAGACAATATTTTAGGTGCCTCAGTAAATCAATAAATAAGAACTAAGTGAGAATGTTCATATAAATGACTCAGAAAAATAAAAAGATATTAAGGCAAATTTATGAAAGCTATAATAATCAGAAAGCTAAATACTGTGGGAAAATATTTTATAAGTTTTCTTGGGAACTAACTTAGCATTTCTACGTTCGTGATATACAATTGTGCGGACTGATTATAGAAACTTAGGTGACATGCAAATAAGAATTTCATAAAATATCGCAACCACTCAAGCAAGTTTTTGAACAAATTTTTATTCAAGATAAATCAAATTTGTCACCCTAATACAGATATTCTCATACTAAGTATTGCAGACAAAAAAACATTTCATAATATAAAATTCCGTTTTTTATATCTCAAAATAGTTGCTTTAATCTAGAATTTATCAGTATCCCTAAGAAATATATCATACGCAGTATATGCTAAGCAGTATATCATAACACACATTTTCATAGCATGTAATCGAATTTGTCACCCTTATCTGGAAAATTTTCATTAGGAAAGTTAAGTAGCCGTATCAATTATGTTCATCAACATGAATGGAGGAAAAATAAGGTATCCTGTCCGTAAGATGACTTTGAAAGCGACCTATATTTTGAATTATGACTGAGAATAAATCACTGTGTTTGTGAGTGTACATTTTTTCTCAGATTAAATTCTTCTTTGAAATATTTCTCTGTTAGCATTTCTTACCGATATCCTATACAGAATAAATTCGCCTGTCAAAAAGACTGAGAAAAATAACTGACTTTGCAGAACGATTCACTTATCAATTCAATTAAGAGAGACAAATAAGAGTCTCAATTTGAAAGATAACATCTGTACTTGCAGATTTAGAGTACAGCTGCCTGTAAAGTGTAAATACGATTGTAACTTTCGCTAAAGACAACTATGCTTTATTTTATCAAAATGATTCTAAAAAAGTCCCCATTGTAACTGATGCCAAACCAATCATCAAACAGTCAATCATGTTTAAAGCTATAAATAAATTCATAAAAAAGAAGTTTGTTTTGATAGCAATACATCAAAAAGTATAGTAATCTTATATAATCATTAGACAACTATAATCTCTGCATAGTTTCTCAACACGTACGAGTACTTTACTTTCAGTATCGCTTAATAAACATTGTCAATAGCATCTAATTTGATTATTCCTTTTGAATCGATAATTTTGCTGTAAAACAGTTTATAAATTCAGAAGAAGTGAAAATCTCTCAAAACAGCATAACGAAAATATCAATCGAATTCGATATATATAAATTATAAAAATATCAATAAGCAATAAAATTTTTGATTATGTCGAATTCGATTCGACATAATCAAAAATTTGAATTTTTGTATTGTCAGGGCTGTTATATTTATAAATTATCCAACTTCTTTTGATTATTTACACTATTTGCATATTTAACTATGTCTATATGGCAATACTTATAAAGATATTCGTAAAGTATAATACATATATGATAAAGTTAAGGATATTTTTAATCATAAACAGCAAGGCAATTTCCATTTCATTTTCATATCTGAATCTGGGAAAGTAAATGATAAACTATGATATAATGCAGTTTTAAAATAATTCTTTTTTTAAGACCTATAGACTATTTGGAATCACTACCTGATAACCAAATGAAGCAACACAACTGTATAAAACAAACGACCAAATCATCTATTTATAATTTATCCAAATTACTATTGCAAGAACTTTAATATAAAATGGGGTTTTTAGAACTTTGAGTCTTTCATTAATTTACGTCATTAGACTGAGAATGGGGTAGCAAATTTAAACTAGAAACTAAAATTTTATATATAACAGTATTGACTAAAATTGAAAAATAAATCTGGAAATAATAGTACGTAATTATGTCCTTAGCACCACATAGTTATATTAAACTGAAACCTAATGAAACAATAAGTAAATTTCTTAGTTAAATAATGTAGAGTTATAAAGAAAACTTAAATAGCACAATACATAATTATTGCTTCATTATTTGAAGAATATATAACTTGACGGATTAAGTATAAGAATGAGTATAAGCACATTGGCTGAAAATATTTATATTGTTGCAATAAATTATTGTATATACAAAATAATAACTCAAATATATAATAATTATTCTCACATTTAATATGATCAAATGCCTACCTTAAAATGTGTAAAATCAAAACTCCTAAATATATGTTTGAAGCAACTATAATAATACAAATCTCCAAAATTGTCTAGCTGATCAGGGAAAAGAGTTTCTAATATAAATAGCATCAGGCGAGTTGTGTTGCCAATGGAACGATTGACAAAGTCACATGGAAAAACAATTTAAGGAAACACGCTTCATCACATCATCGGAGTTCCTCGTAATTGTGGATGTCACGTGGTATACTTTTTTATTGTTCTAACACCCTGAGGTACCAATCGTTGCAAGTATATGAGTGTTCAAATGATTGAATACCTTAAAAATTCATGAACAACTTGAAATCTTTAAATTTTAATTATTTGTTGTTGGTAGTTTCTTTTGAGTAGTCATGGTATAAACAAAGCTTATCTTGTGAGAATAACGGTTTTTAGAGTAGTCACATGAGTCTGTAAAATTTAAGACGTTTTCGCGCCATTTACCGATAGTCTTAGGGATAAAACACAAGTCAACACTCTAGATGTTTCAAGTTAATGGGACCAACAAGTCCCAAGTTACCATAGGTTTATACTGTAGAACTGTTTCAGAAACTTCTAGGGTCTATGATGAAGAGATATAAATATTAAACTCTGCCAAGCAGTGAGAGTGAAATAATAATCATGAGTTACAGTTAAATAAGTTAAAGTTATGAACGTTTATGTGTTTGGTTTCTGAATCATAAGAAACGGCTTCATTGCATTGTAGCCTGCGGAAAATCTTCAAGCTGAAATTTTTGTAGTCATGGTGACTGTGCGAGAAATGAGATTTGGGTTTGATGAGGTGAAAACACACGCAAATCTTTATTTCTAAATTGTAATATATGTTTCCCGACGAAAAAAATCGTAATAGCTCATTTTCCAAAATAATAGATGATAGACATTTTCCGGAATAATAGACAACCTAATTTGGAAAGAAAGAAACTATATTTTTATCATATTCTTAGATTTAAAAAAATATAAAGTTTAGGAGGAGGTCAGGAACCAAGAAATATGCTGATATAGCAGTATTTTTATCTTGCACCGTACGCCAGTCAAACCGGACCTAAATCAGAATCAATAATTGAGAAAGCAACTTTCGCAGACGTGTGGCGTTTTAAGAAGTTTAGTGTGTGTGACTGTTGGATTCACAAGCATAATTCACCAATAATCACATTGCTTCACAATTCTTGTCAAAAATTGCTGTTGTGCATCTTTTTTATGCTTGTGCAAAATTAATTTCATTTCAATACTTCCTTGTACGTAAATATATATTCCTCAATACGTTATCTTACATGGTATCATAAATAGGTCCTTAGCTAATCATGTATAGTTTAAAGATTCGCGGTTTTCAAGAACTTACGAGCAAGGGACATTAATTTAAGGCTCGCTAATTTCAAGCACGAAAATTTTGGCTGTGATTTAGCTGCAATGAGCTATGAAAGTGAATTAAGATAAATGTTGCTGTTGTTAGAATTATAAAATGTAAAACTTGAGCATTAACAACTCAGTAAAAAATAAACCCTGCAATTATTACTTAAAGACCACGGTTTACTTACAATTTCTGAACTCAAAGATAACACATTACTCCTAAAAACAGTATGAAATAAAAGGAAAATTGCACTGGCAATGAATTGCATCAGCATGCCCAATGGATTCGCTTCATTTCGAATGGAATAACTTCTTTCTTTGGCAACCCCACAGATGTGCATATTGAAGAGTCTCCGTGGCTCAGTGCACTCCGCTTGTGTGTTGTAGAAGTTATAGAGGAAGAGAACACCCACTCGCGTGCATTATTACAATAAATTTACTTACAACTTTGAAATATATCTCCAACAATATTCTTTCACTAGAGTGGTGTGGCGTGGAGAGCAGAGTGTTAGCTCAGGTGTCGACTTCCTCACTTGAGCATGGTTCATAATTACGAAGCGATTGGCTGTGATGAGCGGCTATTCAGTCCGAAATGTAATGCAAGCAAACACTTCTCCAAAAATTTCATTTGATGTAAATATTTTTTGATTATATCTAATCAGAAAAGTTTCTCCTTGTGGCAAAAATTGTAAAAAGCATTTGAATGTGTAATTTGAAATGTCTTGCTGCTTTACCGTTAACAAAACCTGATATCTTTTTACCCCATTTTTTAAAAGTTAAACTCCTTATTTCCACTATTACCAGATACGTTCTTAGCATAAGGGAAATTCAATTGATCACATCTAATATTTAATTATATTTTAATTTGCTACCATTTGCGAATAATGGAAGAGAAGATGTGACGTTTGTGAGGCGAAAGCAATCCCTGTTTCAGGAAGGTATTTTTCACTGAGATATACACCCTATTCACAAGTCATAAAAGAGAAAACCATGGAAAGTCCCACTCCCTCAGACCGCACAAGGAAAACAAACTCAATGTCTGTTTCCTGTTCGCTCGACAATGGTTGTTATTACATTGAAAACTTCTGGTCCTATTACTAGACCACCACGAATATTTTAACAAACATTTAAACCCCCAATAAATGCCCATTGCTAAGCATCAAGTCATGTTAACCTCCTTGATCTCCTCTGTCAAACCAATCTAGTCACTTTACCGCCAAAAGTTTTAAATACGATTATATGAAAAAGAATTCGTCTAAAAACACTCTTCAAGCAACAATTTTGAATTCGACTAAAAACTGAGAAATGTAATTTTAGAATTTTCACACTCAGTCATTAAAAACTTTTTTTTATAAATACGTTTCCTACATTAAGAAATAGACGCCCAACTTGTCTAGTGGTCAGCGTGTCTGACTACGGCTAGGGAGGTCTAGAGTTCGAATCCGGTTCATGCATGGATGTATTTCCTCTCTCTATATATCCTGTCTTTGTCCTTTCCTTGTGTGAATGAGGTGCGAATTGTTCCCCACCCTATAAACAGGTCCCTTTGACATGTGTGTGTACTGAAGAAGTCGGACTCCACACCAAATACGGTTCAATTAGAAAAGTGGAGCAACACACATTTGCCACCCTACCTTAAGAAATACTTTTTAGAAAATATTTTTATGCTTATAGAATTATTCATAGTAGTGTAAGAAATTAATAATCATAAATAAAAACATTAAAAATTTATTCATACTCTTATTTGGAACAAAATTAATTTTAAATGATCTAAATGAATGAAAAAGTTGCTTCGATGTGAGTATATGGGGGAGGGGCTTGAGGACACTCTAAAAATGCAATATTTTTTGCAAAATAAGACCTACTTTGCAAGTTTTACAGCTGTTTTTTGATAAAAATTTGCAAAAATAGAGCATTTTTGATTTTTAAAATTTAAACAAAAAAAATGTGTTTTTCACAAAAAAATGACGTTTTTTTCATTAAAATATACAGTATTTTTAGTGTTTAGAAACTGTATTTGATGAAAAATAGAGCTTTTTTCACTTGAAAGAAAAAAATTTGACCTTCCATTGAAAAAATGATCACTAAATAATGCATTATTTTTATGTTTTTTAGCTGTTTTTTTTTTGATAAAAATAGTGTTTTTTTTAAGCAGTTTTATTACAGAAATTTGTGTTTTTTGGATATTGAAACCTATGTTTTTTTTATAAGAAATGAAGGTTTTTGTAGGTTTTTCAAAATATAAGATATAAGCCATGGCATGTGTTTTTTTTAAAGAAAATCTATTTTTTCTATATGCAAGAAAGGTTTTAATTTATTTGATTGTCCATCACTACTAATTGATGATTTAACATGATCGTTTCTTTTACCATATGTAAATCATGTAACAGATTCAGTATCAGTTGTTAATGGTCTTGTAAATATATATTCTTCTCCAATTTGTAATTGTATCAAAGGGCTATGTGCACACTTTTCAGGTTTCAAAAAATTGTAATTTTCATATGCATATTAGTTACTAGTTTTAAATCAGGTTCTAGTAGTTTAGAGCTCATTAAATTGACTTCTACAGGTCTAAGACCTCCTGTATGATATGTTGCATATCTTTCTTTAATAGTAGCATAGAAATTTTGAGAATCGACATATTTTTTTGTTGCGGCATCTTTATTTATAACAGGATTTGCAAAGCTTGAAAGTCTTACATTTTCAAAATTATATACACCATTTTTAATTAAAGAAGGTACATATAATCCATCATTATCTCTTATTAATATATTATCACTTTTTTTTATTATTGATGAGTGTTTTTCTGTCTACATAATATTTATTACACACATCGTATTTATCTGTAGGGATTGGAATATTAATTATTTTTTGTAATTAGCATCAAAAGCATTTTCTTTCAAAACTAAAGCATTGTTTTCAAAGTAACGCTTATTAGTAGCATTTTTTTCATTTACAGGATCTTTTATATTACACATTATTTTATCTTTAGCATCAACGCTACCTTGAGCTGAATGTATTAAACTTTTCTGTTCTAATTCTTTTACAATTTTATTCACATAATTCATATTAGCAATCTAGATGTTAATCTTTTGGATCTGATACACTTGAAATTCTTTTATGTTTTGCATTATAGTTATCATTTTGTGATTGAATAAGAGAAGCATCTGATAAATTTCTAACATCATTTTTAAAATGTCCATGAATTCTGTCCCCATAAGATTTTGTAGATGAATCATTCAATAATTTTGGTTCATTTACATTTCTTAAATTCTTTTTTTTTCTATATCGTAATTTCCATCGTTTGTTAATTTAAATCGTACACCTGGAGAACCTGGAGGTCCTACTTTTATTTCATCATGAAACAAAGGATAATAAGATGTCATTTATTAATGTAAAGAACTCATTATGCTTTCAATGTTTTAATCATAGTTATTTCTTCAGATTTCATATTCATAGAGCATTTGTTTCTTTCTTTCAAAATGAAGTAGAAAAAGTAATTTTTGGTAGTATTATTTTTCAACTTCTAATTAAAATCGATCATTAAATTATTCAGGTTTGTGTAATTTTCATGTTCTCTAGATTGAAACAAATTATAGGATATTTACTAAAATTTGAATAATCTATCATGCAACCTGTTTCTGCATTTTTATTGTTCATTCCTGCTTCTAAAAGAGCTGTATATATTTGATTATGTTTTTTATTAAAATCCATGAAATAACTTACTGTTGGAACTTTTATGTTATTAATCATTAACCAGCATTCTGCCATATCCAAGTTATCAAAAATCATGTTGTTTTTGTTCATATTTTCATTTATTTCATCATATTGAGGAATGACGTATAAACTTAAAACTTCATCAGATGTTGCAGGAATATTATAAGATCCATTTGCATTTTTATTAAATAAATTTGATTTAATAATATTATAATGATCCCAATATTTTTCCATTGAAGTATCAGATAGTTTTAGTTGATTAAATTTTACAGCAGCTAAATTTTTAAATCTAACATATGAATTTCCATCTTTTTGTAAATCCATCATTATATTTTTCATTTATTTTGAAGTTATTATAAAAATCAGTAATTTTAGCTGCATCAACCAAAGTTCCATTATATTTGAAATTATCTCTGTCAGCATATTCAGAAGTATCCATATAGAAAAACATATTAGTAGCTTCCGATGTTGAATAATCAATCAGGTGTGAAATTTATCAATCCTAATACTTGATTCATGATTGCTTTATAATTAATAGTAGATTCAATTTCAGTATTTCCTATTGTTAATCTGCTCGAATTAATTAAACCACCACCATTTACAAAAATAATATTTTCATTATTTATATTGCTTCTATTACCTTTTACAATTTTAATTTCTTGTAGCAGATAACCTTCAGAATATAATATATTAGCATTTGTATCATTTATAAAGAAATTATATGTAGCATTTTCATATGGATCGTTTTTATCTCTATTCTCATGTTTAATTTCTCTATATTCAAAGCTTTCAATTTCGTTATTATAATAATAACTGGTATCACTCAAATCATAAATTTTGTTCATTTATTTAGTAGCATAAAAAATATTTTCAATCCTGCACCATGTTTTTTCTTTTTTGATAAAATGTCACTTAATTTTTCTATTATGAAATCTTTAGATTTTTCTTCTATAATATGTTTAGCTTTTTCTATTAAATCAGAAAAGAAACCTCTTCCTTCTATTTTCTTACTCTTTCTGTACAATCTGTGTTTATTCATTTATTTAGCTATAAATCTATACTGTACTTTTTGTCTACTTAAATCAATTAGTTCACCTCAATGATTTGTAATTTTCATTCGAATTCTATGTATGGAATCAAATTTAACTGGGAAAAATATAGGTTTCTCAAATTCTTTAGAATATAAACTTCCAGGAAGATTTGTAGTCGTAAATGAGTAAATCACATCAGATTGAAAGTGATTTATATAAGCATCATTTACTATATCACAATGAATATAAATATTATCATTTCCATTAGCTATATCTGCTATATATTTACCTTCTTGTACTGCATCTTTATATATTTTTGCTTCAAATCCTAAAATTTTGTACAATTCACTTTTGGATAAATCAATTTTATAGTGATCTTTCAATTTAATTGCAAATCTTTGTCTTTCATCTATAATTCCAAATAATATTGGAGGATCATTTCCAACGTATTTAACCATGTAACGATACAAACCTTTTATACTGTAATGACCATTTGGAATAGTGAAATCTATCCATTTCTTACCACCAAAATATGAAAATTTATTATTTTTGTCAGTAATATTATTCCAAAATATGTACATAAAAAACAACGGGAGCTATTTCCTTAAAATTAAAAGGGCTGGAATATTCAATTGTAAAATCTTCTGATTTACTAGCATTTTAGTACCTAAAATGAGATACTTCATTTATTTATAAGTAACAATTTTCTCATTAGAAATACTAGGTTCTTGAGAAAATGAATATAATACATCAATAGGGGATTTACCTTTATTTCTTTCAGTTATATATTTCATACAATATAAACCACATTTTGCAGATGTAGGTTGTTATAAAAAACTAGAATTATAACGAGTTTCTTTTCCTGAAGATTTTAAATAATTGACTTTTTTAGGAAGAAAATAATTTTTTATTTTTATTTTTTCAAATTCATATTCTCCAAAGGGATCAAAATATTTTACAAAATCATATATTGTGTGTGTGTGGATCATTAAAATAACAAACCCAATGATTCCACTACCTGTAGATACATCTAAATTAATAATTCCGTTTTCAAATTTTCTTAAATTTTAGGTAGTATATCTATAGTAAATATACCTCTAAATTCTTTTTCGTTTTTCATATTTTCTTCTATTATTTTGTTGGATATTCCGACTGAGTTTTATTAATTGTAATTCTTTTACCTTTTACAATTTTATTGATTTGTGTAGTGGTATGATGTAAATCATAATTAGGAGTTTTACTTTTATCTATTTGCAAGGAAACTTCTTCTCCTTTTTTATATCCAGATTTTAATTTTGAAATTTGATTTTTTTTTTTTTTTTAATTTTATCGCTCAAATAAACTTTTTTTGTTACATACATTTATTTAAAGTTAAATTTTTTATAATATTCTTTTACATAATCATTTGTTAAAGTTCCTTCTTTTAAAAGTTAATGTAGAATAATAATTATTCGATTATATAATTTATTAGACTTAGAGCCATTGCATATTTTATTTGTTAATTCATCTAATTTGTTTATACCACTGCCTATATATTCCTTTCCTGCTTTAAGAATATTCAGTGCTTTTATAAACATTTTTAATCCATTCATGTTAGAATCGGCTTCATTTATTTTATCTTGTATTGTTTTCGTTTTTTCTTCTCACTAGTTTCATAATTTCTGTTTTTGCTATACTAATTATTTCATCTAACTCTTCACATGTTTTATTTAATAGCTCAGAAGGCAATTCTAATCCTTCATTTTTTAAGTAAATCAAAATCTAAATCTTTAATAAAATTCAATCTTATTATTCCTTCAGCTTTATCGATTAAATTTCCAGCATCTGAAGAATAGTCTAATTCCAAATGTTTCGATGATTCATGTTCAGGTGAAAAAGACAAATTATCTGTTAAATCTTTTATAGCATATTGAATATTTTCAAGATTTTGTTTTCTTGAAATTTCCTGGTCTTGTAATTTATTAATTACTGGTTTATGAAATTCTCTTAATGATTTTTCAATACCTAAATCGGAAAAGTTTAACTTCATTATTTTTTATTTTTACAGATTGTAATTTTATTAAATCTAACTCATTTCTAATCTGTTGTTTTAATTTTTTTATTTCTTTCACGTTCAATTATATCCATTTATTTATCAGTAAATAATTTTCTACTCCGAGTAGATTATTTTTTACAACAAGTAGATTATTTTTTACTCCGAGTAGATATTTTAAAAATAAATAAATGATAAAAATAAAAGATTATACAGAACCTGAAGAATTTATAGATGAAAATCAAAATCCTTCATTACCAAAACATCCTTTTAGACTTTTAATTGTAGGCAGTTCAGGATCAGGAAAAACTAATTTTCTTGTTAATTTAATATATGATTATTTGAAATTTGATGGTTTGTTTGTATGTGCTAAAGATATTTATGAACCAAAATATATTACTTTGCAAGATAATTTTACAATGTTTGATGACATAGAAAGAGAAGATATTGTAAATTGTAAAAACACAAAGAGAAAAGAATTATTGTTGGAATTGTTTAATAAATATAAAAAAGAACATGTATTATTTTCTTCTGATTCCAAAGAATTCATAAAAGTAGATGATTTAGATCCATGTATGAAAAATCTAGTAATTTTTGATGATTGTATAACTGAAAAAGATCAAAGCGATATAGCTGAATTGTTTATCAGAGGAAGAAAGAAAAATGCATCCATTATTTATCTGAGTCAATCATATTATTCTACTCCTATTAATATAAGAAAGATTTAGTAAATATAAATATGAGATATCGAAGAAATTTTAAGCCTTTATAAATGGAAGAATATTTGGAAAAGAGAGTTTATATCTATCGAAAGTCTTATCAATTAATGAATAAATTGAGTGTTTCGTTATCAGTTAGTAAGTTTTTATTCAGTGCATCTGGTTTATCTAGATTCGTTTTTCTTCCCTTATCAGCATTGAGTGTAACAGCAGGCGTCATTGAAATAATTGATAAATCTTTGAATATCTCTGCTAAAAAGAGTGAATACAAACAAGCTTATAAATTTTATAAGCAGTTATTAAATTTATTGAAATCAAATAGTTTGACTGAACAAGAAGTATATATGAAAGAAGATGAATATATTCAAAATTTACAATATTTTCCTATAGAAAAATATATAAAGAAAACTCAATTAAATGGTTATAAGTATGTTGATAAATAATTTTATATCTAAATAAATGTGTAATAAAAAGAATTGCAAGTGCAAAAATGGAAAAGGTGTTATTAATGAATCTATTAACAATTTACCATTTGAAATGCATCTACCTGGACATTCAGTTACGGGACCTGGAACTCAGTTACTACATGGAAAAACAAGGTTAAATCCAGATTTATCATACAAAGAATGGAGCAAACCAATTAACAGAGTTGATGAAACTGCATATAGACATGATATTTGTTATTTAAAAAATAAAGATAGTAAAACAAGAAATGAAATATGTAATACAAATATGTTAAAAGAATTAGATGAAATTCCAAATCCTACAACTCGTGAAAGATTAGAAAGAGGAATCGTTAAACCAATCATTGAAGCAAAAAAGACATTTGGAATGGGTTCACTCATTTACTGCTAAAAATGTAAAACTCATACAGATACTAAAGACGTTATAACTTCTACATCCAAAAATGGAAAACCTATGATGAAAGGAATTTGTGTCAATTGTAATTCAAAGAAAAGTGTTTTTTTAAAAAAACAAATGACACTTGAAAAGATGTATATTAATGTATTAATTCTTTAGATTGTTTATTTTCAAACCACTTTTTAAATCTTTTACCTTCAGATTTACATAACTTGGTATCATTAAAAAATCCAGTATTTTTATATATTATCAATTTAAAATCTCCAAACAATCCATACCAATAATTATCAATAATTTATTCATAAAAGGGGGGTACCTTTTGTACCCTCCCTTTAAAATTTATTATTTTGTATTTTTATTATTAATTTTTTAAAGAGAACACTATTTTATATTTAAATAAATATGTTTGAAAAAAATATTACAAACATATTACTATTGAATATCAATCTATTTACATTTAGAATAGAATTAGAATATGATAAGTTAAGATATAGAAATCATCACATAGTTGTAGTTTTTGGAAGACCATATTTTAAATTAGATAGTTATGATAATATGAGGATAATGGAATTACATATAAAAAGAATATTAAAATTACATAATTTCAAGCGATTAATATTTAAAGATATATTTGAAGAATTTGAAGATAATTGTGATTTGTTGGATGTTTGGGTTTATGGATTAATAGAAACTTTACGAATTAAAAAAATTATAAGAAAAGAAAAAGATTTATATATATTTTTTATTTTAGTTACTTCAAAAATTATTTAATGAGTAAATTAATAATTTAAAATTAGTTACTTGAAAATTATATTAAATAAATAAATATTAATTACTAAATATATTAATAAAAATAAATAAATATTAATATATACATATATATATAATATTCAATTAATAAATTTAGAAAAAAATAGCAAAACGGCCCTTTCAGTGTAGTGGACTTTAACTTGAAATTATAACATTTATTTTGGGGGGAGCCAGCACCCCCTAGAGGGCCATACAGTCCACCACAGTTTTTACATCTCGGGCCCAGTTTTTTTATTTCCTGGTTCTAGATTAAGAGCCTTATCTTAAATGCATCAACTCATTCTAACTTTTTTTTTTCTAGAAGAGTGAGCAGGACTCAAACTCAGGACTAATTCATGCTATTCAGTTACTCTAACCACTATTCTAACTGGTATTTGTGAGCTTTACTTTTTTTTGGGGTTTATCTAATAAACTTTGTTCTCACAACTGATAACAGTCTCAATGAATAATGCTTCCATCTATATTTTAAAATTAGAAAATATATAAATGGATGATTTTATTCAAGCTGAAAAAATATATCATTCTAGTGATGAAGAAAATAACTTTTCTATACCAAATCAATATTTAAAAGCTTTTGAAAATATTCAAAAGAAAGATATTACTTATGACAGTTCAGAATATGAAAATTATTATAATATAAATATTCAATCATTTTTGAAACAGAGATATGTATGTAAGATAAATTTTTTCAAACAACTTAAAAGAAAACATAATTTAATTTTACATTGCAAGCTGACGAAATGTATTACAAATATTTAGAATTTAATTATTACAAAAAACTATAAAATACTTGTATGCGAGGGAAAATATTTGTGAATATTTTGGAATGGAAAATAATTTAAAAGTTAAAGAAAATAAAAATGAATGGAATGAGTTTTTAGCATTTTTAAATAATTAGAAATTTCTTATTTTATAGATTGCTCTAAACTAGGACTACTTAAAAATTATTCAAAACATAATTAATATAAAATATTTCTACTTAAAAATCACTTAAGAAATGAAATAACAATAATTTTATGGACGCCGTGAAATACGGCGTCATTAAATTTAATGTTATTATCAGAATTTCAATTTAAATTTAAAAAAATAAACCATAATAAATGGATATGATTTGTAGAGATTATAAAATAAAAAATAATGAAGAATTTTATATGCACATAAAGAAAAGAATGACTCGTTGTAGTTCATGTACAAAAGCAGAATATTCACAACGTGTGTTGTGTGAATGTGGAGTCTATTGTACTAAATGGCAAAAAGCTAGACATCAAAAATCAAGTAAACATAAAATATTATTAGCAGCTGTTAAAGCTACTAATAAAGTTTGAATTATTAAATTTTAATGTCCTTAAAATTATTTTATCTTTTTCAAAAGCCTTTATAAAAATAATTTCTAAATAAATTGATGCTTCTAGTTGTAGATTTTTTTAAATTCTATTTTATGGAAATGCCTTTAAAAAATACTTTCTAAATAAATAGAAATAAAAACTCGTTCATTTTTATTTCTAATGAATTATGGCTTTTGTTCATATTGTAAATGCTTTGAATACTTTGAGTATTCAAAAGTTGAAAAATGTTATAAAATATTTAAAAATAAAAAAAGTAAAAGTAAATCTATAAGAATGATATTATTAAATCTATAATATCTTATATTAGAAAAACTGGAAATTATAAACAAGTGTTAACAGATACATTAGATTTAGATACATTTGATTATTTAGATCGTAAGAAGAAAATATTTATTAAGTATCCAAAGCGACGAGAAAATATTAAAAAATTATTTGATTCATATAATTTAAAATTTAATAACGATACTAAAGATTTTGAACCTGTGAAAAATAAAAAAATTTTAAAGAGAAGTAAAACTGAATGAGTTATTTATACCTGATTATGAAATTGTAGAAATTAAAGGTAAATATATAAAGAAATATATGACTCATAGAAAATCTTATAAGATTGTAGAGATTAATAAAATTAAACCTGTACAATATTTTAATATTTTATCAGATTTATTTAGAAAAGCTATAAGAAATATAAACAGTAAAGTTGATATAATTGTGCATAATCCAAAATTAAGTACTCCTTTTCATCCTAAAATGATGTCTACTAAAGATGCTTACGAAGTATATTTAGAAACATTAAATAATAAGATTGAATATGAAGAACTTGATATAACTGAATGTATTTTTGATTTTCATGTAATTGAACTACCAGAAGGAGGTAGACATAAATCATTAAGAATGTATTCAGAAACAGATCCTTCAAAGAAGAGAAGTATATTTGTCAAATAAAAAAATAATGATAATATATGTTTAACTAGATCTATTGTCACTGCTCTAGCTGTTCAAAATCCAAAATTATTATGTGATAAATTAAATCATCAAAAACTTACAGAAAATGATATACCATAAATTAGAAAAGGTCGTTTATTACAAAAAATCTTAGCTGTAAAACTACATAATTTATGTAATATTCCTTTAGAAATATGTAGCTTTGAAGAAGTTAAAATATTTGAACAATTCTTAGATATTCAAATTAATATTTACTGTAGAGAAAACTGTAATCAAAGTTTATATTCTGGAGAATATAAATCTACATGTATTTACATATACAAGATTCAAAATCATTTTAATGTCATTACTTCTATTACAGGATTTTTAGGTAAAGATCATTATTGAAATTACTGTAAAATAGGATATAAGAAAACTAATCGTCACAAATGTCCTTTAAAATGTAATAGATGTTTTGTTCAAAATTCTGATTGTAAAGGAGATGAAATATTGTGCAATAAATGCAATAGAAAATTTATAGGTAAAGAATGTTTTGAAAATCACAAAACGAAAGATGATAAAGGTTATAGTGTTTGTAAAATATTATATGGAAATGTTTAAAGTGTAAAAGAAATATAAGTAGCTTAGAAAAAAAACGTAAAGATCCTAAATCTGGTGAACTGAGGCGTAAAAATTGTTGGAGATGGGTAATGAATGATCATAAATGCTGTATGAAACAAAAGAGTTCAAAAGGAGTTATGTATAAACAGAAGTGTCCTACTTTCACATACGAGATCAAAAAGATTGGTGTGAAAAATGTAAATTTGATTACACTGAAAAATATACATTCCTTGATCTTGAAACAATTCAAGAAACTGGAATTCATGAAGTTAATCTATTAATATGTCATGATTATGAAGGTAAAGAGAAAATATTTAAAAATGAAATATTAAATATTTTGTAGTTGGTTATTTAAAGTTATTAAAGATTATTAAAGATATATTATGGATATACCTGTTTAGCTCATTATGGAAAAGGGTTTGATTTTCAATTTTTAGCTAAATATTGTTTCAAAAATAACATCAAAGTATTTATTATATACCCCAAGGTAATAAATTAAATTATATGAATTCTCCTGCCTATAATATAAGATTTATTGATTCTATAAATTTCACAATGAAACCACTTAAAAAAATTCTTAAAACATATGGATTAACTGATTTAGCTAAAAGATACTTTCCACATCTTTTTAATACCAAAAGTAATCAAAATTATGTTGGTAAATATCCAGATAAATATTACAATGGATATGATACAATAGTCACTAATGAAAGAAATAATTTTAATAAATGGTACAACTCTGTTAAAAATGAAACATTTGATTTTCAAAAAGAATTTATAAAATATTGTAGATCAGATGTAGATATTTTAAGAAAAGGATTCTTGGAATTAAGAAGATTTTTTTTTAGAAACTGTTAATGTAGATCCTTTTAAATATGTAACATTAGCAGGTGCGTGCATGGGTATTTACAGAGATAAATTCTTGAAAAAAAAATACTATAGTTATTGATAATGATACAATTCATAAAAATCAATACAGTAAAAAATCAATTGCTTATTTATATTATATTTCAAAAAAGGAAAATATTAATATTCAACATGCTTTGAATGGAGAAAAGAAAAATTGAAATTAGGAAATAAAAGTTATAAAGTTGATGGATTTCATGAAAATACAGTTCTTCAATTCAATGACTGTTATTGGTATGGATGTAAAAATTGTTTTTCTGGTGCACAAATAAATCTTAAAAATCAAATGTTGATGAAAGATTTATATGAAAGAACTAAAAAGATTAATAAGAAAATAATGAAAGAAGGATATGAATTAATAACTATATGGGAATGTGCTTTTGACAGTAATAAAGATATGAAAAAATACATGGAAAAAGAATGGAAAAAAGATTTCATCGAACCTTTAAATCCTAGAGATGCTTTTTATGGTGGTAGATGTGAACCTACGATATATATATTTAAAATATAAATTTAAAATATAAATTAAATATATTTATAAATATGAATTTAAAACGAATGAAATAGGAAGATACCTAGATGTAACTTCTTTATATCCAACAGTTAATTACTTTGATTATTATCCAGTTAGTCATTCTGAGAAAATATTTAACCCTGAAAAATATAATAAAAATTGGTATGGTTTAATAAAATGTAAAGTACTACCTCCTCGGAAATTGTATAATCCTGTACTACCTTATAAAGAAGTAAAACTGTTGTTTTCTCTATGTAGATCATGTTCTGAAACTCTTCATTGTAAACACTTCAAATCGTCTCTTGATAAGAAGAAATGTAAATATTGTTATGGTTTCAGAAATTCAGATTGTAAGCACAGCGATAACGAAAGATGTTTTATAGGTACTTGGACTACAGATGAAATGAAATTAGCTATTAGAAAAGGATATAAAATAATGAATATTTATGAAGTTTGGAACCTTGAAAATAAATTAAATGAATTATTCAAAGAGTACGTAAAACTGTTTTTAAAAATTAAACTCGAAACATGTGATAAATGAAAAAATAATTTTAAAAATGAAAAGGAATATAAGAAGGTAGTTAAAGAGAGATTAGGTGTAAAATTGAAAAACATAGAAGAAAATCCAGGTTTGAGATTTATATCTAAAATATGTTTGAACTCCTTATGGGGAAAGTTTGGACAGCGAAAAAATATGAAACAAACTGAATACGTAATGGAGATTGAAGATTTCTATAGAATTATACTAGATGATACAATAAAAGATTTAAACATGGTATTTATGAATGATGATTGCGTAGAAATGAGTTACAAAATGAAAGAACAATATGAGAAAAATAACTTTAACACAAATATTTATATAGCAGCATTTACAACCAGTTCTGATAGAATACGATTATATAACATGTTAAATAAATTAAAAGAAAAAGTTATATATTATGATACAGATAGCGTTGTTTATATAGATGATGGAACCAAAGATATTGAAACAGGATGTATGTTAGGAGATTGGACAGATGAACTTGGAAATGATGAATATATAAAATATTGGATATCTGGAGCTAGTAAAGATTATGGATATATACTAAATGATGGATCTGCAAATGGAAAAGTAAAAGGATTTAAAATGTCTTATCAGAGTGAAATAATGTTAGATTTTGATAACCGAATAAAAATAATTACAGGTGAAACTGATTGTATAGATGTTGAAATTAACCAATTTAAAATACAAAAACATAGAGATATTTCAAGAACTAAATCAAATAAGAGATATATGTTTGCATTTGATAAATGTAGAATCTTGGATGATTATAACACAGTTCCCTTCAGATATTAATATCTTCAATATTTTATATCTTCAGTATTTTATATCTTTAATATTTTATATCTTTAATATTTTTTATTCTCAATTTTTAAAATTATTATAAAAGTTTTATAAAAATGCATTTAAAATGCATCAAAAAATAGTTTGTATTAAATGGAAGAAATAAAAACATAGATATTAGTGAAGAAATAATAGAGAATTCAAAATTAATTAACGAGCTCTAATTGAAATCAATAAAATACATGACAGATATGGAATTGATGATTTAATAATGAAATATATTGATCAAATAAGAGAATTCATTTTAAAAATTAGAAATAAAGATATAAGAGAAAAAGCACTTGATCTAGTAGATGAAACATCTTACTACATTATAAATAAATATCTTCAGAAACTATTTTGAAAACGTAAAATCATTTAATAAAATGAAATCTCATAAATGGAAGAATTCAACAACATCAAAAAGAATATATATCTTGAAATTTTTAAATTGAGAGATTTAGAAGTTGGAAAATACAATTTGAAATCATCTTTGAAAAAAATTAAAACAAAATTTGCATCTTCATTAATTGCAAAACTAGAAGTAAACGATAATGGAAAAGAATTTTACTTAAGTTCTTGCCGTGGTGATTTATCTGAAAGAGAAATTAAAAAAATAAATAAAAATAATTATCTATTCAATTACAAAGGTAAAATAAATATTATAATTACGAGTTGGAAGAAGTTTAAATCTTAATCTTTTTTTAAAAAAACACATACAATGGTTTTTATCTTATATTTTCAAAAACTTACAAAAAACCTTGCATTTCTTATAAAAAAAACATTATTAAATATCCTAAAATCACAAATTTTTATAATAAAACAGCTTAAAAAACTCAATTTTTATCAAAAAAATAGCTTAAAACATAAATATAATGCATTTTTTAGTGATAATTTTTTCAGTGGAAGGTCAAATTTTTTGTTGAAATTTTGAAAGTGAAAAAAGCTCTATTTTTCATCAAAAACAGCTTAAAAACAGTAAAAATACTGTATATTTTAATGAAAAAAACGTCATTTTTTAGTGAAAACACACATTTTTATTTAAATTTTAAAAATCAAAAATGCTCTATTTTTGCAAATTTTTATCAAAAAACAGCTGTAAAACTTGCAAAATAGGTCTTATTTTGCAAAAAATATTGCATTTTTAGAGTGTCCTCAAACCCCCTCCCCCCATATATTACTGATGTGATCAAATGTTTTCCTTTTTTCGATGTTTTTCTTTTTTCATACTCCAGTTATCAAAGATGTATTATAAAAACAAAACTCTAAATCAAGGTAACATAGGGTTTCTACACTGCTGGTCATTATAAATGCAACACCCTGAGGGAAATAGGTAAATAATATGAAATTTACAACATTCATTAGTGGATGTGAGATATGCAAATGATTAGAATTTCAGCGCAAACACACATAACGCTTGCCTGCGGTGCCACTTCAGAGCGCTATTTAAGGCTTGAAGACATTGACGATTTCAAGTTTGACAATTCTGTTCTTCTTGTGGTATTTTAAAAAATCAATTATGCTTCGTAGAAATAAGACGATCATTTTTTGATCAATCGATCAATCGGGTTCGACAGAGGAAGGATCACTCTCGCACTCTTCTAATACGTATTGCCGGTACTTTAAGCAACCAGCACTACATCTCCGAGGTGTTAGAGTCAGTTGTCCTCCCTTACCATCAGGACTTGCCCACAGCCCTATTTCAACAGGATAATGACCACACGTGGCGCACATTGTCCAAGCATTTTTCAGTCGTCAACTTGGATTGCCCGACTTGCTCTGCGGATCATACTCCGAGAGAAAACATGTGGTCCACGGTTCCTGAACGATTGACCCAGACTAAATCCCGAGCAGCCACACCAGGTCAACTTTGGCAACCTGTGGAAGCCGTTTAGACTTCTGTTCCCCAAGAACAGCATCTCTTTGAAATCTCAAAGAGACTTGAGATTTCAAAGAGACTCCAACAATGGCGGCTACTCTGTGTTACTAATTATGGCAGGAACCACACTTCACAGAAGTCAAGAGCATTTTCCTGCTCAATAAGAGTGTACAGCTCAATAAGAGACTATACAGCACGGCCGAGAGCATCCCAAAGATTTTCAATGAGATTAAGGTCGGTTGAATGTGCTGGCCATGCCATTCGCGCAATATCTTCCCTGTCCAGGTAGTCATCAACGACGTCAGCTCTATGGGGACGTACGTTATCCTCCTTTAAAACAAAAGTAGAGCCAATGCTGCAGCGTACAATCTTACAACTGGTTCTAGGACTTCATCTCGATACCGGATGTTTGTCACAGAATCCCTTTAAAGATGTGCAGGTCGTTGTGACATCCTAATGAAATCCGTGCCCACACCATAATGCTTCCCCCTCGGAATACGTGATGTTCGGTGATGTTTTGGGGCTGATTACGTGTTCCTTGTTCACGCCACATCCTTACATACTTTTCATCTGGTTCCAGAGCAAGTCTTGACTCATCAGTAAACATGACATTCCTCCACTCAGATACAGTCCAATTGACATATTCCCGGCACCACTTTAATCGTGTCTCTCTTTACTGGACGGATAGACAAACACAAATTAGATGTACCCGGGAGTAACGTCCACTCATATGTAATCTACAACATAGAATATTTGCCCTTTTTGCATATTTCTTGACATGGAAGCGTGATTGACTGTTATCTGAAATATTTGCATACTTTCATTTACTTCTGCAGCGATTTGCATCCTCATCTATTCTGATTGGCTTCCGGAAATAAATATTTTCCTATCTCTGTTTAACTTTTGGAAATGAGTGTAAATAATTTATGGATTATAAGTGTAAAATCTGTCTTTTTAAAATAATAAAAAATTTGCTATTATGTTACTAAAAATAGATATGTTTCATAAAGCAATATACAATGAAAAGGAAAGTGCTACGCCACTTTTTTTGCGATTTAAATAAAATTAATAATTTCAAGATTGATAGATATTTTGATAAGGAAAATGTACAAAATAATGATAAATAATCAGTAGCTGGTAGAAGATATAGCTTTTTTCTTAAAATATCACATCATATTGAGAAAACTAAAATGATATAAATAAAACAATAAGAAATTAAAAAGTAAGAAAATAAATCTTACCAAAAAATTTGTGTAAACAAAAACTTTATTTTGTTTCTCAACTAACATTTTAGAATCATTAATATTGAAAGCATTAAATAGAGTTGTTTTATATCAGGATAATAATTAATGGCTAATTTAAAATAAAAACTTATTTTTTTTAAAAAAATAATTTCAATTACAGTGATTTAAAATAATGATTTGAGTTCATTCAAATGTCGATTATGACATCGTGACCTTAATGCAATGCATGTAACATTACGCATTTGCTTCAAGCGAAAAGCGCGTGTGGTTTTCCTTTCTTTTTAAAATTGTCATCTATCCATTACAGCTGGAATTATGGAGAGACAGTATTTACAGCATTAGACCTCACCATTTTCTTAATCATTGCAGGAATTTTTTTATGAAAGGACGACATATACTATTTTCCCATTCTTTTAAGAGCGTTGTTTATTCCTTCTTCACGCAATGTGTTTTCGCATTTCCCAATACGTCAGTAGTCAAAAAGCGAAAGAGAAAAGGATAAGAACGATAAGTGTCCCGACTTCACGGCTAACTAGTTGCATTATTCTTTTCCTATTTTTAAAACAGAAGAACTGTTTTTCTTTTCAATGAATGTGTTTTTATCTTTCCAAATACGTCACCAGTTAAAAATACATACATGTACTTCAACGATAAGTTTTAAGATGACACCGTCCCACCCGAAGGTATTCGGTGAAAAAGGAGCGTTGCGAAGTGACTCAGAACGGTCGGAGGCAGTCAAAGATTCATTGGTACAGAGAGATGAAAGTCCAAAGGACAAATGCAGGAGTCTCAAAGGTGGCGGAGAAAACCAAGTCACAAATAGATGAGAAAGCACCGAGATGGTGAAAGTGGGTAGCAAATAAATATCGCTCCATTGAACTCGTTTCTGACTGGAAGAAGGGGCCAACACGGCCTTTATTGAAGCAATACAATATGAGAAAATACAATATACAGTGTTTGAACAAAATATACAATTTACAATGTGAGTCGGTAAAAAAAAAAAAAAAAAAAAAAAACAGTAATGCGAAATATTTACAAGTATTTACAAGGACAATGTGAGGTTGAAAGTTACGTGATTAGTTTGTGCAGTCTTGATCTTCGAGCTGCTGGAAAAGTTCTCGTGAGTAGATCTCTCTTAATCCTGTTCTGAATTTGGATGAAGTGAGTAATTTGGTTATATTGATCTGGAGGTACTTCTTGGGAAACCATTGGGCTCGTATGTTATTGTAGTGTGCACAGTGAAGTAGAAGATGCTCAGGCGTGCAAATGTCAACGTCGTGGATGCAGGTGTCGTCTTTGCCATGAAATCTTTTTCTGTAAGTACCAAAGACTCCGTGTCCGGTTAAAAATTGATTTACAAAGAAATCACCGGAAATACGGGTACGAGAGACTTTGGAAAAGAAATGATGTAATCTTCTGGTTTTATTGGTAGAGTCCCAGAGGAGTTGCCACTTTGTAATTTCCGAGTCTTCTGTAATTTTCTTGACTTGTTGCCTGCTGTAACGAACAGTGTGTTGCACTTGTGCAAATGATGTAGCCTCTTTTGCAGCTACGTCTGCTTCCTCATTGTGAATAATGCCTACATGGGCCTTTACCCAATGGAATGAGAAGAGGTTAAGATGGTGATGTAGGAGCTGTTTAATTTCTTTAATAGTGGAACAAAGGACGTCAGTTGAAGAGAGAGCCTGAAATACCGATTTAGAGTCGGTATGTATATGACAGGTCAGTTTATGAGTGACGCAGTGCGTAATAGTGTGAAGTATTGCTAGAACCTCTGCTTCGAAAACAGTGGCTTCATTGTTAAGCCGGACTTGTAGTTTTTTGACAAGAATATCATTTTGAAAAATGAGTGAAGCGCATTCTACAAGGTTTCCAATTTTGGAGCCATCGGTGTAAGCATAGGTATCGTGGTGGTTGGATTCGTAGGTCCAATTGATATTTTGACATTCCCACGGCGGGTCTAATTTAAGTTCGAATGTCCAAACGTTTTCTTTATTGAAGGTGAGGTCTCAAACTTTGATCTGGGTGCCTTGTCTCCAGAGTTTGAATCTATTTTTAAGAGTTTCCGCCTTAATGTGTAATGGAACGCAGCCAGCCAAAACTTGAAGCGCTGGTGTTGAGGTGGTCTTATAAGATTTAGTGAGTTTAAGTAGAGCTAATCTCTGTATTTGGGAGAGTAATTGATTCATCTTGACTTTATTTTCATACCACGCAGGGCAGCCGTATAAAATAATGGCTTCAATGGCCGCTGTATAGATAAGTTTGAGAGTAGAGGGTTTGATAGGTTCTATTCGTAAGGAATGAACAAATAATATTATAGAGATTGTCGGGGATCTTAAATTTTTGAAGAGTTGTCAGTATGTCTTTCCACCTTGCACGATTAAAGGCATTTTTAATATCTAATGAGATGAGACACGTGAATAGCTTATGAGTTTTGTTCTGTTTAATAATCTGAACTATTTTGTCCATGGCATCGTTAGTGTTCTTTCCTTTCATGAACCCAAATTGGTTCTCATGAAGCATGCTTTTACTGAGAAAGAGGAAGGTAAGTCGATTGAGCGTAAGTTTGTCTAGAATTTTTCCCCAGACAGGGAGAAGGCAAATGGGTGTGTAGGAATCCTTTCTGGTGAGGTCTTTGCCCTCTTTGGGAATTAGCACCACCTTTGCTGTCTTCCAAGTACTTGGGAAGAGTCCCTGTGTGAGGCAAAGGTTGAGTAGTTTAGTGAACCAAATTCTGTCAGTTTGGAAAAGCTCAATGTAGATGTCTAGGCAGATATCGTTGTGTCCTGGTGCTTTTTTGCTCTGCATGGATTTAAGAGTTTCCTCAATCTCATCATCTGTGAAAGGAGGATCATCGTAATCGAGCAGTTGATGAGCAGGGTATTCAATGTTCTTCAAAGGGAAATGGAAATTGAGAGTTTCGTTAATAGCATCTGAATGGTTATTGGTGTACTCTCCATTATCCAATAAGATAGGACTGTTAATCTTTGGCCTACGCAATTTGTCTTTGATAATTTTGTATGGTGCCCCGAAGGCTTCGTTTTCAGAGATATCACTTAGGAACTCCTTAAACGCCTTTTGTTTGGTTTAAAGAACTAGTTTTCTATATTCAGATGCTTCCTTTTTAAATTGCGCCTGTTTTGCTTTCCGAAAAGAGGGTTCGGTTTCCGCTTGGTATCGTCTCCTGAGAGCTCTTACTTTACTACGCTTGATAGTTAAATCTAGGGTCCACCAGTAATTTTGTGGCTCTTTATTTTTCGATTTTTTGATGGTGGTCTTTGCAAATCTTAAGAAGGAGGTTTTCCAAATGTGTAATAAACTTGTCTAGATCTTGAATTTGGTCAATAGGATATGCATTAATTAGGACTTTGAGTCTTTCTTTGAGCGAGGTACAATCAATTGTAGACTTATCAAAGCGTTGGTAAGTGTAAGAGGAAATTTTTGCATTACTAATAGAAAAGGTCATGAGAAGGTGGTCACTAGCAGAGAATTTATCAAGCACACTCCAATTGCAAATGTTACAGGAATTAAGATTTTTGGTGAGAAACAGGTCGATCCAGCTCTCCCCGATGGTGCTGCTGAAAGTGGGATGACTGTCAGGATCGTTTTGAATGTCCAAATCATGAGTAGCGGCAAAGTCCAAGAGTTGCTGTCCTCTCTGATCAGTGCTCCTTCTGCTCCAAGCTGAAGACTTGGCGTTGAAGTCTCCCAGAACAATCCATCCGTGGTCTCTGTATTTGAAGAGGGCAGATTCAAGTGGGCCGAGTGACTCGGAGAGTCTTTTAGAGGGCGGGCAATAGATTGAACATATGCAGACCGGAGTGTGATTGACAAGAGCTTTAACAATAATTATTTCTTCCTTGATAGTGATTGGAGTTAGTTTGAATTTCTTTTTGACAATTAATGCAGTTCTAGGTGTTGTGTCCGCAATAATGAGAAAATCTAAAGGAATGCCTGTAATAGAGCCTTCAAAAGTGAAAGGGTCATTGGTTGAAACAAAGTCCAAGTTAAGTTCTTTGAGGTCTTCCGCTAAGATTAGATTTGCTGCTCTACAGTGATTAAGGTTAATGTGCGCAAAGTTAATGTTAATTTTTGAACTGAATTTAATCATAGTTAGTTTTTGAAATTAATCTGTTGATTTCTCTCTCATAGATTGGGCACTTTTTGATATTGGCAAGATGAGCGGAATTGAACTTAGTTTTGTACTTTGAGTTGCTAAATTCACAGTTAACGCATTTAATATTTTTGTTACAGTCCTTATCAACAGGGTGTTCAGCGCACCTTTTACAAGTGTCCTCGCCTCTACATTCATTAGCCTTATGTCCGAATTTAAGACAGCGGAAGCATTGTGTCACTCTGATATATTCTTTAAAGTTTATGCTATTCCATCCGAGAAATAGTTTTCTCAAGTTTTTGAATTCGTTGTAAGCCTCTCCATTTAGGGTGATAACCCAGTTTTTTCCTCGTCTTCCTTGGTAATCGAATACCACTTCAATTTCCACATTTTCACTAAGTGAGTTTTGACTCTTAAACTATCTCCTCTCTTTCAATCTCTTTATCCACATCGTAGAGAATGTATCGTGGGCGTCTACGTTGTTTTTTCCTAACTTCTAACTTTTCATTAAAAGTATCATTTTTACATACTTCTTTAATAATTTTGTCTAGGTCTTCTTCTTTTGAGATTTCAAGCAGAATACCTCCCTTTTTAATGGGCCTAACATTTTTAATTTTAAGACCCAGTTTGGCTGGGTTAATTGCTTTCTTTACCTCTGTTTTAGTTTGTTCGGAGGTAGCTTCATTTTTAGGATAAATGAGAATAATATTTTCTTTCCTCTGTCGAGATCTTTCTCGTCTAACTTTACTTCTACTCTTGTCTCTACTATTCTTTTTAGGGGCGTCTTTACTGACAGCTTCAGCAAAAGTCATAGGCTTTGCCGTATTTAAGACTTTCACTTGGCCTTCCAAGTAGGCATTCTTCTCGATTTGGGAGACTGCAATGTGCATAATCTCCGTAAGTCCACTCCTAATTTTCTGTTGTAGCGCAGTACTGATTTTAGCGGAGGCAGGTACATTCTGTATTTCTCTCTCTGTATCTAAGAGAATTGAGAGTTCAGTCTTAATGATTTCGCTGTTTGTTACCTCACAATTGTAAACATCATTCTCACTTTCGGGAGCGTCGCAACCTAATTCCCTAGCCATTTGTACGAGGTAAAGCAGTGTCCTCTCGTATCAAATGGGAACGAGCTAAAAGCAGAGTCTGCTCGTTTAGTCCCTCTGCCTTCGTTAGTCGTCAGAAACTGACGTTTCCAGGAGCCACCCCGAGGAGGTGAAGGTCAGATGATTCGCGATTCAAAGAACTTGACTAACAAACCCGAAGGAATGAACTGTGAAGACAGAGTTTCTACTTCCCGGATAGACTCTGGGCCGTTGTCCGGGAACGTATAATGCTCAATATAACCTTTAAAAATCGCTGCGGGACTGGCTCCCGTACTTGAACGATAAGAATCTCCAACGTTTAATAGCTCCATAACTGAAGAGTTTTTTCTAGCATTATATACCATATATGATTTGCTTTTAACTAATCTATGTATGACACTATTTCCTGGTTATAACATCGTTTCGAAAAATAAATTTTTTTAGCAATGTTTATTTTTTTACGTTTTAAATTTTAAAACTTCCTGCTTACACGCTTAAACTGTGACTTCAGTAGAAAAAATTTAAAAGATTCTCAAATCCTTAAGTTATTGTTTATTTTATGACGTATACAGAAAAAAAGCGTTTATCTCACTACGCATCTTATGGGAAAATACGTAATTTCTGTTTTCATCGCATTCGCTTGAAGTTTGTCTCTTTAGTTCATAATTCAAGAATTTAAAAAAACCTAGATGCTTGATTTTCTCTGGTAAAATCTAAACAAGGAAAGCATACAGTATACCACAATTGTAAAGAGAAAAATTGTAGCCAGATGTAAAATAATTTGAGACAGTTCAGCCAGATGTAAAATAATTTGAACCAGATTTGAGACAGTTCAGCCAGATGTAAAATAATTTCAGCCAGATTTGAGACAGTTCATCCAGATGCAAAATAATTTAGAAGGAGCTCGGTATGATCCTAAAAAATTATTTTTAATCCAACTAATTCAGAAAATTTTAAATTCTACATTTCGTTTTAATTTTGTTGATTTGGTTGAAAAATATTTCGGATTGTTTTTTATACACACATAACAAAATAGAAGTCTATATTGCAATTTATAAGTTTTATTTTAATAATTTTGAAAAATGAGTTTTTTGTTACATAATATTCAAAATTGAATAGAGTTATCAATCAAAATTCTGATGTCATTTCATTTTGATGGATTCATGTTATTAATAATTCAAACCATGATATCATGTAAAACTTGTCCAAGATATCATATTCCCAGATATCCATGAAAATGCCACATGCAAATTGCGTATTTAGACATTCAAGAAAATCACTTATCTATACGAAAGTACAAGCATGTAAATGTACTGAGTCATAAATGTCAATTAAGTTCTTAGAAGGGGGAGAACGATATTTATACTTATACTGAAATTAAAATTAATGAGAAGTATATAATATAATATCTCTCTCTCTCTCTCTCACACACAGAAATTTGAGTAAAATAAACAACTTTTATGAATTTCTGAAATTTCGTTCCAATTAAATATTTATTTTTATACATCTTATTGTTTTCTTTTGTATTCAAAACGATTTAACTTATTTTCATTGGAAACTTTTCACTTATTTTTTATAATAAAAACTTAAATTGTTTTATCCTTTAATTTATTTTGTCAATAAAAACCCGAAAAAAATTACGTTATTAATTACTTAAATTTTACATTAATAAAAATTAATATACATATACGCTACTAATCATTTCTAGTATAAAGCGGAAATTAAAAGTAATTTTCAATTTAAAAATTGCTTCGTTTCTTGATGATATTTTATTATTTCACTATTTTCTCTTGGCTTTTGACGCACTTTATCATTGAGATAACTCTTAACATTCTGATAACTCCAGCTAAATTATAGAGATAAATTTCAGTTTTAAGGATTATCTTTTGTTTGATTGTTGAATTTCTGATAAAAAGAAATAATAAATTCTAATAAAATTCACTTCGCTTAGTTTAGTTCTTTACTTTTCTTTCGGAAGCTCACAACAAACATGCCTAGAGATGAGAAAATTTCCAAGGAAATATTTGTTATCATATGGAAGGTAGAGAATTAGGACATAATTCTATGGCTAAATCATTTTGTAATTGAAAGCCCAAAAATTAAGACACTTTTTCAACACGAGATGGTATTTGTCATCTTATGAAACGACAATTATTTTTTCATATTATCGCCCGGTTAGAGGGAATTATGGTGTTCCAGAAGATATCAAATCAGATTTTGTGGTGCTTAATAATTAAGATTCTAACGAGGAAAAACATGTTGTGTTTAAAGAAAATGATAGTTCTTGTATAACGTTATGGTCACACAGACTATTTTGATATGGTTGACATCCAGTGTCATATAAGTATGTATGCCAGTTTTGCAGCAATTTCTGGAGAAAAAGAGGATGATCCTTCAATCTATTTTAGAAAAACAAAAACAAAGAATTCATTGAGAATTAATTAATCTTTTGCATTAATTAATAGTGATCATTTATTATAATAATACTATATTTCAATTGGAAAATTCCACTTTCTTTTGTTAACTTTGGTTGATACAATTTAAGTTATACGAAAGTTTGAATTACTGTCTACCACAACAATAGCTTTCATATATGAGCTGGTTAGTAGTGGCTGCTATCGTTACAAAAGCTGCCTACCTTAAATTGAAGTTAAAAATGTTATATCTATAAGCTATATTTGACACAGTACACTTTATGTTAGTTTCGTCCCATTCAATAAGCCGAAAAAGGGTCATAATGATTCTCCTTTCAAAAATGATCTAGCTGAATTTCTGATGATGATGATGTTCTTGTCAGAAAAGGTAGTAATCCTATCAAAAAAGAAACGTGTCTTGTTTCCCTGGCAACAGACATGCAGAAGAAGCATTGACGGGATTGATACCCCTGGTAGTCCTACAGAAAACACTCTTACTGATTTTTAAAAATCAGAGTTCAAATGAATCGTCTTAAGGAAAAATATTCTAAAAGTAAGATATATTACAAGATTGGACACTAAGTATTTACACTCTTTAATTTATTTTTGATAGAAAAATGATTTTTTTATGGTAGAAAATTTTATAGCTGTAACATAGGATGCTAGGGAAGTGGGAAAAAAAGCATTTCAAATAGGCTTAAAAAAGTAATTTATTAAACTCAATGATTCCAAAAGTTAAATAGTCTTTTTAAAATTTTAAACAGTGTTACAGTGTTTCGAACTTTAACATTCGAAACACTGTTTTAACTAAACAAAGCAGATTTTAAGTGTCGAAACGATACTGAAACACAATGCTCGAAGCATACCTTATCTCGCAAAAATAACTGCTTTTTCACATTTGAAATAAAAATAGATAACATATCAAATTTACAAAGTACATTGAATTAAGCTAACGGCAGAATTAAATATTTAGTCTTATGAAAAACATCAAAAATTTATAATTTTGTTACCTATACCATATTAAAAGTGCTCTACAATCCATAAGCATATTCATTTTAATGTCATTGAATTAAATTTCCTCAGAATTCTGAATTTTGATTATTTTTAAAGAAATTAATAAAATGTTTGATTAATTGATAAATAAAATAACTTCTACTTTAGTTTGTCACTTAACGGTCATTTCTTGCTTAAGAGGGTTAATCTGGCCAGAAATACAGTTTTAAGCAAATTCTTCTCCATCATAAACATCCATATCGAAAGTGGGACTCGATCCCACGAACTGTGTATCAATCGGCAAGAATGAAAGCTAGCATTTCGGCTACCAAATCAGCAAGGTAACTGATGCATCTCTGGTTTCCTTGGAAACGACAATGAATCAAAACTGTTAAAGATTCCTTGCTGTGTGATTTACAAAATATAATTTTTTTCCTTTTCTAAAATTGCCTCAAGACGACATGTTTCCAAAAGAATAAAATGTTGCTATCATTTTACATCATTTCCTATTGCTTCATCGTTCCCACTGTGTGCATCAGAATGACATTTAAGTAATGGTTTAACTTCCTTTTTTGTAAGTAAACGAAAATTCCGCGGGGAGTATGATGGGCAGTTACTTTCTTCACAACTTCCTTGCACTGCAATAAACTTGGGTGAAAAATGGATGAGATGTACCAGAAGAAAAGATCAGATTTCTTCTAAGCAAACATTTGATTCACAGTTCTCTTAATCACAACGATTACAATTATTTTTACGCAGACCAATAAAGAGATGTGTACACTTCTTGTAAATAATATTTTCAAAGCAGATGCTCAAGACATCTGACTCATCGCTTTACTTTCTATTGTTTATAACCAGTATTTATAACTCTTTGATACAGGCTCTCGAAGTTTCTAGAACATTCGTCTATTAAGCCTACTGTAACACGGCTCCTTCTGCTCCTATAAACTGGATATTTAGTTACTATTGACTTATGTTTTGATCCCAAAAAGAATTGCCAAAATGCCTTAGCTTTTAGACTTTTTTTTCTGCATTAAAATCCCTTATATTCAAAATTAAGCCTTATTTACTCCATGATTTCACACATTAAATAAAAATAATACATTATAGCAAATATTCAACAAAAATATAAGACATTTAAAAAAAATTTACGATTAAACTATTTATATTTTACATATTATTCGATTTCATGCTCTTACCAATTTTTTTTTCTGCTGAGGATACTTACAGCTAGTCCAGTATTTAGTCTTTGAACTCTTTCTCAATACAATAAAGCTCCAGTACTTTGGCAGTGTTCAAAACTGTCTCTTACAAGTAAGAGTAATATTTGTATTTTATATAATTATTTAAATTATAGTTTATATATAGAGGTTGTCCAAATAAATGAAAATCTCTTGCAAAAATAAAGATGTTTTATACCTAACATGATTTGTGGGTTTGTGATAAACTTAGGCTTTTAAAAACAACTTGAACTTTCCTTGAAATGGATGGAGGTGTATATATATACATACATACATACATATACATATATATATATATATATATATATATATTGATTTATTTAATTTATTTTTGTGTTGAAAGGAAAATTTTTAATCCAAATTAAAAGCTATTTATTCAAATGCATTCAATACCTTTCAATAAAAATATAAAACATAGAAAAAAACATCAACTAATTTTTTTGATGTTAATTGATTTTTCTAAAATATCAATTAATTTTTCTTTACCATAATAAAATTTCATTATAATTTTTACAAAGAAATCTGAAAAAGGATATTATAAAGATTAACATTAAAATTTAAGGTAAATATTATAAATGTCAAATCATTTTGAAAGTAAATATTAAAATTCAAGATTTTTTTGTTTCGTCATAATGTGTAGTTTAAAAATGCTATCAAGGCCTCAATCAGCATTTAAAATTATTTTTACAATACATTTCAGAATCTATTTGATTTTCTTCATTTTAGAGATGAAAACTTGATTAATAAAATAAAAATTGTTAATGTTAAAATTATTTATTTTTAAATGTTTATAAAAACTTTTAGATATCATTTTAAAAAAACATGAAATTAGTAAGAAATAGTTTATTAGATAATATTAACACTAATTTCCTCATGAATGCTCTACTAATATTTGCAGATATTCAATCTTGATAATGCATCGGATTCACTCATTATTTTCGAAGAGATAAATTTGAATTAAAATGGTTCTTCGTGCAGTTTTGTTTTTTCATATGATAAATTGTGTTGTAATTTTTTTAATTCAAGGAATATTCTGCAATTGAGTCAGTAAGCAAATATGTCCTTTGTTTTTTACTTTGTTCAACTGTCCCTTGATTTTTTTAGATGTATTTTTTGTGAACGAAATAGATATTTGTTTGGTTATTTAACTAATGTGAGACATTTTGCAATATTTCGTATTTTCTATTAAAATGACGTATTTTTAATATTATAAATATACAATTTTCTAATTGTTTTTAACTATGTTAATAGCTTTGGAATAACTTTTAGATATTTCAGGTTCTTCTTCGCCATTATGTATATATATATATATATATATATATATATATATATATATATATATATATATATATATATATATATATATATATATATATATTTTATTTTAAAATAGGAAATTTTTGTTGATATATTTAGGCTCTTTTTCATATTTCATGCAGTTCTGGTTTTCGATGACCGATTGTGATACCAAAAGTTAATGAAGCTATTGCTTCACATTTTTAATTTAGATACTATGCAGAAAACAGGAAATTTTATGAGTTTACTATGTATTTACTGTTTTGAAAAAATAAATTTAAAAAATTGGTAACATATTTTTAATAAAAAAATTATCACAATTTATGGCATTGGTTACCATAGCTTGTTAATAAAGGTAATTCTTTAAATCACAGAAAAATTAAAATATTTAAAAGATAAAATTTAGTGCTTAATTTCTCTTTAAATTTTATGTCTTAAAATCATTGTAATGCGATAACATGAAATAAAATTGAGAATATATCAATTATCTTATCTTCTTTATATATATTGAATAACATTATTCCTAATTATAAATGCACACAGAATACATTCTGGCATTTCTTCCAGAAAAATATTGTAGAATTTATTAGTCAGAAATGTGAGATTTAAATTTTGATGCAATTTTATGATATACAAAATCTTGCTATATTTTTGAATTATGATGAGTGTAATATATATCTCAAAATGTGCTAATATAAAATATGAGATAAAAATTATAAAAGATTCATTAATACTTTTTTCTGACCAGCAAACATTTCTTATTGACATTTAAAACTTAGTAGCATTTTCACCTTCAAAATTATTTTCCTTTATTTGTTTTAGATATTAATTCTGAGCTGACACCAACTGCATTAAAAAAAGCATACCAACCCTCAATAAAATAAAAATTGCCCACAATATCTTTCATATCTAGCATACTCAGGATTCCTTAGCAGTTTCATATTATCTACAGTATTTTCATTAGTACTGGTAAAGTAATTTAAATTTCTTCTTATTCACTCCAAAATTATATGCTAACAATAATGAGTAATTTGTTTACATTGTATACTGCGATATTATTTTACAAGTAACCTCTAATAATTAAATTAAAAAATATTTTTTGTATAAATTAGCTTAAAAAATTTATGCCACTAAACTGCTAAAAATAAAAGTGAACAAGACCAATGGATTTATTTAAAAAATATTACTTCTTTTTGTGTTATGATAAATTTTTAGATGAAGATTTATAATGTAATTATTTTCATTTGAACTGGATCTGCAGTTGTGGAATTTTCCTAAACAAATATTAAGAAATCAAAGTTTCCTCTCTGTTCTTTTGTCTGTACATATATTTGTAATGCAAATAAAGGTAACTCTTAAAATTTTCTATAATAATAAACTGTATTGTATAAAATGGACAATTTTTCTGCTGTATTTAAAAACTAGTTTTTTCCATGAAAATTGTACTGAATCTCTAACTCATTTATGGCTTATGTAAATATTCAGGCACGCTTAGAACAAGTTACCTAAATATAACAAAGCATTTTTTATTTGGATTAAAATTAACATTTCTTTATAAGTTGAACAAATTATTTTTCCTCAAATATTTCTGCGTACCAAAAGTTCTTTTAAAAATTTAAAGCATTTTTATCTAATTGATGAAATCTTACTCTGACAAATTGTAGCGAAGATTTATGAAAATACAATAGTTTCTAGAAAACTAAATTGTTGTGAAATATACTACTGGCCATTAAAATTGCTACACCAGGAAGAAATGCAGATAACAAAATGATATTTATCGGACAAATATATTATACTAGAAATAACAAGTGATTAAATTTTCAAAAACTTTGGCTGGATAGATCATGAGAAATCAGTACCCAGAACAACCACCTCTGGCAGTAATAACAGCAGTTATACGCCTGGGCATTGAGTCAAACTGAGGTTGGATTGCATGTTCAGGTACAGATGCCCATGCAGTTTCAACACGATGCCACAGTTCATCAACCGTAGTGACTGGCGTTTGGTGACGAGCCAGTCACTCGGCAACCATTGACCAGACGTTTTCAATTGATGGAAAATCTGAAGAATGTGCTGGCCATGGCAACAGCCGAACATGTTCCGTATCAAGGAAGGTCCGTGCAATACCGGCAACATGCGGGCATTATCCTGCCGAAACGTAGGGTTTCGCAGGGCTTCAATAAAGGGTAGAGCCATGGGTCGTAACACACCAGAAATGTAACGTACACTGTTCAAAGCACCATCAATGCGAACAAGAGGTGACTGAGACGTGTGTCTAATGGCACCCCATACCATCACGCCAGGTGATGGGCCAGTATGACGAATGCACACTGCCAGTGCGCGTTCACCACGATGCCGCCAAACACAGATGCGACCATCATGATGCTGTACACAGAACCTGGATTCATTTGAAAAGATGACGTCTCGCCATTCGTACGCCAAGGTTCGTCGTTGATCACACCATTGAAGGCGCTCTTTTCTATGACGCAGCGTCAAGGGAAGCCGCAGCCATGGCCTCCGAGCTGAGAGTCCATGCTGCTGTAAACTTCGTCGAACTGTTCGTGCAGACACTTGTCTTCCAAACGACCCCGTTTCTTGACTCACGGCTCATGACGTGGTTGCAAGATCCATTACGGCCATGCGGATAATATGCCTGTCTTCTCGGCTGCTAGTGATAGGTGCCCGTTGAGATCCCGCATCGCGTTCCGTATTACCATCCTGAGCCCATCGATTCCATATTCTGCTAACAGTCATTGGATCTCGACCGACGCGAGCAACAATACTGCGAGAAGATAAACCGCAATCCCGGTACGCTACAATTCGACCTTTTTCAAAGTCAGAAACCTGCTGGTACGCATTTCTCCTTCTTACACGAGGCATCACTACAACTTTTCATCAGGCAACAACGTTCAAATGCAATTTGTGTATGAGGAACCGGCTGAACAATTTCCTCATTTAAACACAATGTAGGTGTCGCTACTGGCGCCTGCTTTGTCTGAATGCGCTGAAAAGTTAATCATTTCCATATCACAGCACCTTCTTCCTTTCGTATAAATTTCACGTCTGTAGAATGTCGCCTTCCTTGTGTAGCAATTTTAATTTCCAGTAGTGTATATTATTTTCATATTTTTGATAGATTAATCATTTTTAAATAGGTTATTGTGAATATATTTTTCATCTAATTACAAAATATATTTTTAATAATTACTTCTTAAGTGTTTTTAATTGAAATTAGTGTCATTACAACAGTGATAATGAAATGACTATTTAAAATGTCATGGACTCTGGTAATTGTGAATCAATCTTTTTATTTACATTATCAACATATGTGATCGTTTGTTGAGTTTGATGAGTGGGAATTTACGGAGTTATTTCCTATGCGACAAGTAAATCTATAAAAATATCTATAAAAAAAACCTGTAAGGCATATTGCATGGAGGATATTTAATGAAATTCCTTACAACACCTAACTTAAAGCATTTTATTTTTAATTCAAAAAATTTATAAGATTTACGCAAAATTTTACTATATGCATTTTCTTTATTTAAATGAATTCTAATTTATTATGAAATTATATATTTGCAACAATTATTAACTCAGGTCTGTTTTTTTCCAGATTAGCTTCCCCTAAAATCGAGCTAAATAAAGGATGAAATAAAAATCGATACAAATTATTTTAAATCCTGAAATTATTATATAGTATATTTTTCATTCTTTCTAAATTTTCAGTTTGAAATAAATACAGAAAACGCGTTGTTTCAAAAATATAAACTTCAATATTGATCTTTATAAGAAGTTTTTTTTATGTTTTTAATAAACTCATGTGTGGAGTATATTTTATACTGATACAGATGAATTATTTTGTATTCAGATATAAAGACAAAAAAATGGCATAAAATTGCGAGATAAACACAAAGGGAAGTACATAATAAAATGTTCACAAAAAGTTTGTTTCATATTATAAATAAAAACATCTAATTATTTTAAATCATTTATGCGATAAGAGAAAATTTTAAACTGTGAAAAATATGTCTTCTCTTACAGTAATACATTCACAAATTGTCTTTTTTTTTACGATACCTTGAAACCAAATTTTCCCTTACATTTTGTTTTAATGTACGGTAAAAAAAGTAATAATAAAAGCATTTTACTTGATGTAAACAGTGGAAATAGGAAAAAACTTAAAAGAAGAAAATATTTCAAATATTTTTTAGAAAATTATAGAGAATAGCTATTTTTAATAAAAAAGTTCATTTTTGGAGAAGGTAATGTATCATTAAAAAGTGATAATTAGACAAGTCACTCGAAATCACCTGATCGCTCGCTGTGAAACTGTGTCAACTGATCACATCGATAATTGAATCAGTATAATCAAACAATAAATAAGATATTTACTGATTTTATAATAGTTACTATAATTTTAATAGTCATTAATGAATTTGTATCAAAATATTGAATAAATTTTTGCATGCCTAAATGTTATTAAAATTGCTTCTATCTTTTGCAGTAAAATAATATATTTTTAACTTTATGAAAGTTCTACGACAAATGATATTTATTGCAATTAGTAAAAAGTATACAAATTAATTCATGAAGAAATATAAAGAAACTTACATTTCAAATCTGTTAATTGAAAAAACAGAAAAGAATTACTTTAAATTGAAATGAAATAAAGATAACAATCACCAAGTTTGTAACATTGATACACAGAAATTACTACATTTTCATACAATAATTATTTGAAAATCACTAAACTATTGATAGATGCAAATTATGCAAAAAACGTTACCTTCTGCTTCTGTTTATTTTTATTCGGAATGAAGTTTCATTAAAACTTCAAAAGCTAATTGTATATCCTTGTCGGCTAAGTATTTCCAACCAGAAGTTTTCATAATTTCCTTCTTTTGCACGGATATGTATTGAATAGTCGACTGTTTTAATTCTTTATCAGTGCGTGCATCAGAAAAACGCAAAATGTCACAAACGTTCTCATGATTTAAATTCTGCTTGAGGAAATCGCGGCAGATGTGCTTCAGGGAACCAATGTCGTACTTGTCGGCAGCAGAGTACAAACTCATTGCGGTTTCTAATCTCAGCTCCTTGACTGAACCCGTGTACATGAAGTCCAGCATTTGGCGCACTGTGTAGGAATCAAGGTCCTCCACATGGACGGCGTTGGTGGCGCTTTCCCTCATGCCACTTTCAAACATGGTCGCAAACACCGGAGACATCGCGCACAGAATTATCTTGTGACATTCGAATGCTGTGCCTTCTGTTCTTAAAATGACGTCACAGAATTTTTTCTCATGGTAAAAGCGAATTATTTCAGTCAGAAAGCTGTTGTGTTTGAGTGTTTTGGCCGGATTTATGAAACCATCATTACCATTTCCTGACCACTTTACATCTGATAAATATAAGCCATCAGAAAGAGAAAATTCAAAACACAAGCTCTGCAAATTCTCAGTCTCTACAATATTCCAACAAATCTTTTCGTGAAAGCTCCAAATATCCCGTTTTTTATTTTCTTTGAAAATATGAGAATCTCTGAATGAGCTAACTATTTCTTGATTAGAATCTAAAATATATATAGAACAAATAACGGACACACTCTGTTTTAAAATTTCTGCAAAGGTAAATGCCACTTCTAAATAAGTAGTGCCATCCTCTAAGTTCTTCAGATGCAGGGTTGGAATTAGATTGTATCCATATCCAAAAGTCAGCAATGGAAGTATTGGTTTCTTTTGAGTTTTATGATCAAAGTCTTGGATTGAACAAATTAAAGAATTATTCCGGAAAAGTATTTTGGTGCGAAGGAAACACTGATCAATACTGGTCGATATATTTTTAAGACAACCATTATTTACTCTGTTTTCTTTCTCAGGGTGACGTAAGAGATATCTTTTGGGATTATTTTCAAGAACTGTTGAAGATGCATTGGTCACTCTCAAGCAACACTGGATTTCAATTACTTCATCATCAGCAGAAATCGCTTTTCTTTTGAATAAAAACTCACAAACACCTACATTCTTAAAGCATTCGTTATTTTTTTCCACTGAATAAGAATTCAGGAATAAGGTTACATCTACTTTGATTTCTTCTTGATCTTTATTATTATTTCTAACCAATTTGCAAATGATATCTTCACAATTTTCTGTTCCATTCGGATACAAAATCATTTGCCACATCGTGTTAAAAAGTGCGGTAAAATTAACAGTCCGACTCCAAATTATTGGTGCTTGTTCCCGTACAACCATGTGAAAATTTTCTATCCTCCACCTGATGACAAATGTTTCGTTGGGACTTTTCTCAGCCATTGTGATATTTTAAATTGTATGTCAGATAGGTTTTGAAAGAATTAAAACTTAAATTGAGTGCACTTGTTACGTCTAAAGAAAAAAATTATACATCAATATTGAAGAAGAAAAATTGTTGAAGTTTCAGAAATAGTGACGCTTGACGGAAAAAAAAAACGTTTATTTAAAATTCACAGAGAGGAATACAACTCTAACAAAATATCAATCCTGCATGCATGACTGAAAGAAGTCTTCAAAAATAAATTTGGGAATAAAAATGATTAGTTATCAGAATTAAAAATTACGTAGGATTGAACAAGATAAAACAATCAGTTCAGATAACGAAAGGGTTCTTAAAGATAAAAAGATATTTTTAATTTCTGTATTACATTCGAAATGATGCAATAAGATACTATTCGACAAAGTGTGCCTGAAACAATCTGTCTTTCAAAGCTTACGAAGGAAATTATCAAGTTATTAAAGTTAGAAAGCATGTCGAGTTACACAAATAAAGAAAATGAGAGATATTTAATTAGATTGGAAACCGTAATGAATTTAAAGAGAAAACAATATTTGTCTATCATTTAGTATGTTTATGTGCATTTGTGTATTAAAGTGAGTTTTATAAAAATATACAAGTGCACTACCATCTCGTCAGCATTTTTAAAGAAATATGATAACTTTGCATTAATGCCGCCAAATTGATGACTGACTATATTCTAAACTCGTCAAAAATACATGAATTAAAAAAAAAACTATTGCAATAATTTATGTACACATCATAATAGTTTTAATCATAATGAATAATCAAACTATCACATAAGAATTTTAATTTATACATGTGTGTGTAATATAATAGTACTTCGTCAATAGTTGATGGAGTACTATCATAATAGACATACACATATTATTACACACATATGTATTTTACACATGTTAATGATTTGTTCATAAATAAATTACATATTCAATGTTAATTACACTATTTAGAAAGTGAAGATGGATTATCTTTAAATGATAACAAATTACTTATCATGTTACTATTATTTTGAGGAAAGATTTCATGATTCCTACTTCGAAGAGCGAAGATGGCGCAAAGCATATTTGCCAATATCATGAATGATGACGGAAGTTCACACATGCCATCTGTAACAAGAAATAACTTCCTTTAACTTTTTCTATGGAACATTAGGAGTTCTATTTTGAGTAGAATTTCATATTTCCATCCAAATTCACAAATAATTGATCATCATTGTTCAGTGATGGGTTTAAAAACACAGCTAGTCTGATGGTGAATATGATAGGAAAATACAGTATATAACTTAGTTAATATAATAGCAAAATCAATTTGAGATATAAATATTTTTCATCGTTATCTAAAAATTATTTTTTTGTATTAATTAATCGATGTTTATCTTGATTTTACTCGTTTTTCTGGAATTGAACACACATACATATATACATCCATATACATATATATATATATATATATATATATATATATATATATATATATATATATATATATATATATATATATATATATATATATATATATATATATATGAACTCACACGTCACTTTCGAATATACAGCTGCTCATGGACTTACTTTTAATCCCTTAAAGTCAGCGACCTCATTTATTACAGCTAATAGACATCTTTTCAATTATAAACCTGAATTACTCATTGGCGGAAAGCAGTTGCCTTATGAAAATAATCCTAAATACCTGGGTTTTGTTTTGGACACTGAATTCATTTGCAATAAGCATATCGATTCGATTGTCACGAATAGTAGAAAACTCCTTAATATGCTCAAATTCATTTCCGGTAGAGACTGGGGTGCTAATGCTACAGTCCTTAGAACTACTTTATTGCCTTGGTGAGACCTATATTGGAATATGGGTTTCAGGTCTATTGTCCCTCAGCCAGTAACCTCCAAAAGTTAGAGCAAGTGCAATTAAGTGCTGGAAGAACAATCTCTGGTTTTCGTAGAAGCTAGCCCAATGACATAGTTTTTTATGAAACCAATCTTCAGCCTTTGAAGTTGCGAAGGGAAATGTGAATTTAATCAAATACTATAGCAAATTAATCAACTATGGGAATCAAAATCGCATTTCTGAATATCTGATTAACTGGCAGAATGGTTAAAGGTTAAAAAAGGATTGTCCTTTTTCTCGAGCCATTTCACTTATAATGCAGTTGACCATAATGTTAACCCTCAGTACCTTACTTATCCCATTAATCCATTATCGGGCCTACCAAATATTTTTATCCCACAAAACTTTTTTTAGAAGTCACCAAAGGCACTGACTCCCCAGATTTATTAAAACAGATGGCTTTGGAGGATATAAATAATATTCCCCACCAAATAAACCACCTATAAATAATATTCCACCTAATTTATACGGATGGCAGTGGTGATGATAGCTACCAGGCAGGCAGTTAGGTTTTTCTTAAAAATTCCTTGATGGATCTAGTAAATCAAAGTTTTGCAAAAACCGGATTACTGTTTGGTATTTCGCAGAGAACGTTTGGCTATCCAGACTGGTCTGGACTCAATCAAGAATAAATTCAAGAAAGTTTTTAAGATCAGATTAAAAAAATAAATTTAATAAATGCAATCACACACAGAATGAAATTTTATAAGCAATTTTAACCAGAATTCTCTCTACTGTAATTGCTTTACCATAAATATTTAACCAAAAATTTTGTAATAAAAGCCTTAAAGATGTAAAAATAAATGCGATAAAATATTTGTAATAAAAGAGATAAAAAGCGAAAAAAAGTTTTTTTTATTTTATCATAGACTTTATTAATTCAGTTGTTTTGAGCAAAAAAAATTACTTATATTCTAAAAACAATAATGATCGACCGTTGAAATGTTATCATGGGTGCAATGGTCTGGAGAAATTTATTCCCCCTTCAGATCAATGCAAAAATTCTGGAAGCAGATCCTTTGGTGCTGACATCTGTCGGAGGATTTTAAGAGCAACAGTCGTATTTTCACCTTTATGGTCCTCTGATTAAAACAAAAGACGCTCCCAATTGACTTAAATTCGCATAGCTAAGACATAGCGAGCTTGGATTTTCCAATTGTCATTAGTAACAACAACAACAGATAAATATTATTTTCCGACGAATTTTTCAAAACAAAACAAAAAATTTTAAATTTTAATGGCAAATTTATTTAGAGGTGTAATGAGCGAATTCCAAAAGCAGTATAACGCATGCGCGTTAAAATCTCATCCCCTCTTCTTTCCTTCCGATTATGTCTTTTGCTGTTTACATTTTTTGATTTGCGAGATTGTTCTCAGAGACACAACAATCCAGAGTCTGGTAATGTTACTGTAATCAATTTGAACTGAGTTTATCAATTTGAAAGTTGTAAAATGTGTATATATTAATAAGTTTATACTCTTCAATATATATTGAATTAACTTAAATTGAAATTGTCATCAATTGTACTGTGTGTGTGCCTCATCGGAACCATACAGAATATTTCAGGTTCAGAATGAAAAGTAGCATACTGGAAGAAATTGTTTGCTAAGCCTCCATAAAAATATTTAAATATTTAATTAGTGGTAAGAGTGTGAATAATAATTCTAGAAATATTTATTGCATTATAAATACTAGATTAATCTACAAAATATAAAATTTATTTCGTTTTGCCAGTATTAACATGAATTATCTAATTTATATTTTTAAGAAATGATAATCAAAAATTAAGGTGATTGGAAAGAACAATTGCACAATGAAATGCAGGGGATGTATTGGTTTAAAATTCTAATGAAATCTACATTTAAATGTCTTGCTAAAGAAAAAGAACAATGTCAATTTATTTCCACACCATAATATAGAAGTTTGATGAAAAGGATAAATAATGATTATTATGCAGCAGATTAAAGCTAAAATAATGCAATTTAAATATCATCTATTGAAATATGGTAATTTTTAATGGTTTTAAAAACGAATTGAGTATATAGATTTCTTCTATTACGCTATGAACAATTTTTACACACAAGAAATCTAAAATATATAAAATAAGGGTGAATATTTACAATCGGGTACCGATTGATTCTTTAACGATTTTTTGAAGTGAAGATATGTGCCTAGAAGTGACTAACACTACACTAAAACTATACGAATATAGGATTACCAGGGTTACCAGAAACTAAAGTTTATCGTCAAAATGTATCGCCAAACCTAGAGCAACCGATTCTTTACCGAACCCCAACTTAGAAGTGAATCATCTTCAAATGAACTAATATGTGACAAAATTATTCGTGTCATATGTCATTGTGAGGGAGTTTGGTACCAATAGATGAAAAAAAAAAACAAAGATAAGAAGAAGAGTAGTAGTTTAAGAAGTAGAGTAGAATTATTAATGTAATATACATTTAAGAAGTAGAGTGCCCTGCGCATTCTACTAATAATGATGAGAACCGCCTACGAGAGCTTGTGGTTAAAAAAACAGTATTCGACCTCTCAAAAGCTAGCTAAGAAGTAACACGCTAATGGTATATTCATTTATGGCACTATGCATTGCAGAAACTTGACTCACAAGTTCAATCGCTGAATACCGCATGCTTAATTGAAATAAATGTAGACAAACGTGATAAGGCCTGCACTAATCTCCTTGAATATGAAAACAAGAAGAAAATTCTGTACGGGATTTATACTTGTGATGAAATTTGTTTTACTTCAACAACACAAAGGTAAAGGAAATTGGTCTACTGAGTTAATTACCATTAGTGAGCTATTCGTAGTATCGCAAAGCGCAATTTGACAGACAAAAATATCCTGCATTTTACCCTGGTATTATCTAGAAAGCGTATCTTGAAAAAAGTAAAACCACGGAAAATGAAATGTACAGTGATATGCCAGTTCATGTTGACGCTAAACTCATCTAATCATACTGTCAACTTGAGTTCCGGCGCAAGAATGTTACTTTTCCATCAATACAATGCAAGACTACAGGTATCTACATTCACCTACTAGACCAGGGGCGGCCAAACTCATTGATAAACCGAGAAATTTTTCAAAGTTTGAAATTTTTCACGAGTTGCAATTAATTACGTATTTAAAAGGTTTGCAAAAAAGGCATTAAAATTTTTTTTACAGAAAACATTGAAAACATATAAATAAAATTACAAAATATGTGTATTGAATTGAAATATTAAAAATTAAACACATTTATTTTACTTCTCGTGATAATTCTTTTCTATTCGATGAATAATTGTGTGGACAGCATTCTTTGATATACTACTTAGTTAACACTAATCGGTGTTTGCATTTCAAGAATTTTAAAGCCGCATAAAATGATTCACAAAAGTAATTTGTATTCCAAATATTGAAATAATTCGATAAGCAACCTTTTTAATTCAGAATACTTCAATTCTGGTTCAAATTTCCAAAATTCTGTAATCGGCGTCGGTTTATATTTTAATTGTAGTGCTTTTTCCACCTCTATTATTTCTAAATTTTCAGATGCTTTTTGGTTCATAATTATATATTTTGGAAGTGAAAAACTCACCTTGAATTATGTTAATTTCAAATGAATTTTTTAAAAAAAAAATCAAGAGAAGATTTAAAATATTTCAAGTCTTGAAATCTATTTTAGAATTCCGTCAATATTCATTCTATCTGTTTTGTATACTCGTAGAGTTTTTTGTTTAATATTAGAAAAAAATTAATCCTAGGAAAATGACAAAATGTACTTTTAATGTCCTTTTGAAGAAATTGCATTTTAGAAACTAAATATACTCCATGAAAGGTCAGATATTGTTATGCTAGTTATTACCCCTGCAAATGTAATTTCAGTCTTTGCAAATGTTCCATAACATGAGTCGAAAACATTATATCTTGTAAACACTCATTATCATGTAATTCTGAATAGGCTATTTCTTTTTCATTTAGAAATGCAGTTATCGAATCAAACAAATCTACAAATGCATTTCACACGCTGTAGGTATATAACCACTTAACAATGCAAGTGAAATTAATGTCATTTGGAAATCTTTCCTTCTTATCTTCTTTAAGTTAGTGTTTGAATTGTCAATGATTTTTTGCTTTGGTGAGAATATAATTTACAATGTATAACACTGTTTTCATAACATCAAGTTATTTTACATATTTTGTAACGAGATGCTCTTGATGACTTATGCAGCGATATAGGGAATTTAAGAATCATCTTTTAAAAGTCCAATAAGACCGATTTTTTTCCCCAGTATTGACGGACATCTATCATTTGCATTGCTTTACAGTTTATTAAGAGCCATCCCCAAAAGTTTTAACCTTGAAATCTAATACATTTCTAATATCAACACCACGGGTAAATTCTTGAAGTGAAATTAAATCTAATAATCCTTCATTAACAATGAAATCAGATGAAACAAAACGCATGAAAACTGGCAATTTCGTTACATCTGTGACATCTGTCGATTCCTCAATGGCAAAGACAATGCAATACCGTTCTTCAAATCACTTTTTTTAATAACATTCAAGAAAATTGCAGTCATTGCAGTTATGCTTCGATAGGTTGTGTGTCTCCAGATTGAAATTTGTGAAACAACTTTGTTTCAATACTACATTCTTTAGATCTAAAGCTTTAAGTACGTCTTACAAACGCTTTTTAATAAGCAGGTATTTTTGAAGAGCAATATTCAAAGCAATAACAAAACAGGCTTCTGCCACATTATACTTTATTACTAAATTGACTGTTTATTTAAATTTGATTTTAAAGAAGCAATTTTAACTGATCTTACATTGGAATTTGGTGGATACTGATTAGAAAATTGAGGATGATTGATTTTACAATGTAGACGCAAATCGTTAGCTTTATAATATTTGATCGTAAAATTACAAATACTACATAATGTTTTTCGTTATTGTCAGTAAAAATCAAATTCTCCTCCTACTTATTATTAAAACTTCTATTTTCTTGCTCCTATTTTCTTTTTTTTTTTAATTTTGTCATATTTAAAAAAAAAACGGGAAATAAATAAAAAAAATTTAGAAAATACAAATTTTGTGTTATTAAAGCAGTAACATCACGTGTTGATTACTACGAAAAAAATTATAGTTAATTTACCAAAAATTCCTGTGATTACAAATTATATCCGTAGCAAAAGTGATGCATATTATTTCCTCCAAGAGCACAATGTCCACTATACTTTGCAATGAAATTTCAGAAATTCAAAATCGGTCTGGAGTCAGTCGATTATGGATCATTACGCAACTATTTATATTCGTTCAGGCAAGTTTTGCTGAGTCATATCATTATTGAACGCAAATAAAAAAGCATCGTTGCACTTACTTAGTCTTTTATATTTATTGTCACTAATTTAAAAGAGATTATAAAACGCATACGGAATGATAATAATTTATTTCAAATATAAATACAAATGGGAAAAGGGAACTCGGGTACTTTTATCAAGAGCCACATGTGTCTCCAGAACCACAGGTTGGCTACCCCTGTACTAGACTCTAAACGGTCACGAATTCTTGCTACTGCAACTATACAATCCACGCAATGCTATTTCACACCTGCAGATTTTTTTGCTGAATCAAAGAAAGCACTCTGCTGATGATATCTTTGATTTCAATCAAGATGTCCGCATTTAGGTTCATGTATTTTAAAATCACGCCCACCAAATTTTAGGCCCAAAACTTTGAAAAACTACTAAAACGTTGGTGGAAAATCATAAATTTTGGTAGTGATTACTTTTCACTCTAAAGGTAAAACTTTCATGAATTTTTTTCTTTTCTAACTTCATTAAGAATATTTTTAGTAGAAAATTGCGTTACAATTCAATATTTGCATATCTCTGTTTTGAGTGAAAAGAATCCTGTCAGACATTGCAGAATATGCATTTTGCAAAGTGAATTTAATCACCAACTGATGTTCCTTTCTCACCTCTGGATTCAGAGAAGGCATGTGCTTTAAGCAATTTTCGTACTCTCAGAATTGCTTAAGCCTGCGCATTCAATGTCTATCTTCTTGGCCAGTCTCATCACTTCTTTGAATGAATCGGTCGAGTTTTAGTAAATCTGTATAGATGAGTGAGTGCGGAATAATAATAGGTGATACGAATATTTCTGCGTTTATAAAGTAACGTATTTTCAGTGTGAAACGTATACTTTTCTTTAAAAATTGCGATTTGAAAAAAACAATGATGTTTACATTTCCCTTATTCTGTTCAAAAAATCTTTACACTATGAAATAAGATCTCAACTGATATTTCACCTAAAAAAACAATCGTATAAGGTTTTGAAAAACTTACATATTCCAACTAGTTACATGTTGAACATTGAATCTGGGATTCTCCATCAGCTTATCAGTTTTATTTCGAATAACAACGAACTGGAAAAACCCAAAGCGCTTTGACCACGGTCAAAAGCAATATTTTTTGAAAAGTAAAAAAAAATAATAATAAATAAATAAATACTGTTGAAAAAAAAAGAATTTTGTGAGAATATAGAAAGAAAGAAGTGTGTGATATATATTTTTCTCTATTTCCAAAAAATAGCTTGTGAATGAAAATTTAAAAACAGATATTTTTTTAATATCCCTATTTAACAAAATTTATACTAATAAATATAACAAGAATATATCGAGAAAAATGTTTAAAAATAGTAAATCAAATACCAGTGAATATATTTTTTATTTATTTTATTTATGAAATGAAGAACAGAATTTTTATTAAGTTGAAATGTAAAGTAAGATTTATCATATTTTTGTTTCGGTTCACTAAGACATAACGTATCAAAGTAGTTAAATTTTTACTGCTTTAGAAAAACTATTTTTTATAAATTGGACTAAAAGTAGAGGTTTTCTTTAGAATAGAGTAGTAAGTGAAATTAATGTCGAAATAATATGAATAACGAATCAATACGTTTTATATTTTATCTTATAATATCTAATAAGAAAAGAAATATGATGATCTTTAAACATTATATATGTATTTTAAAATTTTTGTATTCCTGCATTCAACAATTAAAAATGTTAATAGGCATTGAATTCAACAATTGAAAAACACAATAAAATTTAAAATCTTGCAAGGCATGATTTAGAATTTGTTCATTATTGTCCCTTCAACACAATAAGCTGATTAAAGAAACAAATAAAACAGCTTGTAACAATCATTATACATATGAAGAAGAAGTTTAAAATCGATTGTTTAAATTAATACAGATATAACAATTAAAATTGTTACATTTCTCCGATTTGTCATGTCATTTAAAGTGATGTGAAGATTCTAAGAAAATTTTGACGATGTTTTGTAAGAAATATAAGTTATTATAGCTTTAAATTATTTGAACACTCTGCTGCTCACAAATTTTTTTTATCGTTGTTAAAGAAAGATTATCAGTAAATTCTATGGAATTGAATCAGATGCGTTTCTAATATAGGTAAATATATCTTAATTATTTACAAGAGAAAATTCATTTTATTTGCATATTCTGTGATAGAAATGCATGAAAAATTAATTATGCTTTCTTTTATTTTATATGAAATGATGATACATGCAATTCATATGTGTATATTGAATAATAATATGAAAAAGATAAATTTGATATTATTACCATCTGATGTCTTTAAAGTTATTTAATGATGTAAAGTGATTTGGCATATATCATATTAAATTTATATCATTCTACGCGTTATTATCTGTGGTCTTAATATATATATTCAATAAATTAATTTAATTAAAGAATTTCTTCGGGTTTTATAATATCATAAAGTTAAGAAGTGCTATATTCTTGTATTTTTGAATACGATTAGAACTTCAAATTAGGTTGTTAACGACTTCCTGAAATTCAAACTCATAAATTCCACATCAAAACAAATTAATGAAACACAACTCATCAATCTGATGATTCGAAATTCGTTTACTCTAAAATAAAAAATATACATTCTTCTGTCAAGCATTATTACATCATCTTAGACATGCATTTCGTTGCAATAGAAGTAATTCTATAACAGCATTTTTGAAAAAAAATCGAAAATACATACAGAATATCACTTAACAATTCAACAATAAAAATGTAAAAATATCCACATGAACTTTAGAATACTTGAAACCGCAACTGAATGGTTTGAGAGAAAAAGGCTATAAGCGTACGTTTCAAGCCTTCTGTGCCAAACTTGCTGCCAAAATAGAAAAAAAAGTTTGGAATGGCCATATTTAGGCTATTATTTTATCATAAACATGAAGGAATTTTGCTGTCTCAATGTTTATCGTTTTCTAAATTCCGCTTGATTTGCAAAAAAAAAAAAAAAAAAAAAAAAAAAAAAAGGCAAGTAGTGCCTCTGTAGGCACAGATGCCGTGTATAATCCAAGATTCTAAATCATGAATTTTTTTGGGATGAAGAAATGTTGCCAACACGATGTATTGTGACGTGCGCGATGACGGAAATGCTAGAGATTCCAAAATAGAATTTTAAGCATAATTTTTATAGGTTTTCATATCTATGTTGTAATGAAAATCCGGTTGCTACATACATAGGAAAATCCGCCAAAAGATCACCAAACTCAGAATTTGGAGTCCTGGATTATAAGTATCTGTAAACCTCTATATTTGATTCCTGCACTTTGAGGATTACCAGAGTTACTCAATATTTTGCTTGTATATTTTTTAAAAAGTGGTATTTGTGTATCAAGGAACATGCTTCTTGAATAACACTGTTCCAGTTAATTGATATTTTATCGCTAATAATCAGTTATTTTTCGCTTAATAGAATTAAGTTTCTTAACCCAACAATAAATGCAATTAGTGTATAATTACTGCAAATGGAATGCTAGATCCAACTAATGCAGTTATCAGTTCCATTGTTTTAAGTTTACACTTCTTCATCTTCCACGCCACTGACTGCTGTAGAATTTTATTTCATATCCATTTGCACAAGTTTGAATGAGAGACAAATTGCCTTTGTTGGAAGAAAAATATGGACTCCAATTTGCCCGTCGGAAAACTATAGAGGCTCAGTGTTATCAAAACAAGATATTACTGAGTAAAATATATGTTAAGGAATAAAAAATTAAATAGAAAATAAAAGAGTTAAATCGAAAAGAAATGGCCGGTAAAAAGGCTGAAATTGATAATGATTTGGGGACTATCATTTGCTATTTATTGCGAAAGTCTCAAACATCCGCAAGTACCAAACAAATAATATTATTCTGCAAACAGCAAAAAGAAAATAATAAGCTCTAATTTGTTAAATAATGAACACATTAAAGTAAATATATCTTAATTAAAATCAAACATTATGCTTTCGCCGAAGTTTTTTAAAATTTGCTTTGGTCTTACGATGTTGAATTCTTCTGAAGATTAAATTTTTATAACACACTAGAAGTTATCCTAAATCGCAATAACTATAATATTAATTTGTAATATTTTTATGAATATGTTTTAGTAAGTATTATCATAAGGATATTGAAAAATCAAAAATGTTTTATTATATTCTTTATATAAGTATAACAATTATTTTTTTACCTTTTATTAATATTTGAACACACACAGACTTTTATTACATGGAAGGACCACATTCAGATATTTACAGATCTTAATGATTCGGCAGAAATGTTGTTTAATAATTGTTGCAAAAAAAACTACAAAAATATAGTTATGATTTTCATGTCTATGGTAAAATTTTTAGTTAAGTTAAAACTCCAAACCTTATCATTGGTAAGAAAAATGTTTTTTTTTTTCCCCAATGGCAGATTGTAGACAGTTATAACTGCAACATAGTCTATTAATCTATTGTTTTCTGATACGCAAGGAACCGGCCAGAAACAGCGACCTCTTAGCCGCTGACGCTCTGAAAAGGCCCCGGGTACACCCCAGAGGGTGGGCCACAATCGCACCCTCACACATGCCATAGGGACACTTTTATTGAGTAAACATCATTCATACTTCATTCACACACACAAGGAAAGGATGAAGACATTATAGAGAAATTGAAAGTACATCCATGCATGAACCGGGATTCGAACCCAGGACTTTCCTATCCGTAGTCACACACGCTGACCACAAGACAAATTGGGTGGCGGTAAGAAAAATGTAGATTTTATAATAAACCTCTTCAAAGCTTTTGGAAAACATTTGGCAATGAAGTTAATCATGAAGAAAGACAAATACATTTTACTTTGAATGAAACAAGAAATATAAGTTTTCAATTTATTTCAGAAATTTTCACAAATTAAAGAATTAATCAACTGAAAAAATATCTAGGTAATCTGCGATGTTAGGAAGAGTGCTAAAATAATAATGCATGACTGATAACTGGGAATAAGCACTTTCATATATCACAGCATTGAAAGTAAAATATCACTGACATGTACTTTTTTCTGTCAATGGAAACGTTTTGATATATTTTTGAGAAATGGAAAACTGTGTCATATATATGTAAATATACGCTAGCCAATTAGTGTAGTATTCAAGGATAATCATTCTCATTTCACCAATCACATCTTTTGTTGGCAATATATTTAAAAAGCAGATAATTAAAGAAAGCAAAGGAAGTCGGTAAGATAAAAAGGTATCTTATGCATTTATTTGCATTTTGTGTGGTCAAACAATCAACTTTTCAAACGGCTCTGCAGAAAAGAATTAAAAATAAATAAGAAGAACTGAATTCAAATTCTCTATGCCATTGACTTGATCGGGTGAACTCGAAAACGTAATCGAATGCTATTCCACTTGTTTTGTGAGACAAACAGAAAAACACAAAATTCGAAACTAAGCTTTTTTTAAGCAGGAACAGTTCACATGCTTTTCCTTACCTGACATCTGTCTACATCTATAAGTTACACATAGATACAGGCATTAATTGGCGTGGGAGATCCTCGAACTGTACCATTTGGTTATCGAGATATAATCTCTTCTTTATAAATAGGCATGTAACGTGACAACCCTCGGGAACCCGCAATGGAGACACTTGCTCACCATTTTATATGGCTCAAGAAAAGTTTTACATTAGTGGGGCCTCAGAGCCTGTGAATTCCTGAACAGGCCCTCTCATTCTCAGTTCGCAACCTATTTTCTCTATAAGCATAGCATTTGAGGAGGAATTTAAGAAAAATATTAAAGATAGATATAGCTTAAATAAAATATTGATATTTACAATGAAGATTCTCTGGAGTAAAATAAAATAAAAATATTAAAAATTAATAGTGCTTGAAATCTCACACTTAAAGCAGATTTAACAATTTAGAACTTATGCACTCTGCGTCTTGAAAAGCCAAAATATATACCATGATTGATTAGTAATTTTTTTATGAGCTATGATATTTGTAATTCCAAAATGACGTTCCACACATTTGGTTGAGTGAGTGATAATCGCATTCGGTTATTCTTATGGACATGTCATTGGATTATATGCTTAACTATTTTATTATGTTAATGATCTTTTCCTCTGCTGTTTGATTTAAAAGATTAATGATTATGATTTTCTGCTTCACAGGAGATTTATTTTCCTTAGCTAACTTTTCTTTTCTACAGCTTCGGTAACAGCTGTGGATTCTTCATGGTTTTGACAGTTGACTTAATGTGATTATATCTCACATATCTTATTTTTAGTCAAATGTTGGTTTTGATTTATTTAAAGCTTTCACTAAGTTTATGCGTTTATTTTTCCTTATGATGAGTGAAGTAGTCCTGAGTGCTTTAATGTATGAATTTTTAATGATTTCTGATGAATTTTGGAGAAATTGGGGTTTGAGAATGTTAATTGATTTATTCATTTCTGCCATTTTGTTTGTTACATGAGATATGACTAGGAATATAGGTTATCTAATTTCTGTTTATTTATCTCTATATATTTTGATAAGGTAAAATATGAGATGCTTTCAAAGTTATTAAACCTTGCAATTGATCCAATCATTCATTTGCTATAATTTTCACTCTAGTTGGGAGATTTTCATTTCCACTTTTTAAATTAAACTTTCCCAACATTTATCTATCAGGCTTAATTGTCAGAAATTTTAGATCCTTAAGTCTTGGTATCTGACTAGAGGAATTGCTGTACGAGGTTTGTATACTTTTAGAGGAGGGCTTTTTTAGGCTCGTTTGTTGAGGCTTTTTGTGGGCAAATTGGGAGATATATACATATTTACATGCAGATATATACAGGCATATGTGCTTGTATTTCTCTGCCGTCATAGTAACCATAAAACTTCACGAGTTATATTGCGGTAGAGAATGGAAAAAATTACACGTAATTAAGGTAATTTTTTCTTTAGTTTTAGTGGGTGTTTAATTGAATGCAGTATATATTTTCCGAATACATTAGAAAATTTATTATATAATACATCAAAAAAAATTATCAAATAGAAAACAACAATTATCATAAGTAAATAAATGAAGTATTTTAGTAACCTTTGCTATTTTTGATACATCATATATCTTCTGTTAATTCACCATAATTTAGTTGAAAAAGAGTACTTAAGCTAGCATAGAAAAATTTTGGATTTATAGTAAAAATAGTTTTAAAACTGAAATAGCAAATATAAATGCATAGTAATAATAGGGAATTTGTTCGATGCGTTAAATATGCATAGTAATTTAACGCATCAAACAAATTTCCTATTATAAATTTTAATAAAGGATTAAAACTTAACTACATAAAATATTTTTCAGGAATGAAGGTAGAGATTAATATCTGGAGTAAAAATTACTGATAAAACAATGACATATGCACTCGCATATCAGCCATTACAGATAAACTAAATATCAAGAGGAGGAAGGAGAGAATTTATATCTTAGGTAGAAATTACCTATGGAACAATCACAGATGTATTCTTACATCACACATCACAGAAGAACACAAGGGGAGGAAGGGGAGGAATTACAACTTAGAAACAAATTACCTATGCAACAATCACAGATGTATTCCTACATCACACATCACAGAAGAACTCAAGGGAAAGAAGGGATGGAATTACATATTAGGTAGAAATTACCTATGGAACAATCACGGATGTATTCGTACATCACATATCACAGAAGAACTCAAAGGGAGGAAAGGGTGGATTTACATCTTAGGTAGAAATTACCTATGGACCAATCACGGATATATTCGTACATCACACATCACTGAAGAACACAAGGGGAGGAAGGGGTGGAATTACATCTTAGGTAGAAATTACCTATGGAACAATCACAGATGTAATCGTACATCACACATCACAGAAGAACTCAAGGGGAGGAAGGGGTGGAAATACATCTTAGGTAGAAATTACTTATGGAAAAAACACAGATGTATTTGTACATCACACATCACAGAAGAAATCAAGGGGACGAAGGGGTGGAATTATATCTTAGGTAGAAATTACCTATGGAACAATCACAGATGTATTCGTACATCATACATCACAGAAGAACATAAGGAGAGGAAGGGGTGGAATTACATCTTAGGTAGAAATTACCTATGGAACTATGACAAATGTATTCGTACATCACACCTCACAGAAGAACTCAAGGGTAGGAAGGGGTGGAATTACATATGAGGTAGAAATTACCTATGAAACAATCACAGATGTATTCGTACATCACACATCACAGAAGAAATCAAGGGGACGAAGAAGTGGAATTATATCTTAGGTAGAAATTACCTATGGAACAATCACATATGTATTCGTACATCATACATCACAGAAGAACATAAGGGGAGGAAGGGGTGGAATTACATCTTAGGTAGAAATTACCTATGGAACTATGACAAATGTATTCGTACATCACAGAAGAACTCAACGGGAGGAAGGAGTGGAATTACATCTTAGGTAAAAACTACCTATGGAACAATGACAGATGTATTCAAACATCACACATCACAGAAGAACATAAGGGGAGGAAAGGGTGGAGTTATATGTTAGGTAGAAATTACCTGCGGAACAATCACAGATGTATTCGTACATAACACATCACAGAATAATATAAGGGCAGGAGAATTACATCTTAGGTAGAAATTACCTATGGAACAATCACAGATGTATTCATACATCACACATCACAGAAGAACATAAGGGGAGGAAGGGGTGGAATTACATCTTAGGTAGAAATTACCTATGGAACTATGACAAATGTATTCGTACATCACACCTCACAGAAGAACTCAAGGGAAGGAAGGGGTGGAATTACATATTAGGTAGAAATTACCTATGCAACAATGACAGATGTATTCATACATCACACATCACAGAAGAACTCAAGGGGAGGAAGGAGTGGAATTACATCTTAAGTAGAAATTACCTATTGAACAATGACAGGTGTATTGGTACATCACACATCACAGAAGAACATAAGGGGAGGAAGGAGTGGAATTACATCTTAGGTAGAAATTACCTATGGAACAATTACAGATGTATTCGTACATCACACATCACAGAAGAACTCAAGGGGAGGAAGGGGTGGAATTATATCTTAGGTAGAAATTACCTATGGAACAATCACAGATGTATTCGTACATCATACATCACAGAAGAACTCAAGGGGATGAAGGGATGGAATTATATCTTAGGTAGAAATTACCTATGGAACAATCACAGATGTATTCGTACATCACACATCACAAAAGAACATAAGATGAGGAAGGGGTGGAATTACATCTTAGGTAGAAATTACCTACGGAACAATGACAGATGTATTCGTACATCACACCTCATTGAAGAATTCAAGGGGAGGAACGGGTGGAATTACATCATAGGTAGAAATTACCTATGGAACACTGACAAATGTATTCATTCATCACACATCACAGAAGAACTCAAGGGGAGGAAGGGGAGGAATTACATCTTAGGTAGAAATTACCTATGGAACAATCACAGATGTATTCGTACATCACACATCACAGAAGAACTCAAGGGGAGGAAGGTGTGGAATTACATCTTAGGTAGAAATTACCTATGGAACACTGACAAATGTATTCATTCATCACACATCACAGAAGAACTCAAGGGGAGGAAGGGGTGGAATTACATCTTAGGTGGAAATTACCTATTGAACAATGACAGATGTATTGGTACATCACACATCACAGAAGAACATAAAGGGAGGAAGGGGTGGAATTACATCTTAGGTAGAAATTACCTATGGAACAATGACAGATGTATTCGTACATCACACATCACAGAAGAACTCAAGGGGAGGAAGGTGTGGAATTACATCTTAGGTAGAAATTACCTATGGAACACTGACAAATGTATTCATTCATCACACATCACAGAAGAACTCAAGGGGAGGAAGGGGTTGAATTACATCTTAGGTAGAAATTACCTACGGAACAATCACAGATGTATTCGTACATCACATATCACAGAAGAGTTCAAGGGGAGGAAGGGGTGGAATTACATCTTAGGTAGAAATTACCTATTGAACAATGACAGATGTATTGGTACATCACACATCACAGAAGAACATAAGGGGAGGAAGTGGTGGAATTACATCTTAGGAAGAAATTACCTATGGAACAATCACAGATGTATTCGTACATCACACATCACAGAAGAACTCAAGGGGAGGAAGGGGTGGAATTACATCTTAGGTAGAAATTACCTATGGAACAATCACAGATGTATTCGTACATCACACATCACAGAAGAACTCAAGGGGAGGAAGGGGTGGAATTAAATCTTAGGTAGAAATTATCAATGGAACAATGACAGAAGTATTCGTACATCACACATCACAGAAGAACTCAAGGGGAGGAAGGGGTGGAATTACATCTTAGATAGAAATTACCTATGGAACAATCACAGATGTATTCGTACATCACACATCACAGAAGAACATAAGGGGAGGAAGGGGTGGAATTACATGTTAGGTAGAAATTACCTATGCAACAATCACAGATGTATTCGTACATCACACATCACAAAAGAACTCAAGGGAAGGAAGGGGTGGAAATACATATTAGGTAAAAATTACCTATGGAACAATCACGGATGTATTCGTACATCACATATCACAGAAGAACTCAAAGGGAGGAAGGGGTGGATTTACATCTTAGGTAGAAATTACCTATGGACCAATCACGGATATATTCGTACATCACACATCAAAGAAGAACACAAGGCAAGGAAGGGGTGGAATTATATTTTAGGTAGAAAATACCTATGGAACAATCACAGATGTATTCTTACATCACACATCTCAGAAGAACTCAAGGGGAGGAAGGGGTGGTATTATATCTTAGGTAGAAATTACCTATGGAACAATCACGGATGTATTCGTACATCATACATCACAGAAGAACTCAAGGGGAGGAAGGGGTGGAATTACATCTTAGGTAGAAATTACCTATGGAACAATGACAGATGTATTCGTACATCACACATCATACAAGAACTCAAGGGGAGGAAGGGGTGGAATTATATCTTAGGTAGAAATTACCTATGGAACAATCACAAATGTATTCTTACATCACACATCTCAGAAGAACTCAAGGGGAGGAAGGGGTGGAATTATATCTTAAGTAGAAATTACCTATGGAACAATCACGGATGTATTCGTACATCATACATCACAGAAGAACTCAAGGGGAGGAAGGGGTGGAATTACATCTTAGGTAGAAATTACCTATGGAACAATGACAGATGTATTCGTACATCACACATCACACAAGAACTCAAGGGGAGGAAGGGGTGGAATTATATCTTAGGTAGAAATTACCTATGGAACAATCACGGATGTATTCGTACATCATACATCACAGAAGAACTCAAGGGGAGGAAGGGGTGGAATTACATCTTAGGTAGAAATTACCTATGGAACAATGACAGACGTATTCGTACATCACACATCACACAAGAACTCAAGGGGAGGAAGGGGTGGAATTATATCTTAGGTAGAAATTACCTATGGAACAATCACAGATGTATTCTTACATCACACATCTCAGAAGAACTCAAGGAGAGGAAGGGGTGGAATTATATCTTAGGTAGAAATTACCTATGGAACAATCACGGATGTATTCGTACATCATACATCACAGAAGAACTCAAGGGGAGGAAGGGATGGAATTACATCTTAGGTAGAAATTACCTATGGAACAATGACAGATGTATTCGTACATCACACATCACACAAGAACTCAAGGGGAGGAAGGGGTGGAATTATGTCTTAGGTAGAAATTACCTATGGAACAATGAAAGATGTATTCGTACATCACACATCACACAAGAACTCAAGGGGAGGAAGGGGTGGAATTATATCTTAGGTAGAAATTACCTATGGAACAATCACAGATGTATTCGTACATCATACATCACAGAAGAACTCAAGGGGATGAAGGGGTGGAAATTACCTATGGAACAATCACAGATGTATTCGTACATCACACATCACAGAAGAACTCAAGGGGATGAAGGGGTGGTATTATATCTTAGGTAGAAATTACCTATGGAACAATCACAGATGTATTCGTACATCACACATCACAGAAGAACTCAAGGGGAGGAAGGGGTGGAATTACATCTTAGGTAGAAATTACCTATGGAACAATCACAGATGTATTCGTACATCACACATCACAGAAGAACTCAAGGGGAGGAAGGGGTGGAATTACATCTTAGGTAGAAATTACCTATGGAACAATCACAGATGTATTCGTACATCATACATCACAGAAGAACTCAAGGGGATGAAGGGGTGGAATTATATCTTAGGTAGAAATTACCTATGGAACAATGACAGATGTATTCGTACATCACACATCACACAAGAACTCAAGGGGAGGAAGGGTTGGAATTACATCTTAGGTAGAAATTACCTATGGAACAATCACAGATGTATTCGCACATCATACATCACAGAAGAACTCAAGGGGATGAAGGGGTGGAATTATATCTTAGGTAGAAATTACCTATGGAACAATCACAGATGTATTCGTACATCACACATCACAGAAGAACTCAAGGGGAGGAAGAGGTGGAATTATATCTTAGGTAGAAATTACCTATGGAACAATCACAGATGTTTTCGTACATCACACATCACAGAAGAACTCAAGGGGAGGAAGGGGTGGAATTACATCTTAGGTAGAAATTACCTATGGAACAATGACAGATGTATTCGTACATCACACATCACACAAGAACTCAAGGGGAGGAAGGGGTGGAATTATATCTTAGGTAGAAATTACCTATGGAACAATCACAGATGTATTCTTACATCCCACATCTCAGAAGAACTCAAGGGGAGGAAGGGGTGGAATTATATCTTAGGTAGAAATCACCTATGGAACAATCACGGATGTATTCGTACATCATACATCACAGAAGAACTCAAGGGGAGGAAGGGGTGGAATTACATCTTAGGTAGAAATTACCTATGGAACAATGACAGATGTATTCGTACATCACACATCACACAAGAACTCAAGGGGAGGAAGGGGTGGAATTATATCTTAGGTAGAAATTACCTATGGAACAATCACAGAAGTATTCGTACATCACACATCACAGAAGAACTCAAGCGGAGGAAGGGGTGGAATTACATCTTAGATAGAAATTACCTATGGAACAATCACAGATGTATTCGTACATCACACATCACAGAAGAACATAAGGGGAGGAAGGGGTGGAATTACATGTTAGGTAGAAATTACCTATGGAACAATCACAGATGTATTCGTACATCACACATCACAAAAGAACTCAAGGGAAGGAAGGGGTGGAAATACATATTAGGTAAAAATTACCTATGGAACAATCACGGATGTATTCGTACATCACATATCACAGAAGAACTCAAAGGGAGGAAGGGGTGGATTTACATCTTAGGTAGAAATTACCTATGGACCAATCACGGATATATTCGTACATCACACATCAAAGAAGAACACAAGGCAAGGAAGGGGTGGAATTATATTTTAGGTAGGAAATACCTATGGAACAATCACAGATGTATTCTTACATCACACATCTCAGAAGAACTCAAGGGGAGGAAGGGGTGGTATTATATCTTAGGTAGAAATTACCTATGGAACAATCACGGATGTATTCTGTACATCATACATCACAGAAGAACTCAAGGGGAGGAAGGGGTGGAATTACATCTTAGGTAGAAATTACCTATGGAACAATGACAGATGTATTCTTACATCACACATCTCAGAAGAACTCAAGGGGAGGAAGGGGTGGAATTATATCTTAGGTAGAAATTACCTATGGAACAATCACAAATGTATTCTTACATCACACATCTCAGAAGAACTCAAGGGGAGGAAGGGGTGGAATTATATCTTAAGTAGAAATTACCTATGGAACAATCACGGATGTGTTCGTACATCATACATCACAGAAGAACTCAAGGGGAGGAAGGGGTGGAATTACATCTTAGGTAGAAATTACCTATGGAACAATGACAGATGTATTCGTACATCACACATCACACAAGAACTCAAGGGGAGGAAGGGGTGGAATTATATCTTAGTAAGAAATTACCTATGGAACAATCACGGATGTATTCGTACATCATACATCACAGAAGAACTCAAGGGGAGGAAGGGGTGGAATTACATCTTAGGTAGAAATTACCTATGGAACAATGACAGTTGTATTCGTACATCACACATCACACAAGAACTCAAGGGGAGGAAGGGGTGGAATTATATCTTAGGTAGAAATTACCTATGGAACAATCACAGATGTATTCTTACATCACACATCTCAGAAGAACTCAAGGAGAGGAAGGGGTGGAATTATATCTTAGGTAGAAATTACCTATGGAACAATCACGGATGTATTCGTACATCATACATCACAGAAGAACTCAAGGGGAGGAAGGGATGGAATTACATCTTAGGTAGAAATTACCTATGGAACAATGACAGATGTATTCGTACATCACACATCACACAAGAACTCAAGGGGAGGAAGGGGTGGAATTATGTCTTAGGTAGAAATTACCTATGGAACAATCACAGATGTATTCGTACATCACACATCACAGAAGAACTCAAGGGGAGGAAGGTGTGGAATTACATCTTAGGTAGAAATTACCTATGGAACAATGAAAGATGTATTCGTACATCACACATCACACAAGAACTCAAGGGGAGGAAGGGGTGGAATTATATCTTAGGTAGAAATTACCTATGGAACAATCACAGATGTATTCGTACATCATACATCACAGAAGAACTCAAGGGGATGAAGGGGTGGAAATTACCTATGGAACAATCACAGATGTATTCGTTTATCACACATCACAGAAGAACTCAAGGGGATGAAGGGGTGGTATTATATCTTAGGTAGAAATTACCTATGGAACAATCACAGATGTATTCGTACATCACACATCACAGAAGAACTCAAGGGGAGGAAGGGGTGGAATTACATCTTAGGTAGAAATTACCTATGGAACAATCACAGATGTATTCGTACATCACACATCACAGAAGAACTCAAGGGGAGGAAGGGGTGGAATTACATGTTAGGTAGAAATTACCTATGGAACAATCACAGATGTATTCGTACATCATACATCACAGAAGAACATAAGGGGAGGAAGGGGTGGAATTACATGTTAGGTAGAAATTACCTATGGAACAATCACAGATGTATTCGTACATCCCACATCACAAAAGAACTCAAGGGAAGGAAGGGGTGGAAATACATATTAGGTAAAAATTACCTATGGAACAATCACGGATGTATTCGTACATCACATATCACAGAAGAACTCAAAGGGAGGAAGGGGTGGATTTACATCTTAGGTAGAAATTACCTATGGACCAATCACGGATATATTCGTACATCACACATCAAAGAAGAACACAAGGCAAGGAAGGGGTGGAATTATATTTTAGGTAGGAAATACCTATGGAACAATCACAGATGTATTCTTACATCACACATCTCAGAAGAACTCAAGGGGAGGAAGGGGTGGTATTATATCTTAGGTAGAAATTACCTATGGAACAATCACAGATGTATTCGTACATCATACATCACAGAAGAACTCAAGGGGATGAAGGGGTGGAAATTACCTATGGAACAATCACAGATGTATTCGTTTATCACACATCACAGAAGAACTCAAGGGGATGAAGGGGTGGTATTATATCTTAGGTAGTAATTACCTATGGAACAATCACTGATGTATTCGTACATCACACATCACAGAAGAACTCAAGGGGAGGAAGGGGTGGAATTACATCTTAGGTAGAAATTACCTATGGAACAATCACAGATGTATTCGTACATCACACATCACAGAAGAACTCAAGGGGAGGAAGGGGTGGAATTACATCTTAGGTAGAAATTACCTATGGAACAATCACAGATGTATTCGTACATCATACATCACAGAAGAACATAAGGGGAGGAAGGGGTGGAATTACATGTTAGGTAGAAATTACCTATGGAACAATCACAGATGTATTCGTACATCCCACATCACAAAAGAACTCAAGGGAAGGAAGGGGTGGAAATACATATTAGGTAAAAATTACCTATGGAACAATCACGGATGTATTCGTACATCACATATCACAGAAGAACTCAAAGGGAGGAAGGGGTGGATTTACATCTTAGGTAGAAATTACCTATGGACCAATCACGGATATATTCGTACATCACACATCAAAGAAGAACACAAGGCAAGGAAGGGGTGGAATTATATTTTAGGTAGGAAATACCTATGGAACAATCACAGATGTATTCTTACATCACACATCTCAGAAGAACTCAAGGGGAGGAAGGGGTGGTATTATATCTTAGGTAGAAATTACCTATGGAACAATCACGGATGTATTCGTACATCATACATCACAGAAGAACTCAAGGGGAGGAAGGGGTGGAATTACATCTTAGGTAGAAATTACCTATGGAACAATGACAGATGTATTCGTACATCACACATCACACAAGAACTCAAGGGGAGGAAGGGGTGGAATTATATCTTAGGTAGAAATTACCTATGGAACAATCACAAATGTATTCTTACATCACACATCTCAGAAGAACTCAAGAGGAGGAAGGGGTGGAATTATATCTTAAGTAGAAATTACCTATGGAACAATCACGGATGTATTCGTACATCATACATCACAGAAGAACTCAAGGGGAGGAAGGGGTGGAATTACATCTTAGGTAGAAATTACCTATGGAACAATGACAGATGTATTCGTACATCACACATCACACAAGAACTCAAGGGGAGGAAGGGGTGGAATTATATCTTAGTAAGAAATTACCTATGGAACAATCACGGATGTATTCGTACATCATACATCACAGAAGAACTCAAGGGGAGGAAGGGGTGGAATTACATCTTAGGTAGAAATTACCTATGGAACAATGACAGATGTATTCGTACATCACACATCACACAAGAACTCAAGGGGAGGAAGGGGTGGAATTATATCTTAGGTAGAAATTACCTATGGAACAATCACAGATGTATTCTTACATCACACATCTCAGAAGAACTCAAGGGGAGGAAGGGGTGGAATTATATCTTAGGTAGAAATTACCTATGGAACAATCACGGATGTATTCGTACATCATACATCACAGAAGAACTCAAGGGGAGGAAGGGATGGAATTACATCTTAGGTAGAAATTACCTATGGAACAATGACAGATGTATTCGTACATCACACATCACACAAGAACTCAAGGGGGAGGAAGGGGTGGAATTATGTCTTAGGTAGAAATTACCTATGGAACAATCACAGATGTATTCGTACATCACACATCACAGAAGAACTCAAGGGGAAGAAGGGGTGGAATTGCATCTTAGGTAGAAATTACCTATGGAACAATGAAAGATGTATTCGTACATCACACATCACACAAGAACTCAAGGGGAGGAAGGGGTGGAATTATATCTTAGGTAGAAATTACCTATGGAACAATCACAGATGTATTCGTACATCATACATCACAGAAGAACTCAAGGGGATGAAGGGGTGGAAATTACCTATGGAACAATCACAGATGTATTCGTTTATCACACATCACAGAAGAACTCAAGGGGATGAAGGGGTGGTATTATATCTTAGGTAGAAATTACCTATGGAACAATCACAGATGTATTCGTACATCACACATCACAGAAGAACTCAAGGGGAGGAAGGGGTGGAATTACATCTTAGGTAGAAATTACCTATGGAACAACAATCACAGATGTATTCATTACATCACACATCACAGAAGAACTCAAGGGGAGGAAGGGGTCGAATTACATCTTCGGTAGAAATTACCTATGGAACAATCACAGATGTATTCGTACATCATACATCACAGAAGAACTCAAGGGGATGAAGGGGTGGAATTATATCTTAGGTAGAAATTACCTATGGAACAATGACAGATGTATTCGTACATCACACATCACACAAGAACTCAAGGGGAGGAAGGGTTGGAATTACATCTTAGGTAGAAATTACCTATGGAACAATCACAGATGTATTCGTACATTATACATCACAGAAGAACTCAAGGGGATGAAGGGGTGGAATTATATCTTAGGTAGAAATTACCTATGGAACAATCACAGATGTATTCTTACATCACACATCTCAGAAGAACTCAAGGGGAGGAAGGGGTGGAATTATATCTTAGGTAGAAATCACCTATGGAACAATCACGGATGTATTCGTACATCATACATCACAGAAGAACTCAAGGGGAGGAAGGGGTGGAATTACATCTTAGGTAGAAATTACCTATGGAACAATGACAGATGTATTCGTTCATCACACATCACACAAGAACTCAAGGGGAGGAAGGGGTGGAATTATATCTTAGGTAGAAATTACCTATGGAACAATCACAGATGTATTCGTACATCACACATCACAGAAGAACTCAAGGGGAGAAAGGGGTGGAATTATATCTTAGGTAGAAATTACCTATGGAACAATCACAGATGTATTTGTACATCACACATCACAGAAGAACTCAAGGGGAGGAAGAAGTGGAAATATATCTTAGGTAGAAATTACTTATGGAACACACAAACACTGCTGTATTCGTACATCACACATCACAGAAGAACTCATGGGGAGGAAGGGGTGGAATTATATCTTAGGTAGAAATTACCTATGGAACAATCACAGATGTATTCTTACATCACACATCTCAGAAGAACTCAAGGAGAGGAAGGGGTGGAATTATATCTTAGGTAGAAATTACCTATGGAACAATCACGGATGTATTCGTACATCATACATCACAGAAGAACTCAAGGGGAGGAAGGGATGGAATTACATCTTAGGTAGAAATTACCTATGGAACAATGACAGATGTATTCGTACATCACACATCACACAAGAACTCAAGGGGAGGAAGGGGTGGAATTATGTCTTAGGTAGAAATTACCTATGGAACAATCACAGATGTATTCGTACATCACACATCACAGAAGAACTCAAGGGGAAGAAGGGGTGGAATTGCATCTTAGGTAGAAATTACCTATGGAACAATGAAAGATGTATTCGTACATCACACATCACACAAGAACTCAAGGGGAGGAAGGGGTGGAATTATATCTTAGGTAGAAATTACCTATGGAACAATCACAGATGTATTCGTACATCATACATCACAGAAGAACTCAAGGGGATGAAGGGGTGGAAATTACCTATGGAACAATCACAGATGTATTCGTTTATCACACATCACAGAAGAACTCAAGGGGATGAAGGGGTGGTATTATATCTTAGGTAGAAATTACCTATGGAACAATCACAGATGTATTCGTACATCACACATCACAGAAGAACTCAAGGGGAGGAAGGGGTGGAATTACATCTTAGGTAGAAATTACCTATGGAACAATCACAGATGTATTCGTACATCACACATCACAGAAGAACTCAAGGGGAGGAAGGGGTCGAATTACATCTTAGGTAGAAATTACCTATGGAACAATCACAGATGTATTCGTACATCATACATCACAGAAGAACTCAAGGGGATGAAGGGGTGGAATTATATCTTAGGTAGAAATTACCTATGGAACAATGACAGATGTATTCGTACATCACACATCACACAAGAACTCAAGGGGAGGAAGGGTTGGAATTACATCTTAGGTAGAAATTACCTATGGAACAATCACAGATGTATTCGTACATTATACATCACAGAAGAACTCAAGGGGATGAAGGGGTGGAATTATATCTTAGGTAGAAATTACCTATGGAACAATCACAGATGTATTCTTACATCACACATCTCAGAAGAACTCAAGGGGAGGAAGGTGGAATTATATCTTAGGTAGAAATCACCTATGGAACAATCACGGATGTATTCGTACATCATACATCACAGAAGAACTCAAGGGGAGGAAGGGGTGGAATTACATCTTAGGTAGAAATTACCTATGGAACAATGACAGATGTATTCGTTCATCACACATCACACAAGAACTCAAGGGGAGGAAGGGGTGGAATTATATCTTAGGTAGAAATTACCTATGGAACAATCACAGATGTATTCGTACATCACACATCACAGAAGAACTCAAGGGGAGAAAGGGGTGGAATTATATCTTAGGTAGAAATTACCTATGGAACAATCACAGATGTATTTGTACATCACACATCACAGAAGAACTCAAGGGGAGGAAGAAGTGGAAATATATCTTAGGTAGAAATTACTTATGGAACACACAAACACTGCTGTATTCGTACATCACACATCACAGAAGAACTCATGGGGAGGAAGGGGTGGAATTATATCTTAGGTAGAAATTACCTATGGAAGAATCACAGATGTATTTGTACATCACACATCACTAAAGAACTCAAGTTGAGGAAGGGGTGGAAATACATCTTAAGTAGAAATTACCTATGGAACACAAACATAGATGTATTCGCACATCACAGAAGACCCCAAGGGGAGGAAGGGGTGGAAATACATCTTAAGTAGAAATTACCTATGGAACACAAACATAGATGTATTCGCACATCACAGAAGACCCCAAGGGGAGGAAGGGGTGGAATTATATCTTAGGTAGGATTTTCCTGTGGAAGAAATACAGATGTATTCGTGCATCACGCAGCATAGAAGAACACAAAGAGAGGAATGGTGGACTTAAATCTTAGGTGGAAATTTCCTATCGAACAATCACAGATGTATTCGTGCATCACACTTTACAGAAGAATATGTATTACTTTTTTCTTTAAATTTATTTGTGTTTCAATAATAAACGACAGATATATTCGTATGAAACTTTGTTTAGAAACCTTTTTTCTCTTAAGATACTCTTTACTAAAGATGCTTAATATTCTTTCTATAATATGAAGGATTTTGGTTAAACAAATATTAATTTGGATAAAAATAGAAATTTTATTGTACCAATAAAAAACGTTATGGCATAATGCACAATAGATTACGAAGCCTTCAAATTCTGATATTCTTCATTATTTAAATTGCAAGAATAAAATATTTAAAGCAATGTTAGAAAGTAAGCAAATTAGACAATTTTCCATATATATTTTCTTGTTCAATATTCTCTTCTTAGAATACAATTCAGCATTTTTGAATGCAGGAAATTTCACTTAAGCTCAGTTAGAAGCAATTTTGCAAGACAGAGGAATATTTGTATGTTTTAAGGATGTTAAGCTTTAAATGCCGAATAACTAAAAATTTCATTTCTGAACATGTAATACTTAAGTACCTTACTTCTTTTCTCGAAAATGGCGGTAATTATTTAGAATTTCTAAGCTTTCTTCGGAACAAATAATTATTAGTCCAATCAGACAATTTCAATATTAAAAAATGAGCTAATAAATTTTACAAAGTAATTTGTAAAATAACGAGTTCTATCTTGATACAAAATGTTGGTACACTTGAAATTACAAAATATTCTAATTGATTACAGTTTATAATTTCGAAATATAAAACTGACATAAAGTTTTCGTTATAGCTTATAACATTTATCCTAATGGATCATATAAGGTAAAAAATGCATTTCTAATCAATAGTAAATCTTTTAAAGAAGTTTGAGATCAAGTACAGTTCAAATAAAATTTTATCTATAAAAGATTAAAATTTGAAATTTAATTTCTACGAAAATTACAAATGGTTCTTAATTAAAACTTTCGATTTCCCCGAACACCGAATATTGAAAATGATTCAAGGAAATGAATATTTCATAGTACTTACATGTTTAAATCATATATAATAATTTCAGATGTATGTGTGATTACTTAATTTTAGATGCGTGACTTTGGATTATTCTTCAATTTTCCATCACCTAAACATCTCCTAAAATTCCATGAGTAATATATAATGGTTAGAAGAATATATTAATGTTCTTCTCATAGGAAATGAAAAAAAATTACCTTAATCTTGTAATTAATCAAGTGTAAATACTCATTATCCAAAACTTGGTAATGGCATTCAATAAAATGTTTTACTCAGAAAGATAAAGGAATCTTGTAATTAGAAATACCCATCCATGTTGAATTAAAAATTATTAATCATTCATAGCCAATAAGAAAAGAAATATATAATAGTGAAATTCGAATATATATATATATATATATATATAATTTCGACAAGGGAAGAAAATAAGCAAATACTTGACTTATTTTAAGGTTTACTGAAACTGATTTTAAGATTTTCGTAAATGTCATCACATTCAGCAATCAAAAATTAAAAGTAAATTATAAGCATTCATTCATTCATCTTTTAACTAAAATATAAATTATAGTAAATTTAATTTTATACAAACCCAAAACAATATATTCAGAATTTTTTTATTGCAAATTTTACATTTTCTATATAGTATTTTGACAAAATTTTACCTAGTAAGGTATAAAATTCATTACTTGTAACTCAAAATTACTAATTATAGCTTATATAATTTTAAAACTAGTATTTGAAAGCAATAAAAATGACAAAAAATGTAAATCAAAATGCAGTAAAGGGAATTACGCCCATAAAAGTACATAATATATATCTGCGAATAACTCGTAAGAAATTGAGAATCTCTTTAATGTAATATAAATTTATAATATATTTTCATATAATAATTACATCTACATTACAGGTCTAATATATATATGTGTGTGTGTGTGTGTGTGTGTGGGTGGGTGGGTGGGTGGGTAGGTGGATGTGTGTGTGTGTGTGCGTACGTACGTACGTACGTAAAGTTAGGTAGGCAGAACCTAAATAGGGAGACTTCATATAGAAATGTGGGGGTTGAAAGTGTAACGTGACTGAGTTGGGGAATCATATTTTTTAATTTAACCGCTATTCCCATCAAAGAAACCAAGCATTATTCATCGTTACACCTTTTTTCAGGAATTACAGACATCTACTTTAACGCCATTGTGGCCTGATTTATTCAGGGCATCGAAAGTAAGTAAGTTGGAATCTCAACTTATCCGAAGATCTGACATTTTCATTAAAAATGGTTAGACCATATTAAATAGGTCGTGGTTGCAATTTCCTCCAAGTGAAATGGTACCTCTTGTGGAGGCGGGTCAAGGATTTTGTACTCATCCGTGATTTTTAATGATGAACACTCCTACTCAACTGCTTTTACCAAACTGATAGAGCCCAACACGGGGCTGTGTGCAGGGAAGTATGCAAATTCAATAACACATAATTTCAAATTTATATATTTACAATATAGTCAAATTTATTAAATAAATTGCTTAGCTATTAATATGAAGTAACGTCAAACAGAAAAAGAATTCTAGCCTATTAAGATGATAAAAAATAAATTACGTGCATTTAACAAATTAGTCAAAAAAATATATATGTATACATTTATCAATTTAAATTTTCTTTCTTTTTATAAACAGAGTAATCAAAAGATTTCAGATAATATTTCTTTGCTTTTCATTTTATTTATAACAAGGAAAAGATAAATATTTATTTTATTACTTATGCTAAACTTATTGCTTATAGTACAAAGTTTAAAAAGGAATAATTCTTTTATATTATCTCGAATCAACTTTTTAATAGACAAACTACGAAGCTATATGTTGTGCAAATGATTCACTGAAACCTAAAAAGAAAGGTTACATTTTGTGATTACTTCCATGCTCGTATAACTTTAAGGACGATAAGGAGCAAGTGCCCTTAACATTTCAAAGACCAAATATAAATTTTTATCAAACAGTTCTTTCCAGTGTGAAGAATTCAATATTTCATTCCTGTGTACTGAAATATAATAAACAGCTGTTTTTTTCAACTTTTCATCATTGACCGCATTTGCAAAATACAGAACTTTGCAACAGTTTTCGTGATTCAAATTTCTTTTAATGAAATTACCGCACATAAGCTTTAAAGATTTGATCTGATATTTGTTGACAGCAGAATACAAATTCATAGCTATTTCGAATCCAATCTTTTCTACTGTACCCGTGTACATAAACATCAACATCTGGTTCACAGTATCCGAGTCCAGGTCTTCCAACAGGAGAACATTGGTGACTCTGCCTTCGGTACTGTTCTCGAACAACGTGGCAAACACAGGAGACATCGCACACAGAACCACTTTGTGACATTCGAATATCTTATCTGATGTTCGTAGGGTAAGGTCGCAGAATTTCTTTTCATTGTAAAAACGAAACACTTCATTAGGAAGATCCAAATTTGTGAATTTAAAGCTTGGAAATACTAGTTCATTTATGATGTTTTCTGTATAGCCCATATTTAAGCATTCAAGATCATCAGAAATAAAAAATTTGAAATGTAAGTACTGAGGAATTTCACTTTCCATGTCACCCCATAAGACGTCTTGTTCAAAGAACCAAATATCCATTACGTTGTTTTTCTGGAATAAATAAGCGTCTTTAAATACTTTGCCTATTTCACTATTAGCATATAAGATATGGATACGGCAAATGACGAGAATATCTTTCCCTACAACTTCATTAAAGCGAAAATTAAGTCGTAGGCAAGTCGTACCATCCTCGCAATTCTGCAGCTGTACCGTTGGGATGAGGCTGTATTCTTTATTGAACTGCAACGAGGGAAGCACTGGGTTATGTTGCCTTGTAACTTCAAAATCTTGTATTGAGCAAATGAAAGACGTATTCAGCACAGTAATTTTATCGCGAATAAAAGACTGCATACAGGCCGACATAATTTCTAGCCGCTGATTTCCTCTCATTCCTTTGGAACATTTATCGGAAGGTTCTCGTTCTTATAGGGAAATAGAAGAATCAGCACTCATATTCATGACACATGGGATGTCGACTACATCACTGAGATTAGATATCGCCTCTTTAATACACACATGTCCTTTAAAATATTTTTTTATTATTTTTATTCATTTTGTGCAGACGATATATAGATTGATTCTGCATCATTGATATTTAGTCTAACCAGATAGCAAGAAATAATTCCATATGTCTAATTATCGCTTGCAAATAATCCCAACTATCAACTTGTGCTGAAAACAGATATAAAAACAACTGTTTTGACTGATCATTTGGAACAAGTGAAAATACTTTATCCTCCACTTGACGATAAATGCTTTTCTGGTGGTTTTCTTATCCTTCCGCGTGACTTCTAAAGAATGATAAGTAATTATCAGTCTTTGAAAGGAAAGAAGGTGCTAAAATTTCTTTTTTGTGAATATGTTGCCCTTGAAAGAAAACAAACATCTGTAATGAATGATTCAATACCTATTTCTTATATCACTTTTATCTAATCTAAGAAATCACTTTAAGAAAAATGTATTAATCGAAATATGGTAGTACATTATTTGAATATTATTGACTAGTCTTATTGGAGAAAACTTTGATAAGGCTTGGAAAGCAGTTTTTACCGGAATGATGGACTGTATGGAAAATAATTATTAGTTATCTCACTGGATAAGGGAAATATTCACTTCCAAGATATTTATCATTTATTCTAACTTGTTAATTAAACAATTATTTGAATGTTAGTGTTGATTCACGTTGTGGACGACACAAATATCACGTTTTTGGAGTAAACAATTCTAAAATAAAAAGTTGATCAATTTATGAAAATAAACTCGGATATTTAAGCTTAATTTGAGTTTCTTTAGTCCTTTAAAGCATCTCTAGACAAATTTGTACAATCGATGACTTGCCTTTCCTAATTTAGAAAAGAAATGCATTTCACTCATTTCATGAAAGAGCAACAGATATTTATCTCACTAAGCAACTACTGTCTCCTTTTTTTTCCATAACACTGACCTCCTTCCCCGCTCGAGAATTGATGACTTCTTTCTAGATCTTGTGCTTACTGAAAACTCTAGGACAGTTTTCAAGGTAGTAGGGCAACTCAAATTTTCTTTGCACATTGCCACGAATATAAAAATGATCAGAAACTACTAAAAATAGAAATTTGGTGTCTTCAACGCATCAAAAACGCGCTTCATTTTTTAAATTTAACAAATATCCATGTATTTGTTAAACGTTTTCATTTTTATGTCTCCATGACACTTGGAAATTTTATTTTATTGCAGTTTTTCTTAAATGCTGTTATATGAAGGAAAACACTATGACCGAATTTTTCGATAAGAGATTTAAAGGTATGGTTTTCAAAATCTTAAGTGAAATTTCAGTTTAATTTCTCATTATGTGCATGTTGACTCTTTTATTATTCGCATGTTGACTCTCTCATTATACGCATGTCTCTCATTCTGTGCACAGGAATTCCGTTTAAGAATCAGCTTATACAGCATCTTTGTGCACTGATACATTAACGTCCTACGCTTCATTTTGATGAAGTATCAACTGCTGAAATAATCGTTACGAAACTAGAAAATCTTTAACCAATCACCAATCAGTGACCTAGAACTATGGGAAATATTTTTAAAAAGCTTGATCACACACACACACACACACAAAGACGTTTTTCAAATATGTTTTTGTTAAGTTAGTACAAATTTTTATTTTTACAAATGTCTGGTATGATCAGGCCTCCCCGAGACATATTCTTGACCGTCTGAATTTTACAGTGAACGTGGGTTTGGAGTTTCCTAATTTATTTTTAGACTTTTTAAGGAATTTTGATTTTATGCAGATGGCTTAGCTTAACTACACTATCTGGGACTAGAAACAACAACAAAAAAATTTAAATTTCTGTCAATTTATAAAAACATTTTATTATTTATTTTATTGCCTTGTTTTCAGCTAATTTAATTTCAATTAAATCATATTATCGATTCATTGAAAATTTGTTGAAAATAATTTATGCATTTTTTAATCAGAATTATTTACATATTTCCATTTGAATAGATATGTAAATAATTTATGAATAACTCAAGCAAGAAACGTTTATTTATAACTAATTTAAGTCACAAAAGCATATTTATGTATCATTTAAATCTCAAAAATATAGCAAGCATCTTTTAACACAGTTTAATTTTATGTGATTTCTTCTTTAACCTATATAACTTATAACTTTAACTAATGCTCTTTAATTACAAATGTCTAAAAATCAATCAAAAATTTTTGCTATCTTTTTTTGTAAAAAAAAAACTTTGCTTTGAAGCAAATAGAAAACGTCTTTCATATTACTAATCTCGTTGTGTGTGATTAGTAGAAAAACGTTATTTAATCACTAGTAATAATCACTGGTAAATAATTTTTTAAGAAAAAAGATGTATGGTCATAGTTAAAAATTCCCTTATAAAAGCAGCAGAATTTTTTACTTATATTTCTCTTTTATCAGATACATAAATAATTCATAAAAGTGTGTAATATAAATCAGAATATATTCATGAATATTTTAAATGAAAAATAAAATATTCCTTTTTAAAACTCACTACTATTTTGATAGTACAAAAATATTTCATATCTTTAAAAATTACTAGACATTCTTATATTAAATAAAAATGCTTATTTTTTTTTCAATTATAAATAAGGATTATTGGATAAGTTAGTACTTTTAAGCAGAAAGCAGCATCTAATTAATTATAATGCATGAAAAATTTATTATAGAATAATTTAGCTATTCGATAATATAAAAAAGTATTCTTTAGTTATTCTCAAAAACAAAATAAATTATTAATTATTCGACTGAACGCCCATGACGTATCCATCATGTCGCATCAAACTGGTCAGTAGTATAAGATATGTCAGTACGGGTTCTGCGCCATGAGGAGGGAGGGATAGTTACTGATAAGATAAAAAATTTTGTGGGGATGTAGAGATAGTGTTATTTTGTAAATGGAGTTGGCTTTTGTGGTATGGCAAAATTTATATTTTCATGAACGGTGATAATTCAATGACTGATTTTATTCTTATAAAAAGCATATATTAGATTAACAGAATGGCAACACAGAGTTATATTTAAATAAATTTATAACATATTTGAAATTAATACGAGTATTATGGTGCCATCTATTGAATACAGTAATAAATAAAAGAAATATTTTATTCATTGTTAACTTCCGCAAAAAAACAAAAAAAAATTTGTAAATTTATTTTACATGTTGTGATGATTCGAACCAACGAACTAACAAAGAGTCAATAGGATAGTGGTTAACACATGTAAAAATTTATTTTGCTAAAAAAATCCTTTACACTATGAAATAAGATCTCAACTGATATTTCACCTAAAAAACAATCGTAAGGTTGTGAAAAACTTGCATATTCCAGTAGTTACATGTTGAAATTGAATCCGGGATTCTTTATCAGCTTTCCAGTTTTATATCGAATAACAACGAACTGGAGGAACCAAAACCGCTTTGACGATGTTCAAAAGCAATATTTTTTAAAAGTAAAAAAAAATAATAATAAATAAAAAAAATATTGTTAAAAAAAATTTTTGTGAGAATATAGAAAGAAAGAAATGTGTGACATATTTTTCGCTATTTCCAAAAAATAGCTCGTGAATGAAAATTTTAAAAACAGATATTTTTTGAATATCCTTATTTAATAAAATTTATTCTAATTAACAAAATTTATACTAATAAATATAACAAGCATATATCGAGAAAAATGTTTAAAAATAGTAAATCAAATACTAGTGAATACATTTTTTTATTTATTTTATTTATGAAATGAAGAACAGAATTCTTATTAAGTTGAAATGTTAAGTATGATTTATCATATTTTTTTTTTCGGTTCAGTAAGCGTAACATATCAAAGTAGTTAAATTTTTACTGCTTTAGAAAAACTATTTTTTAGAAATTGGAATAAAAGTAGAGGTTTTCCTAAGAATAGAGTTGTAACTGAAATTAGTGTCGAATTAATATGAATAACGAATCAATACTTTTTATATTTTATCTTATAATATCTAATAAGAAAAGAAATATCATGATTTTTAAACATTATATATGTATTTTAAAATTTTTGTATTCCTGCATTCAACAATTAAAAATGTTAATAGGCATTGAATTCAACAATTGAAAAACACAATAAAATTTAAAATCTTGCAAGGGATGATTTAGAATTTGTTCATTATTGTCCCTTCAACACAATGAGCTGATTAAAGAAACAAATAAAACAGATTATAACAATCATTATACATATGAAGAAGAAGTTTAAAATCGATTGTTTAAATTAATACAGATATAACAATTAAAATTGTTACATTTCTCCGATTTGTCATGTCATTTAAAGTGATGTGAAGATTCTAAGAAAATTTTGACGATGTTTTGTAAGAAATATAAGTTATTATAGCTTTAAATTATTTGAACACTCTGCTGCTCACAATTTTTTTATCGTTGTTAAAGAAAGATTATCAGTAAATTCTATGGAATTGAATCGTATGCGTTTCTAATATAGGTAAATATATCTTAATTATTTACAAGAGAAAATTCATTTTATTTGCATATTCTGTGACAGAAATGCATGAAAAATTAATTATGCTTTCTTTTATTTTATTTGAAATGATGATACATGCAATTCATATGTGTATATTGAATGATAATATGAAAAAGATAAATTTGATATTATTACCATCTGATGTCTTTAAAGTTATTTAATGATGTAAATTGATTTGACACATATCATATTAAATTTATATCATTCTACGCGTTATTATCTGTGGTCTTAATATATACATTCAATAAATTAAGTCAATTAAAGAATTTCTTTGGGTTTTATAATATCATAAAGTTAAGAAGTGCTATATTCTTGCATTCTAAAATACGGTTAGAACTTCAAATTAGGTTGTTAACGACTTCCTGAAATTCAAACTTATAAATTCCACATCAAAACAACTTAATGAAACACAACTCACCAATCTGATGATTCGAAATTCGTTTTACGCTAAAATAAAAAATATACATTCTTCTATCAAGCATTATTACATCATCTTAGACATGCATTTCTTTGCAATAAAAGTATTTCTATAAGAACACATTTAATAAAAATCGAAAATACGTACAGAATATCACTTTAAAATTCAACAATAAAAATGTAAAAATATCCACATGAACTTTAGAATACTTCAACCCACAACAGAATGGTTTGACAGAATAATGATATAAGCGTACGTTTCAAGCCAATTTCAAGTAATTCAAGTAGAATTAAGTTTCTTAACCCAACAATAAATGCAGTTAATGTATAATTACTGCAAATGGAATGCTAGATCCAACTAATCCAGTTATCAGTTCCATTCTCATTTCTTCATCTTGCCACGCCCACCTATTTCGATTGCTGTAAAAATTTCATATCCATTTGCACAAGTTTGAATGAGAGGCATAAAATGCCTTTGTTGGAAGAAAAATATAGAATCAAATTTGCCCGTCGGAAAACTATAGAGGCTCAGTGTTATCAAAACAAGATATTACTGAGTAAAATATATGTTAAGGAATATAAAATTAATTAGAAAATAAAAGAGTTAAATCGAAAAGAAATGGCCGGTAAAAAGGCTGAAATTGATAATGATTTGGGGACTATCATTTGCTATTTACCGCGGAAGCCTCAAACTTCCGCAAGTACCAAACAAATAAAATTATTCTGCAAACAACCAAAAAGAGAATAAAAAGCTCTAATTTGTTAAATAATACACAAGTTAAAGTAAGTATATCTTAATTAAAATCAAACATTATGCTTTCGCTGAACTTTTTTAAAATTTACTTTGGTCTTACGATGTTGAATTCTTCTGAAGATTAAATTTTTATAACACACTAGAAGTTATCCTAAATCGCAACACCTCTAATATTAATCTGTAATATTTTTATGAATATGTTTTAGTAAGTGTTGTCATAAGCATATTGAAAAATTAAAAATGTTTTATTATATTCTTTATATAAATATAACAAACATTTCGTTTTCTTTTATTAATAATTGAACAGACTTTTCTTACATGGAAGGACCTCATTCAGATATTTACAGATCTTAATTATTCGGCAGAATTATTTTGTTGCAAAAAAAACTACAAAAATATAGTTATGATTTTCATGTCTATGGTTTAAATTTTTAGTTAAGTTAAAACTCCAAACCTTATCATTGGTAAGAAAAATGTTTTTTTTTTCCAATGGCAGATTGTATACAGTTATAACTGCAACATAGTCTATTAATCTATTGTTCTCTGATACGCAAGGAACTGGCCAGAAACAGCGACCTCTTAACCGCTGAGGCGTTGCCCCAGGTAAAACACAGGGGGTGGGCCACCATCGCATCCTCACACATGACATAGGGACCCGTTTATTGAGTAAACATCATTCATACTTCATTCACACACACAAGGAAAGGACAAAGACATTATAGAGAGAGTAAAACTACATTCATGCATGAACCGGGATTCGAACCCAGGACCTTCCTATCCGTAGTCAGGCACGCTGACCACTAGACAAATTGGCCGGCGGTAAGAAAATGTAGACTTTATAATAAACCTCTTCAAAGCTTTTGGAAAACATTTGGCAATGAAGTTAATCACGACGAAAGACAAATATATTTTACTTTGAATGAAACAAGAAATATAAGTTTTCAATTTATTTCAGAAATTTTCACAAATTAAAGAATTAATCAACTGAAAATATATATAGGTAATCTGCGATGTTAGGAAGAGCGCTAAAATAATAATGCATGACTGATAGCTGGGAATAAGCACTTTCATATATCACAGCATTGAAAGAAAAATGTACTGAGATATACTTTTTTCTGTCAATGGAAACGTTTTGATATATTTTTGAGAAATGGAAAACTGTGTCATATATATGTAAATATACGCTAGCCAATTAGTGTAGTATTCAAGGATAATCATTCTCATTTCACCAATCACATCTTTTGTTGGCAATATATTTAAAAAGCAGATAATTAAAGAAAGCAAAGGAAGTCGGTAAGATAAAAAGGTATCTTATGCATTTATTTGCATTTTGTGTGGTCAAACAATCAACTTTTCAAACGGGTCTGCAGAAAAGAATTAAAAGTAAATAAGAAGAACTGAATTCAAATTCTCTATGCCATTGACTTGATCGGGTAAACTCGAAAACGTAATCGAATGCTATTCCACTTGTTTTGTGAGACAAACAGAAAAACACAAAATTCGAAACTAAGCATTTTTTAAGCAGGAACAGTTCACATGCTTTTCCTTACCTGACATCTGTCTACATCTATAAGTTAAACATAGAAACAGGTATTAATTGACGTGGGAGGTCCTCGAACTGAACCATTAGGTTATCGAGATATAACCTCTTCTTTATAAATAGGCGTGCTACGTGACAACCCTCGGGAACCCGCAAGGGAGACACTTGCTCACCATTTTATATGGCTCAAGAGAAGTTTTACATTGGTGGGGCCTCAGAGCATGTGAGGTCCTGAACAGGCCCTCTCATTCTCAGTTCGCAACCTATTCTCTCTATAAGCATAGGATTTGAGGAGAAATTTAAGAAAATTATTAAAGATAGATATAGTTTAAATACAATTTCGATATTAAAAATGAAGATTTTCTGGTGTAAAATAAAATAAGGGATACTAAAAATTAATAGTGCTTGAAATCTCACACTTAAAGCAGATTTAACAATTTAGAACTTTTGCACTATGCGTCTTCAAGGGCCAAAATATATACCATGATTGATTAGTAATTTTTTTACGAGCTATGATATTTGTAATTCCAAAATGACGTTCCACACATTTGGTTGAGTGAGTGATAATCGCATTCGGTTATATTATATGCTTAACTATTTTATTATGTTAATGATCTTTTCCTCTGCTGTATGATTTAAGAGATTAATGATTACGATTTTCAGCTTCACAGGAGATTTATTTTCCACAATTAATATTTCTTTTCTAGAGCTTCTGTAATAGCTGTGGATTCTTCATGGTTTTGTCAGTTGAATTAATGTGATTATATCTCACATATCTTATTTTTAGTCAAATGTTGGTTTTGATTTATTTAAAGCTTTCATTACGTTTATGCGTTTATTTTTCCTTATGATGAGTGAAGTAGTCCTGAGTGCTTTAATGTATGAAATTTGGAGAAATTGGGGTTTGAGCATGTTAATTGATTTATTCATTTCTGCCATTTTGTTTGTTACCTGATATATGATTAAGAATATAGGTTATCTAATTTCTGTTTATTTATCTCTATATATTTTGATAAGGTAAAATATGAGATGCTTTGAAAATTATTAAACCTTGCAATTGATCCAATCATTCATTTGCTATAATTTTCACTCTAGTTGGGAGATTTGCATTTCCACTTTTTAAATTCAAACTTTCCCAACATTTATCTATCAGGCTTAATTGTCAGAAATTTTGGATCCTTAAGTCTTGGGATCTGACTAGAGGAATTGCGGTTAGAGATTTGTATACTTTTAGAGGAGGGCTTTTTTAGGCTCGTTTGTTGAGGCTTTTTGTGAGCAAATTGGAAGATATATACATATCTACATGCAGATATGTACAGGCATATGTGCTTGTATTTCTCTGCCGTCATAGTAACCATAAAACTTTACGAGTTATATTGCGGTAGACCATGGAAAAAAATTACACGTAATTAAGGTAATTTTTTCTTTAGTTTTAGTGGGTGTTTAGTTGAATGCAGTATATATTTTCCAAATACATTAGAAAATTTGTTATATAATACATCAAACAAAATTATCAAATAGAAAACAACAATTATCATAAGTAAATAAATGAAGTATTTTAGTAACCTTTGCTATTTTTAATACATCATATATCTTCTGTTAATTCAACATAATTTAGTTGAAAAAGAATAATTAAGCTAGCATAGAAAAATTTTGGACTTATAATAAAAATTGTTTTAAAACTGAAATAGCAAATATAAAAATATTTTTATTTTATAGCCAACGTAATCGTAGAAATATTTATCATATAACACAAAAGTATATGCATAGTAATTTAACGCATCGAACAAATTTCCTATTATAAATTTTAATAAAGGATTAAAACTTAAATACATAAAAATTTTTTCAGGAATGAAAGTACAGATTTATATCTGGAGTAAAAATTACTGATAAAACAATGACATATGCACTCGCATATCACCCATTACAGATAAACTAAATATCAAGAGGAGAAAGGAGTGAACTTATATCTTAGGTAGAAATTACCTATGGAACAATCACAGATGAATTCTTACATCACACATCACAGATGAACTCAAGGTGAGGAAGGGGTGGAATTACAACTTAGGTACAAATTACCTATTGAACAATGACAGATGTATTGGTACATCACACATCACAGAAGAACTAGAGGGGAGGAAGGGGAGGAATCACATCTTAGATAGAAATTACCTATGGAACAATCACAGATGTATTCGTACATCATACATCACAGAAGAACTCAAGGGGAGGAAGGGGAGGATTTAAATATTAGGTAGAAATTACCTATGGAACAATGAATGATGTATTCGTACATCACAGAAGAACTCAACGGGAGGAAGGAGTGGAATTACATCTTAGGTAGAAATTACCTATGGAACAATGACAGATGTATTCGTACATCACACATCACGGAAGAACATAAGGGGAGGAAGGGGTGGAGTTATATGTTAGGTAGAAATTACCTGTGGAACAATCACAGATGTATTCGTACATCACAAATCACAGAAGAATATAAGGGGAGGAAGGGGTGGAATTACATCTTAGGTAGAAATTACCTATGGAACAATCACAGATGTATTCGTACATCACGCATCACAGAAGAACTCAAGGGGAGGAAGGGGTGGAATTACATCTTAGGTAGAAATTACCTATGGAACAATGACAGATGTATTCGTACATCACACATCACAGAAGAACATAAGGGGAGGAAGGGTGAAATTACATCTTAGGTAGATATTACCTATGGAACAATGACAGATGTATTCGTACATCACACATCACAGAAGAACTCAAGCGGAGGAATCACATCTTAGATAGGAATTACCTATGGAACAATGACAGTTCTATTCGTACATCACACATCATAGAAGAACTCAAGGGAGGTAGGGGTGGAAATATATCTTAGGTAGAAATTACGAAATTACTTATGGAACAAACACAGATGTATTTGTACATCACAAATCACAGAAGACGTCCAAGGGGAGGAAGGAGTGGAATTACATATGAGGTAGAAATTACCTATGGAATAATGACAGATGTATTCATACATCACACACCACAGAAGAAATCAAGGGGAGGAAGGGGTGGAATTAAATATTAGGAAGAAATTACCTATGGAACAATCACAGATGTATTCGTACATCACACATCACAGAAGAACATAAGGGGAGGAAGGGGTGGAATTACATCTTAGGTAGAAATTACCTATTGAACAATTACAGATATATTGGTACATCACACATCACAGAAGAACATAAGGGGAGGAAGGGGGGGAATTAAATCTTAGGTAGAAATTACCTATGGAACAATCACAAATGTATTCGTACATCACACATCACATAAGATTTCAAGGGGAGGAAGGGGTGGAATTACATCTTAGGTAGAAATTACCTATGGAACAATGGCAGATGTATTCGTACATCACACATCACAGAAGAACATAAGGGGAGGAAGGGGTGGAATTACATCTTAGGTAGAAATTACCTATGGAACAATGACAGATGTATTCATACATCACACATCACAGAAGAACTCAAGGGGAGGAAGGGGAGGAATCACATCTTAGATAGAAATTACCTATGGAACAATGACAGATGTATTCATACATCACACATCACAGAAGAACTCAAGGGGAGGAAGGGGAGGAATCACATCTTAGATAGAAATTACCTATGGAACAATCACAGATGTATTTGTACATCACACATCACAGAAGACGTCCAAGGGGAGGAAGGGGTGGAATTACATATGAAGTAGAAATTACCTATGGAACAATCACAGATATATTCATACATCATACATCACAGAAGAACTCAAGGGGGGGAAGGGGTGGATTTAAATATTAGGTAGAAATTAACTATTGGACAATGACAGATGTATTCGTACATCACATATCACAGAAGAACACAAGGGGAGGAAGGGGTGGAGTTATATGTTAGGTAGAAATTACCTGTGGAACAATCACAGATGTATTCGTACATCACACATCACAGAAGAATATAAAGGGAAGAAGGGGTGGAATTACATCTTAGGTAGAAATTACCAATGGAACAATGACAGATGTATTGGTACATCACACATCACAGAAGAACATAAGGGGAGGAAGGGGTGGAATTACATCTTAGGTAGAAATTACCTAAGGAACAATAACAGATGTATTCGTACATCACAGAAGAACTCAACGGGAGGAAGGAGTGGAATTACATCTTAGGTAGAAATTACCTATGGAACAATGACAGATGTATTCGTACATCACACTTCATAGAAGAACATAAGGGGAGGAAGGTTGGAGTTATATGTTAGGTAGAAATTACCTGTGGAACAATCACAGATGTATTCGTACATCACACATCACAGAAGAATATAAAGGGAAGAAGGGGTGGAATTACATCTTAGGTAGAAATTACCTATGGAACAATGACAGATGTATTGGTACATCACACATCACAGAAGAACATAAGGGGAGGAAGGGGTGAAATTATATCTTAGGTAGAAATTACCTATTGAACAATGACAGATGTATTCGTACATCACACATCACAGAGGAATATAAGGACAGGAAGGGGTGGAATTACATATTAGGTAGAAATTACCTATGGAACAATCACAGATGTATTCGTACATCACACATCACAGAAGAACTCAAGGTGAGGAAGGGGAGGAATCACATCTTAGATAGAAATTACCTATGGAACAATGACAGATGTATTCATACATCACACATCACAGAAGAACTCAAGGGGAGGAAGGGGAGGAATCACATCTTAGATCGAAATGACCTATGGAACAATCACAGATGTATTCGTACATCACACATCATAGAAGAACGCAAGGGGAGGAAGGGGTGGAAATATATCTTAGGCAGAAATTACTTATGGAACAAACACAGATGTATTTGTACATCACACATCACAGAAGACGTCCAAGGGGAGGAAGGAGTGGAATTATATATGAGGTAGAAATTACCTATGGAACAATCACAGATGTATTCATACATCATACATCACAGAAGAACTCAAGGGGAGGAAGGGGTGGATTTAAATATTAGGTAGAAATTACCTATGGGACAATGACAGATGTATTGGTACATCACATATCACAGAAGAACACAAGGGGAGGAAGGGGTGGAATTACATCTTAGGTAGAAATTACCTAAGGAACAATAACAGATGTATTCGTACATCACAGAAGAACTCAACGGGAGGAAGGAGTGGAATTACATCTTAGGTAGAAATTACGTATGGAACAATGACAGATGTATTCGTACATCACACTTCATAGAAGAACATAAGGGGAGGAAGGGTTGGAGTTATATGTTAGGTAGAAATTACCTGTGGAACAATCACAGATGTATTCGTACATCACACATCACAGAAGAATATAAAGGGAAGAAGGGGTGGAATTACATCTTAGGTAGAAATTACCTATGGAACAATGACAGATGTATTGGTACATCACACATCACAGAAGAACATAAGGGGAGGAAGGGGTGGAATTATATCTTAGGTAGAAATTACCTATTGAAAAATGACAGATGTATTGGTACATCACACATCACAGAAGAGCATAAGGGGAGGAAGGGGTGGAATTACATATTAGGTAGAAATTACCTATGGAACAATCACAGATGTATTCGTACATCACACATCACAGAAGAACTCAAGGTGAGGAAGGGGAGGAATCACATCTTAGATAGAAATTACCTATGGAACAATGACAGATGTATTCATACATCACACATCACAGAAGAACTCAAGGGGAGGAAGGGGAGGAATCACATCTTAGATAGAAATTACCTATGGAACAATCACAGATAAATTCGTACATCACACATCATAGAAGAACGCAAGGGGAGGAAGGGGTGGAAATATATCTTAGGTAGAAATTACTTATGGAACAAACACAGATGTATTTGTACATCACACATCACAGAAGACGTCCAAGGGGAGCAAGGAGTGGAATTATATATGAGGTAGAAATTACCTATGGAACAATCACAGATGTATTCATACATCATACATCACAGAAGAACTCAAGGGGAGGAAGGGGTGGATTTAAATATTAGGTAGAAATTACCTATGGGACAATGACAGATGTATTCGTACATCACATATCACAGAAGAACACAAGGGGATGAAGGGGTGGAATTACATCTTAGGTAGAAATTACCTAAGGAACAATAACAGATGTATTCGTACATCACAGAAGAACTCAACGGGAGGAAGGAGTGGAATTACATCTTAGGTAGAAATTACTTATGGAACAAACACAGATGTATTAGTACATCACACATCACAGAGGATCTCATGGGGAGGAAGAGGTAGAATTATATTTTAGGTAGAAATTACCTATGGAACAATCACAGATGTATTTGTACATCACACATCACAAAAGAACTCAAGGGGAGGAAGGGGTGGAAATACATCTTAAGTAGAAATTACCTATGGAACAAACATAGATGTATTCGCACATCACAGAAGACCCCAAGGGGAGGAAGGGGTGGAATTATATCTTAGGTAGGATTTTCCTTTGGAAAAATTACAGATGTATTCGTGCATCACGCAGCACAGAAGAACACAAAGAGAGGAATGGTGGACATAAATCTTAGGTGGAAATTTCCTATCGAACAATCACAGATGTATTCGTGATTCACACTTTACAGAAGAATATGTATTACTTTTTTCTTTATATATATTTGTGTTTCAATAATAAACGACAGATGTATTCGTATGAAACTTTGTTTAGAAACCTTTTTTCTCTTAAGATACTCTTTACTAAAGATGCTTAATATTCATTCTATGTTATGAAGGACTTTGGTTAAACAAATGTTAATTTGGATAAAAGTAGAAATTTTATTGTACCAATAAAAAACGTTATGGCATAATGCACAATAGATTACGAAGCCTTCAAATTCTTATATTCTTCTTTATTTAAATTACAAGATTAAAATATTTAAAGCAATGTTAGAAAGTAAGCAAATTAGCCAATTTTCCATATATATTTTCTTGTTCAATATTCTCTTCTTAGAATACAATTCAGCATTTTTGAATGCAGGAAATTTCACTTAAGCTCAGTTAGAAGCAATTTTGCAAGACAGAGGAATATTTGTATGTTTTAAGGATGTTAAGCTTTAAATGCCGAATAACTAAAAATTTCATTTCTGAACATGTAATACTTAAGTACCTTACTTCTTTTCTCGAAAATGGCGGTAATTATTTAGAATTTCTAAGCTTTCTTCGGAACAAATAATTATTAGTCCAATCAGACAATTTCAATATTAAAAAATGAGCTATTAAATTTTACAAAGCAATTTGTAAAATAACGAGTTCTATCTTGATACAAAATGTTGGTACACTTGAAATTACAAAATGTTCTAATTGGTTACAGTTTATAATTTCGAAATATAAAACTGACATAAAGTTTTCGTTATAGCTTATAACATTTATCCTAATGGATCATATAAGGAAAAAAATGCATTTCTAATCAATAGTAAATCTTTTAAAGAAGTTTGTGATCAAGTACAGTTCAAATAAAATTTTATCTATAAAAGATTAAAATTTGAAATTTAATTTCTACGAAAATTACAAATGGTTCTTAGTTAAAACTTTCGATTTCCATGAACACCGAATAGTGAAAATGATTCAAGGAAATGAATATTTCATAGTACTTACATGTTTAAATCATATATAATAATTTCAGATATATGTCTGATTACTTAATTTTAGATGCGTGACTTTGGATTATTCTTCAATTTTCCATCACGTAAACATCTCCTAAATTTCCATGAGTAATATATAATGGTTAGAAGAATATATGAATGTTCTTCTCATAGGCAATGAAAAAAAATCACCTTAATCTTGTAATTAATCAAATGCAAATACTCATTATCCAAAACTTGGTAATGGCATTCAATAAAATGTTTTACTCAGAAAGATAAAGGAATCTTGTAATTAGAAATACCCATCCATGTTGAATTAAAATTGATTAATCATTCATAGCCAATAAGAGAAGAAATATATAATAGTGAAATTCGAATATATATATATAATCCCGACAAGGGAAGAAAATAAGCAAATATTTGACTTATTTTAAGGTTTACTGAAACTTATTTTAAGATTTTCGTAAATGTCATCACGTTCAGCAATCAAAAATTAAAAGTAATTTATAGGCATTCATTCATTCCTTTTTTAACTAAAATATAAATTATAGTAAATTTAATTTTATACAAACCCAAAACAATATATTCAGAATTTTTTTATTGCAAATTTTACATTTTCTATATAGTATTTTGGCAAAATTTTACCTAGTAAGGTATAAAATTCATTACTTGTAACTGAAAAATACTAATTATAGCTTATATAATTTTAAAACTAGTATTTGAAAGCAATAAAAATGACAATGTAAATCAAAATACAGTAAAGGGAATTACGCCCATAAAAGTACATAATATATATCTGCGAATAACTCGTAAGAAATTGAGAATCTCTTTAATGTAATATAAATTTATAATATATTTTCATATAATAATTACATCTACATTACAGGTCTAATATATATATGTGTGTGTGTGTGTGTGTGTGTGTGTGCGTACGTACGTACGTACGTAAAGTTAGGTAGGCAGAACCTAAATAGGGAGACTTCATATAGAAATGTGGGGATTGAAGGTGTAACGTGACTGAGTTGGGGAATCATATTTTTTAATTTAACCGCTACTCCCATCAAAGAAACCAAGCATTATTCATCGTTACACCTTTTTTCAGGAATTACAGACATCTACTTTAACGCCGTTGTGGCCTGATTTATTCAGGGCATCGAAAGTAAGTAAGTTGGAATCTCAACTTATCCGAAGATCTGACATTTTCATTAAAAATGGTTAGATCATATTAAAAAGGTCGTGATTGCAATTTCCTCCAAGTGAAATGGTACCTCTTGTGGAGGCGGGTCAAGGATTTTGTACTCATCCGTGATTTTTAATGATGAACACTCCCACTCAACTGCTTTTACCAAACTGATAGAGCCCAACACGGGGCTGTGTGCAGGGAAGTATGCAAATTCAATAACACATAATTTCAAATTTATATAATTACAATATCGTCAAATTTACTAAATAAATTGCTTAGCTATTAATATGAAGTAACGTCAAACAGAAAAAGAATTCTAGCCTATTAAGATGATAAAAAAATAAATTACGTGCATTTAACAAATTAGTCATAAAAATATATATGTATACATTTATCAATTTAAATTTTCTTTCGTTTTATAAACACAGTAATCAAAATATTTCAGATAATATTTCTTTTCCTTTCATTTTATTTATAACAAGGAAAGGATAAATATTTATTTTATTACTTATGCTAAACTTATTGCTTATAGTACAAAGTTTAAAAAGGAATAATTCTTTTATATTATCTCGAATCAACTTTTTAATAGACAAACTACGAAGCTATATGTTGTGCAAATGATTCACTGAAACCTAAAAAGAAAGGTTACATTTTGTGATTACTTCCATGCTCGTATAACTTTAAGGACGATAAGGAGCAAGTGCCCTTAACATTTCAAAGACCAAATATAAATTTTTATCAAACAGTTCTTTCCAGTGTGAAGAATTCAATATTTCATTCCTGTGTACTGAAATGTAATGAACAGCTGTTTTTTTCAACTTTTCATCATTGACCGCATTTGCAAAATACAGAATTTTGCAACAGTTTTCGTGATTCAAATTTCTTTTAATGAAATTACCGCACATAAGCTTTAAAGATTTGATCTGATATTTGTTGGCAGCAGAATACAAATTCATAGCTATTTCGAATCCCATCTTTTCTACTGTACCCGTGTACATAAACATCAACATCTGGTTCACAGTATCCGAGTCCAGGTCTTCCAACAGGAGAACATTGGTGACTCTGCCTTCGGTACTGTTCTCGAACAACGTAGCAAACACAGGAGACATCGCACACAGAACCACTTTGTGACATTCGAATATCTTGTCTGATGTTCGTAGGGTAAGGTCGCAGAATTTCTTTTCATTGTAAAAACGAAACACTTCATTCGAAAGATCAAAATTTGTGAATTTAAAGCTTGGAAATACTAGTTCATTTATGGTGTTTTCTGTATAGCCCATATTTAAGCATTCAAGATCATCAGAAATAAAAAATTTGAAATGTAAGTACTGAGGAATTTCACTTTCCATGTCATCCCATAAGACGTCTTGTTCAAAGAACCAAATATCCGTTACGTTGTTTTTCTGGAATAAATAAGCGTCTTTAAATACTTTGCATATTTCACGACTAGCATTTAAGATATGGATACGGCAAATGACGAGAATATCTTTCTCTACAACTTCATTAAAGCGAAAATTAAGTCGTAGGCAAGTCGTTCCATCCTCGTAATTCTGCAGCTGTACCGTTGGGATGAGGCTGTATTCTTTATTGAACTGCACCGAGGGAAGCACTGGGTTATGTTGCCTTGTAACTTCAAAATCTTGTATTGAGCAAATGAAAGACGTATTCAGCACAGTAATTTTATCGCGAATAAAAGACTGCATCCAGGCCGACATAATTTCTAGCCGCTGATTTCCTCTCATTCCTTTGGAACATTTATCGGAAGGTTCTCGTTCTTATAGGGAAATAGACGAATCAGCACTCATATTCATGAGACATGGGATGTCGACTACATCACTGAGATTAGATATCGCCTCTTTAATACACACATGTCCTTTAAAATATTTTATTATTTTTATTCATTTTGTGCAGACGATATATAGATTGATTCTGCATCATTGATATTTAGTCTAACCAGATAGCAAGAAATAATTCCATATGTCTGTTTATCGCTTGCAAATAATCCCAACTATCATTTTGTGCTGAAAATAGATATAAAAACAACTGTTTTGATTGATCATTTGGAGAACAAGTGAAAATACTTTATCCTCCACTTGACGATAAATGCTTTTCTGGTGATTTTCTTATCCTTCCGCGTGACTTCTAAAGAATGATAAGTAATTATCAGTCTTTGAAAAGAAAGAAGGTGCTAAAATTTCTTTTTTTGAATATGTTGCCCTTGAAAGAAAACAAACATCTGTAATGAATGATTCAATACCTATTTCTTATATCACTTTTATCTAATCTAAGAAATCACTTTAAGAAAAATGTATTAATCGAAATATGGTAGTACATTATTTGAATATTATTGACTAGTCTTATTGGAGAAAACTTTGATAAGGCTTGGAAATCAGTTTTTATCGGAATGATGGACTGTATTGAAAATAATTATTAGTTATCTCACTGGATAAGGGAAATATTCACTTCCAAGATATTTATCATTTATTCTAACTTTTTAATTAAACAATTATTTGAATGTTAGTGTTGATTCACGTTGTGGACGACCGAAATACCACGTTTTTGGAGTAAAAAATTCTAAAATAAAAAGTTGATCAATTTATGAAAATAAACTCGGATATTTAAGCTTAATTTGAATTCCTTTAGTCCTTTAAAGCATCTCTAGACAAATTTGTACAATCGATGACTTGCCTTTCCTAATTTAGAAAAGAAATGCATTTCACTCATTTCATGAAAGAGCAACAGATATTTATCTCACTAAGCAACTACTGTCTCCTTTTTTTTCCATAACACTGACCTCCTTCCCCGCTCGAGAATTGATGACTTCTCTCTAGATCTTGTGCTTACTGAAAACTCTAGGACAGTTTTCAAGGTAGTAGGGCAACTCAAATTTTCTTTGCACATTGCCACGAATATAAAAATGATCAGAAACTACTAAAAATAGAAATTTGGTGTCTTCAACGCATCAAAAACGCGCTTCATTTTTTAAATTTAACAAATATTCATGTATTTGTTAAACGTTTTCATTTTTATGTCTCCATGACACTTGGAAATTTTATTTTATTAAAGTTTTTCTTAAATGTTGTTAAGAAGGAAAACACTATGACCGAATTTTTCGATAAAAGATTTAAAGGTATGGTTTTCAAAATCTTAAGTGAAATTTCAGTTTAATTTCTCATTATGTGCGTGTTGACTCTCTTATTATGTGCATGTTGATTCTCTCATTATGTGCATGTTGATTCTCTCATTATGTGCATGTTGATTCTCTCATTATGTGCATGTTGATTCTCTCATTATGTGCATGTTGACTCTCTCATTATGTGCATGTTGACTCTTTCATTATGCGCATGTTGACTCTCTCATTATGCGCATGTTGACTCTTTCATTATGCGCATGTTGACTCTCTCATTATGCGCATGTTGACTCTCTCATTATGCGCATGTCTCTCATTCTGTGCACAGGAATTTCGTTTAAGAATCAGCTTATGCAGCATCTTTGTGCACTGATACATTAACGTCCTACGCTTCATTAAAAGTATCAACTGCTAAAATAATCGTTACGAAACTAGAAAATCTTTAACCAATCTCCAATCTGTGACCTAGAACTATGGGAAATATTTTTAAAAAGCTTGATCACAAAGACATTTTTCAAATATGTTTGTGTTAAGTTAGTACAAATTTTTATTTTTACAAATGTCTGGTATGATCAGGCCTCCCCGAGACATATTCTTGACCGTCTGCATTTTACAGTGAATCTGGGTTTGGAGTTTCCTAATTCATTTTTAGACTTTTTAATGAATTTTGGTTTTATGCAGATGGTTAAGCTTAACTAAACTATCTGGGACAAGAAACAACAACAAAAACATTTAAATTTCTGTCTATTTATATAAACATTTTATTATTTATTTTATTTGCTTTTTTTTCAACTAATTTAATTTCAATTAAATCATATTATCGATTCATTGAAAATTTGTTGAAAATAATTTATGCATTTTTTAATCAGAATTATTTACATATTTCCATTTGAATAAATATGTAAATAATTTATGAATAACTCAAGCAAGAAACGTTTATTTATAACTAATTTAAGTCACAAAAGCATATTTATGTATCATTTAAATCTCAAAAATATAGCAAGCATCTTTTAACACAGTTTAATTTTATGTGATTTCTTCTTTAACCTATATAACTTATAACTTTAACTAATGCTCTTTAATTACAAATGTCTAAAAATCAATCTAAATTTTTTGCTATCTTTTTTTGTAAAAAAAAAAACTTTGCTTTGAAGCAAATAGAAAACGTCTCTCATATTACTAATCTCGTTGTGTGTGATTAGTAGAAAAACGTTATTTAATCACTAGTAATAATCACTGGTAAATAATTTTTTAAGAAAAAAGATGTATGGTCATAGTTAAAAATTCCCTTATAAAAGCAGCAGAATTTTTTACTTATATTTCTCTTTTATCAGATACATAAATAATTCATAAAAGTGTGTAATATAAATCAGAATATATTCATGAATATTTTAAATGAAAAATAAAATATTCCTTTATAAAACTCACTATTATTTTGATAGTACAAAAATATTTCATATCTTTAAAAATTACTAGACATTCTTATATTAAATAAAAATGCTTATTTTTTTTTCAATTATAAATAAGGATTATTGGATAAGTTAGTACTTTTAAGCAGAAAGCAGCATCTAATTAATTATAATGCATGAAAAATTTATTATAGAATAATTTAGCTATTCGATAATATAAAAAAGTATTGTTTAGTTATTCTCAAAAACATATAAATTATTAATTATTCGACTGAACGCCGATGACGTATCCATCATGTCGCATCAAACTGGTCAGTAGTATAAGTTTAAAGGTTCTGCATCAATGAGGAGGAGGAAGTTTAGTGGTTGTGCGCCATGAAGAGGAGATATGTCAGTACGGGTTGTGCGCCATGAGGAGGGAGGGATAGTTACTGATAAAATAAAAAATTTTGTGGGGATGTAGAGATAGTGTTATTTTGTAAATGGAGTTGGCTTTTGTGGTATGGCAACATTTATAGTTTCATGAACGGTGATAATTCAATGACTGATTTTATTCTTATGAAAAGCATAGATTAGATTAACAGAATGGCAACACAGAGTTATATTTAAATAAATTTATAACATATTTGAAATTAATACGAGTATTATGGTGCCATCTATTGAATACAGTAATAAATAAAAGAAATATTTTATTCATTGTTAACTTCCGCAAAAAAAAAATTTAAATTTATTTTACATGTTGTGATGATTCGAACCAACGAACTAACAAAGAGTCAATAGGATAGTGGTTAAAACATGTAAAAATTTATTTTGCTAAAAAAATCCTTTACACTATGAAATAAAATCTCAACTGATATTTCACCTAAAAAACAATCGTATAAGGTTGTGAAAAACTTGCATATTCCAGTAGTTACATGTTGAACATTGAATCCGGGATTCTCCAACAGCTTTCCAGTTTTATTTCGAATAATAACGAACTGGAGGAACCAAAAGCGCTTTGACGATGTTCAAAAGCAATATTTTTTTAAAGTCAAAAAAATAATAATAAATAAAATAATATTGTTAAAAAAATTTGTGAGAATATAGAAAGAAAGAAATGTGTGACATATATATTTTTCGCTATTTCTAAAAAATAGCTTGTGAATGAAAATTTTAAAAACAGATATTTTTTGAATATTCCTATTTAATAAAATTTATACTAATAAATATAACAAGCATATATCGAGAAAAATGTTTAAAAATAGTAAATCAAATACTAGTGAATATATTTATTTATTTTATTTATGAAATGAGAAGAACAGAATTCTTATTAAGTTGAAATTTTAAGTATGATTTATCATATTTTTGTTTCGGTTCAGTAAGAGATAACGTATCAAAGTAGTTAAATTTTTACTGCTTTAGAAAAACTATTTTTTATAAAATGGAATAAAAGTAGAGGTTTTCCTAAGAATAGAGTAATAACTGAAATTAATGTCAAATTAATATGAATAACGAATCAATACGTCTTCCATTTTATCTTATAATATCTAATAAGAAAAGAAATATCATGATTTTTAAACATTATATATGTATTTTAAAATTTTTGTATTCCTGCATTCAACAATTAAAAATGTTAATAGGCATTGAATTCAACAATTGAAAAACACAATAAAATTTATAATCTTGTAAGGGATGATTTAGAATTTGATCATTATTGTCCCTTCAATGAGCTGATTAAAGAAACAAATAAAACAGCTTGTAACAATCATTATACATATCAAAAAGAAGTTTAAGTTTGATTGTTTAAATTAATACAGGTATAACAATTAAAATTGTTACATTTCTCCGATTTGTCATGTCATTTAAAGTGATGTGAAGATTCTAAGAAATTTTAGACAATGTTTGGTAAGAAATATAAGTTATTATAGCTTTAAATTATTTTAACACTGTGCTGCTCACAATTTTTTATAGTTATTAGGGAAAGATTATCAGTGAGTTCTATGGAATTGAATCGTATGCGTTTCTAATATAGGTAAATATATCTTAATTGTTTACAAGAGAAAATTCATTTTATTTGCATATTCTGTGATAGAAATGCATGAAAAATTAATTATGCTTTCTTTTATTTTATATGAAATGATGATACATGCAATTCATATGTGTATATTGAATGATAATATGAAAAAGATAAATTTGATATTATTACCATCTGATGTCTTTAAAGTTATTTAATGATGTAAAGTGATTTGGCATATATCATATTAAATTTATATCATTCTACGCGTTATTATCTGTGGTCTTAATATATACATTCAATAAATTAAGTCAATTAAAGAATTTCTTTATAATATCATAAAGTTAAGAAGTGCTATATTCTTGTATTCTTGAATACGATTAGAACTTCAAATTAGGTTGTTAACGACTTCCTGAAATTCAAACTTATAAATTCCACATCAAAACAAACTAATGAAACACAACTCACCAATCTGATGATTCGAAATTCGTTTTACGCTAAAATAAAAAATATAACATTCTTCTATCAAGCATTATTACACATCTTAGACATGCATTTCTTTGCAATAGTAGTATTTCTATAAGAGCATATTTAATAAAAATCGAGAATACGTGCAGAATATCACTTTAAAATTCAACAATAAAAATGTAAAAATTTCCACATGAACTTTAGAATACTTCAACCCACAACAGAATGGTTTGACAGAATAATGATATAAGCGTACGTTTCAAGCCAATTTCAAGTAATTCAAGTAGAATTAAGTTTCCTAACCCAACAATAAATGCAGTTAATGTATAATTACTGCAAATGGAATGCTAGATCCAACTAATCCAGTTATCAGTTCCATTGTTTTAAGTTTACACTTCTTCATCTTCCACGCCACTGATAGGGGAAGAATTTAATTTCATATCCATTTGCACAAGTTTGAATGAGAGACAAAATGCCTTTGTTTGAAGAAAAATATAGACTCCAATTTGCCCGTCAGAAAACTATAGAGGCTCAGTGTTATCAAAACAAGATATTACTGAGTAAAATATATGTTGATGAATAAAAAATAAATAGAAAATAAAAGAGTTAAATTGAAAAGAAATGGCCGGTAAAAATGCTGAAACTGATAATGATTTGGGGACTATTATTTGCTATTTATCGCGGAAGCCTCAAACTTCCGCAAGTACCAAACAAATAAAATTATTCTGCAAACAGCCAAAAAGAGAATAAAAAGCTCTAATTTGTTAAATAATACACAAGTTAAAGTAAGTATTTCTTAATTAAAATCAAATATTATGCTTTCACTGAAGTTTTTTAAAATTTACTTTGGTCTTACGATGCAGAATTTTTTTGAAGTTTAAATTTTTATAACACATTAGAAGTTATCCTAAATCGCAGTACTTATAATATTAATTTGTAATATTTTTATGAATATGTTTTAGTAAGTGTTGTCATAAGCATATTGAAAAATTAAAAATGTTTCATTATATTCTTTATATAAATATAACAAACATTTCGTTTTCTTTTATTAATAATTGAACAGACTTTTCTTACATGGAAGGACCTCATTCAGATATTTACAGATATTAATTATTCGGCAAAAATATTTTGTTGCAAAAAAACTACAAAAATATAGTTATGATTTTCATGTCTATGGTAAAATTTTTAGTTAAGTTAAAACTCCACACCTTATCATTGGTAAGAAAAAAAAATTTTTTCCATTGTCAGATTGTAGACAGTTATAACAGCAAAATAGTCTATTAATCTATTGTTCTCTGATACGCAAGGAACCGGCCAGAAACAGCGACCTCTTAGCCGCTGAGGCGTTGCCCCGGGTACACAACAGGGGGTGGGCAACCATCGCACCCTCACACATGCCATAGGGACCCGTTTATTGAGTAAGCATCATTCTTACTTCATTCACACACACAAGGAAAGGACGAAGACATTATAGAGAAAGTGAAAGTACGTCCATGCATGAACCGGTATTCGAACCCAGGACCTTCCTATCCGTTGTCAGGCACGCTGACCACTAGACAAAGTGGCCGGCGGTAAGAAAAATGTAGACTTAATAATAAACCTCTTCAAGGGGCTTCTGTAAAACATTTGGCAATGAATTTAATCACGACGAAAGACAAATACATTTTACTTTGAATGAAACAAAAAAATCTAAGTTTTCAATTTATTTCAGAAATTGCACAAATTAAAGAATTAATCAACTGAAAATATATATAGGCAATCTGCGATGTTAGGAAGAGCGCTAAAATAATAATGCATGACTGATAGCTGGGAATAAGCACTTTCATATATCACAGCATTGAATGTAAAATATCACTGAGATGTACTTTTTTCTGTCAATGGAAACGTTTTGATATATTTTTGAGAAATGGGAAACTGTGTCATACATATGTAAATATACGCTAGCCAATTAGTGTACAATTCAATAATAATCATTCTCATTTCACCAGTCACATCTTTTGTTGGCAATATATTTAAAAAGCAGATAATTAAAGAAAGCAAAGGAAGTCGGTAAGATAAGAAGGTATCTTATGCATTTATTTGTATTGTGTGTGGTCAAACAATCAACTTTTCAAACGGGTCTGCAGAAAAGAATTAAAAATAAATAAGAAGAACTGAATTCAAATTCTCTATGCCGTTGACTTGATCGGGTGAACTCCAAAACGTAATCGAATGCTATTCCACTTGTTTTGTGAGACAAACAGAAAAACACAAAATTCGAAACTAAGCTTTTTTTAAGCAGGAACAGTTCACATGCTTTTCCTTACCTGACATCTGTCTACATCTATACGTTACACATAGATACAGGTATTAATTGGCGTGGGAGGTCCTCGAACTGTACCATTTGGTTATCGAGATATAACCTCGTTTTATAAAAAGGCATGCAACGTAACAAACCTCGGCAACCCGCAAGGGAGACACTTGCTCAGAATTTTATATGGCTCAAGAGAAGTTTTACATTGGTGAGGCCTCAGAGCCTGTGAGGTCCTGAACAGGCCCTCTCATTCTCAGTTCGCAACCTATTTTCTCTATAAGCATAGGATTTGAGAAGGAATTTAAGAAAAATATTAAAGATAGATATAGCTTAAATAAAATATTGATATTTACAATGAAGATTCTCTGGAGTAAAATAAAATAAGGAATATTAAAAATTAATAGTGCTTGAAATCTCACACTTAAAGCAGATTCAACAATTTAGAACTTTTGCACTCTGCGTCTTGAAGGGCCAAAATATATACAATGATTGATTAGTAATTTATGAGATATGATATTTGTAATTCCAAAATGACGTTCCACACATTTGGTTGAGTGAGTGATAATCGCATTCGGTTATTCTTATGGACATGTCATTGGATTATATGCTTAACTATTTTATTATGTTAATGATCTTTTCCTCTGCTGTATGATTTAAAAGATTAATGATTATGATTTTCTGCTTCACAGGAAATTTATTTTCCTCAGCTAACTTTTCTTTTTCTACAGCTTCGGTAATTGCTGTGGATTCTTTCATGGTTTTGACAGTTGACTTAATGTGATTATATCTCACATATCTTATTTTTAGTCAAATGTTGGTTTTGATTTATTTAAAGCTTTCATTAAGTTTATGCGTTTATTTTTCCTTATGATGAGTGAAGTAGTCCGGAGTGCTTTAATATTTGAAATTTTAATGATTTCTGAAGAATTTTGGAGAAATTGGGGTTTGAGAATGTTAATTGATTTATTCATTTCTGCCATTTTGTTTGTTTTAACTGAAATATGACTAAAGGTCATATCTCATGAGATATGAGGTTATCTAATTTCTGTTTATTTATCTCTATATATTTTGATAAGGTAAAATATGTTATTCTTTGAAAGTTATTAAACCTTGCAATAGATCCAATCATTCATTTGCTATAATTTTCACTCTAGTTGGGAGATTTGCATTACCACTTTTTAAATTCAAACTTTCCCAACATTTATATATCAGGCTTAATTGTCAGAAATTTTGGATCCTTAAGTCTTGGGATCTGACTAGAGGAATTGCGGTTAGAGGTTTGTATACTTTTAGAGGAGGGCTTTTTTAGGCTCGTTTGTTGAGGCTTTTTGTGAGCAAATTGGGAGATATATACATATCTACATGCAGATATGTACAGGCATATGTGCTTGTATTTCTCTGCCGTCATAGTAACCATAAAACTTTATGAGTTAGATTGCGGTAGAGAATGGAAAAAAATTACACGTAATTAAGGTAATTTTTTCTTTAGATTTAGTGGGTGTTTAGTTGAATGCAGTATATATTTTCCGAATACATTAGAAAGTTTGTTATATAATACATCAAAAAATATTATCAAATAGAAAACAACAATTATCATAAGTAGTTAAATGAAGTATTTTAGTAACCTTTGCTATTTTTAATACATCATATATCTTCTGTCAATTCACCATAATTTAGTTGAAAAAGAATACTTAAGGTAGCATAGAAAAATTTTGAATTTATAATAAAAATTGTTTTAAAACTGAAATAAAAAATATAAAAATATATTTATTTTATAGCCAACATAATCGTAGAAATATTTATCATATAACACAAAAGTATATGCATAGAAATTTAACGCATCGAACAAATTTCCTATTATAAATTTTAATAAAGGATTAAAACTTAACTACATAAAATATTTTTCAGGAATAAAGGTAGAGATTAATATCTGGAGTAAAAATTACTGATAAAACAATGACATATGCTCTCGCATATCACCCATTACAGATAAAACAAATAGCAAGAGGAGAAAAGATTGAACGTACATCTTAGGTAGAAATTACCTATGGAACAATCACAGATGTATTCTTACATCACACATCACAGAAGAACTCAAGGGGAGGAAAGGGTGGAATTACAACTTAGGTACAAATTACCTATGCAAAAATCACAGATGTATTCCTACATCACACATCACAGAAGAACTCAAGGGAAGGAAGGGATGGAATTACATATTAGGTAGAAATTACTTATGGAAAAATCACGGATGTATTCCTACATCACATATCACAGAAGAACTCAAAGGGAGGAAGGGGTGGATTTACATCTTAGGTAGAAATTACCTATGGACCAATCACGGATATATTCGTACATCACACATCAAAGAAGAACACAAGGCAAGGAAGGAGTGGAATTACATTTTAGGTAGAAATTACCTATGGAACAATCACGGATGTATTCGTACATCACACATCACAGAAGAACTCAAGGGGAGGAAGGGATGGAATTACATCTTAGGTGGAAATTACCTATGGAACAATGACAGATGTATTCGTACATCACACATCACACAAGAACTCAAGGGGAGGAAGGGGTGGGATTATATCTTAGGTAGAAATTACCTATGGAACAATGACAGATGTATTCGTACATCACACATCACACAAGAACTCAAGGGGAGGAAGGGTTGGAATTACATCTTAGGTAGAAATTACCTATGGAACAATGACAGGTTTATTGGTAGATCACACATCACAGAAGAACATAAGGGGAGGAAGGGGTAGAATTACATCTTAGGTAGAAATTACCTATGGAATAATCACAGATGTATTCGTACATCACACATCACAGAAGAACTCAAGGGGAGGAAGGGGTGGAATTAAATCTTAGGTAGAAATTACCTATGGAACAATGACAGATGTATTCGTACATCCCACATCACAGAAGAACATAAGGGGAGGAAGGGGTGGAATTACATCTTAGGTAGAAATTACCTATGGAACAAACACAGATGTATTCGTACGTCACACATCACAGAAGAAGTCCAAGGGGAGAAAGGGGTGGAATTATATCTTAGGTAGAAATTACCTATGGAACAATCACAGATGTATTCGTACATCATACATCACAGAAGAACTCATGGGGAGGAAGGGGTGGAATTACATCTTAGGTAGAAATTACCTATGGAACAATCACAGATGTATTCATACATCACACATCACAGAAGAACTCCAGGGGAGGAAGAAGTGGAAATATATCTTAGGTAGAAAATACTTATGGAACACACAAACACTGCTGTATTCGTACATCACACATCACAGAAGAACTCATGGGGAGGAAGGGGTGGAATTATATCTTAGGTAGAAATTACCTATGGAAGAATCACAGATGTATTTGTACATCACACATCACAAAAGAACTCAAGTTGAGGAAGGGGTGGAAATACATCTTAAGTAGAAATTACCTATTGAACACAAAGATAGATGTATTCGCACATCACAGAAGACCCCAAGGGGAGAAAGGGGGGGAATTATATCTTAGGTAGGATTTTCCTGTGGAAGAATTACAGATGTATTCGTGCATCACGCAGCACAGAAGAACACAAAGAGAGGAATGGTGGACTTAAATCTTAGGTGGAAATTTCCTATCGAACAATCACAGATGTATTCGTGATTCACACTTTACAGAAGAATATGTATTACTTTTTTCTTTAAATATATTTGTGTTTCAATAATAAACGACAGATGTATTCGTATGAAACTTTGTTTAGAAACCTTTTTTCTCTTAAGATACTCTTTACTAAAGATGCTTAATATTCATTCTATGTTATGAAGGACTTTGGTTAAACAAATGTTAATTTGGATAAAAGTAGAAATTTTATTGTACCAATAAAAAACGTTATGGCATAATGCACAATAGATTACGAAGCCTTCAAATTCTGATATTCTTCTTTATTTAAATTGCAAGATTAAAATATTTAAAGCAATGTTAGAAAGTAAGCAAGTTAGCCAATTTTCCATATATATTTTCTTGTTCAATATTCTCTTCTTAGAATACAATTCAGCATTTTTGAATGCAGGAAATTTCACTTAAGCTCAGTTAGAAGCAATTTTGCAAGACAGAGGAATATTTGTATGTTTTAAGAATGTTAAGCTTTAAATGCCGAAAAACTAAAAATTTCATTTCTGAACATGTAATACTTAAGTACCTTACTTCTTTTCTCGAAAATGGCGGTAATTATTTAGAATTTCTAAGCTTTCTTCGGAACAAATAATTATTAGTCCAATCAGACCATTTCAATATTAAAAAATAAGCTATTAAATTTTACAAAGTAATTTGTAAAATAACGAGTTCTATCTTGATACAAAATGTTGGTACACTTGAAATTACAAAATGTTCTAATTGATTACAGTTTATAATTTCGAAATATAAAACTGACATAAAGTTTTCGTTATAGCTTATAACATTTATCCTAATGGATCATATAAAGAAAAAAATGCATTTCTAATCAATAGTAAATCTTTTAAAGAAGTTTGTGATCAAGTACAGTTCAAATAAAATTTTACCTATAAAAGATTAAAATTTGAAATTTAATTTCTACGAAAATTACAAATGGTTCTTAATTAAAACTTTCGATTTCCACGAACACCGAATAGTGAAAATGATTCAAGGAAATGAATATTTCATAGTACTTACATGCTTAAATCATATATAATAATTTCAGATATATGTCTGATTACTTAATTTTAGATGCGTGACTTTGGATTATTCTTCAATTTTCCATCACCTAAACATCTCCTAAAATTCCATGAGTAATATATAATGGTTAAAAGAATATATTAATGTTCTTCTCATAGGCAATGAAAAAAAATTACCTTAATCTTGTAATTAATCAAGTGTAAACACTCATTATCTAAAACTTGGTAATGGCATGCAATAACATGTTTTACTCAGAAAGATAAAGGAATCTTGTAATTAGAAATACCCATCCATGTTGAATTAAAATTGATTAATCATTCATAGCCAATAAGAAAAGAAGTATATAATAGTGAAATTCGAATATATATATATATATATATATATATATATATATATATATATATATATATATATATATATATATATATATTTATATATATATATATAATCTCGACAAGGGAAGAAAATAAGCAAATATTTGACTTATTTTAAGGTTTACTGAAACTTATTTTAAGATTTTCGTAAATGTCATCACATTCAGCAATCAAAAATTAAAAGTAATTTATAGGCATTGATTCATTCATCTTTTAACTAAAATATAAATTATAGTAAATATAATTTTATACAAACCCAAAACAATATATTCAGAATTTTTTATTGCAAAATTTACATTTTCTATATAGTATTTTGACAACATTTTACCTAGTAAGGTATAAAATTCATTACTTGTAACTCAAAATTACTAATTATTGCTTATATAATTTTAAAACTAGTATTTGAATGCAATAAAAATGACAATGTAAATCAAAATACAGTAAAGGGAATTATGCCCATAAAAGTACATAATATATATCTGCGAATAACTCGTAAGAAATTAAGAATCTCTTTAATGTAATTTAAATTTATAATATATTTTCATATAATAAGTACATCTACATTACAGGTCTAATATATCTATCTATATATATGTGTGTGTGTGTGCGTGTGCGTGTGTGTGTGTGCGTGTGCGTGTGTGTGTGTGCGTGTGTGTGTGTGCGTGTGCGTGTGTGTGTGTGTGTGTACGTAAAGTTAGGTAGGCAGAACCTAAATAGGGAGACTTCATATAGAAATGTGGGGGTTGAAGATGTAACGTGATTGAGTTGGGGAACCATATTTTTTAATTGAACCGCTATTCCCATCAAAGAAACCAAGCATTATTCATCGTTACACCTTTTTTCAGGAATTACAGACATCTACTTTAACGACGTTGTGGCCTGATTTATTCAAGGCAATGGAAGTAAGTAAGTTGGAATCTCAACTTATCCGAAGATCTGACATTTTCATTAAAAATGGTTAGATCATATTAAATAGGTCGTGGTTGCAATTTCCTCCAAGTAAAATGGTACCTCTTGTGGAGGCGGGTCAAGGATTTTGTACTCATCCGTGATTTTTAATGATGAACACTCCCACTCAACTGCTTTTACCAAACTGATAGAGCCCAACACGGGGCTGTGTGCAGGGAAGTATGCAAATTCAATAACACAAAATTTCAAATTTATATAATTACAATATCGTCAAATTTACTAAATAAATTGCTTAGCTATTAATATGAAGTAACGTCAAACAGAAAAACAATTCTAGCCTATTAAGATGATAAAAAATAAATTACGTGCATTTAACAAATTAGTCATAAAAATATATATGTAAACATTTATCAATTTAAATTTTCTTTCGTTTTATAAACAGAGTAATCAAAATATTTCAGATAATATTTCTTTTCCTTTCATTTTATTTATAACAAGGAAAAGATAAATATTTATTTTATTACTTATGCTAAACTTATTGCTTATAGTACAAAGTTTAAAAATGAATAATTCTTTTAAATTATCTCGAATCAACTTTTTAATAGACAAACTACGAAGCTATATGTTGTGCAAATGATTCACTGAAACCTACAAAGAAAGTTACATTTTGTGATTACTTTAATGCTCGTATAATTTTAAGGACGAAAAGGAGCAAGTGCCCTTAACATTTCAAAAACCAAATATAAATTTTTATCAAACAGTTCTTTCCAGTGTGAAGAATTCAATATTTCATTCCTGTGTACTGAAATGTAATGAACAGCTGCTTTTTCAACTTTTCATCATTGACCGCATTTGCAAAATACAGAACTTTGCAACAGTTTTCGTGATTCAAATTTCTTTTAATGAAATTACCACACATAAGCTTTAAAGATTTGATCTGATATTTGTTGGCAGCAGAATACAAATTCATAGCTATTTCGAATCCCATCTTTTCTACTGTACCCGTGTACATAAACATCAACATCTGGTTCACAGTATCCGAGTCCAGGTCTTCCAACAGGAGAACATTGGTGACTCTGCCTTCGGTACTGTTCTTGAACAACGTGGCAAACACAGGAGACATCGCACACAGAACTACTTTGTGACATTCGAATATCTTGTCTGATGTTCGTAGGGTAAGGTCGCAGAATTTCTTTTCATTGTAAAAACGAAACACTTCATTCGGAAGATCAAAATGTGTGAATTTAAAGCTTGGAAATACTAGTTCATTTATGGTGTTTTCTGTATAGCCCATATTTAAGCATTCAAGATCATCAGAAATAAAAAATTTGAAATGTAAGTACTGAGGAATTTCACTTTCCATGTCACCCCATAAGACGTCTTGTTCAAAGAACCAAATATCCGTTACGTTGTTTTTCTGGAATAAATAAGCGTCTTTAAATACTTTGCCTATTTCACTATTAGCATTTAAGATATGGATACGGCAAATGACGAGAATATCTTTCTCTACTACTTCATTAAAGCGAAAATTAAGTCGTAGGCAAGTCGTACCATCCTCGCAATTCTGCAGCTGTACCGTTGGGATGAGGCTGTATTCTTTATTGAACTGCAACGAGGGAAGCACTGGGTTATATTGCCTTGTAACTTCAAAATCTTGTATTGAGCAAATGAAAGACGTATTCAGCACAGTAATTTTATCGCGAATAAAAGACTGCATACAGGCCGACATAATTTCTAGCCACTGATTTCCTCACATTCCTTTGGAACATTTATCGGAAGGTTCTCGTTCTTATACGGAAATAGACGAATCAGCACTCATATTCATGACACATGGGATGTCGACTACATCACTGAGATTAGATATCGCCTCTTTAATACATACATGTCCTTTAAAATATTTTTTTATTATTTTTATTCATTTTGTGCAGACGATATATAGATTGATTCTGCATCATTGATATTTAGTCTAACCAGATAGCAAGAAATAATTCCATGTCTGTTTATCGCTTAGAAATAATCTCAACTATCATCTTGTGCTGAAAACAGATATAAAAACAACTGTTTTGACTGATCCTTTGGAACAAGTGAAAATACTTTACCTCCACTTGACGATAAATGTTTTTCTGGTGGTTTTCTTATCCTTCCGCGTGACTTCTAAAGAATGATAAGTAATTATCTGTCTTTGAAAGGAAACAGGGTGCTAAAATTTCATTTTTGTGAATATGTTGCCCTTGAAAGAAAGCAAACATCTGTAATGAATGTGAATCAATACCTATTTCTTATATCACTTTTACCTAATCTAAGAAATCTCTTTAAGAAAAATGTATTAATCGAAATATGGTAGTACATTATTTGAATATTATTGACTAGTCTTATTGGAGAAACCTTTGATAAGGCTTAGAAAGCAGTTTTTATCGGAATTATAGACTGTATGGAAAATAATTATTAGTTATCTCACTGGATAAGGGAAATATTCACTTCCAAGATATTTATCATTTATTCTAACTTTTTAATTAAACAATTATTTGAATGTTAGTGTTGATTCACGTTGTGGACGACACAAATATCACGTTTTTAGAGTAAACAATTCTAAAATAAAAAGTTGATCAAATTATGAAAATAAACTCGGATATTTAAGCTTAATTTGAGTTTCTTTAGTCCTTTAAAGCATCTCTAGACAAATTTGTACAATCGATGACTTGCCTTTCCTAATTTAGAAAAGAAATGCATTTCACTCATTCATGAAAGAGCAACAGATATTTATCTCACTAAGCAACTACTGTCTCCTTTTTTTTCCATAACACTGACCTCCTTCCCCGCTCGAGAATTGATGACTTCTTTCTAGATCTTGTGCTTACTGAAAACTCTAGGACAGATTTCAAGGTAGTAGGGCAACTCAAATTTTCTTTGCACATTGCCACAAATATAAAAATGATCAGAAACTACTAAAAATAGAAATTTGGTGTCTTCAACGCATCAAAAACGCTTCATTTTTTAAATTTAACAAATATCCACGTATTTGTTAAACGTTTTCATTTTTATGGCTCCATGAAACTTGGAAATTTTATTTTATTGAAGTTTTTCTTAAATGCTGTTATATGAAGGAAAACACTATGACCGAATTTTTCGATAAAAGATTTAAAGGTATGGTTTTCAAAATCTTAAGTGAAATTTCAGTTTAATTTCTCATTATGTGCGTGTTGACTCTCTTATTATGTGCATGTTGACTCTCTCATTATGTGCATGTTGATTCTCTCATTATGTGCATGTTGATTCTCTCATTATGTGCATGTTGATTCTCTCATTATGTGCATGCTGATTCTCTCATTATGCGCATGTTGACTCTCTCATTATGTGCATGTTGATTCTCTCATTATGTGCATGTTGACTCTCTCATTATGTGCATGTTGACTCTTTCATTATGCGCATGTTGACTCTCTCATTACGCGCATGTCTCTCATTCTGTGCACAGGAATTCCGTTTAAGAATCAGCTTATACAGCATCTTTGTGCACTGATACATTAACGTCCTACACTTTATCAAAAGTATCAACTGCTGAAATAATCGATACGAAACTAGAAAATCTTTAACCAATCACCAATCAGTGACCTAGAACTGTGGGAAATATTTTTAAAAAACTTGATCATACACACAAAGACATTTTTCAAATATGTGTGTGTTAAGTTAGTACAAATTTTTATTTTTACAAATGTCTGGTATGATCAGGCCTCCCCGAGACATATTCTTGACCGTCTGAATTTTACATTGAACGAGGGTTTGCAGTTTCCTAATTTATTTTTAGACTTTTTAATGAATTTTGATTTTATGCAGATGGCTTAGCTTAAGTACACTATCTGGGACTAGAAACAACAACAAAAACATTTATATTTCTGTCAATTTATAAAAACATTTTATTATTTATTTTATTTGCATTTTTTTCAGCTAATTTAATTTCAATTAAATCATATTATCGATTCATTGAAAATTTGTTGAAAATAATTTATGCATTTTTTTAATCAGAACTGTTTACATATTTCCATTTGAATAGATATGTAAATAATTTATGAATAACTCAAGCAAGAAACGTTTATTTATAACTAATTTAAGTCACAATATCATATTTATGTATCATTTAAATCTCAAAAATATAGCAAGCATCTTTTAACATACTTTAATTTTATGTGATTTCTTCTTTAACCTATATAACTTATAACTTTAACTAATGCTCTTTAATTACAAATGTCTAAAAATCAATCTAAATTTTTTGCTATCATTTTTTGTAAAAAAAAAAAACTTTGCTTTGAAGCAAATAGAAAACGTCTCTCATATTATTAATCTCGTTGTGTGTGATTATTAGGAAAACGTTATTTACTCACTAGTGAAATCTTTTTTATAAGAAAAAAGATGTATGGTCATAGTTAAAAATTCCTTTATAGAAGTAGCAGAATTATTTTTACACATATTCCTATTTTATCAGATATTAATTAATAAATATCTTAAATAATTCATAAATGACTGTAGTTAAAACAGAATATATTCATGAAAGATTTAAATAAAAAAATAAAATATTCCTTTTTAAAACTCAGTGCTATTTTGATAGTACAAAAATATTTCATATCTTTACAAATTACTAGACATTCTTATATTAAATAAAAATATTTTTTTTCAATTATAAATAAGGATTATTCCAGAAGTCAGTCTTTTTAAGCAGAAAGCTGCATCTAATTAATTATAATGCAGGAAAAATTTATTACAGAATAATTTAGCTTTTTAATAATATAAAAAAGTATTGTTTAGTTATTCTCAATTATATTTAGATTATTAATTATTCGACTGAACGCCCATGGCGTATCCATCATGCCGCATCAAACTGGTCAATCAGCGGCCTGTAACGTCAGAGATCCGTCTGGAGTTTTCTGATTAAAAGTGGCCAACGATATGAGAGAATTTCAGTTCAAAAGCAGCCAAGATATATCTTTTCGCTTCCTAGCAGAAACTACTGTTCCCTAATAGATGGATTGATTCATAGTGGCCTTGATGGCTCAATCCCTGAGTCTTAATTTTTTAAATTAAAATTAATCCCTAGTTTCACGCCAAATATCTGAAATATTATTTTCTTCAAGATTGTTTTAAAATTTTATTATCTTTGTTTTAAGATATAATTACACAAATTAATTTGATTTGCAGTTTTATTTTTGCGCTTTTTGGGAAATGGGAAAAATTTATAGAATAAGTTTATTGCTTGTTTCATTTTATTTTGTCATCACCTTCATTTCTTTTAATATGCACTTGAAATATTGATAACAAAATAGAAGTATAATTAATTTTAAGGCATCAATGTAACGTAATTGTCATCGGAGTCAATAATATTATACTTATATGTTGATTGTTATTTCTTTTTAAAGAAATATAATATTCAAATTTAAATATACCAACGATATTTATTGTTATACTTTTCGAGGGCAGAACATTCGCTGCTAGTACATTGTGTCAAGCTCAGCATGTTTCTGCCGAGCACATCCTGCACTGTTTGGGACTACCTAGGGAGGACACATATTCATTCACCCCTCCTTGTCCTTGACTTCCTTAGTGTCAGCTGTATGGTGGATTTTGTCCGAATTTATCAGACAGCTGGAAGATAAACTAAAACAACCAAGTGTTACACTAAAATCATTACTTTAATATATCGATATTAAAGAGATGCTTTTTTTTAAATGTGTCAGGAGATTTGAAATTTTCTCGAGTAAAAAAATTAAACTATGATATTTCTTACATTATCTCTATCCTGGGGGGAAAGTCATTTTATTTTATAATTTTTGGTTAGTTTCTTGTATATATTTAATGTAACTTCTTTATATGAAATAAGAATAAAATTTTGGAAAATAAATATTCCTTTCAAGAAGTGTTATGAAGAAGTAATATGTTTATTCAACAAATAATTATCTTTAAAACGTTACATATTTTATACAAGAAAGCTTTTTAAATCTAATAATTTTAATGAGAAACTCTTGTTGAAAAATGGATATCATAACTACATTAACTTTTATTTAAATAAAAATTTAACATGTCTGGTTTACTTTTAAAACATAAAATTTGATATTTGGTACATAATTGTTTGAGTCTCTTATTAATATCTAAAAATAATTAATCAGCAATTTATATATTTTAAACAAATTTCTTCGTTAAGAATGAAAGTTATGAGATTAAACTAACTTGGGAAACAGAAAAAATTTAAATCAAATATTCAATTAAAAAATAGGACAGAAATCATGAAATGCTTAAATTTAGCTTTGTTATTTCAATTTCGATTAATAATAGGAAGATACCGATTGCATAAAAAATGTTCAATTTGATTAAAAAAAAAAAGCGAAATTGAATATAGAAATTACAGAAACAAAATATAGTTCAGAATGAAATATAGACTTACAAACAAATTAATTATCTCTAAAAATTATGAAAATAATTTTTTCTATTTTTTTTAAAATACATATGAATAGGAATTGGTAAAATATTTATTATTAAATATAAAATAAATAACAACATTATTTAAGTTATTAGTTCATCTTTTCTGATAGAATATGGTGTTACTTGTTTAAATAAAAAATAAACTGTGTTAAAAAAATAAGTCAACAAATCAGTTCAAATTTAAAAAGAATATTGAATATGATCATTGAAGTTTATAAAACTGATTAATCTAGAATAAAACGTGTGACCTGAATTTCAAACAATAAAAGTAAGAATATTTCCATATTTTCCATACTAAAACAACATTACTTATCCGAATTAAATAAATTTGTGATAATCTAAAACCTTAAAATTTCTCTAATTATTTAAGAATATAGATGTGCCGATAAAAAAAATTTTTTCTTATGTTCTCAAGTCACAAAAAAATATATCGTGTTAATTTGAAAAAACATTGTTTTTTCAATTTTGATATTTGTTTTCGATTTCGATTCTTGATATATAAATTTTCGGTTTTCATCATATTAAAATAATATTGCTCTGTTTCAAGATTTTTTAAAAATAAAGCTTATTTTATTGCATGCCTACTTCATCTGAAAGAAATTTTAAGATGTACAAATAAATTCTTGTATTTTATACTTAAAATTTCTTTGAATTTTGAAACATATTGAGATAATTTTTGCAAAATAAACAAATAAAAACTTTGTAGAAGTTAACTCTAATATTCAAATTTAACTTCTGGTTTAGGTAACCATCTATACAAAGTCATTATATATTTTAACATTAACAATGTACACAATAAAAAAAATATGAAATAAAATTTGCTGCATTAGTGTCCTTCAAAAAAAGTAAATTATATTTAAATACTTTTGTAATTTTCTGGTATTCGGAATTTGTGAAAATTTAATATAAATTGCTCTCTATTTGAGAATTTTCTAGCCGAAATTCTATTTTACTTAAAAGTAGAGAGCTAATGAAGCTCGAAATTTTTGTATAATTAGGATTCCTGTGGTCTTATATGATTTGATAAGGCACAAACTTTACTTAAATATTATGTTGTTGTGCAAAGTTATATATGGATAGCTTTTCAAATATTCGAACATTTTAACTTAATCATTACTGATTACGGTTTATTAAAGCATAGCGAAGTTAATGATCACAGTTTTATATTAAAGGACAAGGTCAAAAAATTACTTTGTCTACAATTTTATAAGTGTACGACAATACCATTTCAAAAAGCTTTCCCGCGAGCCTCTCGTATATACAATGCAAAGGTTCGTTTCAAGAAAGACAGTTCACCACATATTTGACTTCCTACATGAAATAGGTTGTTTCCGGTTTATTCTGGAAGACATGAAAAGGGATGTTGTTTATGCATCGAAAGAGCTTTTCGGTTGTTCTAGATCAGGGCTTCCCAACCTTTTTAGCTGGCGGACCCCTGTCAGTCAAGAGCACAGTATAATTAGTAAAATTCAGCTCGAAGCCTATAGGAATTGAAAACTCCATAATGCAAGCCCCTTATTTTTTAATAACCCCACGACCAAACAAGAGTCTTTGTGATTTAATGATGAATAAAAATAGCTTTAATCTAACCACGTTTTCATAAGTCTGAATTCCTACACTATATTCAGATACTTGCTGTTGGATTTACTCACATCGTTCAACACACTAAGAGGGCTATATTTCTAATTTAGTGGAGAGGAATATATTGCAAATAAAATCAACATTCGTTGCATAACATTTTAATTCTCAGAACAAAAATATCAATACAAACAGAATTCAATTAATTATTAATTTATAGAAAATACAAACAAATACCTACAAAAGTTATAGTGCAGGAACATTCACCGCTCGTCGACGAAATGCAATGCGTTCTTTACTAGAGATGAGTCTGCAGGAAAAATAATGGAATCTTAATGTGAAGGTTGAGGTTGCTTCATATGACACAATTTTGAAAAGTCGGACTCAATTCTTGAACATTGTAGACGGATGTAAGGTTCAGCATTTAGACAGCTTCGGTACTTAGTTTTGGTACCGGTGTAGAGCAAGAATCCTGATTCGCAGACGTATGTTTTGGCAAACGGAACTAGAACACGTTTTGCATTTTCAACAAAAGGGCAAAATTTTTTGTTTTCTAAACGTATCCAAAAGTCTAAGTAACCACCAGTATAAAGTAGATTTCAAGATTGAGTCTGTGGAAATTACTATCAATAACTCATATTCATTCGACGATAGAACGTTCGGCTCTTTGGATACAGCGAATGGGTTGTGATTGTCTATTCATATTCCTGTTGCTTCTCATCTTGAGTTGTTGGGAAATAATACTCCAATGACGACGTCAAGCTTCGGAGGTGCTCGAGGATTCCCTGAAACAAATTGTTCCCAAGCTGCAATGACTTGTTTTTTCAAAAAATCGTTGAGAAAATCGAAGCACTTGACTTTCGACTCCTCCACACTCTTTGCCTAAACATTGATTTTCCTCTTGGATTCTCGGACTTTGTCGTTTGAAGTGACTGTTACAGTCCCTCTTGCAGTATTCAATTTATTCTGTTTGAAGAAAACATCTGCCAAATAAGCAAGTATACATTGCCAGTTTTAATCATTAATAACCTTTGCTAATTTGGTATTATGGTAGTCAAAAAGTAAAGTTAGAACTTCTAAACGTAATTCTTCACATAATCAAGAGAGTGCATTCCAACGTGAGGAACACCTTACTTCTGTATTGAGAAGCCGAGAATGATGAAGGCTTCCCATATCTTCACGCAGTATTTTGAAAAATCTTAACTTCAACGGCCTTGATTTTATGTAATTAATAATTCCGACAGATTCATCTGAATATTTTCTTGAAGGATGCAGGCATTTTTTCGTAGCTAAAGCATGTCTGTGGAGAACACAATGACTACTACTGTAATCCTTCGAGCTCTCTTTCATTTTTGTTGAATGTTCCGTTTGTTGGTTTACCGCTCCGGCATTTGGACCAATCATAGCTTTTACACACATCGATGCAATTAGATCATGGAATTTCGTTGCTTCTTAAAAAATCATGCAACAAACTTTCAGCACCTGTTGTTGTAAGGGCAGGTAGTGGTTTGCACAATTAGATATCCTCTTCGAAACAACTCGAGGAAGCATAACGAACAAAAGCCAATAAAATCACTAATCCCTCAACGTCAGTAGATTCATCTATTTGGAGAGAAATTGAATTGTGTTGGATGCGAGAAACCAGAGATTCTTTCACATTATTTGACCCATCAACTATCCATCTTTTGTCAGTATTGTTTGATAGTGGCACTGAAGATATAAGTTTTACTGCCTTTTGGTCTAACATACAAGAAACAAAAATGCTGAAATATTGTTTTATGAGGGTTTCCGCAATGGTATGAGTTTATTTGTCTTTGCCATCCAATGATTTAACCAAGAAAAAGCTCTTAGTGAGTTTTAATTAATTGTTTTTTATTAACTCTTCCTCTTGAAAAAATCAATCTCTTTAGTATTGAGATCCGGATGAGTGTCCTCAAAATGAAGACGCAATTTAACTTGAACCATCGAATACTTCGGAAGGACATGCATGCAAATTACACACTGAGCTTTATCCTTCTCTGCTTCGATAAATCCCCTTTTTATATAACTTTTGTTAAACTTACGCTTCTTAGTTATTCCACTTCCGCAGGGTACAGCATATTATCGAGAATTAGACGGTTCTTCATTTGGCCGTCTTCTTTCCTCATTCATCATTAATTTCAGGCTGGAGCTTTCCTTTCTGTGAAAGTGATGGAGAAACTGCTAGCTTCTTCAAGGATCCCGAATGCAGTCACCGATCTATGGTGGAAGCAATAAACTATGCAAAAAGCAAATGGTGCACCCACGAAGGAAGTTCAACATTGAATAATGTCTTTACAAAAATGACAAAAAGCGGGCGGCCATCCGCCACACACAAAACTAGTAGAGGATACGAGGCAGTGAGCACTTTGATTGGTTGGCTGAGCTCTGAAGATAATACATAAAAGGTTTCTTCGCACCGTGTGTCGTAAGCCCAGAACCACAGTAGTTTACAAAAAGTCGAGCAGGGAGGCCAACTCCACCTACATTGCCTGCGGGTCAGCACTTGGAAACCACAGCTGCTGTTCAAAGGTGACCATGGACCCCCTAGAAAGAGCCGGCGGACCCCTAAGGCCTCCGCGAAACATAGGTTGGGAAGCCCTGTTCTAGATGAAGTAAGCAGATGACAAAATGCTTTCTCACTCTGATTCTGAAACTTTCATAACCAAACACATTCCGGTTAATTTTTGGAATTAAAAATTTCTAAAATTTAATTAAACAAATTCTAAAAAGAAAATAAGCATAAATGATTTTAAATTTACCTCATACATAATTTCTTATTTTAAAAAAAGGAAAAATGTTTCATTAAATATATAACTGGAATATTTTTATGAATAAGAATAAAATATTTCTCTCTGATCAATTAAAAAAAGAATAAATACTCTTAGAAAATTTATAATTCTCAATTAAGATTTAGATTTTTAATTAAGAGACTTCCTATTCTCCCATACAAAATCTCTATTATTAGGAGACTATATTATAAAAGAGAAATATATTATACAAGCCTTCGTAATATTATTAGATTGCGAAAGAAAAACGTTTTTATAAAAATGATTTTTTATAATGAAGGAATAATGACTTCTTAGAATATTGTTATACATTGTTTAATGTGTTAATTGAAACGCATTCAATAAAAAGCAACTTGAAACGTAATCAATAAAAAGCAAATGATTATAATTTTTTTTTCTCCGCATAATACTGACGACTATGATAAATTTAAGAATAAAGATTCTTTTGTTTTCATTTTTAATTAAATGTGTAAATTTCCGTTTGTATAAGCTAAAATAATATCTGAAAAACAACTCATGTAATGTTGGTTCTACAACTGCTACTTGTGGAAACAAATTTTTCCGTTATATTAGAATAAATTGACAGTACAGTTTAAAATACTTAATACACATACTGAAATATTTTCAGTTCAGATTAACAAATATTAATTTTCATACTCATTTGTTTGAAAAAAAATGTATAACAAATGATATTTTATCAAAGGTTTTTCAGTTTTGAATTAAGAAAAAGTTATTTTGCCAGTAATTTTGGGCACTCAGCACTTTTAAATAAACAAAAAATTACATTTACTATCAAAAATAAGCATAAATAATATACTTTTTCACAGTGAATTAAAAAAAATTAAAGAAATTAATATGTACCCATAAATTTCTAATATCTTTAAACTGTTGAAATCTAAAAATGTTTAAATAATGGAAATCAATTTTGAGAAATGTGATGAAAAAATATTTTTAAATAAAACTTGAAAAAATAATATTTACTTCAGTTTATTAAATAATTATTAATTGTATATTTCAATAACTTTTAAAATTGAATCAATAAGAGCGAACAATGTCGCTTGAAGTATATTATTGAATATCTTTATTTAATTATTGTTCAATTTAATTAATTTTTTAATTATAGTTTAATTACTTCAGTTGTTCATTATCAATACTGCGTATCTTTAGAGCTAATAGAAAACACGCCAACATATTGATGAAATATGCTGTTGTTACCATAAAGTCGATCAAATTGCTTAGCTCCGAAAAGCGAGAAAAATTGGTTTCCAGATGAAATATAAAATATAATGAAAGATTTACTCTTTTCTACTAACAACTAAAAATCAAAACTAAGCATTGAGAACAACTTCAATAACTAAAGGTGCAAAAGCTCGAATAATTTTCTATAAATTTAATAAATGCTTATACAATATTTACATAAAAACAATAGGCTGAAATCCTCTATAAATCTAAATTATATAGAATAAAACACATCATAGGATATTAATCCCTTCACAAAAAACCTATACGCACATATTACAATCGAACAAATTCTAAAAACTAAAACATTCTTGTTTTCAACTATCACAAAATGAATATAAAATCTTACATGCGCTTATAGCGTCATCTGTTGACAATAAAGGTTAACAAACAAATATTTCGCCACAATAATAAGAACGGCAATGATTTCATAAAATGTGGAATGTTTTGCAAAAATTAAAAAAAAAAATGGCTGTCACACATATCTATTGAAAAAATAATTTTATTTAAATTCATAAGTGCTTGTAATCCAGATTCATTTTCTATTTCATTAGATTCCTTCATATTTATTGAACATTCATTTGGCTTAATGAGAATGAATATATATCGATTTTTTAAAATATAATGCTTTAATCGGTTCTCCATCACTTGGAATTTTTTTCGAATTTAAAATCTTTTTTTCTAGTTTAATAAAAAAATATGTCAACAATAACATTTTAATCACATTTTAAATATAAAAGGAAAAATTATAAAACTAAAAAAAAAAAGTTTTTTTTTATAATATTTACTTAAAATGTGAGTCCCATAAGAAATATCAAAAATTAAGAAGTTAAATAATCAGCTGGATTAAAATTTGATTAATATAATTTATACAGAAGAGGGAGATATTTAGTTCATCTTTTTATATTTCACATTTAAAAATTGTATTTTAACAAGCAATAACATACGACTAAAAATTAATCAATTAGTACTTTCTTCACATACATTTCATAATATTTGGCTTCTAACTGTCAAAATACTTCCTGAAATATTTTAGTAGAAAATGAAAATAATTTGTCAAGTACAATATTAATCAAAGATTTTTAATATTAAACACACTATAGAATAGAGTTATATAACTTTTCAAGTATTATATTCAGAAAATTATTTAAATATAAAAAATTTAGATAAAAAAATAAAAAAACTCTAGGGAATTTCATGAAATATAAAATTTTTTTCTAAAATATTTAAATAATTACGTTTTTTCTATTTTCATTGAAAAATTAATTACTCTATAGAAATATGATTACTAATTACTACATAAACTACATACAAATTCATTCACTGATTACTACATCCAAATATGTGGAGATCTGCTCAGATTATTTTCTCACATTATATTTTGCTTTAAGATCCTAATTTTTATAATATTTTGAAAAAAATTTGCATCGTTTAGCAAAATATAATGTGAGAAAATATATGTATTTAAAATTTAGGTTTTCTAATAATAATAAAAACCTGAAAAAGATATTTGTGTCATTCAAAAAAAGAAATTTCCACTCAACGGACAATATTAAATGTACAAAATATGAGGCAATTCATCTAAATTTATGGACAATTTAATAAACAAGGAAGTTTAATATAAATGAAAATTGCATAAAAAATTCCCAACATATAATGATTTAAAAATATATTAATTTTTTTTATATATTATCTATTAAGTCAATATAAAAACACTGGGAAATTTATTCATTCGTTTTAAATTCCGCTAAAAACAGTTATTTTATATTACTTTTTTGCTTCCTAAATATTACACAAAATTTCTGAAGTATGCGCTTTAGCTTAACAACTTTTATTTGAACCTACAACTCATTCAAGCAAACTGCTGAATAATATCTAACATAAATACCTATATAGGAAATCCTGATTTCCAGGTGACGAATTTACAACTTCCCGGTCATTAAGAAAACTTTTCAGCAGAAAGAATCCAATTTTTAGAGAAGAAATACAAAAACAGGGATTTTATTCAATAAATCGTTTAAAATAATTTTTATATATTAAATTCGAAATTTGTATATTAATGATGTATTATTTAGCAAACAATGCGTTTTATTTACTTTTATTTCTACGTTATTTGTAAAGATATTTAACATTTTGATAAATTTTTTCATCTTAAAATATTTTTATGTTTCTATTAAATTTCAGTCTTTTTATGGCAGTGGTTTCCAGCCTGTGGGGCGTGCCCCCTGGGGGCGCGAGACAGTTGCTAGAAGGGCATGCAGCTGTTTCCAAAATATAATTTTCGAATACGAACCAAAAATGTCGAATAGTTAATATCTTGCTGATGAAATAGAAGAAAGTAAAGTTCTTATTAATAATCGTTTGACCAGTCTATGGAAGCAATTCTCGTTGTACTTTAAAGATCTTGGCATGTCCAAGTATGAATGGATTAGAAACCCATTTGTGATTGAAAAATATGATGATTTTGGCCTTACGAAAGCAGAGCAGGAAATGATAATTGACTTATCTAGTGATAGCACATTAAAGCAATTGTTTCGAGATGAAAATAATATTGTTACGTTTTGGGTACGAGTTAAGGACGATTTTCCTACTTTGACAAACAAAGCTTTAGGAATTTTATTACCATTTGTAACATCTTACCTATGTGAAATTGGTTTTTCTACAGTAGCTGTCTTAAAAAGATGTATCGATCTCGCTTAATGACTGAAAAGGAAATGAGAACCGCGATTTCTTCAATGATTCCACGGTTTGAGGAAATTTGTTTGAAAAACAAGCTCAACCGTCGCATTAAATTTTTAATTTTGTTTTAGTATTAATTATATATTCTTTTTTGTTTTGTTATTATATTTCTTATAATAAACGAATTATATTTTTGCATAATATTGTATATTATTTAGTAGCCCATTAAATAAATTATAATATTAGATGAGTATTTAAGAAATTTGATTTTTATATAAATTAACGGGACGAAATAACTTTTTTTAAAGGGGGGCACACCAATTTTTTATTTAAAAGGGGGGGCGCCGGTACAAAAAGGTTGTAAACCACTGTTTTATGGATTTAATTTTACATGTTGTTCTATTACTTCATTAGAGATGGCGCCACCAGAGTTATCGTAAGATGTAATTTGAGATTTCTAAAAATGAATATAATTGACAATATTTTATCTTTAATCAAAAAATGTGACTTTTTTATTAAAAATTAGTAGAAATCAATAAACTAAATATTTTTATCATAGCATATTTCTTATAATACAATAAACTAATTGATACAAATTTTATGAAAACTAATTTGATCTTATACAGAATGATTCCCCGGAATTTTTTGTTAAAAATAGCTTTCAAGTTATAATGCATTTTTCTCATACTAATATTCATTTTTCGTTTTCTATACATTTTATGTTGTAAAAATTCTATATTATTCTGTATTTAAGGCGTGAACAAAACGGAAATATTGAACACTAGATGGCAGCATAGTAACACAAATTTATAAGGAAAGCTTAAGAATTTAAACTTAGTAAGAGCGTTTTCTCTACTTTTACGATTATCAGATATACAAAAATGGTTGTTTTCTGTTGGGACAGACTTCGATAGCTAAATGAGAATTTCATTACCCTGGGCTGGCAGCATTCCCCTATCGTTATGGTGATCGTCAAGTGATCAAATAAGACACTGGGCTTGATGGAAATCCTGGGCACTTCTTCTAAGTTCAAATCTTAAATTTCACATGCCTTAAGCAAATTTAGATAAACATTTTATGTTTATATTACATTGCATTTCTCATACCAATTAATTGATCCAAACTTTTATAAATGATTTTATTTTATTAAAACTTTTATAAATTGTATAATACAATTTTACAGAAGGTACAAATAGAAATTAGCTGAATATTTTGGACTCCAAGATGTAAAGGTCTTGAATAGCCCACGAAATAGTCAATTAGATGCCCTGGTTTAAAAGCACTTAAAACTAATTAATAAAGATTTTTAAATTAGTATTAATTAGTAAACATTCATATGGGACACATATCAACAGTTTAACAGCTGAAAGTTATTCTATGGTATGGATTTTGTCATCTAAATTGAAATATCATTTTAACAAATTACCGGAAAATGTTTGTCTTGACAATGGACTCATTTATGTATTGTCTCAACAAAGTAAAAAAGGATAACAGAGTAAATTTAATACCGACAATACAGATACAATTTTAATTATTCTTGTGGTTGGCAACTACCATTATTTGTGAAGGGATGCAGCGTATCTCATCTGGAGTGTGCGATGTCACATGAAATAACGAGGATCACCAGGAACAGGTGATCCTCTAGCAAGCGATATAAAAAGATTTGGTTGTTGGAGGAAGAGAGGATATGATATGTAAAGTTTCCCGTAACTAGAACTCAGACCAGAAGCTGTACGAAGGGATGTTCCGTTGAGCCGCGAAACGTTATGGTTAGAAATTGGACTTGAATACATTATATTTTTCCATGCTGTCGTTCAATTACTCCAGGGTATTGAAGAAGAGACGAAAGAACTCGTGTGAATAATATTCGGAAAAAAGGTATCCAGAGAGACACGCTATCATAAGGTTCTTAATTTTCTTGCTACAGCATTTAGGCCTAAGCATCCTTCCCGTGTTTGGCCCCTCCCCGTCTGCTGCTATTACTGTAAACAATACTGAAATTTGAGCTACAGTAAATTATATAAATATTTAAAGTTACTTTGAATAGAGTACAAATTCTGAATTAATAATCAGTTTATGTTAAAATATTATTATTAATAATGAATATGACTTTCCACTAAACCTGAATATATGATTTATATTATTCTCCACAATGTTAATCTTGGGGATAAATTTTATCATTTAATATGAGCCTGGGATTTTTAATAAGTATCTATTGTTAATAACATTTAAGAACGAACCTTTGCGTAATTTGAAATTGTAAGAATAATAAGACATTCACTATATTGTTAAACATCCACCTCGATAAATATTCAATATGTCATTATTAGATATTCACGATGTCCAATAATGGCTCATTTCCAGACTAGTCTTCCCATACGACACTGCAGAGTCCTTCAAAGTCTCATAGAGTAAGTTATTTTTATACATTTATAAATAATACTATGAACAGAAAAAATAATTCATTCATATGCACATTGGAACAATAGGACTAGGTGTGTGTAAAATATTTAATTCCACATTATCAATAAACGACATTTAATATGAAACAGCAGAAGTAAAGTAGTCGAGGAAGATTTAACAGTTAATACACGGCTCTGTAGAACATTGGACGAGCAATGATTTTTTGTGGGAAAAGAATTTTTCTAGAATGTAGGTGCAACTCACGTGTCGCAAAGGAGGAAACCCGAAAAAAATCATCAATAATATACTGATCTATAACATTAAATAATTCATAGCAGAAAAGATTAAATAACTCTACTGTTTTTCTTTGTACAAACTGGTATCGATTGTACAATGATAAAAATAAAGCAATAATGAAAATAGTTATAATTAAATGTAGCAATAGGAGCACTATCTAGAATTACAAAATTATTATTCTCGTCTTCAAAATGTAGCAAATTCGATGTTCGATATATCGTAATACTACGATATTGCTAGGGCCTCTCGATTTACTAAGAGTTCGATATCCCTCCACTGGTGGTCTGAAAATTTGATTAGGTAAATACTAACTCTGGTGTCGACCTCCTTAATTTTCCCTTGTTGAATGTTAGAAGACAGTGGTCCGACCTTAGCAGTTTTGATTAAAAAAAAAAGTAAACAAAAGGGAAAAATTTATTGCCAGGTAATAAAGCCTAGTGAAAAATTGCTCAAAGTAAGAAGTCATGCAACAAACGCCTAATGAAAGAAGGAGAAATGCTCGCCAGGACGTTTCTAATTTAGGTAGAGTCCGAGTTATAGCCTACCGGAACTGAAATTTGTCGTATCGAAATACAATAGTCCTCATCTATAGTGATATATATCATGGTAGTTTGCAGAATATGGAATCTATGGATTCATGGTCGAATTCAGTAGCACGTTATCATTAAAACGCCAAGAAAACAGACATGTTACTTTCAGGGTTTTGATAAATGGTACAGCTCCATATCACGATTCCTGTGATAAGAAGTGGATCGTTTTCAAGACAACAAACGTTTTGTCAATAGAACAGAAGAAAAATCAAAATATAAAGAAAAATAATAATGTTGGCATAAGCAAGGCATTAGTCTTAAGATTTAAAAAGAAAATGCTTACAAATACTGCAAATATTAATTTAAAATCGTATTAATTAATAAAATTTTTAAAAATTTAAACTGTCCTTGCCGATTTAAACTAACCATAAAATATATATATTATCGTGTCTCTTTCATTTTGCTTATATTCTGCTGTTCTTTTGTCAAAGTGTTAATGGCTTAAATCAATGGAAAATGGCTTCTCAAACCGATACTTTGCTCCTTATATAAAAATATCGTTTTATCAACGAAATGAACTTTGACAATATTCTCAGACATTCGATGGTAAATTTCGCCTTGTTTGCTGCCTCTCGAAGAATGCGATTTATAGTCAGGTAGCCAATTCGTCAACAAGTCGAATTTACCACGCCATCAGAAGACGATATTGTTATTAATTATGTGTGGCATATATGTAACGTTACCAGACGTCATAGATATTTTAAACCAATGAATAGTTATAAAGTGGCGGAGTAATAATCTCAACTGGAAAGAAAGAAACAATAACTTTATGGTTAATAAATCAAATATTTATGGCGTGTACCTACCTTAAAGCCAACTTTTTCTCAAAAATTTTGAAATTAATTTGTTTTTAGATTAATTACGATATAAAAACATAAAATTAGCTGAAATTTTAATTACAAATATTTTACTTTTAGTGAAATTGGTTATTCTCAGGTAAATTTTAGTGAAATTTTAATGAAACATTCGAAACATTTCTTTCCAATTTGTCTGATTATTTTTAACCAGAAAGATAAATCTTGATAGTTTGTATATGCTAGTGTACGTTGGTATCCTATATTTAATCGGTAAAATTGTATGAAAAAAACACTTATTAAGAGCCCTGACCAAATTGACACCTGCATTGATTTTCGACACCACTAAGGGAAAGCAAAGCAATGGAACATTCATCTCGTAAACTATGTATCGGATGGACTTTCCATTGACAGCGTGCACATGTCACGTGAGAGGAAAACCAGAAAGCTCCCAAACAGCCACTTGATAGACGGGGGTGCAGAAAACAGAAGCCCAGCATCCATGTGCTGTTTGCTCAAACGTGGTTGGGATGAAACCCGGGACCTTATGCTCCTAAAAGAGTTGTCCTTATACTAGCCCATGATGAACACTATCCAAACTAATTTACCATCTTCACTACTGACTGCACCAGATAAACGACATTAGTCTACTCATCGATTTGCTAAATCTAGATAATCCCTGCCGAATGTTAAGTCACTCTCAAATGACGAGATGAACAACCAAGAAGCCAATTTATTTTATTATATCATCTCAAAAAGTCAGATATAGGTGTCTGAAGAATAATGACAGACATGTTCAGAAAAATTGCTCTACGACTAAATTGGTTTTTCTAACTGGATCACATGAGATTATGCGAAGTACAATTCTTTATGAAATGTGAACCCACAATCTCAATCCTCTAATTACACAGCAGGGGAGCCAAAGCTGGAATTATGCAGCCATCTGGTCTCGTAGAGGAGATTTTGCTTAATAATTTCCTAACCTTCTTTTTAACATAAGTAAATATCACTGATAACGTGTTAAACACACTTAAAGAACCAAAAGTTTTATTCAGATTATACTGTACTAATAATTTTCAGACCACTTAATAGCCTGATTAACGGTCGAAGGGTGTTGCAAAGCATAATAGCCTTTATGGAGGACTTTCCATTGATAATGGGCCGTATTCATTCGTCGCAAGGGAGAAAGCCACGAAATTCTCAAGTACCCAATCCGAAAGACTCGCATGCAGGAGGTAAATGGCAACAAACACACCTGTTTCACAGTGACTGGTATCCAACCCGATACACTTCACTTTAAAGAGCGGTGCTATCGCTAGGCCCAGGATGAGCCTCTTTAATATTAATCTTGACGTAGCAGACAAACAGCTAACTTGCGAAGGGAGTGTAAGACTGTTATCATTTTTTATATAGAGTCAGTAACAATACTTTGTCACCACGTTGTGGACAACCTAACGAAGTCTAGGGTTAATATCAACCACGTAAATTGCCTTTCAGGAGAACTCTTCCATCCTTTAATTATTTCTTGCACCATATTCATGAGTCGCAAGGGATTAAACCTGGAAAAGTCTGCAGCACTTTACCCCAACACATGTGCGTGCAGGAGGCGGAAGATCAATGTCCATCTCCCGTTGTTCAACAGTGTCTAGGAACGAACCTGAGATACTTCACATTAAAAAGCTCAGCCTTTTCACTAGGTTAGGGTAAGATCACGGTGATAATAATTTAAAAAGAAATTAAATTTTTATAATTCTCCGATTGATTATTAAAATCGCTGTATCGCAATTAGTTCAATTTGTGCTAAAAACGATTGCCATGCCTAAACACATTCGCTTCCGATTTCCGTGCTTTCAGAACTCGATGAAATACATGTCTCATGTTTGTGTTGTTGTTGCTGCTAATTTCTGATGGTTCAATTCCAATATTAGACCAACTCCACAAGTCCATAAACAGCCAGGAAATTCCAAATTATATAAGGGGCTTAGAAAAAGCTTCTTCCAAGTGAAAATTCAATCAGCTCACGATATGGTCAAGCGATGTCTGTTGAGTTTTACATTTTGTGCACAGACTAAAAGTCTGTGGACCTTGGACATATTTCAGGCCCCTTAGGTGACCACTGACAAAGCGTGAAATACAACCTCCTATTTGTAGTTGCAACCATCGATATGAAATTGAGTTTAGTATAACAAATTACATAAAAACATTATGGAATAAAAGATAATCGTAGAGAAGCTGTTTTCGCAAAACTGGAAATACAAATCACTGACAATATTTTGTTATTTTACACTAAACACTGTTATTTTGATAAAAAAAAAAAAAGTAACTTTGAAAATACATTTATACCAATGTATTTTCAATGTTAGATTGTATTTTCACAAAGTTAACAGAAGACATTGTACTTTCACAAAGTTCGATCCATTATCAATAAAATGTAATACGAGGGGGTGGAGGTTTAAATATTTAGGACAAACTTAGTTGCTGTATGTTATGTTGTATCAAAATACACGTTCTGACCATTTCCAAGTTGTAAGACCAATCTCTTCGGAATGGAATTCTCTATTCTAAACGCTGTTGACGAATGAAAAATGACGGTTTCCATTCAACCTCCAGTATGCATATTTATTGGAAAGGATTCTTTTCAGCTTTTCTGATTTCCGTTGTTGTGACATCAGAATACCCCGCACTCTTGACAAAAATTCTCCCCTGATAAATAGTTTGTGATAAATATATTCAAATACCTTAAAAATCTTTCACCAGTCAGGTTACCCTCAATGCGGTGACAAAGTGTAGGAGTACTGCTAACTCCAAAAATCAATTATACATATCTCTATTTCATGCAACAAAAATCTAAAACAATCTGAATTTACATGTGAAATTAAAAGGTTTAAATTTAGAACATAAAATCTCCGTTTAATATTCTTCTCTTTTCTTGGCTTTTTACAGATGAATCAGACTTAAATTTTAATATTGCCTTTCAATTGTTTGTAATTCATCAGTTTCTGTTGATTTGAGCAGAAGTTTTATCTAGCTTACTTCTAAGTCGATTATCGGACTAAATCAATTATTGTCTCATTATCATTTGTTATTATTTAAATGTATTTTTGAAATAAGGTAATTATAACTAACAAATATGAAGAAAGGAAAGCCAGAGAATTTATGAATGAAAATTGGAGAATTAAAAGAGTAGATATTCACAAACTTGTTAAACTCAGAGAAGCCCGGTGTCTTAGTGGTAACATTTCAAGCTTACACGGTACTGGTTCGAGATTCGATCTTTTGGCTAAGCAAGGTCGACACAGCCTTTCATTCTTTCAGTGGGTCGATAAACTGAGTACCAAGCATGCTTGGCATGAGAACTAAATACGAGGGGTTTCCCATTAGGCTGACCACATAATTAGGCCATGTTTAGCACCTCAGATCCTTTGGTCTGGAAAACAGATATGGGCACTCTAAACCTTGTGTGGACCACAAGGGCTGACGTGCCACACAGTATGGTAGTAGTTAAACTTAGAAGGCAAAACATAACTGTTGTCATAAGCTATAATAGTAATTTGTTTCATAAAAAAAGAAAGAACTTTAAATCGTCTTTACTGACTCAGATTTAAGTATATTTTGTTGCTCCATTGTCAACAAGCGAATGATTTGAACTATTAGTCTGTCGAATCATGGTTTTGGCGTTTAGGAAATAATTCATTTATTCGAGCAAAATGTAGTTCACACTTTTTTTTTCCACATCGAAAGAGTCAATGCCACCAGGACATTACTCAAAACAGGTATCAAGTTTCTAAAGTCATTCAACGACAGTAAACAGCATGTATCTATGTGTAATGCTGTTTACTGTCGTTGAATGACTGTAAACAGCATGGTTCGAATTCATTTGAACTAGTTTGTGGAATCATTGTCTATGCCTTCGCGAAACAATTAATGATTTACGAACAAAATGTGTTCGACTGAAATTTTTTGAATTTCAAATCGTACGAGTATGCTACCTATTCATCAACCAAAATATATTTAATATATCGGAAGCCATTGGACATCAATTAAATGACTTGCGTCATCATTGATGAATTTTTACAGAAACATTCATTTTAATTTCAAATCGCATTGCTGAATTTTCCAATTCATAATCCAGACAGAATAGCATTTTCCTCAAGTCAACGGTCCATGGTTTAATGGCTTGTGTCAATGTTTCACATGGCATGAATCCATTCAAAATCACTTGAGGACCATACCTATAGTGTACATGTTTCAATGGATGTTTTCCAGATATTTTTATATGAACAGTTTAATAGTTTGCTACAGCCTAAATTAGAGCTAGGAACGGGAAATATGATGGTACAACAACAGCAGACTCAAATCGCAGAAGCTGAACTTGCCAATTCATCATTCAAACTGTATGAAATTGTCTCAAATCAATGGCTTGTGTCAAGGTGAAAATGGCTCAGATCGATTCAGAATCGTTTCGAAACTGTAGTTATGATTCAGTGCATTAGTAAATGTTTTCTAGGAGCATTCATCTCAATAATTTCAAATTGTTGACTGAATCAGCCAATTCATCATACAGATTGAATAGCAACGTATCTAAAATCAATGACACCACGGTTAAATGGCTTGTGTCTGGGTATTTTGGCCGGAATGGTTTCGAAATCTCTTGGGAATCGTAATTGTGGTTTTAACGTATCAATCGAATGCTTCTATGTACATTCATTTAAAAAATTTTAAATAGCGCAATCCAAATCCTGAGAATCATCAACCAAATTGAAGGGCATTTATCAGAAATCAAAGTACCATGGTTAAATGGCTTGTGCCAATGTGCAAGTGGCCAAATCTACAAGTACCAATATTTGAAACGGTATAAAACTACAAAGATATTAAGTCATATTTAAATGAAGTAAACAGCATCTTCCTGATTAACAAGGAATAGTTCTGAAATAATATTACAAAAATATTATAAGGTTTAAAAAAGGAGAAAAGATTTAGGCTGACTCGAAAAATATTTTTTCCGATAATTAAATGTTGGAAAAAAATTGCGATCTATAGAAAAGTAATGATATATACTTACTAATTTCTAACGATGCTTTGTTTAGTTTTTACTTAGATTTGTTCCAAAAGATGTTTGTATTATGAAATAAAGTCTCACGTGTGGGTCAGCTATAAACAATTTAAAAGAGGTGAATATTTGACAATTTTCTTTAGTTACGTATTCTAAGTTTTTAAATTCGGAAATTATTGCATACTTCGTTTCATCGCATTTCTTTTTCGATGAGTACCGTATTGAGAAAACCAAAAATCCCTTCAGTGCGGAGGTAAAAATTAAAACTTTTTCAAAAAAAATCGGGAAAAAAATATTATTGTCATTAATATTTTTTTTTTCAAAAAAAAAATTACATTGTGGGAATGTAGAAAAAAATATTAAATGTTGCACATATTTTTCTCCCCTAACAATTATTCATAGATAAGGCTATTTTAGAATAGTCGAAAGAACCAAACATCTTTTTGAAGTGAGCAAAATACCTGAACAATATACATAATGGTACGATTAACTATACAACGATATCAAATTGATATTAATAAAAGCTTAATCTTATTGCAAATGTTTGCCATTAAATTTTGAAGAAAAATACCATCTATATTTTAAATTATCGAGTGACCAACATTATGATACGAGTTACATTCCATTCCGTTCTCAGTTCAACCCAGACAAACATTCAGCAAACAAACAAAATAAGGATTTTATTTATATAAATGCAATTTTTCTAGAAGTGGCTCCATCCTTTGTACGTTCTACAAACTATTAAATTTCTTCATTGAAATTAATACATTTTTATAACATATTCCTTCAAAGCAATACATTAAGAAAACAGAGTAATGAAAGTTCAAATAGAAAAAAACATTCCAAAGAACACTTTACCAAACGATAAATGAAAAGAATGGAACATCACATAACATAATGGAACGGCTGCGTAACACGACATTGGGAAGACAAATGAGCGTGAGACAGCAGCAAACGTAACAACTTCCTCGTTTATGAAGCGTGACACTTTCTTTTGCGCACCCTCTGCCGACATGACCTTTATTTATTGAGCATTACCTATGCTCTCTGAAGAACGAAGTGAAGTGAATTGAGGAGGAGGGCGTGGCCCTCATTCAGAAACCATTATTTATACTTGAATTTTGCGAAAATTCACTTCTGATGTTGCTGGCATTTCTCTTGCGAATGTTTTCTTTCCGCCACCCGTTCGAATGTTTAAATCATGGTTTTGAGACTAAGTGGACCCGTTCTAAATCTTTTCTGTATTTCCAATAAATATTAAAATAAGGAAACAGATGTCCTTCATAGTTTATAATATTAATATTTAACATTTTTCTTAATATTTTTATGGATGTCAAATCTTTTTATCTACGAATCATTTTATTTTAATTATCATGAAAAGTTTGATTTTATTTGTGCTTATGGCTTAACTATCATTTTTTGCTCACGGAGACTAATTTAAACCGGGATCTATAGTTTAAAGTGAATTCTAATCCAATACAGAAACCTAAACCCGGTTGGAATCGAGTCAACGATCTGTTGAACCGAAGTGCAGGAGATTCACCTTATGCTGGGAGGTTCGTCAAAAAGAATTGGGCTTACAGAAATTAGAATCGAGATGTTTTTTCTATATTAAATTTTTATTCTTTAAAAAAATATTTTCTTATTAAAATCTTTTTCAATTCTCAAAAATTCAACTACAGTAAAATGTTTCTTTTTTTTTATTTATTGGTTTAGAACATTTGAAAGTGCTTAAAGTTTTAATATTTTCAGTGATTAATGCTTTTTTAAGTCCTTTTTAAATTCAAAACTCTAAAAATCATAAGTTATGCATCCCTAATCAAATTTCATTATACTTTAAATCGTCTGATTATATTCATGAATCTGTTCTAAATGGAACCTAAAATGTCCTCAATTCCATCAGAGGTAGGATAATTGTGTCTTCTAATTTTCATTTTATGAGTATGTATTTGCAAAACATTCTTATCTAATGGAGCGGGAACATCTAATTTGGCGGGAATGGGAGACTAACCCGATTCACCTCTCGTCACAAGTCCGGAAACTGCTACTTACCGAATGGGCACCTGTGAACCATGTGACAAAAGCGAGTGGCATTAACCATGCACTTCCCCCGCAAACCCGTTTATAAAGTTGGTCACATTCCTTCATCATCATCATCATGGAAGAAAGGTGCATCCGTACTCGAGCCGGGATTCGAATCCGGGACCAACATCTCAGGAGGCAGGAACGTTAACTCTCTACTCAGCCATCTTCTCTGATTAAATATATATATAAAGAGAGAGAGAAATATAGATAGATCGATAGATACTCGTATAACAGATGCTTTAATTGGAAATATCTATGTGTGATTATTTTATGAATCTCCAATAAAAATTAGTTGTTATAACGAAATGTGCAGAATTTTGTTATGTTTATAATTTTGCAATTTTTATCGTCATTGATTTCATACTTGCATAAAAGACTCTATATATATATATCAGAGGAAGAGTTTTAATCAGTCTATATTTTTTTATAACTCGAAATTATTGTTTTGATTCTTTTTTCAATTAGTTTTCTCAGCATTGCTAGGACGGTTTTCTATTCATTCACTGATGTTTTTCCTTAGGTTACTATACACTGATATTTTTAATGATAATGGATCCTAATAGCATTTTTCAAGAGGAAAGTGTTATCAAGGTAAGCTGAAAGGAAAAAGTTCCTGAGCCACTTTTATAGTTGGTTACAACGGATTTTTCCGCATAACGTGGATTTTAGTAACAGTTCAACATGTTCAAAATATTCCCTGTATAATAATGGGGCTGGTTCTATATTTAAAAAAATATTCTGTTAGAGATTTCTCTGTATAGTATTTTCAGTTCTTTTAAAAAAATATTTGTTCTTTAATTTGTTTTCATGTGCTTGTTTCAGATTATTCCGCATTTGCATTTTCGGGAATAATTCATAAGGACAGTACGTTTCTGAAAATAAATGCAAGGACATGATGGTGAAGAAGATCACACGTGGAATACTTTTTTTTTAATTCTATTTTTGATTGCGAAAATATTCTGATATTATTCAGTGTTCCGAAGCGTGTGTATACTTGTACTAGACTAAAAAATATAAAATAAATTCAATCTAGTTGGTTGTTTGGATTTCGTGGCGCAAATTCCACCGTAAGACAATCAGCGCCAAAACTATTAAGTTCAATCTAATACATTATTTTTTTAATTCTTTTATTTATTTCAATTCTTATTTTATTCTTTTGTAAATTGTAAATATCATTTTCAAGTCGAACAGCAATCCTACTTATAAGATATTTCATTTAAAATTAAAACATTCAGTAACTTAAAGTTATAAAATCAACTCCAAAATTTACAAGATATTTACTAGATTATATCCAAAAATCATCTCAATGAATTTTGCACCCGGAACCAAATGATTTCAGTACAGGAAGGCGCCGTTGACTTTTATTTTTTCCAGAATCTTTATTTGAGGGCAAGTTTCAGACGATAAAAATTGATAATAATTGCACTAAAGGCAGGATCCCAAAATGGTAATTGCGGTAAGAACACTAGAGATGAAATTAATTTTCAGAACGAACACAATGGGGCGCTGTTGTTCGCCGGATGAAGCATCTTCTGTTGTAAGCGGAACAGTGGCCAGGGGATCGTGTTTCGGTCCAAGTGCGGCCGTTCACCACAGGAAGTGCTAGAGAGAAAGGCCTTAGGTGTGAGAGCGCAGACCAAAATAAACTCATTGAGAAAACTCTGTAATTCATCTCAAAGAATTCACTTCTTAAGAATCATTTGATTTTTCTATTTTGACTAACACTTATGAAATTTGCTAGAACAGCTTAATATTATGTGGCTCATATGACACTGTGGAAATTGCTTATTGTTTGTTTTAAATGACAATAAGCACATCAGAAATATAAAGAAAATTTGGCTTACAAAATTATTGTAATCGCAACACAAAAGCGAGATATATATACCTACACACACACACACACACATATATATATATATATATATATATATATATATATATATATATACATACGAGGGTCTGTCTAAAATTTTTGAGATACAACTAAGTTTTCAAAGTTATACTCACAAAATTTTAGGTGTATTCAAAGTAGTTTCCTTCAGCATCAATGCACTTTTGTAGACGAATTTTCCACAGATTAAATGCCTCAAGCCATTCATTTCTTGGAATAGACGAAAAAAATGCATTTATAGCCACATCAATCTCTTCTTCTGAATAAAAACGAAGTCCATGAAATTTCTTTTTTAGATTAAAGAATAACCAGAAGTCGCACATAGCAGCTAGATCAGGAGAATACGGTGGATATTCGATTAATTTAGTTTGTTTTTGTTTAAGAAACTCAACTGTTAATTCAACTGTATGAGAAGATGCATTGTCATTGTGAAGCATTAGTCCCCAAACATTCAGTTCTTGTTGAGTTTCTGGAAGACATTTAGTGGTATACCAGTTTTCTGTTACTGTCTTCTGTCCTCGCAACTTGATGGCTTTGACCAATCCCGTACTTCTTAAGAAAACGGCATACATCACTTTTTTCAGTGCGCGTTGTTTTTTCACCATTGTCGGCGTGGGATCATCTTCAAAGACCCATACTTTGCTTTCTTGACGTGTTGGAAACTCAAAAAACGGTATGTAAGTTTCATCACCTGTTACAATTTTAAATTTGATGCGGTGGCCACATTCATTTAGCAATTTAAGAGTTTCTTTACTGATTCTGACACGCTCCTCTTTTTGGTGCTCAGTTAGATAATGGGGAACCCAACTGCAAACTACTTTTTTCATATGTAAATCGTTTTCTAATTTCATGTAATTCTTCATGAATGATTTTGTGTATGGCTGCGGATCCAATGTTAAGTTCCTCATGTATCATTTGATAGGTACAGCGATTATCATCCATTAAAATTTTTCGTATTGCAGACATATTATCCGGGATTACTGCCGACGGCGGCCTTCCTGTGTGTTCTTCATCCTGAAGAAAATTGAGATCTTTTCTAAATTCTCTAAACCATCTGAATACAGTAGCACGAGCTAGAGATTCATCACCAAATGCTAATTGCAAGCGTTGAACGCATTCTTCTTGATTCATAGCGCGAAAATGTTCTCGCGTCAACTCCATTTTCTCTTCTGTTTAAAATATATTCTACGCTCAACATGTTGAAGTAAGTCAGTAAAAAATCGTCTTCTGGGTTAAAATACTTTGTATTTTAAAATTAAACCGTTATTTTTATTTTGTAAATTCTCGTCTGGGCGTACCTCAAAAATTTCAGAGTAACCTTCGTATGTATGTATATATATATATATATATATATATATATATATATATATATATATATATATATATATATATATATATATATATATATATATATATATATATATATATATATATATATATATATATATATATATATAATTTGCTTACATTGCGAAATAATTTTTGAAAGTGCTATTACAATTATTGCAATATTTTAAACGACAAAACACATTAATGTACTGTTAAATTAATAAAAAAAAATACGATGAGGGCTATTTCCAAGAAGCAATAAATAAAAATTTTAAATGATGCCTGAGTGTGGAAAACCCCGAAGTATAGAGAAGTGCCTGTGTCAGAATCGCTGGAGATGAACTCTTTTAGCATAGGAATCATTACTTTCATCTATATTGCTAACTTGTTCATTTATCACACGAGTGAGTGTATTCATCCTCTGATATAAATAAACTTCCTCGCCATAATATCAAGGCTTTCCTTAATAACAAGCCAAGTGCGCGAAATGGATCCGAAAGCAATACAAACTACAAGAAAACTGGCGCTAAAACGATACAAGATCTCACACTGTAGCAAAAAGAAAACAAAATGTTCAGAGAGCTATCAGAAACGAGGATGATTATATCACGAGGAAAGTTATAGAACCGAGCTGCATTTGTTTACAATACGATTTCCCCCCTCCCTCCCCGGTCACAGCTGCTAATCAAAGTGATAAAAATAGCCAAAATATGCACAATCTAAAGGTTAGAATACTAAAATTACGTTCAGTCTAAATGTAATGGACACAAAGTGTCAAAGTGTCACCTGGTGGTTATTAAAAATTATTTCAGCTTAAAATGCATATATTCACTGCCCCTTAACTAGGCTAGTTCTCCAGGATATCACAAGTGAACCGCCCGTGCCAAATGCATATATATATGATTTATCAGTCATAGAAGAGGATATATATATATATATATATATATATATATATATATATATATATATATATATATATATATATATATATATATATATATATATATAGATATATATATATTACCCCACACTCCGTGGCATGACAGCCCAATGTGTGCCAAGGCCTACAGTGCCCATAACTGCTTTCATGACCGAGGGTCCTGGATTGCGAAGCACAGGTCCCAATTAGGTGGTCGGCCTAACGTGAGACCCCCAGTGTTTAGTTACGAAACATGTTTGGTACTCAGTTTATCGACCCACTGAAGAGATGAAAGGCTGAGTCGACCTTGCCCAATCCGAGGATATACAGTAAAAGGAAATGACTAAAAAAATTTTGAAAAATGTTTTATTACATATTATTGACAAGCTTAAAAAGATAAAAGATTTACATTCAAATTTTTATGAAGTCACATTTTCGATACGTCTGTCATCGCACACAGTGGCGTAACGCATGAGCAGAACAAAAAGTCTCCTTATGAACTCTAGTGTTAGTACATCAATGCCCTCGATTTACTTCAATTCAGAAACCAGTTTGGAATTCATCTAATACCCTTTGTTTTTAGGATGTTCTCACACAGAATATCACATGGATTAAAGTCAGGTGAATAAGGCGGCCACACTTAAGGCCATTTTCAGACAGATCCGGACAATCCAAAACAATCATTCCAGCCTGAACTTGCTTTGCTAGAATCGGAATCACGTCGGAGGGGCAATATGGTTTAGAGCCAGTTTGCATGCATCAGATCAAATCAAATTCAGGGTCACTGCCAGTATTTGGCTCTCAAAAGCTTGCAATTTTCCACTCATGTTTGAAATGCAATTTAAACACCTTTGCAATATTACGGAATAGTAATGTTTTTTCTATGGTGGCAGAATTTTTATTGCTTCCGTAATAAGCTTTCATGGTAAAATTACGCTCAAGAACGGTGTATCTTGACAAGTTGGAAGAATTTGCAAACTCAGAAGAAAATTACATACAAAAAGCAAGTTTAGTTGTTTATATAACTTGTCCCCACGATTTGTATTCTATGGATTTCGTGATATTATATAGTTCAATATTAGATAATATATAATTGCATTTATATCGATATACATTTGTGTGTAAGTATGCTGGTTTGAAAACCGTTGTATAAACTCGAGAACTTGAAGAAATATATTAGTATATATGATCGTACTTACAAACCTCGAATTAACGAAGCACATAATTCCTAACGTAATTTGCAAAAGGTACTTTATTTTAATTTCCTTTATGTAGTTGTGGTACTAAGAGTTTACTGACGTTGTAACCGAAGTTTCGTTAAAATCGGCAATCAATCATATGCATATGTATATATATCTATATATATATCTATATATATATATATATATATATATATATATATATACTGTTAAAATATGTTCTCGGATCATACAGTCACACTTATGCTTTATAAAATTCCTTTTGAAAAACAATTTTTCAAGGTCTAAAATTTGAAGAAAAAATTATACAAATATTCTTATCCACTTTTTCTGGATTATACTGACCCCGTGTTACTGAGAGTCATACTTTGTATGGTAAATGTTTCATAGGACTATTTCTTCCGTCACTGGTATGGCTTAGAAAATAGGATGTTTTTCAGTTGTTGACTTCGTCAGTTAACCGAGATCCTTAATGATGGAGTGATTGTCTATGCTAACAAGTTTTGTTTGACAGAAATCGGTAAAAAAATACGTAACAATTTCATACACACATGCATTGTAAGAATTCAAATTAAAATTGTCAAGTAATATATTTCGAACGAAATTTAACGCATATAAAATTATTTATTCTCGTGAAAATCGTTTAATCATTGAGGGAAAGCATTTATCAGACTTTATCTTAATAAGATTGCATAATAAAAGAGCTGAAAAGTCGAATCATCTTAAAGATTCAAAGTGTTTGCACATTCAGATGTCACTAGCGTATTTGTAATTATATATATGAAATATTCATTTGAATGAAATCATTTTATTGTGGCTAGTTTAATAAATATGCGATACATTGAAATGAACAGCTGTTATTAATGTATAATTAAAAAACGCAGTCATTTTATAAAAGCTGACACTCCTTTTTTTATGTTTAATTTCGTAGGTTTTAAATTAAATTCTCTATTCAACATGTAAATTTTATAAAGAAAAACAACATTAATACAAATTTAACATTAAAAGAAAACAATTTTGTGAATAAGTATACAGATCATATGTGCATAAATTGTTATATAAAGTAGTGCATCTCCTATAGCTTTTCAGCGGAATCAGCCTTTCAATTCAGTTCGTTGGTGCGAATCGCACTTTCGGCCCACCTTTCGAATGCCAACAATGGCTTCGAATTCATTGTAAACTTTATGGCCTGGTCTAAATAGCTTTTGTGTCCAAAAAAATAGTGGCCATTGAGCGATAGGTAAAATAAAACTGCATTAATTCTAAAAACAGTTTAAATTGTGGCATCATTTCCTTTATCCTGGCAGAACAAAGCTCACATTTACGATGAAATCGATCTTTGAAGATGATAATATCGTTTCTTGAAAAATTATTTTATCGCATCATACTCTTTAAAATTAAATACCATATTAGATTACGTTAGAGACAATTTTCAATGGGTGGACTGCGTCTGACATTGTAACAGCAATAGAGAAGTAAATCATCTCGGGGTGGATGCTAAAAGTTTTTCTAGAGGCACTTGAGTAAGTCCCACTTTCCGACAAAGCCCCTTAAAGGGCACAGACCCCAGCTGGCAATTCGAATAATGACGATTTGTGCGAGGGCATCACTCCGCAACCCTGCTTAGTCTTGTGATGGCTTATTAAATTAAAATGAGGAGTGGTGAATACAAGTTGGGTTGGTGGAGTGTTTTGTCTCGTTTATTCCGATATACAACAGACTGTTTTTGTGGAGACTCACGGCCTCATTATTAGCCAGGCAGAACATTCGCTTGCCTGGACTGGGGTGTTACTGCTGGAATGGTTGTGTATTTTCCCGGCCAAACAGGAAAGGAGGTCTCTGTAAAGTTTTTTTTTTCACGCAGTGGCCACTCAAAGCCCTACAGTCGCTACGCTCGTAGTCAGTCCGTCTGAGGGGCCAAAATGTCTTATGATTTCTCACAAAATATCCCTAGAGACAAGTGACTAAAGCCAGCACATGTAATGGTGAAGACAATTGTTGGTCTGGTTATTTAGGGCGTCGTTCTCATTATCGGAAGGTAGTGAGATCGAATCCCGGCTTAACCAAAGATCCATCGTGCCCACTAAAGGGGCTGGAGCTACGTTAAAATTGGGCGTGGTCACAATGTCCTCCATGTGAAATGATATCTCTGGGGATGGCAAGTCAAGTGTTGCGGGTCTGCTTGGTCCCTACTTCAAATTCATGAAGACACTAACTCGGTTGTTTCTATCTAACTGGTATCGCCCAACTCAGGGCAAGATACAGGGAAACATACTGGTGCAACAATAATATGTAATGGTGGCGGTCTTAGCTAAAACATCACAACGCGTTCCGGCTTTGTCATGTGATTTTATTAGTTTTAGTAAAAATGGGGAATGTTCCATCCAAGTTCAGTTGGTGAAACTATTTATCTGTCTTTTTGGTTCACGGAATAAAATCAGATAAATAGGGTATTAACTCGTCTATACAGGGTCGTTTCTGCTGCAACAGTTGTGTTTTTCCATCCCGACCAGGGGATCTTTATGATTTCCAAGCTATAGGTATTTTGCAAAGCGCTCATTTAAAACGCCTTATGTTAGAGCTTTGAAACGCCTTATGTTATGCGGCTTTGAAACGTCTTATGTTAGATCTCATCATGGCCTACTGGTCGTACGTCATCTTCGTAATATAAAGTCCCGGGTTCGATCCCAACCACTGTTAAATAATGGGAGATGGATGTTTTGCATGTACGTCTGTAGGGTGGGTTCTATGGAGTTTTTCATTAATTTCTCTCTTTTGACTCGTTTATATAGCCCACTATCTGCGAAAAATCCTCCCGGAAGTCAATCTAAACCGAGGAGATGCCAAAACTACTTGATGATATTGATCATAATCAAATGACGAGGTCGACATCTGAGTAAATATCTTTCATTCTGAACTATCACATCGCATCGGAAGAAGGATATTTGATTCCATAAGAGATCAACGCAGATGGGCTGTCTCAGCGTAACAGTTGTCAGCATCATCGAGTTCATGAAACTGAGCGAGGAAAATTATTTTACAAAATTCTAGACACTTGAACGATCTTCCGTCTTTTAATTACATAAAAAAAATTGCTTTTATTTTTTAAATATTTTTGCTAAAATTTACCAAGTCCTTAAATCTAAACACAGCTTCATTTCTCTACATAAAATTGCCGCTAATAGTTATTTAATTTGCTTTCATATAAAATATATCACCGTTTGATTTTGGAGAATGCTTAATTTCTATTTAACATGGGTAATCTAACATTCAGTCAGGGTCGTTAAAGTCTTTTGTGTATCCAATCCAAACAGTAATAAAGCAAGGATTTAAATTATGGAGGGAATAATAATATGTATGCGAGCATCCGGCAGCTGTTAAAAGAAAATAATTCGATCAACGTTAGCATTCTTCAACAGATTTACGATCGGATGCAGTTATCGTAAACATCCCGCCATCAACTTGCACAGGCAGGGCAATAAAGTTAACAATTAGTCATTAAAATTTTGTTAACTGCCAAAGATTTACTGTTCCGGCAGACAAATATTAATTTCTTTCAATGGAATTAGGTAACATTTGTATTTCTTTTTATGGCATCCTTATTAAGAAGCAAGAATGATTCTTGATGATAGTTGATTTGTTAATAGTTTTTGGGAGAAGAATTATTCGAATTTAAGAGTTTTTTATTTGTAAATAAAGCTAGGTAAAATGGCAAATAGAGCATTTAAATTAATATATATATATAATCTAATAAAATAAATAAAAAGGTTTAAAAAGAGAAATAATAACATTTACAAAGGAGGCATTATGTAAATTTTGTTTGTGACTTAGTGAAAAATGACCTACAAAAGTGAATAAATGTTTTGTAATTGTGTAAGTTTTTGGTTAAGAATACGGGATATCAGCAACAGGAATTAAATAAGTTGCTAACTTTGAAGATCATTAGGCTGATGCAGCTGCTAGGTCTGCACCAACACCTACATTACTTTCAGTTCCATCAATGGATGACATCAATGGAACGTACTTCACTCGAAATCATGGCACAACAAAGGATACTTTATTCGAACCAAACCATACGTTGTGAGGAATTAAGTATTACAATCGATATCTTAATATTATCTAAGATATTATCTGTAAAGAATCTTAATATTTCTGAGATCTCAGACACATTAAGATTCTTTACGCTACAGATATATCGAGGATGAATTCATTCTCATGACTGATAATGCCAGGAAAAATTGTACGCAGTTTGCGACAATTTCATTTGCTTTCAATTGATTGAGTTATCCAGATATGAATCCAATGGATGTGATTGGGGTATTCGAGAGAAAGTCACTTGTGACCTCCAGAAATTAACAGTGTGAGAGAGAATGCCTCAGTTCATCATTACTATCTGCATTGATTCAATGAGCCTTAAAATGGGCGATATTGTTTTCGAACAAATAAAAACAAAATTCTTAAGGAAAATCAGTTTAATTCGGGTATTCGTGCTTTTGTTGATGTGTGATAGAAACGATTTCTTCAGATTTTGTTTACCAGAAAATATCATCAATGAAATCTAATCAAAACTTATTTTCAGCTGCTTTTTTTATTCTATGAACTTTACAACATTCACACTTTTTATTTCAATTGATGAAATGTTTCTTCGTCTGAAACATCCACATGCATGGTACAACAACAGTCTGGTACTATTCATGGCAAGAAGTATGCTGGTGCAAAAAACACTCTGGTACTTAGTATGACGAGATGGTGCGAAGCAAATATTGCTGAAAGAGGAGGGCATATCCCATACTAATAGACATCTGCTTATTTTTCTACCACTTGGTCAGACAATCATGGGATCAATAAAATCAGTTTTGTTTGATTCCATAATGTAATGCATTGCATTCATTTTTGTGGGAAAATGCTTTTCTCATTGCTTAAGTACATAATGAAGTCTCTCAGATGATTTTTCGTGTAATTGTGGCACTTACAGCTAACACATCAGTTTATTATGGCCGTGGTAGCCTAGTGGTTAGGGTATCGGCCTTCCATCTGGAAGGGTGGGGTTCGATTCCCAATGACGCCAAATACCCACTGATACATGCGATTTACGTACTCGTTAAATCTGTGGAACAGAAAGCCCTGTGGTCAGTCATTGAGCAGTTACCATGGAGGTAATGGTCTAAAGAAATTTACTCCCCCTTCAGCTTAATGGCAAAATTGAAAGAGTAGTTCCTCTGGTGCTGCCATCTATTGGAGGATTTGAAGAGCGAAAAGTCGTACTTTCACCTTCATGGTGCTCTGATTAAACGAAAGACGCTCCTAATCGACTTAAATTCGCATAGCTAAGGATAGCGAGCTTGGCTTGTCCAAGTGTCATTAGTAACAACAACACCAGTTTATTTACGTATCCATATTTTATCAACATACGTACAACACCACTTTTACATACAACATACAACACCACTTTTATATGTTTAACCTAATGATGTTTGTAGATTTTCTTTTGAATTAAAGGTAAGTATTCATCTGTGAAACATTGTTAACGAATGACATAGCGTCCAATCTACAGAACATTTCGCGCTTTCGCGGTTTGTTGGCAACGTACTTGTTTAGGATTAAAAGCTAATGATTTACATATGCATTTCATATTTTTCTTAGCTTAACATGTCATAGCTATTTTCTAGAATTTCTTCTTCAATGAACATACTTGATTTTTAATTTATGAACAGCTAGCGTTGAAGCTTTAAATCAACTTCAGCTGTTCATAAATTTAGAAAAAATTAAATTGTTCGAAAATTATTTTTTATTATTGTATGAATATAAACTCGAATTACCTAAGCCATATAATGATGACACAGATCTCCTTTGGGCCTTACTCCAATGAAACAACTGTAAGCCTATGTCATAAGAAAATTTGTTTGATTTAGAAAGATTAATGATCATTACTCCTGAATTCAAGACCAGAATTTTGGGCTAAATGAAATTTATATCCAATTCTAAGAGATTTCGTTATAAATTATGGTCTAAGTAAAAAGCTGCAATGATAGCATTAATTATTATGTCTTTGGCATTTAAATATGATAAAAGGAATTTTAAAAAATTAACAACATAATTGGCGTATTGTTTCATTAGTATAAAAAAAAATAATATCATCTACATACAATGAAAAGGACTGAGAATAAAAATGTAAGCAAATAACACATTTTATCCCATTGTGTGCTGAATATCTTATCAGCGAAGATAAGTGAAACGTGGAAAAAAGTTCCTGTTTCTTCATTTACAGCCATTTTTTCGAAGTGACTCAGACTTCATAATTCTTTCAAATAAAATTATGATTATTTTTATTTCTTTATAATTTTAATTTTACTTATATCGGACTCAAGTAATTCAGAATTTAAATTTTTGCATTTCATCTTCAAATTGGTGAGATTTTTAAATCAAAATGCCACCTGGAAAAGGAACTCACATGAGAACTCGCATCCCTTCTTGCACATACACTTTTAAATGGTCTGTGGAACATTTTGAAAAATTCTTACCTGACAAAACTTTGACAAGCTCAGACTTTCATCCCATATCATCAAATAGGTGGTATTCCACTTTAGAGCGATCTTCGTCGTCGGTGACGTGGACAATGGTTAATAGCAACGGAGAGAATGTCCATGTCCATCACAGCGTGTCCATTATTGATTCAAATGGCAAAATGTTGCATAAGAAATCGTTGCAGAAGATTTACAATCGTCACAATACCAGATGCAGTCTTATCGATATCTCAGACCAGACACTTATGACAAAACTTATGGAAACTAAAAATGGAATAGTGACTTTCATTTGCTTTATGTCACTGACCGGAAATGACGTCACCACCGAAAGCTTCGAGATCAAGTCCGATGAAGTGGATCAAACTGAAAATTTGAAGAAACTGTCAAGCGATTTGAAGACAATGTATGGAGTTTCACTTTACACAGACGTCTGCTTACGAGTGGATGACACCATACTGCGCGCCCACAAAGCCATCTTGTGCGCCAGATCGCCAGTCTTCGCCAAAATGTTCGAACACAAGATGGACGAACGGGAAACGAACATGATTGATGTCGGTGACTTGGAAGCGGATGCCCTCAAGGGCTTGGTATCTTATTTGTATACTGGAATCGTGCCGAACGAAGATTTGGAATCTCTGTTCGCCTTGTACTACGCTGCAGACAAGTACGATGTGGCTGATTTGCGAAAGACGTGTGGTGACATGCTCTTCGCCAAAATCGAAGTGGATAATGCTTGCCGGATTTTGACTCTCGCAGATCGCCATTGTGATGACTCCCTCAAAACATCCGTCTTGACATTCACGGACATTTACCTGGAGTCAATCATGGACACGGATGGCTGGAGTCACGTCGTTAACAATGAAACCAAACTGGCTGCGGAAGTTATGAATGTCCGTGCTGTAAATAAGCGGAATCGAAAGGAAGCTACAACTGTGGAAGATGCTGAAGTGAGTAGAAATTAATTTATTACTTAATTAAGCTGATGTTATAAGTTTATATTAGTTAATGCTGATGTAATAAGATGTCATATATAACTTATGTTTATTATTGGAATACAAGCATTGAGAGTTCATTTAAAATAGACTATTGCACCTAAAAAGTCAACCTCACACCAAATATTTTAACATTTTATACAAAAATACATCAAGTGGTTTAACAATTGTTAGAAAACCATCTAATTAGGAAATTAAGTGATCTAGAGCTTTGAGGAGAATTTCCGGGCAACATTTAAAATAACACCAGTAACACTGTACTGTTACTGCTGTAACATGAATGTTACAAGCTATTGGAAAAAATTTGTTTGATGTTAAGCGGAATTCTATTCTAATACTGCAAGACAACAGTACTGCATACTGGAAAAAGTTGCAGAAAATGCTGTTAAGATAGCAAAATATCCTACTAGAATTCATTAAAAACCAGAGGTATTTTTTTTTTGTTTGTTTGTCGCTCGACGGTCATTTTTTGCACACTAGGGCTAATTAAACTGGGACCTACGATATAAAGTGGATTCCGAATCCATACAAACATCCATGCCCAATGTGGGATTGAAACCCATGAACTGTTGAACCGAAGGCAAGAGCGCTAACCATTCGGTTGCCAGCTCAGCACAATAGGTAGAATTATGCTGCTGAGTATGCAATTTCTCAGCTTTGATCCAAGTCAGAGAGATGAGATGTAGCCTGTCTGATTATAACTCTATCGTAATGACTGTTGGAAAGTTTTTAAGATTCTCATTGTTTTACACGTCAATATAATCCGTTATCTATTAAATATTCCCCTGGATGCCAATTCACGAATGATGTTCAAATGCCTTGTATGTGATAGAGATGCTAATCTTACCGATTAAAGCTATTTTAAGAATTTTTTAATCGTCCGTTAAAGGATAGATCTTGCATCGTTGTCATTTGTCATCAAAAAGGGAAATCGAAAATTTTCCAAACATCCACTTCGCCACACATGAATACAGAAATGCAAATTTCCTCTCTCGTCCATTAATTGAGATTGAACCTTGAGCTATCCAATACGAATCTTATAGGAAGTTCATAATTTCAAATGTCATATAATAGTTTCCAATAGTTAGGCTGGATACGATACTTTCGATTTCCTGGTTTTCTCTTTTGCGACCTGTGAATACGGCCTATTACCAATGATAATCCAGAAAAGAAATACAGCTTCAAATGCCTTACACTAGACTTCAGCGGGTAGGTTAAATGTTTGGCATGTTTAGTATGTCTTACTGTATAGCCATATCAGATTAATCATTAAAAGCTGTCATTGTCATAACAAAGTACTAACGAACTAAGCTGAACAAACGTTGATAATAGTTATGTTATACACCAACACAATTTAATGTCTCTCCATTGGTGTTGTTGGAAAGTTAAAGTTATGGTCAGATCGTTATTCGAAATTGCAATTTTTTGGACATTTATTAGAATGTATTTCAAACAACTCTTTGCTTTGCAGCTCTACTATAATATAAATACAATTATATCTGCTGTGAGTTTTAATTTTGCAAATTAAACTCCTCATAGAACTGAACAATTTTCTTTTTATTCAAAATTCCATATCAAAATAGTAATTTTTGAGAAAAATTTTAAGCAAAATATTTAATGCTGGCGTAAGCAATGCGATGGTCTCGAGATTAAAAAAAAATGTTTACAAACATAGCAATTATTAATTTATAACTTTATTAATTAATGAAATTTTTTAAAATTTAAATACTCCTTGCCTGTTAAAACTAACCATAAAGTGGATGTTTCGTCTTGTCTTTTCAATTTTGCTTTTTCTGCTGTTCTCTTGTCCATGTGTTTAATGGTTTCAATCAATGGAAACGGCTTCTCAAATCGATGCTTTGGTTCTTATATAAGGAATCGTCATATTAACAAAATGAAATCGATGATATTCTTAGATATTCGATGGTGAACTTCGCCTTGTATGCTTCCACTCGAAGAGTGTGATTCGAAGGCAGGCAGCAAATTTGTTGACAAGTTGGATTTACAGTACCATCTCAATATGATGTGACGTAGATGAAACGTTATCTAACGACATGGATATTTTAAACCAATGAGAATCGTAATAAAGTGTCGTAGTCGAAATCTCAACTGTAACGAAAGAAATAAAACTTTATGGTAATAAAAAAAATAATAATAAATTTACATTTTTTGCAGAAAATCATCATATAAAACTCTATATCAAAATTTTGAAAAGAAAATATTACTTAAATTTTCAATGGAAAATACTTCATTAATTATTTTCTTATTCCAACTTGATTTTAACGACATCCTGCAGTAAACCAGAAATAGCAAAATGAAAGGCAACCATAAGTACTTTCATTTTCAACTTCTATTTGAAACGTGATATTTGTTTTGCTTTTCTATTTAAACATCATGGTCATTCTGAGTGATACATAAAATCTCAATTACTCACATGAAATTTATATCCAAGAAAATAGATATATTGTGAATAGGGGAATATTTTTGCATAACTGTACAATCACATCACAAATTATTCATCAGAAAATGGACGTGTTTCCAGCATCTGGTTACTCAGTTCAGTTTAGAACTGCATATAATCTCAGCACACTCATCACCAGTTTGCATACGATGTCGTCATAGGAGTTTTGAACGTGGTGTGATGGTATGGGAAGCCATTTGATACATAATATGCACATCTCTTATTCGGATCGATGGTAATTTGAACAGAGATCAGTAATGTGATACCTTAAGGACAATATCTTCTATGTTTGCAAAACGAGGTCACGCAAAAATAATATAAGAACACATATTGTCTGTTCATGTCCTTCCCTTCTTCGAAATAGAGGATTTTTCAATGTTGTCCTGACCTGCAGGGTCTCCAGACCTCTCACCAGCGAAAAATATCTGATCATCGGTTACTGAGAGTATGGCCTGCCATGCTTCTTCAGATATTATAGTAGATGATATGTGGTATGGACTTGAAACAGCATAGAATGAGTTATCTGTCTCTATCTTCCAAAGTGATTTCGACTCCATACCTAGCTGGATAAAGGTTGTTTCAACTGCAGAAGCGACAGCTGTTTCTGCTAATTTCGCAACCTTATAAACTCCCATACTGCTTTTAAATGCAATCATTTGTCTCCATGCACTGCTGTTTAAATACGACAGATATCATTTTTTCCCATTTGCTTTCCTTCATGTTATAATTTTCATCACCTGTAGTGTGTGTGTGTGTAACATTAAAAGTTGCTAGATTCGAGTCTGTTGCTATTGACGATAGAGTTTTCATGCCTGTACCTACATGACGATATGGGTGTTGGAGTGCCTTACAAATTTTCTCTTTCTATGGTTGATTGGGAAAAGAAGACAAAGCGCTGTAAAGGCCATAACCACGTAAAAATGCGTTACAGCAACTATGAGGTTATTGTATTGTACATGGCTATGTTTGCCTTAGCTCTAAATTGTATTTCATAAAGCATACGTAAATTTCGAGAGATTCGTAAGATTCAAGAAAATTTCAGTGCGATTCGCTTACATTCTAAAAACTTTTCAGCAGCTTTTTATGTAGAACTTTGAGTGAAAATAATTGCATTTATTTTTTGTAATAACGTAATATTTTTATGCAATCCTCTTCAGATGTCAGTTACTTTAATTGATTTCATACGGAATACATATTAAATACTATTGTTATCCCCGACTGCATCTCAAAAATTGTGAAGTCTACAGTTTCTCTTTTCTATATTATAAATATCTCGTTAAATTTCCTAAAAAAAAATTTAGTAGTAGATACCTGCAATCTTTCATTTGTTACCTAAACCGCCTCATGATCTAACTTTATCATTATCGCTAAAAAAGATATTATAATTTTTACTGGATAATTACAAAGGGATTAAATATTTATTTCTTTAAATTTGACATTGATAACAAGCAATGATTTGTGATTAGAATTGGTTTTCTCGTTACCTAATGCAGTTATGAGTTCGTAAATTACTTTAACATTTTACAATGGTTTTATCCTAATACCTGAATAAACGTTTCCAAAGTCCACATTGAATTATGGTTTAGCAGTATTTTTCCCATATAGTAAACTGCATTCACGTATCATAAAGAATGAAATCTCCCAAGCATGCACGTCAGCTTATGTCCATAGAGCACCGATTCTCAACCTTTTTTTGCCCTGGTACACTTTTAATGATTTCAATATTTGTCAAAACACAAAGAAAAAATGAAAGCCTTGATGGCCTGGTTGATTAGGGTGTTGTTCTCATCATCGAAAGGTAACGAGCTTGAATCCCGGCTTAACAGAAAATTCGTCCTGGTCGCTAATGGCACCTGGGGCACTTTAAAACTGGACGAGGTCACAATGTTCTCCAAGTGAAAGAATACCTCTGAGGCTGGTAGGGTCTTCTGCTTGGTCCTTGCTTTAAAATGACGAAAACTCCACCTGGCTGCTACTGTCTAACTGGTAGAGCTCAACTCGGGGCCAGCAACAAAGAAAAAGATTAAAAGTTGTTTATTTACAATACTCTGTGTAAAATAATTTATGATAATAGTTTTGTGAATGTAAGATGAAATAATATAATGTGTACTACAAAAATAACAGTACGTTTATTATTTTATTCGTAATAAAAAATAGTAATTTTTACTATATGCATTTCTAAAATTTTGAGGCAGACAAAAGTGTCGTGACACAGCACTTTTACAGCACTGCGTCTCCCGTGCTCACTTTGAGGAGGAAAATCTTAAATGCGATACCTGTTTCTTTCAAACGACATTTCATGTCTGCTGCGTTTAGGCATGCGCGTGGGTCTGAGTGAGTGCTTGGGCTCCCTCAGAGATCCAAGCCTTTTCTCTTCTGACACGTGAATATGACCTATTATCTGTTAAAAGCCTTTTCAGAAGATAATACTATAAAGCAGGTGTTAAAAATTCTTGGGATATTAGTCCTTCTACTACGCGGTGCCTAACACGTACCCATTTTGTTCAATGGTGGGAAAAAGTCGAATCTGGTATTTCATTCCGAATATATATATATATATATATATATATATATATATATATATATATATATATATATATATATATATATATATATATATATATATATATATATATATATATATATATATATATATATATATATATAACTACTATTTAATAAACTAACAATAACAGTGTAAACAGTGTTTTTGTAGGAAAACAAATCGATGAAACCAGACTCCTACTACCGATGCGCAACAACTAGAAAACATCTTTTAAATTTACATTTTTATATTAACAATATTATAAAATATAGTTTTAATATTGTTATTAGAGGATATTAACTGTGTTTCTAATTATTGTAGTCACGAAGCACTTGAGAAATGTAATCAAGAATGTATTAATTATTCTTGTTTATCATCAGTTTTGTAATCTTTTGAGTGTTTTTTTCAGTAAATGCTTGGGGAATGGAGCCTCACTTGGATTGAAATAAGTGCCCAAGTTTAGTGATGAACTAATGAAATAGGTCTATTCTGAATTTTTCAATTCGTTACAATACTTTTATTGTTTATATTGCCTTAAAGATTATTCTAATAGAAGTAGAGAAATTAGCTTCTCCATTCTCTCTCTCATAAACATCTTTAGACCATCAGAATCGTTTTACTTTATGAAGGACATTTTTAATGGAAGGAATTACCATGGAAGTACTTTACGAGGAAAATTTTATGCTTTCGACAACTTATGCGTTGTCTATGACCTTAATCAGTGGGGATGCATTTCAAGCTCAGGGGCTCAGTACGAATCGAAACGATTGTGACCAGTACTAGAGGTGATTTCCTTTTGCGGCGAAGCTAAAACTCACCAGCAAATTCAGAGGGAGGACCGGTTCTCTGCATTCCTACTCCTGGTCATTCCTAGAAAGGCCCCCCTTAAATAATGAGAGTCACACCCAGGTCATGATCTTTTCCCTCCAACTTTTTTTTACGCTGCCCAACCCTCCCCCTCGGTCTTTTCCTGAAAGCTCTTCAAAGACGAAAGTCCGACTTTTAAGCTGCAGAGGGTTATTGGTACAGCGAAAACGACCTGTTTATCAATTTGTATAGCTGATTTCAACAGATTAATAAATATAAAGTGGATGAAATATTAAAAACAATTTATATGAAACAATTAAAATGTACAGATTATGAAATTTAATAAGTTTACCAATTGTATTGATTTTCTCATTTAATAGTTGTCCTATTCGCTAAAATGATATATTATATATATACAGTAATCCCCCCTATAACATGGCACTTCTGTAACCCATTTTCATATTATGCGATTTCATGCAACCCGTATAACACGAGTTTTCCTCCATATACCGCGTTGGTTCCCCTCATTATATTCCTGTTCCGCTAAATTTATAATGATTTGAACAGTTTACAATCAATTTCGCGTACGTTTGCACATTGTGTGCATCATTTATTTTACTACACACACTGTGCAAATTATTTGATTTATTTGAAGTCAACTGTTTTTTTAATCTCACATGTGTTAGTTTTTATTTAAAATGTTCTTAGTTTGATTTTGATAAAACGCACATATTTTTCTTATATAACATAGTTTTTATTTATTTATTTTTTTAAATATTCGATTTAAGCCCTCTTCAACTAAAAACGTGAGTCATTTGTACATAACGCGTTATATGAGGTCATATGAGCGCGTTTTACGAGAATGCTCGTACAATGCGTTTTTCTGTAACGCTCAACTAATATACCATGTTATATTAGTTATATTGTTATTAATTATTACTAATATGGAATTTTTCATAAAACTGATTGTTGAATCAATTTATTTTCATTGTGAATAATCATTATTTACTATAATAATAACAAAATAAAAATTATTTAACATTTTAATTTCTATCGTTCTCACTTGGGATAATGCTTTCCGACGTCTTGAGTGAAGTAAGCGCTTATAAAAGCTGTCCTTTTTTTAAGGGCTGAAGCAAAGTACTCTCGTGTTGGACTAAAGATAGTGAATAAAAATGCGATACATTTATGAAAAAAATGTATCGCCTCATTCTGCAATATTGGAACCGTAATGTTATTACAATGTAATTTTTTTTAACTAGATCTCATTTATTGCGAAAAAATGAGAGAAAATGACCCGCTTCTGCTTTTAAAAAACTTTTAATTATATATTTTGTTATTCTTAATTTATATTTTGTTAATTATATATTTTCATTATTCTTTTCAATTTATACTCACGGGATTTCATTATTTAAGTTTAGATGCAAAATTCATAAATAAAATAAATACCATGCTTTCTGAAATTTAAGTCTAAAATCTCCAATTTGTTTCAGAAAATTACGATTTAATCAGAAAAAATGAGATTAAACGCCATTTTATTCTGGTGAGCTGTTATATTTGGAAGTTAGTAAGTTTGATACCAGAACCACTTGATAATCACTGTGCTGAAAAGACATATGCATGTTAACTATTTGAAAGATTTAATGAGCTTTACGTGGGAAGTAAAGTATTAGATTAATTTTAAACTTTACCCCCACAATTCTTAGTGAAAAAGTAGTACGTTATATTTAGAGACTGATTGACTCGCAAAGAAAAAGTAATCGAATAACAATTCCTGGAAAAAATTTATATTTTGACAAAAAATTATGTTTTACGAAAATTCTATTGTTATTTCAAATTTCTTTATATTTACCAGAATTATATATCCGAATTAAATGCAAAGTAATATTGTAATGAAAACCTTGTGCAGTTTATAGAAATCTACTGAAGCTTTTTCTAATAATTTAAGATGCATACTATAATATTTTTTTACATTATAGCATGCATCTTAAATTTTCTGCCTGCGCTTGTGTGTGAGTGGTTTTAATATTAGTAACTAAAAAATAACTTAGTTAAATCAACTTGCAGTCTTTAGATGATTTTTGAAATAAAATGATTGTTTAGTTTACAAACGGAATGATCATCATAATTGCTTTGAAAAAAGTAATATTTTTTCAAAAATTGATTTGTTAAATTACTTTGAAAACTAGATTTCCATTTTTTCCCACTGCTTAACTTTCTTTAAATAAACTCTTTTAATTACTTCTTAGCTCTCCTATATATATATATATATATATATATATATATATATATATATATATATATATATATATATATATATATATATATATATATATATATAATATTTATTATATATATATATATATATATATATATGTATATATATATATATATATTTCTCATATTTATTAACTCTATTATTTTATTATCTAAATCTTATATCGTCTAAATCTTAGATTGAATTTTATTCCAAATAATTTTACAATCCTTTTTCACTTATTTAAAATTCATCTTAATTTTAATATTTACTAAGTGTGAATCAAATATTAATTTTTCCCCTTGTCAAGAAGCATAAAAAGGAGTACTTAATCTTTCGAGAAGTCAATCAGTTATCAACTGAGTGATTAGCAAATTGGTCTTAAGTTCAACAGTTCGAAGGTTCAATTTTCCCCTCTGACCACATATGTTTATAATGACCCATGAATTCTCCTTCATATGCAAACACGTCTGAAATACAGCTTTCTCTAAATGGAAGACAAAAGCTCTGACATCTATGTAAATATGGCTAATTCAAAGGCATTGAATAAAAAAAACTGGAAGGACTTACATGTAATTTTGTGTATATATCAATTCCATATCATTTTAAGAGTTGCAATAAACACGATTTTCTAATTTTAATGAAAACCACTTTGATGAATCAAAAAATTTATTTTAAAAGTTTCTTTTAATATATTTTTAGTGTATTTATTACATTGGATTTAGATATTTATTTACTAATTTATAAATTTAAAGTATTACAATGAATTATTTAATGAAAAATGTGTATATATATATAATTCTGATTACTTTCCATTCATTATTCCTAAATTAATTTTTTTTTTTCTTATTCAACAGTTTCTCACACTTAATTGCTAGATAATTTCTATTACTCTACTACAGTTTTCAAAATTAAAAAAAAATCTGTCATCCATCATAAGAATAAGTTTAATGGAAATTATTTATTATAGAATAAATGAAGAAAATCGGCTTTTTTGTAGCAGATTTACAAATTTAAGATATAAGATAGCAAGCAAAGAGGAAGAAAAATATAAATTATAAGGGTAACTTAATGGAAAGTTCAAGTTCTGGATAATGTCACTGTTAAACAATGGACACTGAAAAAAAAAAAATCAGAATTTATTTTCCCTTTCAATTTGTTTTAGAGGAGAAAAAAATAATAGGATAAGAATTTCTATAAAATGGAACTCTTTAAAAGTCGTTTGCACTGATGATGAAGCATTTCGACAACTCAGCACAACCGTCAGAGACGCTTTAAGAGGCTATAATTTGAGAGCTGCCACTCATTTCAAGCAGAGCAGAAAATGTCGCTATTGTTTTTGTCTATCCATGCGCCGGATTTGGCAACAAAGATTTTACTATGAGTTCGCGACACACAAATGACAACAGAGTGACGTCATCGCGTCATAGTTTCAAATTTCGCCAATTTTGAAACCTGTGGCAGATACTTTTCCTCCTTGGCCGCCGAGTGGCGAGTAACTCCCTACGAAGAATTCAATGGTTATGAAAGAAAAAAAAAAAAAAAAAAAAAAAAAAAAAACAATAGCCACATTGTTACTCGCCAGATAGCGCTTCGTGAGAAAATTCATCACAATTGCTCGAAGCTAGTGTTTTCATTGAATAATGATCGAAAATATAAATATGTTGCCTTACGGTAAAATGAATCTAAAAAAATTTTTTTTTTTTTTTTTTTTTTTAGTTTTGACTGATATAATAATTGTTGCATTTTCTCTAGGGCTTTATTCATTTTGATAGAGGTAACATCATTATTTAATTGTAGCGCTAATGAAAAACTAGAGTTTATAATTTAGAATAATTTCCAAAAAAATTGTCATGATTAAATAACTCCTTAAACAGTATTAGTGTGAACTATTATGCGAAGTAATTAATGTGAAAAGTTTGAAACTTCCAATTAAAATTAAGGCAATTATTTTGGAACACTGAACAGAAGAATCCCATATTGATTAAAAAAATTATTCTTTGATTGATGTAATAGAATTTAGAAATTTAGATAGTTTAGAGACTACCTAAGAAGAGGAAAAGAAATCCGTTACAGTTGCAATAATGCGGAAAATTTTTGGTTTACACATTGATTTCGCAAAATTGATAATATAACAGCACTATTTTTATCTAAAAATTTTTTTTGATATTCCTTAAGTATATATTTGAAAAAACATTTCCTGTCATGCGTATCCTAATATCCTTACATTCTCACTACACTTTTTGAAATTTTATCTGCGTAATATTAATTCTTTAAATATAATATAAAATATTAAAAAAGTCAAACATAATATTCCTTAACAATATAGCAACTTCGGGATTAAATATTATTCAATATATGTGTATTACACAGTAGTGTATTTGGCACAGATACCGTATAATCCAGGATGCCAAAATTTGAGTTTGGTGATTTATTTTTTTTTCGGATTCTCTTATGTATCTGGCAACCTGATTTTTATTACGTCGTAGCGATGGTGATCTATAAGTATTATGTAGAAAATTCTTTTTTGGCAATCCTAGTATATACATCATCCCACACGTTACAAAGAATTAATATTGGCAACATTTCTTCGTCGCCAAAAAAATTCAGGATTTGGCATCCTGGATTATACGGCATCTATGCTGTGTACTGCTATATAACAGTGCAGATCATGGCTTCTTCAAATATTGTTGAAAAACTGTAGGTGTTATTGTGGCATACAAAAATTATTTATTATAAAATACAAATGTTACGTTGTGATAAATTATTTTATCATACATAAATGATATCTTTTTTTTTTATTTCTGTTGTTCTGTATACAAGCTGCATCAGTGCTACACATTGATTAAAAGGTGAGATATTCTTCGATATTTATTGTTTAGAATTGCATAATAATGCACTATTTTGATTGTTGCGCATTTAGTTTTTTGTGAAATTATTAAACAATACTTTGGTTTCTTAGTCTATCTATATTTAACGTGATAAAAGGGATAATATTTAATTAAAATAATATAACTACTTTTATTTATGAAATAAAAATCTTTATCCTATATTCTTATATTGTTTTCTTCCTCTATTGTAAAAATATTAACAATTTCAGAGCAACTTCTAACTAGGATCTAAATTTTGAAACCACGTATTGAAAAGCCTATCCACAATTAAGCTATTGCAAAGCATTTTACATAGCACAGCTGCTTTCTGAAAGAGCTTTTCATAAAAAGTGGACCGTATTTTGGTGTCATCAGGAAAGAAATTTGGAAAACTGCCTAACATGCCCTCCCCCCAACAAACGTGGTCATGCAGAAGGCAAAAGCATGAAGTCCAGCTTTCATTATTGAATAATGGTTGTGATCGAGCACTGACCGTTCTGACTGAAAATCCTTATCCTATCACTATGCGACGGTAAACCTCTAGTATATCTAAATTTGCCTAAGTGTCTACAGTTAGCATTATAAGGCTGTTGTTTATTTGGGTATAAGTATGATATCTCCCCCAAGTGATTTCTCGCCAAATCTGGTGTCCTTTGTTTTGATTATTGTGTTGCCAGTTTCCCCTTTAGTGTTGCTAATTTGAGTTTTTGTTGCAGTTTTGGAATTTTTTGTTACCAAGTTTGGTTTTTTCTCGCGTCTTACGTCATTTTGGCATCAGGAATATAGTTTTTATAAGTGGCAACAGCATTTAAAGTTTTTGTTCAGAGCTTCAATTTGGGAAATTTCCCATTCCAAAAGAGTGCCTTCAGCTTGGCGACAAAAAAAGTCGCAAAGGTTGTCAATTGGAGGGATATACTTTACTAGTTCCTTTGTTTGTTTGTATTACATTACTGGATATTTATTATCCACTGAAAAACCTCTAAACACAACCAATCGTCTCCTAATTTCGAACCAAGCTCAAGTGATGAGATAAACAACTCTCAGCTGGTACTCTTCGTAACATGCCACATCAACAAAAGTACATTCTACCACGGGCTATTTACCGATAGTAAACACAAAAAATCTTTGACTTGATCAGGTATTGAAGCTTAATCACTTGCCAGTGTCGCCCAAATTCAGTTCGGGCAATTACTGTGTGCAGTATTTGTGACGCCCGAACTCAGTTTGGGCAGAAGAAAAATTAATGTTTCTATTTTGTGAAGTCCGAGCTGAGTTCGTTTCTACTTTAGGATACTTAATTCCCTATTTTCCTAATAAATGACACAAGTAGTCCTAGTCTTTTACCAATTCCAACTTTGGTTCTGAAGGTAGTCCATGATTACAACAACACTATGGGAGGTGATGTTAAAATTGATCAACATCTTACAAGACTTCCCGTTTGCTAGAAAAGGAGGTAAAAATATTGCTAGAAAATATTTTTCCATCTCCTTCACCAGACGTTATATAAATAACTCCTTTATTTTACATACTTCAGCAGGAGGTGCGAAAAATATGAACTTCAGAAAATCAATTGTTGAATTAAATAAACCAAATATTCAACTACCAGGACCAAGGTGTCCTAGTGTAAGATTACTGAGCCTCATAGGTCGACAATTTCAAGAACATATCCCATCTATGGGGAAAAAAAATCTAATCTAACCAGGCAGTGTTTTATATGCTGTCGTAAAACCGATGAACAAGGGAAGAGAATAAGGCATGAGACAAGAGTTTATTGTAAAAAGTGCAATCTATAGGCTTTTGAGCAGTTCCTTGTTTTGAGGTATACCATACTGTAAAAGATTTGTAAAATTTATGTATTAAGAATCATATTGTTGGGTTTTTATATTATAATATTTATATATTTAGCTTCAAAATTTCGTTTCATTTGCTCAATCTGAATAACATGTACGTGTAATCAATGTTTTATGTGTATGTAAAAACTATAAATATAGTAGTTATTGTATTTAAAACTTTTTATTTTTGTATTAAAAAGGCATTTTCTATCTCTTATAATAATATAAAGAATAAAATTGAACAGTCAAATTTTTTTTCCATTTTTGGTCCATTTTTCTGAAATACAAACAGTTAAGGGGTTAATTTAGCTGAAACAAAAACTGACATTTTTCATAGCTAGATCACATAGCCACAATAAGATTTGCGATTTTATTAAATTGCTTGGTCGGGAGCTTATTTTAATACCTATCTTTGAGTCAATAAATCTATTTTTATATACAAATATCTGAATTTCACATTCCTTAATTACTTGTATTAATTCTAACTTTTCAAAAAATCTTTCCTCTGTTCCAAATATTATCTTGCTTATTACATGAAATAATTGTTTCACATAAAAATATATCCAGAAAAAAAATAAGTAAAATAATATGACCACATAAAAATTTGTTCGTAAGTACATAAAAATTCAACTTCTTCAAAATGGGTGTCACTCCATCTTGGTTGAAAAGAGTTGATTATCTTTCTTCTTTTTGTTCGTATTTCTGGAAATTCTGATAGGATTTGGAGACCTGTCAGAGTCTGGTGGCGACAAAACCACTTACACCGCTTAATGATTATTATTCCTTTTTTCTTGCTATCACATAAATAGAAAATCTGAAGAGACCCTTATGAAAAAGAATCTGGGGTTACAACAAAAGAAAGCCTTTTTAGCTGCGAACCTTATCTTAACTTCTTTTTATTGAAGTACTGAAAGAAGCTGAATCGCGCATAAGAGCTTCGTAAATCGACAATGGATACATTTTAACGCCAAATGGCGTTCATATAAATTAAAAAATAATTTCTTTTCCAGTATCATTTTTATATAACAAGTAAACAATGACTGGTTTTCTAACTCAGAATGTTTGAATTCCTTTCTGATTTTTTTCGCAGTTATTTTTATAGAAAATCTGAAATTGATATTGTGCCATTTAAGTAAATGATTGTAGTAAATTAAAAGATGAGGTAAGAGAATCAGGATAGTAAAGTTTCAGATTGAATTCCAGCCATTATTGAGCAGTCAAAAATGGATTTTGTGTATTCCTACTTTACTAATGACCTCAATCAGCATGGAAATTTTTCAGATTTTTCTTTGAAAACGTAGATGTAGCTTATAATCATGGAAAAGTCTTCGTGAAAATGAATGCACTATAGATGCTTAAAAGAGAACTACGTAACAAATTTTAGCTTTTAAATTATCCTCGCGATATTGATATGGATATTATCTCTTAAATTCAATAAACTAACTTTTAAAATATTTATATAGTATAGTTAAATGATAAATACAAAAGTATTCTAATTAAGTATAGAATAGTTAGCAGATGAAATGTGTAAAAGCCATAGGAAAACAAATATGTAAAAATCTCAGCTATATTCATATTGAAACAATTCATTTTTTAAATGAATTTTACAGTTAAAAATCTAATTCATGACAGTTTAAAGTGTCTATTTTCAGTTAACGATCTCACTATGGTTGAGAAATATATATATTATCTTCTTAAATAGTTGTCGATTCTGATTGAATGTGCAGCTAGTTGTGAGTAAAAGGATTTTAAAATCTTAAGGTCGGAAGTACAAATCCCACATTGGAAATATTTGTAAGGGCTTGTCTTTGCTTAACTCTAAAATAGCACTCTTAAAGATAAAGGAGAAATTTGATATTGTTTTTACTGAACACACAGAGGAAGAAGGAAGTTCATCCTTTTCTTTTTGAGTAGATATCGATCAGTTTGTGAGTGCTTGAGAATTTTCTGGTTGTTCTCCCTCGTGACTCGTAAATAGATTGTAGATATTTTTCGAAAGTCTTTCAATTCTACGTAGAGTCAATAAAAATTTTATTTATTTCCTAAAGTGTGTTTGATTAAAAATAAATGGTACGTATGATATATTTATACACATTGTAAGAAAAAATAGAATCACGCGAAAACTGTATTACTGTATATGAATAAAATCCTATCAAAAACGAAGTCGTCAAACACTCAATATAAAACTGAGCCAACAATATAAAACTGTGTGTGTTACAATTATTTCTCTCCTGTTACACCACAAAATGGTAATCACTTGAGACCTAGCTAATGCAGAATTGAATGCAATTGTTTCATATTTTGCTATTGTTTTTAGGGTTTCCAATTAAATATTAGTTTTCATTCTTAATAAACCAAGGAATTTAAGAAACTTTTACGTTTGAGTATATTTTTCAATACAGGCTCCAATTTAAATCATTATGGATATTTTTAAAAATATCCCTCAATTTGTTTTTAATCCTATGTTCTAAAACATTCAGTATTTTTATTAAAATATTAACTTATTTGTTAAATTCTCATTAGATATGAAATGACAGGAGAAACAACATGAAATGGTTTTGTGTCAGTTTGACGGAAATTACGCCAACTTTCCTAGTCGGTGGGATTTCAAAATTATACCTATGAAATCACTCAAATTTAAAAAAAGATTATCTTCTTTTGTTTATTTTTTAGGAGATTTTCTTTACAAATTTACATGGTCCCATTTGCATTTTTTATTCAAAAATAACGATAAATAAGATATGGAAAACAGAAGGAATACACAAATGAATTACAAATGCGTTGAAAGTTACATTCACCGCCAAGCGATTACAATGTTGGAAGAGGTTTCTGAAAATAAACATGGTAACTCGTCTAATGCAAACAGTCGATTGTTTGTCAGAAAGCTGCGAACAGCTCGCTTTTCACCAAAACAAAGGACAGCGATGGCGTTAAATGAACAAAATATGACTTCAGTAGATTACAACTGGTGATGAGAGGGTCAGAAAGGGGGGGGAGTCAGGAAATAAATGAATGAATGAAAAGGCCTTTTAACGAGAACGCAAGGTCAGCAGCGAAGGGAAGAGGCACGAAAAAATGATTTTCTTGAGGAAGGGAAAACGCGTCGCGTCAGTGTTAACGATGACAGCAATGGCTTGCGTTTTTCCGATTTATGACGTTGTAAAAGTGAATTACGGGAATTTTGACTTTGGCGCTAACATAATTTTCTCTCATTTTCCAGACTGGTGAATTTCAGACTTATAGGTTTGATTTCTATAGTTCAAAGCGTTATCTATGTATAATCTTATCCTGTTCGCCAACAGAATTTTTGACCAGCGTTAAATTGATAACAGCTATATGGAATGGAATAAAATTTATACCAGCGTGATAATTTCTAACTAATTATTACCATTTTATTTCGGCACTTGTAATTAATGGAAATAGTAATTTATGCAAATTTAAAGGTACTTTAAAGTTGCTTTTGCAACGAAGCTCACCGTTTCGGAACTGTGCTTGTTTCAAGAACGAAGGACTGTGTTTATTTCAGAGCACTTGAAGCTGCTATCCATGCATAACGCCTAGGAGGTGAAAAATAATTTGCATGACTGCGCATATATTTTTTTTTTCTTTCAAAATTGCCATAGTAATTTTTTTTTTTTGAAATATGTAAAGGTTGAAAATATGTACTATTTTTCTTCGATTAATTATATATTCGATTTTTGAAAAAGTTTTGCTTTCGTTAGTTTGAAAGAACGTGTTTTCGCATTTTACAGTAGGCCGCCAATCGAAATACATTAGAACGCTGATAAAATGAGAAGTCCAGAACTAAATATTCAGCTACATCATAATTAAAAGGAATTCCCTGGCGTTCCGCATTTCATTCGATTTATTTTTAGCGTGAGCCTCTTTTAAAGACAAAAAAAAAAAAAAGTTAAATAGTTGTGTTTTAAAGACAAAAAAAAAAAAAAAAAATAAATAAAAAAAAAAAGAAAGCCAAGTAAATATAAATACATATGAAATAAAAAAAAGTAGTGAATATTTTTAACTGCAGTTTTTTTAAAGGTCGGTGTAAGTTTTACACCGAAGCCAGAGTAAAAATAAGCAACTATAGAAAAGCATTGTAATAGCCTAACCTAATTCACTCCAGAATTATTATTTTGTATTATTAAAGGAATGAAAACCCAATTTTTAAAATAAACTAGCTTAAAAACCAAATCTATAAGAAATGGCTTTCCTCGAGCAACTGTAGGTATCGATTTTTACAAGGGTCGTTGTATATTTTTATATAACATTGTTAGCAAAACATGTGTGAATTTTTTTAAAAAAATTGTTTTCAACAGTAGATACAGTTCCAGTTAAGGCAAGCGACCGTAACTTTAGAAACTTAATTCATTTTGAAGAAAAATGAGTCTTCCTTGTTCAAATATATCGCTAATTTTTAAGCGAATGTTGTTGAAATGGAGATTTTTTTACCATTTTTATCATGAGGAATAAAATGAAACAAAGTAATTTTTTAACGCATAAAAAAATTTCTTTGTCAATAGCATATTGTGCACACGATTTACTAAAAGAAATGTATGACCTCATGATAAAATTCCACGTCAGACGATGACAATTTTCATATTTAATCCTATTTACCGCAAATAAAACTTAACGGATTTTATTTTTCCACCCTTTCCAAATGTATTCACGTCATTTATGTAATCATAGTTTGTATCAGCACCCACGGTTAAAGTTAATCGCAAAAGAAAGTTAAATTAGCCTCGCAGCTGATTTAAAATTATTTCCATATTGCGTGGGTTTTAATAAATTGTAAAAAAAAAATAAATAAATAAAATAAAACTTTGGTATTTTAGAAATAAGATGTATTTTGAACCTGCAATAAGACGATCATTTTCGAAACTTATGATTCCCGGTAAGATTATCCTTATCTATTGTTTCTATATATTGGATTGACTGACGTTAACCTCTAAGTTTTAATTGAACTTCAATAACTACGTTCCAAATTATTATTACTTTTTCTCATATGTGCATTGCAAAATGCATATACCTAATTTTACTGAATTGTATAAAAGTAAAAGTTCTAATTTTTTTCTTAAATTTTATTGAGTGATTTATTGAAAAATACAAAAATTGCATTTTGTATTTATTCCAACAGGAAACAAGCATCGCCTCTTGTTATTTTAAATCACGGTCAAATGAAGAAATCGACACCTGAGCTGATACCCATATCCCTAAACGTCCAAACAAAGGTGAAGTACATACATAGCGATACCCAGTGCGTACCTTTAGGTTAGCGGGTTTGAAATACTTGCCCATTACCAAGCGCCTCATAATTGTGAACCACGGTCAGGTGACGAGGTCACACCTGAGTTGGTACCCTCCTATCCACATCCACGCCACACCAATGGAAGGACTTACTAACGTGTCGTCACATATTAACGTGGACACGTCCCCAACCCACAGAGCTCCAGCAACTTACATGGTCTCCCTCCCAATCACTGCCCGCATCGAATGATGCTTAGCTTTGCAGATATTAACGGGTAGCGGCGTGAAGCTACTGAGCCACGGAAGCTCAAACAAACTTGACAGACGGACATTCTAACTTACTAAAATTTAATACCTATTTCTCCCAGGGCGAAAATGTCCTCCACTTGCTCGGGTATCGAGCCACTTGCCTTCTGGATACAACAGCATCAATTGTGCGAACAAGGCTACATTGGTCCCAATGCATGCTTTCAGGACATTTAACCACTTCGTTCTATATGTTTTTCCTTTTAAATAAACGCTGCATTAATAAAAGCTACCCAAAACAAACTTGAACTTTATTCTGCATTACTCAATCACTAAACAGTTTCGCTTTATTATGAATTCAGTCACGTTCTGCGCATTGTTGAGGCGACACGCATCGTCGCTCCTATTGTCCTTGCGCGGACATCAACTGCAGTTGTTTGCATTAAAATATCCGTTGAGAAACACTTCTGAAGCCTTCCCTTTAACCTTCCTCCTTTTGGAGAAATTAGGATGAAGTTGTGTAAGCCTTTCTCCCCGCAACAGCAATCTCATCTCATTCGTCAATAATTCTCGCATTTGCATACGCATGCGGCAACGGTGAAAATAGTCATTTTAGAATTTAGTTCCAAAATTTTCGAAGAAACTGTTCTTATTTCTGTTTTCATTCCCTTTATGGTTTTATGTCTGTGAATATATTTTAAAGTTAAGTTCCGTTGTGGAACAAAATCGTGTTTTTCCAAATTGCGGCACAGATCCCGTATAATCCGGATTCCAAATTCTGAATTTTTTTTTTCGCGCTGAAGAATTATTGCCAAGATGACGTATTGTGACATGCGCGATAACGTAAATACTAGAATTGCTATAGTAGAATTTTCTGCTTAATTCTCATAGGTCTTCATATCTATGACGTAATAAAAACCAGGTTGCCAGATACATATGAAAATCCGCCAAAAGAACACCAAACTCATAGTTTGTCATCTGGATCATTGGATTATATGACAAAAAAAAATCAGTATGATCAAAAGGGTATGCCCAAATTGCTCCTTCTAACTCCTTGTGAAAGAATAAAAGAAATCTAAAAAAAGAAAATCACAAAAAATAAAATCAAAATGTATATTTCAATTGTATTACAAAAAGTTCGGTATTCAAATATATATATACATATATTAAAAATTTTAAATAAATATCAAAATGTTTTTGTATTACATTTAAAAAATAAATATTATTTTGATATAACAAACACAAAATATATAGAAATTATCTTTCTTTATCAAAATATTTTTTTAATAGTTTATGTTTCTAAATGTGGTAAAAAGTTATCATTAAGTGATTCAAATTCAATTACAATGCTTTAAATATAATAATTTGGGTAACGAATCTAACCTATGTGGGATTGACATAGTATTGCGAGGATCTGTCATGCCCTGAATTCCACTTGGACTGGGGCGCGAGGTAGTAGCTCTGAAACAAATTGTATTCTCTACATAATTATTTTAATTTTATTTATTTGTTACAAAATAATATTTTCCTTTTATCCAAACCCATCCTTGAGTTTCATAAATGAAAACAATTCTGAAATCAAAAAATTTGATTCTTTTCAGTAAAAATCATATTTACACTACAATTAATGCTTCCATTTAGAGCAAAATGCATGCTTTAGACTAATTCTGATACTTATTGTATTATAAATATGTTTATCTAGAAAAGAGGTGTTGGTATGTATGAGTTTTGCTGCACTGAACTTAGAAAAAAAATTCTAAGTTCAATGCAGCAAAACTCAGTTTTAGGTATTGTACGATTATAAATTTCATATGACTGACACTAGCTTCACAAAATTCCTCTCCATGCTAAAACTGATGGGAGTTGGTTCAAACAAAACAACTCCCATCAGTTTTAGCATAACACTAACACATAGAGCATAACACATAGAAAAAACACTAACCTTCAACTAATTTTATGTTATAAAACTTTATGTTATGTATATTTTTTGTTATAAAATTATTTTTCAGGAGAAAAGGTCTAACTTTTTTCTTGGATTGGTCTGTTTGTCACTCAACAATCATTTTTTGCGCATGCAGCCTAATTAGGCTAGGATTGACAGTTGAAAGTCCGTAATTCCTGGAGATAATTTGAATCAATATGAAGAACTTCTATAATTAATATTCAGTCTTATCAGTTATGGTAAATTAAAGATATAAACTTACATCATTTAGCAGAGAATACCCCTGATTTTATCAATGTATATATATAAATATATATATATATATATATATATATATATATATATATATATATATATATATATATATATATATATATATATATATATATATATATATATATATATATATGTATATATATATATATATATACAGAGTAATTTCCCCCTATAGCACGGTGTTTCGCGTTATAGGAAACCGTGTTCATAAATGCCAACCTTACTGATTTTATCAGGTAACTCCTGTTTTTTCATCATTTTTCTCGGTTTCCAGATAATGTATGAAAAATCTACTGATTTTTGTCAATTTCAACAAAATACTTAAAAACACCCAAAATTTTACCGGAAAAAAGTGTTATTGAGTTGTTTTTATATCTTACATAGTCGACATATGTGGCACACTAATATAATTATAATAATGTTATGATATTATAATATCATGAAAAAATTTGTTCCTCTAAGTTTTGAACCCCATCTGTTGGTTGTGGTAGGACTTAAGTGCTACAAACTCCCGCTAGTTGGCAGCTATAGAATTAACATTCAGAGCAGACACCAGGTGCCTGTTTACAAAAGCAATTCAATTAGAAATATTACTAGCTATTTAGTAATTTAATTAGGAAAATATTTTTATTTGTGAATTTTATTTATATTTAATAATGTATTTTATGTTTCTATGTAATTTTAAAAGTTTAATATTTATGAATTGCACTAGAGTAGTAAATGTTGCCCCATAAAATAAATATTGGGACATAAACATTGATGTTTAATTTTTACATGTAATATATTCTTTTATTTTTCATAGTTCATTTATGAGGTTAATAAATATTTAATTCAAATATTAAGATTCAAGCAAAATATGTTTAACATAAATCATTCTCAGAATGTATAATTTAAAGAGTAAAATTGCCTCTTCGCGATACTACCATTTTAAACATTCAAGCAAAAATTTCGCTAGTTACTGTCTCCTGATTTTTTTCCCTCAAAATCAGTAGAATTCACTCTAATTTGATCTCGTGTGTAGAAATAACGCGATGGAGCGCGAAACAAGCCATAGCAATTAAAATTAAACACTAAGCAGACGCAATTCCTTTTTATATTTAATGCAACAAAAAATTAAAATAATCTTACCAAAGAAATATATTAATGTGGTATAATAAATAAAATGATGAGATTACACAATATATATGTATATATCAACATTTCTCTTAAGACAAAATAAGATGTTTTGGCAAATCCGTTGTTTAATCCCTTTAAAATAATATAGTTAGAAACTAATTCCTGTATTTCCTTTTTTTTTTCAGGAATACGAAAGCAATATATGTTACACTCCAGTGTCCAAAAGCATGTTCACTTCCCGGAAATAAGAAACAGTTTTATTATTTAGAAAGAAAGAACCCTGGAAATACCAGAAGAACGACACTGAGGTCTTCGCAACAGAATGTTTATAAGAAACGATTCTTCTTTATATTGTTATTTGTGTCATATTGTGTATACATTTGTAATCAATACTTGCGTAGTTAAAAAACTATTTTAACAACCATAAAAATTCCGGTTTAGTTTTGCAACAAATTTCACTTCGCCTGTGAAAATTCTAAGCCGCGTAGTGAAAACTGTTGCCGGGCGTCTTCTATTTCTTTATCGTCGTCTTACCTTCCTGGGGGATATTTCTTGCCGAGTTCGCTCCCCACACCCAATGAAATTCAAACAAACTCTACAACAGAACAGCAGACGGGCAACATATTTACAAGTTCTTAAATCTCAAGGATATTTTATTTTTGACAAGCTTCAAACCGACAAAAGACCTTAAAATGTTAATCACTCTTAAAAGAATCTAGTAGAATTCCATTGGAAAGCAGTGAATTTTCAATTTTTTCTTAAAACTGATGAATCTAAAAGGATTAAAATTCATCTATATAAAAAAGATGAGGTGTATCCAATTTAATCAGCTTCCATTTTTGTTTCTATATTATAAAATATATTTTCAAGATCGTGATTAATTTAGCAAATCACAATCATTGTTTACTGAAAAGCACTTAATTTTTAAAGAGTTCATCTCATAACTTTGAATGATGGTAAAATGAAGACGATTGGTATCTTCTTTTACCAGTAATTCACACAAAAGAAAGAACATGAGACACATTTTAACGTACATGTGCCATTTCTGCATAACGGCCAATTGACAAACACTTTACATTCTGAAGAACACCTTTTTTCACCAAAGCGAGTTTAAATCTCAGTCAAGGAACTGCCCCCGTGTGTTAAACACGTAAAGAATTCTCTATACAGAAAAATAATTAAAATTTATCTCACTGGATCCCTGCACCTGCGGTGGCCTGGTTGGTCAGGGCGTTGTTCTCATTGTCGGAAGGTCTCGAATTCCGGCTTAATCGAAGATCCATCAGTACATACTTAATCACTAGTACTGACTGGGATGCGTTCAATATGTTGCAGTCACAATGTCCTCCAAGTGAAATAATCCTCTGATGTGGCACCATATGATGCATCAAGTGATATCTCTGACGGTGGAAGGCCGAGTATTAGGGATCTTCAGCTTGGTTCCTGCTTCAAACCTACTCGGTTGCTTCTGTCTAGATGGAAGAACCCAACTCAGATGTAGGTACAGGAAAGCATGCTGGTGCATATGCAACTACTTCCTTGCTAATCTGAACAACTCCTTATGTCAAAAAGGTGTAAGGAAAAAAACTAACTTTTAATCTTAAAAATATTTCGTTTTTCATTTTAAATTAAACATTTTAAATGAAGAAAGAAAATTTGTGCATTTTCGGGTTGATGTTGAAAACATAACTTTAATAACAAAAAAGTTATTTAATTCTAATAATTTGTTTTAAATATGTTTTTACAAATTTATAATTAAATGAGATTATAAAAATGAAAGAATTAAATAATCTAATTTGTTAAGCTCCGATTGGATTTAATTTGAATGAACCCTAGCATTATTAAACTCGGGTTAATGAGAGACTTTGCTTTAATTTGAAAAAAGTATATAACCATTCTTGAATTAAAAGCATCAAAAAGCAACATCTCTCAATATAATTTATTAATACTTTCCCACGAACAAAGCACAACTTAAGAACAAATATTGTACACAAAAGGATAGAATACCAAAATTAACTTTATATATAAATTTGAGTTCGTAATATTTTAGTTCACTTCATAGTATCTGGAGTTCGACTCACTGTTTGTATGTTACAATGTGTACTTTTCTCCTGACCTAGTATATTACAATGTGTACTTTTCTCCTGGCCTAGTATATTACAATGTGTACTTTTCTCCTGACCTTGTATGTTACAATGTGTACTTTTCTCCTGACCTTGTATGTTACAATGTGTACTTTTCTCCTGACCTTGTATGTTACAATGTATACTTTTCTTCTGACCTTGTATGTTACAATGTGAACTTTTCTCCAGACCTTGTATATGTTACAATATGTACAAAAATGGGTGACCACTCTACGCAAGTTAATTCTAGTTCGCTTTAAGATTCAATAAAATAGCTTCTTTTGCTAAAAGGAACAAATCCTAAGTCTGTTTGAATCCTTATCTCATTCTAAACACTGTCCCAGTGAACTACCCCGACTAAAATGCATGAAAAAATGCAATCATCAATATTCAGAATTAATTAATTAAGCATCAATATTCAAATCTACGTTAAAATCTCATCAAATATTTTATTTAAAGTAACAGGACTGAAAAAAATACACAATAAATTTTTCACTTAAGACTAAACATTTAACTCAAATAAATTTTTAAAAAATACAAGTGAAAATAAAGGGTTAATAAAATTAATAAATTAATCTTCATTTAAGCGATTAATTAGTTTTCTCTTAACTGAAGGCAAACAAATATGGTTGCTTTTTATTTATAGCTGAAAACAGTTTATTTCATTCAGATGTAGCAAACTGTGCTGAGATATTTTAATCTCATTTTTCTATGTTCGTTTTCTTCACTAAAATAAGTGTAGCATCAGACAATGCTTTGGAATTTTTGTATTTTTCCAATATATTTTCCATGTTAATCAAATATATGGAAATTTTTGGAAAAATAATAAATACAAGACACTGAGATATAATAGATATTCTATAGCAGCGTCGTTTGAATCGTGCAGGGGTTATTATCTGTATCGTGTTAAATTACAAAAAACGCTCGTCATTTTCTTGTAATCATAAGGTAAATTCTTGTGTTATTTATTGCTTCAAAATTATTTTTATATACAAGTTTTGTTAAGTAAAAATGAGAAAATCCTTCCTATGTTTGAAATATGTAGCAAAAAAAAGTTTTGTGCGATGAGAGTTAGAAAATATTATTTGTTAAATATTTTAAATTTAAATTTCATTATTTGTATCACTGATATAAATATTTATTGCACTAAGTAAATATTTTTTAATATCACATATAAATATTTGTAAGAAACTATTTTATTACCAATATTGATAATATGAATGAAAAAGAAAATAATCAACTTCTCAAATAAAGAAGAGTAACTCAAAATTAAAAAGTCATTTCCAGACCATATAGTTTGTCATAAATTAAAAAATATGAAATTCGTTTACCTAAAAAGTTTAAAAAATTGCAAATCAATGACGAAAATTAATCATTAAAACAAAAACGGTGTTTTTCTTGATTGCAGTTATTTTTAACATAACAGCAATTACTTCTATCCACGAAATTGACAAAAATTTTAAATATCCAGAGTTTTTGAAGAGTTTTAAGGATTTGTTGAAATAAAAATGTGTGTGTGTGTGTGTGTGTGTGTGTGTGTGTGTGTGTGTGTGTAGATTTAACAAAAAATATACGATAAAGCACGGACACACACTCTGTGTGTTTATATATATATATATATATATATATATATATATATATATATATATATATATATATATATATATATATATATATATATATATATATATATATATATATATATATATATATATATATATATATATATATATATATATATATATATATATATATTCCAACTGCGGGTACTTGGGTGAACCCTATGCCACAACAAGACCAGAAACACTACTCATTTGCCGTTACCCAGCGGGCACCAGTGAACCAAGTCACGAAGGCGAGTAGCGTTGCCCGCGCCACACCACCACAAATCCATTTATATAGGTGGGCCACATTATATAATATATATATATATATATATATATAATATATATATATATATTATATATATAATATATATATATATATACATATATATAAGCTAAAATTTTGCGGAACATCTATTTCTAAAGCCTGAATCCGTGGCTCATCTTTTATAACGACTGTATTTGATTGGGCCAGGTATCAAACTTTTTGGCGTCCCCAGAAATGTGAAAGATGTTATTTACTCACCAGGCAACCCTCGGAAAATTAAACATGTATTACAAATAATGTTATTAAAGCTAGAAAGGCCTCAGAAAATACCGAATTCGGCATGAAAAAACGTGCTATTGAACTATCTTTGGAAATAATGCGATTCCCCTGTGATCATCGAACTGATGTTAGCTGAATTCGTAATTATCATCCAAGCTGACTTAATTATGCTACGATCACACGTGCGCATCAGTTGAGGAAGAGCCACACTCCAGATGATTCAATACTCGTGCTCCCATTTCTTCGTCACCTGTACGTTACGAGTTTTCTCATACAGTGGGCTGCTAACGAATGAAATCAGTCATTCTATAGGCTCCCCATTTTTCTTAAAACAATAGTTCCTCGTTTATCGATTTCGAGAGCTTTTTATTCACCAAAAAGTAAGAATTATATTTAAAAAAAATGAGAGCGTGTAATGAGTCGAATTTTTAATTCTCAACAAATTATTTTTCTGGATTTAATTTGAATAACAAAAAATCATCAAAAATAATTTTACATATTTTTTAGAGAAAATATGATGTTTTTTAGTTTTATTCCATGTTTCAGACAAAAAATGCAACAGAAATTTATAGTAAATGTTTGTGACTTGGGAATTTTACTGTTGGTAACGTAATTCCAAAACATTATTTCAAATAATGTAAAATATTCCTAGATTTTTGTATGATTTTTTAAATCTGTGAATAAAAGCAGATTTTCTGTGATTTGTTTTAAAATTTCTATGATATGTTTTATTTTTTGAACATACACCCACTCTCTCTCTCTCTCTCCTTGTCTAATTCTTTCTTAATGATCAAATCCATTAATAAAGAACAGTAAAAAATGAAAATAGTACTGCAGTATTAGGAGATCAATAAAAAGGAAAAAATAAATAAATGAAAATCATACTTAAACTTATAATTTCGATTACACATGTAAAATGAAACTAAACTTAGTGTAATTAGAATTAAACACAGCCCATCGAAGTGGCAAGGCCTACCGAGCCCATATCTGTTTTCTTATCCGCGGTCCCGGAACGAGGAGATTATATCTGGTCAGGTGGTTAGTTTAATGCGAAATCCCCAGTGTTTAGTTCCCAAGCATGTTTGGTGCTCAGTTTTATTAATCCATCGAAGGGATGAAAAGCTGATTCTATTACACATGTAGCTCTAGTTAGATATGTATTAAAAATCTTTAAAAAGTGGATAGGAATTCCAATCGTTTCGAAGAATTGGATCAAGCAAACAAATTTTTTAAAATATACTTACCAAAAATACATAGTTTGGAAATAAACCAAAGTGCTCAGTATCGCGTGTGATACCCTGGAACATCTGAAACTGCTCTTAATCATTTTACTGAGATTTATGTGGTTGTTTAAGACTGAAGAGTATACTAATCCTCCTCTGTAAAAAACAATGTAATTTCCAAATTACAGTTTCTTAAAAGAAATCTTGGTCTCCTTGTGGCAGTCTGTCTGTTTTCCAAACTTGGTTAATCAAATTAAGGAAGGCGAGAATGCTGAACATCACACACATTTCTCAAGCTTCAAGAAATTTCTCCATGTGACGGACTATATGTGGTGTGTCATCATCTTTCTTTAAAAGAAAGATGACATCAGTGTTTACCTAATGAATCTTAGTACATCATCCGTATATGTTTTAAACACCAAACTGCCATTCTACATAATATGGAATCTCATTCGCCTGTAATGTGAGCTCTCTAATAAAAATGTAAGGATGTTTCGAGTGTACGATTCTCATCGTATCAAAACGTTTCCTCCCATACCTTGAATTGAACATGGTCTCTTCATCAAATCACTTATACATTCATTTCGAATGTTCAGCTGCCCTTCTTCTTCGGATAGCAATATGTCTTGATGACAATATTATGAAAACCATCAGCTTACGTATGTAGAGACGACCTAAATGAAAGGTGTTTCGGGATGCTTGGCTGCGAACTTTTCACCCTGTTTCCAAAAGGAATTGCTTTTCAGCTGAATAATCTCGTTCCTGTTTTGTATAGCAAAACTATTTATAAGATCCATCGGTTATCATGTGTTCTTGTAGCATATAAACAGCTTTATGACGACTAGATTTCTTATTTCCTAATATCAACTGTAATGGCATAAAATCACTATTCTTAAAATTATAATAGCATCGACACTTCTCATTCCATAGATGTAAATCCCCCATTATACACCAAGATATAGATTCCCATACATCAAGTTTTCATGACATTTCTATGTTCGCCTTTCCGAAAACAACGACTAAGACTGTGAATTTTTGTACAAGGCAGTTAAAAAAAAAAGGGTGGGTTAAGAAACTCTTAATTTTTACTCTTTTACATTCCTTTTCTGTTTTTTAAATTTCATGAACATTGAATTGCATATGATTTTTTTCTCTTTTATATTTCACAATTATGGATGTTTTCGATGACGTTAATTGTCATGATAAATATTCGTGTAGTTTCTCCAAACCATTCACTAACTTTTCGAGCAGTTTTCAAAATTTATATAATTATTTGAGCAATGTATAAGAAGTGAAACACTCCATCACGAAAAACAGTTATTGACACTATAGAACTTGGCGGCCATGTGGACTTAGTCCTGCTACTGAGTTTCTTTAATAAGAGATGAAAATATTTTTTCCATTCTACAACTGTATTTACATTAGGTCTCCAGTAACTTGATGCATTGTCTTCTTTGTTACACACCTAGCAATATTTTATACCTTTTGCTCTCTTAATTGTAATGCATAAAAGTTGATATATATATATATATATATATATATATATATATATATATATATATATATATATATATATATATATATATATATATATATATATATATATATATATACATATATATATATATATATATATTTGTGTGTATGCATACATGTGTATATATATGTGTGTGTGTACATATAAACAAATTTTCTCATTATTTAACAGCTCTTACTAAGAATACATTTGTTTATTTTTTTTAGGAAATTTAAATAAAAAAAGAATCTCACTTTATATAAATGGCTGTTTCGATGCTTGATCCATTCGAAAACAGTATTGTCTGGTGGCCTTTATGCACATTAAATGCTTTTAAGATTTAATGTTCCTCCACTAATGTTCTGTATTGTGACTTTGATGTTATATATTTTTAACTTATATGTAAATAGGTAACATTTAAAATTGAATAGAAATGCTTTGGTGCATACTTGAGAAAAGGAAAACAAATGTTAGTTTTTTTTTTCTAGGAAACACAACAAACCTAGCCAACAAATTCTGCAAATGAAATAACTGAACATAGTAAAATAATATGAATATTTTATCACAGAAAAATTATGACTGATTTGGTATAAGAAAGAAAATTAAATATTTATCATAATAAGTAACTTACATTTATTGAAATTTATAAAATTAAATTATTTTATTTGATGAAAAGTTTTTCTCAAATTTTTTGCATTTTAAAGTAATTAGTCATTAAAACTTAATTTATAATAATTGAAATCCAAGTAATAAACATTTTATATGCTTTTAGTGTATATTTTTTTGATTACACAGTTTGAAACTCAAATGTTTTTATATTTTAAATTCTGTGATTATATAAATGAATTAAATTAATATGCTCTACATACAAATTTAATGAAGAAATATTAATTTAGAATGCAATGAGAAAAACTGATTCAAAAGAAAATGAAACTACCCTGAAGAGACATTAAACACTCAAGATATCTATTTTTTTCCAGCTAAATTGAGTACATAATCTTTGAAATACGTCATTAATGGTCTGCTGTCGACGAAAAGTCCTCTTGGTGCGCGCAATCTATTGAGGAAAGCTTAGTGTTGACTTCATGGATGCCTTATATTTAAGATAAATACGGTATTAGGATATTTGAATTAGAGGTTAATCTTATATAGACAATTAGAGGATAACACAAAAAAATGATGAGGACCAAAGCTGTTTCTTATATATATAAATGTTTTTAAAGTTGATTACATGCTGGAACATATATTTCATAACTTTATTGAGCACGCATTTCACCCTGTTTGTGGCTACGGTGGCCTGGTTGGTTAGGGTTTTGTTCTCATTAACAGAAGATAGTGAGCTGGAATCCCAATATAATCGAAGATCTGTAGTGTTCACTAGTGGTAGCAATGTCCTCTAAGAGAAATGATACCTCTGAAAGTAGGAGGCCAGGTATTAAGGATCTTCTGTTGGGTCACTGCTTTAAAATTATGAAGACTCCATTCGGCTGTTTCCATCAACTGGTAGAGCCCAATTCAGGGCTGGAAACAGTGACATATACTGATACGACAACAACTATTTCCATTCTAATCTAAACAATTCCTTATTGCAAACAGATGCAAGGAAAAAAAAACTTTTAATCGAAAAATATTTTGTTTTTCTTTCTAAATTAAAAATTGTAGGTAAATCTAAATTAAAAAGATTTTCCAAGGAAGAAAAATGAACCATTTTAATGTCTATCCCTGCCGTGTTCGCTAAAAGCGGGTCGGACACGTTAGAACTTGCCTTAGTCGCAATGTCCTCCAAGTGAAAGGATGGTAGGCCTACTATTGGGGGTCTTCTGCTTGGTACCTGCTTCAAAATCACGAAGGCTCCTACAGGCTGCTTTCCTCTGACTGGTAGAGCCTATCTCTAGGACTATTTACGTGGAAGCATGCTGGTGCAACAACACCTTTTTGTTAAATAGAATGGATATTGGCTTTCACGCAAACGGAAGTATTTCAGAACTTGTAAAATTTTCATGGTTTTTGTGTTTCATTGTCCTTGTAAGTATCTAAATGATTCAATGATACCATTGAAAATAATGTTTGCGGAAATTATGACGCATAATATTAATTGTGATCATAAGTCTAACTTCATACAGTGATTGTCTATTATAGTGATTGAACTTTTTTCATATAGTGATTGATCTAGTCGACAGACATTGGAAAAGCGATACCTCCAGCGATCCAATTACAGCCAGCCTCATGTCTCAGGCGATAACACAATGAAATCAATTAAGTATGGGTATCGAATATTTGCGTGACGATATGTTTACAAATGACCATAATAACTGCTTCTTAAGTATACAAATCCATTTGTACTTGCATAATAAGGTTAAAATGAGTAAGTCACAAACAATATTTTCATGACTCGTTATTGCCTTGAAGTTGAATGTTGCTCTTTGAGGTGAAAGTTCTCGAGTGTTTGAGACCTACAACTTATTCAACAATGAAACATGGATGCAGATTTTTGCATTCGTTTCTTAGAATGAGTGCTTAATCGAGTTACGGATTTTCTTTCTTACAAAATACGAACATGTCCCATTATCTATGAAAAATATATTAGGAAGTCTTCTGATACTAAAATGCTTTACATACGTTGAACATCAGTCAATCCAGTAAAGAGTGTCAAAACAATATATTCATGCACTTTGAGCATAAAATCCGAATAGTAACATATTCAATTATTTAAAATCCATTTCCAGGAAGCACTGAAACGAATATGTCAACACCCTTTTTTCATCAAGCAACGAAAACAGACAGCAGAGGGAATTAGGACTTTATTCCCAAGGACGTGCTTTCGAGATTGTTTCCAGGTTTCAGACCAAGTGGTTCTTTTCTCTATTTTTATCGTAACTTCTTTGAAATTATAAAACTTGCTATTAATTTAGCTCCGAGATGTGTGCTCTCTTTATGATACAGCATAATATTCTTCACTTTCGAAAATTTAACTTTAACTGCTCTTTGAACTTATAAAAACTTATTATAAATTTAACTCCGAGATGATTGCTCTCTTTATGAAACATTTATAACATTCTTTGTTTTCGAAAGTATAACTTAACATAAAATTAAATATTTAAAATTTAAGAGTTTAATGCTGCTTAAAACTTAAAGTATACTTTTGAATTATTTTTTAATCTTTGTTTACATTCCCTTATGAAT